>HG992007.1:18750000-20000000 GCA_905220435.1 Amphipyra tragopoginis
CTTAGGGCTGCCACTAAAATGCTGAGATAAAATCCGAAACGGTAACGTATTGACGGAAAAAACTGTTGGAAATTGTATGTGCATATCCACATAAAAGAATTATATAGATTTGTCCAAGGTTAGTCGGAAAAGGGGTACTAATCAGCTGGCCACTTAAGGGTCAAAATACACGTCCGATAGTTGCTTTCGGGAGCCAGATCCGACTATCTGATCGAATTCATGAAATACACGTGCGATTCTCGTGTCCGATTTTTTTTGGACGACGACGACGCTGGCGCCCGGACGATGCTTACGATTCTGACATCCGATCCGATAGTCTGATCGTACGTGTAATTCATGTTCAAACAAATGTATGACGCGGAGGCCTTCAGATAGTCTGATCAGACTATCGGAACCGACTATCGGAGGCAAGTATCAGACGTGTATTTGGGCTCTAATAATGCACTGGTGAATATTTAAAGCTAAGTGTTAAAATTTCAAAATTCAATCCGATCAAAACGTATATTCTATTCTATTCTAAAAAAAAATTCTTCACCTCTTCTTTAGTAAAAAATTCAGAAAATGGAGCTTCTAATCCGTGACCCCAAATATGACCTAAAATCTAAACACAGCTGACTATAGCTGATAGATATATCTTAGCGTATTTTTTGTATGAAATCTTTGATCAACAATTTCGCTTAAACTATTGAGTTTTGGCAAAAGTTGTAGAACAAAAGTTATTCATTATTATAGATATTTAACACCCTTTTGAATTAGTATCCTCTTTTCGACTAACCTTGTATAATGCTGCGAACGTCCCTTGACCATAGAACGTGATGGTATCAAAGAATATTTATAGACCAACCCCAAACAGTACGCTCTACTTGTACTTACAAACTGGTCTGGGAAATATCTAATAGACTTACTAATAGCCTTCTTACCCGGTGAATAAAGTAAACGAAGCAAGCGAAGCCATCAGCACATGTACATATAATTAAATCGTAAGTGCGTATACACGTAAAAAGCCGGTTACCGGCGTCGATTTGCCAGCGCTTGTTGGTGCTGATCCGCGCAGTTAGTCGGCGCAGGTAGTCTCTATACTATGTGGCGAACCAGCGCCGACAAGCTCCGAACTTCGCCGACAAGTTCCGATCTGCTCCGATCAGCGCTGGTAGGCCGTCATTTGTTGCTGTATTTGTATTTGGAACAAGGCGTATTTTTGTTAAAAAATGCCAGCCCTTGCTTCTACCCGCTTCTTTTATGTAGCGGTTACCTGCACGGACCAGTACCGATAAGCGCTGGTAGGTCGGCGCTGGTTACCTGCTTCCTTTATGTATACACCTTGGAAAAAAGTATGTGCAACGCATCCTGGGAACGAACAAATTTAGTTTTTAGTTTTGTTTTTCTGTTTGTCCGTTTGTATGTTTAAGCTTTACGTCAGTTCTACTTGACAGATCCAATTCAAATTAGGCAGCCACATCCGTTAAATAGCAGGTGAGGGTATAGAGTACAAATTATCGCGCTATTGAGTGTGGGTGATAAGCAGTAATCTTATTGGAAATAAATGTGATTAGATTTAAAAATTGGAGTACCTAGCGTTGTTAACAGTGAAGTGAGGCCGGTTTCATAAACATGTGTGAGTGTCGTGAAGCGTAGTTTAGTTGTAGTTTGGTGTCAATATGTGCGTGTGAACGTGTATGTACAGAGCGAGGTGTAGTTTTGCGCATGCTTCACTATATGTTGTTCGCAGCGATATGTCTTGATTTTTATTTGGTCTAAGCCTATACATTGCTTAGTTGTTGCGACAAAACGTTGATTTCCGCGCAGATAAAGTCGTGGGAACAGCTAGTTACGTAATATACTGTAAATATTCTGAAAATTTTACAAGAAATTTGAAGTATTTTTGTTTGATGACCCTAAGTAAAGCCCCAGACACGAGGGCGAGGTTTGTTCCAAGTCTTTGCTTTAGCGCTGTTATTTAACGGATTAGGTTATTACGGAGCCAACATAAATTCTTATGTCGGCCAACTTGGACGACGTTCTTTTTAAAATTTAAAGTGGGGTTATTATGGCTACTTAAATTTATAAGTTTTTATTTTGTATTGTGGGTCTTTGGGTTTTTATGTGACTTTTTAGGCTAATAAGAATTTTGTATTGAACTGTACCCCAAGTGTGAGTTTTTTTATGTTACTACTGTAGTTGCGTCTCGCCAAAAATGTATGAAACTTTAGGCAGCGCCTCTAGCGGCGAATAGCGTGACAAAAAATTTGTTTGACATTTTTGGCGTGACGCAACTACAGTAGTAACGTAAAAAACTCACACTTGGGGTACTGATTTCTTTAATCACACTATCACCTTTTAACATCATCGATGATAGATGTGTAGCAACAGGAAAATAAGAAGCTACACTTTAAAAAAAAAACTTTTTAAGAGCAGAGTCGCGCGTTAGAATCAGACAGAAATTTCTGATAATATGCGGCGGGGCTTATATTGATGCCCTGTCTCGAAAACCGAAGTGCAATGAAAAACCACACAACAAGCACATAAAAAATAAAATGGAGGAAAGAAGTATGTCTCCTTATTTATTGTTGCACCGAGAACTACCCCTCTCTTTTTTCTCGCACTTCATGTCCATCCAAAGGTTGTCTGGAAGAAATCGCCTAGTGCGATAAGACCGCCCATTGTAATTCTCTATTTTTATAGTACTTAGTGTGCCTTGTTTGTTTTGTGTGCAATAAAGAGTATTGTATTGAATGTCACTTATAATAGCTGGGAGCTGGGAATAGCCCATAATGATGATAAGATTTCTAATAACACCTGGGGGGTTATCATGATCTCTTAGAGCAGGAATGTTTTAATATTATTACGAGAGTGGGTAAGCGTAAGAGATGGCACTAGAGAGCTGTCTAGTGCTGTCACTTTCCCACTCTCGGAATAATATTAAAACATTCCTGCTCTAACAGATCATGGTAACCCCCCAACTATCATACCTATAAGCCACCAGGCTCCATCATCTCACATTACTCATCATTAGCATTGTTCATCTACCCAATCTAATAACAAATTGACATAAAGAACACCACTTCATCTTGGGATATTTATCGGAAAAGATATTTCAAAACCATTTAACATGGTCTACATAATCTATCAAAAATATATAATGATCGTAGAAATAATTTAAATAAGCTAGAATTTTGGTTTAAACAAGCTAGAGTATCAGTAACTAAACAAATCACACAGACTGAAGCAAAAACAATCTCACATACCTACCGAACTAAATTCTCTGCAATATATTTTCGTTCTCGAACTTATTGTTGTAGTACTAAAGTATTAACGTTCGCTAGCTAGAAGGCGTCTATTTGAGTTCAGACAAGTAGTGATTCACATTTAGAGCGCGTTTAGCGGCTGACAGGCGGCTCGCGGCCGTCCACTAATGTTGTGCTGACTGCACCCCTCCGCAGAGCTGGGAATCTTTAGACAGATACGTTCTTATTATGTTGGTTAGAAGGTAGTGATTTACATTTAGAGCGCGTTAAGCGCTTGCAAGGCGACTCGCGGCCGTCCACTAATGTTGTGCTGACTGCACCCCTCCGCAGAGCTGGGAATCTTTAGACAGATACGTTATTATTATGTTGGTTAGAAGGTAGTGATTTACATTTAGAGCGCGTTAAGCGCTTGCAAGGTGGCTCGCGGCCGTTCACTAATGTTGTGCTGACTGCACCCCTCCGCAGAGCTGGGAATCTTTAGACAGATACGTTCTTATTATGTTGGTTAGAAGGTAGTGATTTACATTTAGAGCGCGTTAAGCGCTTGCAAGGCGGCTCGCGGCCGTCCACTAATGTTGTGCTGACTGCACCCCTCCGCAGAGCTGGGAATCTTTAGAGAGATACGTTCTTATTAGATTAGCTGGAAGGTAGTGATTTACATTTAGAGCGCGTTTAGCGGCTGACAGGCGGCTCGCGGCCATCCACTAATGTTGTGCTGACTGCACCCCTCCGCAGAGCTGGGAATCTTTAGACAGATACGTTCTTATTAGATTAGCTGGAAGGTAGTGATTTACATTTAGAGCGCGTTAAGCGCTTGCAAGGTGGCTCGCGGCCCGCCACTAATGTTGTGCTGACTGCACCCCTCCGCAGAGCTGGGAATCTTTAGACAGATACGTACTTATTATGTTGATTATAAGGTAGTGATTTACATTTAGAGCGCGTTAAGCGCTTGCAAGGTGGCTCGCGGCCATCCACTAATGTTGTGCTAACTGCACCCCTCCGCAGAGCTGGGAATCTTTAGACAGATACGTACTTATAATATGAGTTAGAACTGTTAGAAAGTAATGATTAAGCGGTTGAAAGGCGTTTCGGAGAGTCCACTAATGTTGTGCTGACTGCACCCCTCCGCTGAGCTCGTATCTTAAGCCAGATACGTTTTTATATTTAGACTGTTATCGTAATGTACAAGATACCTTCTCCTGTCTTGCACCGATCGCAGTTGCCAGTTTGTAATCATTATTTGTCTTTACTATACCATAAAGCAGTGCCGTCTCGTCAGGTCTACGCCACACTCAGTCGCCAATCTTAGATAACGTTCTTATAAGATTTATTACAAATCGAAATTGACTTATTTTTAAATAGGTTTTAACTTTTATTATTAATTTAATATCTAATATTGTTAATATTGTTATAAATGATGGAAGACCGTTCGTTAAAAATCGAGATCCCTCCTTGCCTCGAAAAGAACGTTAAACTGCCGGTCCCGGGTGTTATACGAATACCTATGACAGTCATTACGGGTAGCCAGAAGCCCGAAAGTCTGACAACCGGTCTAACTTTGGGACAGTGGTCGTTAAACAGCGGCCCGCAGGCCGCATGCGGCCCCCGGCAGATATTTGTGCGGCCCGCGACATACCAAACAATTTTAGTAGACAATAGCGCCGATTCTCTTGATCACCTACTAAACTAAAATTGCTATCTTTTACTAACAGAAAGCGCGAGAAAAGGACGGTGATAGATAAGAACTAAGTTAGAAATGTCAAACTAGTTTGCGCCTTGAACTTCACCGTGTTTTTTGTCGACACGTTCAGACGTGTCGTCTAAACTTGCATGGAAATTTTAGTTCAACCAAATTTGACAGCTCTTATTAACGTCCATCTCTTTCTTATTTTATCAGAGTGAAAAAGATGGCAATATCCTAAATTAAGTTTAGTTCGTGCATAACAGAATCGGCACCAATCACTATCAAAACTTGCCATACAAAATCAATGGGGCAATCGCGGCCCGCAGTGATACCTCACATTGTTCTATGTGGGCCTTGACCAGAAAAATGTGACGACCACTGCATTAGGATATCGACGTTGCATAGTTGGGAAAAGGGTTATCAGAACATCTATCATTGTAATAGCAATACCTGATATCGATACTTTTACAAGTCTGCGGAGTATCCGTATTGGGGGATGAGGAGGGAATAGGCCTTTTAAAAAAATATCTATTAATTAAATCTAAGGATAAAGACAAGAAATTAATTAAATCATGCCGCCTCTATGCTTTTCCTAATTCTCGCCAACCTAAGCTTTTAGACTTGCACATCGAGCTTCTAAACTTTAAGCTCCACTCATATATAATTCTAAACCAAGCTTTTGTTCCGTTGGGAAATGGCGGAGAGTTCAGAGTTAAATAATTTATCCGGCCCGGCTCTAGTTAACCGTAGACGAACCGGTTAAATACGGAAATGTACCCGGTTTAATTTTAATGTGAGATTTAAGTAATAAGAATTTCGTTGTTGGATGCTGGTTGAGAAGGTTTTTGGGAGGAATTCAGTGGATTTGGGGTTAATTAAGTTAACATTACGATTTCAACAGATTGGCTATACCTATTTAGATTTACTTGGTTATGGATGAAATCAATAACTATTTTATTTTTATTTTTCTAGATATCCCCACTAATATTATAAATGTGAAAGTAACTATGTATGTATGTCTGTTACACTTTCACGCCTAAACCGCTGAACCGATTTTAATGAAATTTGGTACAGAGATAGGTTAGTTAGACCTTGGAAAAGGACATAGGCTACTTTATCCCGAAAAACGCGGAATACGCGATAAGTGAAATACACGCAGGCGAAACCGCGGGCGAGCTCTAGTTATAATATTTATATTGATAGAATTTTGATAAGTTTTTTCTTTACAATCCAATTACAAAGAATCTGATTGAAAATGGCGGCGCTTCTTCTGTTGTCGTTATCTGCATCTCGCTCACGCACGTTATCTGTGAGCGAGAGGCAAACAGTTATTCCGCCATTTTCAATCCCATCTATTAAGTAATAGTGTTGTAATCTGTTTGCAGGTGTCTATTGACTTGATCGATAATAATAATCTGTCAGAGACCTGTCACATTTTCTCAAGTCAAGTTTTACGCTGCTGGAAAATTATAGTACCATGAGAAAGCAATCGTCTACGTCATTCTGTTCGACCATGATATAACTACATACATAATCTCACGCCTTTTTCCCATGGGGGTAGGCAGCAACTGCCGCTACATGCTACGATCCTTACATACTTCTTTCGCTTCGTCCACGTTCATACATCTTGTCATACACGCACGCCGGTTGAGAGTACTACGCACCTGTCCTTTTTGAAGAACATCACCAATAACATCGATATATGTCCTTCTAGGGCGTCCTCTACTGGCGTTTCCACTGACATCCACCTTATAAATGATCACCGTCCAATCATTCTCTCACTTTTTTGTCACTGCGTCATCTCTGTTGATGATTATATAACATAGTGTTGTTGTAATTAATTTAAATTAATACAAGTTTAATTTTAGTATACACTAAACCTGAAACTAGTTTGTTCAGAACCACTAGGAGAATCGATTGATATAGATTTTACACCACATTATATTTTTCCTTTTTTTTCATAAATTTCAGTTTTGTTTCAATAGGTTTCTACGCATAACAGTGGACGGAAATAGACACCTTGAGGCTTGAGACAGTCCGCTCGGTCAGTTTCCGTATATTAGATAACCTCTGCATAACACATCTCAGGCATTTCACACTTTACTAGAGAACTTAACGCGACAAAAACTAAGGTGTAACTTGGAGATTTATTAAAAAAAAACACACATTTAGGCAGTTCTTATGAAAATATTGTTGGGGTGTCTCGGTTTTTGTATATACTAAAAATAAAGTTGTATAACTAATGTCTGTTATTAGAAGTGAATGCCGTCTGACCTACCCCTCAGGGAGTCTACATATAGGATGACCTAATCTTTCTGCAAGACCAGACGACACGAAAATATCACCAACCTTGCTGACTGGCTATCTTTTCATCACGGCATGAGCTATTCTGGTATAGCTCATGCCAGGGAAGACTTTAATCAGGAACACTATTTGTCTAGAATGAAATACGATTATTTTGCCACCATGTACGCGAGCTAGGAGTAAACAATCGCCCATGCTGGGCGGTGTAGGGTAAAAACACCACTTGATGGATGGCTGTAAGACACAGCTGCGCGCTTAATTATCTAATACTGTTGAGTGCTGGTCTAGCTCTGTAGTTGGTATGTAGTCGGGTCAACTTATGAAATACTAAATAAAAATATATAATAAAATATATATATATATAATAAATAAATAAAGTCAACTTATGAAATACTAAATAAAGAAAATAACATAAAATTTTTAGGTCTAACACTAGATGAAAATTGTAATTGGGGAATACATATTGATAATGTATGCAAAAAAATTAATAGATTTGTATACGCACTTAAACAGCTACGCAATACAGCCAATGAAGCTACAGCACTCAATGCTTATCACGGCTACGTAGGATCTGTCTTGAGATACGGCTTGCTTTTATGGGGTAACTCTGTGCATATTCAAAGGGCTTTCATAGTGCAAAAGAAATGCATGAGAGCAATAACTGGAGCAGAACCGCTTGAAAGCTGTAGACCGATTTTTAAAAAGTTGAAAGTTTTAACGTTGGCTTCTCTATATAGGTATTTTAGAAATTGGTATGTTTGTTAGGAAAAATGCACATTTCTTTCCTAAAGTTAGTGAAAACAGCAAGTTCATGAAAAGAGATCCCACAAAATTAAAAAATGAACTTTGTAGAAGCACCCTCCACTATAGAAATAGTTATTTAATGTGTATTAAAGTCTACAACCAGATCCCACAAATAATAAGAGAACAACCTTTACGTTTATTTAAAAAAGCCCTATATAAGGGTAGTTCTTCGAAATTTGGTTCTTCGACTGATCCATATGGCCAAAATTGAATTTCACTTTCAGCTCTGTAACACATGTTCATATGAAAATAGGTATGCCAAATAACATGTATTTGAATGAGGGACTCGTTTTTATAAAGTAGTTTTCAAGATATCGACGTTCGAATATTTTGTGCCCAGATGAATCAGAATTTGTTACAGATAAATCAAAAACAGAAATAAAAATTAAAAACTTTACGTAGATGGGCTCTGTATTAAGAAAATAATCATATTTTAACAACAACAATAATGTGTTTTTATGAAAACAATTATCAGTGATAATATTACGGAAAAAATCTGGTGGATTCAACAATAATTCTGGTAAAACATTTTTGAAACTCCAGTATACAGGTTTACTGGTAATTTGACGTATACCTTGCACTACGTTATTGGGGGGCTAAAATACAACACATTTAACCCCCCATATGTTCCACCGAAAGTCAATGAATTTCGTAATATTGAAATTTTTGTATTATTTTGAATAATACACAGAATTCCTTCTTAAACACTATTTATCTCTAAAATATCGAATTGACTGGCTTTGATTATTGATATTAGCTTGTAGCTGATACTTTTACAAAGCTTTCTGCTTATTTAACTGTTCTTAATGACCATTGAATTGAAAGTAATCATTAAAAGTTAGTTAAGTGTATTAGAAAATCGTCGAGGTACACGATAAACAATGATGTTTATCTCAAAAATTTACTGTGACAGTAAGTGAACAAAATGCAAGACAAACATCCTTATTTAATCAGCTATCCAACGAGGTATAGACGTACAAAAATATTTAGAAACTAATGTAAAAATGTCTTCATGTCTTTTCTGATGAAGAGTCGATGGGACATCTCTGGTGAATTTTGGAGTTACAAGTTTTTCATCGATTGACGAAGTCTCCATCCAAAAGCTGTCATCATCAGGAAGGTTGAGGTCTTGTTGGACTGTATCCGAATCTTTTCCAGTCTGAATTTCGGTAGCAGATATTTGGCTACGTTTGATCAAAGAGCTGCATGTACCTACCTTTCTTCGATGTCACCTTTATTTTATTCGCAGATTTGACCACTTATTAGCAGATTACACCACTCTGTTGTTTATTAATGTCTTCCCTGGTATGATTCATTTGGGGTTTTGACCATACGAATCAGGCACAGATGAATCAGGATTTTGCCTACAATCATGCATAACTCATTATACATACAGACTTTTCATTTTTGTCATTTTTCTACACGAATCTATAACCAAAAAGCATCACACGAAACACAGATAGAAGTTTTAAAACAATAAAATAAATCTTATAAAGTAGCCATTGTAATCAGAATGCCACCTGAACCAAACACAGATGAATCAGACATTTACCTTCGTAACATCGGGATCTAAGCCAATCAGCTGTACATCCACCTTCTAGCTCGTCCGTTGCAGGACTGGCTTTTCCCCGTGCGGGAAGCCAGACCCTCATTATTATTACCCGACCAAGTACGGTCAAGCGCAGCTTACGCCACATTAATCAGTATTATACGCCGGACACTTCTTATTTACTTATTTATAAACACACTAACGTAGTTATAACTAATACACATTTTTTTTGTAAGAGGACAATTCATCTCCTTTCGATATAACTATAATTTATATTGATGTATCAAAGGGAAAATGCGACATATACCATTTTGTTCCGGAAAATGGCAAACGGACGCGCTATATGAATCAGAAGAACAAACTTTAAATATTTTTATTTTGTACCTAGACAGCAATTATTTAAAAAATATAATTTGTCCCAGTAAGGGATAAAGATAAACTGTACTAATAAAAAATTACATGCCGTTTCGTTAGTTGGTTACAAAAATATACCCATAGAAATCGAAAATTTTGTCTCTGAAGAACTACCCATAAATGGTTACTTGAAAATAATTTTTATACAGTGAAAGAGTTTATAGATAGTAAATTTAACCGTAAAAAATGACATGTAATTATATTTTTTTTAATCTTGATCTCACAATGTACGCAATTAATTTAATATTTTAATGTAATAAGTGATAAAGTGATTATAATATAATCTAAAATGATACAATTTAATTAATAATTAATGTTATTATGTAATTAATGATATTCGTATGCCTCTTGCAGAGGCGGATGTGTCGGAAAACTAATTGTCTACCTACCTAACAACTTTTGTACCATATCCTTGGCGAATAAATATCTTATCTTATCTACAAAAATATTTGTTCCGTGCGGGAATCGAACCCACGACCCGTAGCGCAGAAGCCAAACGCTCAGCCACTGCACCAAACTTGTCTTCAATATATGTCTTTCTAGCCCTAGCACAAAAGAGGGCTTTAGAATTAAAAAAAAAAAATGTCACAGGTTTTTGTAGAATATTAAATTATAGGTTTTTGTACGCAGTTAGTCGCGCATTTATTTACCTAGTCTTATTTATTAAGACAATAATACATAAAAACTATATATGTATGCACCCGACTACATACCAACTACAGAGCTAGACCAGCACTCAACAGTATTAGATAATTAAGCGCGCAGCTGTGTCTTACAGCCATCCATCAAGTGGTGTTTTTACCCTACACCGCCCAGCATGGGCGATTGTTTACTCCTAGCTCGCGTACATGGTGGCAAAATAATCGTATTTCATTCTAGACAAATAGTGTTCCTGATTAAAGTCTTCCCTGGCATGAGCTATACCAGAATAGCTCATGCCGTGATGAAAAGATAGCCAGTCAGCAAGGTTGGTGATATTTTCGTGTCGTCTGGTCTTGCAGAAAGATTAGGTCATCCTATATGTAGACTCCCTGAGGGGTAGGTCAGACGGCATTCACTTCTAATAACAGACATTAGTTATACAACTTTATTTTTAGTATATACAAAAACCGAGACACCCCAACAATATTTTCATAAGAACTGCCTAAATGTGTGTTTTTTTTTAATAAATCTCCAAGTTACACCTTAGTTTTTGTCGCGTTAAGTTCTCTAGTAAAGTGTGAAATGCCTGAGATGTGTTATGCAGAGGTTATCTAATATACGGAAACTGACCGAGCGGACTGTCTCAAGCCTCAAGGTGTCTATTTCCGTCCACTGTTATGCGTAGAAACCTATTGAAACAAAACTGAAATTTATGAAAAAAAAGGAAAAATATAATGTGGTGTAAAATCTATATCAATCGATTCTCCTAGTGGTTCTGAACAAACTAGTTTCAGGTTTAGTGTATACTAAAATTAAACTTGTATTAATTTAAATTAATTACAACAACACTATGTTATATAATCATCAACAGAGATGACGCAGTGACAAAAAAGTGAGAGAATGATTGGACGGTGATCATTTATAAGGTGGATGTCAGTGGAAACGCCAGTAGAGGACGCCCTAGAAGGACATATATCGATGTTATTGGTGATGTTCTTCAAAAAGGACAGGTGCGTAGTACTCTCAACCGGCGTGCGTGTATGACAAGATGTATGAACGTGGACGAAGCGAAAGAAGTATGTAAGGATCGTAGCATGTAGCGGCAGTTGCTGCCTACCCCCATGGGAAAAAGGCGTGAGATTATGTATGTAGTTATATCATGGTCGAACAGAATGACGTAGACGATTGCTTTCTCATGGTACTATAATTTTCCAGCAGCGTAAAACTTGACTTGAGAAAATGTGACAGGTCTCTGACAGATTATTATTATCGATCAAGTCAATAGACACCTGCAAACAGATTACAACACTATTACTTAATAGATGGGATTGAAAATGGCGGAATAACTGTTTGCCTCTCGCTCACAGATAACGTGCGTGAGCGAGATGCAGATAACGACAACAGAAGAAGCGCCGCCATTTTCAATCAGATTCTTTGTAATTGGATTGTAAAGAAAAAACTTATCAAAATTCTATCAATATAAATATTATAACTAGAGCTCGCCCGCGGTTTCGCCTGCGTGTATTTCACTTATCGCGTATTCCGCGTTTTTCGGGATAAAGTAGCCTATGTCCTTTTCCAAGGTCTAACTAACCTATCTCTGTACCAAATTTCATTAAAATCGGTTCAGCGGTTTAGGCGTGAAAGTGTAACAGACATACATACATAGTTACTTTCACATTTATAATATTAGTGGGGATATCTAGAAAAATAAAAATAAAATAGTTATTGATTTCATCCATAACCAAGTAAATCTAAATAGGTATAGCCAATCTGTTGAAATCGTAATGTTAACTTAATTAACCCCAAATCCACTGAATTCCTCCCAAAAACCTTCTCAACCAGCATCCAACAACGAAATTCTTATTACTTAAATCTCACATTAAAATTAAACCGGGTACATTTCCGTATTTAACCGGTTCGTCTACGGTTAACTAGAGCCGGGCCGGATAAATTATTTAACTCTGAACTCTCCGCCATTTCCCAACGGAACAAAAGCTTGGTTTAGAATTATATATGAGTGGAGCTTAAAGTTTAGAAGCTCGATGTGCAAGTCTAAAAGCTTAGGTTGGCGAGAATTAGGAAAAGCATAGAGGCGGCATGATTTAATTAATTTCTTGTCTTTATCCTTAGATTTAATTAATAGATATTTTTTTAAAAGGCCTATTCCCTCCTCATCCCCCAATACGGATACTCCGCAGACTTGTAAAAGTATCGATATCAGGTATTGCTATTACAATGATAGATGTTCTGATAACCCTTTTCCCAACTATGCAACGTCGATATCCTAATGCAGTGGTCGTCACATTTTTCTGGTCAAGGCCCACATAGAACAATGTGAGGTATCACTGCGGGCCGCGATTGCCCCATTGATTTTGTATGGCAAGTTTTGATAGTGATTGGTGCCGATTCTGTTATGCACGAACTAAACTTAATTTAGGATATTGCCATCTTTTTCACTCTGATAAAATAAGAAAGAGATGGACGTTAATAAGAGCTGTCAAATTTGGTTGAACTAAAATTTCCATGCAAGTTTAGACGACACGTCTGAACGTGTCGACAAAAAACACGGTGAAGTTCAAGGCGCAAACTAGTTTGACATTTCTAACTTAGTTCTTATCTATCACCGTCCTTTTCTCGCGCTTTCTGTTAGTAAAAGATAGCAATTTTAGTTTAGTAGGTGATCAAGAGAATCGGCGCTATTGTCTACTAAAATTGTTTGGTATGTCGCGGGCCGCACAAATATCTGCCGGGGGCCGCATGCGGCCTGCGGGCCGCTGTTTAACGACCACTGTCCCAAAGTTAGACCGGTTGTCAGACTTTCGGGCTTCTGGCTACCCGTAATGACTGTCATAGGTATTCGTATAACACCCGGGACCGGCAGTTTAACGTTCTTTTCGAGGCAAGGAGGGATCTCGATTTTTAACGAACGGTCTTCCATCATTTATAACAATATTAACAATATTAGATATTAAATTAATAATAAAAGTTAAAACCTATTTAAAAATAAGTCAATTTCGATTTGTAATAAATCTTATAAGAACGTTATCTAAGATTGGCGACTGAGTGTGGCGTAGACCTGACGAGACGGCACTGCTTTATGGTATAGTAAAGACAAATAATGATTACAAACTGGCAACTGCGATCGGTGCAAGACAGGAGAAGGTATCTTGTACATTACGATAACAGTCTAAATATAAAAACGTATCTGGCTTAAGATACGAGCTCAGCGGAGGGGTGCAGTCAGCACAACATTAGTGGACTCTCCGAAACGCCTTTCAACCGCTTAATCATTACTTTCTAACAGTTCTAACTCATATTATAAGTACGTATCTGTCTAAAGATTCCCAGCTCTGCGGAGGGGTGCAGTTAGCACAACATTAGTGGATGGCCGCGAGCCACCTTGCAAGCGCTTAACGCGCTCTAAATGTAAATCACTACCTTATAATCAACATAATAAGTACGTATCTGTCTAAAGATTCCCAGCTCTGCGGAGGGGTGCAGTCAGCACAACATTAGTGGCGGGCCGCGAGCCACCTTGCAAGCGCTTAACGCGCTCTAAATGTAAATCACTACCTTCCAGCTAATCTAATAAGAACGTATCTGTCTAAAGATTCCCAGCTCTGCGGAGGGGTGCAGTCAGCACAACATTAGTGGATGGCCGCGAGCCGCCTGTCAGCCGCTAAACGCGCTCTAAATGTAAATCACTACCTTCCAGCTAATCTAATAAGAACGTATCTCTCTAAAGATTCCCAGCTCTGCGGAGGGGTGCAGTCAGCACAACATTAGTGGACGGCCGCGAGCCGCCTTGCAAGCGCTTAACGCGCTCTAAATGTAAATCACTACCTTCTAACCAACATAATAAGAACGTATCTGTCTAAAGATTCCCAGCTCTGCGGAGGGGTGCAGTCAGCACAACATTAGTGAACGGCCGCGAGCCACCTTGCAAGCGCTTAACGCGCTCTAAATGTAAATCACTACCTTCTAACCAACATAATAATAACGTATCTGTCTAAAGATTCCCAGCTCTGCGGAGGGGTGCAGTCAGCACAACATTAGTGGACGGCCGCGAGTCGCCTTGCAAGCGCTTAACGCGCTCTAAATGTAAATCACTACCTTCTAACCAACATAATAAGAACGTATCTGTCTAAAGATTCCCAGCTCTGCGGAGGGGTGCAGTCAGCACAACATTAGTGGACGGCCGCGAGCCGCCTGTCAGCCGCTAAACGCGCTCTAAATGTGAATCACTACTTGTCTGAACTCAAATAGACGCCTTCTAGCTAGCGAACGTTAATACTTTAGTACTACAACAATAAGTTCGAGAACGAAAATATATTGCAGAGAATTTAGTTCGGTAGGTATGTGAGATTGTTTTTGCTTCAGTCTGTGTGATTTGTTTAGTTACTGATACTCTAGCTTGTTTAAACCAAAATTCTAGCTTATTTAAATTATTTCTACGATCATTATATATTTTTGATAGATTATGTAGACCATGTTAAATGGTTTTGAAATATCTTTTCCGATAAATATCCCAAGATGAAGTGGTGTTCTTTATGTCAATTTGTTATTAGATTGGGTAGATGAACAATGCTAATGATGAGTAATGTGAGATGATGGAGCCTGGTGGCTTATAGGTATGATAGTTGGGGGGTTACCATGATCTGTTAGAGCAGGAATGTTTTAATATTATTCCGAGAGTGGGAAAGTGACAGCACTAGACAGCTCTCTAGTGCCATCTCTTACGCTTACCCACTCTCGTAATAATATTAAAACATTCCTGCTCTAAGAGATCATGATAACCCCCCAGGTGTTATTAGAAATCTTATCATCATTATGGGCTATTCCCAGCTCCCAGCTATTATAAGTGACATTCAATACAATACTCTTTATTGCACACAAAACAAACAAGGCACACTAAGTACTATAAAAATAGAGAATTACAATGGGCGGTCTTATCGCACTAGGCGATTTCTTCCAGACAACCTTTGGATGGACATGAAGTGCGAGAAAAAAGAGAGGGGTAGTTCTCGGTGCAACAATAAATAAGGAGACATACTTCTTTCCTCCATTTTATTTTTTATGTGCTTGTTGTGTGGTTTTTCATTGCACTTCGGTTTTCGAGACAGGGCATCAATATAAGCCCCGCCGCATATTATCAGAAATTTCTGTCTGATTCTAACGCGCGACTCTGCTCTTAAAAAGTTTTTTTTTTAAAGTGTAGCTTCTTATTTTCCTGTTGCTACACATCTATCATCGATGATGTTAAAAGGTGATAGTGTGATTAAAGAAATCAGTACCCCAAGTGTGAGTTTTTTACGTTACTACTGTAGTTGCGTCACGCCAAAAATGTCAAACAAATTTTTTGTCACGCTATTCGCCGCTAGAGGCGCTGCCTAAAGTTTCATACATTTTTGGCGAGACGCAACTACAGTAGTAACATAAAAAAACTCACACTTGGGGTACAGTTCAATACAAAATTCTTATTAGCCTAAAAAGTCACATAAAAACCCAAAGACCCACAATACAAAATAAAAACTTATAAATTTAAGTAGCCATAATAACCCCACTTTAAATTTTAAAAAGAACGTCGTCCAAGTTGGCCGACATAAGAATTTATGTTGGCTCCGTAATAACCTAATCCGTTAAATAACAGCGCTAAAGCAAAGACTTGGAACAAACCTCGCCCTCGTGTCTGGGGCTTTACTTAGGGTCATCAAACAAAAATACTTCAAATTTCTTGTAAAATTTTCAGAATATTTACAGTATATTACGTAACTAGCTGTTCCCACGACTTTATCTGCGCGGAAATCAACGTTTTGTCGCAACAACTAAGCAATGTATAGGCTTAGACCAAATAAAAATCAAGACATATCGCTGCGAACAACATATAGTGAAGCATGCGCAAAACTACACCTCGCTCTGTACATACACGTTCACACGCACATATTGACACCAAACTACAACTAAACTACGCTTCACGACACTCACACATGTTTATGAAACCGGCCTCACTTCACTGTTAACAACGCTAGGTACTCCAATTTTTAAATCTAATCACATTTATTTCCAATAAGATTACTGCTTATCACCCACACTCAATAGCGCGATAATTTGTACTCTATACCCTCACCTGCTATTTAACGGATGTGGCTGCCTAATTTGAATTGGATCTGTCAAGTAGAACTGACGTAAAGCTTAAACATACAAACGGACAAACAGAAAAACAAAACTAAAAACTAAATTTGTTCGTTCCCAGGATGCGTTGCACATACTTTTTTCCAAGGTGTATACATAAAGGAAGCAGGTAACCAGCGCCGACCTACCAGCGCTTATCGGTACTGGTCCGTGCAGGTAACCGCTACATAAAAGAAGCGGGTAGAAGCAAGGGCTGGCATTTTTTAACAAAAATACGCCTTGTTCCAAATACAAATACAGCAACAAATGACGGCCTACCAGCGCTGATCGGAGCAGATCGGAACTTGTCGGCGAAGTTCGGAGCTTGTCGGCGCTGGTTCGCCACATAGTATAGAGACTACCTGCGCCGACTAACTGCGCGGATCAGCACCAACAAGCGCTGGCAAATCGACGCCGGTAACCGGCTTTTTACGTGTATACGCACTTACGATTTAATTATATGTACATGTGCTGATGGCTTCGCTTGCTTCGTTTACTTTATTCACCGGGTAAGAAGGCTATTAGTAAGTCTATTAGATATTTCCCAGACCAGTTTGTAAGTACAAGTAGAGCGTACTGTTTGGGGTTGGTCTATAAATATTCTTTGATACCATCACGTTCTATGGTCAAGGGACGTTCGCAGCATTATACAAGGTTAGTCGAAAAGAGGATACTAATTCAAAAGGGTGTTAAATATCTATAATAATGAATAACTTTTGTTCTACAACTTTTGCCAAAACTCAATAGTTTAAGCGAAATTGTTGATCAAAGATTTCATACAAAAAATACGCTAAGATATATCTATCAGCTATAGTCAGCTGTGTTTAGATTTTAGGTCATATTTGGGGTCACGGATTAGAAGCTCCATTTTCTGAATTTTTTACTAAAGAAGAGGTGAAGAATTTTTTTTTAGAATAGAATAGAATATACGTTTTGATCGGATTGAATTTTGAAATTTTAACACTTAGCTTTAAATATTCACCAGTGCATTATTAGAGCCCAAATACACGTCTGATACTTGCCTCCGATAGTCGGTTCCGATAGTCTGATCAGACTATCTGAAGGCCTCCGCGTCATACATTTGTTTGAACATGAATTACACGTACGATCAGACTATCGGATCGGATGTCAGAATCGTAAGCATCGTCCGGGCGCCAGCGTCGTCGTCGTCCAAAAAAAATCGGACACGAGAATCGCACGTGTATTTCATGAATTCGATCAGATAGTCGGATCTGGCTCCCGAAAGCAACTATCGGACGTGTATTTTGACCCTTAAGTGGCCAGCTGATTAGTACCCCTTTTCCGACTAACCTTGGACAAATCTATATAATTCTTTTATGTGGATATGCACATACAATTTCATTTTCATTTCATTAAACGTAAAGGAAGAGTATAAATAGGTCTGTTTTATAATGAAAACTTCAGTAACTACCTGACTAACACACGAATGTTAAAGTCTAAGGGAATGGTGAATTGTGTGCCAAGTTGCATTGTCAGCAGCAGACTTCCTATTAAATATAGTTGAAGCCGACCCCGTTTGTAACGTATTGTAGTGAATCCTCTCTTAACAAGTACATTTGCCCTATGAAGAGGGTTAATATTGTATAACAACTGTACTGATACAACTCTATCAAAAAAATTATAAATCGTTTTTTTTTTGTTACAAAATATCACACCGTAAAACCGCCCATTCACCTTTTTTTAAAACCTCTATTACCGAATCAAGTCAAAAAATCGAAAACCTAACTGCCTTAAAAGCTAATCGAACGAACATCAATCCGATCCCTAATTAATTCCCTGTCCCGTGTAAACATTAAAAAATATATAAAAAGAAAAAAACATACGCACGCTGAAACCTCTCGAGCGAAACATCGGTACTCGATTGAATCAATTTAAACTTCAACCGAATCTCATCTCGCAGGGTACGTCCCTAATTATGCCCGCGGAAGGACAGGGGTAGAGAAGAGACAAAGTTGTATTTGCGCGCGCAAAATTCAAAATTAGAACGAGTTTGTTCGTTACGCATAGGCATTATAAACTTTTGTCATGTGCTATTTATTTGACGGATTAAAAAAACACATTGCCGAAGTGTAATCGTCTGTTTCGAGCAGGAGAGGGTGGGATAAGGGTATCCAAAATGGCCGCGCGTAAGATTTTGTTCGGTTATATTAATTAAATCTTCGTAATTTATGACCGGCTCGTGTACCATGTGGTGTTTGTGATTTATCGTTTTTGCTGTATTAATTTTACATTAAGCTGATTCGGGAACCATCTTATACATACACCTAGAGATACATAATCCAGTGTATTCTTACAGAGATTGATGTAGATGGAAGCGCGCTTATTATCTACCTAAGTTTGTATTTGGAAATGTATTTCCACAGAATATGTATTTTTAAATACATAGGTACTACCTTAACGTACTTTTAAAGAATGATGAAGCTGAAATAAAAAGAAGACTGTTTTAAAACACTTAAAATAAATTCAAGGCACCATTCTGTAATTTAAAATGAACGCGATTTAAATAAAGATTGCGATGAATTCTCTGGACTCTAAATTGTATAAAATAAATTTTACTGAAGCGAATTTTATTCTTTTTGTTAAAAAAACCTTCAATTTAAAATACCTAAACATGTACAAGTCAATTGCCGTCAATAGGATCCCGAATACAGATAATACCATTATACAGGGACCCAACCTCTTTCAACTAAACTCGACGTAAAAAATTAGGCCATCCCCCCTTCGACCCTTGCTCACCCCCGGTGGTGCGATAACTCACCCTCCACATTCGGCCCTTGAGAAAAATAGCTCGAAAAACAGACAAGATTTAACTCGGCCCAGTTTTTAGGGTGATATGTTGAAGGACGATATGATAGCGTCAATTAAATTGTTTTGTAATTTGATATTGTAAGAGATTTTGGCTCTACAAGCGCACGTACTAATAGGATAGCTCTTTTGTTAAAGATTTGTATTTGATAGGTCTATCTCGGGCACCAGTTTCACAAATATTAATGTACCATAGTTAGTATTAAGCATTGTATCCTGATTGTAAGTCTGTGAAAAGAAAATAAGCATATTATTTGTAAGAGAGGCATCGTACCGATATCAAAACGTGATGAAGAATATCGTTAATACAAAAGTTTTTATTAAGTTAATGTTTAATTTTTTAATTAGAATTAATAGTTAATAATAATTAATAATATTTATAAATAATAATTAAAAATAATTAATAGTTTTTAATTAGAAGTAGTCTGTAACAAAAATACAAACATTACTCAAGCCTTCTTTTCAAGGATTTTAATTGGGTCTTTATTGTAGTCATTTCTAATCAGACGTATTAACTGAATATTGTAGCGGGGATGTATCCAATTGTGGGCTCCCTGGACATATACACACTCTGCGCTGTCACTCGTTGATTTATGTGAAGAGTAAAATAATGCGTCTCAGTTCTTTTTGGAAGTGTCTGAATGTTGTGTGCTCGATAGTTTAATAAAGTTTTACACCGCCAACCAAGCTCTTATCACTAAACCGACCCACCCCGACTATACTACTGTAGGTATATAATGATTCCAAATTACGTTCCAGGTTATTCCAAATTACGTTCTAAAATCCAACAATTATTTAACGTTTCAATACCGTTCATCAAGATGGACGCCGTAGGTACGTTCCCTTACGCGTGTCGTTAATCTAGCAAACGTAGCAATCCCGGGCCCACACGGGCCACCTAAACTGTTTGATGTTTTAACTCACGGGATTTCTACAAAAACTTTGTGTATTTAATCCCGACCCTGGATGTATAAGTAGGTATATTATGCACGTATGTATAAGTATATGAGAGGAGGGAGGGAGGAGCTCGTGGCTAAATAATTACAGCCGCATAGACCGATCTTCCCGGTTAAGCCACGCTTGCCGAGGTTGGTCTGTGGATGGGTGACCATTTACCATAGCGAGTTTCCTCCGTGCCTCGGAAAGCACGTAACGCCGTTGGTCCCGGCTGTCATTTGTAGATCTTTGACAGTCGTTACTGTTGGTCAGAAGCCAGAAAGTCTGACAACCAGTCTTACCAAGAGTATCGTATTACCCAGTTACTGGGTTGTGGGGGTCTGATAGGCAGTCACTCCATGTAAAATACTGATATTCAGCTGCATCCGGTTCGACTGGAAGCCGACCCCAACATAGTTGGAAAAAGGCTAGGCAGATGATGATGATATGAGAACGAATCGCCTTTGAAGTAAAAATGAGAGCTCATCTTTGTAAATGACTGTAGAATTGAGATTAATAGAAATAATTTGACGACACGTTTGGTGCAGTGGCTAAGCGATTGGCTTCTGCGCTACGGGTCATGGGTTTGATTCCCACGCGGAACAAAAATTTGTATGGCTTACAGATGGTTGTTTCGGGTCTGGGCGTTTGTGTATGTGAGATTTGTGTCTGTAAATGCACCCACGATACAAGAGAAATCTTAGTGTGGGCACAGTTGTGTGGGGCAAGGTTTTCATTAAAAAAAAAGTGAAATTGTTTAATTGGTAGTGGTCTTAACAAATAAAAATAACAGAAACTGTTTTTATTTTCTTAAATAAATATTTGAAAATGTCAAAAGTAGGTGTGTAATTGATAAATTAAGGCATATTAAAGACTGGAACCCCTCTACTGTGTGTTTTTATTTATTGGCTTTTGTTTATAGTATGTAATCACGAATAATAATATGTATATGTACACATAGCGAAAATGCAAAGCTATTTCTCTCTAAAATATTTATTATAATTATGAAATCTTACACGCGGAGTTTCTACAAACACATACGAATAACAGTTCCGAATATTTTTAAATTACTATTCTCTAAAAGAAAATCGCTTTTTAAGTTCACTGTGTGTATACATTATAATTATATAACTGTACTTATAAAACTACATATGAGAAAGATAGAGTGAAACAATAATATTGTGATCAAGAAACTTAAAATACAGCTGCATCTCCATGGTTGGCTAATTCAATCGTTTTCTTTTATTTAAGTCCGCAACCAAGCAGTTATTATACGATTTCCACCAACCGGGCCACGCAGGAGCGCAGCGGATGCTCGAGCATCCGCGCGTAGCCAACCGCGTCCGCCCAACGGCTACAATCTGCTGGAACCCGGGCGCATGCGCGCGCGTTTTCGCGTATCCGCTATCGCAGTGAATTTCTACCTGCGGTGTGGCCGAGCGGAGCCGACCGGACGCGATGACAGCCGAGCGCCGCCATCCACGTACGCGAGCAGCCGACCGGCTGCCGCGGCATACGCGCGGGTCTAACCGAGTTCCAAGCAGTGTGAATTCCTTGCAAACATGAAACTTAACTATTGTATAGAAGCCTGAATTTCCTTTAGCACAGTGTGAAATGCGCTCCGGCGCGCTCACAATCGTACATAGGTGCCGATTTTTCAATCGTCAGACAACGTTTATCTTTGAAACAAACATGGCGGTTAGACATATGTTCTATACAAAAGCTGTCAAAATGTCAAACTTATTCCTCAGAAAACAGTTATCTGACAACTGAAAAATCGACGCTAAGATTTATCGTCTTCCCATAATCGTCACAAAACGATTTTTCCAAAATTCATACAACTGCATCATAAATAAAGGTACCTATAGGGTTGTCACGAAGGTGAGTGTTATCGAAGATGTCAGGTGCCTAAAGCAGATGTGCCAACCCTCCTCAAGTGTGATGCGTGCGCCAAATTGACCTGGCCCCTACAATTAATTAATTTGTCTTGTGTGTACCTACGAGTACCTATGTGATGTAGGTGAATTTATACACCCTGGCATTTTAACATGCGCGTTTAAGGGACAGCAGTACCCCAAGTGAGAGTTTTTTTCATTAACTACTCTCCCGCTCTAACGAAGAATACAATAACTCGATTCTGCCGCTTCCGAAAAAAATGCGTTCAACGCACTCGAAGTCTTGAACTGTTTTAGTTATTGCATTCCTAAACCTGAAACTAGTTCGTTCAGAATCACTAGGAGAATCGATTGTAATTTTTTTTTTTTACTCAACTTTTTTTTTCATATATTTCAATTTCGTTTCAGTACTTTTCTACCCATAACAGTTGACGGGAATAGACACCTTGCGGCTTGAGACGGTCTTCTCGGTCAGTTTCCGTGTATTAGACAACCCCTGCATAGCATATCTCAGGCATTTCACACTTTTTTAGGGAACTTATCGACATTAACTAAGGTGTAACTTGGTTTTTACTAAAAAAAAACACATTTTCAGGCAGTTCTGATGAAAATCTTGTTGGGGTGTCTCGGTTTTCGTATAAAGTAAAAATAAGGTTATAAATATAAAATTAAAAAAAATTAAAAAATTTGCCTGTAACTGTCCCACAGCTGGGCAAAGGCCTCTTCTCATACAGAGTCAAAATCAAAATCAAAATCAAAAGTTTTTATTTCACATAAACCATTACAGGCGCTTATGAAAAGTCGAATTTAGGTGCACGGTTCCAATTAGTCGTTTCCTATGGAGAAGAGCCGGCAAGAAACTCCATGGTTACTCTTTTAAAATCCATATCTTTAACAATTTGAGTGGGTACAGTTATGACTTAGATATGAGAGAACAAAGTAGACTTAGGAGCAGGAACCACACAAAAAACAAAATGAAAAATATGGTCACAAATTAACTAGGTATCCAGGCATCTAGCAAGTCTACAAAGCTCTCACATTTACAAAAGGTAAAAGGACGCTAAACTATATAAAACAACTGACATGGTTAATTGTCATCAAAACACATTACAAAGAAAATCACTGTATAGTAAGATAAAGATATCTTGAGAGTAAGGATAGTAATAAAAAAAAAAAAAAAAAGCTAATCGTAATGAGGTTAGTTAATAGACATACACATACGACGTTAATGAGGTACCAGGGAAGCCACATGTGCAGAAGGAGTTACTTCCAAACACCTTTGTCGTCAACGTAGTCCTTAGTCTTGTAATATGCTTTTTGAATAAGGACACGTTTAATATGGGCTTTAAACTTTCCCTCGGTAAGATCTGTTACAGATTTCGGTAGCTTATTATAAAAACGCACGCCATTTCCTAAAAATGACTTATTAGTTTTACTCAATCGAAATTTTGGAATCACAATTTTATGTTTATTACGTGTATTTTTATCATGAAAATCGCTTCTAACATTAAACGTATGCAATTTTTTCCGAACATACATAATATTTTCAAAGATATAGTGTGACGACAAGGTAAGTATATTAATATCTTTGAACACGTTTCTAAGGGATTCGCGGGAACCCATATTGTAGATTGCACGGATTGCTCTCTTTTGTAAAATAAAAACAGAATCTACGTCAGCTGCTGAGCCCCACAACAGAATGCCGTAGGACATAACGCTGTGGAAATATGCGAAGTATACTAACCTAGCTGTAGCTACATCAGTCAGCTGCCTAATTTTCCTAACTGCGTATGCAGCAGAACTTAACCTAGCCGACAGGGCAGTAATATGCGCACCCCACTGCAATTTTGAATCGAGAGTTATACCTAAAAATACGGTGTCATTAATTGTATTAAGATTATTGCCTTCAAGCATTAAATTTAAACCTACTTGGGGAACATTTGGTAGTGAAAACTTAAGGCATTTAGTTTTATTTGCATTTAGTAATAGATTATTGGCTGCAAACCACTTAGAAAGAACAGCAAGGCTCTCGTTAACATGTAAAACGTCCCTATCTTTTCTATCTATTTTAAAAATAAGGGAAGTGTCATCGGCAAATAAAATTATGTCTGATAAGTCGGTCATCATATAGGGTAGATCATTTATATAGGTTAGAAACAGAAAAGGTCCAAGAATTGAGCCTTGAGGCACGCCCATCTTAACTAGAGACCCCGAAGATATCGCACCGTTAGCACCAACTTTTTGCTGTCTATTAGATAAATAGGAGAAAACAAGGTCAGCAGCTCGGCCACGAATTCCGTAATGGTGTAATTTACAGATGAGGGTGTTGTGGTCAACGCAGTCAAAAGCCTTGGAGAGATCACAGAAGATGCCAATAGCATCCTGAGAGCTCTCCCAGGATTCCAAAATATGAGTGACTAGTTTCACTCCTGCGTCAGTAGTCGACCTACCTTTCGTGAAACCATACTGGCGACTATGCAATATCCCGTTCAGGTCAAAATGAGACATCATCTGATCAAGCATGATTTTCTCAAAGATTTTACTTAGTGCTGAGGAGAGAAGGAACGAACATTGATATATAGGTATAAATATACCTAGCTCAAAATCAAGTCATTGTATTCTTCGTCAGCGCGGCAGTACTGTAGTAGCGTAACGAAAAAAATTATGATAGACAGCGGCTCTAGGCGCGGCGTTCAATTTACGCGCGAATACAAGTATTGCTGTCCCTTAGACGCGCATGTTAAAATTCCAGGGTAAAGTAGTCGGAAATTGTACTAAATAAAAAGGCTTATTAGAAGAATAACGCTAGGCTATCAAAAAAGTAAACAGGATTGAACCACTTTGGCTTTAATTCTAGACAGAATAAATACAGGGTAGGATGTTAAAAAATTTACGATTCCATACTAATCATGTACTGATTTTGTTGGAAAGCCAAAAAAAAACGAGAGTTTTGAAAAGTTTTTCTACGAAAATTATTCAATTTCCGTTACCGAGTAACTCCACAAAATTCTTAGAACGAATTTTTTAACACCCTGTATATAAGTAACGTCAGAAGCCTGTGTTTCAAGGCAGTATTTACACCAAAATTAAACTAAGTAGTAAATAGTGTTTTTCTACAGATTATGAATGGAGTTAACTCAAACATCTGTACCTTGAGGCAAGCCATAGGTACCTTCGTAGAATTTTTACCCTCTATAATCCTCTCAGAGCGAATCTTCAGCAAATGCAGAGAAAATCCGGGACAGTGCGAGATTTTTAGACAAATATGGTACCCCTAGAAGCTTGTACATCAACTACCTACCCAACTTACCCCGAAATCACACCTTTATAAGGATAAGGATATACCCCGCTTTCAAAAAACTCCGAAGCAACAACAACCCAATCCATAATAATTATTCCACAACTCTTACTTATTCCAAAAAGACAAGCTCACACGTCACAGCCCAGTCAATATTGATCAACACATCGACACGGTCAGCTCGGCCGTTTGACCCCGGCGCTCTTGAACCCGGTGTTTGCCCGCCAAAGAAAAAAGAAGTCAGTACTACGAGCGTTTGTAAACTATCGGACTTTTGCCCGATTCTGTTGAAGTGATGCGAGTGGATTTTGTCTTTCTTTGTCGGATTTTTAGGGGTTATGATGTGTACGTAAACGGGGTGTAGTAACGTGTTTGTCTGATTTTTTAATACCCGGTTTTGTTTACAAGTTTACAAAACTGTCTTTACTTACAGAAAAGTCGAGTTATTCTGTTTATATCCTAATGTCTTCGTCATTTATTAGGGTTCCGTACCCAAAGGGTAAAACAGGATCCTATTCTAAGACTCCGCTGTCCGTCCGTCCGTCTGTCACCAGGCTGTATCTCATGAACCGTGATAGTTAGACAGTTGAAATTTTCACAGATGATGTATTTCTGGTGCCGTTATAACAACAAATACTAAAAAACAAAATAAAATAAATATTTAAGGGGGCTCCCATACAACAAACGTGTTTTTTTTTGCCGCGGTTGTCCGTCCGTCTGTCACCAGGCTGTATCTCATGAACCGTTATAGTTAGACAGTTGAAATTTTCACAGATGATGTATTTCTGTTTCCGCTATAACAAAAAAAAATACTAAAAACAGAATAGAATAAATATTTAAGGGGGCTCCCATACAACAAACGTGATTTTTTTGCCGTTTTTTATAGATAATGGTACGGAACCCTTCGTGCGTGAGTCCGACTTGCACTTGGCCGGTTTTTAATAACTGTGTGTTAACAGCAGTTGCGTCCACGATTCTACATCATCATCATTCAGCGAAAAGACGTCCACTGCTGGACATAGGCCTCCCCAAAGCATCGCCACATCGACCAGTCCTGTGTTTCTCGCATCCAGCGGATTCTCGCCACCTTCACCAGGTCAGCAGTACAACTTGTGGGAGGCCTTTTTTTTGGGTTATGCCGGACTCTTAAAGGCTAAAAACCCACGGTGTTCCTACTCCTCTTGGCCAGGGTCACGTAATTCGCAGCTACATGCACCGCAACAACTTGTGGGAGGCCTACCCACGCTGCGCCTTCCGATACGCAGTCTCACCGGCCATCCGTTCTGGGAGAAATGTGCACCGCCCACTGCCAATTAAGTTTCGAAATTCTTCGGGCTATGTCGGTTACCTTGGTTCTCCTGCGGATCTCATCATTTCTATTGGAACTTATTAGTTTTCTGGATTGAAAAATGCTCGTCCCTTATGTGAGATAGTCCAAGATTCATCCTACTCCTGTGTCCAATTTTATTTAATCCATTCAGCTGTTACGGTGTGATTAAACAACGAATATACCTACTATCGCTCTCACTGCTCTTGCCCCGCCGCGTGCCGCTCCGCTCCCGCTAGCTTTGGATCACGGCCTTAGAATCCGAACTAGGGAGTTTTTGGGAATTGTGCACCCTAAACGTACCCTGTGGTAAATTGGGGGTACCTAATTGCTGTGCGATGAGCTGGAACAACCCATGAAATATGAAATATCACGCGTCTAATGCTAGCTTTAGCGGAGCATCGTTTAAAGTCATCGCACATGACATATTTTGGCGTCCACAAGTTCCGTTCTTTGGCCCAATTTTTTGTGCAACTAAACAATCTTCCGATAAGAAGAATTTAGTTTACGACTGAGCTAACTTGGTCCCAATGGAACCCTATTTACCCCACTGAGACCTTTATTTACCCCACTAAGAACCCTATTTCCCTATTTACCCCACAAACAAAACAACGAGTAAACGTAAGGTGGACTTTTCAATAAAAATAAACAAAAAATCGATGAATAAACCACAACTCAATCGATTTAATTCCTACTATCACAAAAGACCATAAAATACTTCGCACAATGGAGCTCAAAAAGGGAGAACAAGAAAGCAATGGACTCGCAGCCGAAGTGTTGAGTCCACGGAAGTCTAGCACTCGGTCGCGCGCTCCATAACACTTGACGCTCGCTGCACTTTTGTGAATCCAGACGGGATTGTGTGGGACTGTTTCAGGGTGAGCAGAAGTATAGGTAATAAACGAATGCTACTGACTGTTGGTTAGTTACGCTTTCGTTGAAAAATATTATCATACTTTCGCCTTTCCGGAAAAGTTGAGAGAATATTATCCGAAATAGTGATCGGTTAATTTAAAATACCGCTCGATTTTGTAGGTTCTTTCGCATAGAAGGAATATATTTGTTTCAATCTTTCCTGATGTCGACATAGTAGGAGGTACCTAAGAGGCTTCCATAGTCACAAAAAGAGAATCAAAGCCTCGAAAAAAAATAGAACAATAAATGTGTAGGTATCTAAATATTTCATCAAACAAAGCACTGACCATCATATTATAAAATGAAATAGACCCTAGAAATGTGGTGATATAACACTAGGATAATAAATTAAGTAAGTATTTGAAATATACAAAAAGCCTTATAATACAAGCACGTACGAGTGAGGACGAGAAAATTAAGCCTCAAAATATATTAGACCTTTATCCTATCCATCCAACGAAATTGCAAACGAAATCCTTTCACATAAACATACAAAAAAGTTGATTATCATCAGGGCGCAATTCCCAAAACGGAAACCCTTTTGTTATTGTCAAATTAGCCAATACTCAAGATAACAAAACATCCCTTTATGGTAAGGGACAAAGCCCTTTTATTGACGGGCGAAATTTATTCAGGGCGGGTTTTAACTATCTTCCGTACATAATCCGGGGGGTTAAGGGGGGTATTTGTTGGGTCGGATGGCTGTGGTCTTCTCCCTTTGGGGAGACTTATCTGTAGCTTTGAAATTGGAGCAGGTTTTTGGTTGGAAATTTTATTAAATTCTCACCGGGTGTTGTCGTTAAGTGTGTATTTTTGGCATGTTTGCTTCGGTGTTTTTTTGGGAATTTTCCCAAGGTTAATAGAGGAACACGTGTTTTTTTGTGTTTTGCCAGTAGGTCTTGGAGAAGTCAATATGTGTTGGTATGTTCATTTATAGGGTGGTAATTTGAGATGGGGCATGAAGGGCAGCTACCTTAACCATTGTAACTACAGGAAAACAGTCTTAGGAGACCAACCTTTACTTTTGGAATAATTTCTAGCTGCATTCACAGATTTTGAAAAAAAATTACAGTCAGCGAGAAAAAGGGCACCACACAAAAATTACCACGCTACTTATATATTCCAATTTTGCAATATCTGAAAGTATCGAAAGCTTGCGAAAGATCTTATTTTGAAAGTCGAGTTGAACTGGAAACGTACTTTGAATTGATATATTTTTTTTCCACAAATACTTCTGATTCATTTCATTCTGAGTACAGCTTCTAGAATTATTACTGCTACCTTATATTTTGCGTCAATCGCTGCCATATTTACTTCGCAAATAACATCCTTCCCTACCCCATCTCAATTTAAATACACAAACTCAAATATACTCAACTACCTAAGCGATACGTTCAAATTTAAGCACTCCTCGTTTTATTAAAGACATAAAACCTTGCAATTCGCAACGCGGGGGAGAAGGGGGCAATTTTAACTATCCTTGTATGTAATGAGGGTGGGCGCGGGTGTTAGGGTAGAGAGGGGATTACGAGGGTGCGTCTTGCAAACGGGTCTGCGTGCCTGGCCGCGGGCAGCAGCGATTTGTCCCTAACATCCCCGGTCTACCCTTGTGACAGCGGTGCTCAACGTGTTTGGATTTAAACTTGATAAATGTAAGGATAGGTGGAGTGTTTTGTAAATGGAACAGTTGATTTCGTCGTTTTAGTTTTTTTTTTTTCGGTTTGTATCGGTTTAGGAATGGGCAAATGAGGATCTATTTCCTCGAACCAATAATTTGATGTTGCAATGGAGACAAGAAGTGCCTAGGTTTTGTTAACAAATCAGGTGGAACAGATCTAAACACTGAGTCGGTGCCTTTGTCATTGAATTTTATTAGCAAACGCTTTTGACTAACTTTTTACATTTAATCTTAAAAAACTAAACCTAGTGAGTATTACCTACTTAAATAATCAATATCTAATTTACATTTAACTTTATCTTCGTTAAAACTATATCTAAGTGCGACTGACATAGGATCAGGGTAAGTAGCATACAAAATAGGATGCCTATGCCCAGCAGTGGGATTATGAAGGCTGAATATGATGATGATGACTTCCAAATCGTAGTACACTGCAAAGCCTGTTTTCCGCGACACGTGACGCTAGAGATGACGGGCGAATTCGGGTAACGTCGGGCGATATCGCCAGACATCTTGTCTCGCGATCTTTTTCGTTGGACTGATAAAGATCCATTAGTTGCAGTAGTACATCGTTAGCCCACATTGTTGCGCAACACACGTCTACACTACTTTGATCCTCGACCAGAGCGTCAAGGGATAAGTCGCGAGATGTTGCCAGACTTGTCGTGCGTGGTCGCCCGACGTCGCTCAATTTCGCCCGACATCTTTAGCGACACGTGTCGTGGAACATTTGTCCTCTAGTGAATACAAAGCCTCATAATCACTAGAGGATAAATGACCCACTAATGTAAGCACCGCGAACCAGTGGTGGCATACATTGTTTATCTATTGTATCTATGATTCCGGTTTTCAATCAGAGGCCAATTCGACTAACAAAATTATTGCCAAACGCAAACGAACCACAACAGTCAGTCAGTTTTTGTTTACGAAAACTGTCAAAATGGTTGTTTTTGTTTTTTGTGTCAAAGAATTTGACAGCTTTTGAAAACAAAAACTGTCTGAATGAACGGTTCAGCCTTGTTTCGGTTGCGATTTATCAAGATTTCCTCGTTGGTGTAGTGGTCGCAAGCGCGACTGTTGAGCGTGATGTCCTGGGTTCGATCCCTAATGTTATTAGGTTTTTCCGTGTGAAATTTCTCAGTAGCAGCTCGGAGTCTGGATCTGTGCCCGGTTGATGGCAATAGGCTCGCCCCCTATTACATGGGACTTAAAACATGACAGCGAAATGTGGGTGTACTATACACCTCTGCACAACCCCTCGAGGAATACAGGCGTGTTATTATGTTAACTTTATCAAGATTTCTTTTAGGAAATAAATTGGGCCCGTAGATAAAACACGTTTTTTTTACCGAAAACTTTGAACACCTCAGCAGAAACGAGTGTTTACGTCGCAAAAGGTGGTCGATAGAGACGAGAACGAGGCCCTCGCGACGGCTAACACAAACCCCTTGTATTATCCGCTCTCGGGTGACTGAGCCGGGAATTGTGAGGAATGGCGGATCGTGTGCAGCCCTCATTATATATTTTTTATTTAAGTAGGTACTGAGAATCGTGTCGATATCAAGATACACCAACGGTTACCTGAAAACGTAGTATATAGAAAATAGGTATGAAAACGCACGAAGGGTTCCGTACCATTATCTATAAAAACGGCAAAAAAAATCATGTTTGTTGTATGGGAGCCCCCTTAAATATTTATTTAATTCTGTTTTTTAGTATTTGTTGTTATAACGGCAATAGAAATACATCATGTCATCCTTTTATGTATGTATCGTTTTTTTATTACTATCTTTAATTATTGTAATTGGTCTAAGGCCGTTTTAATTAAAGTAAATAAATAAATAAATCATCTGTAAAAATTTCAACTGTCTAACTATCACGGTTCATGAGATACAGCCTGGTGACAGACGGAGAGACGGACGGACAGCGGAGTCTTAGTAATAGGGTCTCGTTTTACCCTTTGGGTACGGAACGGTTTTATATACTCTAAGCTGATGAGCTAAGAGGCATTAAGTAGATCGAGTGTGCAATGAGGTCAACTCAAGTTTAACATTTTAGTTAAGTTGTTTTATTAAGATAGTGCATGAAAAGAGCCTCCATGAGTGATGATACTTAAGTACGTCCGGCGCACCCTGGGCAGTCAGCCCCGCTACCAACCTTGCTGACTGGCTAATCTTTTCACCACAGCATGAGCTATTCTCGTATAGCTCGTGCTGACACGACAGAAGAAGATTAAGGTAGTATAATGCTAGAGTGCGCGCAAGATAACTCTGCGCGCGACTGAGGGCGTGCTAAACGTTGCCATGATCGCAAAAGTTCAAATTACCGCTTTTTAAGCTTAACTTTTTATCGCTAAACATAATTTTCCCGTTAAATATTCCTACAATCAGGTAGTTCTACAATCAAAATTGATAAAACGGCACACACTTTGGTGGAGCATGATTAGTTCCGATTTCGGCCGCGCGCAGACTTATCTTGCGCGCACTCTACCGTGAATGCCCGAAGCGCAGTGCATCTTAACATACACTGGTGTATGTTAGCAACCACAAAGCGAACTGGTGAATGTCCGTTAATTATTCTTTTCATGCCAATTTCGGTCATACACGCGTGCATGTTATCAAACACCACAACGACACGGTTAATCTTCATTATCTTTATTTTGAGATTTAGCTCAGCCGCACATTATCAGAAATTTCTGTCAGAAAACTTCCGACGCGCGACTCAGCTCATACATTTTGTACTGAACCCCGCAAACTGTCAGAATTTTCCGGATTGGGCAGCCTGCTGACTCTAGTACAAAATGTATGCGCAGAGGGCATTCAATTTTAGGCCTGACTAAGGTCCAAGATTGAGCGAAGCGAGCTCGGAAACATAGGGCACCCCGACACGGACAGGTTAGGTTCGAAGGGGACGACGGGGGCTAGTGACACACAATAGAAAGAGCGTCTTCTTTTAAGTGACTTTTGGTAAGTAAATGTAGGTATCTTCTTTATAAGTTTTTTTTTAACCTTACAAAAAGCTCTAGGGGACTCTCATTTTATAATGTTAACGAAGCTTTTTAATATAATACCACATTTGACCTATTACCCCCATTTCAAAATTATAACCCCCACTTCGGTCCCTATTGCAATGAAATTAAAAGTATTTTTTTTAATTCTTTCACTTGAAATATAGAGGAACATGCATTATTTGAAACCATTCCAAATTTCAAGTCGATAGCATCAGTAGTTCCTGAAATAAGCGGCTGTGACAGACAGACGGATAGACGATGTCACACCATAAGAGCTCAAACACACCAGGTTTTTTTCAGGCGCCGTCGACGCGCGTCGCACGCAACTATAACGCGCTGCAAACGCGATGTTATCGCAACTAATTTACCTATTCACACAGGGTCACACAGTCACACAGCCCTTAGGGTTCCTCTGTTCTATTTTGGTACGGAACTCTAAAAATGGTAGCCCCTAGCAGTATCCTAATCCTAACTATATATAATATAATATTACTACATAGTATAAAACAAAGTCGCTCCCGATGTCTGTCTGTCCCTATGTATGCTTAGATCTTTAAAACTACGCAACAGATTTTGATGCGGTTTTTTTTAATATGTAGAGTGATTCAGTTTAGTTTAAGCACTTTCTGTACCTACCTGCAACATTTGTGATGAGAAAATAAATAAAAATTATTATTATTAAAATTATTATTATTATTCAAGAGGAAGGTTTATATGTATAAATTGCACCCGTGCGAAGCCAGGGCGGGTCACTAGTAATATTATAAATGCGAAAGTATGTTTGTTTGTTACCTTTTCACGCCTAAACCACTGAACCGATCATGCTGAAATTTTTCATATACGTTGTCAGGTGTACAGAAACGGACATAAGGTACCTTTCATCCCGAAAAAAAGTACTGTTCCCGAGGAAAACAACAATAACGTTCATAGATGGCGCCACGCGTCTTTCGAATCATGATTGAATTATATTATAATAGAAACTTTAGTAGTGTTTTAAGAGTTGATTGTCAAATTCTAAATTCACGCAAGCGAAGCCGCGGGCAAAAGATAGTTTTTAATAAAACCAGTTTTCCTTAGAGTCACACGTGCCGTGAAATAAAAATAAAAGAGGAGGAAGGAAAGCAATGTTGAGTAATCTTTTCTCGTGTGTATTCGACAGTAGTTCATGCCGTGGTGAAAAGATGGCTAGTCAGCGAGGCTGGTACCGGGGCTGACTACCCAGGCAGGTTGCGCCGGACGTAAGGGAGATTAGCCCAAAACCGTGTATGGGGGTAAAACCGGGACAAGGCAGTACAGCCTCTTACACGTTTCCAATTCAGGTGCGCGTTCGCTAGCTGATTTTAGCCACCCTTATCAGTTTGTAAACAAACTTTCAATTGCGTCAGTGCGTACTCGACAGCAATAAATAAGAAAAACACTCTTATGGTCAATTGATCTAATATTCTTTGGAATTAAAAAGTGTATCTTTATACTCGCGAAGAAACGATGCATGGAGCCTCAAGCTTAGAAGCGATAAAGTCTTTTTACTAAACTAGGTATAACTAAAATAGGTACTTGCAATACGGTAAATCTCTGAAATAAAGAAAATCAAACACATGTGCTTTTCATCATCCCGTCTCTAAAAATACTGGTTTAAATATAACCACGTGTCTAACCCTAACGCTGCAGCACGTGTCAAAAATAACCAAATCAAATCAAACGTGGCCGAAGGTCAGTCATGTGACCTGTAACCCGTCCCGTCACCCCGTGACCATAACGTGTTTACAACTGACCAGTTCCGTTCAACAAGGGTCGAAAATCAATTTAAGACCCCTTTTGAACTGTAGAAGAAAAAGGAAGCACGCATAAAAACTTTGTAAAGAATCATGACATTAAAATAAAAACAACATGTTGATATCACCCACACACAGTACGTAATAAAGATATGAGTAGGTACTCATTGTGAAAGTGATAATGACATTGAAAATTAAAATACGATGCACTCGTCCCATTGACCGGCGAGCGCTCGTAACCGAAAAAAAATCAACAACACGAAGTCCAATAAAAACGTAAAATTGCCACTGACATTATCCTATTACGTCATCATTCCATTCATGAAAACGATGCGCGAAAAAACAATCGCATCGGAACACGTGTTAAACGATGCCATTAAACGGCTGCCCGTCGAAAAATATTAATTATTAATTAACACGCTTGCGTCGAATTAAAATATTTTTATTGGCGCTAAAAGGCAAAAAGTCGGGAGTTAATTCGGTGGCCGCGATGGCATTGTTTGCGGGCCGCGTGCATAAAAAACCGAAACGAGACCGTGGAAAAAAATACAGACGAAACTTCGGGGAAATAAAAAACTGAGCCGCGTGGAGCACGCCGTGATTTAAAAATAAAAAACGTCGGACGTCCGTAATGAAATCGAAAGGCGGTTCGTCGATAGCCGTTGGAAAAAAGTAAAAGAAGAGCGGCACTTTCACGCGTGAGAATTTTGGCTTTTTTGGCATCGGACGCGGCTTCGGTGCGGCCGCAAAACCGTTTGTGTTTTAACGGGTTAATAAGACAAGTAGTGAAGGGCAAGGCCTAAGCTGCTATGCTTTTATTTTAACCTGTAACTGTCTGTTTGATCCAATACTGCGTCCTGCTCACCGATGTCCATCGAAGCTTTTTATTTCTTCCTCTTTTCATTCTTATATTCTGCTGGCCAAATTCCGTTTAAATTTAAATAAACATTACACGCAGACATTGAACAAGCACACCACTAGTTTCTTCGTCCAAATATGACGATACTCCGTTTGTATTGTATTTAAATAAAAGTAAATAAACTCGAAACGTCTATGTATCTAAATATGCATTAAAAAAATCTGAAAATTGCTACTTAATATTGAATTATCCATAATTTTTGTAAAACGTTTTCTGAATTTTAATGAATACTTCCAGCTATTTTTCATCACATACATACATAAACTCACGTCATTTTTCCATGGGGGTAGGCAGAAACTACAGAGCACCACATGCTGCGATCCTTGCATACTCCTTTCGCATCGTCCACGTTCATACATCTTGTCATACTGAAATACATTGAAAGTACTATGCACCTGTCCTTTTTTAAGAACATCACCAATAACATCGATGTAAGTCTAAGTAGAGAAGACATTTGACAGATAAGTCATATATTTTCAATCCACATACGTTTCCTTTTAAATCTGTCAAACAAGTATGTTGAACTGCCATGGTGACGCTACACAACCCTTTTTATACACATTTTGCATAAAAGGTACATCAAGGCTTATCTTTAGTTCAATACCTAAACGAACAGAGAACCTATAATTATAACTGCAAACGTAGCAGTTAGCTTTCTTGAGTCTGTTACGGAAAATGGGTTACCCTCGTCGTACATCATAGATAGTGTCATAGCTAGAGTCATGAGCGCCAAGTGTGGATCAAGCTTTGCGCCCCCCAAAAAAACACGCTAAAAGGCATTTAATTAAGAATTTTGTTAAAATTAAGGCCGTAATGATTTACTCGCGGCTTTGCCTACAGAACCATAGTGTTATATCACCCACACTCAATAGCTTGATAATTTGAACCCTTTAAACCTGACGCGCTCCTTAACGGACATTTTTGTCAAATTTTAACAAAATCTGTTCAGTAGTATTGGCGTGAAGCTCAAATATACAAACAGGTAAACTGAAACACAAACAGAAATTCCAAAAACTTCTGTTTCGGCATCAGTATCGTTCCTCGTACAGATAGCAATAGCAACTACTTTCTTGAATAATATTTAATGAACAGTTTTTACTTCGTTACGATTTGATTATATGTATAGATTTGTAGCTCTCAATTTTCAGAAAACTCATTTGCATTTAAATCAACACCATATTTTAGCGCGAGGTCTGCTGGATATTTTTAGTTATTATATATTGAGCGGCCTAATTTGCGCCCCCTTAGGTCCCTGGTAGCCACCCCATGGCTAGCCCTTAGATACGACATTGATCATGACTGCTCTTTCCCTGCACCTCCTACAGACTATTCATTACGACCGTTTTCAATAACCTATCTTCGGCGATTTGCCCAACTTGAGTAAGTTTAAAATAAAGATACTGACAATGAACCAGATAGACCAAGAAGAAAGTACACAGACCAATTTAATGAAAAGACAGTGAAGGAATTGGCTCTGAATAGAGAAAGATAGAGATTGCTACACCGACAAGTGCCCAGCACTTAAATTTGGATAAGAAAAAGTAAGACAAAAACTCCATAGAAGTATAGTCCGACAAGTCGTACTGTGGCTCGTTCAAGATCACCCATACCGCGAAGTCTCACTGCGCTCAATGCCCTCCTGGACGCCAGACCGAATTTTGATATGTTTGCGGATGAATGGAAGGTGATTTTGTCGGAATGTCTGGAGTACAGCGAGAGGAATGCATCATGAACGAGTGAAAGAATATACTGTCAGAAGCACTGTAAGGGATTTATGAAAGAGTTTATTAGAATTATTTTTTCTTGTCCTTTTATGTATGTATCGTTTTTTTATTACTATCTTTAATTATTGTAATTGGTCTAAGACCGTTTTAATTAAAGTAAATAAATAAATAAATAGTGAAATTTCTATCTCAAATAGAACAAACCAGCGATAATCAGATCATTAACAGCGGCCATAAACCAAATCCTACTATTTTAAGAAAAAGTGATGAATAGACAACATCCCAAAGGGCCATCATCATCATTCAGCAGAAAGACGTCCACTGGACATAGGCCTCTCCTAAACATCGCCACATCGACCGGACCTGTGCTCCTCGCATCCAGTGGATACCCGCGACCATCACCAGGTCAGCAGTCCAGAGTCTTGCAGGGAACGGTGCGGTAACGCGGCACGGTGCGTTGATATAACGTGCCAATTTACGTTACCGTATCGTAACAATGCACGTCAGAATCATTGTTAGATTTATCGTTGACCATGTAGATCCTGAATTTTGATAAGAGAAACAGTAAGGTATGGTTTTAAAGCATCGAAGCACATAGACGGCGACTAACACGCGGGCGTGGAGAGCGCGGGTGGAGCGCATATACGTTTGCGCTTGCGACTATAGGCGGAACGTGTTACGATACAGTAACGTAAATTTGCACGTTATGTCAACGCACCGTGCCGCGTTACCGCACCGTTCCACGTTGACGACGTTGTGACGTGGAGATGTGGACAGGCACTAAGCCCTACAAGACTCTGGACTGATGACCTGGTGATGGTCGCGGGTAGCCATTGGATGCGAGGAGCACAGGTCCGGTCGATGTGGCGATGTTTAGGAGAGGCCTTTACCCACGCTGCGCCTTCCAAAGGGCCTTATGAAAAAGGTCTATGAAAATAAAATACAAGTAAAAAAAATCTTAAGTCGTTAACCCTACCAATCTTACTGCATTTTTTTAATGTTCTAAAACGTATCTAACACAAACATTTTCCGTTATAATCTAACCGGTTAACAAAACAAGCTCAACGACCTATTAAAAGTTTATCTCCTTGAAAATTGTACGGAGTAATCGCCTATTAATTTTAATTAAAATACTAATTAACAGGTGCGGTGCGACAGACTAAATTGCCCAGTTTTGTGTAGCGGTAAAGAGCTTAGCCCGGCCTCCGTCGAAAAATATTCTTTGGAACAAACACTCCATAAATAATAATATCCCAGCTCTTAGCGCTTAATTTTTATTAAAGTCCAAAAAACAGTTGATTATGTAAACGTTTAATCCATAAGAGTGGTATTTTATTTCGTACCTAGCGTTGTGAAATGTAGAATGATATTTAGGTAATCTAGATGAACGGGACATCGTTTTGCTGAGTTTTAGTTGGTGAGCCTAATTTTTATCTGTCCCGAGATTTAGCCACAAATTAGAGCATTAAAACTAATTCAGAATATTTATATTACAAAACCACGTTTTCTTTCAGAAGATATGTTTAAAAATATATGATTTTATTTCCTCACTTTGACATCTCGCACAAAAAATGGAAAATTTAAATTAGGTACATCAAAAATTCAAACATTTTCTAAGCTTTAGGTACATTCTCCGCAAAAAAAAAACAAGCAAAAATAACCGCAGCTAGAGACAAGGTAAAAAAACATGATTAAAATATATAAAAGGAACTCATTATGCCCCAACATCGTCAGCTACTGTTCCCTTTAGCCTCACCCTCTAATATAATAACCCTCCCACACCTCCCGGGTCATAACGGCCGTCCCTTCAAAATATTCTTTCAACAAAACTCGGCTCCGTCCCTTCGAAACAAAAAAGAAAACGCTGCATCACGGTCATTTTTAATTTTAACCCTAACGACGCCATTGAAGGCATTTAACGTCGGCCATTACGGCGTCACTATCTGGTGCGTGCATCTTCCCGCGCTAAATGGACGGGAAAGGGTCTGGAATAACACGGATAGCGTTCGGAGCTTGGGGAAATTAAGTAGGTTTTATGCAGGCAAAAATATTAGCCAGCTTTTAATAACTTGCTGGAATAACTCGGGATTTGAAGCCAAAAAGATTAGGACTTAAAATCGCTAAGCGTGCACCGAAGATGTATTTATTTATTTATTAAGGTACACCAACAGCTTCTGTATACAAATTTCAAATTACAGTAGGTAACAATTAGTTGTGGTCTTATACAGTTGCCAATAACAGGTGAACCAACATTCTCAAATACAAGCGACAACCTAAGCTAAAAACTAAATGTACTAAAAATTAAGTGCAATAAACTAAGAAATATAAAATTACAAAAAGAATAATGAAAATAACAATAACAAAATTGCAGTAACGCTTAAAGAGATTTAAGATGTAAAGATGAATCTACTATTTCGTACGAAGCACATAAGAAACTTCAAAATAAACGACATCCTAATTTATTCTACCCTAACTACAAATTAGAATCCTGGCTGTCTCAACAGTCACTAACCAAAAATATTCAAGAGATTTCGTATCCCATGAAAGCCTAAAGTAGCCATGCATAAATACGAGCCGGGAGCATTCATCTCTCCGTCCGTATTAATATTAATACTCGTGATTTGCATTTTAGCACTTGGCTCCCGCTTCCCCGGAGTCTCGCGCGGAAAAATCTCTGCTATGACGGACATCTGAGTAAATGGCGCGAGAAAAATAACGCCCGTCGAGCACACGCTGCGGAAATTGAGGACGCGGCGTAATTTTTAAGTGTTGCGCGGAATTTTTCCGGAATTGCTGCACAAATGTCGCATTCTTGGGTTAATTCGGTACGAAAATGTTTTTCATAAATATTATTTTATTGCCAAAGAGGAGCTCGTGGCTAAATAATTACAGCCGCATAGACCGATCTTCCGGGTTAAGCCACGCTTGCCGAGTTTGGTCTGTGGATGGGTGACCATTTACCATAGCGAGTTTCCTCCGTGCCTCGGAAAGCACGTAAAGCCGTTGGTTCCGGCTGTCATTTGTAGATCTTTGACAGTCGTTACTGTTGGTCAGAAGCCAGAAAGTCTGACAACCAGTCTTACCAAGAGTATCGTATTACCCAGTTACTGGGTTGTGGAGGTCTGATAGGCAGTCGCTCCATGTAAAATACTGATATTCAGCTGCATCCGGTTCGACTGGAAGCCGACCCCAACATAGTTGGGAAAAGGCTAGGCAGATGATGATTATTATATTGCCAAAAAAAACATTGCTAGGAATGTCATAGTTTCAGTGCTTCGTACTCATTTTCGAAAGACATTTTTGCGAAGCCCATTTCTACAAGGCCAAATCATCGAAGAGCAATTTAACCGAATGGTTATTTGATCGATGAGCCACTTCATCGAATATACGAACTCCCATGTCACCGATAGTACATTTCTTCAATTGCCACATTTTTTAAGGTACTTACAATACTCGGAATAGAGTAAATTAAAGAATTTGTTTTTTTTTTATATATTTTATGTAGTTTGTAATGTTTTTACAGCGTAATTTTATTTTATGTTATAACTGTAGTAGTAATGTTTAAATCATATTAATTTCATTTAATGTTAAATATTAAGCATAATCATGATCCTACTTCACAATTTTTCTTAACAATTCTTTCCATCCTATGGTTGTCTGGAAGAAATTGCTTTAAGCGATAAGACCGCCATTTGTACTGTTGTAATTAAGTGTATTCCTTCTGTTTTATTTCTTTTAGTGTACAATAAAGTATATCTATCTATCTATATAACTAATGATTTTCAACATTATTTGTGTTAGGAAATTAAAAGACGATCATTTGTCTTTGTCAATCAACAGAAGGGTGGTTCAGCTCCATCATTATTTCATTTCCTGCAGTTCTCGTTAGTTTTCCTTTATCTTTTTTTCTATAACTAATTGCCCAGGTGGCCGAATTAAAAGCCTCCATAGCTAAGCACCAAATAATGTTCAACGGAGTATCTTCATGCTTAATGACTAGTAAACACAGGGAGGGGGTGGGTATTTGGGAACGCTTCGTAAATGAGGCGCCGATTATTTGCCCCTAAACCGGGCCTGTTTACCCGCGCCTCCTCCACTAATTGATGCGAGCCGTTGGCGCGGAGGCTTTTTTGCCAAGACCAATGTAATGGGGCTCTTTGGAGTGAAATATCTTTTTCGGTTTTTTGTTTTTCCCCGGACCCCATTTTTGGGTAAAGGGTACGTGGAGGTAGAATGTATACTTATGGAATTACTGTAATCAGTTGTGGAAAGGTTACTTTTGACCCCAGCCTCCCCTAATGTTGCTGTAAATTTAACACGGTGATAGCGAGAGGGTTTTAATGAATAGGATTAATTAAAGGCAATATAGTGTAACCTAAGTGATACGATTTAGAGGAGGGTTAACACATTTTAGAATAACATGGAAATCAATTCAATTCAATTTTCAATTCAATTTATTCAGGAACAATTCACATTGTGTTTGAAATCATTATAAATAAAGACACGATCATTAAAATTATAAACCTAACACATTCATAACACAATAATCGACAGAAAAAAAATACAAATGAAAAAAAAACAATACAATTTAAAATTCCATAACATTACAAGCCATTACATTTTAATATTATTACCCAGTCTTACATTAAATAATATCAAATTCCTTTAAAACAATTCGTTTTAACATACTATAAGGACCCACGGGGAAGTTCTGGGCAATGTTATGGATTAACTTTGGACTAAGAGCGATACGTTCACAATTATCGCAGTTTATAGCCACGAAGACTTTAGGTGAACTCAAATACAAATTATAGCCATGACACACATTTATGATTAGTTTTGATTTATCTAATATTTTCGGGATTGCCCGACTAGTTTCGGACCCAAATGGAGCCCATAATCATAAGCGGAACACGTATGCAGCTCGATTTTTTGAAAAGAGTATTCTTGGAGTTTCTTGCCGGCTCTTCTCCATGCAATCTACCTTTTGGAACCGTGCACCTAGTTTTGACGTTTTAAAAGTACCTGTAATCCGGTTTAATTGAAATAAAAAACTTTGACTTTGATTCCCGACCTCGCCGCGTGTTGAGCTCATGATTAAGGACTTCGTTTGGGTCCGAAACTAGTCGGAAAATCCCGAAAAATGCACGTGAGTAAACCGTAACTAAGAATAAATATGAATGTTTCTCACTAAAGCATAACACACGCATTATATAAAAGAAAGAAGTCAAAGATACTACAACGAAACTTTCCCCATTCCATCAATCCTAATGAGTACCACATTATTTTTTAACTGGCAACATTCAAAGCAACAAATTTTGTTCCTGCAACCCTGGCGATATTACAGCGCGCCTTTCGTATAATTTGGCCGAAAAATTTACATGTGTCGACTTAACCCGCCCTTCCTCCGTGATTGATGATGCTTTCGGATATTATATTAACGGACCCTGTGGAAAAGAGGGTTTTGTGCCTAATATCGGGTATTATGTGGGCGTTGTCCTGTCTTAGGGGAGCCTGAAAATGATAGTAGGTTATTGCTTACAACAGCGAGAACACGTCTGAAGCTAGGCTTATATACTTTACATAAGTTTAGTTCGTTCTTGTCTCTGGATTCTCCTGAGGGTTTTTTACGTTGTATTAAATTCATACAAATAGCTATAGTCCAGCCAATTGTGTGTGTTGAAGTGAATGTTTCATGATCAAAAGTTTGTTTACCTATTATGCAAAAACTAAATGGATGTACTTTATTATGCACATGCACATCGTGCAAGGAATGTTGATCAAATAAAGCATGAAGCTTCAAAAGCATGAAATTACCGTATTCAATTCGAGTAAAAATTAATTTTATTAAACGTTCGTATTTTGTATCTACCAGTTTTTTTATTGCCTGTAAAGATTTTTACGTTGCTCTTTAAAATTCTTAAAAATACATAATTTATCGTTCCATTCTACCCACTGCTCCCCCTAAACCCACAGCCTTTCTATTCCAAAATCAATTGACACCTGTTCGGAATAGTGCTGTAGCCATTTGTAGGTAATTAATAAACGCATCGATAGCGATAAAGTCGCTACTATTATCGTAGTGTTGTGCTCAATGAGGAGGGCATTGTCGATACACATTACCGGCCCGTGCGAGGATACCTAGAATAACCTGTACGGTCTGAAAAAAAGGGCGATTAGAAAATAGATTTTAGAATATTTATTATGCAGTATTTTTTATTTCATCATCCCTGTATTCCCCGAAGTGTTGGCAGAGATGTATATCGACGGGTGCAAAGTAAAAAATGACATCTGCAAACAACCAGTTTGCAGATATATTTTTTTACTTTGCACCCGTCGATAGTACACCCTCATTTCGCCGTTATGTTTAAGTCACATGTTACATGGCGATAGGGGGCGAGCCTATTATCATCAACCGGGCACAAATCCAGACTCCGGTCTGCTACTGAGAAATTCCACACGGAAAAACTCAATAACACTTTGCCCGACCTAGGGATCGAACCCAGGACCTCACGCTCAGCAGTCGCGCTTGCGACCGCTAGACCAACGAAGCAGTCAATTATAATAAGTATTTTTTATTGATGTAGAGTAATTATGCTAGACTGAGGGGCCCAATAGTAAGTCGGGAACGTAGTACACACACTGTGACTTTTAACTCTAAATGTTTATAATAGTAAAGGTATTACTTATTTCACTGTTTTTCTTATCTTACTATACTTTGTTTAACAAAAGATGAACCCTGACATAGCGATGATTTTGTAAATTGTCGACTGCTATCGAAAAAACGTAAACAATATCATGAAAAACCGTAAAATACCTACATTAACCTTTTGTTTTTTTGTTTTATATTTATTATTCTTTGTATGGTAACGTTTTGTAGAAAAACCCCAGAACCTTACGTTGAAATGGGTATACACTTTTTATATTTTAATTTGCGTAGATAATATTAAAACAAATTGCTAGACACAGTATTAATCATTAATTAAATGCATATTGTGATAATTACGTGGCCTTAACTCTAATTTTATTTAACCAAAGGCAGTTTTTAGCAATTTAAACAAAATACTTACTTGATTAATAAACTCTGATGATTTATACGTTTTCGATGATTGATTGTAATGTGTTTTGATGACAATTAACCATGTCAGTTGTTTTATATAGTTTAGCGTCCTTTTACCTTTTGTAAATGTGAGAGCTTTGTAGACTTGCTAGATGCCTGGATACCTAGTTAATTTGTGACCATATTTTTCATTTTGGTTTTTTTGTGTGGTTCCTGCTCTTAAGTCTACTTTGCTCTCTCATAACTATTCTAAGTCATAACTGTACCCACTCAAATTGTTAAAGATATGGATTTTAAAGGAGTAACCATGGAGTTTCTTGCCGGCTCTTCTCCATAGGAAACGACTAATTGGAACCGTGCACCTAAATTCGACTTTTCATAAGCGCCTGTAAAGGTTTATGTGAAATAAAAACTTTTGATTTTGATATAACTAAAAAAAACAATAGATTTTAGCTGTCGAATTTTTAAGAACACGCGAGCCAACATTTTCGGCTCATTCGTCGAACATCCTACACTAATCTGCAGACCGTACATCTCACAACGTTACATGGTTAATGGTGTCGTGCCGACATAAAGTGACGTCACATAAAGGTTCACTTTCACCATACCACAAACAGTGGCACACGTAAATACCAACACAGAGCACAGCACTACCTTGTGCCGACAAATTGCGGTACAACACTACCGGTACCGGGTACCGACAGATTGTGATACCTATTATGGTTTACGGTCTAAGCGTTTAGTGTTAGATTGGTTTGTAAACGGGTTTAGACTGAGCTAAAACAGGGTTAATATAAGTACCTATAGTAGTTCCTGTGTCAGAATAACAGGTGTGTTGTTTTGTTTTCCTTTAGCTAAAGAGCTGTTTTTGTAAGTACAGCTAGACAAAAAAGTCTATATTAATCATTGACAGTCAGTATTTTATTATTAGCTGGAGAACCTTCGGGTCTCGCCAATAATTACCCAGTTACGTAGAAATCGTCCGTAAGGAACATCTACAGAACACCGACAGAAAAAAAAACAAAAAAAAAAGTTTTTTCACACGAAAAATGAGTAATAAGACTCCCAAATTGATTTAAAATGGATAATACTATTCAAAATTAATCCGAGAGTTACCCAAAGGTATTTTTAAGTTTAAATTTATTATGTACTAGCTGTTGCCTTCGTTTTACCCGCATCTGTGGGGAACTACTTGATGTACTCAGATAAAAAGTATTCTATGTCCTAATCCAAGTCATGGTCTATCTGTGTGCCAAATTTCATCCAAATCCGTTCAGCCGTTAAGGCGTGATTGACTAACAAACATACAAATTCACAAACTCACAAACATTCAAACTTTCACGGAAGTAGGATGACTAGTGCCGTCCGCATTTTTATACTTTTTTTGCTGAGTTATGAACACATTGAGATTTCACACTCAGGGGCGGATTTCCCTATAGGCCAGGTAGGCTCGGGCTAGGGCGGCAAAGTTTAGGGGGCGGCAAAATGTGGTGTTTTTTTTTTTAATAGTCGCGCCTTCTATGAATCTATCCGCCAACTCAAACTCAATAAACTCAATTCAAATATAAAAACTCAAAAATGTGTCCATAGCATCTCGCAAACCAGACAAAAGACAATTTGTGAATAGCATTTCATTGTTACTTACAAATAGAAATGGTAAGCATCAATATTTGAAACAGTGATTGAGATAATTTATCATTTAATGACTTTCGTTGTTTTTTATTTTAATTTAATTCCTATGTACTTATAGTTCATTTAATTTTTCGTGATTTACAGCGAGTAGGGGGCGGCAATATTTCATAGGCCTAGGGCAGCCAACGTATCAAATCCGCCCCTGTTCACACTTCACAGTATTTGTCACAGAAACTATAAACCAAGTTTACTGGGGAAAAAGTTCGGTTGTCTTTATTTTAGTACCTACGTATTTATAGAGTAAATAGAAAGATTTTACTGTATACCTGGGCAAATATGATCCATAAGTTTAGATTTAGAAGATTATGTAATATTGTTGAAATTTAAACTGACATCATTGAGCTAAGACAACCAAAATTATAATTACGCAAAGAAACTAAAGCCTTTATTATATTAATAGGCAGCTCTCATTTGAGAGATCTTCCAACAGCAGCTACCATAAAGTAAAATACCACACATTTAACAACTTTTGTTTTAGTCAAAATTCAAACCAAATATTTTTTATTTCAATTATATTCCGTTTTTCAATCTCTGAGACAAAATTGACAGGTAAAAATGTCAAACTTGTAAATTTTAGGAACACTATTTTCAAATTTGACGTTTCGTACCTGTCAATTCAGTCTCAGGGATTAAAAAACGAACTATAGTCCAGATTACTGGTGCTTTCAAAAGGTCAACACTAGGTTCTCGGTTCCAAGTAGTAGGTACTATGGAGAAAGAAATTCATTTTAGAACTACACTTAAGAGAAGATCTCTCAAATGAAGGCTGTTAATTAATGCGAGCCTAAAATAAGACTATAAGTCTGCACTAAATGGCCGGGACACTTTGTGTCTAAAGACACAATTTTGTGTCTCGGGACACACTTTAGTAACTCGAGACTGGGCTTCAAGCCAGAGAACAGTCGCTCGAGCAAGCAAGACGATGGCTGCAATACACCAAACCGTAACTGCAGCTAAAACAAATACCGATCAACTGTATCTGAAGCAACTTAGTGTCCCAATCTGTAGTTAGCGTATACAATTTTAGAGCAGTTTTCTTAGTTCTTAATATACACATATTAGGCACGGTTTATACAGCTGTGGCGAGTAGCGGAGACGTGGCGACGACGTGGCGCAGACACGTGTCTCCTCTATAATCTGTCTCCCGAGCGTCGAAGTAGGTACTAGGCGCATTAAAAGAGCTTCCACAAGTTACCAGGGAGGTACCCACTTGATGTAGCTATGTATACATTCTATTAACAATAAAATAAAACATCTATACAACATTTCATTCACCAAACTGGTCACCTGACTAGACACCTAAACTTAGCTATACTACAGTACACCATGTGGCCATCTTGCAATATACACGCGCGTATAAACACATTACCGTACTGGCTTCACTCTCACTAGCTGACCTCAAACGGCACCTTTGAACCGGAGCCTCTATCGGAATGCCTTGGTTACGTATGTAGCTATAGTACACGAGCTAAGGATGTGTAGTGGGAAGATTATCGAAAGAATGTTGAGTTATAAGTTGAGTGTGTGTGTGTGGGTGTGTGTGTGTGTGATTTGAGATTTGTGTCTGTAAACGCATCACTATCACTACATAGTATAAAACAAAGTCGCTTCCCGCTGTCTGCCCTGTGTATGCTTAGATCTTTAAAACTACGCAACGGATTTTGATACGGTTTTTTTAATAGATAGAGTGATTCTAGAGGAAGGTTTATATGTATAATACATGCATATTATAGTACCCGTGCGAAGCTGGGGCAGGTCGCTAGTCCACGATATAGAAGAGTTTCTACAGTAGGGCAGTGGTCGAGATTAAAAGATTTTTAGACTTATTTATGAAGAAATGTGTGAAGTTTAAATGTGATTTTGTTACTGCTATGGATACGATGCTGAAAAGTTAGTTTTGATTGATCTTTAATTACATTTATAACGTTGGGAACTCCTGAAGTTGTTTTCCTTAAACGAGGGTCTTAACTCTAAACATAGTTCATTGTACCTATTGTAACTAATTCAAAATAGAGGACAGCTCAAACCCTAAATAATTTTTCAAAGCGAGCAATTTGAAACAGAATTTTCACAGGCTAATTCTAACCATTCAAACAACTAATCCAAACATAATTCTGGTCACGAAACCTCGACTACTAACCCCTAATTTGTATCTTTTCAGTCACTATTAGCACTAAAACGTTTCCCTAACCCTCCCCTATTACTACAAATAGATCTAACCCACCACAAACCACAACATAATTAACCCTCTCTGAATTGATTCAGCTAACATATAGCTGACATCAATGGACACATGTACCTAGCCTGTCTAACGCGGTCTAATGGCACTCTCGCTATCGCCCGTACGCACGCCTATTTGTACAGCTATATTAGCCACTGGGTCAAGGCGTCACTCTCACTGTCTTTGATTAAGATACAAGCTATAGGTTACTTGGAAGTAGTTTGGAACTAGGGATGTAAGATGTGGATCTGTCTTTGTAGTTTCTAGTGCTGTTCTAGCATACTGGAAAAATGATAAAAAGTTGTGTGTGTTAGGTTTAAAAAGTACAAGTATAGCTCCCGGACTACATTTTTTTATTAATTGCGGGAACATATTTATGTATTTTTTTGTGATGTCTATACAAATAAGATTATGTAAATGGATGTTCCAGTGATGTTAAATTGCTTTCTTATATTTTAGGATTCCATTTTCATAAATGCTGTAGAAATCGAGATTTTCAGAAATGTTAAAAGTTCAATGAACTCTGCAAGTCTAAAAAATAGTTTTGTTGCCAGAAATAATAGTAAATGAAATGTATTAAAAAATTACTAAAGACAGATAAATTACACGTATCTGTTTGTCTATCCATAAAAAACCATGTTGTAACAATATAAATTTTGACGATACATTTTATCTACTAGGTACAAGTGTGCATCAAATGCTTCGCATCACAGAAAGCTCAACTAATTTCGATTAGTTTTTCTAAACAGTTAACAGTTTAGGTTTGTACTAATGAACAATAAGACGAAACTAAAGCTATGTAAATAAAGTACATATCTGTATTTTAATAAAGTATTCGAAATTTTACATAGGCCCTTGACTACCTATTCCAATTTAAATTACATAAAATCCTGAATCCCAGTTACGCAAACATACCTAACAAAGATATCTAAACCGAATCAACCCGACAAAGTCCCCCCGCCTACGATTAAAGAAAATTATAACGCGGGCTTTATCGACCCGCCAAGCACGAAGGCGGCGTCGCCTAGCAACCAGGACCAACGAGCCTAACCCTTCAGATGCCGCGAACCGCTTACTTTGCGGCCAGGCCCGCCGCGGGGGACACAAACCCCCGTTTTTCGGCATTGATCCGAACACCAGCGCGCCTGCGTGTTGAACGAAAAACGAATCGAGGAAAAGCAAGGTCACATCACTACAAGTTCTTTTTTCAAATTCGAATATTGAATGGAGAATGATTGCGTTCAGAAATGTTGCTTGTGCCGCTTTGTGCAGTTCAGTGGGACAGTGCACTGGCGGACGCCGAGATGAATGGACGTCCGGCACGATTGATTGCGGCTAAGATTAACTAGCACCTCACTACTCGCTACTATCTCTACATGTGCTATGTGTGTCTATCATACATTTGTATCTATAACACTGAAAGCTTAGCTATTAAAAACTTTCAACTCTATTTGATTAAAATTGCATTTAACCAAAAGACTTTCTGGGTTCCACAAGTTGAGTTTATATAAGTTCTAAAGTTTATTTTTAAGATCTCCGGCGCTTCCAGGCCTCATATTTATTTAAAACAAAAACAAAGTAACACTCACTTACGTATCTGTTCATTTCATTCCGATAAATATCAAAATTACGGAATAGCATAATGCAATACAAATTGCTGAACGCTGTCTGGCACATTTGGGCTAACTATTGACGTTAGAAGTTCGATTACAAAGCACAAATATTTGGCATAGACCCGGAACGTTGCAAGTTGAGCAACAATAAAAGTATCCTCACACCTGCTCATTAAAATCAGTAATTAAAAATCTAATTACTACCGTCGGACGAACCGATCGGAAATCAAATTATCTAATAAATTAACGCGCCCGTCGATTATATCCGTTTAATTGAAAAGGAATCGTGGAAAACGGCACTAACTAATCGTTTTGTCGTTTCAATTAACTTTAAATTGAGACAAATCCGATATAAATGTAGGGGCAATGTCCACGCAGGAGCGGGTTAGTCGCGACCAAGCCGCCGTCAATATACGTGGTTTAAAATTAAACCAAATAATTTTATTTGGGAACCGAATGCTCTAAAATAACCGGTCGTGGCGTTTCTGTTACAAGTTGTTGCTGTCGTTGTGTTGTAAAAAATAATTGTTTGTTTGTTTGTTTGTTGTATCAAATGTTAACACTGTCACACACGGTGAAGATACTATAATATTTTATTTGCGAGTATCTGCGCATATAAATTTATAGTATCTGAAGATATAACACCCGGAAAACATACGATAATATATAGAAACATTAAACATGAGTATATTATCTTCACGTATACAAGGTGTAACTTAAATAACGCACAACCTCTTAAGGGGTCACTGTACTCATTATTATGTTTTTCACTTAGGTATATTTTATATCTAACAGAATCTGTCAATATGACCTATATTGACAGATTTTGTTAGATGTCATCAGATCTTTAACGAAAAAAAATATATATACGAACTGCACCGTGTATCCATTGATTTCTACGTAGAGTGATATCGTAAGATATGCGCTCAGATATAGATATTTTATAGTATCTGTACGGTATTTGAGCTTTAACATAGTTGCTAATTTTAATTGTCGACATTTAAACTTAATTTATTGTAGCATTAGACAAAACATAGCCTAAAAGGCGTGGAAAAATATACATATTAACTACATTACTAGTTCTAGTTGGAGTTTGAGACAGTTTAATGAGTGTATTAATCTGGTAAGCCATTCTAGCTGAAACTGCATAGAGAAGTGAATCAAAAGATATTTATTTACCCATATTTGTATAATGGTATATTTAACGAAGTATATATACGTTTATCTAATATAATAGCTACAACATCCTACTGCGTAGTAGAAGGTTAAGAAATTTTCTATTCTAATAATATGTGTAATAGATTCCAATGTAATGTGATCACAAACGAAAGACCGATTATTTCAAGCAAGACGCCACAGAAACAACCGTTAAATTATAAGTAGTGACGAAAAGCGAAATATGGCAATAGGGCAAGCCTACTGCCATCGACCGGGCACAAATCCAGACTCCGGGCTGATACTGAGAAATTCCACACAGAAAAACCCAATAACACTTTGCCCGACCTGGAGATCGAACCCAGGACCTCACGCTCACGCTCAGCAGTCGCGCTTGCGACCGCTAACCAACAAGGCAGTCTTTTTTTAAAATTATGATATTAGCGTAAAAAAATAAGCATATTATATTCCTCATAACACTAAATCATTTACTTTGATACTTCCATTTCTTACCTATCTTATTATAGGCGATAAAACAACGCAATTAAGTCTCTAACAAATGAACCGGCCATCTGAACACAGCCTATTGCGTGGACGCAGCAAATCTGTCGTTAATGTTAGTTACCTCCGTACGGTAAATACTTTATTGGCTATTTAGCTGCATCTACGGCTGTGCTGACCGGTTTCGAAGCGGTACATAATAACTTACTTATCTTAATACCTTTGTATTGAAGGATATACTTTAAGTGGGTTTTGTTTTTTTTTTTTCATAGACAATGTTTGAATGAGAAAAACAATTAAAGCCATTTGGTCATTTCTGTCATCGATTAGACAATGTCTACATTTTCTGTACCTTTTTATTGTTTACCGATTCGTCAAAAAAAAATTTAAATCATAAAATATTAGGCTCTAAATAGTTGTTTAAAAATATATAATTAGAACATGCAGTAGATTAAAAAAAACAATGATTTGGAGCAGATATTTTGAGGCTCTCAAGAAATGTACTAAATAATTTAAAATTATGAAATTGGTAGTTATGAAATTGCAAAAAAGGCTAAACAAATATCAATACAACATAAGTATTCGTTTGTACAAGCATAATAGAACCTAAGTGAAAGCATATGAAAATCAAATCATTGGAACTAAATGTATTTAGACACAAAAAAGATGAATTATTACAGATTCTAAAAACGGATGTGACTGTGAAACTGAACTGAAAGAATTTTAAATATTTCGAAGCGAGAACCACCGCCTTGAAACGTTTAAAATCAACTCGGATATTTTTTCAAAGATATATACTAATTCTTTGTAGTAAATCTTCCTATTTGATGCACAAATATGCAACTTTTATTTAAATTCAGATGGCTAAACAAAGTACAATCAGAAACCAGAAGTGCGATAAGTAAGAAAAATTCTACCAAAAAGTACACACCTGTTTGCATCATCTCAATATCTTCCAAATACTCGTCACAAAATCCAACTGGTCACACACATAAACTCACTGGTCACTAAAGCATTGCATAATAACGACTAGAGTCATCTCCACTAGACACGCCAACCGTCTTACAGACAACTCACAATAAATCGCAACAAAAAAAAGCGAATTTAATTACTCAACCCTTCAACGGTCACCTCAAAAAATATCGTTAAAAAATTTCACATGACATTTAAAGTCCAGCAAAAATATTTAAAAAAAACTAACTATTCTAATGCTGATAAACTGCGAGAGAAATTGTTTAAAAACAGATTTATTTTTGTGTTATACAATAGTTATGTTAATTAATAAATTAGGTATGCAATAACAGGTGGGGTCATCTGACTTCGCTAAAGGGGTCATCTTGAAGAATAGTCCGTGTTTTCGTGTTATTGTCAGACTAATTAGAATTGCAGATGTGATAAGAATTCACACGGTGTGATTTGTTAATGTTTTTAGTTCTATGTTTATGCATACTCTCTGGTACTAAAATTAGATGTGCATATTTATACGGTGTGGGAATTGCTATAGCTGGTATAAATTGTTGGTCATTGCGTTTTAAGCAACGTGAGAGTTTTTTCTTACGTTCCGAATGTAAACAAAAATATATTCTTTAAAGAGACTAAAAATATTTGCTTTACCTTAATTACCCAATATTAGTTTTAACTCAAATTATCCACAGAGTGTAACCAATAACGATACCGCGTACTCTTTTTTTAAGACTGCGGGTTTAAACGTACCTATGCTAAAATCGATCGATCGATCAATTAGTTGATGACAGTGGGACATAGCAAGCTGGTTTCTCCCAAGTTGCACCACAACGTTTAACATCGAAAAGTAAAACAAACCAAATAAAAAAATACATCAACCAGGCGCTTATGAAAAATCGAATTTAGGTGCCCGATTCCAATTTGTGGTATCGTATAGAGAAGAGCCGGCAAGAAACTACATGGATACTCTTTTAAAATCAATATCTCTATAAATTTTAGTAAATACAGTACAATAATTTGGGATAGATATGAGAGAACAATGTAATCATGAGCACAGTAAGTAATGAAGTACCAGCCCTTGAATACAGGAACTAACAAAAAAAAACACAATATGAAAAACAATCATTCACACATTGCTAGGACACTAGCAAGTCTATGAAGTTCTCACATTTACAAAAGGTAAGGGAAGCTAAACTATAAAAAACAATTGACATAATTAGTTGTCATCAAAGTGGAGCATGATGAGTTGAAATTTATTTTTACTGTTTAAAAATAAAGGTTACTTAATCCATTACTAGCATCCAACGTAAGAATTCATCTTACAAAAACATGAACGTTTCTCTTAAAGAAACGCAAATTAATTTTCAAACAATAAAAGGATATTTTATACGATGCTTCCAGTATGACTTAAGTAGTCTTACAAGCTTTTACAAAGTATTCATAATCCTTTCCAACTGCCGAGACAGCAAAATCTTCTCATACTTAACCCTAGCTCGCTGCAAGAAATTTAAATTTTTAATTCGCTACTAAAATTTCGCTTTATGCAAATTCGCTTCTCAAGGCTCGTTCGACAAAGGGGTCTTCGCATCGCGAGTTCAACTGGACCATGCATTGTCATGATCTGGACCGATCCTATTGTGTCGAAATGGTCCTTTAAAAGCATCTTTATGTTAATCTGGCACACGTAGGGTCAGAGGTCTCGACTTTATAGGGTCACTTTTGTCATGAATTTTGTCGACAGGTCTGTTTGACCTTTAACCCCGCGTTCTCACGGTTAACCCTCGAAAGATAGTTGCACGTTTCTTTTGATAAATTCTTAATTGGGTTAAGGTGAGCATTTAAAAATCTAGTTTGGCGTTTTAAATTAAAAACGATGTTGACAGTTTGCATAATCTTGGGAGCAAGTAAAATAATGAAGTTAGCGTTTTCAGGTTATAAAAATAACATTGGATTATTTATTTATTTATGAATATTTCTGTGCACTATACATAGGGAAGACTTAATGCCATAAGGTTTTCCTTACCAGTCAACTTTTGGGTTGAAACAAAAACATCGAAATAGATGCAGCAAAAAAAGTAGAGTTGACAGTTTTGTTCCGAATAGACTACAAATTCTTAACATAAATATAAATTACATAAAATATTTATACAAATATATAGAGATTACAATATACAAGGTTAGTCGGAAAGGGGGTACTAATCGTCGGGCCACTTAAAGTATCACTGACGACTGTTTTGAAACAAGTGTTAAAAATGTAATTTCGATAATTTTTATTCCCATGCAATATGATTATAATTTTAGTTTTTTCGAAAATTCTTCATCCTTGCTTTAGTAACGATTTCAGAAAATGGAGCTTCTAATCCGAGACCCCAAATATGACCTAAAATGTAAACACAGCTAGTCAAAGCTGAGGATAGATAGATTTTAGCTTATTTTTAAAATAATTTTTGAACAGGTATTTCTCATAAACTATTGACTTTTGATGAAAGTGGTACAACTAAAGTTATTTATTATTATGAGTACTTTAACACCTTTTTAGATTAATACCCCCTTTCCGACTAACCTTGTATATAAGGTGTTAAAAAATCAACTCTAAAAATGTTGTGGGGTTACTCGGTATCGGAAATTGAACAACTTTTGTTCTACAACTTTTCGAAATACGCCATTTTTTATGCCTGTCCGTACAAATCATTTTTTTTTATTTGTATTTGAAGTTATAAAAAAATACGGGAATTTCGGAAAGTTGTAGCGCAAAAGTTGTTCAATTTCCGATACCGAGTAACCCCATAAAATTCTTAGAGTTGATTTTTTAACACCTTGTTTATGGTAATGATTTAGCAACTTTTTTTTTTCTATATGTACTTCTTCGGCTTTTATGTCCATAAGGATGTGTAGATATTATTTCCAATTCAATCTACCGAGTCAAATGGCCGACGCCGTTCAGCTTTTGATATTTTCGTACGGACATTTCGTTATTTTCTTCTGCAACATTTTGATTGTATTCGTTTCGAAGCTATTGATGGGGTGAATGCCCTCGATATTTGAACTTTATCAACACTTTTTCGAAACGAGAACGTAACGTTATCGAAACTATATCGTATGTAGGGTATCAAGTCTAATGATAGTTATTATTTTTATTAGGATTCATTACCATAATAAAATGATGTGTGAAGAATGTTGTTTTTCTTTTGTTTCTCGTTTTTGTAGTAGTTTTCATCAGAATTTATAAATTCTGTTGTCAACTTTATACATTATCATTTTTATCCAAATGTACACATTATAACTAAACTACATAATAGTTATAATCTAAAGTAAAAACTATCTTATGCGATAATACATATAGGTATATAACGTACTATTATAAGAAATTATCTTAGTTAAACTAAAATAATATAAGGGCCGATTTTTCATTCGTCAAATAACTTTTATGTAAGGAATAACTTTGACATTTTGACAGCTTTTGTATAGAAAATATATGTCAAAAAGTCATATTTATTCCTGAGATAAAAGTTATGACTTTTAAAAAATTGGCCTTTTAACAACTAAATTCGACTCTTCGATAAGTGTCAGGAATTATTAATAATGAAATAAAATATAATAATCTTGTATTTTTTTTATTTGGATATTCTTTCGAGAAAGGGTCATAGCTGATATTTTGGTACATTTTAATATTCCATTTCAATATTATTAGTTCGCATATTGCAGTTGGTCGCAGGTGGTTTTTATTGCCCATAGTAAAAATACCCTATCCTTGTATGAAGCTGAACATTTTCGGAAAGTTTCGAAGTATGTATACAAGGTTAGTTTTAGTATATACGAAACCTGAAACTAGTTTGTTCAGAATCACTAGGAGAATCGATTGACATATTTTTTACACCACATTTTTTTTTGTTTTTTTTTCATAAATTTCTATTTTGTTTCAGTGGGTTTCTACCTATGACAATTGACGGGAATAGACACCTTGAGGCTTGAAATGGTCCGCTCGGTCAGTTTCCGTGTATTAGACAACCCCTGCATAGCACATCTCAGGCATTTCACACTTTTTTAGCGAACTTAACGCGACATAAACTAAGGTGTAACTTGGAGATTTACTAAAAAAAAACACATATTCAGGCAGTTTGATGAAAATCTTGTTGGGGTGTCTCGGTTTTCGTAATAAAGTAAAAATAACATTGTATACAAAGTTAGTCGGAAAGAGGGTACTAATCTGCGGGCTACTTAAAGTATCACTGTTTTAAAGCAAGTGTTAAAATTTCTAAATTCGGTAATTTTTATTTCTTTTCAACATGATTTTTATATTATTTTTTTCGAAAATTCTTCAACCCTGCTTTAGTTACGTTTGTATTCAGAAAATGGACATTCTAATCGGTAAACTCAAATATCACCGAAAATAAAAACACAGCTGATCCTTCAGATAGATTTTAGCGTATTTTTTATGATTTTTTTTAACAGCAATTTCTCATTAACTATTGAGTTTTGGGCAAAGTGGTAGAACAAAAGTTATTCATTATTATGGACTTACACCCTTTCAGATTAGTACCTCTACCAACTAACCGTGTATAAGCAAACCATACCTATATGTATAGGTACTAGGTACCTACATAAAATAAAATAATCTAACTTTACAATAATATTTAATTACTTCGCATATTATTTGTAAACCGCTGCAGCGCAAATCATAAACCAATTTTAATACATTTCCGGTCAGTACATCGACAAAATTATTTTCATAAAACTAGATGTGAAGTAAAATTTCAAGCTAATTAATTAGGCAACAAGCCGCCATCGACCAATCAGAGCGCTCATCATTTCCATCAACGTAATCGAAAATCATTTTTGTCAGTAATTATCTCATATTTCTACAGCGCGCAAACTAAGTACTCCAAAAACCGTGATTAAACATTCTACACCACTATTCATTATCTATAGAATAGCATGGGTATAAACCACCCCTAAAACATTACACGCACGGTCGTTACACCCCGACTCACCCCGTACACCCCCAAAACGCAACGTTTTTCTCCCCGGCAAGATAAAGACCAAATAAAAAAAGAAAACGCGAAAAATCCCTCTGTCTCTTTTTAGCGCGTGCGTAACGCGGCCGTGCGAACAGTGCAACATCTAAGCTACGAATGACTCACGAAAACTTGGGCCCCGCCCGAGACGGCCGCCTCTATCCGTCTCTCTCACTTTTTCACACTTTTCATCTGATACCGACAGTACCAAAACGCAACAAGTAACTCGAAAACTCCAAACAAATCTCAACTCTGTTCGTTTCGCATTAAAGTTCAAACTAGTTTGGTGCTAACATTAGTCAGAAAATATTTTAGAATGAAAGCGTTAGGGAGTGGAAGGTCTCTCTCGCTCGCAAAAAAGCTGTACACGGTGCGGGGAGGGTTAGATGGCGCGGGCGGGGGGCACGGATAGTGGCAGCCATGTTGCTTGCCCGACGGCGGGCGAAGACTGGTATTAATTTCGGCTTAATTCGTTCGTTGATTTCAAGTATTTTATTGCTAATGCTATCAAAATGTACTATTCAGCTAAAATGAAAAATAAAAAACGAAAAAAAACTTTTTTTTTTAGTAAACGTTACATTTTTTTGTGTTACGTTAGAATCAATGAATAAAAATGCTATTTCAACAATTCGGATTGCATGCAATTCGTATTATGATTATTCCGCTTTTGTTTTAGTAGGTACCGGGAATGAACAATAGGTAGGTAGTTTTACAAAAAAACATGTATTTGCATTTTACGACAAGTTTTACTTTGAAAATTCCCGTTATAGACGACTATTGTTAAATTACCTACTGGTGTAATATTATTCACTTGTAATATAAGAGCATCATTATGATGGCTGTGATTAGATTATTAATAATAATTACGAAAAGCAGTGATAGCGTAGCTAGCGGTTGATCGTTTGTCTGCGATGCAGGAGGATCCGAGTTCGACCCTCAAAATTCATTAGCGGATCAGAATTTGATAATTACTTGTGTTTTAACGGTGAAAGAAAATATCTTGAGGAAACCTGAACACCTGGGAAGGCTCTATACAGTCCTCGATGGTATGTGCAGTCCGCCAACCAGGCCAGGGTGGTAAATTAAGGCCACAACCCTTCTCATTCTGAGAAGAGGCTTAAGCCCAACAGTGGGACAGTTATAGGCTGATTATGATTATATCGACGCTTGCGATTTGCGATGTGTAGGTATGTCTATTAACTATCCTCAATTATGATTTAATGTTTTTATTTTTATTGCTATCGTTAGATAGATAGAATATACTTTATTGTACACCAAAATTGTAATACAGCTCTTATACAATAACATACATTGAAGGGTACAGTGGCGGTCTTATCGCTGAAAGCGATATCTACCAGACAACCTTTGGATGAACAGGAAGACAATGAATAAGATAGGGGGGGGGGGGGGGGTAGTCCGTGGTGTACTGCTGCAAAATATATACTACACACAATACAAAGACATAATACTTACCTACATTTAAAAGTCGTTACCCTCAAGATATCTTTTATCTTATTTTACAATGATTTTTTCTCTAAGTTTTGATGACATTTAATCATGTCAATTGTTTTATATCGTTTAGCTTCATTTTATCTTTTGTAAATGTGAGAACTTCGTGGACTTGCCTATACATATAATTGTGTAAATTACTATTATTCATATTGTGTATTTTTTTTATTTTTGGTTAATTTTTGTACTCAAGACTTGGTATTACATTACTCACAGGTCTGTGGTCAAGACTACCTTGTTCTCTCTTAACTATCATAAATCATAGTACTGTATTTACTGAAGTTGTTAAAGATATCCTTTTTTTTTTAAAGAGTATTCATTGAGTTTCTTGCCGGTTCTTTTCCATAGGAAACGACTAATTGGAACCGTGCACCTAAATTCGACTTTTCATAAGCGCCTGTACCTATTGGTTTATGTGAAATATTTTTTTTGATTTGATTTGCTTGAAAGGCAAAAACTACCAAGCGACATGTTGGTAATTTTACACTAGAGCATTTTAAAGTTTTATTTAAGTTCACAATCTTTAAATACCAGTTTATTATAAGCCTTTAAACTGCACTTAAAATTCGTTGAAATCAAGTAGTTATGACAAAAAGGCAATTTTTTTTTTTATTTTCCAAAAAAATAACTTTAAAATTCTCTAGTGTGAAGTTGCCAACATGTCGCTTTGTAATTTTTGCCTTTCAAGCGTTATGTTTTGCATTATTTCAGAGCTTTAACAATAACTCATCATCATCATCATTCAGCCGAAAGAAGTCCACTACTGACCATAGACCTCCCCCAAACATCGCCACTATCCATGTTGGGGGGAGGTTTGTCATAATCGCCACGCTTGGCAGGCGGGTTGGCGATCGCAATATGCTTGTTAAAGTATTCAGAGGACGCTGCTGCCCATCCTCTAGAGAATCCCTTACTCGCCTTTTACGACACCCACTGGAAGAGATAGGGTAGTGCTATTCTTTACGTACGGAACACTCGTATAAGTACATACATCATGTATTATATTCTATGTACATATACATGATACATGAATGAAAATAAATGATTGAAACATAAATCATCTGTTTGTATTTCATTTTAGTTTTTAATGTATGTTTGCATTGGTTTCTGGCATTAAAACTGTTAATAATGAGGTATTCGATTCTGCCTAAATATGATTTCATGATAATTAGTACCTACTTGATATAGATAGATACTAACACCCTTATTGCATAAACGATGGTTAACCCTTAATATCTTAATAGGTTCACTGTCCTGATAGCAGAAACAATTGTTAAACAATGACGATATTCATATTTGATTCACGGGACAGGGAAATGGTTAATATGAATACGGTTATAAGAAAGATAAATAATAAAAATAGTTTTTTTTTTAAAAATAATAAAATAACGTTTTTTTTCTGTATCATTTTGTCCGACCTGGGGATCGAACCCAAGACCTCACGCTCAACAGCCGCTTGCGACCACTAGACTAACGAGGAAGTCTAAAAAAAACCCCTATAAAAAAATATACAAGGTGTAACATAAATAACGCACAACCTCTTAATGGGTCACTGTACTCATCATTATGAACAACTTTTACTATGGGACCAAAACTAAAATCGCGAAAAAAAGCTTCGCGCTCTTAAGCTGTTCTCTTAACAGTTAACTTTTTTTTACATATCACGACGATCATAAATGCTTGTTTTTTTTTTCATAAATATTTGGAATACTTAAACGCAATTTTTGAGGCTATCTTTTGTAACAGAAACTTTTTAATTAACATACATTAACTGAACAGTTAAATCAAGATGTACTTGTAATCCCTGCAAAAATTATTGCACAGTTATGTGTAAAAATTCGAAGAAAATAATATTTTCAACCAATTTTCGCTTCCAAAAAATTAACAGATACGCAAAATAACGGAAACAATAATAAGAATTCTAGGATAAGCAGTACTTAAGTAACATTTGAGTATGGAGTTGTACAAAAAATATTTATAACTAGCTTTCGCCCGCAGCTTCGCTTGCGTGAAATTTTGAACCCGTTAAGTGACGTTTTTCCGTACAAACTTTCATCCCCTATTTAACACCCTTAGGGGTTGAATTTCGAAAAATCTCTTATTAGTGGATGCCTACGTTATAAAAGGAACCTACTGTCAAAATTTCAAGTTTCTAACCCCAGCGGTTTAGGCTGTGCGTTGATAGATCAGTCAGTCAGCTTGTCCTTTTATATATATAGATAAAGCATTTTTTTGACAACTCCGTACTCAAATATTACTTAAGTAGTGCTTATCCCGAATCCTTAACTCGGAAACCGAAGGAGAGTCCTTCACAGATTAAATAAGAGTTTTAAATTCAAATTACAGAATGTATGACGCCGAAGAAGCGAAAAGATAAAGCAATCTTGATTGCTGTTTATAAAAATATTTAAAAATGTATTTCGAACGATGGAAGTAAAGAGAAAGTTCAATAAAAAATTGAGTTAGAATAATTTATCAATTGTTAAAACACACGCACTAAAATAATAAAAACTAAATTCTTAACCCAGGAAAGTCACGTAGAGTAATATTCGTAATTAATTAGTATCGTTTATTTCGATTTTCAATTCGACGTTTGTAGTTTTTTTTTTGTTAAAACATGTGTTTTTTTTATTTCTTTGCGAGGTGTAAATGTAAGCGATATACCTAATCGCTTACATTTACACCTCGCAAAGAAAGATATACTACATAAACAAAATTAAATTATGTTAATTGTAAGCGTAGTACATGTTTACAAGCAAAGTAATAGCTATGTTACAATTTTGGTGTACAATAAAGTATATTCTATTCTATTCTATTCTAATATAAAAAGTAAATGTAAATGCGTTGACACTACAGCAAATCAGAAAAAGATTTCAGAATTTTAGATTTCTGCTTCGAGACAGAATCAAAATGCTGGAGCTATTTAACACCTTACAAAACCTAGCGCACGGAGAATTAGCTCCTACTAATTTTAAAAAACAAATTTTCAAAAAAATCACAGTTACATTGTTTACCTTACTAAGAAAGCCAGACTTTACCAATGTCATGTTTAAACTAAAAAAAATCAAAAAATAAATCTGCCAATTATAACATTCAAAACGTTAGAACTAATTCCAATCACATTGACTCATGTACGACACACATGCATACATAATCATTCACGCCAGCTCCCTTAGAAGATCGGGATAGAGGAACTGCCGACAATATCGCCGCCTTCAATGCAATTTCAAAGCCACCCCTTTACTAGATTGGTTTTAAATGCACTTAAACTGATTAGAGGCGACAATGACATCAACTGACGTTTATATCTGGATATAAAGTCTGGTCCAAACCAATTTAAAACAAAGGTAAACAATGTATTCGTGATTTGTTTAAAAAATCGACAGGTAATGAAACACTTTTAATGGCAAAAGGCGAGTTTAATAATTGAATATAATTTATGTGAAAAAATACATGTGAAAATATAATTTAAACAGAGAATTTAGTAAAGGGAATAACTCTAACTGTCACTCTCAATTGCCCAACGAGAATACATTTAGTTGCTGGCCGGTTGGAAGACTCGACTCTAAAGAGTCCTTACACTGACCGCGGATAAGATGGCAGGACGCCTTCCTTAAAAGTTGTCCAGAAGCTGCACAGAATCGCGACGGATAGAAAGAATGGAACGCTGCCTGTGACCAGCAGAGGGACAATACAGGCTTGTAAAAATATAAGAACAATTAAAAAAATTGTACCGTATTTAAAAATTGTCACGTGTTTTAATAAAAAAAACTACAAACGAAGAATACAATTGGCTATTAATTAGATTTGACTTATACAATACCTTAATTTTAATTGCAAAGATTATAAAATCCCTAAAAATTGTTTTCCTTTTATCAAACAAATTGGGCCAGAGTATATCTATATGTTACGATTCAGGTACAGAAAATACTTGCAATAAATAACGTACAAAACGATTACTTAAAGAATGAGATCGACAATGGTGGATTTAATACATATTTGCCATTCGCTCACAGAGAATGTAGGCGAGCAAGATGCAAATAACGAAAACAATAGAAGCGGAGCTTGAGGACACTATTTCAATTGAATTATAGAACGTGACAATACTCTATATACTGCTTATACAACGTGAAGAAAAGAGTTTTAGATTTTTTTTATTTAAAGTTTTAGGTACTCGTATTAGGTTCGATTTCGTCTCCGTTTCATCCGTAATGAGAACGAAATCAAGGCATTAAACTTGAGGACGAAATTGTAAGCTAAAAATATTAAAAAATTAGCTGATTGTATCTTTCACGGCTCGACAGTTCAACGCATTTTGTTTTGTGTATAACATGGAAAAAAACATTTATTTTGCCATACATTATCATAGAAGAAAAAAATGAAATATTAAAATAGAAACAACATGAATCGCAATAATATGTGAAGCAAAAGATCCAGCTGAGTATTTACTGTGCACAGCACTGATTATCAGCTAGTCCTTGCCATTTGAATAAACATATTTAGATTTTTGTATTATAACTTTCGTGAGACACATTCATATTTATGATTATTTACGGTTTACTCACATGCATTTTTCGGGATTGCCCGACTAGTTCTGGACCCAAACGGAGCCCTTAATCATGAGCTGAACACGCGGCGAGGTCGCGAGACGAACTGTTTGGGTCCGAAACTAGTCGGGCAATCCCGAAAAATGCACGTGAGTAAACCGTAAATAATCATAAATATTTAGATTTACGCTCACAAGAATATACCAAACATTTACCAAATTTACATTTACCAACATTTAACAGCAAAAACTAAACTGGAATTAGAAAGAAATCAGTCAATCCAAGTTTCACAGTGCAGTTGATAAACAAAAAAAAGAATACACTTTAAAAAAGATTATTAACACCTAAAAACATTCCTCACGACAGATACACAATTCTGCTAAATTAACTTTTGGCTACACAAAACACATCTAGAGTTTTTTTTTTTTTTTTTTAAGAAATCTTTTTGCACCTACTGCTGGAAAAGTGTTTTTTACGGTAATAAGTTAATAAAAACACCGTAAGTTACTACTTGTACCATGTCCATATCATTCCAATTCATCCAATGTTGTTCTAATTAGAATTGATCGCCGAATTGCGACATGACTACATAACAATATCTAAAAGTTGTAAGATTCTTAAAAAAGAACTGTATAATAGGGATAATGTTTAATTCTATACAGACGATGCCGCATGTAAAAACACTTACCCAAAAATACTAGATTATCTTCCTGAAAGCGATTTAAAGTCTCATAACCAAAAAGGTAGTTTTGTGAAAACAGTCCCAGTTAGTCAATTAGAGAAATCAAAAGCTTGAGAAATAAACATTATTGAAAGTTTTTAAATATGAATATTATGATAAGTATCAGAATTTTGTAGCCACGAGTTGGTTCCCAATAAATTCCCATAACATACGAAACTGCACGTAGGATTAATATTTTTATACGTTATTTATTTACGTGCTTCAGAAATAATAAGAATGTATAAAACTAAAATGGTTTAAATAATTATAAAATTGTTTCTCAAAAATTAAATCAAATCTAAAATGTATTTATTTATTTTTATTTATTTATTGTTATGGCGCTTCAACGACTTATTCACTAAAACACACAAGAATACATTATATAAATTTTTCGACATGGTGAATTTGTCACTTACAGAAGTGCACTGCACAGCACTTGTAAAAAACTTAAAAAAAAAAAAAAAAAAATTTAACCTACCGGAACCTAAAGGAACTAAACTGTCCAATTCAAAACTATCTTTCCGTTATAAAATGATATTTCTATGGGGGAAAACGTACTAATTAGAAATTTCAGAGTTACATAAGTACTATTTTTCAAAGTGTGTTTTTTAACATCGAACACAAAATTAGCCTCCACGAGTGACGATACTTAAGTACGTCCGGTGCATCCTGGGCAGTCAGCCCTGCTACCAACCTTGCTGACTGGCTAATCTTTTGACCCCAGCATGAGTTACTTCTTGTATAGCTCGTGCCGACACGATAGAAGATGAAGAACATAAAATTAACTTTGTCTTGTTAATTTGTGTTGGGGTGAGTTAAAAGCCTCCTTAAAAGTCGACCAGATACCAACCTTGTTGCCTGGGTAATATTTTTACCATTACAAGAGCTTTTAAAGCTCCTGAATCTATGCGAGAGACGTTATTCAAAAATCATTTAGTAACTTTTAAGATTACAATTTATTTACTTACTTTATTTATTTATTAATGTACACCAACAGTAAATAAGTAAATAAATATACAATTGTGAAGTACAATTTGTGAAGGAACTTTACTTGCAATTTCTGCTGTTTCTTTTTATATTTTTTTTGTTGCTGCATGTTGCACGTATTTAGTCAATGTATATATTTTTATAACTAATACTTTATATTTAGTTTAGTATTGTAATATATGTACAATATTTATGTCTTTGTACCTACGCCATTGACTACCCTTAACCTGTTCACTCCATTCCATCCTAAGGTTGCCTGGAAGAAATCGCCCAAATAAATATAACGAATTTATTCCACCAACTGGTGTTCTGAGAATGTGTATCAAAATTCAACTCTGAGGCAAACGTCAGACTTTAATCTTCAATAGCGTAGTGATTAGAACCTAGATCAGAGAACGAGAAACATTTTTACCAATCAACTGTGTTCTCGTTGTCAGAATAAGCAGAATTACCATCTATGCCAGAGAGTTAGAGCTACTACTAAGGTACAGCCAGCAGAAAGTCGTTATATATTTCAAATTTTCAAAATTAATTATATAATTGTTCCGTGTGGTGCCGGACGTAAAGAATAGCACTACCCTATCTCTTCCCGTAGGTGTCGTAAAAGGCGACCAAAGGATTTACTAGAGGATGGGCAGCAGCGTTCTCTGAGTACTTTAACAACCATACTGCGATCGCCAACCCGCCTGTCAAGCGTGGCGATTATGGCAAACCCTATGTTCAGCAGTGGACGTCATTCGGCTGAATCATCATCATCATCAATTATATAACAGAACATCATGCTTGTATTCCCCGAAGGCTTTTGTAGAGGTGTATAGTAAATCCTCATTTCGCCGTTATGATTAAGTCCCATCTTATAAGGGGCGAGCCTATTGCCATCAACCGGGCACAAATCCAGGCTCCGGTATGCTACTGAGAAATTCCACAAGGAAACACCCAATAACACTACCCGACCTGGTGATCGAACTCAGGACCTCACGCTCAGCAGTCGCGCTTGCGACCACTAGACCATCGAGGCAGTACAATACGGCCGACGTGTCTTGACGAGTCTGAAGTTAGCTGATTAGCTGCGCAGTAGACAATTTCGTTTCTAAAAGATTCATTGCGCAGCCTAACAACTAACTTCAGACTCGCCAAGATACGTCGGCCGTATTGTAATTATATCTGGAGTTAATTTTTTATCAAAATTGTCATAATAATATTTACAGAATTCTCTTTTTTGACGTGTTTAGTTACAAAAAATGATAATTGCCATAATTTCATCATTCATAAACCACTTTTGTAACTGAGCAATTGTCACTTATTTTTCATGTTGACGCCGCTCAGTAATCTTGTTTACGTCTTTCTCGGATGATAATAAATTGTGATAGTTTCCATGTATTTTCTTTTTGTTAGATGCTAGCAGCCATGCATGTTGCATAATACTAAATATTCCGTATGAGTCCTCCAACAAAGCATCATTTTATATAATATATTTGTGTTAGATTTTTGAAACGCCGAAATTGGTGGGTTTTAACGTCACGACTAAGGTCGTCAGTCCAACATTTTAGCCAAGTAAAAACAAAAAAGAAAGTTTTTTTTATTACCTTGAAATATTTTTTTATATTACAAAAAGTTATCCACAATCCATCATACGTTCATAGTATAACCGTATGCCCCTTGTTATATAACCAGTAAGCATGAACCATCAACAGCTGCAATCTCTAAACTCTAGATGCCAAAAGCTTTTCAAATTTCAGAAGATCATTTTCATAAAAGTAAAAACAATAATTTCCCAAACCTTTCGTGAGAAATCGTTGCATTTTAAACGCAGCGATTTCACATTTCAACCTCTCCACAGTTCAAACCGAATAAAAATGTTTCAATAAAACGTCCACGTTTTTTTAACGGTGAAGTGCAATGAACTGGCTTGTAATTTGAAGTAGCAGCGCCATCTGTTGTTGAGTAGCAAAACTTATAAAAATAAACAATCTCAGTTAATGACTCCTAATTTTGATAAAACCCTAGATTAATACTATCAAACACTTAAAACATTATAAAATATTGTTTTAGAATATTTAAATGCTTTCACTTTACTAATGAAGCAAATGTTTATGTATTTCTATGGACGAACTCCGTATTGTTTTATTTCAATAAAAACAATACATAATTACATGAAATAATATGAAAGATAATGTTATTAGATATATTTGACTATTTAAATACGCCTACATTTTTAATTCACTGTAAAAGAATTAAATCAATGTTGCTGCTACTCACCGCTAGATGGCAGCAGCGGTAGTATTCTTTTATTTGTTATTGGATCCTATCGTGATCGTAAACAACCCGAGTGCGAACAGATATTGAATCACTCGACTTTTTTATGCCAGTGCTGTGATGTAAACATAAAAAGGAAGATGTTTTCGTACAAATAATACCAACACCGTATAGCTGAGTTTTGAAAAAGTTCGAACAATTACCAAACTTGCTCTATATTGGGAATCAAAATATTACCCATTTTTTTAACCGACTTCAAAAAGGAGGAGGTTCTCAATTCGGTTATATTTTTTTTCTCAGTTCTCCGTCCTTTAAGAACCGATTTGAAATTATTATTTTTTGTTTGAGAGGGTATAGTTACTTCCCGTTTGGTCCCACATAAATGTTGTTTATATGTGTTGATGTAAGGTATCGTATGAAAGGGCTTATTACACCCGACAACGGCAAAGCCAAAAAGAAGGGTTATGAAGAGGAGGGGGTTTAATTTATGGCACTAAAGCGTATTTATCAAAAATAAACTTAAACAAAAAGTAAAAACCGAAAGTAACTGGCTACTATTTGTTTCAGTGTAGAGTTGCACCGACTTCTGAAACTGTTACTTTTATCTTAAGGTAATTATTTTACTCCTTTTAGGTTTTTTTTGAAGTCGGTTTTTACTTTTTTTAAAGGTTATTTTTTATTTGTGTTCTAACGGCATGCTACATTTTGAAGTCGGTTTTTACTTTTGTTTTTAAGTTTATTTTTTATTTGTGTTCTAACAGCATGCTACATTTTTTCATAAAATGTATTGATATGCTTTCCATATAAAGCAATAAATAACATAACATCACTCCTATATTCCCCGAAGGGACGGGCAGAGGTGTATAGTACATCCTCATTTCGCCGTTATGTTTTAAGTCCCATGGTGGCGAGCCTATTGCCATCAACCGGGATTCTAGACTCCGGGCTGCTACTGAGAAATTCCATACGGAAAAACCCAGCAACACTTTGCCCAACCTGGGGATCGAACCCAGAACCTCACGCTCAGCAGTCGCGCTTGCGACCACTAGACTAATGAGTCAGTCCGTGTTCGTCAGTCAGTGAGTAAATAAATAAAATAAATTATGTTAAAAATACTATTCCTTTATTAATCCAATTCATGCTAGTTCGATTTATTTCTCAATAGATGCAAATAAGAAGCACCCTATTTTTATCTACATAGACTTAAAGCCTCATATCCGTATACAGGATGTAAACGAATTCGTGTAATTCCTTAAAACCACATGACCTACTATTGGTGTAGATAGGACCCGCACGGGATGTAGATTGTCTAAAAAAAAATTTTTTTCATGCAGTAGTGGTAAGTGATCGTGTCTAAACCATCTTAAAAGGAATCAGTAAAAAAAAAAAGTTTTTTTGCCTAATGTATTTCGTATATCAGTGAACATTTCGATGCCACGCATAAATGAATGACAGTACGATGACACGGCTGGCGGGCACGACTAACGCGATATCGCTCTTTGCAATCAGTTAACCCGGGGCTCTAAAATGATTCAGAAATAGAAAACCAAAATTTGAAAAAAAACTATTTTGATTTTCAAAAATACCCATTTAGGATTAATTTGTGTCACCAGTAGATCACGGCTTTTGAAGGAATTACACGAATTCGTTTACATCCTGTAAATTTCGCGTCAATTGTTTCCTAGCAACAATTGACACGAAACGTGACGCTCAACATGTTCGACAACATTGCCAGATGACGCGGAACATAACGCTGAAAAAATTAGTATGCATGAGTTTGTTGCACGTTGTCGATCAGCGTGTTGAGAAATATGTTGGGCAACATGTACCACGTCAATTGTTGCCTATTGGATTCGAGGCTTTAGGCAAATTTCTCGTTATGACTAAACAGAAATTCGTCAAATAGCATAACAACGAAAAATAAGCATTAATTAAAAATTGTAAAACTACAATGCTCTGCGGATCCAGTATAACAACGCATTTAGGGTGCTGTTGCGTCTGCCTCGGTTCTGTAGCGCGTCATCTATGTTCGCCCGACTGCTTCAATGCTGTACAGCGTAAGAAAGCGGCCTCGCTGCTAAACAGACTCCGTGGCAGCCCCAGCAGCATTCTAAGCGCTATAGCTGGGAGACATGACAGCCCGATGGTGAGGTCACTTGTCACCTGTACATTGTCCGTGTTATTAATTGAGTACTAACATAGGTAAAGACTTTTGTTACTAACCCAATGGATCTTTGTTATCTGAACAAATAAATGAATTGAAAATTATAGGTTAGTATCAAATTATTTTTGTGCTATTTTTTCCTTGGAAAACATGTATTATTTGGGTGCGTTATTATTCAACCATACGTATGAATAGTAGTGTTTGCTGAAAGTAAAGGTAATGATATAGAAAAAAAACATTGCTGTATTATCTTAAATATTATCTTATGTTTGAGATAAGATAATATTTAAGATAATAATGAATGAAACTCGCCTGTTTCGAGAGGGCGCTGTTGATATTAAGAGTACTTTATTAAAACGAGTCTTTGGGTAAATTACCAACACTCTCATAACATTGCGATTCTTTCGAAACGTTTATTTTGAGCAGTACCTATGGTTCTGTGATAGTTTTAATTCTTATAAGATTATCAAACGTATAGGTAGGTAAGCACTTGCACTAATTTGAATTGAATCTTGAAATTCTAATACGCATTTTCATATTTGCATGTAAAAGATCGATATTTCATATAAGTTATGGGAGATGGTTCCCCCATCTCTAATAAGTGGGATAGAAACTAGTTTCTCGTGGATATTGCATAAGTTTCCGAGGTCGTTATCCCGTGTAAGCACAGCATCCCATCTCAGTAGGAAACGCCTCTTTGGATTAGTAACTATTATCAACCTATCTTTTTCCTAAATTATGGGGTCTGCTTCTAGTTAAATTAAATGCAGTTTAATAAACATATAAAGGTACTTATGTGAAAATTTAAATACGGACCAAAAGTTTTCGCTGCACTTTTAATACTTAATTTAAAAAGCTTATCTTAATCATTACAGAAGATTGAGTGTTGTAAGATTCAATAAAACTCAGCACGCTTGGTGGTAGGATCTATAAGGTCTGCCTAGCTAGCTACCACCCTCACAAGCGGTTTACTGTGTTCCGTCATGTGTATGTGAGAGCCAGAGGAGTATAGGGGAACCCGTCAACATCTCTGTTACTTGGATTTGCGTGCTCCATCTTAGACCCTATCTGCGTTTACCATGAAGCTCAGTCTAGGGTCAAACGCGAACAAGACAAATGATAGTAATAAAATACTACAGAATAATAGTCGATGAAGTGGTTATTGAATTTTCATGCTCTGCAAAATAAAATCTTTCCATTGATTTTGAAGCCAATTCAAAATATTCTTGTAACTATTGCTACGAATTTGGACAAAATTAAATTACGACTAAATGTACCCACATAGTTATTTTAGCAACTTTCATATTGTATCTGTAATGTATTTTTGTAGGGGTTGCAAATGAATGATTTTATTACTCCCTTTTTCATTTTAAATACATATCTTCTGAAAAAATACATTTAAAAATGTAAAACGTAGTGCCCACCGGAATCGGGAACAGGGTCCAAGCTGCCGGTGGTCAGGACTCCAGACAAAGAATATGCGTACCGTGTCAAGAAGTACCGCTTTCTTGGTACAGAAAGCGGTACTTCTTGCCACGGCCCTTGATTCAGCCGCCTAACGAGAACATCATAAGGTATTGATCGAGGCTCTTGGCTATTAGGCAATTCACTGTAACGACTATCGAAACAATGACTTCTGAGTCCACTTCACACATCCCAGGATCCTAATATTCACATAACGAAGTGATGTAAAAAGTTGCTATAAAAAGATAGATTCGAAGACCGTGAATTACATAGATTCATTTATATTCTTAAAATTGAAAAATACATGACTCTTCTTTTCTATATCAATATCAATCACAAAATAAAATGTAATGAAATAAATTAAATAAAACTCCACATACCCACATCATACGCGACAATTCCCTTCACAGAGCTCAAGTAATTATCCCGAAGCAATCGAATTACTTTTACGTCAGAGTAATACGAAGACATGTGCTCTCTTGAAGCAATTAGCCCCCGGGGGGAGGGTCGACCCGGGGAGTGGGGGAGCCCGCACAATTCCGTCAAATCATCTTCACCCCGCGTTTTCACTGATGAAGATATGTAAATTCGTTGGATCCGAGATATTTTGTCGTCGTACGCCGGGGGAGTTCGACCTTTTAGTTTTAGGTAGCTGTAGTTTGTACAATAGATAGTTTTCGGTATCTCGAATGCTTGTATATTAATATGTAGATATAGATACATACATTATTTTTCATCACTATTGTTCCGATAGAAACAACAACAGCATGGTACTACGATTGCGTTTCGACACCATTATTTATTATCAAGTCTATTATAGGTAGATATTATCAAAGATGTTTCGATACAGTGGCGTATATATCAGAAACATTGTCAGGTACCATAATAATAGTACCTCAATTCTTCATTTAAAATATATCAACTAACCTTACGCCGAAAGATAACCAGTGAAAAGAAACATTGAAATCACGTTTATTATATCAAAACTTTCTAAAACCACCTTTACTACCACAGTCGCCTACACGAACGAGCTTACTATACTTACAATATTTATGTTAGTATTTTCATTTAAATAAATATAGTAACGTAAACGTGGACACTCACCGTGGGCCTGGTCCACCAATTTAAGGTTGCTCAGCATGCTATGGAGAGAGCGATGCTCGGGGTTTCTCTGATGGATAGAATTCGCAATGAAGTCATTCGCCAAAGAACTAAAGTCACCGACATTGCGCGTAGAATTAGCACGCTGAAGTGGAAATGGGCCGGCCATGTCTGCAGACGAACAGATGTTAGATGGAGCAGACACGTGTTAGAGTAGAGACCGCGTTTAGGCAAACGTAGTGTGGGACGCCCTGCGGCACGATGGACCGACGATTTGAAAAAGGAGGCTGGCAGCGGATGGATGCGGGCTGCCCAAGACCGGGATGGTTGGCGATCTCTGGGGGTGGCCTACGTTCAGCAGTGGACGGCAATAGGCTGATATGATGATATTCATTTCTTATTTATTAAATTAATATTTGCTCCACTGTAAGCATTTTCTTGTATTTCGAGTGACAGACACAATTCTTCACATGCACGTCTTTAGATGTGCACGGTAAAAATACTTTTTTCATGCGATACGTTACGTAGCAGCGAAGCGTTTTGCCACTGCACCCTTCTTGTCGGAAAACTTACATACAATACAATACTTGCTTTTCACAGTAACACAGGTTAAGCACAGTTTTGTAACTTGCTTTAATAAACATTAGAACACGATAATACTATCCTGTATTTATCTAAGAACATTCACTTAATTATCTTCAAAACAACACGTACATACATAGGTAGGTACCTAACATAAAGGTTTGCTAATATAAGCACCAGGGCCGGACTTAGGGGACAGCAACAGGGGCGTTCGTCACAGGGCCTCCACAATATGCGTTAAGAATAAGAATAAAAATCGTTTATTTTCCTGAGAATACTGTAGGTCTAGCATTCGTGCTGTGACGTATAGTAACGTAAACGTAACGTTAACGTGAGTGAATTTTGAATTGGAAATACTCGTTTCGCACATAACATTTAATTAAATTGAAAACTGTATTCATATCTATGTATGATACAAATTGTGCTTGTCGCATAAATTTAAACCAAAATGCTATAGGATAGGTGTATTTTCGATTCAAAATTTTCTCACGTTAACGTTACGTTTAAGTTACTGTACGTCACAACATTCGTGCTAAGCCTACAGGTGTCACCAGGTATGTAAATGTTGTAATAATGTTCAATGCCGTAATCTGCCTGTATGATGCATGCAAAATCTTAAATGTATAAAATTTCATTCATAACCTAATAATAAATCGAACTCCGAATACAATCAAACATTAAGATTGGATAATAAAATGAGCACAAGACGAATTAATTATACATTCCATAAAAAAATGGTTATTATAATAATCACAATTATATGTAACAACATATAATAATAACAGTGATTTTTTTTTCAACAAAAAATATCAACAATTCAGAACAGTTTTATAATTTTCCAAGATGAGAAAAAGAATGACACTCTTTCTGACAAAGAAAAAAAAACACAGTCACGAGATACTTTAAAAAAAATACAACGGGCCTCAACTTCTTTATTGTCCCAGGGCCTCCAAACCCTTAATCCGCCCCTGGCACAGTTTTGTAACAAGTGTTGGGTTTAATTAATCACGTCGCCGCGTCATGTTCCTCGGCAAGACATTCGATGCGCCGTAACCTGTGAATATACTCTGTTATTTATGCTTTTTTGTCTCGTGGAGATTATGGTCTCCGTGTGGTGTAATTATAATCTTTTAACACGTTCCAGGACACTCCGTCGAGAGGCGGGATGTAATTTTTCATCATAATGTACTTACACACGAATCTTCCATATATTTTGACTCAACGTCTGAAGACGTTGTGTAAAATCATGCACATTTAATTTTGAGTGATACGACATACCGCTTCTCGATGTAACCGGCGGGACTGAGGCAAGGGGAATGTATACGCACACTCCCGCCCACACACAACGTAGGTACTACACGCTTACATATGTGCGCAGGTATCATATTGGTGTCTTGTAAAAGCTACCCCAGGTGACAGACAGCACGAGGCTAAGATATCTCGCAGTATGACACATGTACGTCACTTTCATGAAACTTTTATTGCCGGCGCCCGGTTGTCAACGTAGTGGCTTTCATTGAGGCTCAAAGACAAACGTCGATAAGCGTTGTGCCGCATGGCATTGGATTTCGCCCTACGACGTAATGTCCCGGGACGTGTTAATTTGATGACTAGTAACAAAATATAAAATTGTTAAATAACCTAAATACATAGCATCACGCCTTTATTTCCCAAAGGGTTGTGCAGAGGTGTATAGTACACCCTCATTTCGCAATTAAGTTTAAGTATAGGGAGCAAGCCTATTATCATCAACCGGGCACAAATCCAAACTTCGGCTTCATCCCAACTAATCCCTAGTCCCAACTCGCCCGATTTTTTATATATCTATTAGCTGCTAAGGTATAGTTTGTCGGAAAAGTGCTACGATGTAGAAAATAAATACTTATCACGTATAAATTTCGCTCTTGATATTTTTCTATACATTTTCTTAACAAAATAACCTACTTACGTTCCGTTCTAATAAGTAAGTAGTTATTAGGGTACATTTTTGAACTTCGAAAATTAAAGTACCTACGGTTGAAATGTCAATGTTCAAAACATCGAAAACTTAAATATCGGACGACCATAAAACCGAAAATTACATTAACGTAAGTTTATATTGTCGAATGGTTAGACAACCTACGTCCAATATATCTAAAATCTAATTATCTACAAAAGTGACATCGAAAGACCTAAATATCGAAGTACAGAGTATCGAATGGGGTACATAAACAAGCAAGCAATCAAGCATGCCAGTGTTTCTGAGCATGCCCCTTCGCTTCGCTCGCACACTCGACCGGGGCGCTACGCTCGGGAGGTTGCCGACTCGCTTCGCTCACCACCTCCCCTGCTCGCTACGTTTCGGCCTCGTTCCACTCAGGACCTCCTTCGCAAGCGTCTGGCTCCACGCTTTTAAATAACACTCTAGGGGTAGGACAGAATCTGACCACGTGGAGTCGGGGTATCTTGTGTCGGATTAACATTAAATTCGACCTATTTTAATTAATGCCGTGGTAAATGAATGTTCTGGTAGCTCAGTCATTATGATGAACTTAAGTGTATTAAATGTGATTTTTTAACAGAGAGCTTTAATTATTGTAAAAATTGTGATTTCTGAGATGATAGTTTAAATTATTGTTTAAACAGACTGTTTTTTTAGCAGAGAGCTTTAATTTATTGTAAAAACTGTGATTTGCGATGACTGAATAAAAATAAATACAAACCATTCAAGCACTTTTCTTACCATCAGTACTTTTGCGCCTTTTGCTATACATGTAAGTAGATACATATGGACCGGGCGAGTTGGGACTGGGGATCAGTTGGGACGAAGCCCAAACTTCGGGCTGCTACTGAGAAATTCCACATGGAAAAATCCAATAACACTTTGCCCGACCTGGGGATTGAACCCAGGACCTCACGCTCAGCAGTAGCGCTTGCGACCGCTAGACCAACGAGGCAGTCATATTTTGATTAATTTCTTTAAAAAAAACAATATACCGGAAGATACCACTGCCGTCTGAAAAAAAATTGGGTATAAATAGGCGATCAGAATAGAAGATTTTGGCTTACATTTTTTTTAATTTTTCATTGTCATGGAAGAAATTGATCTATCAATAAATAACTACTATCGAAATTCAAATCATACGCAATTGTGTATGATTTGAATTTAGATATTATTTAATCGATTTATTTATTTCAACATTTCTGTTTTGATTGTTTCTGTACGAAATTTTACGTATACAAGGTGTAACACAAATAACGCACAACCTCTTAAGGGATCACTGTACTCATCATTATGAACAACTTCTACTATGGGACCAAACGTGAAATCGCGAAAAAAAAACAGTTGTTGTCGTCAAAATGTAGGGAACAACAGATTTTTTTTTTCGCGATTTCAGGTTTCGTCCCATAGTAAAAGTTGTTCATAATGATGAATACAGGAACCCCTTAAAAGGTTGTGCGTTACTTATGTTACACCTTGTATATTGATAGACAAAATTCAAAAAAGGCAAATCAAAAAAAAAAGCTATAGGCTTCTACTCCGTTAACCCATTATACCTATTCTTTTCCTAGAGGATAAAAAAAGTCATCCGGTACATTTATACGAGAATAGTTCATGCCGTGGTGAAAGGATTAGCCAAACAGCAAGGTTGGTAGCGGGGCTGACTACCCAGAATGCGCCGGACGAATTCGTGGAAACTATTTTCATGCACCCAAATTAATATATTTACAAAAAAAAAAGGTTTTTACCGAATTTGACATACCAAGGTTATGCCGATTTTGACCAAAAGCCTTTGTTTATAATACCCACAGTAAACCGTCGTTTCACCTACAAATGACCGTTCTCCATTGACACAACCAAACAATTTAGTCGATGCTCGGTGTAGGCCCACGCCTACGCTTTGTCTACGAGGCTACGGAGCTACGATTCTCGTAGCAGGTGTCTTAATCGTAGACCAATTGTTAAAACTCAAAGAAATTATGATGTTTTCATGGATATCTTAATAAAATAAATTATTTTTCTTGTTTGTAGGTGTTATTGCCCCCTGCTGGACATATGCGTCTGTAATAATAGTTCGCTGTTTTGTTCTCTAGGAGTTTTTTTTTTTTGTATTGAAAACGCAAATCTACCTACAAAACAACACATTACTTACTAAATTACTGGGTACTCTTAACTACCTTCAACTCCTTCACCTCTTGTATCTTCAACTCAATTAAATCTAGATATGGAAACTATAGAACGCCACATGCTACAATCCTTACATACTCATTTCGCTTCGTCCACGGTCATACATCTTGTCATACACGCACGCCAGTTGAGAGTACTACGCACCTGTCCTTTTTGAAGAACATCACCGATAACATCAATGTATGTCCTTCTAGGGCGTCCTCTACCGGCGTTTCCACTGACATCCGCATATTTTTAATAGTGACATAGGTATCTCTCAAATCAAGTAAACTGCTAAATTAGTAGATTTTTTTAAAAATGAATTTTTATAACCTGTAATTAAAACGGCCTTCCGTGGAGGAGCTCGTGGCTAAATAATTACACCCGCATAGACCGATCTTCCGGGTTAAGCCACGCTTGCAGAGGTTGGTCTGTGGATGGGTGACCATTTACCATAGCGAGTTTCCTCCGTGCCTCGGAAAGCACGTAAAGCCGTTGGTCCCGGCTGTCATTTGTAGATCTTTGACAGTCGTTACTGTTGGTCGGAAGCCAGAAAGTCTGACAACCAGTCTTACCAAGAGTATCGTATTACCCAGTTACTGGGTTGTGGAGGTCTGATAGGCAGTCGCTCCATGTAAAATACTGATATTCAGCTGCATCCGGTTCGACTGGAAGCCGACCCCAACATAGTTGGGAAAAAGCTAGGCAGATGATGAAATAAAACGGCCTTCCAGCATTCTACTCCTAAAATTGTTTTATCACAACTCTTTGATGGTTAGTTTTTATTTTGTTGTGTTTTTAGGTTTATTTATAGTACTCAATTGAATGTCTCTTTATTTATTGTTACACCGAGAACTACCCCTTGTTTTTTTCTCTTGCAAATAATGTCCATCCAAAGGTTGTCTGGAAGAAATCGCCAAGTGCTATAAGACCACCCATTGTACATCTCTATTTTGTATTAATGTTTCTTGTTTGTTTTGTGTACAATAAATAGTATTGTATTGTTATAAACGGGTGTTTCAACCGCCGCGTTCAAACCGCTCAGCTACAAACCATCATCCGAGCACCCACGTAGCGAAGATCATTATCTGGCACGAGAAAGTTGGGAGGAATCTAGTTAGAACCCGTCCCTACCCCCGCACCCCGGCCCCCCCTAGAAGCCTTAACTTGTTATAACCAGTTTAAGCCAGTTCAGTTTAGTTGGGCACCTGCGATACAAGGCAAACTCACGGTTTGTCTTGCTTCTGCTGTTGATTGTTGCCCACTCGATTGTTTTGCCCGGTATTTATTAGGCAGTCGTGTTTTAGTTGGCGTATGAGCTCATAGTATTGTTGGGAATTGTTTTGTATAACGAAAAGGTGATTGGAGAAACTTGGATGTTGAAAAAAATAAGCTGAAAGGAATACAGAGATTATGAATCGTATGGAACGGCTATCGACCTGTATAAAACTTAGCAAAATCTTGAGTGCTTTAAGTCAACTTAATTTTTATAGATTTCGAATACTTTCAAACTTTTAACCTGATTCAGAACGTTTAATCATACGTCAGTTGTCGACGTCGTTTTGTCTACGATTCTTGTAACGAGAGCAAAAAAGATAACAAACCGATCTGTAGGTACGGTCGCTAGTTTTCAATAAAAACATGATCGCTTCGTCTTTTCAGCTTAAGCATTAGGAAGCGATGAAGAATGGGATATTTGGAGGCTGTCTATTATAATGTTGATGGTTGAAAGTAATGTTTTTTGTCGTAAAACCTCGTATTTTGAATGAATGATGTTTTTTTTTGTACTCATTTCTCCTAATAAAAGATAGGTTAATCAGGGCCATAGCGTACAAAAGCACTGCTTATTTCTAAAAGGAATCTCTTCGAGTAGGCCTGTGAGAGGAGAGTTTAGAACAAGAAATGTCGACAATAGTGTGTGACAAAAAAAAACTGATAAATAAATAGACACAAGGAACCACATAAATACAAAAAGAATAAAAATATTAAATAAATATACATATACAAATAAATACCTATATATTACATAGGTATTTATTGTTAACAGCTTTTGATATAAAAAAATAACCTACACTTTAATTAATTTGATAACAAGATATAGATAAACTACGATAACATGGCGCGCCCCTCCAACATCTGTCTTCAATGTGTGTGTGCATATGCCAACAAGTCACCATGTTTGTGTTTGACAGTATTTGACATGTTCGATATTTAGTAGATTTATTGCTCGACTAGTGCATAATTAAAGTGACCGCTTGACAAGGCGCACGTGTGTCATCCATAGAAACCTCCAAGCGGTACCATAGTTACCATAATGTTATTTAGTGACGTCAAATCTGTCGAGCGACTGATCCATGTTTTTGTTTAAGTTGCAGAATGCACACATGTGCATTGAACGAATGACACGTTGTAAATATTCTTACTCACACATTTTTACTTGAAGTGTCAATGGAGGGGCGCGCCATGTTATCGTAGTTTATCTCTACCACAAACGCACTCTTTGCTACTGTATTAGTTAGGTATCTTGGTATCTAAGTAACTATAAAGTGTTTTTTTATATATTCTATTGGTAATACTTAGTAACTCTGTAAAGTGTCGCCAGGTTCTCAGAAGTAACACTGTATAAAATGATCCAGAATATTCTAAAAATTCTTCTCCAACACCAACAATGTCCAATCACCTTTAGTTCTCAAGGTCGAGCCTCGGTCTGGCAAATGCTCGTAAAATCTTATTTTCCACACAATCCGTCTGGCAGGCTTATCTCGCTCGGATTAGCCGCACAACCTAACTTGAATAATTTACATAATCTGATTAAGCTATTCGTTTATCTTAACGCTTTGGGACGAAGGAGCAGGCCAGTTTAGGTCGTTGAAAATATACCTATAGTTTTAGGTAGAATTAAATTTAGTTTGTTCAAGGTGACTTTCCGTTACACAATGTGGGGATGACGATACAACATTAAATGATACCACGTATTCTGTGATGTGTTTTACGACCGAACACAAATAATCAATCATGTACGTTCAATAGTTTAGTCGCAGGAATTTTCGTATGTTTTAATAATTTTACGAATATCAAGACCTCTACGCGAAGTTATGTAAATCTATGGCCCGTTTAAACCAAAAGTGTCTTTATTTACACGCGTAGAACAGATATAGTTAACATAAGTTTCCACTTCAACGTCCCTTCATCTACTGGATGAGTGAAATTGAAAAATCATGCGACAAAAAACGTGCTTGGAAGTAACTGATTTTTTATTTACGGTACTAGAACACATAGAACACGTGGTATCATTTATTGTTGTATCGTCATCCCCATTTCGTATATACCTAAATATACATGGTATTATGTATCTGGTAATAAACTTTAAAGATAAAGATATATTTATTGCATAACTGTGTACATTAGTTATTATTAATAAACATTACATTTTTTGTTTCAACAGTCTACCCAAGCCGGATATGCAATAGTATTTTAATAAACTAGCTCCTTACAAATATTACTTTTATCAAAAAACTCATGCAGATATACATTTTCAATTAAATAAATTTTCAATTTATTTTTAAACATTTTTCCATTTAATTGTTTAATTGTTTGCGGTAACTTATTGAACACACGAATAGCAGTAGGTAACATAGGTACTTTTATAATACATCATATTGTTAATAACTGGTAAATTAATGTCATATTTATACTGCTTCCGAATGTTTCTTTTAGAATTTGATTTGAAATTAAAATATTGCATATTGTTCTTAACAAATAAACATAATTCTAGGATATAAATACCAGTCAGTGTCAGTCAGTTTATAAATCTATATTAATTAATAATTGACAAATATAGCGAGTCCAGTTATGTGGAGGAATATTTCGACGCCTTAGTGCACTTTTTAATTGTTTTATTGTCGATCTGTATTTTTATGCGTGTTTTGTTTAATTTTTACGTTAGATTTATATTATTAATACATGTAGGATGTTAATTCGGAACGCATAATAATTTAAATACAAGTAATTGTGCATGAATGCAGCGATGAGTGAAAGAGAGAGTATGTGTGAGAGCGAGAAGGAGGAGTGTGGCGAGCTAACATAACTTTAAATAAAAGTAAAAACCGACTTCAAAACAAAAACTAAAAAGAGTAAAATAATTACCAAAAGATAAAATTAACAGTTTCAGAAGTCGGTGGCTTTTATTTGTTTCAGTGTAGAATTGCACCGACTTCTGAAACGGTTAATTTTATATTTTGGTAATTATTTTACTCTTTTTAGTTTTTGTTTTGAAGTCGGTTTTTACTTTTATTTAAAGTTATTTATTATATACGTTTTAGTGCCATAAATTACACGGTTTAAGACTACAAATTTAAATGACACGATTGCGTAATCTTTCCTACAATTAAGTAGTTTTCTTTAAGAATTAATGTATAATTATCATGACGGCTCCTTGCAAACACATACAAACTTCTTTGTTCTTGGCTAATGTTTCTGTGATCACAGTTAAAACAGAGATTGAAAGTCCTTATCAAAACTTTTGCTGGGAACCACAAACGAAAACGTCATCTAAGTATATTTTTTTTGTTTTTGTTGATTATTTCAAAAAGCGCTGAATCTATTTAGATAAAATTTTATGGGACCACCTCTGAAGTATGATCTACCAAACAAAAAGAGAATTAAGACGAGTCGAAGATGTAAAATGATTTAAAATATTAAAAGAAGCTTTGAAGACGAAAATATATTTTATTTCGGTCATTCACGCCATCCTACATACATAAACTCACGCCTGTATTCTCCGAAGGGCTGGCAGAGGTGTATAGTTCACTCACATTTCGCCGTTATGTTTACGTCCCATGTAATAGGGGACGAGCCTATTGCCATCGACTGGGCACAAATCCAGACTCCGGGCTGCTGCTAAGAAATCCCACACGGAAAAACCCAATAACACTTTGCCCGACCTGGGGATCGAACTCAGGACCTCACGCTCAGCAATCGCGGTTGTGATCACTAGTCTAACGAGGCAGTCAACTTTATAATTAATCCTCGCATTATTAAAATAATTTAAAGTTACATAATTAAGCACTAGCAGGCTGTGATGTTATTTAAGACTTAGCTGTACCTAATAATTTTTGCATGCCGTAAGGCAGAACGTACATGTACTCACCAACAATTTGTTAACACATTATCTGTAATTTACCTACATCCTAAGCAAATAAATATTTCTACTCTATTCTTTCTATCATTGAAACACTCATAGTGAAATCTCCAACAACTTCAAATTCGACCGATGCCCGTGTTTTTGCCGAATTATTTTATATCGAATTTCATTACGCCGACAACGATTCGCCAACGTAATCTTTGCCGAAGCAATTTTACCCTAATTTGATTTCGCCGAATGATTATTAGCCACCATAATTATCTATTTGGCCAAAAAATAAGGATCGGCCAATAATATTTCGATTTTCCAACAGAGAACCAAATTCGACACTGTGGGACATATTGGTTTTGATTTGAAGACATTAATAAATATTAAATAATAACAAATGTTAGCCTGTAACTGTCCCACTGCTGGGCAAAGGCCTCTTCTCATACAGAGAAGGAACGAACATTGATCACCACGCTTGCTCACTGCGAGTTGTCGATTTCAGACCATTAAGTCCAGATTTCCTCACGATGTTTTCCTTCACCGTATGTCAGTGGCGTTTTAGATTAACTAAGAAAGAAATCTTGAATATCTTGAAAGAAAGAACAAATGTCTTTCTTTTAAAATATTAGCTAAGAAAAAAATTGTACACCTAAAGCGGTCGAACAGGGGCTTAAAGTTTCGCAGAAAACTATAGAAATATTTTATACGTAAAAGAAAGTCGTAGATATCCCTAAAATATTTTTTCTCATCCTACAATACCCATGGCTTTGAAAACGAACCCGTAAATCAATAGACTCACTGCTCATTTTTTCCGAATCCGAATAATTTGAAAGTGAAAGGGATTCGGTTCAATACGGAACCTGCGGTCCGTTCGTAGTATCATACGGACAAACAAACGCAAAGAAAAAGAACTACGCGGTGACTACGACGTAGCTGACGTCACGCCTACGCCAGCTACGCGGTCGTAGCAGACGTTTTATTTACCCTTTGGCTGCCACTAACATATTTATGTTTCAAAACTTCAACAATTTATTGCGTTTTTCTGGGCAAAAATAGAGTCGTGGGTTTCGTAAAAGACGACAAGAGGTTGGACAGAAGCTTCTTCTTACGTCTGTGTAAGGGTTAGCGCACATCAACGGAGTTGCGGCGAAGCGACTAATTAAGTAAAAATCGTAATTCAACTTAATTTACGTATAAGTACGGGGTTAGTAAATAAAGCTGATCATAACAGAGAATAAGTAGATTTTAACGTATTTTTAAGAAATCTTTGAACAGCTATTTCTCTTTAGCTGTTGACTTTTGGATAAAGTTGTAGAACAAAAGTTATTTATATTTAATACTAGCTTTCGCCCGCAGCTCCGCTTGCGTGAAATTTTGAGCCCTCGTTTGTTAGAAGATATAAAATCAAAAAAAACTTTCATCCCTTTTTCTTCTTCTTCTATCGTGTCGGCATGAACTATACGAGAATAGCTCATGCTGTGGTGAAAAGATTAGCCAGTCAGCAAGGTTGGTAGCGAGGCTGACTGCCCAGGGTGCGCCGGACGTACTTAAGTATCGTCACTCGTGGAGGCTCTTTTCATGCACCCCTTATTTCACTTCTTACCAGTAGAATTTTCAAAAACGCTCAAACACGTGTAGCTTTATTCCTAACCAGAAACCTTAATATTTAATTTCATGCTTCTTACTTCAAAAATGACGGACTTACATACAAATTTAAATCCCCTATTTCACCCCCTTAGGGGTTGAATTTCGAAAAATCCCTTCTTAGTGGATGCCTACGGTACAAAAGGAACCTACTGTCAAAATTTCAAGTTTCTAACCCCAGCAGTTTAGGCTGTGCGTTGATAGATCAGTCAGTCAGTCAGCTTCTCCTTTTATGTATATAGATTGATAAATAATTTATTCAAGTTATTATGGGTACTTTAACACCTTTTCGGATTAGTGGGTCTCCTTTTCGATTATCCTTGTATAAAATCGCAACACCATCCTAATCCTAATCCTAACTTCCTAACTAATATTATAAATGCGAATGTAAGTTTGTTTGTTTGTTACTTTTTCACGCCTAAACCACTGAACCGATCACCCAGAAACTTTGCTTATACGTTGTCAGGTGTACAGAAACGGACATAGGGTACCTTTCATCCGAAAAAAAGTACCGTTCCCGAGGAAAACAATAACGTTAATAGATGGCGCCACGTGTCTTTTGAATCGTGATTGAATTATATTATGATAAAAGTTTAGTAGTGTGTTAAGAGTTTTTTTTAATCTTATTTAACGCGATCGAAGCCGCGGTCATAAGCTAGTTTTATTATAAATCGAATAAATATCTGTATCAAACCATTCTACATTACAGCTGTACCTAATAATAAAATTCCTGAACATCAGTCCAGGCCAGTTTTCATTAAGTCCATCTGCAGATTCCTTGAGAACCGTGCCAGGAATACGTCTCCTTTATTATGAGGCCATGCATTTTACCCCACCAGTTCCACTTGACCCCTCGAGTGATAAACACGAAGCACAACAGTTCGAGGTGTAGGGATCTTAGTAAAATGGACGGAGGTTAGCGTCGCTTAAGGTATGTTCAGATTAATGAATAATTTAACTGAAGTACAAGACCACAGTCTTGGGTAGTGAATTTATGGCGATTGCGATGTATTAGGTTTTCGGAAACAGTACCACGATCCACACGATGTATGCATATACTCTATTTAATATAACATTACACAAGTAAGATCCATTTTAGCAAATAAATGTATACAGGCTGTGTCGTAAATAGTAGTCTAACGTTCAGGAGTCGACACACCGTGTATTCAGCTATCACAAACCACAATTTGAACCATTTTTTACCAAATGATAGGTCTCAGTTTTTTTTTTTTTTTTTTTTATTAAAATTAACTCTTCGTTTTACTAATTTAGCTGTAATTAAAACCCAATACATTATCTTTCTAATTTTGTTTTTTTTTTTTATAACTGCTGAATACATGTGCTTATCATACGCAAGTAATTTTTAGTTAATATTTTCAAAAAAAAAAACTTATTGTGGTATGTGATAGCTGAATATATCGCGTATCGACCCCTTAACGTTGGACCACTATTTACAACACACCCTGTATATGCGTATAAGCAACATGTTTGCTTCTACCAGGGATTCAACAAAGTATTATGCTTTACAAACCTTCACGGTTAATAAAGATGAGCTGAAATTCTACTTGAAGAAATGATTCAAAAGATATTCGTACCGTGGTGAGCCACTTTTGTCTTATACTAACTAATACTATAAATTCGAAAGTATATTTGTTTGTTACCTTTTCACGCCTAAACTACTGAACCGATCATGCTGAAATTTTGCATATACGTTGTCAGGTGTACAGAAATGGATATAGGGTACCTCTCATCCCTAAAAAAGGACTGATCCCGAGGAAAACAACAATAACGTTAATAAATGGCGCCACGTGTCTTTCGAATCATGATTGAATTACATTATCATAGAAACTTTAGTAGTGTGTTAAGAGTTGATTATCAAATTCTAAATTAACGCGAACGAAACCGCGGGAAAAAACTAGTGCCATGTAATTAAGATGCATGAGAGTTGAAAAGTGTTCATAGCATAGAAATACGAGTTGATTTAAAAAAATGGTTTTGTTTTATTAATATTTTTGCAATTGTTAAGCATTTTCATAGGGATATTAGGTATACATCTCTAAAATCTCTGTTAATTGGATTCGTGTGCTCAATCTTAGACCTAGTCTGCACTTACCATTAGGAGCAACAAGGGACAAACGCTAGTAAAAAAAACGTTAATCTGGCCTTTTCACCTGAGGAGAAAAGATTAACTATATTTTTAAAAAATGTAACGCTATATCCACTCCATATTCATACATAATAAGCTCCGAAACAAAATGTTATAATAGAAACTGATTAACCCCGCAACAACTAGCCAACCAACAACCAAACAACTAACAACCAAATGCAAAAATAAAAAATAAAACCGGCCAAGTGCGAGTCGGACTCGCGCACAAAGGGTTGAGTACCATTATCAATAAAAAAATCACGTTTGTTGTATGAGAGCCCCCTTAAATATTTATTCTATTCTATTTTTTAGTATTTTTTGTTACAGCGGCAACAAAAATACATCATCTTTGAAAATTTCAACTGTCTAACTATCACGGTTCATTAGATACAGCCTGGTGACAGATGGACGGACGGACAGCGGCAAAAAAAACGCGTTTGTTGTATGGGAGCCCCCTTAAATATTTATTTTATTCTGTTTTTAGTATTTGTTGTTATAGCAGCAACAGAAATACATCATCTGTGAAAATTTCAACTGTCTACTGTCTAACTATCACGGTTCATGAGATACAGCCTGGTGACAGACGGACGGACGGACAGCGGAGTCTTAGTAATAATGTACCGTTTTACCCTTTGGGTACGGAACCTACGATCCGTAACCTACGATCCGTAGCGCAGAAGCCAATCAGACACTACACCAAACGTGTCGTCAAACCGTTATTTTGAAAAAGCAAATAATTCCCTTACTAATAAAGCCTACCTATTCATGATACTCTTCAAAGACGCACCCACGCACTTCACGCCACGCCGAGCAGACATAACGTAATAGTCACGTTATTTCTATCACCGTTTAAAAATACGTGAGCAAAGCTAAGACAGCAACCCTAACGTTCACGCTCACTACGCAACGAGGTCGCACGCACCGCACGCACGCCTTGACAACCCTAGCGTGTGCGCCGCCTTACTGTCTATTCACACTATCATAACAATATAGCTTCGATATTATAATATTGTACTAGCTGTACTCGGCATGCGTTGCAATGCACTTTTTCCTACTTACTACCTACCTACTACTTACTTACACCTACCTTCAGAAACAAAATCAAAATAGTAACAAAAAGTTAAAACCATTTTCATGCCTGCGGTAAACAAATGAAGAATATGTACTGAGATAATTTCTTTTTTTTTTTAAATATCAAAATTTTCTTTCATAACCTCCTGACAATTACGAACAAAACAAAAAAAATATCGCGAAATCGGTCCAGCCGCTCACGCGTAATGCCGTGACCAAGGGAAATAGGGATTCATTTTTATATAATATAGATTTAAGATTTATAAGATGATAATTTTTTCTGTATGACTGCCAGTGGTCTCGAACCTACCGATTTTTCGGTATTTCTACCGATATGAGACCGCTTCTACCGAAATACCGAAATGTAAACAATTTCTCACGATTTTTAAGAATAGGAGGTTTTTCCGATTATTTACCGATTTTACACTTTTAAGTTGGCATAATTGATCCAAAAAATGTTAAAATTGGCAAAACTGCTTCGATAGTTCCTATGAGTAGGCTCTTTCCCATATTGTTCAGAGCAATGATTTCCAGGAAATTGATACAGAGTGGCGCATTTGAAGAAATTGTGAACAAATCAAAACATTTCCTGATGATGTAGAACTATTTTGGAATGAAGTAAGTTTACTAAAGCGTGGCGATTAAACTCAAATGTTTCCTTTGTTGTCTAATTTCATCTTTAATATTTTAACACTTTCCCATTCATCCGCTAACGTTGAACGCATATTTTCACATATTAATCTTTTGAAAACGAAACAGCGAAATAGGCTGTCTACTGAATCAATCACTGGTCTAATATATGCAAAACGACTCTTTAATACAGCTAATTGTTATGATTTTGAAATTAATTCGAAGATGACCGCGGCTATGGCCAAAGAATATTGGTATAAAAAATAATTATACTTACCTAAGTGTGATTATTATAAATTAGTCTGTAAGTTTTTTTTTCAATAAATAAACGAATTTGATTGAATATTGTATTTTTTTGTCAAATACCGATTTTGGGTACAAATATACCGATTTTAGCTGGCAACTCTACCGATCTCGCTCTATGACGTTCGAGATCTCTGATGACTGCTTCGTTGGTCTAGTGTAGTGGTTGCAGGCGCGACTTTTGGGTTTAAGGTCCTGGGTTCGATCCCCAGGTCGGGCAAAGTGTTATTGGGTTTTTTCCGTGTGGAATTTCGCAGTAGCAACCCGGAGTCTGTATTTGTGCCCGGTTGACGGCTATATTAATTAATTATTTATTATTATTTAATTCGTTTATTCAGATAACCAAGATTCATAATGTTAGTAGTGATTTACAACTATTGTTAGTACGACGTAATATAAGGTCTATCTATTCATACACTAAATATTTTAGGGGATTCATCTATAGGTGGTAAAGAAGTCATGTAAATTTAAAAAAAAGAAAAACAAAAGGATCTTTTTTTTATTAAATAATTTAAATTTACTTGATAAACATATCAAATACTGGCTCATTACTATTTTCTACATCCATTACGCTAGTTTCTACGTAGTATTTATTGTCAATGAATAGGACAATTTTTTTTTCAAATTTATTCGAAATGTCTCAAGCATTATTACAATTATAATAAATACGTAAAATAATAATATACATAAAAAAAAACACTTGTAATGTACTTCTTGACCACCTATAGATGTGTCCCTTAAAATAATTCATGTATGAATAGATAGACTTTATATATGAATTAATTCCATTCAATATAATTATATTATTAATTAATTAATTACAACGAATCATTGATTTCAGACCGTGATAATATTGTGTTAGTAGCAGTGAACTTAAATCTATGTTAGTAACAAAAAATAATTTCTTAGCACAATAATGCTCGCCCCCTATTACTAAGACTTAAATGAGGGTGTGCTGTACACTTCTGCCCAACCCTTCGGGGAATACAAGCGCGATGATATGTTATGTTATTGCACGATTGCACACAGAATGTCAATAGTGTCCGGCAATTGCCGCATACGTTAACACGTTTCTGAAAGCCAACACAACCCTCAAATGTCTTACTCGGCAATACAATCTAACAGGTTGTCATACGCCCATTTATTTCTACATAACAACAGTCTATTTTACAGTCAACAATGAATCTTACAGCATATACATCAAATATTTAAGCGCTCGCAATAAAATCAAGTTTGTACTTTAATACCTGTAAGCTGAGCGTCGCTTATCGAGCGATCAACGTAAGCGATAGTCAAACTACGCACATAAAGGACGTCGCTCACGCACATAAAGTGGTTATCTGAACACAGCCTTAGGCGCCAAGCCGGAGTATGCGCGGTACTAAACACAGGAGGTAGCGATTTACTCTACATGTGGAACTTCCTTGAGTAGCCATTAAATTGTTAGTCTGTCGGGACTGGTCAGCTCATACTTACTATGGCAACTGTAATGCACTTTCTCGTTATTATTCCTGTACTTCGGACAATAACCTACATTATTCTCACATTATTGTAATATTATTGTATTGAATTAAATTTATTGAGTGTATACAAATATGTGTACCTATATTATGTTGAATTATCTTTAATGTTTAGATAACTTTAGGTAGTTTTGTTTTCAATTCAACCAGAATTATTTTTGTGAATATTTCGATGCCACGCATAAATTAATAACGGTACGGTGAAACTGCTGACAGGAACGACTAACGCGATATCGCTCTTTGCAGTCAGGTATCTCAACGCTCTAAAAAGACTCAGAAATTGAAAATAAAAAAAAAACTGTTTTTTTTTTTGGTTTAATTTCGAAAATTCATTATACTTTGTTTATAATCCACATTTTGCATAATTTCATTATTGTAATTAATATTACGTTTTGCTGTGTATAGACTCAATCAATTTATTTACTTGACAGACAGATATGTGTTGCTAGGGAGTTTGTTGCGCCGTTTCTTCTTCACGGAAAAAACACTAGGAAGCGGTGAAGGGTGGGCGCTTTTGGGGGCTGTCTTTTATGTATCAAATGACATTCAAAAAGAACTAAGTAATTCTAGTCTATTTTGAATAAAAGAGTTTTGAAGTTTGATTTCATCATCATCATCAGCCCATTACCTGTCCTGTACCCAGTTCCATTGTTGGGCACGGGCCTCTTCACAGAATGAGAAGGATTAGGGCCTCGGTCGTCAACGCTGGCCTGGTGCAGGTTGGCGGACGACACTATAGAGAATTGTTTGGAGTGCTCTCAGGTATGCAGGTTTCCTCACGATGTTTTACTTCACAGTTACCGTAAGTGATAAATCCCATTATGATTCGCACATGAACTCGAAAAGTCAAAGCTGTGGGCTGGGTTCGAACTCAGAATAGAAGGCAAGCGTTCAACCGCTAGGTTATCACCGCAACTGTAATATAAACATATTTATTTTGCTTTTTTACTCCAACGTATCACAGCCTAGTGCTTGATGTTTTTCTTTCTTTCCAATACATGGGAAGTAATTTAGTGGCCTTTATTTGGGTGAAACATTTAAAAATGATTTTGTTTACTAGCATTAACGCTACTTACTATAAGTTAAATGCTACGAGAATCGTAGCTGCCTAGACCAACCGTAACGTTAAAATGAAAGACAAAGAGGTTTTTTTTTCTATATTGTACACAAAATATTACAATACAAAAGTACAATCTAGCGAAGTCATGTACAAAGGCAAACTCAACTCAAAAAATATTGTTTTTTGTTTCTTCTTACCACGTATGTTGTACTAAAAAAATAGGTAAAGGGTTAACCAGCGATGTTCAGGGGACCTGCCAGTCCATAGTTAATACAAATGCCAAGCGAAGTTTAAAGTATGATTTAATGTCAATCCTTCTATGGATCCATGCGCGTAACATTATGTTCACTAATACGCTTATTACTATCTTAATACTAACCGGTTCTCAATGACTTATCAACATTGAGCTATGCTGTGCCGTGCTATGCTCTATTTTGTCAATTCGCTCCTCTTACATGAGGAAACCAACAAAACGTGCTGCGTTGAGCTTTGTGTGGCTGCGCTTTATTTAAAACGTAGCAGGGACCACGATAATGAAAATTGTCAAACCATTTACTTTTTTAAAAGAGTATCCATGGAGTTTCTTGCCGGCTCTTCTCCAAAGGACCTACTTTTTGGAACCGAGCACCAAGTGTCGACCTTTTGAAAGCACCAGTGATCTGGTCTACTTGAAATAAAAACTATTTGACTCGCTCCTCACCGCCACCCGCTCGGTCTTCCGCCTTTCAGGTACTCACGCAGCTCAAAATTGTTTATAAAAAACATAGCACTAGAAAGTTAGCTTAGCCAAACACAGCTCAGCGCAGCATAGCTCAATGATTAGTCACCATCAAACTCCGCTATCCGCTTATAACTTACAATCACAAGAAGTAATTTGCACGAGGCGATTGTAAAGTATCGTTATGGTGATTACATTGTTGTTACTAATTCCGGTCCGTGTATCTAAGTCATTTGGAGCTAGTAGGTCGCCTCAGGCTAGTTCCTGCAAAGTAACTAGATAGATAATTACTGTAGTTGAGCTATGTTTCAAATGTATCTATGTTTTAGCCATTAATTTATAAAACTTATCGTTTTAATATCGCAACGTTTTGGTAACGTTTAATTTGCAATCTTGTACATTATATTCTATATACTCTCTTTTCTATCGTGTCAGCACGAGCTATACAAGAATAGCTCATGCCGTGGTGAAAAGATTAGCCAGTCAGCAAGGTTGGTAGCGAGGCTGACTGCCCAGGGTGCGCCGGACGTACCGAAGTATCGTCACTCGTGGAGGCTCTTTTCATGCACACCATATTCTATATGAGATATTCTTTTATAACGTTACTTTTTGAGTATTACTGCTATTAACGATGTTTTCTGTTAAGGCGTCTTTTCTACGCGCTGTCGACGCGCGTTAACGTCAAATCGATAACGCGCGTTGACGGCGCTTAGAAAAGACGTCATGTGCATAGGTCCTAATGTAATAGACGTTTCGTAATGTGTTTGCAGTAATAATTTTCAACCGACTTCAAAAAGGAGGAGGTTCTCAATTCGTCTGAATGTTTTTTTTTTTTTTGTATGTTTGTTACACGATATCTCCTCCAATTATGAATGGATTTTGATGATTCTTTTTTTGTTTGGTAGATCATACTTCAGATGTGGTCTCATATACTCGTAAATTTTATCAAAATAGATTCAGCGCTTTTTGAAATAATCAACAAAAACAAAAAAAAAATACTTAGATGACGTTTTCGTTTGTGGTTCCCTTATGCAAAAGTTTTGATAAGGACTTTCAATCTCTGTTTTAACTGTGATCACAGAAACATTAGCCAAGAACAAAGAAGTTTGTATGTGTTTGTAAGGAGCCGTCATGATAATTATACATTAATTCTTAAAGAAAACTACTTAATTGTAGGAAAGATTACGCAATCGTGTCATTTAAATTTGTAGTCTTAAACCGTGTAATTAACCCGTGTAATTAACCCTTAATTTTATATTTTGGTAATTATTTTACTCTTTTTAGTTTTTGTTTTGAAGTCGGTTTTTACTTTTATTTAAAGTTATTTATAATATTAAAAAAGGTTTGGTAATACATGAATACAGGGTGTTAACGAATTCGTGTAATTCCTTAAAATCACATGATCTACTATAGATGTAGACAGGCCCCGCACGGGATTTAGCTTGATTAAAAATAAAAAAATAAAATTATTATTTTTTCATGCGGCTTTGTTACCTTTTGTAAGAATTCAGTAAAAAAATAACAATTAACTTTTTTGCAAAAAAAAATGTTTTATTTTTGTGAACATTTCGATGCCACGCATAAATTAATGAAAGCACGGCGGCACGGCTGGCAGGCACAACTAACGCGATATCGCTCTTTGCAGTCAGATAACTCAAGGCTCTAAAATGACTCGGAAAAGGAAAATCAAGTTTTTTTTTTGAATATTTTTTTTAGTTGGTTTTCTAAAATTTCCATTTAGGGTTAATCACGTAAACCAGTAATCACGTGGTTTGAAGGAATTACACGAATTCTTTAACACCCTGTATAATTAAGGTTTTATTTTATACACAGGGGTGCATGAAAAGAGCCTCCACGAGTGACGATACTTCAGTACGTCCGGCGCACCCTGGGCAGTCAGCACCGCTACGAACCTTGCTGACTGGCTAATCTTTTCACCACAGCATGAGCTATTCTCGTATAGCTCGTGCCGACACGATAGAAGAAGAAGATTTGATACACATAAACATAACATCACGCCGATATTCCCCTCAGAGTTAGGCAGAGGTGTATAATACACCCTCATTTCGCCGTTATGTTTAAGTCCTAGAAATAGAGGGCGAGCCTATCGCCATCAACCGGACACAAATCCAGGTTGCTACTGAGAAATTCCACACGAAAATACCCAGTAACACTTTGCCCGACCTGGGGATGGAACCCAAGACCTTACCACCAACGAGGCAGCCCTCCACTTACTATACTTTCAATAATTACAACAATGGTATTTGTTTTAAAAAAAAGTGTGTGGCACAGCTGAAAATCAGCGTTGTTGGCATTAGGTTCCTCCGAAGTCACAGCATAATGCTGAGCAACGACCTAAATCTTTGCGCACCTTGCGACGAACAAACAACAAGTTTGAAATGTATAAATGTTTGTTTTGATAATAAATGAATTTTGATAATAATAAGTAGATTAGATTTAGATGCCTAGATAACCCGTACACCATAGCATAGACTATAAAGATTAACAATACTATCCATAGATTGTCGTTGTTTTATTTTTAACTTTTTTTGTGTTCTTAAGGTACCAGGGTTACCAGGTTATTACTTGTACTTGTTCACATAGTAATAAGTTTTTAATTTGTATTTTTAATTTTAAGCGTGTGCGTCCATTTGGGGCGAAAAAATAAATACTTTTTCTTTCTTTTCTTTTCTTTCTTTCATGAATAAATACCTACTTTACTCCTTCTCTTACAAAATCTATTCGAAACAACCAGAATTAAGTTCTTATTGAATTTCAAAGTCAAATATCATATTATGAAGGAACACAGCTTCAAATATTGTTCATATACGGTCCACTCGTACATTACAGTTGAAGAGCGGCGGCAGCAAGACGATTTGCAGCAGGAAATGAACTCGAACACAGGAGGGAGTGGCTCTGGCTTCACGTATCTACGTGCACTACGTAGATACGTTAATATACTTCAGAAATATGCGACAGATGCAACTTGGTCAGGTCAAAGCTTATGATTTCTGAGAGATTTCAAATAGACGCAGGTATAAAATCACTTTGATATACTTACATCATCATTTCAGCCGAATAACGTCCATTGCCGGACATAGGCCTCCCCCAAGCATCGCCTCTCCATGTTCGGGGGATTTCGCCATAATCGCCACGCTTGGCAGGCGGGTTGGCGATCGCAGTATGGTTGTTAAAGTACTCAGAGAACGCTGCTGCCCATCCTCAGTCCCTTAGTCGCCTTTAACGACACCCATGGGGAGATGTGGGGTAGTGCTATTCTTTACGTCCGGCACCACACGCACTCCATAGATGATACTACATGACACCAACATACATAGATGCAAACAAAAAATCTAATATACAAAGAAATATTAGCCTTTGACTGTCCCACTTCACGGATCACCACGCTTGCTCACTGCGTGTTGGCGATTTCAGACCATTATAAGTCCAGGTTTCCTCACGATGTTTTCCTTCGCCGTATGTCAGTGACATCTTAGATTAACTAAGAAAGTACATATTATGACATTAAAAATGACGCTTTTTTTTTATAAGATACCTTTCCCCACACTAAGAATTCTCTTGTATCGTGGGTGCGTTTACAGGCTCATGCACTGACACCCAAACCCGGAACAACTATCTGTAGGCCATACAAATATTTTTTTCCGTGCGGGAATCGAACCCACGACCCGTAGCGCAGAAGCCAATCGCTCAGCCACTGCACTAAACGTGTCGTCATTGGTACTTATCTAGGTTTGAACCCGCAATCCGGTGCTTAACAAGCGGGTCTGTAACCTCCGGGCCATCACAACATCAACAAACGACGACAAGATGCACAAGAAAAAAGATATGCTAACAATTACAAACACCTCTTTCATAAAATCCCTCACAGTGCTTCTGGCAGTATATTCTTCCACTCATCCGCAAACAGATCACAATTCAGACATACATTTATTTATTAACTTACAATGATTACACTACATAAAACTAGATTATAAAATTGAATTGTATACAGGATGTAAAGGAATTCGTGTAATTCCTTCAAACCGCGTGATCTAACAGATTAATCATAAATGTTTTTTTATAAACATATAAAAAAACAACACAAAAACTTAGTTTTCTATTACCGAGTCATTTTAGAGCTCAGAGTTAACTGACTGCAAAAAGGGATATCGCGTTAGCAGTACCCACGAGCTGTGTCGCCGTGCTTTTATTAATTTATGCGTGACATCGAAATGTCATGTCAAAAAAAAAGTTTTTTTTTTCAAAAACTTAGTTTTTTTGTCCGAAACCTTTTTACGTGGTTTAATTACAATCACATAACACAACCGCAAGATAAAAATGTTTTTAATTTTTTATCTTTAATCTAGCCAAATCCAATGCTGGGTCAATCCACACCAGTTAGATCATGTGATTTTAAGGAATTACATAATTTCGTTTACATTCTGTATAAAAGAGGTATATAATATACCCTAATAAACAAGTACCCCTTTTCATCTATTTCGCTAGCATTCACCAAACGCTGTTTGTCGTCAATTCAAAGACGTACAAGTACTTAGTGCTCACTGTAAATGTTTACATTACGTTCTGCTTGCATCAAACACTGCTTTGATTTGCAATTTACTAAACTCACACGGATACCACGAAAATATTATGTCTGTTTGTGATTTTTAAAAGGAGGTAGATTTGTATCGTTTAATATTATGTGTATGTACAGTACAAATACTTGTGCCTTACACTCGAGACAATCTAAGAAGTCCGATTTGACACCTGTCAAAATATTACGAGTAATGTCAACACTAATAATAATTACTCCAATGCATGCGTGGCGTTTAGTGTATTTATCATGGGTGCGCTATGTTCAGATAAATAAAAGGCGACTTTCTTTAAGATCGAAGGCGTGCAACTCCCGTACACATTCATTTTGTGCTTTAAAGCAAACGTCAAATCAGGCCTATTACATTGTCCGAACTGTAGTTACTATCGTATTTTTTTATACATGTCCTCAATTTTGCCCTCAGATGAATAAAAAAATGGCCGAGAGCTGCGCTGGGGCCGATATTGAAAAAAAACTTGATTTTACTTATGGTATACACTATAATAACCAACACAGTACACAGTAGTAGATATACGACTATGACTTATTTAATTTGATCACTTATCATTTCAGGTGATGACTAAGGGATTCACTAGAGGATAGGCAGCAGCGTTCTCTGAGTACTTTAACAGCCATACTGCGATCGCCAACCAGCCTGCCAAGCGTGGTGATTACGGCAAACCCCCCCAACATCGTTTGGGGGAGGCCTATGTCCAGCAGTGGACGTCATTCGGCTGAAAGATGATGATGATGATGATTTATCTTTACAGTAAAACTTGTACGGTGAAGACATTGATTGTTAACGTTTTTTTAATGTCTTCTGAAGCAAAGACATTAAAATATTCTCCCTTCATCCTTCCAGACGGTTAAAATCTAAATTCCCACAGAATCTGATCTCCATAACGGTCCCACGACACTGGTATCAAACACTAGAATGGCTCAGGGTCAAAAAGACCACGAGTTCAAATCTCGTATGTTCTAACAAGGGGATGCTGCATCGAACTTAATGTATGCACACACCTTTCTGTTTGACAAAGTTAACCTTAGTATCGAAAAACGAAAATACGTTCAAAATTCCACCGTATAGCGTTGAGATTAAGTTTTTGTAATGTTTTATGGGGTGGTTGATATTGTGTTGGTCACTTACTCAGCACCCTTAATTTGTCCGGTAATAACCGGTTCGTGCACAATAGTAAGGCCTATTAACATAACTCCTTGACCGGACACAACTGGACATTATTATTATTTATATAATGCCTGTCTAAATTTTAACTTTTTCATCTTAGTTGATCAAGTGATGCTGACAAAGTGACATCAGTTGTGGTGATTTGTTTTTTAACAACAGTCCTGTAACCCACTATTTGGGTAAGTTAACCTTTTTGGCTCATTCATTGAGTAAGTGAACCAATTTACTTTTTGTAGCTCCGCTATTTGGAACGTCTATTTTAGTTTTTTTTAATATATTAAATATTACTGACGCTATTAACGATAAATCTAGTTAGATGTAGTATTGACTAAAGCTGGTCTTCACCAACATTCATTCTGAAAAGGGCAACTAAGTTACGAGAGCTATTTGATATTGTACCACCTTATGCACAGTTAGTTGGCAAAAATAAATGTCTTTGAATTCTTTAGTTGAACAACCGTTTACCTACAATTCTAGTACATTTTTCTAGTAAACGGCTGTTTAACCAAGGAATTAAATGGTGAACATCAGCCTATGTAATGTAGGGGTAAATATTCAACTTATTTCAATTACTCTATACAAGGTTAGTTTGAAAGGGGGTACTAATCCGAAAGGCTGTTAAAGTACCTATAATAATGAGTAACTTTCGTTTTACCACTTTCCCCAAAAGTCAGTAGTTTAAGAGAAATAGCTGTTCAAAAATTACAAAAAAAATATGTTAAAATCCATCTATCCTCAGCTATGATCAGTTGTGTTTACAATTTAGGTCATATTTCGGGTCACGAATTAGAAGCTCCATTTTCCGAATTCGTAACTAAAGTAGGGACGAAGAATTTTTAAAAAAACTAAAATAAAAATTACTTTACATGGAAATTAAATTTATCGAATTTTGAAATGTTAACACTTGCTTTAAAACCGTCATCAGTGATACTTTAAGTGGCCTGCGGATTAGTACCCCCTGTCTGACTAACCTTGTATATTATTTTGATCTATATTTTACATAAGACTTATTATTATAGTAACATGTAAGTATTAAAAAGCTGTCTCGTTGGTCTAGTGGTCGCAAGTGCGACTGCTGAGCGTGAGGTCTTGGGTTCGATCCCCAGGTCGGGCAAAGTGTTATTGGGTTTTTCCTGCGGAATTTCTCAGTAGCAGTTTTGGATTTGTGCCCGGTTGATGGCAATAGGCTCGCCCCCTATTACATGGGACTTCAATTTAACGGAAAAATGAGGGTGTACAGTTGCCAGCACATTAAGCTACTACAATCTGTCAAATTTCTTTAATAGATTTTCATCTTTATCGCAAAAGCATTTGGTTCAAGGTTGATTGAAAAAATTGACAGTTTTAGGTAACTTGATATGCTGACGTCTGTACTATACACCTCTGCCCAACCCTTCGGGGAATGCAGGCGTGATGTTATGAATGTTTATTGTTTATAAATTCCTACAAACAATTGCTCTTAGAACCGAAGTGATATTACATAAATCTCCGCGCAAGATACTTTTATCCCTAGTGACGTAACCATCACGCAACCCTATAATTTCTACCAATTAAACATAACACAGTTTCCTGACTGACACTACATCTTGCCCATCAAATTCTTCGATACGTTCCCAACACTAAAGTGCCAATAAATCGATATACGTCGCGCGGCCAGCCGGCTCATCACTAATTTACAATTTTATGGCTTGTGGGATCGAGTGGGGGGAGGGGTGGGGCGCGCGGGGGGTAGGTCGCCACTCCATTAGTGGAGTTTGAACCCCCCGCGCGGACCGGTTAACCCTACGGGACGGTGAACAGAAAAATTAAGTTTTCGGTAAGAATATTTAGGAATTTTCTTGATTTTTCTTGAATCTATTTTTTATGGCATTTGATTGAAGCCTGTTGTAGGCTAATTCACGTAATTTCAATTTCAATTGACGCAACGATCAAGTTGCAGTTACGCTGCGATTAAGTTCACGCGAGCGTATCTGACAGCGATAGCCTATTAAGAGAATACGAAAAGTGTTATTAAGATCGAAACTTAACTGCAACTACACTGCAACTGAACTTATTTAGTTAGGTGAATTAGCTTACTGGTTACTTCATAAGATTTAGTCAGTTAACGCGTCTCATAGCACGTCTATCGGTACATTTACGAGGTTAGTCAGAAAGGGGGTACTAATACGAAAGCGTCTTAAGTACTCATAATAATGAATAACTTTTGTTCTACCACTTTCCCCAAAAGTCAATAGTTTAAGAGCTGTTCAAAAATTACTAAAATATACGCTTAAATCTATCTATCCTTAGCTATGATCAGCTGTGTTTACATTTTAAGTCATATTTGGGGTCAAGAGTCAGAAACTCCATTTTCTGAATTCGTAACTAAAGCACGGGTGAAGAATTTTTGAAAAAACTAAAATAAAAATAATTTTACAGGGAAATAAAAATGATCGAAATTTGAAGTTTCAACATGTTCTTCAAAACATCAGTGATATTTTAAGTGGTCTGCGGATTAATACCCCCACTCCGACTAACCTTGTAAATGTAGTAAGTACACAAAACTAACAAATCACGTGTTGTGTGATTACTCCGTTGAAAACTTTGTAAGCCGAATCGGGATTCCTGTTTATAATTTTGATACCTAATATTAAAATAAGAACAAAACGTAGACAAAAACATCTTCTGCACGATTTGAACATTTCCAAACAATTATATAATTTTTGTAATATATCTTTCGTGAGACAAATTCATATTTATGATGAGTTACGGTTTACTCACGTGCATTTTTCGGGATTTCCCGACTTGTTCGGGTCCGTGGGTCACGTGAGTAAACGGTCTTCCTCTATCGTGTCGGCACGAGCCATGCAAGAATAGCTCATGCCGTGATGAAAAGATTAGCCAGTCAGCAAGGTTGGTAGCGGGGCTGACTGCCCAGGGTGCGCCGGACGTACTCGAGTATAGTCACCCCTAAACGGTAGTAAACGGTAACTAATCATAAATATGAATGATGTAATTGTTATAAGGCACAACTCAAGCCCGTGTTCTTCCGTGCATTCTCGTTCAAATACAGTATTTTTTATGTGCATTGGTAATTTTACAACATTACTTCGGATGATACCATAACAATAGCACCAAAAGCATTTAAATACTTTTGAAATAGTGTAATTCAAAGAATCATCTTCAAAAAATAAATAAGTAAATGTTAGCCTGTAACTGTCCCACTGCAGGGCAAAGGCATCTTCTCATACAGCCAAGGAACAAGCATTGATCACCAAGCTTACTCACTGCGGGTTGGCGATTTCAGACCATTATGTCCAGGTTTCATCACGATATTTTCCTTCACCGTATGTCAGTGGCGTCTTACATTAACTAAAAAAGTACATAGGACATTGAAAAAGTCACATTGGTGCATTGGTTTGAACCCGCAACGCGGTGCATTCCAAACGGGTCCGTAGCCTCTGGGCCACCACAATGGATCAATGTTTTACGTACTTAGAATATATTTTTTAGTCTTGGTGTAAAGCTTACTGGACACTTCACATAAAAATTCAGTTAACACGTCTCATAATACAGATACATAATTATTATTTGCATCTGTAGGTATATCTACTTATTACACCGTTGAAGCAACTGTGCAGACTCGGGATTTCTGTTTATAATTTTTATACCTACTATCATAATGAGAGCCACGGAGAAACATCTTTGAACAATTACCAATTTTTTTATTTTTATTTAAAAATACTTTGCTCCACACTAAGATTTCTCTTGTATCGTGGGTGCGTTTACAGACACAAATCTCACAAACAAACGCCCAGACCCGAAACAACCATCTGTAGGCCATACAAAAAGATTTTTACAAAATTTCTTTATGTTATTATTGCCAAAAGCATTTAAATACTATTGAAATAGTGTGTGAAATCACATTGCTATGATCGCTGCATCACCAAAATAGATTCTAACAAAGCTTTCAAATTATAGAATTAAAAATTCCCAACCAAACCCACTTATTTGCGCACCGTACAATGTCACGCCTCCCGACAAGAAACGCGTGCAAAGGAGAAAGGACAAAACTGAGACGGGGCAGAGAGGGAGATCTTAAAGATACGTCGCCATGGCAACCCGTAAACACGCACACACTGACACGATCCCAGTTTAACGATAGTTGCCACCCACACCTAGCCGTAGGTATTACGAGAATTCGACCCTACCCCCGAAGTTTCAGTTATTAAGCAAATGCTTTGTAAACATTCAGGGTGGCCACCTTTACTTTTGCGTCCTATAAATAGGTTGGGTAGGGCTTACAGCCTCAATTAAGTAAATGTATGTAAAGTTGTTTTGTTCAAATCTAGACGGGGCATTGAAATTTTATGGTATAGGCGTTGGGTTTTGTAATTCCTGAAAAATGTATTACTCTATTGTTGTTTGTTTTTTTGCGGAATCTTAATTTTAACTTGAAAAAAAAGCAATTGTTGTTTGTTTCTTGCTTGCACATTTTTAATTTTAACTGGAACTAAAACAATTGCTATTTATTTTTTGGCGCAATTTTAATTTTACCTTGAACAAAAAACAATTGGCATTTGATTTTTTACGGAGTCTTTATTTTACATTTTGCAGTGAGATGCAGGCAACGTTGGCAGACACATTAAAAGTATTTTTTTTTAATAGAATAGAATACACTATAATAGAATTGACTTAAAAACATTTGTGAATGACGTAAGTAGGAATAGTCCACTTTACCGACAATGTTCATAGTGAGGTTTTTTTTAAATAACAACAAAAGTAATTCTTTATTTTTCCTCAAACTTTTGTACAACATATCTGTAATCTGAAATTCTATCAAATAATGGTTATAAAAACACCACTCTAAGAGATAAATATCATTCTTTGTCAATTTACGTATAGAAACTTGTCGTATTGACAGTAATACGACAAGTTTATTCCTTAAATTAAAGTTATCTGACGATTGAAAAATCTGCCTTATGAAACTGAACTCAAATTAAAAACTTGTCTCAAACGGAGGGTTGGGGGTAAAACTGACCGACAAATTGCCGCGTCCGCTAACGACTTCGCTAGCTTCCACGAAACGCTCTAAGAACTAATAATGAGTACTTCACTCAATTATATAGCTAAAATACTCGACTAAAACTCAACTGAGCTTCTGTGAATTTAGCCTTAGAGGAATATAGATTACGGACTCGCTTTTCGAGCATCAGGTTGTGGTTTCAGAACCTGGTAGCATGTACCAGTCATATTATGACTTGGACTTGGTACTAGACTAGTCATTTCATTTATAAAGATATTAGCTTTTGCCTGCGGCTTCGCTCGCGTTATTTAAGCTTAAAAAACTCTTAACACACTACTAAAGTTTCTATAATAATATAATTCAATCGTGATTCGAAAGACACGTGGCGCCATATAAGAACGTTATTGTTTTTTTCCTCGGGAACAGTATTTTTTTTCGGGATGAAAGGTACCCTATGTCAGTTTCTGTTCACCTGACAACGTATATGTAAAATTTCAGAATGTTCGGTTCAGTGGTTTAGGCGTGAAAAGTTAACACAGAAACTTACTTTCGCATTTATAATATTAGTTAGTATTAGGATTTTTCGGACTTGGCAATCTCGATAATAATCATACACATAATTGGACCCTATTCCCGATGCCGGTGGGTATATATTTTTATATTTTAAATATGCTTTTTTTATGAAAATCAAATTTTGCATGTATTTTAATGAAAATGAATAAATGGAATGATAAGCATAATAAGTAATTGTCAACTAATTATGCAACGGAGAAAATGTTTCAAGATTATTTTTATTTTTTTTCTTTTCCTTACGAAACACTAACTATACTATATGCCAAATATCTTTATAGCTCTGCTTGATGATCGGTCACTCAGTGAGCGAGTGTGTGACGAAATAACAAAACTTTGATGGCAGATATTTTGTAAACTGTTTTAGTTAGAAACTTGTAATTTGGCAATTTAGCTAAATACATTAACTACTCTTTGTAACATAATTATCAGGCTTTCGCTCTCATTTGTAACAGAGATATAGGAAAATTAAAAGTGCATTGAATTGCTTCGAGAACAGGGTGTACGGCCGTGTCTGCCCGACGTTTGCGGGGGCACTGCCATGCCCCCTATCTGGAAGCATATATTTTAATTATCACTTCTTATAACATTACGGACTTGCGTCACGTTAAAAAAAATACAATACTAAAATATAATCTAGAAAAATATATACAAAAATATTGCTCCACCTGCAGCGAGGTGGTAAAACCCAAGCTAATTATTACTATTTTTACGTGTCAAAATTAATAATAATATAAGCATAATCAGCATATTACTGTCCCACTGCGGAGCACGAGCCTCTTCTTAGAACAAGAAGGGGGGGGGGCCTTAATCCAAATCCCTACTAATATAAATGCGAAAGTAACTCTGTCTGTCTGTCTGTTACGCTTTCACGCCTAAACCGCTGAACCGATTTTGATGAAACTTGGTTCAGAAATAGTCTGGAACCCGAAGAAGGACATAGGCTATTATCCCGAAAACCGCGAAATATTTACGCGATAAACGACATCCACGCGGACGTAGCCGCAGGCGATCTCTAGTATTCTCTAAAATTACAAATCTTATATTTAATTTTAATAAATTAATTAATTACTAATTATCGTAGGTATATACGGTAGAAGTCAGTATTACATACATTATTACTACGTGAGATCACTTTGATAAAAAAAAAATCAGTATCGTGACGCAATACGCTTCTAAACAAACCAATGTTTATAGTGCAGTTTTACTAATTGTGATTTGTCGGAATACCCACTATAGAAGCAAATCAGTCTACTGCATGTTTTTAAAATGTTTTACATACCAATTACTTTGATACTAAGATGCTTTTATAAATGATTTATGATCATGATTATGATTAAATCGTAGGTAATTATAGAGTCTGAGTGTCGAATGCATGATTAATTAATTAGAATATAGTCTGTTCTCAGTTAAGTGAAATGTATATTTCTTTATGAGAATAAAAGTCTGTAACCACAAGTTTATATTTACTAAAGATTCTATATGCTTTAGAAAATACAAACTTAAATTATTAGAAAATGTTGTACCATTTATTTGGAAGCGACAGGCGTGGAAGCTGACCGACAAATTGCCGCAGCCACTAACGACTTTACTTAGAACACTAGTTCTAGCTACGAGAACTAATAATGGTTAGGTTACTCCGTGAAAATCATAGTTATTATTTTACGTAAATAACTGAAACTTCTCAGTAACCTACGGTGTATTAAAAAGATTTCTTTCTTTTAGAATCGATATTTTGGAAATGTTTCAAAACGGATCAGCCCCCTGACACAGTATACATACAGGGTGTTAACGAATTCGTGTAATTCCTTAAAACCACATGATCTACTACTGATGTAGACAGGCCCCGCACGGGATTTAGCTTGCTTAAAAATAAAAAATGTTTTTTTCATGCGGCTTTGTTACCGATCGTATCTAAACCACTTAATAAGGATTATTATACTATATTACAAAAATAAGTTTTTTTTTTTTTTGCAGAAACTTTATTTTATTTGCGTGAACATTTCGATGCCACGCATAAATTAATGAAAGTACGGCAACACGGCTGGCAGGAACTACTAACGCGATATCGCTCTTTGCAGTCAGATAACACAAGGCTCTAAAAAGACTCATACATTTTGCAACATCTCATTTACTAGTACGTAATAAGTAGCCAATAATTAATTAGCATTGCTGCTGCTCTCTTCCTCGAATATTGCTGAGTGCTCTCTCCAAATATGATCTCAAAGTCAAAGCATTTATTTCAATTAGACCGTTTACAGGCACGTTTGAACTGTCGAAAAAAAATAAGTTACTGCCACGTCCTTAATACAGGAATATATTATTTACAGGTTGTAAAGATAAACACCGTTATCCTTGAAACCAGTGGTTTGATTTCATTTATAGAACGTAAAATCAATGAAATATAACAAACATTTTTTTTATATTATTAAATTTTCGTTTTTCCTCAAAAGCATTTCACCCTATGCGCGGGGGCAACGAGCTACGGGAGGGGGCGCGGGGAACTCGCCGCGTGGCCCGACGCACGGCCCCGCACAGCTTGCTACCGCAGTCAGTCAGCTGTCTCGTTAGCGAGTGTGTGTATGCCGCGTCGTAGGCTCGTAGCGCCGCCGCGCCGCTCATTTCTTGCGCGTATATTTTTTTTTTACTCGTTCCTATATTTTTATGTTTAAGTCAACTACCCATGGTTTGAGTGATAACGGTATTTATCCTTACATGGTGTATATATAGGTATAATAACACGTATCGATTTTCACCGCACGGCTAGGCCGCGACCGTCTAAATGACAATTCGACTAGGCCGCAAGTGACTAAAATCGCAAGCCCCAAAGTTGGGTGACATCCGACTTTTTCCGTGCGGCGACAAGCCGCATGCGGCGGGTGACTAAAATCCACCGTGTAAATGGTCAGTTGCAGGCGATCGCCCGCCGCATGAGGTGTGTTTTGCGCTGTGTTGTTCCGCTAGAAATGAACAAGTCGCATGCGATTTTTGTCGACCGGTGTAAATGGGGTGGCGATTCGATTTTTACAAGCGATGCGACTGGTGACTTGCCGCACGGCTAAAATCGACCCGTGTAAAGCCCCCACAAGTGTGAAGAAGAACGGGCAATAAACTCCATGGTTACTCTTTTTCATCCAATATTTACAAAAGTTGGTTAGATTGTAAACAAGAACAATAAATGTTAGAACAATATAAGATATTCTTTACTATTAAGAGTTCCTACAATTCATTAGTTGATGATAGATTAGAGATGACCAATGACCAGTTCCAACTGACGACGCCCGTTCACGAACATGGCGCATGTATCAGCTCAACCATTTCTGTGATTTTAAAGAAACATTTTATCGGGTGATGCCGAAACTGTTCATCAGAAAGTGGGGCATGGAAAGGTCTGTCGTCGAAACATAAGACGAACAGCGGTGCGAGCACGGATCTTGTAACGAGTCGATTCGAGAAAGGAGAATGACCAAAAGTGGTACCATAAAGTCTCATGCATCAAGATCAAAATATTATAGTAATTATTTTCAAAAAATGTTACGATATTACGCGTCGGCTATTTGGTTTTTGAACAGGGAATTTAATTTAAACTAAAAAAGTGTTGATATTGTTTTATTCCCTACATGACGTTCCGTTTCACATGATTTATGATTACTATAACCTTGAATTTTGAAAGTTTCATGATCACATCTTTCAAAAAACATGTAAAAAATATATTTTGTTGATTCTACACTAATTAAAATCAACTAGAATAGATTAGAATTTTTATTTCAACGATTTTTTTTTTTTTATCTACACAGGCCGTTCACAGCCGGTCATAGAGATGTAGAATGCAATAGATGCGGATTACTGTTTTTAGAGCATTATTAAATCGTGTATGACATGTCAGGTTATTTAGATTATTTCTAAAATATCCGAAACTCGCGTTTTGTTTACAAAAATAACTTTTGTAGGAATTAATATGATAAGTAAGTGTAGTCTATAAAAAACAAAGTTTGACTTTGATGCAGCATGATACGGGACTCCATACATCCATGAGCATTGTCCTTTAGCTATTCTAAACGTCAAATTTGACATAAGGTATAGACAAAAGATCTGTGCTCGCACCGCAGTTGTGACGGCGAACCGGTTGAAAGGACAAAACACTCATAAAAGAATCGATCTGTCGGCGATCAATTCAACGGAGAAACAAATGTCGAAGAACGGTTACGAAATCTTATCGAGTTGTCGCTGTAATCACTACATTATAATAAGGCATGTATTCACAAGTAAATTCGCATGTTGCAGTAAACACTCTGAAATGCTCTGAAACATCGTTTCTAGAAACATTTACCTAAGTATTTCAAAAAGTGCTGGGTTCATGTTTCCGAAACATGAGCATGCTCTATCAAACCTCTATGTATTATTCCCTATACTCTGTTCAACGAAAGATGAGTCCTGACATAGCGGTCATATCGTAAATCGTGTCTGTAAGGGCCTATGCACACGGGGCTTTTCTACGCGCCGTCGACGCGCGTTTCCGTCAAACTCCATACATAAAAAATCACAATGACGTTTTTTAAGTATGAAGTATGACAGAAACGCGCGTCGACGGCGCGTTAAAAAGATGTCGTGTGCATAGGGTCTAAGAAGACTGCTATCGGAAAAACATAAACGACATCATCAAAAACCGTTAAATAGCTATAGGTATACATGTTTTGTTTGTTAAAAATATTTGATATTCTTTGTATGGTAACGTTTTTATAAAACGTCAGGACTTACCTTATGTTGTATATAGTCACTTCTATCGAGGCAAAAACTGCTAATAGCAACTTTGATAAAAAATAAGTAGTTTCATAACAGACCCCATCTTTTCTACCAAACGCAGTAATAATCATCAAAACATGTCCCTCCTTCAAATACATACCCAAACTACGTCCAACCCAAACTACGTAGTACCCATCCCTCCCCTTTAATAAGTTGCCATCGACCTGAGGCGGGCACCGCGGGCTTAAGGCTCCGTCCTTTATACCGCCCGCCTCCCCAAGACATATTTCATCGGAACTCTTAACTGCCGGCCGAACTTTAGCTAATATTTCACATGTACATACACAAGTTACGTGAGAGAGCAAAACATATACAACTTACGTGAGAGAACAACACGTTTTAAGCGTTTGTATGATAAGTGTTTGAATCGATGGTGTTTTGTTTGTGGGTTGGCACAACGGTAGGTAACATTGGATCTTGAATGTCACCTAAGATCTTGTCACCCATTCAGCCTTCTGTCGTATATGGTGCTGAGCAATGCCGATATCCTAAGAGCGTGTCCACATCTCCACGTCACGACGTCGACAACGTGGAACGGTGCGGTAACGTGGCACGGTGCGTTCACGTAACGTGCAAATTTACGTTACGTTAACATGCTCTCCGAGGCACGGAGAGGTCTCGATGTGTTACGACTGGTCACCCATCCACGGAGTGGCCGCGGCAAGCGTAACTCATCCTCGCAATTCGTATGATACGCGCAGTTATTAATGAGCCTTTAAATAGAATCAATACTTATTAAATATTAGAACGAATCCTTAACTACATACAACACCCTATTGAAACCCTAAAGTAAAATATTATAAATAAAATAGTTGATACGCAACGAACGCCTATCGAAGCCATGCAAGTTTTAATAAAAGCCCGGCTTGCCCTATCATCCTGTAGATATACAAACTCAGAATACAGAATATATAGGTACAAATGTATTCATGTATAGTTCTTTAATCATCATACGTAACAAAAACCTTACCTTGAGGCTCGAATTAATAAATCGTTGTCAACATAATTCTTTTGATTGATCTAAATGATCTGATAACCTAAATTGGTGGGAAATTAAAACGTCATCTTCACTTATTCTACGTCAATGTCTTCACTGCATATATCGTCACCCTCCGCGCTAACTGTCATAAACAGCAATTGATAATTTTTCAGTAGTTGCGTTAACTGTGGCTTTATTAATGAATTAGGTAATAACTTTTTTATATTGCTCTTGGCTTACTCTTTAAGTTAGTAGTTGCCCTAAAGCTTTGAGGTATCTATTTATTTATTTCTATTCATTTGCAGCAGATACGTCACTCTGTGAGAATTTGTCTGAAAAAATATCAATTGCTAGTTACGACAGTTGGCGCGGAGGGTGACGATATTTGTCAATACAAGATATAGTTTAAGACATTTATTTCTCAGAAGAATATCGTATTTTGATTTATTGAGAAAACAAATGCTGTTTACAAACTAAAAATTAGAACGTTAACTAAAAAACTACATTATTTGAATTACTACAGGATACTTGATAAAAAGTTTGAAAAATCCTTTAAAATTTTGTTCTTCATTGATTTTTTAATAGAACAGTGAATTGATTGATGTGATTACTATCCTTTGGTAATTTATTGTATGGTTCCGGTTCAGCATAAACTATAAAGTTTTTACCGTGGTAAAGATATGTTTATAAATCAAATCATCATCTCAAGAGTTAACAAAACTACACTTAAGAGAGATGTTAAATAAGAACTGTTTATTAACGCCCGGTTCCTATGCCCAAAAACGAATCGTTTTGCTTGCCAATAGTACCATTTTTCATTGCCAAACTCTGCATATAAATAGACTCGTAAGCTAATTCTAAGTGCGATAGATACTCGTACTAACGAATGGGAAGGTCTAATATGTAAAGATATGAAGTCTTTGCTTCATTATTGGGAAAGATATGAGAGTCGGCAATAATACTCGGTGAGTCAATGCAATCAAATAAACTGGAGACAGTCAATGTCGTGTGTTTTTGATTTCACTGACATTTGTTTCTATTTTCTATAAAAATAGACAAGGTTAGTTGGAAAGGGGGTAATAATCCGCGGGCCGCTTAAGGTATCACTGATGACGGTTTTAAAGCAAGTATTAAAATTTCAAAATTCGATAATTTTTAATTCTATGTAAAATATTTTAATTTTAGTTCTTTCAAAAATTCTTCGTCCCTTCTTTAGTTACAAATTCAGAAAATGGAGTTTCTAATTCGTGACCCCAAATATGACCTAAAACGTAGACACAGCTGAACGTAGCTGAGGATAGATAGATTTTAGCATATTTTTTATGTAATTTTTGAACAGCTATTTCTCTTAAACTATTGACTTTTGGGGAAAGTGGTAGAACAAAAGTTACTCATTATTACGGGTACTTTAACACTTTTTCGGATTATTACCCCCTTTCTGACTAACCTTGTATATCTATCCACGAAAACATACACCTTTCGCCCATACACATGGGTGAATCAATACACTAATAAATATAAATAGGTGGTACGCAACAGGCGCGTATCGAAGCCATGCAAGTTTTAATGAAAGCGCTCCTCTGCAAACAACCTGTATATGCTTACAACATGCTCGTACATTAGTGCGTACTATCTTGTGTACGTGGGTTTACTTGCGTTGGGAATAGGGAAAAGATTTTCTGTTTTGAATTTAATACTTTTGATGTTTGATGAGAATGAACTAAAGAATATTGGTACAGTGCGTTTAATGCACGAAGACGCCCTCCACTTCTTTTTTGTGAGAAGTAGTCGCGTGGTACGTTTGTACACATCTCTTATTATTATGTTATACTAACTGTTGCCCGCAGCTTCGCTTGCGTACCTTCTTACTTCTAAAGTACCAGATTTCTCATACAAACTTACAACACCTATTTCACCCCTTTAGGGGTTGAATTTCCAAAAACCCTGAAACATGTATACTTTTATTTCTGACCAGTAACCTAAATATTGAATTTCATGCTTCTTACTTCAAAAGTACCAGATTTCTCATACAAACTTACAACACTTATTTCACCCCCTTAGGGGTTGAATTTCCAAAAACGCTCAAACACGTGTACATTTACTCCTAACCAGAAACCATAACACTTAATTTAATACTTCTTACTTCGAAAATGACGGACTTGCATACAAACGTTAATCACCCTTTTCACCCCCTTAGGGGTTGAATTTCGAGAAATCCTTTCTTAATGGATGTTTTCGTCACGTAAGGAACCTACTGTCCAAATTTCATATTTCCAGCTTTAGTGGATTAGGCTCTGCGTTGATGAATCAAATGTCAGTCAGTACCAGTCTCTTTATACAAGGTTAGTCGGAAAGGGGGTACTAATCCGAAGCCCACTTAAAGTATCGCTGATGACTGTTTAAAAGCAAGTGTTAAAATTTCAAAATTCGATATTTTTTTTTTCCAAATAAAATGATTTTTATTTTAGTTTTTTCAAGAATTCTTGATCCCTGCTTTAGTTACAAATTCAGAAAATGGTGCTTCTAAATCATGACCCGAAATATGACCTAAAATGTAAACACAGCTGATCATAACTGGAGATTGATAGATTTTAGAGATATTTTTTTGAGATTTTTGAACAACTGTTTCTCTTAAACTATTGAGTTTTGGGAAAAGTTGTAGAACAAAAGTTATTCATTATTATGTGTACTTTAACACCCTTTCGGATTAGTACCCCCTTTCTGACTAACCTTGTATATAAGAAGAAGATTAGTGTACGTATGCACACATCTAACTATTGTGTAGACACAGTTTTTTTTTTTTTTGGACTGCTGTAGATTGTCCTTGGGGACCACTTCTACGTAACCGGGCAGTTATTGGCGAGACCTGAAGGGTCTCCAGCTAATGGGGTGAAGTAAAATACTTAACCTAAGCTAACTACTTGTACTACACTAACATCATGACTACCTGCAACAACAGCACTAAGGGCGACCCCTAGTGGGACTCGGACCTCGGCTTAGGACGTTGTTGGCGGGGGCTTGGGGGGGATGGCGATAGAACTAACACAATTTCAATTTACAGTGCACACTTTTACACTGTAGTGATTTAGACAAAGAGTGGGGCGCGTCATCGGACTATCTGTACTATGGAACCCGAAGTACCGATTACCATGGAATTTGAACCGGAAATCATGGGACTTCAGTTCAAAATAGGAACTGGAACCGAACCTACTGTCGTATAATCCCAGCCTAGTATCAGACTACTTTCGACACGTTGTTTTCAGATATACAGTGTTACTGGTTATTGGCCACGATCCCGTGGCAGGATTGTAAGACGTGTTATCCACCATCTAATAACCCAGTAACGTTTTATGCAGGAGTAAACCATTTTCGTGATATTTTTCAAAGTTGCCAACTCCTCCCTTTAAAGAAAGAAAAACTCTCTTTTTCTTTTGACGCAGTAAAGATCTGTCAAATCAGCATCCTGTACAGATTTCTTTATTTCGTTAAAAAAACGTTTCCTCACACTAGGATTTCTCCTATATCGTGGGTCCGTTTACAGACACAAATCTTTACATGCACAAACACCCAGACCCGGAACAACTATCTGTAGGTCATACATATATTTGTTCCATGCGGAAATCGCACCCACGACCCGTAGCGCAAAAGCCAATCGCAGCGAACGTGTCGTCAAGTACATAGATACCTAATATTCATCGCACCACAATCATTCGCTCTTACAACAAAGCCGAATCTCAAATTTAAATAAACACCAACACACACACGCATACATACACAATACATATATATACCCACCAAGTTCCACATACATATCACTGTATATACGTACATAAAAGTGATAGTTTGTAGGCAGGCCGGGCGGGTAGAATTACCACAAGATTGCTACCATTCTTTAGGGCTCGGGAGGCCCTTAACCCTTTAAGGTAGCGGCTGAATTTGAAACCTTGCGTGAGATAATTTAATTAATTATTCTGATTTGAAGTAGGTTGTAGTTGTTGGTGGAAGAACATCTGATAATATATATGGTAATAAAATATGGTAAGGCCGTTCTATTTCTTACGTGACAAAAAATCAATTGAGAACATAGTAAGTATGACAATATATTTAATATAAAAAACTACCTACCTACTACCTACACCTTCAGAAACAATATCAAAATAGTAACAAAAAGTTAAAACCATTTTCTTGCATGCGGTAAACAAATGAAGAATATGGACATATTGAGATAATTGCGTTTTTTTTTTTTTAAATATCAAAATTTTCTTTACCTTCTTTGGTTCTTTCTGAACCTTCTCCTGACTATTCAGAAAACAACAAAATAAATTACCAAGGGAAATAGGGATTCATTTTTATATACACTTGGGGGCAAACAAATCAAGCCACTCCTTTTTTCACGTGTCCCGGTTATTAGTTTTGGTTTCATGGATTATATACTAAGTTGAAAAAAAACTACCCTCATTGGAAAGGTTATCAAATAACCTTTTAGGCGATATATTATGTTTCGAATTGATCTGTTCCCTATTAGGTACCAAAAATAATAACAATTATAAATACGTGACAAATAAAAGTGGCTCGATTTATTTGCTCCTGAGTATATACAAGGTCCATCTATTCATACACGAAATATTTTAAGGGATACATCTATAGGTGGTAAAGAAGTAAAAGACAAGAGATTTTTTTATAATTATTTTATTTTACGTAATTATTATAAATTGTAATAATGCTTGAGTCATAATTCATAAATTTGAAAAAAAAATGCCCTCTTCAATGACAATAAATACTAAGTAGAAACTAGCGTAATGGATGTTGAAAATAGTAATGAGCCAGTATTTATTATGTGTATCAAGTTATAAATAATTTAATTTAAAAAGAAATATACTTAGTTTTTTTTTATTTATTTATTTATTTGGCTTCTTTACCACCTATAGATGTATCCTTTAAAATATTTCGTGTATGAATAGATGGACCTTATATAGATGCAGCATGACTGGTTAGTCGCTTTACATACGAAAACCTTGAACTCTGCTCATCATTCTATACAACTTTTACTATGAATTCGTGAAAAAGAAACAGTTGTTCCCTTGAAAATAATCAATATTGCTAAACAAACTGACTAATAAGTCATGCTGTATAATTAATATCTGCGATTTTTTTTTCATGTTAACATCTCAGTGGGTTATAATTCTTACTTACTTACGGCCACCTCACAATAACCAAATCAGCTAATATTCTGTTCATGAATGAAGTATAAATATCTAATCAATCAAAAATCAAAAGTACTTATATCGGGTGTAAAAAGACCCTTAACGATAATTAAAGCCACGTATTCTATCCATCATTGGGATCATTTTTTCTTTCTAGACCATACCTGGGAAATCATTGGTTCTGGAGATATTGAAGGTAAAGTATACATATTTTTTTTTTAGTTTTTTCCAATAACGAATTCTAACTGATAATACTAAACTTTCTTCCTAGCAAACATTATCAAAATTTTCAATTTTTCCTAACAAATTACGCATTTGAAGTTACAAAAACGCAATGAATATCAAACGAACACGACCGCCTTGGCTCAGCTGTGTAGCCGCTGCACAACACAAGCACAGCAACACAGGCACAATCGGTTACGTGCATTAAATTGCGCGCTACAAAAAATCGGCGTTTTTTTATGCTTAAAAATAACAGTCGTTTCCCAGCAATTATTTTCGGTCAATGTAATTTAGTTTGAGGTACAGAGTGCGTAGATTTTGGCTATGTGATAGGTCTTTTTACACCCTGTATGTACCCTACAATACATACAATAAGTTTACATAAAGAATGGGATTGCATATGGCGGATTACTATTTGCCTTTCGCTCACAGAGACCGTGCGCAAGCGAGATGCAAATAACAACAACAGTGGAAGCGCCGACATTTTAAATCTCATTTGTGATATGTGCTACATATTATTATCTTTTGTCCATAATGTTACACGTGGCTCGCCGAAGCCAACATAACGCAATTACTGCCAAAGGAAAGCAACCATGAAAATATAACTACCATTCTCATTACGCAATAAAACTTTCTTTTCCAAACTCGCAACTAATGTTCAAAAGGAGATTTTCCGCAGTTTTTCACAAGTAGGCTAACAACTTCGCGGTACAGTAGGGTCGCTTGTACCGTTCACGCGCGAGTGAAGGTTGAACTCAGGAACACTCAAGGAAATTGGGTCATTTGTCCCTCCTCCCTTTGAACACTTTGTTTATGCAGGATTGGGTTTTGTATGGAGAATAAATGTGATTTGAAAACTGTGGATGTGGCCTTGAACAGGCCATAAGAAGGTTTTAATAATGAGTTGGAAAAGAATTGATTTAATTGTATTGTTTCATCTTTTGTTTAATAATTTAATTTAATCGTACTTGCAATTCTTTTTTTGGTTGATTATTGTTCTGAATTGTGTTTAGCTTTTACGTGCTAATACAAGGCTGGTCCAAAGAGTGACGACCAAAAGAAAAAAATGGATTCCTCAAACCCAGGAGTAAAAATACCCCTGTTCTGAGATTTTTTTAAATTGTCAAAGTTATGTTTTTTTAACATTTTAAAGAATTTTTCGCCGAAACTGCTTCCAAAATTCCTTATCCCTATCTTTTTTTTTTATTCCGTTTTTTTCAGTACTTTTTTTTTGTACCATGATCGTTTTAAATGAACATTTTTAAAATAATCATTATCCTATCATCAATGCAAGTTACAAAATCTTAATTCAAAGTGAGTAAATAGTTTACGTTCGAGCAAGACAGAGATACATTTTGGACATCAAATTAAAAATTGAGAAAAAAACGTAACTATTTGAACCAGCTTGTATATATTTTTTACATTATTATTTTATTAGACGCAATAACATTTTGCAGTTTTAAAAACGACGGAGCTGCTTCTATGCCTGTTAGCAATCAAAAAAACTAATGAAAATAGCCGATAAATAGTGAATACCTATTATTAAAAGAAAATAATGTCTCATCTGGAACTATAATCTGTACTTATAAACTTATCTATCCAACAACAGTCATTTGATAGACGCTCTTCCATCGCAACTATCGACCCAAACATGGCAGACCCATCTTAACACGAAACTACACACACACACACACACAAAATACATACTCATCATCCAATTTAATAATGTTCTTAGCACCCCCAAGTTTCTGGGCCCCACGCGATCAGTTCTTAACCCCCGGGGGGTGGGCCCCGCCTTAAAATTGAGCTCGGGGGTGCACCCCTTGATATTAGTTCCCACCGTCAATCTAATCTTAGGGCCCATCTGTGAGGTTGCTTATTTAATGGTCTAAGGAATAGTGGTGCGGCATTTTGGGGCCCTTTCGTTGTATTATTAGTTATAGAATTTTGGTAGCGGTATCCGAGTGTTAAATATTACGAAAATATACATGGTGATGGCCGATTCACTCGGATGTGAAGCATATTTTTCCAGTTTTAATTTTTATGTTGCTTTGTTTTTATTTTTACTTTTTGTTAATTTTTAGTTATGTTCGGCACGTCAAGACGCAAATAAATTCGTTCTCTTTCTTTCTTCCTTTCCACATACAAGGTTAGACAAAAAAGGGCGTTCTAATTCGAAAGGCTAATAAAATACTCATAAAAACTTAAACTAAAACTTGTTTTTTACAACTTTCCCTAAAAGTCGATATTTTTACAAAAATTGCTGTTCAAAGATTTAATGACAAATAGAAAATAATATATTGTTTCTAATAGTATATTTTTCTTCTTTGCGTATTTTAAATTATCCTTACCAATATTATAAATGCGAAAGTAACTCTGTCTAACTAACTATAATTATGTTAATTCTTCACGACTAAACTACTGAACCGATTTTGATGAAACTTTGTACAGAGATAGTCTGGAATCCAAAGAAAGATATAGCTTTATCCCGAAATACGCAGATGGAGGTTTTTTTTGGTTTTTCTGAGTAAACAATAAATAAAAATGCGAAAATGCTTCGTGCTTCTGAAAATTTACTTCTCCAAATACCTTCCCACCGCACAGGTTTCATTTCTAACTCTTTCGCTGTCTCAGCAATCAAACTTTGGAACGTGCTCCCCCTTGATATTAAAAAAGCTCCGAGTAAATTCTCGTTCAAACGTAAAGTTAAGGAATACTACTTGAAATCGCTGCACTCCTAATCATCTAATTTAGTCTTCGTCATAATTATATTTAGATTTTCATAATGTTTTGTATTTGATATTTATTATAATATCTATATAATTTATTAATTGTATTTATGTATTTTATGTAACTTATATTTATCTTATGAATTCGTACTATATTCAGTTCGAAATTGTCATCTCATTTTTGTTTATTTTTTCCTGTACCTATTTCGATGCTTTTCGTTTTAACCCAAAGGTTGACTGGTAGAGAATGCCTTATGGCATTAAGTCCGCCTTATGTACCACCATAGTGCATAGAAGTATAAATAAATAAATAAATAAATTATAGCAATCGCGAGTGATTTGCTGTTATGCATTGAAGAGTTCCATTGTCTATCTCCAAAAGTCTTCGTCAGATCTTCACCAAATTTAAATGGAACCACCTCGGGAGAATAGTGGGTCAACCAAGAATATCGATTCACAGTTGCTGACGATAACGATGAACAAACATACAAAAATGAATACATGTCGGATTTAGAAACTCAAACATTTTCGGGAACTTATAACTACTATAATAAAAACCGGCCAAGTGCGAGTCGGACTCGCGCACGAAGGGTTCCGTACCATTATCTATAAAAACGGCAAAAAAGCCCCCATAGATAGTCATTTTAATCTGTTTTTTTTTTTTGTATTTGTTGTTATAGCGGCAACAGAAATACCTACATCATCTGTGAAAATTTTAACTATCACGGTTCATGAGATACAGCCTGGTGACAGACGGACGGACGGACAGCGGCAAAAAAACACGTTTGTTGTATGGGAGCCAACTTAAATATTTATTTCATTCTGTTTTTTAGTATTTGTTGTTATAGCGGCAACAGAAATACATCATCTGTGAAAATTTTAACTATCACAGTTCATGAGATACAGCCTGGTGACAGACGGACGGACGGACAGCGACAAAAAAATCACGTTTGTTGTATGGGAGCCCCCTTAAATATTTATTTCATTCTGTTTTTTAGTATTTGTTGTTATAGCAGCAACAGAAATACATCATCTGTGAAAATTTCAACTGTCTAACTATCACAGTTCATGAGATACAGCCTGGTGACAGACGGACGGACAGCGGAGTCTTAGTAATAGGGTCCCGTTTTACGCTTTGGGTACGGAATCCTAAAAATATACGTTGAATTGACAACCGCCTCCTTTTTTGGAAGTTGCTTAAAAATCTAAGAGATTTTCTTGCAGTTGGAGCCGCGGTCACAGCTAGTACACTATAGTAATTTAAGGTACCACCTAAGTTTGTCCTTGACAACATTTTCAGCTCAATTCCTTACACGTGGCGTCAGCCTATTGTGTAAAGAGGTAGCTCCTACGTAACAACTGAAAGCCAACCAGAATAGACGAGCCCGTGTCGTAAGATCCGAATAATGGATTATATCAGAATATAATAGAGAGAGAGAGAGGGATGGACAAAATTTGATTAATCTACGGAGTATATGCCTTAGTTATCAACACTATCTATACCCTTTTCAACAAAAGGTGAGTGCTGCCGTTTCTCTACAAAACGTTACCGTACAAAAAATATCGACATAACTTTCACACCTGTATTCCCCGAAAGGATGGGCAGAGGTACACCTCTGACTATACATAATACACCCTCATTTCGCCATTATGTTTAAAGTCCCATGTTATAGGGGGCGAGCCTATTGCCATCAACCGGCCACAAATCCAGACTCCGGGCTGCTACTGAGAAATTCCACACGGAAAAACTCAATAACACTTTACCCGACCCGGGGTCGAACCCAAGACCTCACGCTCAGCAGTTGCGCTTATGACCACAAGACCAACGAGGCAGTCAGAAAAAATATCAAATATTAAAAAAAAACATGGAAAATATAGCTATGTTTTACGGTTTTTGATTATATGTTTAACGATTTTTCGATAGCAGTCTCCTTACGACTACATTTACGAAATGACCGAGCTGTCAGGCCTCACTTTCGTTGAACAGAGTATAGTGATGATGATGAGAAGTAAAACGATAATCCCTTGAAACCAGATTTCAAGTAAGTCGCTCAAGCACCTAGTTGCAGTTCATTTCTGCTTTTCTGGTAGTTTTAATAAATAAACAATAAGGACAGTTGAATTTTAAAACGTCTATCGATATCATTTATTACGAATCATTCATGCTCTTCTTTATGTTTCATCGTTGATGCATTTCGAGGAATACAAATACTTTTGGTGCGGTTCAAAGTGGTTGCGCTTCGAGGAATACCCCCGATTCTTAACCATTTCTTTACTTTGCGAGGGAAAGCAATAAAATGTTTTTTGTTTCGTCGTAGGCTAGTGGGGTTTTAGTTTTGGAGCAAAAACGGTGTCTATTAACATCTATAATGAACTTGTTAGCCTAAAGTAGTCATACGAGTATCTAGAATGATTCATACAACGTGGATGGCTAGTGTTGACGTAGATTACTAAACACTTTCAACTGATAAAAACTAATATACTTAGGTACTTTCGATGGTTAGAGCGGTTACGCACTGAATCCGTGAAAATACGTTCCGAAGTAGTCATAGAACTATTTGTATGGTAGTTTACGCACTAGATTCGACTTCCGTCATCCTATTTCTTTCCGTCATCCGTGAGTCTCCAATTCCGAAGAAATATTGACGGTCCGAAGTAGCCGTAGTACTGTTTGTATGAACGCCTTCGCATTACCTCGGATTCAAATCGGACATATGGCAAAGATGGCCCCTGAATTGCTTGGATTTGGATCAGAGATCGGATTAGCAATATCCGAATTCGGTCCGAGTTTTTTAGACTATATCCGTATTTTCACGAATTCAGATCAATTGCAGTGTGAAAAGGTATATCCGAATTCGGTCCGAGTTTTTTATATCCGTATATTCACGGATCAGGATCGGATGCAGTGCGTAACCGCTCAGTTATATATTTGTTGAAAAAAATTGCTTTAGAATCATCATTACATTAACACGTGAACATCGGAAATTGTCGTACTTTTTTTTAATACCTACTTAATATAAAAGGAGGAGAATAAAACTTATATCACTCGAAAAGGTAAATAAAAATACAGTAGATGTGCACAAAGAATCATGTGTGTATTTTGCCGTTAAGGCAGATGGTCGACCACAAGCGATACTACTTATTCCATTAAAAATACACATAAAATCTTCTATGTATATAAAAAACAACTCCTATTTCCCTTGGTCACGGCATCACGCGTGAGCGGCTGGACCGATATTGCAATTTTTTTTTTGTTTTTTCAGTTCTTATGAAAGAACATTTTATTATTTAAAAAAAAACGAAATTATCTCAGTATATCCATATTCTTCATTTGTTTACCGCATGCATGAAAATGATTTTAACTTTTTGTTACTATTTTGATTTTGTTTCTGAAGGTAGTAGCAACGGATATACATGCGGCACAGCTAGAAAAATTTAAAAATACCTGAAGAATACATAAGTGTTTAATAAGTATAATTCATTATAAAGATTCTTAATTAAATCAAAATCAACTTTACACGATCAAAGCTTTGCTTAACTTTTATACCAAGTTTAAATGGCCGAACTATACATGAACACCCAAGGTAGTCGAGTCTTCATGTACTCGCACGTAACTAACTTGCTTCATACAAGCTATTATATTCTCACTCCGCGGTTAACGTATAACCAACTATTACTTTATAACTTTCGCTAAGGCTATGCACATAGAAAGGAATATTTTATGGAAATATATATTTTTTTATCAATTTTGATGTTGTGTTCAATCCCTATTATCCTAACTAATATTATAAATGCGAAAGTAAGTTTATTACCTTTTTACGCCTAAACCACTGAACCGATCATGCTGAAATTTTTCATATACATTTTCAGTTGTACAGAAACGGACATGGGGTACCTCATCCCGAAACGATAATAGATGGCGCCACGTGTCTTTCGAATTATATTATTAAAGAAACTTTAGTAGTGTGTTAAGAGTTTTTTTTAATTATAAATTAATGCGTGCGATACCGCGGGCAAAAGCTAGTCATTTTATACATGCGAAAACGTGACTCTGTCTATCTGTCTGTTACGCTTTCACGCCTAAACCGCTGAACCGATTTTGATAAACCTTGATACAAAGATAGTCTGGAACCCGAAGAAGAACATAGGCTACTTTTATTCCGAAAACCTCAAAATATCTACGCGATAAACGACATCCACGCGAGCGAAGCTGCGGACGACCTCCTAGTAAAAATATATTACTTTCAATGTGGTTTAGAAAGGAAAATGATATGGATAAGAAAGAAGTGAGTACTGAGATGACGGCTGATAGAGGAGAATGGAAGAGAAATACAAGTTGTGCCGACCCCACCTAGTGTGGGATAAGGACAGGAGATGATGATGATGTGGTTTAGAAAGGAATTTTCATACTGACACGTTACTAAAGATGATGTTTTTGATAAATATTGTATGAGCTGTATACCAAGCCTGACATGTGCAGCAAAAAATTATTTTATCGTCGCATTTTCTCGTGGCGAGACGAGATAAGTCTTACATTATCTCATCTCAGCATGAGATAATACGACGACAAATTTATGTCGCGCTTCACATAGGGCATTGTTCATTGAAATAAAGTATTAAACAAAAAGGTTTGAAGAAAGAGCTCGAATTCCAAACAAAATTAGGGACACGCCCGCCCAAAACTTCTAAATTTAAAACGTTTACAGAACACACTTCAATTTAAAGTTGTAAAGAGGCATCTCATCAAGCAACTGAGAAGGTTACGGACAAAAGGCGGTCCGAGTGCGAAATTTAAATCCTACCCACAGCTGCGGAATAGAACGGACCTTAGAAACAAACAAATCGTCCCTGCCCCCCTCCCCCAACACCGCGCGGGGGCTAAACAGGAATGGCCGCCTTATACGACCACATCTTACAGGCCCCAATTCCTACTTCCTTTCCATTACACAGCCAGCGCTGACTAAACATAATCGCCGAACTTCCTTACGACTCTACCCTTCCGGCCAACTGCTCGCAAAAGTAACACAAGCCAAATCAAACTTTAATACATAACAAACAGAGTCTATTATATTCAAGTCCGTATAAAATTCGACTATCGATACCGATCGTTCGAATGTAAACTAAAATAAGTGCGTCAAAAAGTCGATTTTCGTGCGCCCGTCCTACAATTTCCAATTTTCCTCGAACGACCGCTGAAGCACCCGAGTTAAGAACATCCCCGAACAAGTTGTGCTGTTAGCTGGGAACGTTTGAATAGTTTTCGTTGTCGAAATTTGTTCTCTCGGTTGTTTCGGGTGTATTTCTTACACAAAAGATGGGGGCGAGGGGGGTAGGGTCATAATAAATGGCACAATATTAATACTCGGGCCGGGCGTTGTATAGTTTTATGATCTTAGTTGGGTAGTAATATAAATCTGCTTTTCCGGCCCGGTACTCTTGGCTAATGTTTTAGTTTAGTGCCTAGCTATCCCTACTGGAGTATTTAAGTACCTAACAGTTAATAGTTTCTATTATCGTAACGAGAACATGCGCGGTCGGTTTATGTACTACTATGATAATAAGTACAATTAGTTGTTTATTACTTTGGCATGATTTTAATGTATGAATGTAGTATCTTTCTCCAACACATTTCAAGTACGGAAAAAGAAGATTTATGAATATAAAATGGCGGATCCAAGAATGCCATGGATTCGATATTTCTATTATCAGGCCAAGAAAAACGCTCGGCAGTCGAACTGCTGTTTAAAAATTCGAATTAAGAATTTCACTGATTAAATAAATTCCAATTTCAAAAGCTTTTACCGCTTCGGTTTAATAATACACTTCTCATCAAAAAAATCGAAACTATTCCATTTTTTTTTATGAGAAATGTTTAATTCCGCCTGATATTCTCTTCTCTTCCCGCGATTTACTCATCTACGTCACGACTTGTCACATTTTCCCACCAATAACAACAAACTTTGAAAATAGAAGGCGAAACTTATTGGTTCATCACTAGCTATGACGTAGGACAGTCACGTGATCTAACTGTCACAGGAAGAGACTACCTGGGGCAGCAGCAGTGCGAGCACGGTTCTTTTTATCGAATTTTATCGAGACGTTAAGTTATCCACTCTAAACTTCAAATTTGACATAAGATATTGATAAAACGACAAAGGTAGCACGGATCGTAATTTACCATTGATTTAAGAAACATAAGAGGATAAGCCCTAAATTGATGTTTTTTTTTTAATACTATGCCAATATGTACCGCGTTAAAAAATATAATCTGTCTCGTTCTTACACGTAATTTACAAATTTAAAAAGTGTGTACACCATATGTCATAGATTTTAATTTTCTATTATAATTTTTCAACGTCACCAAGCTCCGCCTTGAAGGGTATTTTTGACATGACGCCATTTTAGAGATCTACCCTTTCGTCTGTCATTCAAGCTTTGTTCGAAGTTTATTTACAGTTCTACAGTGAACTTTGGGTGTTTAGGTATTTTTTGTTGTATTATAAAGGATAAGTGAACAAAACCTAACATGACAAAGTGTTGCATCAGAAGATGTAATTCATTGCTGAGGGCGGAGTCGACGCCATAAGAGGAAAACTTGGCTTCAGATCGTGTGACCACATCTGATATCCTCTTATTTTTCTTTCATCAATGTAATTTACCGACGCCTCGATATGAAGTCGACATACTCGATATGATTTAACCATTATATCGACTTTTGACAGTTCTTATTGGTAAATTTCTCGAATTATCTCGAATTGTTGTCGTCTTTAAAAAGTTGGTCGATAAAGACTTTTTGAAGCAAAAAAATGGATTTTGGAGAAATCATCTTGATGTTATTGAAAGCAGAGCGCGTCGGGACGTGGAAAGGATCCACAGCGGAGTATTTTTTTATTATTCTGTGGTTATTTTCTTATTGTGCTTAGATTATTTAATAGTATTGTAAATATTTTAGTGAAAGTATTTGTGTATCTGCATATTTCTGGTGTTGCTATTTGTAAAGTTGATAAGCTGTCGAGAAAACATAGCCGTCGACAAGGCTCTATAAAGTTCCCGAAGCAAGTTCCGTGCTACCGACCCTCGATAAGATTCGGTATGTTTAAATTTTTATCGACTCGAGATCTTATCGAGTCGATTCGAGAAATTTATCAATTCTAAACGTCAAATTTGACATAAGATATAGATATAACGACAAGAGCTGTCGTTTTATCCATATCTTATGTCAAGTTTGACGTTTATAATTGATAAATTTCTCGACTCGACTCGATAAGAAGAACCGTGCTCGCACTGCAGTCTCGACATGTATCGCTATCACTTATCGACCGAAATCGGTAGTTAAGTGATAGTGATGTATCGAGTCAGTTAAACTATAGATAGGTGATTCTGTCCTCGAGTTATAGAATTGAAGTATTCGAATGCTCGCAACTCGAGTAAAGATTTCGAGTGTTCATAGTAGGTACGCGAATACTGAACCGAGTACTTAAATCGCAACCTTATGTTGTTGCCGGGACCCCTCTCTTCCGAAAAATGCAGGTTGTTGTTGTGTACCTGTTTGTTTTTCTTGTGATCGCGAGAGTTTGATTGTCAAGTTGCGTTTTAAGAATTATTGGTGCTTACTAATCCGAAAGGGTGTTAAAGTACACATAATAATGAATAACTTTTTTTCTACCAATTTCCCTAAAAGTAAATACTTTAAGAGAAATAGCTGTTCAAAAATTTCACAAAAATACGCTAAAATCTATCTATCCTCAGTTATAACATTGAAACATTTTAAGTCATATTTGGGGTCACCAAATAGAAGCTCCGTTTTCTGATTTCGTAACTGAAGCAGGAATGTTGAATTTTTGAAAAAACTAAAATAAAAATTCATTTCCATGCAAAACGATCGAATTTTGAAATTTTGACACTTGCTTTAAAACCATCATTAGTGATACTTTAAGTGGCTTGCGGATTAGTACCCCCTTTCCAACTAACCTTGTATATTAACATTAAAGTGACATTCGTTTTGAAGCGATTGATCTGTTAATTATTGGACAGTGGTAATAAGTATCGTAAATTTGCTTTTTTAAATAGTTAATTGAATTGATTTCATTTTGGCCCCTAGAAATCAAAAAGAGAATTTGTTTATGATTATACAGTATATCAGACAGTAAGAGTATGATTTCTAATTATTTAAAATGTTTACTTTTCTTTTTATTGACTTATCAATAAAACTGATTTGTATTTTATGACCCATATTTTGTATTTATGCTTGTATTTTTGGAAGTGACAAACATTAGAGTAGTCGAATCCTATGAAGTACTTGAGTACCTGACGCAGTAATCGCATCTAGATTCGAGTCAGTGACTCTAGTTTTGAATCGATTCTCTTTTTAACGACTACTAATTTATTCAAATACTATAAATGGCCAACTCGGCACATCACTATATAAGTCTTAATGACAATTTTTTTATTGATTTTTGTCGGAAACGTAGCGAATTCAACTGTCAAGTTTACGATTTAACGTCATTTTAGCGAATAACTTTGCGAGCAAATTGGAAAGCCCGCAAAGTATTCATTACGATCGATAAGTTGTGCAAGAGATTTTTGATTTGAAAATAAACGTTTATCTGCTTATAAGGTGTTGTAGTTGTAGCAGTAGTCTCAGGCTTTATCGGGTATCAAAGGAGATGTTTAACAAGCTCGTAAATAAAAAATATATTAAAGAAATAACGTTTATTAGCAACCAAAATGAACTACGACCATCTCTTCAACGATTTTCCACGAAATCACAAGCCAGTGCCTCTGTTTATTTTATTTTATTGAGCCGTTTCTAATATTGTTCAGCTCTGCAGCAACTTCCTTCCATGCCAACTCAAAATTCACCTTTCCTTGATGAATAGTAAATCATCTTCTGGCTAAAAACGGCCGAGCATCTTATTTAGCCAGCAACGCTTCTACGTATATGGTTACTTGAAGGACGTGTTGTACGTCTACGTCTAAAACATGAATACAAACGTAAACATTATTAAGGTACAAAGTGTACAACAAACGAAATTATAGGGCGCTTTAATTAAAAGACGGTTGGTGTCGGACTGCAACCGTGCCGCAGCCAATGATATTTTTTTTGTTTATAATATCATTTGCCGCTGCGGTGCGGATGTCGTGCTGTGGACGGGTGGTTGTGTTTTTTTATACAGTTGACGAGACGAGAGAGCAGTGCGTAGTCCGTACTGCCGCCGTGCGTGCACGGTACAGACAACACAAGCCGCCCGACCGCACCACTGCACCGCACGACTGCAGTCCAACACCAACAATTTAAATTTAAAGCGCCCTTAGACTCTACAATAGGTGTTGCATTGCAGGTACCTACTTACTTTCTTACATTCTACGACAACGCACCCGTGTGATGCCGTGAGTCGGAGTGACTATCACCCATTGTCTGTTTTGTCTAATAATTATCTAAACTATAACAATTTTCAATAATTAGAATTCACAAAAAAGAGCAAATAAGAACAAAGTGACAATTGACAAATACTGTGACATTTGCTAGTGTTGCAAGGAAAGAAACTTTTATGTCCATTTATAAGGTATTTTGTACTTCAAACGATAAAGGAATATAATTTCAATGTAAAATAAGTGTTGCAATTATAGTTTTATGTAATTTATTTATATTTTATATTTTTAAATATTTATTAGGATAAAATCATAAAATCATATTTACCAATCTTCCTTAAAATTTTGGGAGATTTTTCAACAGGCATCATTTCCCTGTAAGAATACTGCACTATGAATACCGTTTTTCGTAAGCTTACCGAACGCTATCTCATGTCGAGACTGCAGCCCCTGCATTCTAATTACGCAGCACACTCGTAATCGCTATGATTTTGACAGGTCAACAATCTCCATAGCAACGTATGTATTAACAATGTGACTTCTCCACAACTATGTACCACGCAATGAATATTGTTTTTGACACATCAACTGTCATGATTGATGTTGGTTACGTTACACAATTGCCTTGTTATATTGTTTTACCATGCGTCGATAACTTTCAAATTCCCCTACCATCTCGGTGTGAAGTAACTACCTCCTCGTCTGCAGGTTCTCAGATAACTGTAGCTGTTGAACTGATTGATTGCGCATCATTTACAAACTGCACTTGATGCTCTCTTGCTGTGCAAAGTGATTTTAGGTTCACTTGATTGACGAGTGTTATATTTAGATGCCTTCAATAGTGCCACGGCTAACACCTTCACTACATAGTATAAAACAAAGTCGCTTCCCGCTGTCTGTCCCTATGTATGCTTAAATCTTTAAAACTACGCAACGGATTTTGATGCGATTTTTTATAATAGATAGAGTGATTCAAGAGGAAGGTTTTAAGCTATAAAACATACACGTGCAAAGCTGGGGCGGGTCGCTAGTTATATATAAACAATGATTGAAGTGGTTTAACTAATTTGACTTTTAAGTCTGTTGCCATCTCTATTCATTGGCATACAAATGACAAGGACAGGTATAATTTAACCGTGGTTAAGCAACTGGGATCTGTAGTCAAATGTGAATTGAGAGACAGCGACATTCTACACTGCACCCGTACTGCTAAGCTCCAAAGCAGTAGTACTCGTCCTCGTTCGATTGTGGTTCAACTCGCCTCACCGAGAATCCGAGATCAGCTTCTAGCCGCTGTCATAGATTATAACAAAAATAATAAAAATGATAAGCTCAATACCGCTGATTTTGGACTTGCTGGTCACAAAACCCCAGTTTATATTGTGGAACACTTATCCTCCTCCAACAAATCTCTTCATGCTGCAGCAAGGCTCAAGGCCCAAGAAAAGGGGTACAGGTATGTTTGGGTGAGAAACGGCAGGATTTTTGTAAGAAAGGCTGAGGGCGAGGGACATATTCTGATCAAAAATTTGGATTCTTTAAATAAGATAAATTAGCGCTGTAAACTTATATCTAACACGTCTTGTTTTTAAATTATTACAATAATTTTGCATGTTATGCGGAATACTACTTAAATCAAATTCAACTGCTTAAAATTATGTTACCAAAATACCAGAGGCTTACGAACGAAGACCCATGTTTTCTATAGGAATATATGTTGTAGTGATTTTGATGTAGTTATACTGTCAGAGACTTGGCTTAATAGTTCTGTTCTGAGTGGAGAGCTGTTCGATGACAGATACATCGTGTATAGAAGGGACAGAGAAAGTACTCATTCAGCTAGTGTAAAAAAGGATGGTGGAGGAGTTCTGATTGCCATTAAGAAAAGTATTAAATCCAAACGTGTAAAGGAGTGGGAAAGTAATAACGAAGATCTCTGGGTTACCATAGAACTACCATGCATACGCACTGTTAGTCGAATAGCTCTCTGCGCAGTGTACCTGGCTCCACCAGTACGTCGCAGTACTTTGGAAAATTTTGTGAACTCATGTAGTGCGATTTTTGAACAGATCACTGACTGTGAGGTTTTAATTGTGGGTGATTTCAATGTGAGCGGCATCAATTGGAAAGACGTGTATCCTACCAGCAGTAAAGTTGGACTATGTAATATCAGTGATCTTTTGATGGATTTTACTTGTGTTAACCTATTGAAACAATGTAACTTTATAACGAATACTGCGGGTCGCATACTCGATCTTGTGATCTCTACAATGCCGCTATGTTGTGTAAGTGAAAATTTAGCGCCTATTAGTATTGTGGATAAACAACATCCTCCTTTGGATATTGTTATTTCATTTGATGAGGAAGCTAGGCTCCCATACAACACTGCAAAAGTGACTCCTAACTTTCATGGGGCGAATTATCAACCAATTCGTGATTTCCTAAAAGAATTAGACTGGAACTCATTATTCAGTAGTCAATGTGATGTGAATGGAATGGTGGAGGTCTTCTACGATACGCTTGATGCCGCGATACAACAACTCTTACCGGCACGTAAACCTAAAAACCGTAAATTTCCGTCATGGTTTAGTCGTAAATTGATTAAAATGCTAAACGAAAAGAATAAGATAAGGAAACGATTCAAGAAATATAGAAACCCATTAGATAGAATAGAGTTAAAACTAATTACTAAACGGTGTGAAAATCTTGCTACTACCTGTTACAATAGCTATACTAAACTTCTGGAAGACAAATTAGCATCAAATCCCAAGTTATTTTGGTCTTATATGAAGGCTAAACGAGGAGGTTCAAGTGCATACCCACTAACTATGACAGACGGAAGGACCACTACTTCTGACGGGGAAAAAGTATGTGAGTTATTTGCCGATTATTTTTCATCTGTTTATAGCCCTGACGATAGTGGTAATGTTGGCTGCGAGTCTGAATTTTTACAATCTATAGATAACAGTAGTTTATGTTTAATTACACAAGTTATTTCTCCTGAAAATTTATACAAAAAATTGAAAAGCCTGGATCCAAATAAAGGGGCAGGACCCGATGGAATACCTTCCATTTTCATTAAGGTATGTTCATCTGAGCTTGTTTACCCATTAATGTTGATTTATAACAAATCATTAACAACAGGTATATTTCCTTCAAAGTGGAAAATCGCAAAAGTTGTTCCTGTTCACAAATCGGAAGACACTGATATGGTTACTAATTACAGGCCCATTTCAATTTTATCTTTATTTGCCAAAGTTTTTGAATCATTGATTTGTCCATATATGCAGGATCACCTAAAGTTATATTTAAGTGATCATCAGCATGGATTTGTTAGAACACGTTCAACTAGTACTAATCTAGTCCCCTTTACAGAACTTCTTATAAAAGCTGTGGATGCAGGCCATCAAGCTGATGTTATTTATACAGACTTCAGCAAAGCTTTTGACAAAGTATCCCACAAAATCTTAATAGCCAAGTTGCGCGCCTATGGCATCTTTGGATCCTTGTTGGAGTGGCTGAGCTCTTATTTAAAGGATAGATTTTTCTTTGTTGTTGTTAACGGCTTCAAATCAACCCTACAGTCTGTTTCATCTGGTGTTCCTCAGGGTTCACACTTGGGACCGATTTTGTTTATTTATTTCATAAATGATATCCCACAGTGTTTTCTACATTCAGATTTTTTTATGTTTGCTGACGATTTAAAGTTTTTGAGGATAATCAGGAATGAAGATGATCCCTTACATCTACAAGACGATCTCAATTGTCTCGTTCAATGGTGTAATGTTAACAAAATGGAGCTGAACGCTAAAAAATGCTACCATGTCAAATTCTCAAGAAAGAGTAACCCATTGCGCAGTAAATACTATATTTCCGGTGACAATATTAAGGAAGTAGATACCATAAGGGATCTTGGTGTTCTTTTTGATAAGAAGTTAACTTTTACGCCACACCTAGATAATATCATTAAAAGAGCTTCTAAAATGTTAGGGTTCGTCCTAAGGAATTGTAAATCTTTTCGGCATAATAAGACAAAAATAATGCTTTATATTAGTCTTATTCGTAGCATTCTTGAATATAACAGTGTTGTTTGGCGTCCTCATTACGCATCTCATTCTTTGCGTCTCGAACGTGTCCAGAAACGATTCGCTTGGCATCTCGCGTTTTGTAATGGTATCGCCAAAAAAATACGTTCTTATGGCAAAAGACTACGGCATTTTAATATGACATCTCTGGAGAAGCGTAGGCAACTGATTGACGCGATATTTGCCTATAAAATCATTAAACATAAAATAGACAGTCCTTGCTTGCTTACGCTTTTCAATTTTCGGGCTCCCGCTAGAATCCCGCGCAGAACCATCACACCTCTTTGTCCGCCCTTAAGAAGAACCGTTTTGGGAGCTAATTCGCCTTATGCAAGAATGTGTAAGGAAGTAAATGGCTATAGTGATGTTGTCGATCTTCACTTTGACTCTTTTGCTAGACTGAAATCCATCCTCAAACGTTTATCGAGTAGCTCCTAATCTTTATCAATTTCAATTTAATTTATTTTTACACATTGTTATCACGTTTTACCTATTTTGTAATTTTTTTTATAATTTTTACCACTTTTATCTAATGCATGTATTTTAACTTATTTTATCGATCTTCACAATGTCATGAAATATATTTTATCAATTTTATTAACTTTGTCAATCTTATCAATTTTACCAATTTTATCAAAATTATTAATTTTTATCAATTTTATGTTTTATGCAATGTTACCAATGCAATTGTATTAATAATTAGCGCTTATTACTATGTAAGTTAGCTTAACTTTTGGATCTCTAAATTGTGAATGTGGTGTTTACCTATAAGTAATTGTTGCACTGTAAAATTATTCTAAGCATGTCATTTTTGTTATAATTATGTGTAAACAATTGTTGGTGAACCTAATAAAAATAAATAAATAAATAAATAATCTTTTGTAAGTACACGTTGTACACACGGACTATACATTCACCCCCTGGTGAATGTATAGTCCTGTGTACAACGTGTTACATAATTCCCCTTAAAAAAGAAAATCTTAATCAAGTAGTCTTTTATGGTTGTTGTCATTTACCTCTCAGAGGAAATTAGGTAAGAATGTAAATAACTTTCTGGGTTGTCTACTCTTTACTTTTATGTTTTCAGGGTTGCGTTACAGTGATGATTTTATTTTATGTTTTGTCCAAATTCTTTTTTTTGGGTCTTACTTTTATTTTAAAATATTGCCAATATACTCTTTACAAGGGACCTTATAATCCCCTTTCGGCTTTAGAGGTGTTTTTGTAACACGTTGTATAAAGTATACAAACCTTTGATTGTAATATATTCATTTTGCTTTAAGTATTCATTAAATAATAAATTTAATATTCATTAGATCACAATTGCTCAGTTTTGATCGCAATGATGCTAGCTTTGATGCACATCAGCTCCCAGATTCAGAACGATTCGATAAGTCAGTAGTCGAACGATTTGGTTTGCTCTCTCGTTCTCTCTTGTTACAAGAATCGTAGATAAAACGAGATAATAAACCAAATCAATCGACAACTGCTTATCGAAAAAGTTCTGAATCCGTCAGACTCGTTAACGCCACGTCCGAAGTAATGGCATATTTAAAAACTTTAAAACTATACTTCATTTAATATGACAATAGACAAATAACACCAATTTTAGCAAGGAAATGTAAATAAATAAACAACATATTTGCTCACAGCAGGGATTCAACGCAGTACTATGCTTTTATGAACATGGTCAATCAAGATGAGCTCTACTTGAAGAAATGGTTCAAAAGATGTCTAATCTATATTACGTACTAACGACCCGCCCCAGCTTCGCCTGTATACGTTTTATAACTTAAAACCTTCCTCTTGAATCACTATATCTATTAAAAAAAACCACATCAAAATCCGTTGCGTAGTTTTAAAGATCGAAGTATACATAGGGACAGACAGACAGCGGGAAGCGAATTTGTTTTATACTATGTAGTGATTATAAAATCGTAACGAAGCAAAAATTGTACATAGAATATTATTGAAAAACAATAGGTAATTGCTACGTGTACTAGAAACGATACTGATGCCAAAACAGAAGTTTTTAAAATTTCTGTCTGTTTGTGTGTCTGTATATTTGAGCTTCACGCCAATGCTACTGAACAGATTTAGTTAAAATTTGGCAAAAATTACCATTAAATAGCGGGTCAAGTTATAGGGTACAAACTATCACGCTATTGGGTGTGGGTGATGAGCAGTAACCTTATGTTTCGGTAGGCAAAATCGCGACTTCATCTAGTGTTATACAGGGTGTAAACGAATTCGTGTAATTCCTTCAAACCACATGATCTATTAATGGTATAGATTAACCCCGCACGGGATTTAGATTGATAATTTTTTTTTCTCCACATTTTGTTTTTATGTGATAGAACATTTCGATGCCAACCATTTATAATGAAGGCACGGCGACACAGCTGACGGACGCGACTAGCGCGATATCGCTCCACGCAGTCAGTTAACTTGGGCCGCTAAAATTACTCAGATACAGGATACCACGGTTGATTTTTTGAAAACTTTTTTTTGTTGAGTCTAAAAAACTTATGCAGGGTCAATCAGTGCCACCAGTAGATCACGCGATTTGAAGGAATTACACGAATTCGTTTACACCCTGTATATAAAAGAATTATTTTGATTAAGGCATTAAGAATGTATCTATGTATATGCGCATATTATAATATCTACCCGTATTTACGTATCCGTAATATTTACAACCACAAAACAACATAAACTAAAAGCAATCATAGAAAACTTGGTATAGTTAGTCTCGCCTTATCGCACACGACTGTAGAACAATATTCATAAACCGAGTGGTGGCGTCGACAAGATTTTATTACAAGCGCCTCGAGCGAGTGGACCGCCGTAAACCATGTAATATAGTGAGAATAAACCACTGGGCAGTGGTCGCAAACATTAGGTTGAAGATAGAAGAAGGAAATAGATCGCTTTAAGATTTTATGAGATGCGCCTCGAGTGAGAATAAACCACTGGGCAGTAGTCGCAAACCTTAGGTTGAAGATTGTAAATTGTGAAAATAAATACCTTCAGTGAACCGCCATAAACTATGTAATAAAGTGAGAATAAACTAGTGGGCAGTGGTCGCAAACATTAGGTTGAAGATAAAAGAAGTAAATAGGTTGCTTTAAGATCTTATGAGATGTGCCTCGAGTGAGTGGAGTGTAGTGAGAATAAACCACTGGGCAGTGGTCGCAAATATTCGATAGAAGATAGATAAAGTAAATAGGTTGCTTTAAGATTTTATGAGATGCGACTCGAGTGAGTTCAGTAGAGTGAGAATAAACCACTGGGCAGTGGTCGCAAATCGTTGGTTGAAGATAGAAGAAGTAAATAGGTTTCTTCAAGATTTTATGAGATGCGCCTCGAGCGAGTGAACTGCCGTAAACCATGTAATATAGTGAGAATAAACCACTGAGCAGTGGTTGAAAACATTAGGTTGAAGATAGAAGAAGTAAAAAGGTTACTTTAAAGTTTTATTACGGGTGCCTCAAGCGGATGTATCGCCCCCGCCGTACACCATGTAAATGATAACAATCAACTGAATACTACTTGCAAACCACAAGTTGAAGATAGTAGAAGTAAATAGGGGTATGCCTATATTCACGCTCATCAAACAACTCTCGGTGGCAGTCACAACCTATTAATTAATGTATAGTGAAAATTAAAAGTATACAAGATTATTTATGAAACTTGAACATGGACTTCGTTCGTCCACAGCTCAACTGTACTATTTTTGCACGTTAATGTTTAAACAATACGCTATGTATAGTTTTTATTAGGTGCTTATTATGACTACACACTTGAAATATTGAGAAGATTTTGCTCTGCAATGCACAAAATGCCAAAGCCATAATTGGCAGGCACATTAGCCACCGAAACCACATTCCAATTTGAAACTAAAAACAAAATCTGTAAAATCGTAATATAACAAGCACACAAAATATTGTTTCACAGTAACGGTGTCCCAAGGTTGACAACACCCGCTATTGATCGTATTCTCGGCGGAAGATCCTAGCACGCTTTCTATTCAACGATTAAGTCTAATTGCGCCTAAATTTATCGCCTACTACTCTACCATTAAAGTATGATATCTCTTATTTATAGCACGCAATTTGCTTCCTACAAATATTAAGATTATTTATTGGATAACTTTGTATTATATGCGTTTTCTAGTTGGTTCTAGGTGAATTTTGGTCTTTATTAGGTGATATTAGTAAATAAATCTTTTTGTTGAGATTTTTGCTGCTGTAGTTCATGAGATATCTATACAGGCATTTCTATAAAGATGTAATACATTTCTACACATGAAGATTGAATACCTGTTTGGCAAATCATTTTTTAATTATTATGCGTATCATCTTTTAGACGTGCCTGAAATTTCACATCAAGCTATTCAAAAGCTCGAACGCATCTCGTGAGAGATAAAACCGTTGAAATAAAGATGTAAGATCTTTTTTATCCCACAATACTGTACAGAAATGGAGTAGGTACATACAGATTTTTTAACCCTTTACAACGCGCACCGGTTGCGTTGATCCGCGGGTCAAAACTGTCACCCCGAGGTCAGATTGACGAAACAGTTGACCATCAGCTAACTATTCAACCAATTTTAAGAAAACTATATTTATTAATCGTAAAGAATATGAAAATCTTAGTTAAAATATCAGGACTTTTTTTTTGAGGAAAACTTACTGATTAATAACAAGACTATAGATAGGGTACAATATGTTAACAGCTATTGCTAATTACAAGTCAAACCGATAATTCAGCCCTCATCAAGCTGTCTCCCCCCCCCCCTCCCCCTAAGCCAAGCCCCCGCCAGCAACGCCCTAAGCCGGGGTCCGTGTCCCACTAGGGGTCGCCCTTAGTGCTGTTGTTGCAGGTAGTCGTGATGTTAGTGTAGTACAAGTAGTTTAAGTTAATTTAAGTAGTTTTCAAGTTTTTGTACTTCCCCCCCCCCCCCCCCCCCCATTGGCTGGAGACCCTTCAGGTCTCGCCAATAACTGCCCGGTTACGTAGAAGGGGTCCCCAAGGACCATCAATAGCAGTCCGTATAGCAATCAGTATAGAAAAAAAAACTAATTACTAGCTTCCACATATAAGTAACTAAGTACCTAAAGATACACAAAAAAAGAAAGGAAGGAAAACAAACCGTAACTCATTCATCATCATCATCATTCAGCCGAAAGACGTCCACTGCTGGACATAGGCCTCCCAAGCATCGCCACAACGACCGGTCCTGTGTAACTAGTAAAAAAAACTACTAAATATTAAATAACAAAGATATTTTTTAAGTCCTCTGCATAATTAGTGGTGTAGTGTTTGTTAGCTACGATCATCTTCGAAATACTCTCGTTCCATACTCAAATATCTGAGTAAGCCTTTTCAACCCTTTGCTAGGCTACCGGTTGCTATGACCCGTGGGTCGCGGTTGTGACCCGCGTGGTCGCGGTCAGCTCGCCTTGACGGTTGACGGTCACGTCTCACGATCCTATTATTTCTATTTTAAAAACCAAAGAAAAAACCATGTTTTCTTCAGAAAAAACTATGGAATTTATAAACCTCTACTTTTTAATGATAAATATTTTTGTTACGCTCTTTCTGCGTAATAAAATGTTCCACTATACATTTTTGTAACCCTTTATACGGCTACCGGTTGCGATGACCCGCGGGTCGCGGCTTTGACCTGGGTCAGCTTGCCTTGACGGTTGACGGACATTTCTCACGGTTGTATCACGAATCACGGCCAACTAGAGAAAATAAACAGATCATATTCAATGTTTTAGAAATTATGGCAATTATTTTTTTATCGTAAAATATATGTGTAATTTTATTAGGTGGCATGCTAGGCATGATAATATTTCCAAATGGATTATTAAACGAAAACACAGAATAAATAACCTACGCGAATGATCACAAAATAATCCGTCTTAAAAATCTCTCTTAAATATTTTTTTATGATTCACAATAGATGATGAGATGTTTAACTTTAATTATACAAAATAAAGCAAGGAGCTGACTAAATATACACTCAGTATGAAAATACTGCTACACTGCAGTATTAATATAACGTCGATACCGAACCACTCTCAAAAGAAAACACGTTTTAACACAAGAATATCTTACTGAGAGTACATCTCGCTGTTCTCAAAATAAATCTCACGTGATGCGCGTCCAGTAGTGACCCCGGGTCACGGAGACCCCTCATCTCCGCATTTCTCACGACGCCACAGCATTCAAAGGGTTGATTCTCATGCAACTCGTTCTTTCAACTTTTTAAAGATAGAATGTTTTGCTTTATTTGGGAGAATAAATCTTAAATTTAAAATTTCAAAAACTCTAACGTTGTAATGGTGTCGTTCCTTGTTAATGATTATTACGTGGTGAGAAAAGTGCTTTACATAAGTGCTCAAACGCGATGGGTCTACAACAAGTAATTGTGGAGTGGCAATCACCATCCTGAGCCACCTTCAAAGTCCTACTTGTCAAGGCAAGTTTTGAGGCTAAATCGATGGGTCTGCCTGATTATTTAGAACAGACAATCTTTCGACCTAAGCCGTCCATCAGATCAGCTCAATGATACCATAACATTGTATTGTCACTAGTTACACATATATGCTTGAAATTTCAAGACAATCTGACGTTTGGAAGTGACATAAACATCCAATGTATATGGCTGAGATCCCTATATCAACTGTGAAAAGTGCTGATGATTTTGAAATTACTGAACCAATTTACTACGCTACACGTAGCCACATACAGACACACAACACAGACAAAGACTTCTATCTTATAATACCCCTCTTTTTGCGTCGGGGGTTAAGAAGGAATCTTCATGGCTCAAATCGCGGTTTATGCAGCGTGATTGGGAACACAGAATGATAGTAGTAGTACTCAGTAGTTGTATTTTAAGTGATAAAGGGAGAAAACCTGCTGAACTCTTTCATGGTAAAATGCACTCAATTATTACCTATTGTGCTCAGAGTGAGCATCAGGCAACATAGAATACTACTACCATTCAATCCGTTAGCTTTATTTATGCAATATGTACGTTTCTTCAATGCTTGCTTGCTGGGAAGTTTATTGCGCCGTTTCTTCTCCTCACCATAAACACTAGGCAGCGGTAAAGGGCGAGCGATGTAGGCAACTTATTGTATTTATTAGTTCATTTATCTTTATATATTAAATACTCAACCTAAATACATATAATAAATTTAGATAATACATATTTATATTTAGTATAATACACAGTCACGCATTACTCACATAAATCACACTTTCATTCATTCACAACCCAAAACAAATCTAAACTAATTTAATTAAATACACAAGCATCGCCGGATGACACTCGGTAGTATGCGGCGACCGGCCAGTTCTCATTACCACATACGTACAGCTATGTACCGCGCCGCGCGCATAGGTAGATGCGCCTGCGCCGCCCGGTAGTCCAGATTGATACATCGGTCGCGGAGCCCGTGTCGCTTGTATGCTCTTTCGCTTCCGCTAACCACTTCCGTATTGTTTCCGGTTCCTGTCTCGCTATCATTTACTGTGCTCAATCCTAAGCTTTGTAATTTTCTCCTTCTGGCTTATCAGTAATAAACTCATTACTTGGACTGTGTAAAGTGGTTGTTTATTACCTGCCTAATCACCTACGAACAACTACAATTGGTGACCCCTACGAGCACGATCAAGAGGGTTGATGTCTAGCAGCAGCGATAGTTCCAGGAAGTCTCAGGTGACTGCGCGCTCACGTGAGCGTCGCCTCAAAATGGCGGAACCCTTTTCGGATCCAGCGAATATACCCTCCTCGCCCACGCCGATTCATCACATGAAAATACCACCTTTCTGGCCTGAAAAACCAGCGATATGGTTCGCGCAAGTGGAAGGCCAGTTTGCCATTATGAAGGTTACGGATGAGGTGGCAAAATTTTACCATATCTTGGCCACATTGGACAGGCAGTATGCTGCAGAGGTGGAGGATGTTCTCACCGGCCCACCCGACTACCAGAGATTGAAAAACGAGCTCATAAAACGCTTGTCAGTGTCTCGTGAAAACAAAGTCAAGCAGTTATTGATGCACGAGCAGCTTGGTACCCGCAAGCCTTCACAATTTTTGCGGCATCTCCAGCATCTCGCGGGCCCTGAGATACCCGAAGATTTTTTAAGGACCATCTGGAGCAGTCGCCTTCCTACGGGAATGCAATCTATCGTTGCGTCGCAATCAACGTTGTCTCTAGATGCACTAGCTGAACTCGCAGACAGAATTAACGACATCGCGACGCCGACGCAACAGGTTTCAGCAGTTTCGACATCACCGATGGACGAGCTGACGCGTCAAGTTGTGGAGCTGACTCGTCAAGTGAGCGCACTCACAGCTCAAGTGAATCGGCAATCGCGACCTCGCGAACGAGATTCACGATCCCAACAACGGCAGCGGAGCGGGACACCGCACCGGTCGCAATCCAGTTATCGGCGGTTCCCGATCTGTTGGTACCACAACAAACATGGTACCAAAGCAGTGAAGTGCATCAAGCCCTGTGACTTCAAGGCGGGAAACTCCCCGGGCAGTCAGTGATGGCGACGGATGACTGCCTTAGTTCTACGGGTCGCCTCTTCGTCACGGATCGCGTATTAAATATACAGTTTTTAATAGACACCGGTAGTGATATTTGTGTGTACCCTGTATCCGCGCTTTGTGACCGCCGCCGTTGTAAAACGTCATATCAACTAAGTGCTGCCAATGGTTCTACTATCGATACGTACGGCTACATACAATTAAACTTAGACTTGGGGTTACGTCGTAACTTTCCGTGGCGTTTTGTCATTGCTGACGTCACAAAAGCTATAATCGGGGTAGATTTTCTTTCATTTTACCAACTGGTTGTCGATGTCAGTAAACAAAAACTTACCGATAGTCTAACCAATGTCAGCACCGTAGCCACTATATATAAATTTGATTGTGATGTCCTGAGTGTAAAAATCTCGACTGCCGGGAATAGTCAATTTCACAGTATTTTGTCCGAATATCCGGAAATAACACGCCCTGCTGGTATTCCGGGTGTCGTCAAACACAACACTGTACACTATATTCGCACTACACCAGGCCCCCCAGTGTCATGCTCTCCTCGTCGTCTCGCGCCGGACAAACTCAAGATAGCTAAACAAGAATTTGAGTTTATGTTAGCTAACGGTACGACACGTCCGTCTGATAGTCAATGGGCGTCACCTCTCCACCTAGTGTCCAAAAAGGATAATGGTTGGCGTCCGTGTGGTGACTACAGACAACTTAACGCTAGAACCATACCCGATCAATACCCTATTCGACACATACATGACTTTTCGAACAGTCTGTCTGGTTGTTTATTTTTTTCAGTAATTGATTTAGTCAAAGCTTACCATCATGTTCCAGTATTTAAGGACGATATTCCAAAGACCGCGATTACCACACCCTTCGGTTTATGGGAATTTCCTTTTATGACGTTTGGCCTACGTAATGCTGGTCAAACTTTTCAGAGATTCGTCGATGAAATGACCCGTGGTTTTGATTTTTGCTACCCATATTTAGACGATTTTCTTGTATTCTCCAAATCGAAGCAGGAACACGAAGACCATCTGAGACAGCTTTTCACCCGAATGAGAGACTACGGCGTACTTATTAACATCAGCAAGTGTGTCTTCGGCGTTTCCCAAGTAACGTTTCTCGGATATCATATTTCAAAAGAGGGCACTAAACCTCTCGACAGCAAGGTGAAAGCCATAGCTGACTTCCCCGTTCCCAAGACCGTTAGGGAGCTGAGACGCTTTCTGGGGATGGTCAATTTTTACAGGCGATTTTTGCCCAATGCTGCTCAAATACAGGCCCCCTTGAACGCATTATTGACTGGATCAGTCAAAGCTTCCCATCCCGTCGACATTTCAGGAATTTCTCTGCAAGCTTTTGAGGATTGCAAAAAGAACCTCTGTGACGCAGCTCTTTTAGCCCATCCCGACACAAAAGCCAAGTTAGGACTCGTCACTGACGCCTCTGATACGGCGATAGGTGGAGTCCTACAGCAGCGAAAGGATGGAGTTTGGCAGCCTCTAGCATTTTTCTCGCGCAAGTTGAGCCCATCGCAAGTGAAATACTCTCCATACGATCGTGAGCTCCTTGCGATCTACGAGAGTATTCGATATTTTCGATATATGCTAGAGGCCACTCACTTCACTGTCTATACTGACCACAAGCCGCTGTGTTACGCTTTTAATGAGAGAAAAAGTAACTGCTCTCCACGTCAGTATAGACATTTAGACTTCATCTCGCAGTTCACAACCGATATTCGTCACATCTCGGGTAAAGACAACGTCGTGGCTGATGCACTTTCCCGGGTTGACGAGCTGCAGATGGCAGTCGATTTTGAAATGATGGCCAAACTCCAAGCCACAGACCCTGAGCTTGCAGCGAATCTCCAAGGCGAAACGTCGCTTCGCCTAATCAAGACGAAAGTCCCTGGTAGTCGTACTGAGTTGTACTGCGACGTCAGTACAGCGACTCCAAGACCTTTCGTCCCCATACAACTGCGACAGCAGGTATTTAACTGCCTGCACTCTCTGAGTCATCCAGGTGCTAACGCATCGGCCAAACTGGTTGCACAACGCTTTGTCTGGCCTCTTATGCGTAAGAATTGCCGTGAATGGTCTAAGGCATGTTTGGCATGCCAGCGCACGAAGGTAAACAGGCATGTCGCGTCACCTTTAGGGACGCTCGATTTACCTTCAGCGCGTTTCAAATATGTCCATTTAGACCTGATCGGCCCATTACCGCCAGCTGGTGATTATCGGTATTGCCTTACACTCGTCGATCGATTCACGCGATGGCCGGAAGTTGTACCAATTACCGATATCACCGCCGAAACGGTCGCCAAAGCGTTTGTGTCTTGTTGGGTGTCCCGATACGGCTGTCCGTCTCAAATCGTCACCGACCGCGGAAGACAGTTTCAATCGGCACTGTTTCAGCAACTGTCCAAATCCATCGGTTTCGATCATCGCAGGACAACGGCGTACCACCCACAATGCAACGGTTTGGTCGAACGTTTTCACCGTCAGCTGAAGGCAGCTATAACCTGCCATGCTGACGTAAATTGGACTGAGTCGTTACCCTTTGTACTACTCGGCGTAAGGAGTGCCTACAAAGAAGACCTCCAAACTTCATCAGCCGAGCTGGTTTACGGTGAACCACTACGCCTCCCTGGCGAATTTTTTGGCCATGACGTCACTGGCTATACCACCGACATAACCGATTTCTCGGCACGGATGAAGTCCCACGCCGAGAATATACGACCGGTCCCGACCCAACACCACTCTGCACGCAAAATCTTCGTGTACAAAGATCTTGCCACATGTAATCACGTATTTCTAAGGGAAGAAGTGTTACGTGGCTCACTTCAGCCTGCTTACACAGGGCCACACGAAGTTCTGAAGAAGAGTGCCAAATACTTTACAATTCGCGTCAAGGGAAAAGACATGACAGTAAGCATAGACCGCCTGAAGCCAGCCTATATACTGTCGAATGACATAAGCCCACCACAACGCGTTACACATCTTCCTGATACTCTTCAGCCGGAGCCACAAGACTGTCCAGCCACCACACGGACGACACGTTCGGGAAGGAGGGTGCACTTTCCAAATTATTATCGCCCTTAGACCCGGTCTCTGGAGGGGAGTGATGTAGGCAACTTATTGTATTTATTAGTTCATTTATCTTTATATATTAAATACTCAACCTAAATACATATAATAAATTTAGATAATACATATTTATATTTAGTATAATACACAGTCACGCATTACTCACATAAATCACACTTTCATTCATTCACAACCCAAAACAAATCTAAACTAATTTAATTAAATACACAAGCATCGCCGGATGACACTCGGTAGTATGCGGCGACCGGCCAGTTCTCATTACCACATACGTACAGCTATGTACCGCGCCGCGCGCATAGGTAGATGCGCCTGCGCCGCCCGGTAGTCCAGATTGATACATCGGTCGCGGAGCCCGTGTCGCTTGTATGCTCTTTCGCTTCCGCTAACCACTTCCGTATTGTTTCCGGTTCCTGTCTCGCTATCATTTACTGTGCTCAATCCTAAGCTTTGTAATTTTCTCCTTCTGGCTTATCAGTAATAAACTCATTACTTGGACTGTGTAAAGTGGTTGTTTATTACCTGCCTAATCACCTACGAACAACTACAAGCGATTTTGAAGGCTGTTTTTTGTTACGTTGACGTTCATAAAAAACTGAGTAATTACAGTCTATTTTGAATAAACGAGCATTGAAGGTGAAGCTTTGCTACTCTTAAAATTGTAGCGTAAAATCTACTCTGGAATGTTATTCTGCACACCCAGCTAGAAAAAACAGACTTAAAAATTAATTCCAATTAAATAATAATCATACAATCTTTGATAAGTCTTCAGAGTACAAACAGCTTAAACCATTATACAAAGTTAGGCAACGTATAGCCTACAATGTATATCTTAATCCCTACTTCATCACTACATAGTATAAAACAAAGCTTCCCGCTGTCTGTCTGTCCCTATGTATGCTTAGATCTTTAAAACTACGCAACGGATATTGATGCGGTTGTTTTTAATAGATAAAGTGATTGAAGAGGAAGGTTTTAAGCCATAAAACGTACACGTGCGAAGCCGGGACGGGTCGCAAGTATATTATAAATGCGAATGTAACTCTGTCTGTCTGTCTCTTACGCTTTCACGCCTAAACCGCTTAACCGGTTTTGATGAAACTTGGTACAAAGATAATCTGGATCCCGAAGAAGGACACAGACTACTTTTATCCCGAAAACAGCGAAATATCTACGCAATATACGACATCCACGGGGACGAAGCTGCGGGCTCTACTTCCACATAAAACAGGACTAAGATCTAAAAACTTTTAATACAAAAAAAAACTCTACATAACCCACATTACCAGCTTAATTACATTAAAATAACGTCTTCATTCTCCTTAATAATAATGACGGTGTTATCTTTAAATCCATAGCGAGCAAGGCCAGTGGGTAGGTATATATAATTAAATTATACGTGGGTCCACACTAAGGCCGATAAGACCGAGTGGGCGGCGCGCGGGGGGTCCCAACGAAATGTTCGCGCCGGGGGTGGGCGTACGTGAAGACAGCGAGCTGAAGACGTGCTTGTAAATGTATAGAGATGTTAGTGCGATTATTCGGAAAAACTTTTTTTTGTACATTTAATACAGGCTGTAAGGGTAAACACCGTTATCCTTGAAACCAGTGGTTTGGTTTCATTTATAGAACGTAAAATCAATGAAAAATAACTTTTTTTTTTGTAAAATTTTCATTTTTCCTCAAAAGTATTTCACCCTATGCGCGGGGACAACAAGCTACGGAAGGGGGCGCGGGGAATTTGCCGCGTGGCCTGACGCACGGCCCCGCATAGTTTGCTACCCCAGTCAGTCAGCTGTGTCGTTAGCGAGTGTGTGTACGCTGCGTCGTACCGTCGCCGCGCCGCTCATTTCTCGCGCGTATATTTTTTTTTTTTACTCGTTCCTATCTTTTTATATTTAAGTCAACTACCCATGGTTGGAGTGATAACGGTGTTTACCCTTACATGCTGTATAAATTCACATATAAATGTGGGGCTACCATAGTCAGAAACGGCACATAATAGAGATTTTTGTAAAACAAAAGGGGAGTCCTTTGCTCAGCAGACGGAAAAAAAGAGGCAAGACAAAAAAACGACTTGGCTTGAACAGAAGCCTGAGCTGAATTAATTACATCATACACTTGGTGCTATGACTTCTCTATCATAGTCGCTGTTGTATCCAATTATTTTTGTATTTATCAGCCAAGCGTTTTGCCAATCAGCTAACGATGATGATGGATTCCAGTCAAATTAGATTTGGCTGAATATGAGTAGGTATTGCTATTAGTATTAGCTAGTTCCCCACCATGAATATATTTAGAATTCTACATAACCATGGACTGCACGAGTTAGTTGTAGGTGGTAGGTACTCAATGATCCTTATAAGTATATAATTCTAGACTATACCGAGAGAATGAGAGAAGTATAAATATTTTCTTGTGAGTGTCAGTCAACATTCACGGTTATGGATGAAGAAACTATTAACCACAATGTTTTCTAGTTGCGTTTGCCTTCAATAACAAAATGTACTTATTAGCTTCGAAGCAAAGAGCCTGAAAGTAGGTCAGGTTAATGCTAAAACGAAGACAAAAATGTCACTCTCACTCCAACTTATTTACCCAACTACAACAGTTCCTTTTGACGTTTTTAATAAAAATAATTACAAATGTTCTCTATTGTTTCAGGTATTACGTTCAGAGTACTTAATCTAGAGTACCGAAACACTTCAAGATTGCTATTGCAAGAAAAAAACACGGTGTGAGCATTATGTGCGAAAAGTCTAACATTGCAAGAAGATTCTCGAAAGAACTGGATTCCTGGTACTACAAAGGCCGCCGAAAAAGAAAATTGGTCGCCAAAGAAACTTCGGATACAACGTTGAGGTTACAAAAAAACATTTTAAGTGAAAAGTTTATCCACATTGAAAATTTTATAATCGCCTGAAATCTGTAAACTTTTCCAACGAAAACAACAATAATTTGAAGCCATGTTTCATCTCAAAAACATGACTTTAGTCGTACAATTCTTCAACAAAATTACTGACAGTGATACAATTAAGTATGTCTGAAAATTCCTTTGGCGGTATTATCAACTCTTTACGATTCCCCCGTGGTCCGCTCGAGCGGAGTCCGGGCGACTTTCGCTAGGGTGAAAGCAGTTTGAAAGTCGGGTCGGTATTGATCGAGTGTCTTGCCCCCCTGCTACCCTCACCCTCCGCGACCCGCGCCCCTCCCCCGCTAGCGTCCATAAGGAGCGCCCAATTCTGAGGATGGTCGTCTTTAATGTAGAATTAAGGCTAGCTTTAGTTATATAATATGGTTGTGTGGGTGTTTAGGTATAAGGTACTGTATTGCTAGAAGGTTCTATGTGAACCAAGCTTATGTTGAACAAAGAGTTACAATATTTGATTAATTTAATGAGTTTGTGAAATAAGTTGATAAGAAAATGGCTAATGAGTAGCCATTAAGGTTAATGGTTGTAAGTATTAATAACGATATCTTTCAAGTAATAAACTTGAAAGCGCCTTTTTAATTATTAAGATTCGATTAAGAATCGAATGGAAACATATAAAGTTAAAAACAAATGAAGTCGAATAAAAAAAAATACCGACCGAATTGAGAACCTCCTCTTTTTTTTTGAAGTCGGTTAAAAATGAAAAAGGTTCAGTCGCCTACCGTTTCACGAAAATTATGAAATAAGACGGTAGACATTTGAAAAACTGATGTAAATCATTAATTAAGTATTTATTGTGATTAATATGTTAGTATTTCACGTATACGCTGATGATGAAAAACACCTTCATCTTTAAAAAGTACTTTAAAATGTTGTTAATTTTTTTTTCTTTTTTAATGAGTTGATTCGCTAAAATGTTTCTAAATAAAACAACTTTAAAAACTAAATACTTATATTTTAGCTTAATACTTGATAATTATTGATTTCTGATAAAACAGCAATAATATCGTTTGCTACCCAAAACTAAAGAAGTATGTACTTAATTGTGTTTTGAAGGACTTTAAGGCATCTATAGTATCATTTATGCAGTATTACTTCAAATTAACGGGGGGAAACTTAACACACATTCAAATAAAGAAATGCCTAAACTTTAATTAGTGAGATAACGACATAATTAACTAACACAGTAACGAAGAGTGAGTACCTAGTAGATTTCGTGTTATCTAATTGTCAAGAGTTTAGGTATCATTTATTTGAATGTGTCCTAGATAACTAAAATCTTTTTTTTATCCCGTAGTAATCTGACAGGTACAAATGTCAAACTGGTCAAAAAAAAATTCTAAATTTTTCAAGTTTGACAGTTGTGCCTGTCAAATTGATCAAGGATTAAAAAATAAACTTCAGTAACCGTGCGGAGTTTCGCCAATTAATTTGAAGGAACCCTGTATTTATGGTCATAACTCCATCTCCTGTCAACAGACCCTCATATTACAAAGCCTACATGATCTAAATATTTTATTTAGGTATGTTCATTGAGCCACCACTTACCACAGAATAAATAGTCATACGTTTTTGTGGTTAAAAAATACAATTGATTAATACACACATCAACACAGTCTAGGGATATTTCAGGTTTAGTATCATAACTTTAAAAGTACTGGCCATATTAAAAAGATTTAAACGTCAATTTATTCCTGGCACATTTCTCTTTTGTATTCTAAATTCAAATAAAAAAAAATGAATGACAGTGGCGGTAAAATTAAATTAACTTTAACACGATAAATGACCGTCTCTGTGTGTTTTAAAGACTAAATTGTTTTTAATCGAAATTTTAATTTTTACTCAAGTTTAGTAATCAAATTCATACTGTTGGTTTTTCTTATACCATGGAACGCGGACATTTAACCAGAGAAGAGATGTTGAGAGCAATAGGCATGCTGAAAGCGGGCGCGATCCAGAGCAATGTTGCTGATGCCATTGGCACCAGTCAAAGCGTTATATCAAGATTGTGGTCTCGCTACCGGGACTCTGGCGAGGTGGCTGAGCGGCACCCTGGGAATCTTCGAATTACCACCGCAAGACAAGACCGATTTTTACAAATAACGGCGAAAAGACAACCTACCACTACAGCTAGGCAATTGGTTTCGAAGTTACAGTTGGAGCACCAGGTGCTGGTGAGAGATCAAACTGTAAGGAGGAGACTGCACGAAGTCAATCTTCATGCTCGTAGACCACTTTGGATTCCAACACTACTTTGAGGCAATCGCGAACGACGATTACAATGGGCAAATTAACATTTGGCTGGGAACGATCGCCAGTGGGCTAGAGTGTTATTCTCTGATGAATCCCGGTTCGGCTTTCATCCAGATTCACAAAGAACACGTGTTTGACGAACACCTGGACGTGAGAGCCGCCTGAGAAATTCCCAGGAAGTCCATCCGTACCAAGGTGGAACAATAATGGTTTGGGCAGGAATACGCCTAAGCGGGAGATCCGACCTCGTTTGGGTTCACAGCAACTAAGCTGCAGCAAAATACCGTGACGAGATACTGGAACCTGTAGTCCGACCACACCGATTGCAAATGGGTCAAGATTTTATGCTTATGCATGATAATGCCCGCCCACATACGGCTCGAGTGGTAACTTAGTGGCTGCAGCAACATAATGTGGCAACCCTGGACTGGCCCGCGCAGTTCCCGGATTTAAATCCAATTGAGCATGGGTGGGATATGTTCCAACGAAGGGCTTTACAAAATTTTCCTGAAAATCTGGTGACACACAATCAACTTTTCATGCATCTTCGTCGAACCTAGGACCATATCCCACAAGGAGATATCGATAACCTCATTTTGAGTATGAGTAATCGTTGCAGATGTGTTATTAACATCCGAGGTGCTTTAACCGATTATTAATGTTTATTTTGAAATCAATTTATGTTTCATTTATTTTTGTTTTTTTTTTTTATTTAATCACCAAAAACAGAATTAAGCTTTTTTTTACATAGTGCACTTTTATTCATTTCTACTAAAAAAATACATTTAAAAAAAAAAGTTTAATTTTTATCTTATATCCTATTAGCGTATAAAATACTGCGTATTTTGATATAAGTATGTTATAAGATTTTCTATGTAGTATCTTTTCAATACGTGAATAACTAAAATATCCCTAGATTGTGTTGATGTGTGTGTTTCTGTGAAATCAATACAAAATTGTAAGTTATTGGTTGTCATCGTCATGTTATGATAACTTTCAGTACGTATGCGTTTTTTTTTAAATGAAAACTTTTTTGAATTACAAAAAAAAACTTCTAAAGTTAATCACATTTTTTTTACTAAAATATATTTTATAAAATATAAAACTTGTCCCCAACAACTTATAACGATAAAAAACTAGTATGTAGTCTGTATTCTGTACACAATGACAACTTATCATAAATAATGACGATACGTAGGTACGTACACAACGATCTTACATTACGGGCAACCCTATTAACAGCGCGACACCTGAGAGGCAGCCCTAGCGAAATCGAGGGATGACACCCAATACGCGTACCTATTCTGTTGTATGAACTAAACTTTATAAAGTGAATAAAATTGGTTTTGAACAAGAATAAGCAGAGTAGAGTTATTTAGAATGTAATTTACATAGAACTGTTGATAAGTTAATAGTCAGTTACCTACTGAAAAATAAAGGCAAATTCATTCCAATTTGAGCAATGTTTAAAATCTTATAAATATAAGTAAAACGGTGTCAAGTTTTGAATTCAAATTCTAAACAGCATACCTAATCATTGCAGTGTTTGAAACAGTTAGCAACTAAAACTGATTAATTTACTTTTGTTTCAATGTTGTCGAAACCCTGGGAATATCGTCTTGCAAAATCTCACTGACAAAGGAACCGAAATTATCTTACAAACTGTTCTTATTGTATTTACTTAAGTGTGTTTGTAATAAATAAAATTAGAACTTAGAACGCAGCAAATTCGACATCCCTCAAAATTAAAAACAGAACATGAAATCGATAAACCTAACAAGAATACAACCGCAGGGCTAGCCACGGTACACTTTCGTCCGCTCTCGCCTTACATTCTCGACTTGATTAATGTGTGTACCGACCGAGTTAATCACCCACTCGAGATGCCGATGATAACCGCTCGTTTGTGCCACCGCCTGTGCTTTAAAAAAATATAAGATTTTATCTATGGTTTCGATTGCAGTGCAAATAAATACCTACATTCTGCGTTTGAAAATGGAAAACCATTTTCATTTGTTTTGTATTTCTTGGATTGATTCTTTATTAAGTTTTAGATACTTTTTAAAAATTAAATGTTTAGGTATCGTGGAATAAAAAAAAGTTAAACCATTGTGTCGTAACCCGTAACACTTGACAAAGGATTTTTTTTTCTATTGGGGTGTATTAACCTTAAGTTATAGAAGATTGATTTTGTTTTCATTCCACAAGGAATGGTTTCATAATTCCCCCTAAAATTGCTAAGTACAAAATTCTGTACGTTTACAGATGCACGTGTGATGTCTTGAAACGCAAATTGATTTCGTACCGTTTCGTTTGCCTTATCGATAAACGTATACTTTTATTTTAAAAAAACCACGGAAATACAAACACATGAAAATTATTTTCCGTTTTCAGATGAAGAATTTGATTACGAAATAGCTGTCCATTAAAAGAGAGAAATATTACATCATAATTATAGTCTATTCTAGTGCTTATTTGAAAGATTTAAATTTTGATACCAGTTTTGAGTCCTATTGGCAAAATCAATAGACATATTAACAGATATTTCTATGTCATACGAAGACATCAATATCTTCGAGATTTCAAAAGCGATGCTTTTCATTTGCTACAGCATAGATTATTTTGAGAGATAGAGGAGTTATAATAGGAAAGCGGACTCCATACCAGAAGCAAGCACAACGGTGACAAGACTTATGTCATAATTTCCTTCGAATTAGAAAAATAAGAAGTAGAAGAGATTGGACAGATTTACGACATGTCACCGTGCTACGCTTAGATTTAAAAACGCTTAAGCTAAATCCACCAGTATATTTTATTGCGCAAGTTATCGCAAATGCTCGCTTTGTTCGTAAAACTTGTACAAATTGAAACTAGAAAACAAGTCACGAGTGAATCGGTTTCTTCTGGGCAAGCGTGCTCCATCGTAGACCGCATCATCGCTTAACATCAGGTGAGATGGCGGTGAAAAGCAGGCCCAGTACGAAATAAATTTTAAAAAATCGACTTGCTGCGTGTTTGTTTGAAAGTTGCTTGCAAAAATCAACATGCGCAATAAAAATTGCTAGTGGATTTGGCGCTATAGTTGCTTAATCGCAACTTTGTCAAAACTGTATTACACATTACGTGTGTTCTCAGCAACTCGTTCCACGTGTGGTTTCGTCCAGTGTGCCATAATTAATGGCACCACGAACTGCCACTAAGAAGCGGACTGTGGGCGGCGATCGATATAACCCACACTTTAAGGATCGTTCCTTCTAGAGAAGCGTAGCTTCATTACGTAACAGCGACTGCTAATGGTTGTTGACTGATTGCTACTTAAAATTGCTTTATTGAATTTAACTAGGTAAATATTCAAATTATTTTAACATTTCTTCAACAAATTATTGCTGTTAACACTGTATATTAGTTTCAGATTGTTTTTATATTTGTCTCATTATTTGACCGCAGTGGCGTTTGGAGTTTTCATTATTGTAATTGGAGATTTAAACGTTTGAATTCTTAACTTCGGGATAGTGAAGATAACGTCCTTAATTTTTCTAAACGTTTTTCGAAAACTCATTTAAGTTCAATCAAGCAAGTTTAAATGATGAGGACATAGAGAGGGAGCGCAGGGCTTTGGCGGTGAGAGGCAATATGCTCGCTCGCAGGTTTGCACGTTGCGCGAGTGAAGTGAAAATAACACTTTTTAAGGCTTTCTGCCAATCATTTTACTCGAGCGGCCTGTGGGTGAAGCATACGCGGCGAACCTATATAGCCCTGCGAACCCAGTATAACAATACTTTTAGGATGCTGTTGGGACTGCCGTGGCGCTGCAGTGCATCGGGTATGTTTGCGGAGTCGCATACTGACGGCTTTCAAGCAATTATGCGCAAAAAATCTGCTTCCCTACTGCAGCGCTTGCGTAGCAGTGGCAACAGCATCCTTAAAGTAATTGCTGCGAGAGTCGACTGCCCTTACCAGAACCACTGGATAAGAGTAGCGCTAGGATTAGTGTAGGATTAATTTTACTAACATAGCTGTAACTAACCCAATATGAGTGAAACTCGAAATAAAGATTTTTTTATTATTATTATTTCGTTTATTCATTTAAATACATATAAATTACATTTTTAAATATTTCATTATAAAAAAAAAAACATTTAAAAATATAAAAAATAGTAGCCCACCGGCATCGGGAACAGGGTCCAAGCTGCCGGCGGTCAGGGCTCCAGAGAGAGGAACTTCCTAACGATACGCGCCGTGTCCAGAAGTACCGCTTTCTGAATCAAACCCTTGATCCAGCTGCCTAACGAGAGCCTCATCAGATGTTGGTCGAGGCTCTTGGCTATTAAGCCATTGGCTGTAACGACTATCGGCACAATGACTGCTGAGTCAACATCCCACATGTCGACAACCTCGTGTGCCAAATCAAGATATTTGATTTTTTTATCATTTTCGGCTTTCACGAGGTTCTCGTCATGCGGAACAGCGATGTCAACAATCACTGTGCGGCGTTCTAATCGATCTATCACCACGATGTCAGGCTTATTGGCAACAATAGTCCTATCAGTGATGATAGATCGATCCCAATACAGTGTGACATGACCATTCTCGAGAACTGGGTCGGGCACATACTTGTAGTATGGTACTTCTGTGTCCACAAGGTTATATTTCAGAGCAAGTTGCTGGTGGATAATCCTAGCTACGAGGTTGTGCCTGTGCAAATACTCACCGTTAGCAAGACGAGAACAACCAGAGACAATATGTCGGATAGATTCACCGGGACAGTGGCATGCCCGACAGATGTCAACCGTGCCGTCCTTCACAATATATTTTCTGTAGTTGTTCGTCATCATTACCTCGTCCATAATTGCACAAACAAAACCTTCGGTTTCCCCGAAGAGGTCACCGAATCGTAGCCAGGCCACGGACGCTAGGAAATCTACATCGGGCCCATGAAGGGCCCGGTAAAAGCGTCCGTGAAGCTCCTTGCTCCGCCATACCTCCCTGCGGCCATTAGTATCAAGTACTACAGGCTTGCGCCAGTTCTCTTTCGCCAAGGAGAGCGGAGTGAGTCCCTTGTCCACTGCGACTACATCTCGATGCATCCCCACGTCGGCTTGGGAGAAGTACTCCCTGAGACTGCACACCTCACGGTTGTGGAGGGTCTTAGCATTTAAAAAGCCTCGACCCCCACACTTCCGCGGGATGTACAGTCTCATTACCGATGAGCGTGGGTGATGCATTCGATATGCAGTCAGCAGCGTACGGACCCTTCTATCCAGGGCGTCAAGTTCGGTCTGAGTCCACCTGAGTATGCCGAAGGAGTACATCAGGACCGGCATGACCCAACCGTTAAAGGCGCGCACCTTGTTACCACCCGACAAAAGACTTTTAAGTACTTTTATCAGGCGGCCAAAGAAACGCTCCTTCAACGATTGCTTCATGTCAGCCTCGTTGATGCCTAACGCCTCCGACATGCCCAGGTATTTGTAGGTCTCGGTTGAGGAGAGGGACCTAAGGTGTATGGCATCCGAGAGTTGGGTTCCCACGGATTCCATAATCCTCCCTCGCTTTACATGCATGACTGCACATTTGTCCACACCAAATTCCATCCTGATGGAATTACTGAAAGTTTCAGTTACCTTCAGTAAATCCACCAGTTGCAAATTGTTGGGGGCAAAGAGTTTCAGATCATCCATGTAAAGGAGGTGGGATATTACCTGACCACCTCTTCTCAACCGATAGCCCAACCCTGACCCCTCGAGCAATGTGCTTAGAGGATTCAAGGCTAGGCAAAACCACAGCGGGCTCAGACTATCGCCCTGGAATATACCCCGCTCAATCCTGATCAGTTCACCGTTCCCTTGAATTTGTCGACATCCTGGATAGTGAAGCACCGTCCTCCATTGCCCCATACATGACATCAGGAAGGTGCGTAGAGTTGCATTTATTTTATACAACTCCAGCACCCTCATGAGCCATGTATGCGGCACCGAGTCATAGGCTTTCTTATAGTCTATCCAACATGTCGACAGATCCTTTCGGGACCGACGAACTTGCTGGCTGATGGCCATGTCAATGAGAAGTAGCTCTTTAGTACCGCGAGACCCATTCCTACATCCATTCTGAGAATCAGACATGATCGCATTATTATCAATATGATTATTAATCTTTGCTCTCAGAATAGATGTAAGAAGTTTATAGACCGTTGGCAAACACGTAATCGGTCTATAATTTTTGGGTTCCGCGGTACTACCTGATTTGAAGAGCAGGTGGGTTACTCCTGTCGTCAAGAACGATGGCAACGACCCAGATTCCAGAGATGACTGGAATTGTGAAGCCAAACGAGCATGCGAACTGCGCAACCATTTTATCCAAAAGTTGTGCAGTCCGTCCGGGCCAGGAGATTTCCAATTCGGCATTGGACGGACTGCACTGGTTACGTCTTGGGGGCCAATAGTTACAGCCCCCATTTCTTGGATTGGTTCGCATGCTCGCTGGACCTCCTGCATCCAGTCACCCTCAGTGTGAGTGACAGGCACCGACCAGATATTGCGCCAAAATGCATTCATGACATCATTATCCGGAAGGTGCGTGTCACTCACACCTTGATCAGGCCGTTCCCACGTTCTATAAACCCACCTTTGATCACTTTGGAAGATGCGGTTTTGGGTATATCGATCCACACGCCGCCTGTACCTACGGATACGGTTCGCCCATGCATACACCTTCTGCTTCAGGAAGTCGATGCGCTCTGTGACGTGAGATACGTATTCTCCAGGACTGACATCAGTCCCAGAGAACGCTCGCCTCACAAAGCGCATCACTCTCGGCCGTATATTGCCCTCCCTGAAGCAGGTGAGCTTACCGATGAGCACCCTGGCCTCGTCGATACGACGCTCAATCCTGCATTGCCAAGCTGGCCCGGTGGATTTTGGTCGTGTAGCTCTGTTATCATTTGGGAATTTGACATGAGCTACACGACACGCCGCAACAGCTGCACAATACAGAATTGAGTGTGTATCGCCGAGGTCTTTGCTGCTCTCAAGAACATTTGAAAGCAGCGAATCCAGGGCACACACCAGCGCTCTGTTTTTGTTATGCATAGGCAAACGCGGTAACCGCGGCCTAAGCTCGGGTGGTGTGGATCGAAATTCCCGGAGCGCATCCTCCAAAGCACTTCTCATTATTTCACTGTATTGGGTACCTGCAGATATAGCCCTGTCCTGCTCTTCCTCGTCAGCGTGGTTGGGCTGCAGCGGTACCGCGGGGGGTACTAGCGGCTGCGTCCTAATCTGCGACGGGGGAGGGGTGGCATGGCTATTCTGCATCTCATCACGAAGCCTACCAAGCGCGGCGTCATCCAACCTGTGATCACGTTGGATGACTCGCACCTGATCCGACAGTCGTTGCGCCGAGACGTTGACAGCTGGTTCAAGTGTCCGAAACAGAGAGAGCATCCGGCCACGGTACGCGGTCAGATTAGTTCCCCCCTCTGTAGCCCCAAAGTATGCGCGCATGCAGTTCTCATTCATAGACTGAGTCCATCGCATGCGCTGCACACTTCCGCCGGGAGCGGGGACCCTGTCAGAGGCCGGTGGGCCTCGAGGTCCCAAGCAGGTCGGCGGTCGGCCTCTTCCACGGCGACGCGCAGGTGGTGGTGATGGTGACGTCGCCGGTGAGAAGTATTCGTCGCTCGAGCTCGACGCAACTGCAGCGGCCGGTGTCACATCACTCACGATGGAGGCGGGTTCCGGCGGCTGCGAGGCGGAGCTGAGCGACGAAGCCGATGGTGTTGGGTGTGTGCGTTGTAGTGTCTTGGCCCGGCTTCTTGTCAGCATTCGTTATAGTTCTTTGTATTTTTCATGGTGTCATTCAATTTCTCGTCCAGGTTATGTGAGGGTGTTTTGTGATGGTTTTTTCTCTTATTTATCATTTTTTAATTTATTTTTGCTGATACATTTGGAATATTGAAACTTCAGACGAAATTGTGACTATTTTACAAATAATATTATATTTCTCGTGAAAATTATATTGTGTCGCCTTGACAACCGGACCACAGATTATTATTATTATTATTATTAAATAGCAATTAGTCAACAACCACTACCAGATGGTCCTTGGTCTTTGGCGCACTTGGCCTCTTCCAAAACAAAAGGCAACGCCGCTATTTACGTTGATAATTTTTTGCCGTTCAATTCAGAGATTTTTGTGGTCCTATATTGTTTCTTGATATAGTAATTTTATAGAACAAAAACATGTTTCGTATGTTCCATTAGTTACCTAAAAACATTTGAAACTGTTGTATGTCCGTTTAAAATCAATCAAATAACAGCAGTAAGTACCGAAATTCAAGCTTACCTGCGACTGTTGCACAACGGTTGCAAACCGATCGCATTTCCTAGATGCACGCGCGTCACAGTTTCGGTTGCGGTACCCCACGGCTAGCGGGTGTTTCTTCTTACGTTCCTTACGTCCACCTACCACCCGACCAGCTCAACGAGAGCTCTCAAAATCCATCGCGGGTTCCCATATTCTACCAACGTTCTCTTTAGGTATACTACAGACGAGAGACTTGTCGACGTTAATAACGATAATCAGCTCATTACCGTCCCACTGTTGGGCACGGGCCTCTTCTTAGAATGAGAAGGGTTTAGGCCACAGTCCACCACGCTGGCCTGGTGCGGGTTGGCGGACTACACACACTATTGAGATCATTTTTGAGGCATCTCAGGTGTGTAGATTCCCTCACGATGTTTTCCTTAACGCAAATGATAATCAAATTCTGATGCACATGAATTCGAAAAGTGGTGCGGGCCGTTATCGAACTCAGACCCTCCTGCGTGTCTATCACTGCTACTTTTTAATCAATCATGTCAATAGACGAGTACAATTAAGCGATCCTGAGGATAATTTCTGATTATCATCTCGCTCGTGTCAAATGTATCTTGTTAATGATTTCACTTGTACTTGAATAGTTCAAAGAAAGATTCTGATGCTCATACTCTTGACAGAAATCTATTATATCCACAGCATATTTAGTCGGGCCTATTTCCTGAACATATACATGACATTCAACCATTAACGCAGAAACACATGGATAGCGCTCAAAAATGTCCGAACCGAACGTAGGGTGTCGAATCTTCATATGGTGAAACCCTAAATTAAGCATTGTGATGACGATATAGGATTTAAATTAGTTTGTTGGCATTTCTAAGTTTATAGGGCCGTATGCCTTGACGCGCGCGCTGGTGGTGTATGTAAACTTAGGACACTATCTTCGTGAATATTGTACTAGACCCTAGTCCGTGTGTTTCTACGTCAATCATCATCATTATCATCATTCAGCCGAAAGACGTCCGCTACTGGACATAGGCCTCCCCGTCCTGTGCTTCTCGCATCCAGCGGATTTCCGCGACCTTCACCAAATCTCTACGTCAATGCATGCAACGTATCTTTTTTCGGCGTAAAAATCGGCTCTAGTGTCGTTCGCGTGCAATCTACCTAAGCAGGTCGGCAAGTCACGTTACACTGGTAGTTTATATGTTCCTTAGTGGGTGGGGTGTGTATGTGTGCTAACTTTAAGACAGTTAGAGGGTTCGCAATCAGAACTAGCAGTGCTTTTCATTAGTACAAACGTTATCTACACGCTCGTACATGTTTTGTTTCAGCGTTTGTTTTGCACGTATTTGATCATTGATACTGGGTGATATTGATTGAATGTAAATATGCATAGCGCGGTTAAAAATGGAATGAGATTGAAACCAATAAAAAAAAGGAAAAATAGATTCTACTTTTTAAATTTTGATAGAACTATTGTTCATTTTGTTTGGTTGAACATCAAGATATTAAAAGATAAATGCATCTCTTGTTTTAATCAAATTTTAACGAAATAAGTATAATTAAACGTGTATAATCATTATATTATTTTTGTAAAAATATTTAATAAGTTCATATATAATGAATAAACGAATGAAATAAAATTGTGACAGTTACAAATCTACTTCGTTATTGATAGTCTAACACTACAAGCGTTAAATCACATAAAAATATCCCAAAATTACTTCCATTTGCATAGTAAAATAAAAATTCCTTTCATTGACTTATTTTTCCTAATAAAAGCCATAATGGCTGGTCGATTAAGGTCCGTTCACATTAGTATTCAACCCTCTACTGCTGCACTTCTTTAATTTTCACGCGGAACATAAACGCTACGGCGCGGCGGCGGCACGTGAGCAGAAAACTGAACTCAAGAACATTAATAAACATGTCTTCTTCTTTTTTACTTCTTTTATTAATTGGTTTACTAGCCAGTATATTAATTTTGAATTCAGAATTCCTAATTCAATTCGAAATACGAATACCCTAATTTTCATTGTTTGCCTTTTCTCTTTTTTCGTGATCGATTGATCTGTAAGGTAAAGGCTCCGCTTGTCGCGGTCAGTCCGCAGATGGGTGACCACTTTTTACACATTGAGTCCCCAGCCACAGCTGTTATACGATTACCTATCACACAGGTATACATATACAACCTTATTTTTACTTTATACGAAAACCGAGACACCCCAACAAGATTTCCATCAGAACTGCCTGAATATGTGTTTTTTTTTAGTAAATCTCCAAGTTACACCTTAGTTTATGTCGCGTTAAGTTCCCTAAAAAAGAGTGAAATGCCTGAGATATGCTATGCAGGGGTCGCCTAATACACGGAAACTGACCGAGAGAACCGTCTCAAGCCTCAAGGTGTCTATTCCCGTCAACTGTTATGGGTAGAAAACTACTGAAACAAAATTGAAATTTATGAAAAAAAAAGTGGTGAAAAAAATATGTCAATCGATTCTCCTAGTGATTCTGAACAAACTAGTTTCAGGTTTAGTATATACTAAAACTAAGCTTGTAGATAAAACGACAACTGTTGTCGTTTCCGTGCTCGCGTGCTAACACCGCTGCTGGTTAGATTAGAAAGTGACTCCGACTTAGTTGGGATAAGGTGATAATTTCAATTTTTCCCGTGAGTTGATTCTATACGTTTTTGTCTTCAATTGTTAAAGCGTGATTGACGTTTTCAGATTGAATAGAAGGTTTTAGTTTTAACCTTACGTCTGGTTTCATCGCTAACGGTGAAAGCACTTTTAGAATCCGCTTAGCAATGTTTCCTGTGCAGTAACACAGAGAGAGAAACCTTTAGTACAAAAATACATGTTTTATAAATCGACACTGAGCACCTTCACAATAAATTGGCAGAAACATCTCAGCGCTGATTTGCCCTATCATTTACTTGAAATATTTATGTGTGTACTCGTATTTATAAGTTTTATTTTGTACGAAAATATTTGCATACATTCCCATTATTATGATGTATCTACATATTTGTAATATCTTCGGCCACCAGTGAAAACCTCGTTAAGCCAAAAGCAAAATTTTACAGGAGACGGAAAAAAACGTTTACTGAATTTTTTTGTAAGGAACTTCACTGTGTTTTTTTTTTTGTTTTATTATTAACTAGCGACCCGCTCCGGCTTTGCACGTGTACGTTTTATAGCTTAAAACCGTCTTCTTGAATTACTCTATCTATTAAAAAAAACCGCATCTAAATCCGTTGCGTAGTTTTAAAGATCTAAGCATACATAGGGGCAGACAGCGGGAAGCGACTTTGTTTTATACCATGTAGTGATGACCCATTGCCTACTAAGGGCTGATTTTTCAATCGTCAGATAACTTTTATTGGAGGAATAAGTTTGACATTTTGACAGCTTTTGGACAAAATATGTCAAAATGACAAACTTATTTCTCAGAAAAAAATTATCTGTCGATCGAAAAATCGATCCTTAATCATGTAATTAGTATTTAAACATGAATTCTCGAAGGGTGTCAAATGCGAATTACGACGTTTTCTTGTTTTTTTTTTCTTTAATTAAGTTTTCAGCAGATAAACATAAGCATTATTCATAATATAATCTTTATTTGCATTCAAATTGAACTCAGGCCAGTCTAAAATATGAGTTGCGAGGTTTTCTGTAGTCTAGTGTTTGACCAAAATGACTATTTACGAGGTTTTCACTGGTTGCCTATGTGTATAATAAAATAATGTAGTATATTAAGTAGTATTTCTGAAGTTTACCTACCTTCCTTCCTACCTTTAGATACCCTATCCTATGCTTACTTTTAATATCGTATCGTATGACAATAATGCTGTTCAATGCATCTACCATGTTTTGTCTCTGCATCACTCTAAGGTCGGCTGGTAGAAAATGCCCGAGGCATTAAGTCCGCCTCTGTACTAATGTTGAGCAAAACTATAAATTAAAAAAAAAAGTTTGTATATTTGGCAAGTTAGACGAATAGATAACCCTTCTACGCCCTAAATATGTTATCTTTCTATCAAAAATATAGCCATAATGTTACGATTATAGAATGCTATCTTTTTAAATACCTGGATAAAAAACAACGAATCAAATGGTTTGTCTTTGGATCTGAATTAACTTCTTTACTTCTAAACTTGACTATTTGGCGAAGGCGATTGGTTATTTTGATATCCTTTGGATGTAAAAATATTTATGTACAGTTGTAAAGTTTGAATTTTCATTATTAGGGAGTTTTAAACGTCTGTACAAAAACATTACTATAATAATAGAGATGTATGGGCTGTCATAACGCACTAGATAATTTCTACCAGACAACCTTTAGATGGACATGATTTGCAAGAAAGAAGAAAACTGCAAATAAAACATAATAAAAATAAAACGCCTGACACCCCGAGATTCTTCATAATAAAGGAATTTGTACGAGAATGTGAGAACGTTTGTTCATTTAAAAAGGCTTTGCAAAGGATGAGAAAATTGTTTCGAGAACAAAAGACATTCCGTTCCTTCTTTGTTTCTTAACTAAAGCAACAAGAATGTTATGTGATATGTTAACAAGTTTTTATCGTAAGAAATAATTATTCTGAATTTATTTACACGAATTAGATCATTACTAAGGTAAAAACTTTAAAAAAGTAAAAACCGACTTCAAAAAAAACAAAACGGAGTAAAATAATTATCATTTAATAAAACTACCAGTTTCAGAAGTCGGTGTTCTACGCTGAAACAAATTGAATACACCGACTTCTGAAACTGGTAGTTTTATTAAATGATAATTATTTTACTCCGTTTTGTTTTTTTTTGAAGTCGGTTTTTACTTTTTTAAAGTTTTTTTTTTGTTTGTATGTCAGAGCTTCATGGCAATACTACTTACTGAAAGTTCAAATTTGGCAAAAATATCCGTTAAAGAGCGAGCCAGGTTATAGAGTACAAATCATACAATCATTTTTATCCAAAATATTGAATGTACCTGCAGTTATTGCTTCGTTACGATTTTATTATATGTATACAAGCTTAGTTTTAGTATATACTAAACCTGAAACTAGTTTGTTCAGAATCACTAGGAGAATCGATTGACATATTTTTTACACCGTTTTTTTTTTAATTTCTATTTTCTTTCAGTAGGTTTCTAGCCATAATAGTTGACGGGAATAGACACCTTGAGGCTTGAGTTGGTCCTCTCGGTCAGTTTCCGTGTATTTGTTGTCCCCTGCATAGCACATCTCAGGCATTTCACACTTTACTAGGGAACTTAACGCGACATAAACTACGGTGATTGATGGAGATTTATTATAAAAAAAACATATTCAGGCAGTTCTGATGAAAATATTGTTGGGGTGTCTCGGTTTTTGTATATACTAAAAACATCGTTGTAGATTAAAACAGAAGTCGGTGCTAATCCACGCTGAACCAATTTGAAAGCACCGACTTCTAAAACTGCTATAAATTAATTATAGCGGGAATGTATCCGATCGTGGGCTCTCTGGACGCAAGCGCTGCTTTGTCACTTGTTGGCTAATGTCAAGATTGAAGAAGTTCGTCTCCTGTCTCGCTAGCTATGTCTACGCCAGTGCGCTTTCATATTCATCTTGCATCTTCGTCTGAAGCATGCGTGAAGCGCCATTGCGCATGCCTTAATACTGAACACTGATGAACTAGTTCGACAAAAGCGCATGCCCCTAGCGCACGCTAATCCGTCTACTGTATGTCGACTGACGACTGACCGAGGCGCACCGGTGCAGACGATAAGCTGCGTGCGTCATATGGCAATCAATATTGCATACGCTTGACGCAAGAGGAATTGAAAGTTGAAAGTGCAAGATGAAAATGAAAGCGCACTGGTTTAGACATACCATATAGTATATAGTCTATGTCCTGTCTTTTTGGAAGATTCTTTATTGTGTGGATGTTGTGTGTGTAAGTAGTTTAATAAAGTTTTACATCGCCAACCAAGCCCCTGTCACTGAACTGTCCATTTCAACTATATCTTGGCGCTCAACGTGTGTTTTTGCATTTTTGTAACAAAACAGGGGTGTATTGTTTATACAATCATTGTTTTTTTTTACAGTTACGCTCGTGGAACGCGGCCTGCCCAACCGGGCGACTCCATCCACTACCGAATGAAATGGAGAGTAAGTTAACTTTTTTAATTATAACCTAACAAGTAAAATTTCTACTTTTGCTCGAAATAGGTTGTTGATATTACTCTTCTTTTGGTGCATTATTTTGTCGCTCTGAGGGTAACAATTTCATTGTTATACTGAAGCTATGCTCGCATGTAGCGGAAATGCGACACCATGAAGTTCAATTCAAGAAGTATCGTACATAGATATGAATAAAATATACAATTTAATTAAATATTATGTGCGAAACGAGTATTTCTAGTGCAAAATTCACTCACTGATAACGTTACGTTTACATTACTTTTACGTCACAGCGTTGGGCTAGGTCTACAGGTCTAGTAATTTCGCGAAACCACGAACTGAGTCTAGTTTTTCGTGAAATTACTTATAACATTTACTGAGCAAAACACGCAAATCAAAACATACTGGAACAAAAACTTCAATAATACGTTTCGTTTCAGGTTATACTCTTTGCTGCCAGGTGAGGCTATCCGCGGGCAACCTCAGAAAAGCAGTTGAAAGACAATTAGAAATTATAAACAACGGATTGAGAAAGGGTTAAAAAAAAGTAAAAACCGACTTCAAGAAATACTAAAAGGAGTAAAATAATTACCATAATCGGCGGCTTCTGTTTGCTTCAGTGTAGAGTTGCACTGACTTCTGAAACTGTTAATTTTATGTTATGGTAATTATTTTACTCCTTTTAGTATTTCTTGAAGTCGGCTTTTAGTTTTTTTTAAGTTTTTTTTTATTAAATACGTTTTAGTGTCATAATTTTAACCCCCTCCTTCATAACCCTTCTTTTTGGCTTTGACGTAGTCGGGCATAAAAAGTCCTTTCAAATGTTACCTTACACGATATAATGAAAACATTCCAAAGGGGGGAGGGGGGGACACGCACCCCCTCCTCTTTTCCAGTAGTCAGTTCCCAACAACAAATATAAACAAAGCAATATTAGTAATTTGAGAATTTTGCTTTGATCCGATGAGGAGTTCCGTTCCATATCTCTGAAGTTCATAGTCTAATCGTAACAAAATTTATATGGGACCAATCGGAAAGTATACCCTTTCGAACAAAAAAAGATTTTTTCAAATCGGTTCATAAATGACGGAGATATGAGGTAACAAACATAAAAAAAAAAAAAAAAATACAACCGAATTGAGAACCTCCTCCTTTTTGAAGTCGGTTAAAAAGGCTAAGTAAGTAAGGTACTGTTTGCCCTTCTTTACCGTAAAAGACATGTTATTATTTGCACTTAAATAAATAAATACTCATCAGACAAGTTTGTGGAAAACATGTTTAAATGTTTACCTCTTATCAAAAATATACCTAACATCAATCATGAATTCATGACAGTTGATGTGTCAAAAACAATATTCATTGCGTAGTACATAGTTGTGAAGAAGTCGGATTGTTAATACATACGACGCTATGGAAATTGTTGACCTGTCAAAATCATAGCCATAGCACAGTCTACCTATATCTTACTCCTTACAGTCGGTCAACGTAGAACATTGTCGCAGAGCAATCGTGCGGGGGGTTGCGGGGTGAAGGAGCGGAGGTTATGTCCCGAGTAGCCATACTGCATACTTGGGACATAACCTCCGCCCCTACATAATTTTGACATTTCTTATAACCTGTCAAATATACGGGCGTTGACCCACTGTATGTAGTAAGGTACACTGTGGCCATAGGTTACAAGTGTGTTGCGCAATTAGAATGCAGGTACATAAAAAAACAAAGATTCACTTTAACTAAGACGTCAATCTAAACAAAAATAACTGGCCACTAAAAAATTCAAAAGTAAGATTTTTAAAGAACCAACCGCAAATGTCTTTTAAAAATAAAAGAGCCGCTTACACTGCTCGGCACGAGAGACTCGCTTCACACTACAGAAAAATTATTTTCAGCACATTCCTAGCTCAGGGCTGCCGCTAACCGAGTTATTTTTTGTGGAAAGAAATATTTTTCGTGTAAATGTTTTCGTTTACTTTTCACGTCGTCTCATAGATGTATCACTAAAATGGTTCTCGAATAGAAGTTTGCAAAATAGGAATGATTGATCCTACACTTTATGTTGATGATTTTTTTTGAGTTTGATGCAATTAAACTGCCTCGACGCGGCTACGATCAGCTGATAAAATGGTTAGAAAAACATATTTTATAATTGGGTTTATATCAGGGTATAAGTAATAAAAATGTAAGTAACATAACAATTATAGTCACCGAAAACATTCGTCTAAATCAGAGTTTCTTAAACTTTTTGAAGTCGGGGTACACTTTCCAAATTTCAAAAATCTCATGTCGAATTGGATATAAAAATAGAAAAAAAAATCCAAACAAGGGAATCTAAAAATCGTTTTTAAACAGACCACGCGCATATCACAGTATTACAAATTATTGCATTTTATTATTATCTTAATAATGATGTTAGGTAGGCTAGCCATGTACCCCCGGCACTAGCGATATGAGGTCCATTCAGGGGTCTATGGACCCCAGGTTAAGAAACCCCGGTCTAAATGACTTAAATTAATGGTCCAGTAGCAGATCATACTTTAGTCAAAATCGTGAACACTTTATACAAAAATTAAGTTGTAGGTAATTTAATATACCTTTCTAGACTTCAAATTACTCCAAATTGTACTTATTTTACATCGCTGCGCTGATGCCTAAAATCTAAAGTAATTCACAAAATTACTTTGCAGTTTTGCCCGAGCTTTAAATATCAATTAAGTACTTCAGCAGACCTTTTAATTAACATAGGTATTCGGTTAAGCTTTTAATTTTGTTCAAAGACGGCACGCAACCCAGTTTTAACTTGAATTACAAATTGCGTATCTAGAAATATGTCTACGTATTTGTTTCAAAGTATTTCCTAGAAAAACAAAGAATCATCGATAAATAAAAGCAAAAAAAAAACAATCGAAAAATTCTTAGCGTGGCTTAATTTTTTTCTAAACTAAATTATTATTTTAACTGTCAACCCTACAATGCCGCGTTTGTTCCTCGAATGCTAAAGTAGCGGAAAAAGATTTGCATAAAATTGTCTTCTTATAAGGTCCACTCCGACGGTAATGCCTCTCCCACTTTTATTATTTTCATTCACATTTTTATCTCAAGCTTCGTTTTTTCAAATTAGTCTTATATTTACGACGGTTTTAGATGCTCTTTTATTGGATTGGGTTTAAATGATCCCTTTTTTATTTGTTCCTTTTTTAAATTTATTATAACGTGTGTGTTTATTGCTTAATGTGTTTCTGAGACGTGTTGTGTACGGCTGTTTAGCTTGTTCGATTCGACGTTCGATTTTTAAAGTCACGTATGATTGGACTATGCTTTTAAATTAGGAACAAAAGAACGCTTTTACTTAGCGATGTCACCTGAAGGTGACATCGCTAAGTAAAAGCGTTCTTATGCACTTAGGGATCTTCACAAAATCAGTTTAACTGAAGTTAAACTGATTTTGTGAAGATCCCTAAGTGCATGCTTTTTTGTTTGCAACAAAATCTGCAAGTATTATCAAGTCTTATAACAGACACAAAGGATAATGCGAGACATTCAGTGCCAAAGATTAACTCTGTAGATGCAAATGTCTCCCCGGGCAACAAAGCGGTCCAACCACAATTCTAATAAAGAATTACCGAATTGTCGCGTTGTGACGCAACGCAATAGAAATCTCCAAGTGTCCCGCGCGAAATCGTAAACGGACGACCGGGCTGAATACAAAACAGCCCGGGGTGGGGCTACCCCCGGCCCACACCGCCCGCCCCGCCCCCCGGCCCCCGTCTTCATGCCCTTCTTCCTTAATGTGTAACAAAGACACCCCTCTTACGCTTCAATGTATTTGTGTAGTTTTTATGTCTGTGTGAGTTTAGTTTTACGTTCCTTTATGTATTGTACGCGTGTATCTGTGTGCGTTGGTTGTTAGTGTTGCTAGTTGGAAATATTTCATATTAAATTTCAGGCCTCTATCAATATAGGGCGTGTTTGGGTTATCTTTTGTGAGGTATCCGTTATTGTATAGTTTGGAATAACTGTAGATGGACCGTTAAATGCTTACGACTGTGGCCAGTGTTCGCTAATATAAATCAGTTCACAGAATTGGTTATTCATTATTCAATTTTATTATATTTATTTGATTATTTCCGACGATAACGGATAAGACACCTTGGAAGTTTTAAATCGTTTTTATTAAATGATACCCAGTTTCTAAACTTGAACTACAGAAAACAGTTTATTGAAAGGTCAAAGAGCTCTTCATCAGGGTTTGTTAAAGCATTAAAAATACCGAAATTGAAAAAACTCAAAGGGTTTGCCTCAAAATTGATCTTTATTTAAGTTATTTATATTGGTGATTAGTAAACCTTAACTAAAACTGAATGTTATCACCCAGTGGAAAATAAATGTCCGATAAAATGATCTTGCTAGAATAAAAACAAATTCAAGTTAGCAAAATTCATATTTCAATCCAAGTAAAATTATCTTATAATAAAAATTCATTCCGATATGTAGTACTCCAATATAATGCTTATACGTATTCTACGTCAACGCTTATACCTGAATAATTACGCAAAAAATTATAGTTTCTTATGAAGTTTCTGTCAAAACTGTAGGCCAAAGAAAAAAATTTTGAATTTCACGTGTGTACTACGGTTCTATGCGTTATTATTCTAACGTTACCATCTATACAGAGTGCATTAAAAATAAATAAGTCAATTCTAATAAGATCTCTCGCGCAAATTGCCAGTCGTTAGACACTTAACGATAGCAAAAGAAATACCGACGCGGCCTGCACGGGTTAATGCGAGAAAAAAGTTTAAGGCAGTGTGAAAACTTCGAGGTCCCCCCACCCGCGACCTCTACTGGCCAGTCACAAACTTATATTTAACTTTTTAGTTGAAACATTCATCCTTTTTGTTTTATACTTTTTAAATCTAAATTACAATGTCAGACGATGTTCTATTATTCAAAAATGTCGTTCTTGGAAAGATGTATTCCTTGTTCAACGTCTGCTTCTTTAATTGGCAGCTCAGATGTTCCATTTTTAATTTGAAAATAGAATAAAGATTTGCGCCAGGTATTTTTAAATTGCAGGCTCTTTGTGAGAGTTGCATTAATAATAAAGAGAGTGGATGTTTCGAGAACAATAATTTTGCTGATACTAATTTCAGAAACTTGTAATAAAAAGATTATTATGCCTGTCTGAAACGTTTCTTTCTCAAAAGGACCATTAGTTTATTCATCTTAATTGTCGTCAAAATATTGAATAATCTATGCAAAGCAAACAAAAGATAATAGTTTTTATCGATAAAAAAGCAGAATTAGGGACGCTAGGGTCGGCTTTCAAGTGTAATAGTAATTAAACAACTCCCAGGGTCTACAAATTGCCCGCGAAAATATTAGTAAATTTACAATTTGTTAAAGAAACAATTAACTGTATTTGGGCTATTTGTTCGGTTAGGTAATGGTTATATTTCGCACGATCGCCTTGAAACAAATCTTCAAATTATTTTTCTATTAACAAATCAACATTAAGAATACTGGCATTTTTGTCACAAAAAATAATTATTGCTATTCATATGGCCGTTCTCGCTGCATTCCTTTTTTGAAAAAACTTAAATTTATGCTACACTTCAATATTTATCACGATATTTTGGTCGCGATCCTTTAAGGCGCGATTCCATTAGGCAAGTCTTGCATGCAAGTATGACGTCACATTTGCGTACAAGTTGCCCACATTGGAAACATGTTTTCGAGAGTGTGTAAATTGCATGCAGGTTTTACTCGCATACAAGTGGAGATGTTCAACAATTGAGTTGGACATCATGGGTGTCAACCAGTCGTCCGCAATTCGGAAAGTGCAACTAACCTTTGCGCGTTCAATTTGCACGTCACTTGAATAAAAAAATGTACAAGTTCAAACTACCTCATACAAGTTGTAGCTTGTTTGCAGGTTTGTTCAAGTTGTATGCAATTTGCAACTTGCATACAAGTAACTTGCCTAATGGAATCGCGCCTTTATCATTATACTTATTGAGCGTTTAAACAATCAATACTTACATTGATTTAAATGCTCAATAAATATCACGATCCAAATATCGTAATAAATATTGAACGTGTAGCATGCGCCTTAAGAAAGCCGAATTCCAAAGCAGAACTTTTTGAAACTCATTATATAAGACATGAAACATACTCCTCTTAAATAAACACGATCCTTTTCGCCCACCCTATCCGTAAAGCGTCTCAAGTCATCCACCAGTTTGCGACCACCCCATCCCCCCTGATTAATGTCGGTTTCTTCCGACATTGTTGTCATTATGCAAATAACGCGCCATGTTATTTAGGAAGGGTTATGGTAATTCTTCATTCATATGTGTGCCCTTCCTTATTCGCGAACGGTATTGCAAGAAATAAAGTATTAAGTATGTGATGAATAAAAGATGAAGGACTTTTGTCTATACATATCGAGGGCTTCATTACGAGGCATATAGACAAAAGTACAACTTTACAAAAGAGACAAAAACTAAATTAAATCAAAACCAGTTGATGGTTGAGGCTGATATTTGGTACGTATGTTTCTGGATAAAATATTGGGGTTAAATTATATAAGAGGGCTATAATAAACTATCCTATGCACCGTCCTCGCCGACGAGGCCCGTCGCGACGTCCCACCACCGCCAGTCACTATCCACCGAGCTCTCCCGTCGTAGAGCCGGTCGTCTCTTCAGACTCCGCAGTCACACCGATAATTCAGCCCTCATCAAGCTGTCTCCCCCTCCCCCCCCCCTAAGTCCCCGCCAGCAACGCTCTACGCCGAGGTCCGAGTCCCACTAGGGGTCGCCCTTAGTGCTGTTGTTGCAGGTAATCATGATGTTAGTGTAGTACAAGTAGTTAGCTTAGGTTAAGTATTTTACTTCCCCCCCATTGGCTGGAGACCCTTCAAGTCTCGCCAATAACTGCCCCGTTACGTAGAAACGGTCCCCTAGGAGCATCAACAGCAGTCCAAAAGAAAAAAAAAAGTGTCCTGTGCAGCAAAAACGAAAATGCGGTCTTTGCGTGTACGTCCCTTTGTTATGAAGCCCTCGATATACTAAATCTTTAGACACGGAGAGTCAAAAAAGAGAATTTAAAAAAATAAATCAATACCAATAGAATCCAATTCGATATTTTTTGGAATATTTGTCTGTTTATCGGTTTATTTGTACACGCATCACGTGAAAAGGACTGAGTCAATGCTGTTGACTTTTATAGACAAATATTGTGTGTATCTCGGACTAACATGTAGTTTTTGTTTCATCGTAATAGGTTCGCTTAATCAAAAGATATTAGAATTTAAAGTTATCAAGAAGTTAATCATTGCGACACAATATTTCATTATTTTTATCTATATGTATTTATTATCGCGGACGGAGTCGCGGGCACAGCTAGTTTTCCAATAAAACAGTTTGGATCTTCGCCCTCCCTATTTTGACAATGTGACAATTGGAGTTAACTACAAAAAATATTTTGATAACTGCAGACCAAATCAAAGCCGTGCGTGATTTTGAAAACTATAACTAAGATATTTTAGAAGTTTTACATAAACAAAACTTTACATTTTTGTCAATAATAGAAGTTACAAGTAAATGCTATATTGATTATTTTCTCAAAAATATCTATACATATAATAAAACAGTAAAAAAACTGTGTCTGTACATTGAATATATTAAAAAAACAATAGTTGAGGGGGGTTTAGAACCAGTAATAGAGAACGAATCCAAAAAAAAAAGTCTGTCTGTTTGTCTGTTTGTCTGTGTGTCTGTTTGTCTGTTTGTTTGTACACGCTAATCTTCGGAACTACTGGACGGATTTGAATGATTTTTCTTTTGTTGTATAGGTATTAAGTCTGGGCAACATATAGGCTATAATTTATTTTGGAAACTTGAACACCTGATGCAGAACCGCAACAGACCAGCTAAACTATAAGAGATACAAAAATGGTACCATAGCAAAAATTGTTTCATATGATGATCATTTTCTGATGAGAGAATAAATTTGAAGATCTGGAATACCTGATGTGAAACTCCAAGAGCCCAGCTACACTATAACATATATCGGAATGACGTCTTAGCAAGAGTTGTTCAGCCTGATGAGCACTCTCTGTTGACGTATAAAAAATGAAGATCTGGAACACCTGTTGTGGAATTCCAAGCGCCCAGCTACACCATAACACATATAGGAATGACGTCTTAGCAAAAGTTGTTCGGTCTGATGGGCATTTCCTGTTGACTTTTAAAAATCGAAGATCAGAAACATCTGATGTGGAATTCAAAGTTATCACTAATTTCACTGTATAATTATAAAATAACATAAGCTTGGAGTACCTCCACGCGGTGAAGGCGGTAACAGTTTAGGACTGATTTTCGACGACGATGGTATATCATTGAAAATATGACTCTACTGGCCAAAACTCCCATTTTTTTTTTAAATCGTATAAATATGCCTTCGAGCTTATGTTATTTGAGTGTTTAATTTCCTTTTCCATTTATCTTCGTGACACGGTAGCCTACCCGGTAACGCAGGGGAGCAGTCACTTAGATTATTAGAAAATTCATGGTTATGCGAACGCGCCATATTGACACCAAAAAATGATCAAGCTGCAAAAATTAATCAAAAAATTTTAACGGATATTGTAGGGGATGAAGTGGTTTACCCTTCTTTCGACAGTGTTGTCGATCAGGACGACGCCACTAATTACCCAGTTTAATTTCTCAATTCACTTACAGCGAGTGGTCTCCCTGCTCATAAAATAAGACTTAAAGTCGGTGTTCCCATAGTGCTGATGCGAAATTTAACTCCGCCAAAACTGTGCAACGGAACCCGTCATAATGTCAACGCTTTACAACGTAATATAATTGTTGCTACAATCCTCACTGGGTGTGGTGCCGGTGAGGCTGTGTTCATACCGCGCATACAACTCATCCCCAACAATTTCCTCTTTCAATTTAAGCGCATACAGTTCCCTGTGACTACATGCTTTGCCATGACAATAAACAAGTTAGAAGAGCAGACGCTTAAAGCCGCTGGTGTTAATCTGACAACCAGCTGTTTTTCTCATGGCCAACTTTATGTTGCTTTTTCGAGGGTCAGCAACGCTTCCGGTCTTTATATATTATCCGCTCCTGAAGGAAAAACCCCAAATATAGTTTATAAAGATTTTTTTTTTAAGTTATTTGCAATAATTTATTGTTAATTCAGTGTACCCTTGGGATCCGTTGCGGAATTACGGCAAGAAAAGTTTTTTTTATAGTAGGTAGAGGTATTAAGGAGGAGCTCGTGGCTAAATAATTACAGCCGCATAGACCGATCTTCCGGGTTAAGCCACGCTTGCCGAGGTTGGTCTGTGGATGGGTGACCATTTACCATAGCGAGTTTCCTCCGTGCCTCGGAAAGCACGTAAAGCCGTTGGTCCCGGCTGTCATTTGCAGATCATTGACAGTCGTTTCTGTTGGTCAGAAGCCAGAAAGTCTGACAACCAGTCTTACCAAGAGTATCGTATTACCCAGTTACTGGGTTGTGGAGGTCTGATAGGCAGTCGCTCCATGTAAAATACTGATATTCAGCTGCATCCGGTTCGACTGGAAGCCGACCCCAACATAGTTGGGAAAAGGCTAGGCAGATGAGGTATTAAGTCTGGGCAACATATAGGCTATAATTTATTTTGGAAAATGGAACACCTGATGCAGAACCGCAACAGATCAGCTAAAGTATAAGAGATATAAAAATGGTGCCATAGCAAAAATTATTCCACGTGAAGAGCATTTTCTGCTGTGAGAATAAATTTGAAGATCTGGAACACCTGTTGTGGAACTCCAAAGCCCATCGATACTATAACATGTATAGGAACAATGACGTCTTAGCAAAAGTTGTTTAGTCTGATGGGCATTTCCTGTTAACTTACAAAAACGAAAGATCTGGAACGTCTCGAATCGTCTCGCGCATCCCGTTGTTTACCCGTCCCCAGGCTCTTAGAATTCGACATCAGACGTTTCAGATCTTCGATTTTGACGACCCCGTTGTCGCTGGCATAAGCAACAGGATCCGCGTACGAAGTCGCGGGCAGAAGCTAGTATTTAATAAATCATCTTCGCTTTAGAAAACTGAAAACAACTTGATGATTCCATTTTTAAAATTATTATTTCAAGACGAACTTATTCCTGTATTGTATCATCCTGGCGCTTTTCTGGCTCCTAGCCAAACTCTTTGCATGAAGGGAGTAATTGCGCGCGAAAAAACTGATACATTCATACATGAGAAGTCTCGCCCGGCTCATAAGGAATACGCATGTGATCCCAAATCTATTCGAGTATATTTTTTACAATCTATATTGATTCTAAATCATTGAAAAATGACTCATTTACTTAATCCTATAGAAATAACAATTTCATCAAAAACGAAAAATATTCAAATAAAATCCAAACGAACGATTATTCGAACACATTTTCCACGTCACATAATATGACAACTGTAAAACAGAGCATAGAGATTGTTGGAAATGAATTTTTGACGTTACAGGTTAAGATAAAAGCCCGCCAAAATGGCGGCTTTTTGAATATCGTAATATTAATTTTTCTTTGAGAAACTATTTTTGACGGAATTTAGTAATGTACGATCGATTAGAAAATAAAAAAAAAACTGCTTCACGCGGTTGTTAATTTTAGCAAATTCTGTTTTTTTTTTGTTCTCTATTACATATTCAGCTTAGTCTTTTAATAGTCGAAAGCAAGTACTACAGACACCTGAGTACCTATTAATTTTTATCAGCACAGCACCACTAAAGGCTCACTAACTGAAAATTAACCTTAAAGGGCCCGGTAACCGCGTTAGTGTTTACCAGGTCATGGCTACTCAGATAAAGCCTATATTCTACAAAAACATTATACACTCCCATAAATTACGTTTAAACAAAAATAAGCTTTAAATTAAGGCATTAAGTGTTAGTAAAATTTTAAGGAACGGTAAAAATATGTTTGTCGAGGTATTTTGGACAGGCCCGTTCGGTAATTTTCTTTAGAACGCTCCGTTGGCGCGAAAAATTGTGTTTTTCAAAGGAAGAGCAGCTGCCAACGCTGTGGAAGATTGACTGCCGTTTGCTTGAAATAGGCTGAAAATTGCGGCTGGTCAGTTTAACTAGGGTTTAAGGGCATTAACGTAATTACTTGACTATAGTGAGATATGTGAGTGTTTGAGAATGAATACAAATTATTAACATATCAAGACTTGTCACAAGATGCGAAGTTCTTCAAATCAAATCAGTGTATTACAGTCCACTGCTGATCATAAAAGATCTTATAACACTTAACAGTAACAGTGTGTTCTTTGTAAAGATATTTGTAACAAATTGTTTTTCTTTTATTCGATATGAAAATCGATGTTTGTTTTTCTTAAGGCGCTTCCCCTACCGAAAGTGGCGCCACTTCAGAAAAAAATCATTATTTCTGTCAACACACAACATATTGAAATTTCGTACGTACAACATTTTAGTCAAGTGTTGTAGAAATTTTCGAACACCAAAAAACAACACTTGACATCCTAGGTTATAAGTTTTAGTAATTAATGCTAAAAACGGCCGTTTTTGGTACTTATCGCTAAAACTTCGAATCCAGAAGTTCTAGTGTTGATATTTGGTGTTCGAAAATTTCTACAACACTTGACTAAAATGTTGTACGCACGAAATTTCAATATGTTGTGTGTTGACAGAAATAATGCTTTTTTTCTGAAGGCGCCATTTCGGTGGGGGAAACGCCTTAACATATTTTTATGAATCAAAATTTCAACATTTTTCAATTGTTTCGTCAGTGAACAAAACTACTACTACCGCCATCTATTATCGAGTGGATTGAACTAAATAGTGTTGACTACTCAATCATAGATGTCGCTACAACAAAATGTAGTACTGCAAATCACCGTACGTGGCGCTACTTCGATTCTTTACGCCATCTAGCGGCGAATAGACATACAGCAGTACACAGAACGAAACAAAATGTTGTTGTTTTGATATTTTTTGCAAAAAATATGAATAAATGTTGACTTTTAATATCATTGTATAAATATCTAATTTCACACGATAACTACCAGGATCATAGTATTAGGAAATACTTAATGCATAAAATTAACACGCACCTAACGTTCTTATAATAAATAAATCGATAAAACGAAGAGGTGCATCAAAAAAAATTAGAAAGGTGTTTTTTTAATTTTAGAAAAAATGACTGTCGCCTGCAAATCCAAACGGGCTTTCAAACAAATACCAATAGGTACTACGCAATCTTAATATTATGGAAATAAAAATTATGTTACTAATAAGAACAAAATGCATATCATAAGACCAAATGTACTAGCAAACTGGCAAAATAACCAGTAATTTCCATTCACTAATATCTATTGAAACTGGACACTGAAATATGGAGAGCGTACACAATAGCTTATTAGAATAACAAACAAACAGACATCGAACGCAGCTGCCGGACCGGTCTCGGACACCGGTGCCATATAATACTCTGAATAATTTGTAACTAAGTAGATAATATTATTTTATCAATTTATACAATTTTCGAAATAGGCTGGTTTACAGCTTACAAAGTCTTAACATGATTTCATTATGGGCCGATTATTCAATCATCAGATAAATTTTACCTGAGAAATAATTAAGGTGGTTTGACATAATAATATTTTGTAAACAAAAGCACACAAAACGTCAAACTTATTCCCAATAAAAAAAGTTTTAATAGTAATAAATCGGCAGGTTAGTGAGTATTTAAGATTCTATTTTTGAAATTACATTATTTGCGCGCCCTTTTTGAAGTAGGTGAGTTAAAACGCCAAATCCACTAGCGAGTTTTACTGCGCAAGTTGACTTCTGCAACCGACTTTCAAGCTGTGTACACACCTGAAGCAATTCGACTTCGACAAGTTTTACGAACTAAGCGAGCAATAGATTGCAATAATTTGTGCAATAAAACTTGCCCGTGAATTTGACGCTTTAAAAAGTAACTTGTTTCTTTCAGATTTTTATTATTACTTAACTGACTTTAAATTAAATATTTGGGCTCTCTCGTAATTCGCTATCAGCATGTTCTTTACCGTCAAAGCCAAAATTCATGATGACAGCTAATATAATACACTAAACACTTTTAGCATTTCTTTTAAACACTGCAATTTACAAAAAGGACGAGAATAGACTTGCCCACACCTTCGTCACTTCAGCCTTACTGCCCGACGCTGACATTTTCCTTTTACCTGATTACCCATTATAGAAACAGTCGGTATCATTTAATTGTCATTGACACATGCTATTTCTACCACAAACAAAAAAAGAAAAGGCTGTTTATAAGAAACGTTGCGTTCCATCCAAATTAAAAAAAGTATGGGTTGTTCGAAATTTGAACGGAGTTACCGCCAAAGCCATTTAGAACACTTTTTGTTCCGAACAGCGTATCTAGTTAGCACATTAATGTCATTGTGCTTAGTACAATAATATTCATTTAACTAATCGAGTCGCGGAACTGTTTAGGAGTTAATATGCCTGGTATTATAAACAGGTATCAAACTACGCTAATTAATGGGTTAAATTGTATTAGAATTAAAACCGGATAATTTAGAGGCTTACCTAATCAAGATGATAAAACAATGTCACCGATGTCATTTTATTAATGAATTGTTTTTTAAATGTCCTTTCATCGCTTTGAAACAAGAATAAAATTGTTGTTGGAATGACGGACTATCTATTTATTGGTTAAACTCTTCGAAAATATAATCAAGCATGTAAACTGTTTACACATGAATTCCAAATAAATTGACATTCGTAACTAATTTATCATTCTTACGTTATGTACTTAGATAATGTCTCAACTGATTAATCATTTTATTTTAAGAAACTCTATACTTCTTTTAAGTTATATGCAAAACTCGATGTACCTAAAGGTTACCTATTATAATAATTATCTTGTTAAACTAAATAGTTGGACGTTCATATTAGGTATGGTGATAACTTTCATTTCCTGTCCGCGGAATAATGTTTGTTTTTCGAGTTTTTTTATAACATAACAATATAACATCACGCCTTTATTCCCCGGAGGGTTGGGCAGAGGTGTATAGCCCTCATTTCGCCATTATGTTCAAGTCCCACTTTTTTTATATTTCACGTAAAATGTGAACATTTAAATTGTATAATTTATTTATTTAAATTGCGTATTTCAATCTTTATGACGTTTTTAAATTGCATATCGTCAGTGAAGTTCTAACAGTGCGTAAGTAATTTTGTGACAAAAACAGACAACACTCCGAAAGTCACAATATTACTTGTAACGAAAAAGATTATTAGGATTTTCAAAGGTTTAAATCACCAAAGAGTTCATTTGTAATGATAATTAAAAACAATATTGCGTTCAGCGTATAGATTACGCTCGTTTTAAATAGTTTTTTCACCGTCTTGTAAAGTAGCCATTTTTGACTTCCGCGCTGTTAGAACTTCACTGACGATATAACAAATATTGCATTGTATTTTTTTACCTTTTCAAACGACAAATACTGCGTTTTTGTCAAACTTGATATACCTAATAAAACAAACTTTTCTTTTGTGGGCCAACTTATCAGTTTTATCTTTTTTAGAAAAATAAAACTATTGGGGACATACAATCGCTACCAATCATTGTCATAAGTAACTATACACTGGAAAGATAAGTCATGACATAGCGGTCATTTCATTAATTCTAGCCGTAAGGAGAGTCCTATCTAACGGCACCATCAAAAACCGTAAAATAGCCATTATAATTTATCATTTTTTTTTTATATTTCTTATTTTATTTCTTTATTTAAAAAGGACTCGCCTCACGGTAAAAGGGTTTAGCAACCTTAATCTAGGAACTATGTTTATGCATCATCAGAGCTGTAAATGTTAACAAAAAAGTAACATGTCGTTAAAAAAAGCGCTATCGTTCAAATCGATACAAAAATTACTCGTACAATCTGTGCAAATCTCTAAAACACTTGTAACATCGAATACGAGTGTAACCGATAAAATATTGTCATTTATTTGGCGTTTTAGAAGCACAAACATAGAGACTGACAACCCGCCAAAGAATAAAAATCGTGTTTTGATACACCCCACTACAAAAGTGTTATGTATTTTTATAAAGTAACTTATTTTCATACATGTTTCAATGTGAGCACCTGATTTTGAGTACAAATAGTTAAAATTTGAACATTCTTCAATAATGTTTTTTTTTCTATAACATCGTATAATTTTGTTTTATCATTAGTTCATAAGATTAAGTTAATTTTAGTTTTAAGTAAACTTAACGTTAACTTGAAAGGTTTCGCAGGGCATTTATTGTTGTTTGGAAGCGTATACAAGGTTAGTCGGAAAGGGGGTACAAATACGTGCCCCATTTAAAGTATCACTGATGACTGTTTTAAAGGAAGTGTTAAAAATACAAAATTCGATAATTTTTGTTTCCATGTATATTTAATTACGTAACCCCAATTATGACCTAAAATGTTAATAGTTGAATCATAGCTGAGGAGAGGATAGATGCATTTTAGCTTATTTTTATGAAATCTTTGTACAGCTATTTCTCTTAAACTATTGACTTTTGGGGAAAGTTACAGAACAAAAGTTATTTATTAGTATTGGTACTTTAACACCCTTGCCGACTAACTATGTAGATACTGCTATGGTTGAATTGTACTGTTTAATTTTATTTAGTTTTATATAAAACGTTTTGTTTGATTAAAGAAACTTGTATCAAACAAAGATATTTTATTTCTATGCATGTAACCTTATACGTACTTTATAACACCGCATAGGTATACAGAATAATTAAAAACACCAGCATGAGTCTGTAAAAACTGACAGAACTGATAGACAGATAGCTGCCTAAAACTATTCAATCAAGAGCAACAAAATCGTTATAATCCGTGTAACACGCTAACACTTTTCCCCGCGCCAGTACCTGTTGAACGTGCATCTTCTTTTTATTTCCCATACACCGCGCGCGTACTAAAAATCGAATAAATCAAAATAACCGATCACGGGACAAAAGCTCATTCACAATTTTAAAACCAGTTTTTTTAATTCTCCTTTTTTTAATACGCATGAAAACCGCGACGGACGCAGCATCCGCGGCCTTCTGAATAGATCTTTTGTGAATACAAAAGACAAAGTACTCGATAAACCGGTTTTTTATTTTATTATATTTTTTCTCGTTTGCTATTTAGGTCACCAACGGCTAGTTTGCGTGTATCCGAATCAGTTTAGAGTGAATCCCGATGCGGGACGTTGATTTTTGTGAAAAAGAAACGAATTCGATTTTTAAATCAATCGCGCGCATTCGTACTGTCTTTTTGGATTGACGGAGTCATTGTCTGTGGCCGAAATTTGTTTTTAATTTTTGAATGAACATTTATTCTTTTCGTAGTAGTATTTTGTTTGCGATCGTGAAGAATATTATGGTGTTAATTAAAAATTAATTAAGAAGGTCGTTTGTTAAGGAATTGCAAGATCCAAATCGTAAACACTGCACGATGTACACGTATGTATTCATTATATTTTTAATATAAAAATATTCACCTTATATAAATGGGTCACCTCATAGACATCCTAGGTTTATGGGTCAGCCCATTTCCCCGTGTGTGTCGTAAGAAGGGTCTTAAGCAATTAATTCAGAAGCTGGCCCGCGAGCGGGTGGCGTCCACTAGTAAAGTAGGACACTAATATGATTAAAAAAAACTATAAAAATCTTGTTCCCTGAAGAATTACATAAATAGATCAAACTCTTTTATTAAGCTGTTTTCCGATAGTACCGTAGAACGGGGTTACTTTGATCAATTTTTTGAGCTTCATGTGTTTGTATCTTATTTATTTTCGCTTTTAGCTGCTACATCAAAAATATTTTATGTAGACTCAATTAACTGAGATATATAAAATCACATAGACTAGATAAAAAAAAACTATAGAGCACAGTTTTCGATAGCAAAAAGGAGAAATGTTCCTTATCAAACTTGGACCGTAGAGCTTCTACTTTGATGATCTCTGTTCTATCATTGAATTTCAAAGTAGCCCCAATCGAAAAACCTAAAACTCGTTTTTTTTACATATTCAGGGGTGTCATTTAATATTTTTTATCATCGCCATCTAACATCGCAGACACCTCTATACTGAATGGTAAAATAGGAAAACTGTCAACGTTCCCTACAATATTAAATTAAAATGCACAAGTTCCATTTTCACACAGATATTTAACCAAATGCAAAATGTTTAGTAACTATCAATGTCGCCCCTGTATTTGAAAGTAACCCCGGTTTACCGGTACTATATTTTCAATGAAGGAATAATGCTCGAGTCCTATGGGCACAAACGAATCGTTTTGCGTACCAATGGCGGCATTTTTTATTGCCAAACCAGGCATATACTTATACTATTATTGCCAAACTAGGCATACTTATATTTTTTATTGCCAAACTAGGCATACTAGGACTCGTAAGCTAATTTGACCTGTTATAACTACTGACGTATGGGAGAATCTACTATGCAAAACTTTGAAGGACTTTTGCTTCATTATTGAAGCTGATTTAGCTCTAAATTTGAACCAATAACGCTCGGTAAATTATATGAATCGACCATAATTCCCACACTTTCTAATGCGCACAACCAGTTTAAGCAAAATGAGCTCTGGAAAATGAAAGAAAATCGCTACGAGTTTGGCTACGAAGAAGAAAATCTTTAATTGATTTGCAATTTTCGATACAAATGTAACGTTTTACATGACGGAGAATCCAACTCTGTATAATGCTCGAGTATTCAGGTACAAAAGAGTTCGGAAGTTTTTTAAATAATTATGCGCACCCGCCATGTTGCGAAACGTTATAAAAACCCAACAAAAAACCGATTCAATAATGAGTACATACCGCCATTTGGGTATCGATTTTCAGATCCCCTTTCTCCTATTTTTTTTCTACATAACAAAGCAAGAAAATATAAAGGAGGAGTTTTGCAAGGGCGCGCGCCCCCTCGCGGCCGCGGCTGCGCCTGTGTGCGTCGGTGTGTGTGTGCGAATAGTGCGCGCTCTATGTGTGTGCAACTTTGAGACGATCGGCGGAGTCGAGTGAAATAAGGGGAGTGATTTGTTGTGCGAATATACGATTTTGATAGTTTTGGTGGAAAAATTAGGGTCAACGTTAAGTGTGAATACAATTTTAGAAAGCGGATTTAAAAAAAAAAATTTAGATGCTCAAGATTAAAATTCGCACTTGTAGTAGACACATATAAACTTTTGCCTTTACTGTGAATTTACCAAAAATAACATTAGGTAACTAGTAACCACGTTACCAAAACAAGCGCGTTATCGGAGATTAATTGTAACCCAGCCATTAAAATTTTGTATAAAACCTTTAATCGTTAACGATTCACTGTTCTTGAAGGATCCATCAATTAAACATACTATTTTTTAGAAAATATTCGCACTTTTATACAAAAAAATGGGTGAACTATACATTGGATGATAGTAAGACATTTTGTCCCATAATAACCATGCTTGTCCAACGGATTGGTTAGTTAATGCACGAAAATGATGCTCCTGTTGAATCAATCTCGGGTGCAGTGCTTGACGAATAAAATGTATACTTTTTCTTAGTTTTGACGTAAAATGGTGGTCCAGAATAGTCTAATAAAATGCCTAGACAAAATGTCAAAGTTATGGAAGTATTACATAATATATGTAGTGTTCTATAATATTCACTAATATTATAAAGAGGTAAAGTTTGTAAGTTTGGATGTATTGTCCGTTTTTTAATCTCGGAGACAAAATTGACAGGCGCAAATGTGAAACTTAAAAATTTTAGGAACATTTTTTTCAAATTTGACGTTTCGCGCATGTCAATTCAGTCTCAGGGATTAAAAAACGGACTTTACGAGGTAATCTACCCAACTCCGATTTCAAAAATTCCTTCAGCAATGTTTAGAATGGACCTTTAGGATGGACATAGTATCTACCACTCAGGCGAAGCAGCGGACACAGCTAGTGTTTTATAACTTAATTTGGGGAGCACTATTATAAGTAGATTTACATTACAAGTCTGGAATTCTGGAGGACACAAAAGAAAATAAAATCGTTAAAAGAAATTTAACTTAACAAAAAAGCTTTGTACGATTATTATCCTATTGTATTCGAACTCAAGTTAATTTTTGGCAAACTTTTCAAATTATCATTTGGTTTCTTTGAAAAACTACAATTTTACAAAATCAAAATCAAAATCAAAAGTTTTTATTTCACATAAACCATTACAGGCGCTTATGAAAAGTCGAATTTAGGTGCACGGTTCCAATTAGTCGTTTCCTATGGAGAAGAACCGGCAAGAAACTCCATGGTTACTCTTTTAAAATCCATATCTTTAACAATTTCAGTGGGTACAGTTATGACTTAGATATGAGAGAGCAAAGTAGACCTAAGAGCAGGAACCACACCAAAAAACAAAATGAAAAATATGGTTACGAATTAACTAGATATCCAGGCATCTAGCAAGTCTACAAAGCTCTCACATTTACAAAAGGTAAAAGGACGCTAAACTATATAAAACAACTGACGATAACAATACTGAAAAAAAAACGTAACCATGCAAATATCAAATCCAACAAGCACTCCTATAAGAAACGAGGGTCCGAAGAAAGCATCTCTTAGCATCTCCCCTCCTTGCACACACACACACAAGCTACGTTTGTGTATTAAAAACGCAGCACACACATATCTTGAGCTATCAATAGATTCATTAGACGTATTTCTTTGATAGCAGCGTGCTTTTAGCAAGCTCTTTAACCACGATACAGAAGCATCTAAAAAATAAATAAACAAGCGATTATAACCCTTATTCCTTAATAAATTCGGAGTTTTAAAGTTTCAAAGTTGTAATAGTAAGTTTGCGTAGAACTAATTGCGTCTTTGCGATTTTTTTTCTTCACCCTTTCTGTAAGGGGTCGAAGTGGAGCCAGGAGTTTGTTTGATGTCTTTTAAGAATGGCAGTTTATTATAAATGTATAGCTCAAGGTTTTTGTACGCTTTTTAGGTAAACAGAGGGATTGTCGATCGATACTGTATAAAAACTGAGTTGAAATTGCGCGTAGATCAAAATTATGTAGGATAAGGCCGACCATACACGGGCAGCTCGAGCAGTTAGCCAGTGATAAACATACACGGACAGCTCGAGCAGGCAGTGTATGCCTGGCGACTGCTTGACTGCACGCCGTGCCGCCAACCGCCCGAAGCAGTTGCAACTGCTCGAGCTGTTTCGTGTATGTACGTACGTAAAAGGCTGTAGTTTACTATGCAGTTGCAGCTTAAAGCAGTCGATACTGACTGCTTCAAGCTGCCGGCCTAAGGTGTACATTTTTGGTTTCGAGATTTTATAACTCGAATGGAGCATAACATATTTTTTTACAAATTCCGTTTTCTCAGTACATTGCAAAACTAAAATCTTCTGCCTAGCCTTTTCCCAACTATGTGCGTATACACGTAGAAAGCGGGTTGCTGGCGCCGATCTGTCAGCGGTTGTCGGTGCTGGTCCGCGCAGGTAGTCTCTATACTGCGGCGTACCAGCGCCGATAAGCTCCGAACGTCACCGACAAGTTCCGACCTGCTCCGATCAGCGCTGGTAGGCCGTCATTTCTTGCTGTATTTGCAAGGGAATAAGGCATACTTTTGTTAAAAAATGCGCCCCTGCTTCTACCCGCTTCCTTTATATAGCGGTTACCTGGACCAGTACCGAAAAGCGCTGGTAGGTCGGCGCTGGTTACCCCCTTCCTTTATGTATGTATACACCCTTGGGGTCAGCTTCCAGTCTAACCCAAGGAATACCAGTATTTTACACGGAGCGACTACCATCAGATGCCACCCAGTTACTGGGCTTTGCCGATATCCTAAGCTTAGACCAGTTGTCAGACTTTCGGGCTTCTGACTACCCGTAACGACTGTCATAGGTATTCGTATGACACCCGGGACTGACGACGTAACGTGCTCTCCAAGGCACAGAGGGGTCTTGATGTGTAACGAACTGTCACCCATCCACGGAGTGACCGCAGCAAGTGCAGCTTAACCTTGCAAATCGTGTAATCCGACTCACCTAGGATTGCATAACTAAAGTATGGGAAAGTGGGGTAGAACCGGGACGCTAAGGCAAAAATTCAATAAAACACAAGTTTGAAGAGAATTAAATCAATTATAATAGGCTATATTTAGTTTAGTTTATAAATCACATATTTAGTATTTGAGATCACTTTATTCTTAATTCTAAATCACAAAAAATAATCATCATCATCTGCCTAGCCTTTTCCCAACTATGTTGGGGTCGGCTTCCTATGCAGCCTATGCGGCTTCGGATGCAGCTGAATATCAGTATTTTACATGGAGCGACTGCCTATCAGACCTCCACAACCCAGTAACTGGGTAATACGATACTCTTGGTAAGACTGGTTGTCAGACTTTCTGGCTTCTGACCAACAGTAACGACTGTCAAAGATCTACAAATGACAGCCGGGACCAACGGCTTTACGTGCTTTCCGAGGCACGGAGGAAACTCGCTATGGTAAATGGTCACCCATCCACAGACCAACCTCGGCAAGCGTGGCTTAACCCGGAAGATCGGTCTATGCGGCTATAACTATTTAGCCATGAGCTCCTCCCAAAAAAAATAATCACAAAAAATAATCAATATATAAAAATTATGTTTTTACGGTTTTGCCTCACCCCTTGTCCAAAACAGGTTATACCCAAATCTTATACTCGATTCCGGTCCTTAACAGTGGTAGAAATGAAACTCATCAAGATCTTCGGGTTCCCAACCCGTACAGTCTTCATGGGCCCAGTTCTTACATTTAAGACATTGCACCATGCATCGCTCCTTCGCGAGTTTAAGGATACACTTTTTAATTCCAAAGAATATTAGATCAATTGACCATAAAAGCGTTTTTCTTATTTATTGTTGTCGAGCACGCACCGATGCCATTGAAAGTTTGTTGACAAACTGATCAGGGTGGTCAAAAGCAGCTAGCGAACGCGCGCCTACATTTGAAACGTGTAAGAGGCTATACTGCCTTGTCCCGGTTTTACCCCCATACCCGGTTTTGGACTAATCTCCCCTATAAGTACATGTATCAAAATAGGATAATAATAAGGGGTGTATGCCCATAACTGATCAATTTCAATATTTGAGCGCTGAGAGACCGCAACGACGGCATTCAAGGGAGGGTAAGATTAACGATATTGCTTAACGCATATAAATCTTAATATTTACAGTTATGTTATGTTAAGTATTTGTGCATATAAGTTGATGTATTCGTTACAGTCTGCCGACATCAAAAGGGTGGCGTATTATTTGAAAATATTATCTAGCTCCATTTTGATGTTTGAACTTATCAGGCACTTTGTATACAGTTAACCTTTTTTGAGTTCATATTATTGGTCTTCATCCCTAATATTTCCCACCAAATTTCTTGAAAGATGGAGCGAAAACATGCTTGTTTGTTATTTTTAAAGTTGGCAATATCACAATTTTTAACCGACTTCAAAAAGGAGGAGGTTCTCAATTCGGTTGTATTTTTTTTTTTTTTTTTTTTTTTTATATTTGTTACCTCATATCTCCGTCATTTATGAACCGATTTGAAAAATTCTTTTTTTGTTCGAAAGGGTATACTTTCTCATTGGTCCCATTTAAATTTTGTTATGATTAGACCATGAACTTCAGAGATATGGAACGGAACTCCTCATTAGATCAAAGCAAAATTCTCAAATTACTAATATTGCTTTGTTTATATTTGTTGTTGGGAACTGACTACTTGAAAAGAGGAGGGGGTGCGTGTCCCCCCCCCCCTTTGGAATGTTTTCATTATATCGTGTAAGGTATCATTTGAAAGGACTTTTTATACCCGACTACGTCAAAGCCAAAAAGAAGGGTTATGAAGGAGGGGGTTAAAATTATGACACTAAAACGTAATCAATAAAAAATAAACTTTAAAAAAAAGTAAAAACCGACTTCAAAGAAATACTAAAAGGAGTAAAATAATTACCATAATATAAAATTAACAGTTTCAGAAGTCGGTGCAACTCTACACTGAAGCAAATAGAAGCCACCGACTTCTGAAACTGTTAATTTTATATTATGGTAATTATTTTACTCCTTTTAGTATTTCTTTGAAGTCGGTTTTTACTTTTTTTTAAAGTTTATTTTTTATTTACTATTATCTTTTTTTATTATTATTATTTATAAGTAGTTGCCAAACTGTTATTTTTTTCTTGTTTCTTAAAACCTCAAGCCTAATTAAGGATTAAACACATAATTGGCGAAATACAGGTGCCCATGCAAAAGTACCTACAGTACTTCGAAATAAGTTATGTGCCTCGACAAGCTGGGTGTTTCCAAGTACGAATTAAGCAATCCGATAATCCGAGCAATCATTATTTGTGTCTTCAAATCAAATCAAAAGTTTTTATTTCACATAAACCATAACAGGCGCTTATGAAAAGTCGAATTTAGGTGCACGGTTCCAATTAGTCATTTCCTATGAAGAAGAGCCGGCAAAAAACTCCATGGTTACTCTTTTAAAATCCATATCTTTAACAATTTCAGTGGGTACTATGACTTAGAATAGTTATGAAAGAGCAATGTAGACTTAAGTGCAGGAAAGACACAAAAAAATATATGAAAAATATGATCAAAAATTAAATGGGTATCCAGGCATCTAGCAAGTCTACAAAGCTCTCACATTTACAAAAGGTAAAATGACGCTAAACTATATAAAACAACTGACATGGTTAATTGTCATCAAAACACATTACAAAGAAAATCACTATATAATAAGATTAATAAGATAAATATATCTTGAGAGCAACGAAAGTAATAAAAAAGAAAGCTAATCTTAATGAGGTTAGTTAACATATATACACTCTTTATAAATAGTATGTAACTATGGCTTCGTCCCCTTTTGATCAATTCCGGATAGGTAATTTAATTTTTCGCATAATTCGTAGTAGTACTGAACACTAGGGGGGCTAGTAATAAATGATAAATGATATTTATTTCTGTAAATAAATCTGTTACAGACACTTTTACAAGTCAAGGTAAGTTTTTTTTTTAAGACTAGATGGCGCCGGATTTTCCTATCTGACTCGCTCTGAGAAGAAAAGCCGAAACAAACTCAGAGGTCAACGTCTCTTTTAAAGTCCAGACATTGTGGTATAAAACTATGCGAGTGTAACAATGTAGGGCAACGTTTGGAATGGCCTTTTGAGGAAAGAGCCATAGCAGGTGTGAGTTGACCTGTCCCAACTGACGGCACGCATGCATCCACCATCGCTTAATATCACATTATTATACATATTCGTAATCATAACTGCAAGGAAACTGCACATCCAGTCGCAACTGTAATCTATGAAACTGCTAAATGCAGATTGAAGGCAAGAAGGATGTAGTCACTGCAACTGCAGATAAGGTAACGAGTATGAAACGAAATATGTTTCACCAAATGACGTCATTAGCGCCCCTGATCACGATCTGGACATTTATTTCCTCTTACTCCCTAAAATAACACGATAAAATACTAGTTTCAACATTATCCACCTAGCTTTTCTTTTATAATAATAATAATTAATCCACAATCATAAACTCTACGTGTAAGGTAGGTTGTCCCCCGCACCAAGGTGTATCGAGGCATGTAATGAATCCATCCAGCGCAGACTGACTCACCCGACGACACGCTGAGACGAGTTACTTGGACCCTCTGATCAGATGTGGTACAAGTTAGGAGTTACAAGCGACTGAAAAGTACAGCAGATTATCTATAGATTTGTAGCAGAACTAGACATGTGTCAGATATATCAAAACGAATTCAAAAACCGATTTCAAACACAAATCGATTCGTATCGATTTCTCAAACTAGAAAATTCGATTTCAAAAATCGACCTTGCTAATCCAAACGCTAGCGATCTCTATCACTGAACGAACGAATCCGAATCGACAAACCAAAATCCAAACGCAAACTTATGCCTAGAAAATCGCTTTCTCTCTTTCTAACATAACGGAACATATCGGAATAAAAAGGATAGCATGAATTTTGCGATTTAGATTTCGGTTTATCGGTAACGGAAATGATGAAATGCGATCAATATCATCTTTACTGCTAAGTTTTTAAAGACTATAATTGCGAGATAATACGTTGATATATTTTGGTTTATGGATTCGTGTTTTAAACTAGAAATAATGTACCTATTGTTTTCGTTTAGATGAAAATCGCACAAATCGTTAGTACCTACTCCTTAGCTAATAACACGAAATCTAAGTACGCAACCGAATTGGTGAGGTTAGGCGCTACTGAAATCGGATTTCTAAAAACGGATTTTGAAATCGATTTTGATATCTGAAATCTGATAAATATCAGTTTGCATTCAAAACCAAAAACACCTATGTCTAAGCAGAACCTGGTCCTCATATGATCCTGTCATCCTGTTTAGAGCTTGGTAATAATTTTATCTTTCTTCTCCCCAGCTTAAACACTAGAAAACGGTAAAAGGCGGGTGTTTTTGGAGACTGTCTTTTGTAATTTTGACGTACAAAAATAACTAATTGAGATATGGGCAGTTTTGATCGATCATAACGTAGAAACATATGGACCAAGGATCTAGTACAAAATTCACGAAAAAAGTGCCTTGAGGTTGCATACAACACCAGAGCGCGCGCCAAGGTCAGGACAGGACGCCAAATAAACTTAAAATTACCAACAAACTACCTAATTTAAATCCTGTGGCGTCATATCACAATGCCTAATTTAGCTTACAACCATGTATGGACAAAGCTTCGACAGCACCAATTGACGTAAATTGGTCTTCTTTTTCCCGTTTTAGCCTACATTCGGTTCGGACATTTTTGAGCGCTTACCCGAGGTCCATGTGTTTCTACGTCAATGTGCTGGATAATAAAAGTTATCACATCCAGACAAAAAAAAATTACTACGAAATTATCAAAAGTGGATATAATGAGCTTTTAATCCACACCTCCTCAATTGTAGTCCATTTTGAATAATTAAGTTTTTGAGTTAGAATAAAATTAATTATAGGTATTTCCGCTGATCACTTGTACCACAGCATAAAATATATCTAGTCCACCTACTTGGCAACTGATAAGTGGACGGCAGTCCGTGTGGATACAGGAAACATGTTATGTATGCTATGTTCATATTCTAGTTATGTAGTAAACTACGTACACTATGCGATATTAATAGAAAATGTTGAGGTTAAACACGTACTGAGGGAAAATCTTATTAATTTCAATAACAATGCTTTTTATATGGTCTTGTACTAATCTTTAACACGTTCAGTGCCGGGTCGGCCCTCGTGGAGGGCTCATTTTAAATGCAGGTTTTTCTCGGAAAATACTCCGTCATGAAACAAGCAAACACCTACTTTACGACGTAGTAGCGTATTTTTCACGGTTTTTAATCTAATGCCAGGAACCCTCCTCGAGGGTTCACTCTTAGCGCAAACGTAATGCCGTGGACCCTCCTGGAAGGTCCACTAGCAATATGTATGGCGGGATGGCGTATGAGCTCTATGAAAAGTGTGGTGGACTCGAATGTGTTAAAGGAAATGCGATCGATCGACCCGCGAAATTAAATTTTAAGTGTTTTTTTATGTAAAAACTAAAAATTTAAGATATAATATGTGTATATTTACCGTTCAAAACGACATATTTTACTGTAATGACTTCAAACATGATATAAACAACTGTTCTTTTATTCAACGCCATTGCAGTTAAATGTGTCGTTTTCTAAGGTAAACAAATACACACATGAATACAATATAATATTTTGTCTACCCCTATAATAAAATTAGTATTAAAGATGTTCAGTTTTAACGTAAACGTTTACGTTAAAACTGAACATCGTCGTTTCGCGGGCCGACTGATCGCATACACCTTAGGGAGAAGCCACACGATGCGGTGCGGCTCCGGCGCGGCGCCTGAGCGGTGCCGCTGCGGAGTAATACATACTTTCCATTTCCATGTCTACAACACTGCGCGGTGTAGCGCACCACCGTACGCTCGGCGGACCAAGATGAGGGGGAGGGTGTATGCGCCGGAGCGGCCCCGCTCCGACGTCGCAGACCGCAGATGTGACGGTGAGCCGTTCCACACGGTGCGGTGCGGCGCCACACCGCACCGCGTGGCTCTTGCGGCGCCGCGTACTACGTGTGCACGCTAATGCGGCAAAATGGTAGCCGTGCAGCGGCGCACCGCACCGCACCGTACCGTGTGGCTTCTCCCTTAAGCTTTAACGACATTCTGTTTAAACTCTTAGTTCCTATGGATGAAAAAACTGCAACCTTGTCAAGTCACAAAATTGTTGAAACAAAGAGATAGGGCCTGTCCACATCTCCACGTCACGACGTCGTCAACGTGAAACGGTGCGGTAACGCGGCACGGTGCGTTGATATAACGTGCAAATTTACGTTACCGTATCGTAAAATGCACGTCAGGACCATTGTTAGATTTATCGTTCACTATGTAGAATGTCGTGGTGGCCCGGAGGTTACAGACCCGCTTGTTAAGCACCGGGTTGTGGGCTCAAACCCAGGCATGTACCAATGTGACTTTTTCAATTTCATATGTACTTTCTTAGTTAATCTAAGACGCCACTGACATACGGTGAAGGCAAACATCGTGAGGAAACCTGGACTTTAATGGTCTGAAATCGCCAACCCGCAGTGAGCAAGCGTGGCGATCAATGCTCGTTCCTTCTCTGTACGAGAAGAGGCCTTTGCCCAGCAGTGGGACAGTTACAGGCTAATACTTATTTATTTTATGTAGATCCTGAATTTTAATAAGAGAAACAGTAAGGTATGGTTTTAAAGTATCGGAGCATATAGACGGCGACTAACTCGCGGACGTGGAGACTGGAGAGCGCGGGCGGAGCGCATATACGTGTGCGCTTGCGGCTAGGGGCGGAACGTGTTACGATACGGTAACGTAGATTTGCACGTTATGTCAACGCACCTTGTCGCGTTACTGCACCGTTCCACGTTGACGACGTCGTGACGTGGAGATGTGGACAGGCCCTTATTACAATTACACGTAAATTACAAAACATCTTAAGACTCTTTTCTTTTACGCGTTTTGCTCAATATCGTCTCAACAATGCTGGGATTTGCTTCACACTAGATACTGTCGAATATCAGTATTCTTTACTTATCCCAAACACATTGTGAATGTGGTTTTCTTGTCTCCAGTGCTCCATGTGCCCATATACAAGGTGAGTGGGAAAGGGGGTACTAATCCACGGGCCACTTCTTCTTCTTCTCTCATATCAACCCGAGCTATACAAAAATAGCTCATGCTGTGGTGAAAAGATTAGCCAGTCAACAAGGTTGGTAGCGGGGCTGACTGCCCAGGGTGCGCCGGTCGTACTGAAGTATCGTCACTCGTGGAGGCTCTTTTCATGCATCCCCACTGCGGGCCACTTAAAGTATCACTAATAACTATTTTAATGCAAGAGTTAAAATTTCAAAATTCGATAACTTTTATTTCCATGAAAAATGAATTTTATTTTAGTCTTTTTAAAAATTCTTCATCATTGCTTAAGTTCGAATTCAGAAAATGGACCTCCTAATCCATGACCCCATTTTGAGTAAATTTCGCTTGGTGGTAGGATCTACACGGTCCGCCTGGCTAGCTACCACCCTCACATTAAAGTCAAGCAGTTTACTGTGTTCCGTCGTGTGTATGTGAGAGCCAGAGGGGTATAGGGGAATCTCTCTATATCTTTGTTACTTGGATTCGTGTGCTCCATCTTAGACCCTGGCTGTGCTTACTATCAGGTGCGACGAGGATCAAACACGACCAAGTAATAAAAAAAAAACCAAATATGACCTAAAATGTATACACAGCTGATCATAGCTGAGGATAGATAGATTTTAGCGTATATTTTGTGAAATCTTTGGACAACTATTTCTCTGAAAGTAATTGACTTTTGGGGAAAGTGGTAGAACAAAAGTCACTCTTTATTATGGGTATTTTATATTGTGTTCACCCTAAGATGAGTTCTGACAGCTCGGTCATTTCGCAAATTGTAGCAGTAAGGAGACTGCTATCGAAAAAACGTAAACGACATCATCAAAAACCGGAATATAGCTATATTATCCATGCTTTGTTTTCTTAACATATTTGATATTCTTTGTGTGGTAACGTATTGTAGAGAAACGTCACTAATCAACTTATAGTGAAAAGGGTATAACCCTTTCGTTTTTTTTTTTGGATTAGTATACCCTCTTTCCGACTAACTTTGTATACATGTGCATCATTGAGGACCTCGAATCTCCACTGACAAAAAACAATCCAATCCCCGGAACCCGAATCCCTGATTCTCCCTGAAAATGTTTGAGAAAAATCCCGACATCCCTGGATTAAAAATAGGATTGGAAGAAAGAAAAAATATACTTGGTAGCAAATAAATCGAGCCACTTCTATTTTTCACGTAGGTATAATTGTTATTATTTTTGGTAATAAGGAACAGATCAATTCTAAACATATGTCGCCTAAAAGGTTATTTGATAACCTTTACAATGAGGGTAGTTTTTTGTATTTTGAATTACTTATATAATTCATGAAACCAAAACTAATAACCAGGACACGTGAAAGAAGGAGTGGCTCGATTTCTTTGCTCCCAAGTGTATTTATTTTAGACTCGCACGAGGCAGTTACAGAAATAGAACAACATAAAAAAAACAATTTAAACAACCTGCACGAGGCCAAAAAAGGCTCCTGTCTCAGAATAATGCTGTGACATTTTAAAAAATCTCTATGATGTATTGGATTCAAATAATTTTACTGTGGATCATAGGTTCATAAGATGTTGTACTAAATACAGGTAAGTCTGCTATGTCCCGCCATTAAGGCATACAAAATTCATGACATAACTTCCGTAAATATGCAGTTAAAATATAATACATCCAATTGTCATGCAATACATGTCATTATGATTAAATTATTGAAATAGTTATATATTTATTTATTTCAAATTACAAAGTATTCATTCAATGGATTCGCTGCAATGTATTGTCATCTGGAAATTCTCTTATATGTAGAGTAATAACATTTACTTATCAATAATTCGTGTACTTAGTTTTTTTTTTTTGAAGGTATTTATATCGCTCATAGCTCTGAGAAAAGGATTCTCTACTGACAACGTCATTCATCATCATCTGCCTAGCCTTTTCCCAACTATGTTGGGGTCGGCTTCCAGTCGAACCGGATGCAGCTGAATATCAGTATTTTACATGGAGCGACTGCCTATCAGACCTCCACAACCCAGTAACTGGGTAATACGATACTCTTGGTTAGACTGGTTGTCAGACTTTCTGGCTTCTGACCAACAGTAACGACTGTCAAAGATCTACAAATGACAGCCGGGACCAACGGCTTTACGTGCTTTCCGAGGCACGGAGGAAACACGCTATGGTAAAAGTCACCCATCCACAGACCAACCTCGGCAAGCGTGGCTTAACCCGGAAGATCGGTCTATGCGGCTGTAATTATTTAGCCACGAGCTCCTCTCGTTACTGACAATGCAATTGGTGGACTAAAATAATCTAGCAAACTATACCTTCGACACTATAATCTTTATTTATCCGTATCTATAAGTATTTGATCCAAACAACAAATCCACCTACATCCTAAAGCAATCGTCACATCGAAATCACATTAGGCCGTTAGTGGAATTGCAATTAGAGTCGTGAAGGTGGTAGCGAGCAGCATTTCCGGCGGAAGTGACGCCCGCCCTTCGGCCGCGGGGCGGCACGCCCGCGCCAAGACGGTACGCCCTACCTGACGAACGGAACGTTTAGAACTTTAGAGGATTGAGAAAAAATATATACAAAGTGTAAACGAATTCGTGTAATTCCTTAAAACCACATGTTCTACTACAAGGGCCCAATTCTCCTAAAATAAATTGTTTCCAATCACAATCGAACCACAACCGTCAGTCAGTTTTTGTTTTCGAAAACTTTCAAAATGATTGATTTTCTTTTTTGTGTCTAACAATTTGATAGCTTTTGAAACTGAGAACTGTCTGAATGAACGGTTCGGCCTTGGTTCGGTTGTGATTTATCAAGATTTATTTTAGGAGAATTAGACCCCTGGTGTAGATTGGCTCCGCACGGGAATTAGTCCGATTAAAAATAAAAAAATCTTTTTTTTTATGCGGTAGGGGTAAGTGATGGTATCTAAACCACCTAATAAGGATTCAGTAAAAAAAAAATATTTTTCCAAAAAAATATTTTTTTGATAAGTGAACATTTCGATGCCACGCATAAATGAATGAAAGCACGACGTCGCGGCTGGCGGGCACGACTAACGCGATATCGTTCTTTGCAGTATGTTAACTCGGGGTTCTAAAATGACTCAGAAAAAGAAAAACTGAGATTTTATAGATAGATAGATAGATAGATAGATATACTTTATTGTACACTAAAAGAAATAAAACAGTAGGAATACACATGATTAAGAATAGTACAAATGGCGGTCTTATCGCTTAAAGCGATTTCTTCCAGACAACCATTGGATGGAAAGAATTGCTAAGGAAAATATAAAGGCAGTTTGCAGCGTACAAATATATAACCTAATAAAAAACATCTGGAATTAACTAAATAACTAAATATAAATACATAATATAACACAAAAATATATATAAACATATCTTAAATATATATATATACATACTCAAATAAGGCAAAAATATTTAAATACATAAAGACAATTTTAAAAAAACTACTAGACAGCAAGATAATGTTCCTTCACCATTCTTTTGAAGGAGAACAACGACTGAGCACGCCTCACAGACACAGGTAGTGCATTCCACAAGCGTATGGCCTGGACAGTGAAGGAATGATCAAAGAATCTTGTGGAATGCAGAGGCATCTTCAGTTTTAAGTTTTCCGATGATCTCAAGGATCGTGAGTGTGAATCACGCATGAACTCAAAACGTTCTTTAAGATAAGAAGGGGTTGTAGGATTGAATAGAATACTGTATAGTAGAGAAAGAATATGAGTATTCCGACGAAGGCGTATTGGAAGCCACTTGAGTTTAGCACGAAATTCTGACACATGATCATATTTACGTAAACCAAATATGAATCTTATACAAAAATTTTGAAGTCGCTCAAGTTTGTTAAACTGGTCCTCGGTGAGATCAAGATAGCTGGCATCGGCATAGTCAAGGATGGGATGAAGAAGAGATTGTGCAAGCGCAGTTTTAGTAGCAGTGGGTAGAAAGTTACGAAGCTTTCTCAAGGATCCGGCTGACGCAAACATCCTACGACTGGTTTCTTGCAATTGTGGATCCCATGAAAAGTTCTTGTCCATAAAGATCCCCAAGTTTTTTACTTTTTCGCTAAAAGGTACCTGGATACCGTCAAAGTAAACCTGTGGAAGTTGCAACCAGTCGATTCTCGAAACCATCCGAGAGCTGCCCAAAACAATTAATTTTATTTTGGTTTTTTTTCAGTTGTTTTTCAAAAACTCCCTTTTAGGGTTAATCTGTGTCACCAGTAGATCACGCGGTTGGAAGGAATTACACGAATTCGTTTACACCCTGTATACAACGCTATATGTAGTATATACAAAACCCGAGACACCCCAACAATATTTTCAACAGATCTTCCTGAATATGTGTATTTAAATAAATGTCCATGTTATATGTTAGTTTGTGTTGCGTTAAGTTCCCCAATAGAGTGTGAAATGGGTGAGTATGCCATGCAGGGGTTGTATAATACACGGAAACTTACGGAGCCAACCATCTCGAGCTTCTAGGCCATCTATCCGTGATCCATTGATATGCGTAGAAACCTATTGAATCGCAGTTGAAATATATAACGATCTATAAAAACGATACCATTCGATTCTCCTGGTAATTCTGAACTTATGGTAGTATTTAACGACACGTTAGTGGTGTGCTTCGTCTTGTTTTAAATCGAGTCTGCGTGTCCATACACGTGATTCGTGTATGTTATGACACCCACGACGAGCGGCGCCCGAGTGTGTGACTGCGAGTGGGAAGCTATCATTTGTTTATTTATAATGGATGCTTGTATCTGGACTGTGGTGAAGCACTCGAGCATAGCATGGCTGACGAAGTGTGAACGAGAGCTTTCTACTGTTACGGAACATTATCGGTACTGTTTTTTTTTATACAAGGTTAGTCAGAAAGGAGGTACTAATCCGAAAGGGTGTTAAAGTACCCATAATAATGAGTAACTTTTGTTCTACAACTTTCCCCAAAAGTCAATAGTTTAAGAGAAACAGATGTCAAAAAATCTCTAAAAAAAATCTCTAAAATCTATCTATCCCCAGGTATGATCAGCTGTGTTTACATTTTAGGTCATATTTGGGGTCATGAATTAGAAGCACAATTTTCTGAATTTATAACTAAAGCAGGGATGAAGAATTTTTGAAAAAACTGAAATAAAATCATTCTACTTGGTTTGTTTTTTCGAATTTTGAAATTTTAACACTTGCTTTCAAACAGTCATCAGTGATACTATAAGTGGGCTTCGGATTAGTACCCTATTTCCGACTAACCTTGTATGAAACGCTCGCTGTGCCCTCGTGGCCTGTGGAAGATGTTTTTTTTTATGTCATAAACCTTCGCGCATTTTCGTACAACAACCAACAACTGTACAAAGTTTTAATCAGATAAACGATGCGCGAACGCATAGAAGACGAACACACAAACAAGTAAACATTATTTTTGATATAATAGACTAGCTTTTGCCTGTGACTTCGTCCGCGTGGATTTTGGATATAGGTATTTGTTTGATTTGAAGAGTATTTTTGTACAAAGTTTCAAGTCGACCAACACCTTAAATTAAGGTATCTGACTTTCCCTTACAAACTTACTGTATTGCCGATTGTTATGGTCAAAAACGAATCGTTTTCCTTATCAATGGTAAGTTTTTATTGCCAAACTACTTAGATATAAAAGTGTTTGTGATAGCTACCGTACGCAAAGGTTTAATGACTTTGCTTCATTATTGGTAAAGATATAGTCCTAATTGCTTCGTGGGCCTAGTGGCCGCAAGCGCGATTGCTAAGCGTGAGGTCTAGGGCTCGATCCCCACGTCTAGGGTTGCCATCCGTCCGGGTTTCCCCGGATTTGTCCTAGTTTAGAGGGCATCCGGGGAGCGTCCGGGGGGGGGCTTCATTTGTAGCCCGGGTTTAAAAATTTATAGTTTTGGGCCGCCCGCGACACACGCACTGCTCCCGTAAGCCGCGATCAACTGACGAACCGACTCGCTAAACAACTGTATTTTATTACACTGACTATGTTTAAAAAAACCTGTTGACTTGTCCGGGTTCTGGGCTCTAAAATCCGGGGTTTTCACGCGTCTTGTCCTGGTTGCCAAATTTTAGAGATGGCAACCCTACCCACGTCGAGAAGTGCAATTGGGTTTTTCCGTGTGAAATTTCTCAGTAACAGCCCGGAATCTAGATTTATGCACGGTTAATAGCAACATTACATGGGGCCTCTGCTCAACCTTTTGAGGTATACAAGCATGATGTTATTTATGCGTCTATAATCTTAATTTTCTCCAATAACGCTCAATAAATCATAGGAATCTGTCACAAACGCTCACTCAGATCCATAAGAACCTACATAGACTCGACCGATCTCCGACTACTTGTACTTTCAAAGCGGCCAGATACGTACAGGAGGCGAACGTGTAAGACAAATTAGTTTGTGTCCACAGGACGGCTACAGAATAGACTTGTGTAAGCTATAGAAATCCGTGGAGTCGCTATTGAGCTAACTTAATTTTGAGATAGAAACTGTTGTGGTTACTATTGAATAAGAAATAATTATATTAATTAGCATTATTATTCATCAGCAACTTGCTCTAAAATATAACCTTGTGGAATCGGAAGTACCGTACTACAGGTATGTGCCCGACCCAGTTCTCGAGAATGGTCATGCCACACTATACTGGGATCGATCTATTATCACTGACAGGACTATTGTGGCCAATAAGCCTGATATAGTGGTAATAGATCGATCAGAGCACCGCACAATGATTGTTGATATCACGGTCCCTCATGACGAGAACCTCGTGAAAGCTGAGAAAGATAAACAATTAAAATATCTTGATCTAGCACACGAGGTTGTCGCCATGTGGGATGTGGACTCAGCAGTCATTGTTCCGATAGTCGTTACGGCGAATGGCCTCATAGCCAAGAGCCTCGATCAACACCTTAAGAGGCTCTCGTTGAATGGCTGGATCAAGGGCTTGATACAAAAAGCAGTACTCCTGGATACGGCACGCATAGTGAGGAGGTTCCTTTCTCTGGAGCCCTGACTGCCGGCAGCTTGGACCTTGTTCCCGATGCCGGTGGGATACTATTTTTTATATTTTTAAATGTTTTTATTTTTATATTAGAATATTTAAAAATGTAACTAAATATGTAAAATAATGTGAATAAAGGAAATATTAATTAAAAAGTGTAGTTACCGTTATTCGCTCATAAAACAAGTAAGTATTGTTCACTTGCTCGAAAGCGACTAAGGACACAGGTTTTTTTTAATTTATTGAATTTCTTGTAGATGGTCCTCGCGGACCGCTTTTACGTTACCAGACATTTATTGAGAGACCTGAGAGGCGCTAGTAACGTTAGCGTGTTAGTCTTTTTATAATACCTAAGTAAGGAATACCTTCGTTTTTTTGTCGAATATGCAGTTCTTCAGTACAAATTGTAAAATCTGAATTACTTAATACTAATATTACAAAATTAAACATGAAAGTTTACGAGTTTAGACATTTGTTGCTCGATCATGCATAAACGTCTGAACGGATTTAGATGCAATTTGGCACACATAGAACATATCCTGGACTAACATATAAATTACTTTTTATCTAGGTAGATGAAGTTATTCCATCAGCTGGTTTTTTATAACCCTTTAACTACTGGAACCACGAAGCAAATACAAAGAGGAGATGGTGTAATTCGATTTTCCTATCATACGACGCGTGATACTTTGCGGGGTGAAGGGAACGTTACACCCCGCCTACTTACGCCTACTTTCACGTTTTCCATCTAGTAGTGAATAGGAAAAACTAAACGCTTCGGGTACATCGGTAACTAATACGTGTTTCAGCTATTTCACGCTAGATGTCCTCGTAGATTACGATCTACGTTACGTATGTTACGACAGGGACGTACTTAGAATTTTTGTACCAGCCTACGGCAGAGCTGGTTTAAGAATTACAAAAAGATTGTGAACAAAAATGTAATAAATAAGAAAAATCTTCACACAGTAATAAGTAACCACCCCGCTAAATAATTGTATTCAAGTCGATTTTTTGTTAACTGTAGATTTTAGTGGAATTTTAGTGAAAATAATTAAGAAATCATGCCTATAATGTACATACGGTACACAATTTACTACAGAAATTTATTACAGAATTATTTTTGTGTACTTTTAATTTAAAATTGAAATTCTCGAAAAACAAATCGAGTTCCTACATCAAATGGATACGGCGATGGGCGATGGTCAATTTTTTTCGTACTCATAGTTTCTTGGACTGAATTACTGCTTACTGCAGTGAATAAAAAGACACTCTGTACAAATTCCCCCCTAATAGTATAAAAGGCGGTTTAAGCCATCGTTTTATCCATTTCTGTTTGAGATTATCTTCGGGTGGAAATCTGAAATACGAGTATAATCTAAATTTAATTAAATATCAAGGAACTATGCAGGCCTCGTTCACCATTATTGAATAAAAATTAAAACGTCACGTATCACCACACATCGTAATTAAATAATTGAATTCTAAGTACGGACCTGTCTATTCATATTGTTTACACTATTCCACGATAGATGGCGACCGAAATATCACGGTTTAAAATAGTGATAAAAAACAATAATACGATATTTTTGTCAACAAAAAGGTTTTAAAAAAATCTTAAATCTGTTTTAATACATTATAATTATAAAGATATGAATATTTCTTACGTAGTTGTTAGTTATTCATGTTATAATAGGGTGCGCCATCTTTTGTCGAGCAGTAAAACTATTGTACGAGACGTGATAACAATAGATTTTTCTAGAACGAATGTAATAAATTTCGAAAAAAAATAGTTACTAGTGAAATGTGATGCCATCCATGGTACCAAAACGTTTATCTGAGTAGTTTTTACAAGATAACACACAACACTTCATCTTTTTCTTTTAAATGACAACGAAAATAATAAATAATGATAAAATGGAATGGGAGCGGGAACGTAATGTTTACAAGACGAGTGCCGACAGACTGATAGGCCACGCCCACCGTGAGGACGGAATGGTTCTACATTGGTATCACGGTTCACAGTTGCTTATGCCATCTCCTCTTTGTATTTGCTTCGTGACCATAGGTAACAAAATCTTTTAACAGTAAAATACAGGCGCATGCTAATTCAAGCGTCGTCTTTATTTCAGAGAATCCATGCTAATAATGTAATGTTTAGAACTCCTGGGAGCAATTTGAATTCAAATAATGTCTTCTGTTAAAAGAAATTCTTTCTAAACCGATATAATTGGTGCAGAAATTCACGAAAGAAAAGTCATTAAAAAAGTAACCTCCGGCGCTCCACACCATTTCCTATTAGCAGTCCACGCTAATTATCATCAGAGGATCGCTGTAGACCTGACTGTGTGACCGGACCTTTTATTAATCCATAAATTATTTATAGACTGAATTGTCACCCGCCATCCGCACGCCTTACAACTAACTTACGTCCACCCACGATCTTGTTACTGCTCAATAAAGTTTAATTTCGTATAAATCGAATGTAAAAGAATTTGTTTTTTGTATCCGTCCGTAACCTGCCATCGATGGGTAAATATTTTCAATGTTTGTTTACTTTCAGTAGATTTTTATACGGCTGTCGCCGGTTACCGAACCGTGTAGTATTTATACCGTTGCCAAGGTTATATAGCTACCTCTGAAAAAAAAACGTAGGGATGCAGTTCACTTGGCGGAAATATTTTTAGAAAACATTTATTCTGAACTCGGAAAAAAATGCGATAAATACTTTAGATAAGTACTTAGGTAATTGTGTTTTGAGTATCGACTAAAACTAAACGTAAAACTTTTACGTAAGTATAAATACCTAAATTTTGTCGTTCAATCAACAAAACAAATCCATAACGAATTCAATAGCAATAAATCAGTTTTTTATTATCTTCAGGACATTAACATTACAATAATTTCATTTCTAAAATGCCACCGCAGCAACTTACGCAACACAAGTTAGGGGGAAGAATAAAAAAAATATAGCCCTATTCGAAATTACGCAATGAAACGATCGCTGAGCGCGCGCGAATTCGCAAATCGTTGGCCCGCGCGCCCCTATTCTCCCCTTCGATATTTGAAAAATCAAAATGGCGTCATTTCCCCGCGTCTTGTCTTTATCTTTTCCTTATGTAAATGACTTGGAATTATTTGATGTTTAATGAGGTTAAGAACTTTCTAGACGGCGACGGCGCCAAAGCTCGGGGCGCTCGTTACGCGATGCTACCCGCTTCCTGGGTTGAGGATTTTTTTTTCTTTTTTTTTTTATTGTGTCAAGTCTTGAGTTCAGAACAATCGCTGAAAGTCTTTGTGAAAATGAATGGCGATTTATTTTGATATCTTTCTCGGATGCCTCGCGCTTTCTATTTATGTTAGAATGCCTCTGGATTCACAGAAGGCTTGCAGGTATTATAGTAGCAAGTAACATTGCTGCAAGATGTAATACAATTGCATTATATGAAGCTAAAAAAAAAGGTTTATGTGTGTGTATTCTGATGATGAGAAAATAAAGTATTGATTGATTCGTTCATTCTTTACGAAACATCAAAATTGAGACATTCCATTTAGCGCACCTATTTGAAAAAAACCAATTCTATACACACTGACAGTAATAGGAATACTATTGGTGCTATTGAATTGGTGCGCTAAATGGAATGCCTCTAAAAAATTTACCACAAAGTGAACGTATAATTAATCGTTAAACTCTTATTATTGTAAAAAACACATATAAATGATGTTTTTAAATACATATCATAACAAAAAAAATCAATATACATTTAAAAATAGAAAAATACTTAGTAGCCCACCGGCATCGGGAACAAGGCCCAAGCTGCCGGCAGTCAGGGCTCCAGAGAAAGGAACATCCCCACTATGCGTGCCGTGTCAAGGTGTAGGTACTGCTTTTTGTATCAAGCCCTTGATACAAATTCTTATTATGATTCTCGATTCATGAAAAGGGCCTCCACGGGTGACGATACTTAAGTATGTCCGGCGCACCCTGGGCAGTCAGCCCCGCTACCAACCTTGCTGACTGGCTAATCTTTTCACCACAGCATGAGCTATTTTCGTATAGCGCGTGCTGACACGAGAGAAGAAGAAGATTATTATTCTTATTATCTTACACTTTAATTTAACACTGTGACTTCTATCGGTTATACCAAACTTTAATTTACCTCACAAACGATTTACTTATAACAATACTCTACTTTCAAGTCTCCAATGAAACTACAAACGTAGATACTAATAACTTACCCTGTTTACAACGGTAAAATAATGTGTCTTACCCCCTGGCACCCACTCCTCAGCACAGAAAGCCGTTGCCAAAACACCCAGCGAATTTATTGCTGGCAGGAAGTCTTCGCTACTTCCCGCTACGTCACAATGTTCATCCGTTTCCGGTGTACACTTGAGAGTCGAATGTATTATTAGTTTCCTTAATATTATTATAATTTACTTGTAGATGCGGCATAAAGGTGTTGTTGTCAGTATACTCGTATTTGCGTAGGTACCAACCCTATGCGTAATTTGAATTTGTAATTAATATTGCATAATAAACGTTCAAAAGTTGTGTACATTAATAACTTTTTTTCTCACTTCATGGACATCATTCTATTAAATATACTTAGATAAAAATATGATGAACATTTAAATTGTATTTCCTTTTTTTGTATAAGTATCTGGTGTAGGTACCGTATTTATAAAGAGTATTTATAAATACATAGGCATAGACAAAATAGTTAAGTACCATTTTCTCTTCTGTTTGCGAACCTTTTTTTTGTGTAGTTGCAGTTAACCTTGCAAGGCTCATCAATAAAAAAAATGGAAAAAAACTCAATAAAACTGTGACTATTTATTTGAATACTGTTTCATTCTAAGTACTAAATTATTACGATGCAATCTATTTTATAGACCATTTTTCTACATTAATAACTACACAGAATTGGTATTGTACAACACATCAGGTAGGGACGAATCCTATTTTCCGGCCAGTTATAGGATATATAAATAAACTGTTCCTATATTGGTTTACTATACATGTAACGTAGATATAATTAGAAAAAGGGTGACGAAAAATCTAAAAAAGTAACTGTCTAAAAAGGGTTTGTGGAATAAAAATACGCAATGGATTGCTGGGTAACACGAATTAGGTTTAAAATAAAAAGTAAAAAAAAAATTGAAGATATTTGTTTAACTTACTTGTGAATTACCGCAGTAGTGCAAAAAGATATTTACGTTTTGTATTTTATTTTATTTGACCTTTCATTTTTTATTTATTTTTTACTTAATAAAACTTTGCCCCACACTAAGATTTCTCTTGTATCGTGAGTGCGTTTACAGACACAAATCTCACATACACAAACGCCCAGACCCGAAACAACCATCTGTAGGCCATACAAATTTTTGTTCCGTGTGGGTATCGAACCCACGACCCGTAGCGCAGAAGCCAATCGCTTAGACACTGAACCAAACGTGTCGTCTAAATAAATTTATTTTCTGATTTGTTGTGTTACGTTTGATTTTTCGTACATATTTAATTTTAATTTACTTTTAAGGTAGGTATGATAAAAGGATAAAAAAAACAAGTGTAAAATTGTACTAATCCACAGGCAACATAAAGTCATCACATCACTGATGACAATTTTAAAGCAAGTGTTAATATTTCATTAGAGAGAACTAGCGTCAATAAAAAAATAAACTTCCTTTTGTTACGAATTCAGAAAATAGAGCTTCTAATCCGTAACCCTAAATATGACCTAAAATATAAACAGCTCATCATAGCTGAGAAAAGATCGATTTTAGCGTAAGTATTTTTAACAAAATAATTTGAACGGCTATTTCTCTTAAACTATTGAGTTTTGGGGAAAGTGGTAGAACAAAAGTTGTTAATTATTATGGGTACTTTTACACCCTTTCGGATTAATACCGCCTTTCCGATTAACCTTGTATGGTATTAATTTTGCAAGATGTGTTCTCCTGTAACTGAAAAAGTACAAGGCCAGAGATCTAATATGTATAATATATTATAAGGTGTATTGTTCGTTGAAGATCCCAACAAAATAAAAATATATCATGATCATAATCATCTTGTTGGTACATCTCGTTGCCGAGAGTATATTATATATTTGCAATAGGTTTTGGTTTAAAATTCTTAAGTTGTAGGTTAACTACTTTCTCGGTCCTGTTTATATCCAATGATTTTTATAATAAGTAGCTACACCTATAAGTATCGACTATTGTCGACTGTAGCCTGTAGGCACCTATGGGTCTCCTGGATGTCCTCCCACGCTCTGTTTTCCATTGTTATCATCTCATTTTACACCGTTACAATTTATTTGTAAGAACATAAAGAAATACGTAGATACTTGAAAAAAGGTAATCAATCGTTCGGTAATTGATCTAAAAATAGCAATGTATTTTAACGAAAAAACTACAAACGTAACCTTACAATAGGCATGTTGACAGCATCAATAAATTTCAAATATAATTAGGCCAGTTAGAGTTTTGAAAAATACTGGACACGTATTTTTTTGTTTTGTTAAGGCCTGATTTTTCAATCGTCAGATAACATTTATCTGAAGAATAATTTTGACGTTCTGACAGACTTTCTATGGAAAAGTTGTCAAAGCGTGATATTTATCCCTCAGATAAAAGTTATCTAACGATTGAAAAATCGGCCCTAAATCTATGAATATTTGGAATGATAAAACGCATCAAAACTCGAGAGTGGGGGCTTGTGACGTCAGAAGCAAGTAAAAATTGCACTTGCTTGTGACGTTTTGCCAATTATAAAAGTGTCGCATCTTCAATAATTATGGTTTACGTAACAAAAAAAAAAATACGGGTCAAATATTTTTTGATAATCTAACTGACACGGACTAATTAGATTTTTTCAGTCAAATACCCTATCTTCTATCTATATTTATAAAAGGAGAAGCTGACTGACTGACTGACTGATCTATCAACGCACAGCCCAAACCGCTGGGGTTAGAAACTTGAAATTTTGACAGTAGGTTCCTTTTGTGACGTAGGCATCCACTAAGAAGGGATTTTTCGAAATTCAATCCCTAAGGGGGTGAAATAGGGGATTTAAGTTTGTATGTAAGTCAATCATTTTTGAAGTAAAGAGCATGCAATTAAATATTAAGGTTTCTGGTTAGAAATAAAGCTAAACATGAGCGTTTTTGAAAATTCTACCCGTAAGAGGTGAAACAGGGGATGAAAGATTTTTTTGATTTTATAACTACTCCTAACAAGGACTTAACAAGAGCACAAAATTTCACGCAAGCGAAGCTGCGGGCAAAAACTAGTTGGAAATAAAAATTTGATTTAAACAATACTTAATTTTTAGTAACATAGGTACTACATACATAATCAGCCCATCCCTGTCCCACTGCTGGGCACGGACCTCTTCTCAGAATGAGAAGGGTCTAGACCTTAGTCCACCACGCTGGCCTGGTGCGGGTTGCAGGACTACACACACCAACACACACCACCGAAAACTTCATGGAGCCCTCTCAGGTGTGCAGGGGCCCAATTCTCCTAAAATAAATTGTTGCCAAACGCAATCGAACCACAACCGTCAGTTAGTTTTTGTTTTCGAAAACTTTCAAATGATTGATTTTGTTTTTTGTGTCAAACAATTTGATAGCTTTTGAAATTGAGAACTGTCTGAATGAACGGTTCGGCCTTGGTTCGGTTGTGATTTATCAAGATTTATTTTAGGAGAATTAGGCCCCTGGTTTCCTCACGATGTTTTCCTTCACCGTTAACGCAAGTGATAATCAAATTCTGATCCGCACATGAATTCCAAAAGTCAGAGGTGCGGGCTGGGTTCGAACTCGAACCCTCCTGCATGAAAAGCAACCGTTCAACCGCTATGCTATTACTGCATGTAGTATGAACATTATCAAGTATTTAGAGTGCGCGCAAGATAACTCTGCGCGCGACTGAGGGCGTGCTAAACGTTACCGTGATCGCAAAAGTTCAAATTACCGCTTTTTAAGCTTAACTTTTTTATCGCTTAACATAATTTTCCCGTTAAATATTCCTACAATCAGGTAGTTCTACTATCAAAATTGATAAAACGGCGCACACTTTGGTGGACCATGATTAGTTCCGATTTCGGCCGCGCGCAGACTTATCTTGCGCGCACTCTAGTAACAGTTTTAGATAAAAAGATTGCTTACCTTTATTTCAAGCCAGAGGTCGCCAGCGGCTTCGCCCACGTGTATGTTGTTAATCGCGTATTCGTTTTTCGGTATAAAAGTATCTTATGTACTTTACCGGATTCCAGACTATCTCTGTTGTACCAAGTTTCATCAAAATCGGTTCAGTACTTTAATCGTGATTAGGTAACAGACAGACAGAGTTACTTTCGCGTTTGTAATATCAGTAAGGTTTGGTTTGGACCAGACTTTACAGTTCTAAGGTACAATAAGCGAATTTGAATTTTCAAGTAACATCGAAGTCAAATACTTGGAGTTGTAATTTATATCAGTACAAACAGTTTGTTTAGACAATGGCGCATTGTCCGTCCAAGACAAACGATAAATCTATCTGTATTGTGGGGGTGAGCAGATATTCAATAATTCGACAAGTTGCCAACTTCCCAAACACCGGACTTACGGACCAAGAAAATATACAACTCGCTTACTGACCAGTTTTATAAGGATGGGTCCAGAAACTATCGTTATCGATATAATTTATTTTAAATTAGATTGTATTTATATTACGTACATATATAATCACGCCTGCAATCCCCGCAGGGGTAAGCAGATAGGCGCTTGTACACCTATCCAATAGGTGGCAAGCCTATGCTATTTTACAGGCACAATCATGGTACTAGGTTCTTGCCCGGTGACAAAAGAGAATTTTAGGTGTATTTTACTTCTAAGTTAAAGTTCAATGACCAGCCACATTAAATTTCCTTTGTCGAAAACATTTCTTAAAATTTCTTTCAAAATTTGAATAAGTTTTTCTCTTATCCATACCCCATACAACGTTATACCACAGTGTACCTACTTACTACATAAAGTGGGTCAACGCCCATACATTTGACAGGTCATAAGAAATGTCAAAATATAAGAAGGGGCGGAGGTTATGTCCCAAGTATACAGTATGGCTACTCGGGACATAACCTGCGCCCTTTTACCCCGCAACCCCCCACACGATTGCTCTGCGACAATGTTCTACGTTGACCGACGGTAAGGAGTAAGATATAGGTAGACTGTGGTTATACTATGCTTACTGCAACCAACCGAATAAATACTAATTAATTAAACATTTATAAACATTCCAGAAGTAGCTGGTACTTGGATCCTGAAAAAGAAATCGAAGGAGAGAGGAATATTTATTTACATCGACAACTTCACCGTACGGAGTTGTCGCATCACTACAGTATCGGGTGCGGTGTTTGCGAGCGGCAAGTCTGAGCATTTAAGCTGAAACAGTAGCTTACTTATTACCTGAGATGGCACAAGTTGCTCCAACAAAGCTCGCGGATTGCTTTCATAGAGACGCTCGTGAATATTTTAAAGAACTTACTATTAAATATTTTAAAAAGTGATTTCATAGAGCGTTGTTTTAAAGACGTTATTTTCAAAGACTGCTTTAATGTGTGTTAAACAGAAAATCTTGTCTTTTTTTTACCGACTTCAAATAAAAAAAAAGTTCACAACGTGTGTTTTATTTCATGTTTTTTCAGCGATATTTTTACCAATTGTGGGCAGATTTTAATGTTTTTTTTTCTTTGTAACAGGTTTCTCCCGAGGTGATCCCTTTTGGTGAAGATCGGATGAAAACCTTCGAAGATAGACAATGGAATTCTTCAATGGATAACAGTAAATTACTCGCGATTGCTACACTCTAAAAAGAAAAAGAAAATAATGAAATAAAATATAAAAACCGATTTAAAAAAAATGAAAAGTTTAAAATAATTACCATATTATAAAATTAACAGCTTGAGAAGTCGGTGCTAATCCACGCTGAACCAAATTCAAGGCATCGACTTCTAAAACGGTTAATTTTATAATGTGATAATTATTTTACGCTTTTTTTTAATCGGTTTGTAAAGAAAAGTCTGTACTTAATATTCTCAAGAATTCAAGAATTTCTCCTGCATGCTATGTGGTTAGGTCGTATGTACACACACTGTAATAGTTATAATGAAGTTGCGTAATATAAACACAAAGTTTTACCTTCTTAACAAGTTTTATTTTTCAAGGTTCAAAATTGTTTTTATTTCAAATAGGCACAGTACAGCTTAAGAAGCTTCGAGGATTTAGTTGCATAATAATAATAAATATGTATAAAGTTGTGAGTCGCTGAACATAATTATGGTTTAAGTTGTTGTTACAAATGTCAACATAAACGCTCTAACAACAACTATTTTTATAGATATCGGCCAAGCGTCACGCTGTGCCATCTCAATACCATTTTCTTAAAAGAAAATTTAAAGATGAATTATAATTACAAACATGTATCAGGGAACAATGTATAGTACAATGTTTGTTTTATACGGTAAGTGAAAACAAGTCTAAAGATATTTATTCTCAAAAAAGTCAAACAGTCACTTACGTCACTTACATAAGAACAATGTTGATCACAATAAAACAACCATAAGTCGTTCAATTAAGCACATAGCGTCTAACACATTTAGTAATATCGCTATCACTATGAGTTTACAAATCTGTAATCACTAATAATAGTTTTTAATTACATGTTGAGCAAGTTTTAATTTAAATGCGTTTTATTAAATTAAATGAAAACACAATTAAGTTCTCTGTCGTAAGTCTAAAACGACATTATGTTAACAAAACACAGTTCCTTCTCTGTGGCTAACGACAGTGGAGCACTTAGTAAGCCTGGCTCGCGCGGCTCTATCTCCTAAACAATACATCGAAGTATTAATAACTTAAGACTTCGCAACTTAACTGCCAGCTGACGCTCTTTCCTTCGTTCTACCTAAATTATATTACATTTTGCTTACGATAGTGTAGCATTTTGTAGAAAAGATTTTTCCTTCTTTTTCTTTGGATGTTGCACACTTGATCGATGACTACACTTTTGGTGCAGTGGCTGAGCGATTGGCTTCTGCGCTACGGGTCGAGGGTTCTGGGTGTTTGTGCATGTGAAGATTTGTGTAACGCACCCACGATACAAGAGATATAGGTACTAGAGGGGGCAAAGTTTAAAAAAAAATTGTGCTCAATAACATGACATAACCAGCTCGTTACTGTCCCACTGCTGGGCACGGACCTCTCCTCAGAATGAGAAGGATTCAGGCCTTTAGAGCGTATACACGTAGAAAGCGGGTTGCCGGCGCCGATCTGTCAGCGCTTGTCGGTGCTGGTCCGCGCAGTTAGTCGGCGCAAGTAGTCTCTATACTGTGTGGCGAACCAGAGCGGTGCGAACACGGATCTTTGTATCGAGTCGATTCGAGAAATTAATCTATTCTAAACGTCAAATTTGACATAAGATATAGATAAAAACGACAACAGTTGTCTTTGACGTTTAGAATAGATAAATTTCTCGAATCGACTCGATAAAAGATCCGTGCTCGCACCGCAGCGCCGACAAGCTCTGAACTGCGCCGTCAAGTTCCGACCTGCTCCGATCAGCGCTGGTAGACCGTCAAGTGTTGCTGTATTTGCAAGGGAATAAGGCGTATTTTTGTTAAAAAATGCCAGCCCCTGCTTCTACCCGCTTCCTTTATGTAGCGGTTACCTGCACGGACCAGTACCGAAACGCTGGTAGGTCGGCGCTGGTTACCTGCTTCCTTTATGTATACGCCCTTACTCCACCACGCTGGTCCGGTGCGGGTTGGCAGACTTCGCACACACGATTCCTCTCAGATGTGCGTGTTTCGTCACGATGTTTCCTTCACCATTTAGGGTGCCTTTCCACCAGAGTTTTGCTATGCAGCTATGCTGCGAGAATGTAAAAGCTAAGCTACGAAACTATGTGACCATTTCCACTGATGCTAAGCTATGTAGCGGAGCGAGTAAGATGTGTTCGGTGACAAACGCGCGCCTACTGTAGGTACACTGCTCTGCACATAGCTACACCACTCGCGACCCTCCATAGCACGCATCCATAGCTCGCATCCCTAGCACGCATCCTTCCATATAAAAAACGTAGCTTAGTTAAATCAGTTTCCACCAGTGCTATGTTATGTGGACTAACGAATATGATTGGTGGATATCAAACGCATCCATAGCAGCGTTGCATAGCACATCTCTGATGGAAAGGCACCCTAACGCAACTAATAATCTCTCAATACATACATCAACTTTTTTTGAGGAGTAACTAAACTAACATCGATTAATATTACTTACTTGGATTGGCTGTGCCGTGGGTTCCGTAAAATGCGACTTAACACATTAGAGTCCACCACACTCTTCATAGAGCTCAAACGCCATGCCGCCACACACATCGTTAGTGGACCTACCAGGAGCGTCATCGGCATTACGTTAGAGAACCCTCGAGGAGGGCTCTTGGCATTAGATTAAAAACTGTGTCATAAAACACTCTATTACAAAATCAAATAGTGTTTTCAGAGGGTCTTGCTGCTTGTTTTATGACTTATGACGGTAATTTTCTAGGAAAAACCTACATTTAATATGAGCCCTCCACGAGGGCACCCGGCATCGCGATTGCAACTAGAGGGTGCCAGATGGCACCCGGCACTGAACGTATTAAGTTAAGCGTTCAGAAGTCAGCATCGTGCGCATCCACGGAATAGAAAAAACAAGTGGAATTGCCCACGCAGTTATCGCGCGTGTGTCACAATTAGGCTAAGCGTATGGTGAGACGCAGGTGCACGCAGCGCAGCGCAGAGCAGATTTTGTAACGTATGAACGTACTAAGACCTGCGTACGCTGCGGCGCAGACACGTGTGACGCAGACATGCGTCTGCCCTGCTCTGCGCCACGTTGTAGTGCCGGCACAGATTTCTGCGCGACGCGTGCATGTCGACACGTGTTTTTTACCGCTAATTCGAATTTTATTGCAATGACAGAACATTTAATTAAATTAGTGCGTTGTGATGTGAACCTTGTTTGTATGATACTAATCATCCAGACTATTAAAAAAAAACTTTCGTCGACTCGAACACGTCTATTCTTTGTACTAGTTAAAACTCGAATGTGTCTTCGACTTGCGTTGCAGCATGCGGTCGTGGCCGATGTCTGCGTCGCCTGCCCTGCGCGGCAAAATCTGTACTGTGCTGCGCTGCGTCACCTGCGTCTCAGCATACGCTTAGCCTTATGGGGAGATCCACACCGGCTCACGCGAATAGCTACTTAGTATGATAAGGCGTCTTCAATTAGTACGTTAAATACTAGAATCATGCCATATTGTGCAATTTCAACGTGTAAAATTATAGCAGAACTAAAAATTTATCTCACAGAGGTGTTTATGGTATAAAACTTTGTTAACTGTCAATATAATTGTATGATGTCAGTTTGGCGACACGTCTTTCGGATTGTCGATCAATCGACGCACTCTTGCGAGACCGCAGCAGCCGCACCGTACGGGCCGTGATCGCTCTGTATTGTTTTTGTTGTCGTTCTGGCAAGGGCTCTAAGCATGACCATCGCACGACTAATTGCAATTGTGCAAGACTATGAGGCAGTGGCGTAGGGTGAATTTTCTTAAAAGGGAAGCCGGGCCAAAAAATGCTTACCTTGCTCAAGTGTGATGCGTGAATTCCAGTAACTACTCGTTTCGAAAGGGAAGCCGATAGGAATCGAGTTGTATGGAGCCTTCGCCACTGCTATGAGGAGTTACATTATTCAAAAATCCGAATGACAATAGCATAAATCCGATTGCTCTGGATTGCTCATTAGGAATCACATCGGCATTCCGAATGCTACGAGTATAGTGGACAAACTACACTTTACTGATCACTTTGATACGATCTGTCCGATACGAACAATGCGAAATACAATGCTTACCTTTAGTGATTATTCTAGAATCTATTTTTATGTGCATACCAGACGAATGATGCATATCACGATGATGGAAGATAGTAAGCACGATTGGCGGTTTAGCAAATTTGCCTATAACCTCTTAGAAGCGTACAGTCGCGGACTTGAAATGTTTACCACCATAAGGTCCATAATCGCTTGCACATTACTTTTTCATAAGGTCGCTCGGTTGCTCACAAAAAATTGAGAGGGCAAAGATATTTTTTTCTTAATTGACATAAAGAGGTTCATTTAATGGATATACAACCTTATTTTTACTTTATACGAAAACCGAGACACTCCAACAAGATTTTCATCAGAACTGCCTGAATATGTGTTTTTTTTAGTAAATCTCCAAGTTACACCTTAGTTTATGTCGCGTTAAGTTCCCTAAAAAAGTGTGAAATGACTGAGATGTGCTATGCAGGAATTGTCTAAAACACGGAAACTGACCGAGAGGACCGTCTTAAGCCTCAAGGTGTCTAAAAAAAAAAGTGGTGTAAAAAATATGTCAATCGATTCTCCTAGTGATTCTGAACAAACTAGTTTCAGGTTTAGTATATACTAAAACTAAGCTTGTATACTAGCATAAAAAATAAATCAATTTATTTAGTAAATTCAATCAAATTCGCGCTATACAACTTTTAACTAGACACACTCCAAGAAGGAGTTTATAACATCAAAAAGTGGTAGTGTTTTTGCTATAGGTAACCGCCGCTTCACAATTTTAAAAAGTTGTATATAACTAATACTTATCTAAGTCGATATGACATCTTAAACCTTATTGCGCACAGTGTGAGAAGGAATCGTATTTGAAATCTGATAAACATTTCAAGTCCGCGGCTGTACATTAGGAAGTCCGTGTTTTGTTAATTGTTAACTATGCAATAAAAATTAGCCTTGTTAGATAGCTCACCGCTTAATAAAATTGGCTCAAATTAGATAATGAAATAATGAACAATTATCCGATCCATTACAAATGTACTTGATACTTTCTGTATTCTAAGCTTGATACCTACTAATTTTGTAAACGTGACAAATACACTTTGTTCATTTTTCTATTTTGAAACAACAAAAACAAATAACTCCTCCGTCCTACAAAGTATTCATTCGCTATCAAATCACTGCAAACTTATCAATAACCATACGAAGCTCGTAAAATGGTCAACGAAAGCATACGCAATTAATAGTAGGTATTCATGAACAATGTGTAACAGATAAATGGTCAGTCGATAGCGGGTCGCGGAGATTCCTAATCAAAGATGCGGGCTGCACGAATCTTAGCAAATTGGCGAGGGAGACACCCTTGTTCGACGTAGGGTTGGCGAATTGGAACTGTGATTAAATTAATTAAATGTGGACTTTTAGCTGGAACAAAAGTAAAATGATTTTCAGAAAATTTTACAAACTTTCGTGGGACATAATAATATTCATATTTTACGATTTACTCACGCGCAGTTCGATGCGCGATCTTGCTACGGTTGAATCCGAACCTATTCGGGCAATCCCGAAAAATGCGCTGAAGTAAACCATTCACAATCATAAATTCTGGCATTTATTACCAATAGGTAGGTGTGATAATTGAATGAAAGTATTTTTGCCGAAGTATTTTATATCGAATTTCATTACACCGACAACGATTCGCCGACGTAATATTTGCCGAAGCAATTTTTACCCTAATTTGATTTCGCCGAATGATTATTAACCACCATAATTATTTGGCCAAAAAATCATTCAGAAATATTGTATACTTATTTGGCTATTGTTTAATTTACCAAATAAGTATTCGCGCAACATTATTTTCACACAGCGGAATGTAATGATAATCCGACTCAGCGCACCCGGACTGCAAGTGGTCAGACTCTGTTCTACCCCTAGAGTGTTATTTAAAAGCGTGGAGCCAGAAGCTCGCGAAAGAGATCCTGAGTGGAACGAGTGCACGAGGCCGAAGCGAGTCGGCGACCTCCCGAGCGTAGCACTGGTCGAATGTGCGAGCGAAGTGAACGGGCGACAAAGCTAGTCTTCTGGCGGAGCAAACCCAGAAACACTTGCATGCTTGCTTGCTTTCTGGCTTGCATGATGGGAAAATGAGCCATCTAAGAAGTGTACTACAGTGGCCAATAATACAGTTGACTAATGAAACAGTGGCCAGCAGACTAGCCGGCGTAACAAAAAGTTAGAAAACATAATTAGGGACTTAAATCATTCGGCGTTTTAATTATTCGGCGAAATGAAAAGTGGCGAAAGGTTGTCGAGATTTCGATATTCCAACAGAGAACCGTGATAATTACCTACGTGTGCAGCTGGCTTCGACTAGATACGGAAGGCAAAAACCAGGATGTTTTGTTAGATCGCTACCTAGAAAAGGCATGTATCTAGCATAGGACTGTGCTATTTTAGATTTTATTGATTGATTAGAGTATTTTAAGTTCCCATGGTGCGACATATTTAACAATTACTGCAGGTAGCACTCTAGGTTCAGTACGACACAACTAAGAAGTTACATAGAAGCATCTGACCGAATAACCAATGGCAGTCGCTCATTTTCGCGCCACTCACATTTATATACGATTTCCACCAACCGGGCCACGCAGGAGCGCAGCGCGTCGCAGCGGATGCTCGAGCACACGCCAGTAGCCGACCGCGTCCACCCGACGGCTACAATCTGCTGGAACCCGGGCGCATGCGCGCGCGTGCTCGTGTATTCGCTATCGCAGTCAGTTTCTACCTGCGGTGTGGCCGAGTGGAGCCGACCGGATGCGACGACAGCCGAGCGCAGCAGTCCACGTACGCGAGGAGCCGACCGGCTGCCGCGACATACGCGCGGATCTAACCGAGTTACAAGCAGTGTAAATTCCACGCAAACATGAAACTTAACTATTGTATAGAAGCCTGAATTTCCTTTAGCACAGTGTGAAATGCGCTCCGACGCGCTCCGGTGCGGCCCGTTTGGTGGAAAGCGTACATTATTGCGTCAGCGTAAAGATATTTTTTTACTGCAGTACTAATAAACATTCGTGGTTTTAAGGGCGCTTTCAAATTAGACGGTTGTTGTCGGACTGTAGCCGTGCCGCAGCGGTGCGGCTGTCGAGCTGCAAACGGGCGGTTGTGTTATTACATACAGTTAACGCGACGAGAGAGCAGTATGACGCCCGACCTGCTGCCGTGCGTGCGCGGTACGGACGACGCACAGCTCTCAGGCCGAGTCAACTGTATGGAAAAATACAAACGCCCGTTTGCAGCTCGACAGCCGCACCGCTGCGGCACGGCTACAGTCCGACAACAACCGTCTAATTTGAAAGCGCCCTAACAGTCACATTCAATTCGGAAGTGATCGGTGTTAAGAAGTTAGCCAATGCGAGTTCTTAATTGTATCCTACTATACTCAATACATTTATTGCACTCCACAAGTTAAATAGATGTTACATTAATATAAGAAACATGATGTGTGGGCCTTGTCAGGCACGGCAAATGTAGGAGAGGAGGAAGTATTAAACTTCTCAACTCATCAATTCCATACGCAGTAAGTTATTTAATACCTATGATCCTGTTTTGCAAATTGTTTTGATTTATAAGGTAACAATAGATGGAAGTAGTGAAAACATTTTACGACTTATTCTAGGCACGATAAATGTTCAGCTCACCGCTTGACCTATTTACTGGAAGCTTCTATGGAAATGATTGTGACAGAGAAACTGGAACTTTTATCTTGATAATTGATGAATCTGAATTCTTTAACTTCGTGTGCTAGTTACAAGTAGAATACTCATTTTTAGGGTTCCGTACCCAAAGAGTAAAACGGTACCCTATTACTAAGACTCCGCTGTCCGTCCGTCTGTCCGTCTGTCACCAGGCTGTATCTCATGAACCGTGATAGTTAGACAGTTGAAATTTTCACAGATGATGTATTTCTGTGGCTGCTATAACAACAAATACTAAAAAACAGAATAAAATAAATACTTAAGTGGGCTCCCATACAACAAACGTGATTTTTTTGCCGTTTTTATAGGTAATGGTACGGAATCCTTCGTGCGCGAGTCCGACTCGCACTTAGCCGGTTTTTTATTGTATTATAACTTTCGTGAGCTATATTCACATTTATAATTAGTTACGGTTTAGTTAGTAAGGCCTAAATCGTTATCGTTCTGAGAAGAGGTCCGTGTCCAACAGTGGGACAGTGATTGGCTGATTATGTTATGTTATGCATGAGTATTCTATTTGTAATTAGTTACGGTTTACTCACTTGCAGTTTTTCGGGATTGCCCGACAAGTTTCGGGCCCAAACGGAACCCTTAAACATGAGCTAAACACACGACAAGGTCGCGACTCGAACTCGCGTGTTCAGCTCATGATTAAGGGCTCCATTTCGGTCCGATACTAGTCGGGCAATCCCAAAAAATGCACGTGAGTAAACCGTAACTTTTTATAAATATGAATGTGTCTCACGCAAGTTATAATACATAGTTTTTAATATTTCCTTAGGCTCACCAACGTGGCAGCCCTGAGTCACCAAGGAGTCCGGCATAACGTCGTCTTGAGTGGTCACCGGTACCGCTAATGTTACTCAAAGAGCTTTCAGACTACATCACTATACATTAATATTCGTTTCCCCTCCCTACGTGCGTAATGAATTAATTTTAACCAACGACTTGTAATCGATCAGCGGTAGGGAATAGTTTAATGTTAGATAATTTAATTAATTGTGCAGGCTGGTTTAAAATTAAATAGCATTTAATCGTTCTGACAAAGTGAACTTTTTATTTAAAAATTGTGTACCTACAGCTTAGAGCATATACCTAACCTACAGCTATAAAGGTGAACGAATGAACAATTTGAAACAAATTATTTAGGTTGTCTGGTAGATATCGCTATCAGCGATAAGACCGCCATTGTACCCTTCACTAAATTATTTGTATAAGAGCTATGTTACAATTTTGGTGTACAATAAAGTATATTCTATTCTATATTCTATTCTATTCTATTTTATCGGGAGATAAATTGTGTATTTGAGACACTTATTGATATTAAATAAATAAGACTATCCAAAGTTGAGGATTAACAGTACCCCAAGTGTGAGTTTTTTACGTTAGGTACTACTGTAGTTGCGTCACGCCAAAAATGTCAAACAAATTTTTAGTCATGCTAAGCGCCTCTAGCGGCGAATAGCGTGACTAATTTGTTTGACATTTTTGGCGTGACGCAACTACAGTAGTAACTAGGGCTTTCATCCCGGGAGTCTCGGTTTTTTCGTATTTTCGAGATTCGAGACTGCTACCTCCAGTCTCGGGAGTAACGAGACTTTTGAAACATAAGTTAAATAATTACCATTATTAAAAAATCTACTAAACCACCAATATTTTCTTATTCCGGTTACGTGAGGTGATGGGTCGAAATTATTCTCTCACGGAGAATGTTCTCCGACCGAGAATATTCAGCAATATTCCTTTCGACGGAGATTTTTCTCAGAACATGGAGAATTTAAAAATGGAAATAAATTACTCAAACAACCATGTGGAAAAAGCTCTCTTTCAACATGGTGGCGACAGACGGAAATACATACCATACCATTGCTATAAGATTCTAATATCCATCCAGCAGAGAGGGCTTTTTCTAACGCAGGTTACTTTTGTAATAAAATCAGATCCACTGAAAGTACATTAAATGCTCCTCGCTTTTTGCGGAGTGTGTAACGTTAGGTCGAACTACGATAGTGCGATGAACGTTAAGTCGAAAGATCGTTCGTGCGATGAACGTTAGGTCGAAAGATCGTTCGTGCGATGAACCATAGGTCGAAAGAACGTTCGTACGATGAACGTTAGTTCGAAAGAACGTTAGGTCGAAAGAACGTTCGTCCGATGAACGATAGGTCGAACGAACGTTCGTTTTTGGAACGCGGCAGTAACTTCTTTTTTGTCGACAACTCAGGAGCGCCTATAATTGGTTGTGATTACCTACAAAGTTGACATTTGGCTATTCAAATCATATGACATATCATACAAACTTTATGGACTACTAGAAAAAAGTTACTATAATATAAGTAATAATAATGTAGTAAAAATTATCGTCAATTATTATAAATGAAAATTACGTAATATTATATAATAACCCAAATGTTGTATGGACAATATCACTATTATTTTAATTGGGAGAGGTAGGAGATTGTGGTCAGACTCCTGCCTCTCACAACAAAATTAGGCCCTGCATCGTTTTACCTTTAAGTAATATACGTTAGGATGACGTAGCAGTATCGTTCCTTCACGCAATTAATGCTTGCACCAGCAGTAGGTCGATCTACAGCTTTCATAGCACGAACGTTCGTTGAGTTCGTTCGACCTATTTTCTTTTATTTTCGTTCTATGAACGATCGGACGAACGTTCGTTCGACGTATCGTTCATCGGACGAACGTTCTTTCGACCTAACGTTCAGCGCACGAACGTTCTTTCGAACTAACGTTCATCGTACAACGTTCTTTCGACTTAACGTTCATCGCACTATCGTAGTTCGAGCTAACGTTACACACCCCTTTTTACGTGCCCACCCCACTATAAAGATTAAAAAAAATACTCAGAAATATTTATTAATTTTACTTGTACTTGAGTCTGTAAAAGTTCAGTATGATTAATGAAGTGCTTTATTGAAATATTGACTGCCTAAATGCAGCCTCGGATCTTGAATTTTTTCGAGGTGGGGCAAAAACTAAAAAATGCCTCCCCGCCCGCTAATATTTTTACCTTTATCATGATCATCATTTAAGCCATCAGACGCCCACTGATGGATATAGGCCTCCCTCAAAGAACGCCATAACGACCGGTCTAGCGCTGCTCTTTCTCTGTTAAGCATATTTTTTCCAACTATACATATCTAAATGGAATGGCCGCCCTCTGAATTTGCCGCCCGGGGCATGGGCTCCGGCTTGCTCCCCCCTAGATCCGGGGCTGCCTAAATGCCTAGCCTTAAGAAACCTATTATTGAGATAATCTCGAAAGTCTCGTTTTTCCCGGAAATTTCGAGATCGCACCAAGTCTCGAATTTTTTCCCGGGACTCGTAAATGTAACGAGACTGAAAGCCCTAGTAGTAACATAAAAAAACTCACACTTTTGGGGTACAGGTTAGCGTGGTATGAACATGTTACGCGGAGGAAAGAAAGTCACGTTACCAGAAGAGTGTTAAATATGAATGTGGATGGATATGTAAGTAGAGGTAGGCCAAAGAAAAGATGGATGGATTGTGTGAAGGATATCATGCAAGAAGAGAGTGCGTACTAAGATGACGGCTGGTAAAGGAAAATGGAAGAGGAATACATGTTGTGCCAACCCCACCTAGTGATAATGGCAGGAGATGATGATGATGAAGTATATCCAAAGTTATACATACCTACTAGAGAAGTTATTTTTAAGTGTCTAAACACACTATGCCTAAGATACGCGACTGAAGTTCGGCATGATTACGCCTGCAATGCTTTTTAAATTACCCGCGACACACCAGGCTGAAATTACGTCGCGTTTTACCTATATAAAAAACATAGACGCCCAACTTCGTTCGCGTATATTCGGCATAGTGTGTTTATCCACTAAAAGTAAACATTTTGTAATGTATTTTTATGAGCTCATCACTAAACTTGCGTCCAACACAAACTAAATACGTCGTAAGTTTAATTTATAATAGTATTTTTAATTACACACGTGCTATGACAAATTTACGCTTCTGTGCCACAAAAAAATACAACTAAATTATTAACAAGAAAAACAAACAAAATAGTAATCTTTTCAGGTGATTCAAGCGACACCTACCGGGAAATAGAAACATTACCATCATGTAACGCCATCTATTGAGGGGTAGTTACTACTTTGCCACCTAGTGGCGAAAAGTATAACTAACTATGGCAGTGACATCTATTAGCCAATAGAATTACTATTAAATCTAAGGAAGGGAATTCCTGCATTTAATTTAAATTTTGATAAAATAGGTTATAAAAAAACCAATGAAACGATAGTCTCGCCTATTACAATTACTATATCTCTCTCACTCTATCTGTAAACGGAACAATTTTTTAATTTTTTCAGCTATATCACTAAACTTGTTGGCATCTTGGGGTGGGCTACTCAACTTCAAAAACCAAAACATCAACAATCAAAATATCAACACCATATAATCAACAGTTTAATTTTTCAATGAATCAGAATAACATTAGCATAAAACATAAACGGTTCAAAATGTCAACACTTCAGATGAGCAACGAATCTGAATGTCACTGATTTATAACGTAAATTGTTCACTTGATCAACACTCTTGATCACATCTTGGCACCACCCGCTTTCTTAACAATTCGCATATTTTACAGCGGTTACGCACTGCATCCGATCCGAATCCGTGAAAATACGTTCCGAAGTAGCCATAGAACTATTTGTATGGTAGTTTACGCACTACATCCGGCATCCGTCATCCGATTTCTATCCGTCATCCGTGAGTTTCAAATTCGGAAGAACAATTATTGACGGACCGAAGTAGCCATAAAACTATTTGTATGGTAGCTTACGCACTACATCCGGCATCCGTCAACCGATTTCTAACCGTCATCCGTGAGTTTCTAATTCGGAAGAACAATTGACGGACCGAAGTAGCCGTAGTACTGTTTGTATGAACGCTTTCGCATTACCTCGGATTCAAATCAGACGCCAAACGGATATGCCAAACATGGCCCCTGAATTGTTTGAATTTGAATCAGAGATCGGAATAGTACGTAAGCAACATCCGAATTCGGTCCGAGATTTTTACTCTAGATCGGTATTTTCACGGATTCGGATCGGATGCAGTGCGTAATCGCTCTTACTCACGTCATCACGTGTGTTGTTCGGGTGTGCTCATAATTAAGGGCTCCGGTCGGGTCCAAAACTAGTCGGGTACACCCGAACTATTAAACGAGTTAGAAACCTTCTAAGCAAGGCTTGTCACCTCCGCCAAAGCCGAGAGATTGCATAGAAACAGAATAGAACGAACAGAAATATTATTAAATGTAGGCAAAGTGTGTATACAGGCTTACAGCAGTAACGACAGATTCAGACGGTTCGAATCAATTTCAACAAATGACTTGAACCAACAAAAGTTAAAAGAAAACTTTTTATTGAATCGATTTTTGTTGCTACAGTTTAATTAAAAGTCTACTTAGACGAAAAAAAAACTATAAGAGGCACAAAAATACCTTTTATCGCGACGTTTCGGCCGAATTACACCGGCCGTGATCACGGGTAGACTGAAGTGGCAGAGCAGTTGTCATCTTCGTGAAGCAAGGATATTTTCATCTACCCTCACTCGATGTTGATTTTTATAAAGTTATCGTCGGTACTTCGACACACCACACTAACGACGTCTTTACACTCGCCTAAACCGTCCCGTCGATGACCGGATTCCATGATGTTGCCAGTTTGTATCTATTTAGACTTAAGTGCTTATTACATTTGGCTGAATTAAGACGTCTTAATTCAGTCGTTACTGAATTAAGTCAAGTGTAATCGCAATTAGCAACCTAGGATCCTAAATTCAGTAGCAAGGATGGTTTCTGACTGACTAAATCATTTAGAAGCTTATTTAGAAACGGATTTAGGAAGGTGTAAACGCATTTAGTAACTAACTTCCGTCGCTGCGTGAGGTTGTATAGTTTTATTTTGACCAAAGAGTATAGTAATATATGGGAATAGAGAGCCCTCTCGCGAGATTCTTTGTAGATTTTTGCATGGTATTAACACAGTCTACTTAAATCTAACTCCTTACAGTCGGTCAACGTAGAACATTGTCGCAGAGCAATCGTGCGGGGGGTTGCGGGGTGAAGGAGCGAAGGTTATGTCCCGTCCCGAGTAGCCATACTGCATACCTACTCGGGACATAAATTTCAGGGCTCGCACTTTTTGATTTCGAATTTGATTGACATCGTTCATAGAAATTATATTAATTGTATGTATGTTGTACCTATTACGATAATTTAATTATAAAGTCTGTTTACTAATCCAAGATGGCGGCATACATACATTTTCAAATGATTGTTCGTGGGAAGTCATTTCCACGGTTTTCGGGGTCACTGATGCCGAAAATAACGTCAAAATCCAAATCCAAGATGGCGGCCATAACAATTTTCATCTAATCATCATGGGTGTTAATTTCATGGTTTTCGGGGTCACTGATGCCAAAATAACGTCAAAATCCAAATCCAAGATGGCAGCCATGAAAATTAGTAAATTAGTGGTCATGGGCGTCAAATCCATTGTTTCCTGGGGTGCGGATGCCGAAAATGAAGTCAAAATCGAAATCCAAGATGGTGGCAGTAAAAATGTCAAATTAGTCGTCATGGGTGTCATTTCCATGGTTTTCGGGGGTACTGATGTTGAAAATGAGGTCAAAATCCATTTCCAAGATGGCGGCTTTTAAAATTTCAATTTAACCACCATGGGTGTCATTTCCATGGTTTTCGTGGATGCTGATGACGAAAACAAGATCCATTCTCAAACACCAAGATAGGGACCACGTTTTACCTGGCAAATTACATTTAACAGATAATTTTTTTTGACCGCCGTATATGATCGAGGAATACTTAGACTTTATTTCCAGCATCAGCATCCACGAAAACCATAGAAGTAATAACCATGAATAATAAGTAATTTTCTATGGCTCCTTCTTGGATTTGGGAATATTTTATGACTCTTACCTACCCCCGCAAGCGTTAGTCACTGCGACTGTAACCTCGACAAAATTTGTAGTTTTAAATATTGTTAGAAAATTCCAGGATAAGATGGCGAAATTGCTGCTACATACCTTTGCATTATTTTGTCAATCGTCAAAATTACGCATGCGTGGTTTTCTTTTTGCGTGTCACTGTTTCTATAAAACGTTAATTAATTTGGACGTTTGTTTGACAAAGTTTGTGTAATTTGTTTTATGTGACAACCCTATGACAAGTGTTACCAATTTTGACATTTCATAGGACCTGCCAAATGTATGGGCGTTGACCCACTGTATGTAGTAAGTAGGTACACTGTGGTATTAATATGTGATTTTTGTATTTGCGAAAAATGATCGCCTACGTCAAGTACGTCACCCCCCCCCCCCTTTGAGTTTCTGTCGATGCGTGAGGACGTATAGTTTTATTTTGTATTCCCAAATAAAAAAGTGTAGTGTGAGTGCGGTGCGCAGCGTGGGTACCTACGAAATGACGAAAGAAATAGAAGTTATGCTCAATATTTTAGAGCTGTATAAAGATATGCCCTATCTTTGGGACAAAAATGACAAAAATTTCCTGAACAAAAATGTACGAAATGAGGGCTTCCAAGTGCTACTGAGTTTATATAAAATATAGACGAATCGGCTACAATAAAGGCCAGGGCTGGGCAAAGGCCAATTTTTTGGTCTGGATAATACTGGAGCCATCCTCGCACACGACACGTCCGACTCCGTCGCGCTTTAACTGGCAACTGATTCAGTAACTAAAGTGTGGCAAAAAATCTGCCAAAATCTGCCACACTTTGCGCCAAAAATGCCAAAAATATGTCTTTAAGGAAACTGAAAAAAATACACAATAAATTCAATGAAATTTCTTTAATCAATAAAAATATTTAAGTTTTCTTATGCGTTATTATACTTAAACACTACTTACTCTACGTATCATCCGCATTTGCCTTCAAATTTTCGGTAAACATAGATTTTGACGACATCTTTTTGATCATGTTTTTAGTTGGTTAAGTAGGAGACACAGTCGCCGTGTCTTTTGTTGTAATTAAAGCTGACACATCATGTTGATTTAGGAACCTATTCTTTATTTTTGTTTTGTTTAAATTCACCAGACAAGATTCTTTCGCACAAAGCGTTGGACATCGGCAAACATAATAATGCTTTCGCGAAATTTGTAATATTTGGTTTTGGATATTTTGTAGCCCCATTCGCGTCCAGGATTTTTCCAATCGCTCCCCAAAATTTGTCTACACTCAAAATTGTGCTGGTGGCGCTACTTCCACCTGATTCTAACAAGTCTCTTGGAAACCAAATCAATAAAGAAGTATTCCAGTTTGATTACAGTACATAATCATCTGAAGCACTTGTTTAAATAAGCGGGAAATCCCCGTATAATTTGGCCATGAAACAGAAGTTGCCAGTTCGAAAAAATCATTTGTAATCTCATTATACATATATAAAACCTGATGTACTGTATACTTTTAAAAAAGATAATTCAAATTATGTAATGTGAATTGTCATGAAATCATTTAAATCTGCCGAAATCTGCCACTTTTGTGAATCGTCAGCAGGATCTGCCACAGATAAAATTTTGGAGCGAAATCTGCCAAAATGGCAGAAATCTGCCACAAATGGTCACACTGACTAAATTTAGGACAGTGTGATCAGAAGCTTCTAATTTGCCCTTCTGAAATAAGACGTCTTATTTCAGCCAAATGTAATAAGCGTTTTAGCTAGAACCGAATCGTGTGAACCCTCTCTAATAGAAAATGCTTTTAGAGTCTTGTCATTAGATCTCCTTTTACCTGATTCCTTAAACATTTTGGCATGATAATAGACGACACTAAAATAACGTCTAAAAAAGAATGGTTACTTCAAAAATGACTTTTTGAATGTAATTGATTTTCTTTTGTAGTGAATTTTATTATTTAAACTGAGCGAATTTTTTTCTAATTTTTATTAAAATGTTTAGAGGAAGGGCAACTTCGATGCGGGTGGTAAGTACATAAATCCAGATTTATTATTCCATTCAAAAAAATACTATTTAAAAACAAGAATGACCTGCAATTTAAATAAAAAACGGGAATAAATAACCTGCCGAAAATAAATAAATATAATTGAAATTTTAATTTGTTCTTGCTCTAGATAGGGTTCTAGCCGTTCTAGAGCAAGGAGGGCAAGGAGATGACGATGATTATTGAAATAATATTGACAAACACTAAAAATATCTCGTGACACTAAAGGCTCGATGACACTGGGCTAGTTTACAAGCTACAAGCCACCGAGTTCACGAGCAGCTTGTCAACGGTTAAAGATCTTTATTTTCTCAAAAGAATAACAAATTCACTTACAGAGAAAACATAAACTTATTATGTGTAACAATACGCCATCAAGCGTAGCTTACAGTTAATCATGCATGGTATTTAATTTGCTTAAAATCTAACATTATCGTACACTATCTACATACAGTCAATAAAATAATTTTGACCTAACAAAACAAAACAGAAGTGGGTAGTTCTACGCAAGGAGTAGTGAAGTTGTGAGCGACGCGGGTATGGCGCATAACATTAGTTGCAGCGTGTTTACTAAGGCCTATACCATAGTGTGATTAGAGTGGCGCAAAAAGTAAAACAACTTTATCTGACTGTAGTGTTCTAGCTAATGACTGCCTTATATGATTGCGCAGAAAAAAGGTTTTTATAAAAGTTTTTTTTTTTTTTTTTTAGTTTTTTTTTTTTTTTTTCTTATTTATCTTGTTATAATTATTTTTATTTATTTTTAATCCGATAGAAGGGATACATCCTTTAATATATGGTGTTTTAATATTTTTTTGTAAGTGTTAAACGATTTGATTTCTTTTATATCCTTAGGTAGTTTATTATAAAAATTTATCCCTTCGTACATGATATTCTTTTTTCCATAATTAGTCCTAGGCTTCACTGTACAAATATCATTTGCTTGTCTTGTTAATATTTTGTAGGTTTGTATCCTTTTTGTAAATATAATTTGCGAGTGTATGTCTTTGGTAAGAATTTTCCTGACAAGTATACATGTGTTGTACTTATATATTTGAAAGAGGCTCATAAGTTTCGTTTCTTTGTAAATTTTATCAGTGGGCGTTAAATAATTATATCGAAATAGAGTTTTAATTATTTTATTTTGGGCAATTTGCAATACTTTTAGGTTTGTTTTAGCAGCCGTTCCCCAAACCTCAATCAAATAGTCTATATGAGACTTAACCATGGAATTGTATATATTATAACGCACTTGTCTTGGGAGACATCGCACTATACCACGTAGTGCACCCGACAGTGATGTAAGTTTATTCTTAACGTTTTCTATATGTGGTTTCCACGTTAATTGGTCGTCAAGTATTAGTCCAAGATATTTTTCCTTATGAACTCTATTTAATGTTTGACCATCGATGTGTAAATTACTATGTTGACCAATCTTTTTGTTTTTGGCTGCAAATATAATATAATTTGTTTTGGCTATATTTATAGTAAGTAAGTTTGATTTTAGCCAAGTATGCAGGAGGTCTAAATCATGTTGAGCTCGTTCTATGATTGAAGATATTGAGGAACCAGAATAAAAAAGGCTAGTGTCGTCAGCGTACAGTGCAATGTCCCCATTTACGCCAATTTCGTGGATGTTATTTATATAGATCAAGAACAACAACGGACCAAGGATTGAACCCTGGGGAACGCCGTAGGTAATTAGTTGAGGTTCACTCTGAAATTCGCCGATTTTAACTATCTGATATCTATTGCTGAGGTACGATTTTAACATTTCATAGGCAGAACCTGCGACACCAAGACTATTTAGCTTCATCAGAAGTATTTCGTGACTAACCGTGTCAAAGGCCTTTCTAAGATCTATGAATACTCCTAACGTTAGTTGCTTATTGTCAATGTTTGATTTAATTTTTGTCACTAGATCTGTTGCGGCTATAAGAGTATTCGACTTCGGTCGAAAACCGTATTGTTTTTCATATAGAAAGTTAGTAGATGCAAGAAATTCACTAAGTCGGTTATGTAGTATTTTTTCATATACCTTTGATAGTATTGGTAGCACGGATATTGGTCGGTAATTTCCAGGATCCATTTTGTTGCCTGATTTGAATATAGGACTGACTTTTGCGATTTTCAACGATTCCGGAAATTGACCCTCCGTCAAACACTTATTGATGCATCCAGTTAAACTTTCCGCGATTTGATCTTTAACGCATTTTATAGATTTTGTATTTATTCCGTCAATGCCAGTGCTTGTGTTTGCATCCAAACTTTCAATAATCTTGAGTACCTCAGTAATGCTGGTTGGTTTAAATTGTGTCAGGTTAGTATTACTATCCTGTTTATTAACTGAAACTTGTAAAGCTTTGTTATTATGATACGATTTCGGAATTTTATTAGCTAGCTCTGCACCAATGTTTGCAAAAAATAAGTTAAAACATTTGCTTATCTCTTTAGTGTCTGTGATTATGCCTGTCGGAGAGTTTAATTTAGCAGGAATAGAACTTTCTTTTGTTTTGTTGTTAGTCAGACTATTTATAAGTTGCCACATTTTAAGAGGATTTTTTTCACAATCTTTGAAAGCTTTATAATAGTATTGATTTTTTGTTGATTGAATTTCTTGACGTACCATATTCTTCTGCTGTAAGAACTCCTCTTCTAGCTTTTTGTTTTCAGCCGGTGAATGTTTCAGATTATGCCACAAAATATTCCTTCTGTTTATTGATGTAATCAGTTGTTTGTTGATCCAATCTTGTCTTGGTTGATTCAGTATTTTAGTCTTTTTTATTCTACTTCTCGAAATAGCTTCTAATAGGTTAGCCTCGCTCCGTGTCATTGAGCTTTTTTACAGTCTGCTTTTGAGTATCCGATTGTAAAAAAGCCGTTTGAAAAATAGAAAGCCGGGCTAATTTACTCGCCATTCGCTGGCGTGTTGGCCTGTAAGCTAGTTTACCAGCTGTGTGTCATCATTGCTGCTAGTGAACTAGTTGCGAGCATTTTTGCGTTCTACTCGCTACTGAGCGAGTGGATAGTTTTTGTGTCATCGACACTCGCTTACTCGCTAGCTTTTAAACTCACCGACTAGCAGCTCATAAACTAGCCCAGTGTCATCGAGCCTTTAGATACACGTAATTTTACCAGTAGCTGGAAGGAAAGGTTTTGATCATAACTTGGTACACTTGCGTAGTCACCAAGCTCGGTGGGTTCTCCGCAGAAGCCTTCTTGCACTGGTGACACCCCTCCTGTTTCTGGCCTCGACGTTCCTAGATTCCTTGTAAACTGTAGTTATGGAACTGCACTCCATGTGTGCTGTCCGCGTAGGGACAGGCTAGAATATAAAACTCCCTCACCGCACGCTCGGAATATGGTAGGATCTATACAGTCTGACTGGCTAGCTATCATCGGAACATTAAAGCCTGGCGCCAAGCAGTTTACTGTGTTCCATAGTGTGTATGTGAGAGCCAGGGCATAGGTGTGTCCTGCTCTATCTTTGCTACTTGGATTCGTGTCCTCCATCTTAGAGACTGTGCAGCGCAGACCTTACCATCAGGTGCGACTAGGGTCAAACGCAACCATAATAAAAAAAAATGGTACACTTATAAGCATCATCAGGCTCAGGAACATTGTAATGTAATGTAATGTGGCAGACGGCCCTAGGATCTCCTGAGCACTTCTGCTACACCAGTTATAAAGAATGCTGTTGAACATTCAATACCTAGTACATATACATAACAATAATAAAATGCTTATAGAATAAGAGGCAAGTCAGCTTTACGTCCCTTGGGGTAGTCAGCGAATTCCTTCTTGTAGTTCTGGTGTTCGCCGATGGCCTGTCACACACAGCCATTTGGTAGAAACCGGCGGCAGCAAACAGACCGGCTGGAGCGCATTTAGTCATGACGGTAGAGAATAGCCAGGATCCGATCTCGTGAGTGTAGTTAAGGCAGGTTCTTCAACAGAATGTGGAGGCTCAGGTTACCCAGCTCACATAAGACAAATCCTCCGAGCTCCAAGTAAAATCAGGTGTTGCATGGAGCAGTGTACAGGGGATGATTGATGTGATGATGTGGCACGCCACATATAATGTAAACCACCAGTAGTTTAGAATATTATATTTTATACATATAGAAAATAATTATATTATATCATTTTTATCAAAAATCATTTCTGTCTCCATTCGAAAACAAGTCAAAAATCGAATCTATCACAAAACCATAGCTAGTGGCCATAAAAAAGGTATAAATATAAAATAGCAAGAAGATGAATGAGGATGGTGATGAAAAAGATGATACTACTACATCGAACGTTTTATATGACATTACAACGATTTCCATTCGATCGATTAGTAAATCACGTCTTCACGCATCGTATCAGGCAGCAGGTTTTCACTGATTGTTTTAGCAGCCAGAGCGTTTGCTGGTTCCCATGCTATACCATGCGTGGCCGTGTGTAGCTACTGGCCGTTGGAGCTAAGTGCGGCTGTTTGCAAGGATACTGATAGATCCCAGTTCAGTCCAAGCTTCGCCACTTATTGTGCACTGCACATCAGGGCCGCATTTAGGATCTGAAGAACTCTAGGCTAATTTGTGGTATTGGCCCTATTTACTAGGAGGGTATTGTAAATACTTAATGATTTATTTTCAAAAATCTCTATTCCAATAATTATGAAAATAACATAATTATTGTAATAACTTTATACATTTTATTTTTGTGGTGCGGACCATATTTTTACGGGCCTCTAAACTCTAGCCTATGTAGCCTATGCCTAAATACGGCTCTGATGCACAAGCTACGTTTATTTTTGTTTCCAGATCCTTCAGGGGAAGAAAAACTTTATCAATATATTACGCAAGAACATCTTGTGTAGGCGACATCAGACTGCACCGTTTCAACACGTATCGTAAGTTTTAATAAAATCGTTATCATTGCTATAACAATTAATGAATCTCCATATTATTCCCAAGTATTGGTTTAGATCTTGGTCTTGGACTACCTGTTCTGCCTAACCTTTTCCCAACCATGTTGGGGTCAATTTCCAGTCTAACCAGATGCGGCTAAATACCAATATTTTACACGGAACGATTGCCATCATACCTGCGCGACCCAGCTACTGGGCAATGTCCAAAGGTTAGACCGGTTATCAGATTTTCGGGCTTGACTACCCGTAACAACTGTCAAAGGTATTCGTATGAAACCCGGGACAGACGGTTGAACGTGCTCTCTGGCACTGTACCCCAAGTTCGTTAACGCGTCATCCTACGTGAGCGATCTACAAGCGACGCGAAAACAACAAACAGTCGATACCTATTGAAGTGGCCTACGTGACCAAACGCACGTGGAGTGCGGTGCGGCGCGGCGCGAAGCGAACGCTGCCAGTTGGCTTGATATTTTCACGCGAACTGGATGCGGTGCCGTACAGTGCTACTGAATGACGGCGGCGCGCGACGAGCGGTCCGCGAGCTCGTAGGACAAAGCCGCCGCTTCGCACCGCATCGCGTCTCACCGCATCGCATCGCTTCGCAATTCGCGTCGCTTTAAACCGGCTATGTAAGGGTCAGCTCACACCGAGACGCGACGCGACGATACTGGAAGAAGCCCGTGATTACGCGCTGCGCCGCGCGCCGCCGCGATACGCATCGCAACGTCGCGAGGCGCATCGTAAAATCTTCGGCAACACGACGCCTCGCTGCGCAGCAAGACGCCGCGCGGCGCAGCGGAATGTGTTTACATTCGCCACGTGCTTCCGCCCCGGCCCGCGTCCACCCTCAAATTCACCATGAATTCTTCTATTTCTCCATAAATTATGCACCCAAATACTCCTGTGTGATGTCTTCCTTTTAATTTTATATTTGTATTCTTCTTGCTCTGCCTCTTCTGCAAGAAGTCCGATTATTACAAGATCCCAGTCAATCATTATAATTTCACTCGAGCACTCGACCGAACTGCATCAACTCTACACGAAGTCACGAAGTCTGGACGGAAATAGTACAAACAAGTTGCCACGGCGGCCTCGACTGCGCCTCGCGGCGCATCGCGGCGTCGCGCGGCGTTGAGAGGCGCGGCGCCGCTCTTGCACGCCGCGCATACCGCTACGTCGCGATGCATCGCGCTACGCCGCGAGGCGTCACGAGGCGCAGCGCTGCGTGGTGCAACGTATTCTGAATTCTCACAATGAAATGTGTATCTTTTCGTGTAGAAAATAAAGTTGTATTTTGAGTCGCTCTTTTAAAGTATGCGCGCAGCGTCGCGTCGCGTCGCGTCTCGGTGTGAGCTGACCCTAAGACGTCACGTAACTACGTTAGTTGCGTCACGCCAAAAATGTATGGAAATTTTAAATACTAAAACTCGTGTGTGTAGTCCGCCAACCCGCACCAGTTCAGTGTTGTGGAATAAGGCCTAAACTCTTCTCATTCTGAGAAGAGGCGGCCCGTGCCCAGTAGTTGGACAGTAATAGACTCGTTGGTCTAGTGGTCGCAAGCGCGACTACTGAGCGTGAGGTCCTGGCTTCAATCCCTAGGTCGAGCAAAGTGTTATTGGGTTTCTCCGTTGAAATTTCTCAGTAGCAGCCCGGAATCTGGATTTGTGCCCGGTTGAAGGCAAAAACATAACGGCGAAATGAGGGTATACCATACACCTCTGCCCAATCCTTCGGGGAATGCAGGCGTGGTGTTATGTGTGTCGTTAACTGAACACTTATACACTTGTAGGTCTAAAGATAAGGCAGGAACTCTTTGCCGTCATTGAGGTACAGAGTTGGGCGTAATGGATTACTTTTATAATCCTAATCCTACCTAACTAATATTATAAATGCGAAAGTAAGTTTGTTAGCTTTTCACGCCTAAGCCACTGAACCGATCATAGTGTACCTTTCATCCCGAAAAAAAGTACTGTACGAAAAAAAACAACAATAACGATAATAGATGGCGCCACGTGTCTTTCGAATCATGATTGAATTATATTATTAAAGAAACTTTAGAAGTGTGCTAAGAGTTGATTGTCAAATTTTAAATTAACGCGAGCGAGGTCGCGGGCTAAAGCTAGTCAGATTAATAATCTGATTAAAAGTTATCATGATTAGGTATATCAATCATGATTACTTTTAATCCCTGATTACACTCAATCAAGACTACATGTAATCGTTAATTTTGATTACAGTAATCAGTAATCAAAATTACATGATTGCGTATGATAGAGTTTAGCATAACACATATATGAATTTAGATCTATACTTGACTAGCTTTTAATATTTTGGATTGTACCATCACAATTGACATAATATATCGCAAGTTTTATAAAAAGAATCAAAAATATTATATTAGGATGCTAAACTCTATCAGACGCAACATAAACATGTCTTTTATTTATTCGGATGTTTGAAATCAATCAGAAAAAGTAATCAAGATTACGATTACAGACAAATAATTATTAGTCTGTAATCGTAATCTTGATTACTTTGATTATAATCATTCATCACCGAATACGATCACTTTCTTGATTAATTTCGTTAATCTGTAATCATGATTGAAGATTACAAATTATAATCTAATCTTTAATCATTAATCTGATTACATTTTGCCCAAGTCTTGCAAGTCTAAATTTCTGATTGAATTCTAAGTCATTTAACCGTAATCAATTCTTGTCCTATAGCTTCTGGTATTGTGTTATCCTTTAACATAATATTATCATTAATTTGTAACTATCGTTCCTCCAGGTTGAAGAAACTGTCTCTGATAACGCAGCAGCAGCCGTCGCGCAAACTACACGCCAGCTCAGCATTGCGTGCCGAGGAGACCGTAAAGGCGCCCACATTCCCTGATTCTGTATCCAGTGGCGATGTCAAGTAATAAATCGAACATTTGCAATTTTTTTAGATTAATTGCCTCTTGAATATTTAAATAATGACTAATGGGTATCCAATTCATATGGCATCTTTAAGTCCAAATCAAATCATTTATTCTTGTTAAACATAGCGCTGCTTTGCATGAATAACGACATAATCCAAAATGTTCAAATTTGATAAGGAGAAAGCGGAATCCAAAATAGCCCTATTTCTTTGCGAATAAAACTCACATTCATATCAGCAAGAATTACGAAGTGGCATCACAAAATGTCATTTGCCATTGATTTTGCATTTTGTCGCCATTTTTCTTCAAAAATCTGTCTTCAAAAGGCTCTCTAAAATAAACTTTTTTTTAATTGTGTCCTTATTCATACAAAGCAGCGATAGGTAAAAATACAATTCTCATATGTTATGGTAATAGCACGCTAAAAATCCAAAAATCATTCAGCTTAGAATCTTCTGATTGGAATTTTTGTACGCACCGCACCGCCAGCATTTTGGACCGGGAAGGCGCAACGGTGCGGCGCGGTTATGAGTCTTTTCCACGAACGTTTCATTTAAATTTCGGACAGACCGCGGAACCCCGGTGACCATTTGATGGAACCCCAGGGTTCCGCGGACTACCTTTTGGGAATCGCTGCACTAGAGGATAGGCAGCACCTTTCTTTGAGTATTTTAACAACCGTACTGCGATCGCCAACCCGCCTGCCAAGCGTGGCGATTATGACAAACCCCCCCCCCCCCTATTGGGGGAGGCCTATGTCCAGCAGTGGACGTCTTTCGGCTGAATCATCATTCTAATTGGGGTGTTTCAGTGTTTGCGTTAATCCTATTACACATTGTAAATAGCATTATACTTTTTTTTTTCTCCAGGTTGAATAAAAAGGAAGGTGATCCTGTAGCAATGGACGAAGTTGTCTTGGAAATCGAGACGGACAAGACGGCGCTGCCGGTCATGTCCCCCGGACACGGCACCATTAGCAAAATGATGGTCAAAGATGGCCAGGCAGTCAAATCGCAACAAGAACTATTTACGGTACCGTGATTTTTAATAACTGAAGTGTAAAAGACACAACAACAACATCGTGTAAGGGTATTTCTATCATTACAGAATATATACAAGGTTAGTCAGAAAGGGGGTACTAATCCGAAAGGGTGTTAAAGTACACATAATAATGAATAACTTTTGGTCTACAACTTTTCCCAAAACTCAATAGTTTAAGAGAAACAGTTGTTCAAAACTCTCAAAAAAAACTCTAAAATCCATCTATTCCCAGTTATGATCAGCTGTGTTTACATTTTAGATCTTATTTGGGGTCATGAATTAGAAGCACCATTTTCTGAATTTGTAACTAAAGCAGGGATGAACAATTTTTGAAAAAACTAAAATAAAATATTTTCCATGGAAATAAAAATTATCGAATTTTGAAATTTAAACACTTTCTATAAAACAGTCATCAGTGATACTATAAGTGGGCTTCGGATTAGTACCCCCTTTCCGACTAACCTTGTATAACGCGTATGAAAACCATACCATGCTCATTCACACCGATGATAATTCAGTACTCATCAAGCATTCTCCCCCCTAATCTCCCGCTAGCAACGTAGGCCTGAATCCCACTAGGGGTCGCCCTTCGTGCTGTTGTTGCTAGTAGTCATGATGTTAGTGTAGTATAAGTAGTTAGCTTAGTTTAAGTATTTTACTTCCCCTCCATTGATTGGAGACCCTTCAGGTCGCGCCAATAACTGCCGGGTTAAATAACTGCCGGGAAATTCGCGTGACAAGTGATGCGGGCGAGTTATGCGACTCGGCGCGTCTCGGCTCATCGCTGATCGACGCAGTTTTATAGTAAATGTATAGGAGGCGAATTATTGCGGTTTTGTTCGACTTGACTCGGCGAGCCTAGTGGACGCCTACTTTTACGCAGATACAGTCCGCAAGGCAATACAGTGAGGGTGGTAACCAACCATTCAGACTGTAAAGATCCTACCGCCTAGGCATAGGCGTGCTGCATTTTGTTTAACACATTCGAGTCCACCACACTTTTCATAGAGCTCGTACGTCATCCCGCCATACATATGGCTAGTGGAACTTCTAGGAGGGTCCTCGGCATTATGTTTGCGCTCAGAGAGAACCCTCGAGGAGGGTTCTTGGCATTAGCTTAAAAACAGTGTCTTAAACATAGTGTTGTTTCTTAACAACACTATGTTTAAGACACTGTGTCTTGTTTTGTGTTTGTGACACTGTGTGTGGTTTGTTGCTTGTTTTATGATGAGGTATTTTCTAAGAAAAAAACTTCATTTAAAATAAGCCCTCCACGAGGGCACCCGGCATCGCGATTGCGACTAGAGGATGCCGTCCTGGAGGGCACCCGGCACTGACCGTGTTAGTCTTACAACATGCGTTTATTCCTAGCGTAGCAAGGCGCCACTATTTACTGTGGGACAGAATGACAAATTTTTCACTGCCTATTGCAACTCTTAATACATCGTCCTAGCATATTTATATAGGTGAATGTGACTGGAGTAGCTCCAGCAGCGGCTGCTCCAGCGGCAGCTGCTCCAGCCAAAGCTGCGCCAGCAGCCGCGCCGGCCGCCGCACCGGCCGCCGTGGCTGCCGCTCCGGCCCGATCCCCCTCCGCCAAGCTTGCCGCTGCAGCTGCAACTGTAAAAGCAAAGGCAGCACCAACTGTAATTTACTTTTACACATCTTCTTCGTTCTAACCTTTTCCCAACTATGATGATATATAAATACATATATTATATACATAGATATATTTGACGACACGTTTGGTGCAGTGGCTAAGCGATTGGCTTCTGCGCTACGGGTCGTGGGTTCGATTCCCACACGGAACAATAATTTGTACAGCCTACAGATGGTTGTTTCGGGTCTGGGCCTTTGTGTATGTGAGATTTGTGTCTGTAAACGCACCCACGCTATAAGAGAAATCTTACTGTGGGGCAAAGTTTTTACCTAAAAAAAAAAAAAAACAGTCAGCTTTCATTCCAACCAGATGCTGCTGAATAACAGTATTTTACATGGAGCAACTGCCATCAGACATCCGTAACCCAGTTACTGGGCAATGCCGATATCCTAAAGTTAGACCGGTTGTCAGACTTTTGGGCTTGACTACCCGTAACGGCTGTCTTAGTAATTCGTATACACCCGGGACTGTTTAACGTTCTCTCCGAGACACGGAGGGAGCTCGATTGTAACGAACAGTCACCCATTCACTACCTGATGGGAAGTCGTTACCGCCATCTAAGCATAACATTTCTAGTCACTCTACCCCTTTACACCCGACCTGAAATGAGAGTGAGTTTCACTTTTAAAAAATGCTGGCTCCAAACTGTTTATTTTCTGTAATGCAATCGGCATGGATCAATCGTGAGGCTGGCGAGACATCCTCACGATCAATCGATGCCGGTTGCATTCGCAGAAAGTTAACGGTTTGGCGCCAGAATTTTTTTAAAGTGAAACCCACTCATTTTAGTTCATCTACTAAATCTACTTACATCCGAAAACCATGAACTCTGCTTACCATTCTGTATATATTTTACTATGAGACAAACACTGAATTCGTAAAAAAACTGCTGTTCCAAAAAAATAACTAATAAGATGTATGGAACAGCTGATATGAACAACATTTTTTTCACGAATTCGTTTTCCCATAGTAAGGCGATTAACATACGGCACCGCGCACGGCCGCGGTAGGCGGTGAAGCGGATCTCAAGTCACATTGGTCTCTAAGAAACGCACGTACACAGCCCGACGCCGGATACTAAATGTTACTAAGACAAAAATCAATGGGCAAAATAGTCCTAGTGTCAAAATGTACAAAAGTCTTAATGTATATGAATGTGCAAATGACAAAAAATAATTGTGATATAATGCGTAAGGGTCTAATTGTTAGATTGTCAAAATGTACAAAAGATAAAACATAATTGTGCCAACACGGACTAGAAAAAAAAGAAGGACTCCGCGCCACGTGTATCGAAAGTGAAGCACTATAAGTATGGCCGGACCGTTTGTACCTTAGACAAAGTATGTGAACTAGACAGAACCTTTTTAAAATGAATGTCATTCTACTTTTTGTCTCTTTTGTTCAAATGACAATTAAGAATTAAGAAAAAAGAGATAACCATAAAATTTTGACTCCGTCTTAAACGTCAAAATTTACAATTGCGAGTCGGCTTGGTATAATGCACTATACCAAGCTCTTACATAGTTTTCATCGAATTATTCTTCTTTTGGTGCCATTGTGACCTGAGTGAGTGTGTTCATTGCTTGCCCCATTAAATATGGCTTGTGTTGCAGTCGGCTGTAAGAGCCGTATGAGTGTTCTAAGTGAAAATAATAGCAAGTTATCTTTCCATAGGTAAGTTATCGACACTCATTTTTACGAAAAGACTGTTCCCAAATGCCGTTTTAAGCCATTTACGTTTAGTATTAGTAATCACTAAAAGTTTTATCAAGTTTCAGTAAGCATATACAACGTAGTTTATTCAAGAAATAACATTGTTGTATTTTACAAAGAGTTTTTGGCAGATCATCTACCTTTACTCGCACAAGTAGGGAAGATCCACAATATCGATATTTTTGTCAGTCGCTTTATATGTTCACTTTAAATATTTCTATTTATAAGTGAATGCTTAAGATAATAGTAGAAATATAGTTAGGTATAAGTGCGAACATCATTATACAACATTTATATCATTTATAATGTAATTATATAATGTTTTTTTTTAGATTTCCTTTGGAACCAAAAATCAGATATAAGTGGGTACGTAATCTTGGAAGACAAAATTGGACTCCTTCACAGTACTCAAAATTATGTTCACTCCATTTTAGAGTGGATTGCTACCGTGAAGGTTACAAAAAAAGAACTCTACGTAGTGATGCCGTACCCACTATTTTCCAGAACAATCAATATCAAAGGTACATAATTATAGTGATCATACGTTTATTTTACATGGAATTCAATTAATATTTATAATAATATGTATAAGTATTTATGTACATTTTGTTTTGTAAGCTATGTTATTATTTATGAGGTTTAAGGTTGTAGAATAATTCAATTATATCAATATCTTAAGTTTTAACTTCAATTTAACAAAATAGTTATAAGGCTGCAGACACACTGAACGTATCTGGCGCAGCTCATGATTCGTCGCATTACGCGTATTACATACATACAAATTCTTTGGCGCGACCTCACCGCGCGCGTTGTACGTTGATAAGCCGAGCCTAATGGGGCCTAGAACGAGTAAAGTTTCGAGCGATGTAAAGTTAACTAAGTATATTCGGCGTATTTTCAGCGGCTACAGCCACACTTACGCGTGCGTCGCGTATCTTGCGCCGCGTACTGCGCAAGATACGCTAAGTATGTTTTGGCCCTAAGATTTGTAAGTTGGTAGAATGATTTGTATAATTTACTTAATTAATCAGTTAGGATCAGCTAGTTATTGGAGGCCAAAATCAAATAGTTTTTTAAAAACAGTGTAAAAGCCGTAAATTGTAAATACGTAAAAAAAGTTTTGAAATTATTTCTAACAAAACAAAGGTATAAGACTGCAATATTAATGTTATTACCACCATTAACAAAATCATGGATTTTTGTTTTGTATTGTTTTGTAAATGGTGATCTTTAGATTTTGCGTGATGAATTTACAAACAGGAGACAGACGTACTTATTGATATTGACAGATGAAAGCGGTGGTCTGTGGTGCCATATCTTTTTCCAAACCCGACCTGCTTCGGTGGTTGAAATTCGTCGAATCTTTGAGCGAAACGATTTATAACAACTCTCGAAAACAACTTTTAGACATGGCTCAGAAGCGAAATTTATAATTCTTCAATAAAGTCTTCGCTCTTCTTGAAGAAGAGAACGACGACGCTTCTGCCCCATACTTCTATAGCTCTCCCAGTAAAAAGGGCATAGTTAAACTCGCGCGCGTTTGTGTTACGCGTTTGTTTTAACCTAATCTAACCGATTCGGTCGGGGTGCCTTACATAAGTAATCTACGACCAGTATTTTAAAATGTTTCTTATTATTTTGGAATAAACGTGTTTGATCAAATGCTGTCTGTTTTAATTTGTACTCACCTTTGTTAAAGCCCAGTCCTCCAAATATAGAAGAGTGATTGAGTAAGTAGATACCTATGCATATAGCAAATTCCAGTGGTATGTTGTAACCCACACATAAGCAACATCAAAATGTGAGCTTAAGTGTTACGTCACACGTCTTCCAAGCATAAGCAAAACACTGCGGGGACACAGGCCTCCTCTCTAGAAAGAGGGGATTGGGCTGTAATACACTGCGCAGCCCCAATGTGGATTGATGGATGACACATGTATTCGATTTTTTGGATCTTGGACATGCCGTTTTCCTTTACAGCTTTAAGAGCAGTGACAAAAAAAATTACACAGTGCGTGCCTGCCTGGGTTCGAACCCGCGACCTACAACTCAAATTCAACGTTTTTTTTTTATTTCTAATATGCAGAGTACATGCATTTATTAAATGTCGCGACAATTTGGTTGCACGGTTCCAAAAAGTAAGTCCTATGGAGATGAGCCGACAAGAAACTCCATGGTAACCGTGGCGCTGGCGCCGTTACTTCTGGACCACCACTGCTCCAGTCTGCTAAGCGTTAAAACGATAGTCAACTACGATACGCCGTTGGTCAATTATCATCATTCACGTCGTATGCATTCTTAGTTCTATTGTAAACTGTATTTAGTTTGAGTGATTTTTTAGTTAAATTAATTACGTATTTTATGAAAAGAATTTTTACATTTTGAAAGGCGTTTTTGAAAAGTCACGTCGCTGCAAAAACGTTTCAAATTCGAAAGTCATTAATTATTCAATTTTAAGGAAATAAATATTTAAAGTATCGATACCGTCCCTAGATTATTCTGCCTCATCTCTAATCATATATTTAAATGCATTCAGGATTTTCAACTCATTTAAGCTTCATTTCGTTTGACGTGTACACGCATGACAGTAAGTTCGTCTCTTTTTCCCTCGGATCATCTCTCATTAGAGTGAAGAGATGAACTAGAGCAAATTTTTCGTTTTAAAAATGTTCCATCTAGTTACATACTTGATCTTAGGTTTGTACAAACATGCCTCACGCACACATTTACATCATACGGTGCCGACTGGCCGCCATTACGCGGCTCCGCGGCGTCATTGTAGGTACTGTTTACGTCAAGTAATAAAATAAAATAATGCCTTCTTGTGTTGTGAAATGGTTTAAAAATAATTCTACATCTCAGAAAAAGTGTCAAGGAATAACATTCACAAGTAAGACACTTATTTAACCTGTTGATTTATTGTATTTTTGACATTTTAAAATCATTACTATTGGAACACAAAACCTCAAAAGACATAGAAGTGCTGTCGGAAAATAAATGGGTAATTTTCCCGAGAGATTGGGTAATCCATTTTTTTGTGTTCTTTGTGAGTTTTTTGCAAGTATTGAATATGATTATTTTTATAGATTTCCTACAGCAAATCAACCATGGAATAATGATTGGATTAAAATAATAAGAGTCTGCAGAGATGAAGAACATTGAATTCCGTCGAAAACGCTTTTCTTGTCACTCATACAAAATAAATACTTAATTTTAAGTTTTAACTAAGTATATGTTTGTAATTGCAATTAAATAATGTAAGCGGACTTCTTATATGGCTTCATTTAAAGAAATGAAACATTAAAAATATAAAAAAAAAATGAGGAAATTTTCATTTATCTGGTATCCCTCAAATCACGCACACATAGATCGGTAAGGTGCTTCACTTTTGATATGCGTGGCGCGGAGTCCTTCTTTTTTTTCTAGTCCGTGTGTGCCAAAATGCATCGTGGTCCAATTGTCACACAGTCAGGGTTCGAACCCGCAAACCTGGGCTTCGAAGGTAGGATCACTAACGACTGAGTCTACATACACCTATCTGCTACTTACTTGATTTCAACATACTTCTCTGCACTGAATATCTAATTAAAATCTCTTCTCTATCTAATATCTTTGAGTATAAATACTCCTTGAAAGTCCGAAATGACATTTTGGCACTAGGCAATTTGTACAATTGAACATTACAGCTTTAATGTATTCTATCATAGCGGCATTTGGGCAAAATGACATTTTGGCACTAGGCAATTTGTACCATTGAACATTACAGCTTTAATGTATTCTATCATAGCGGCATTTGGGCAAAATGACATTTTGGCACTAGGCAATTTGTACAATTGAACATTACAGCTTTAATGTATTCTATTATAGTGGCATTTGGGCAAAATGACATTTTGGCACTAGGCAATTTGTACATTTTGACACTAGGACTATGTTGCCCATAGATTTTTTGTCTTTGTAACATTTAGTACCCGGCGTCCACAGCCCGACCGCGCAGTCGGGCGGTCTGTGTACGTGTCTCATCGGATTTCTTAGAGACCAATGCGACTAGAGATCCGCTTCACCGCCTACCGCGGCGGTGCGCGGTGCCGTGTGTTAATCGCCTAAAAATTCCCAAACGATCCCCGTAATAATGTCCAACAAAATTTAAAAAAAAAACCTTATTGTTACCAAGTACGCAGCCGCAAAAGTCGGTGACCCGACTAAGAAGATATCAGGCACTCGCACCGAGCACCCGGTGCCCATGAACAAGATGCGCTTGCGCATAGCCGAGCGACTGAAAGACGCGCAGAACACCACCGCCATGCTTACCACCTTCAACGAATGTGATATGAGGTACATACTACATCAATAATCTTCTTTTCCCGTATTGACACAAGCTATATGAGAATAACTCATACCACCTTGGTGAAAACATCACATCAGTCACGTCGCCATCAAGTCACAGAATATATGTAAGCTAAATCAGTACTTCAACTACCTACAATCGTCCGAAATGACACACTCACACAGACACACAATGCAACAAGATTTCTAAGTTATCATCGGAATACAATCAGGGTGTCAACTCCCTAAGCACGAAGTCCGTGGTTTCGGCCTTAGTTACGAGCGTTTCCTACTCCCTATCACCTACGGACTTACGATAATTTCGGGGCCCGAACTAGGAATGAATGACAACACGATTTTACAGTTGTCCCTACTACCGATGTGTTTTTGCCCGTCCGAAAAGTTGAACTTGACACTTGTTTTGTTCACTCCTACGTTTCGGGCTACTTTCGTACGGGCGACTAACTTCGTTAACGAACTTAGGGAGTAGGCCCCCAGTCACGGCTGTCATAGAGTACATGACAAAGCACTCTTTGCATTATTTTTCAGTATACAGTGCGTGTCTGTGTGAATGTTTCAATTCAGGCGATTATAGTAAGTTGAGGTACTACTTTAGCTTAAATATCTACTGCTTAGAATAATAACGCCTAGAAGGATAGTCTCATACACGCTCCCTACAAAAAACTGAAGCAACATTCGTAATTATGTGTGAGTGAGCGGCATGTAATTACGGAGACTGACACGCACACAGTCGTAAAAAAAATGTTGCTCGAAAATATAATTTCCCCTAAATTGGGGGAAAATTGTATGTATTTGGGCCATAGCATAGATTTCATATAAAAAATGTTACGTATGTAACTTAAGTAATGAATCTATTTTTTTAACTAATAAAAAATTTGTCTGAAGTACATACTTATCGTAATACTTTATAAAAGTTTTATTGTTGTTTTTAACTAAACTCGTAATTATACTTAGAATAATTTATTAATTTGCGACTCTATGTCGCGTATCTATTTAAAGTTTTAAACTAGTTTAATGTATACGCGACAAACCTTCGCAAATTATGATAACTTTTTAAATATTTCAAAATCGTCACCCTATAATTTTAAGCCGGGTCTGCTGTGACCATGTGTTTGTTATTTTTAACCTATAATCACGTTTTTCTACAGTAAAATGGGCATCAAATACAGTAGACTCCAAGTGTAAGTGTCTACTGTATTATGGGTAATTTTTCTTTACAACTGGCAACACTTCGTTGTAATAAATTAGGTTAAGAATTTTTTGATTTGGAGATCGATTTACGTAAAAATAATGGATTTAATGTTAGTATCAATATGTGAAATGCAATTTTATGTAATTTTTTATGTTTTCCGGATGTGCTATAGCATCTTTATACTCAACAAATTGTCGTTTTGAATTATTTCTTGCACTGACGGCTCGATTCGCTAACTTTGCCGTATCCGGCATAGTTTGAGTTGCTTCACTTTTGGTGCTCGTACTAGGTTTCTAGGCGTTATTAGGTATTCTAAGATCTACTGTGATCAAGTCGTTGATCAGACACGTCAAAAAATATAGTTGTAGAAGTTTTAAGATGTCAGCCCCATTCGTTGGTCACCACCACGGACCGAGCAAACTCGGCGCCCTGGGTGAATAACTGAAATGGCTCCCCTTGAAACAAAAATTTCGTGTAACATACGTGAATGGCGCCCGCGAGGCGGTCTTTTGGCGCTGGCTTGCCCGTCCCGTACCCTCACCATGCCGCCCCCAAGTCGAGCGCCCTAGGACACGCTAGTTCGCCTATGTGGTCGGGCCGGGCCTGCCGGTGCATCTCAGTCAACGACGTGTCTCAGGCACGTCAAACGCTTGTGGTCGCGAATGAAATATGGACATACAACGTTGCCATGACTGACAGCTATTCACGTACAACGGTACAACAAACACATCATAACCCTTAGGTCGTGGTCTCTTAAGCTGTGTATCCATTTGACCAGCCTCTACTTGAGGCAGACTGACGCTGCTCATCTTGAGGCAGAGGGTCGAGGCACGTTGCGGATCAAAGTGAGGCGACGCCATCCACTTTAGAGCAAAAGCGCGATGGCACCAGACGCGCTTAGAGTAGAAGCTGCTGCTTTAATAGTCAATAACACCTTTAATAATAAGGAATACAACAATAAAAAAATACAAAAGAGGAAACACCGATGATGGATAAAAGAGTTAACTATCGCAATAGAGTTCAGCATGGAAGTAATATCGTTGCCGATCTCCATTGCGAGTTGCGACCTGAGGCGACACACCCGTCTCCACAAACGCACGGCTCAGACTGAGGCTCCTTTGAGCGCGCCAAAAAACCGACAAAATATGGCTCGGCCCGCGGCAACGAATTGGCTCATGGCGCAGCGTGCCTCAGGTTGAGGCATCCCGTCTCCAATTGGGCTGCCTCTAGTGGATACTTAGCTTTACAAACGCCGTACGCCGCGCCCGGCTTGACGCTGTACGCGGCCGACGAATGCTTATTATGGTAATGCACTATAGTTGTCTCTCTTAAACACCTGACTCGGCGCAAGGTGTACGGCGTTCGAGAGAGACCACGGCCTTACCGTTGACGTGACTGATCGGCGACTTATCAACGACGTTATTGATGTGTGAGAGTACACTTCTTTTGTGTTGTGATAATCCTCATGGATACCTTCCGCCTGGGGAAGGCAAAGGGTTATGCCGGACTCTTACCGGCTAAAAACCCACGGTGTTCCTTCTCCTGACCTATGGCCGGAATCGCGGGATTCGCAGCTGCCTGCACCGCAACCCCAGCAGGCCTTGGTCCGCCCGCCGTATCCCAATAGTTCCATTCTCTAGTTCCATCATGGGACTACTGGGATTATTTTCTCCCAGTAGTTCCATGGAACTAGAATACTTTTAAATCTAATCCCATTAGTTCCATTAAGTACAGTTGAATGGTAATTAAATATGGTAAGAACAATAATCCTACCTATTTACCTACGTGCAATATGTAAACTTTAGTAAGGGTGTAAAAATACTAGAGGTAAAAACACATGTGAAATTCTATAAGGGTGTAAAAACACTACAGGTAAAAACACTTGTGAAATTTTTCACAAAAGTTCACAAGTGTTTTTACCTCTAGTGTTTTTACACCCTTACACAATTTCACAAGTGCCTAAACCATAATTTAAGACCAGCGAGCAAAAGCAACAACGGAAAATAATAGGTATAGCATGCACGTCAAATAAATTATTGACAATATAAGTATGTCTATTTTCCATAAAAATCTGAAATCTGCCAAATGCACGTAATAATTATATAGGCCAGTTCACATATTGCACGTAGGTAAATAGGTAGGATTATTGTTCTTACCATATTTAATTACCATTCAACTGTACTTAATGGAACTAATGGGATTAGATTAAAAAGTATTCTAGTTCCATGGAACTACTGGGAGAAAAAAATCCCAGTAGTCCCATAATGGAACTAGAGAATGGAACTACTGGGATACGGCGGGTCCGCCAGGGGCTGACGGACCTCTCCTTCTGTGGGGTCTCACTGGAACTGGGAACACTGCGCGCCCCCTTCTCGGGCCTTTTACTGGTTGGGCGACGGGTATGTGTGACTGTACTCTTACTCAAGTAGATGGAAAAGCCGTTAGTCACTATTACAAGACAAGCTGTTGCTCAACCGACGAACACAGTCCTTCCTCGCAATGTTTTTCCTATATCGTTAACGCAAGGAAGTCAAAGTCAGATCCGCACATAAAATCAAAAAGTCTGAGGATCGAGCTTGGACCCTCCGGCATGGAAGGCAAGTGTTCAACCGCTAATCTAACATTGCCCTCAAGCATAGAAACGGTATAAAATGAAATATATAAATGAATTATTGTCTACAGCAAACTAATGGCGTTCAGAAAGAAGAACTTGGAGACTTTTACTAAGAAGTTCGGAGTTAAGCTGTCGTTCATGTCTCCTTTTCTGAAAGCTGCCGCCAACGCCCTGATAGACCAGCCTGTCGTCAACGGAGTTATCATAAACTCAGACATTATCTACAGGTGACCTAAATAAGAATAAGGACCCGAGTACGCACGGCTACATACAACTGGAGAGGCGTAAGCTGAGCTTCGCATTTGTGTGACTGCACATAGAATCGATTGCCAAAAAGCAGTATAAACCGGTTTAAACCAAGCAAAGGACGCGTCTACATTCATTCTCACACAAATGCAAAGCTCAGCTTAATCCTCGCGGACGGTATCAAGCTACACGATTCCAGTATAAGCTGATCTCGCATTATATAGGGTTTCCGTACAATGAGAGGTCAGCTTATTCTGGAAATGTATGACTTGATATTTCGTCGTGTGCATTTACAAAAACACGATCGTTTTCGTAAGCTCTATGAACTCTTATCTCTCTTGCACTCCAGCAAGAAAAAGAGGCAAATAATTTGTCGATCCCCTGGGTCTACTCCATAAATCTAAATACAATGTTTCGGCTGGTGGATCGCACGTTTTCCAACCACGAAAGTGTTTCGGATCCGACGATCAATTCGATTTTCGCGATTTGACCGTTTGTCTTTCGTTCACCTTACTCTTACTCCCAAATGTTAATAGACGTTTGGTAAGTAAGTAGTTTGTTGTTTGACAATACTTTGATCGTATATTTATGTTCGTCGTTGTTTCGTTTCTGTCTGAAACTTCGACGTTCGTTTTTCAAGAAAATTATTAGCGTTTTTGTAATTTGCAGACTCGTACAAATTCACACAATTTTCTTATTTGCCGTGCGTTAATTTTATTTAATACCCATGACATAGATCTATGAGAAAAAAAACGCCATTTATTAGCAGTGCGGGGTAGGCATAAAGATAAATTGAACTGTCGCGCAGCGGAGCGCCGCAGCGACGCAGCCAGGTAGTGTTTAAATGAAATTGTACCTTACTACGTCATAGCTACTGATGGGCCAATGAGCTTCGACTTGTTGTCGAACTTTGTTGTTATTGGCGGGAAAAATTGCAAATCGTGACGTAGAACTTCTGTAAGCCTGCGTTCACATTTACGCGATTTTTTTCGGCGCAAAAGTGCGCGCGCTTCTCCTACGAGTCGCTCCCTCCTCAGAAACTTTGGAATTTAATAGTTCGTCCCTTGTCCATTTTTTATCGATGTAAAGTACACGCCCACGCTCAGCGCCCGAACAGATATCTCGTAGTAAACGCGTTGCAATCGCGCAGCGTCCGCGCCGCCTCCACCCTCCCGACTAGGATGGCAAATGGCAAATGCAATGTGAGATTTATTGACGTGTGCGCTTAGCGCCCTAAGGTATACTCTTCCCGCGATGCATGCTCCTACGGTGGAAGCGTACATCGCGGGAAGATACAGCACGCGTAAAATAACTTTGCCGCTCTGAAACTAGGCTTTCAGTGTTCTGTTCCCTACTTCAGAGGGGCAAACTTATTTTATTGTACCTTATTGTATTGTATGATACCATGACCTTGGCGTAGTAATATTGGTATTCTATGGCAGAGACTACGTGGACATCTCAATCGCCGTGGCGACTCCGCGGGGACTGGTCGTGCCGGTTCTGCGGAACGTCGACACCATGGACTTCCCGCGCATCGAGCTCGGAATGAACGAGCTTGCGGCTAAAGCAAGAGAGGGTAACATAGAATCCACTTGTACTATTAAAACAGATCCTGATTCTCCATAGGAAGGCTACCCAGTGGCGTACTTAGGATGGGGCAAGTAAGGTAAATGCCCTGGGCGCCATTCAAAGGGGGGCGCAAAATTCGCAAGTTAAAGCGACTAGAAAAAAAAAAGCACAATTTCTGTCAACACACAACATATTCAAATTTCGTAAGCACAACATTTTAGTCAAGTGTTGTAGAAATTTAAGAACACCAATAGGCAATAGGTTTAGCTAGTTATCAGAATTCGTTATTGTAATAAGTTTCACTTAATAAATCATTTTAAAATTAATTTGGTTTTTTAAGTCCTCCGGCAGCAGCCTTCGTAATGAACTGCTATTGTTATGTAGAAGGCTCCAAATAGACCTTTACGTTGAAATATGAACTTAATTATTGTGATAAATTCTAGGTAGACTTGTGCCAGCGGACATGCAAGGCGGCACATTTACCATAAGCAACGGTGGAGTGTTCGGATCGCTCCTGTCGATGCCCATCATCAACCTGCCGCAGTCAGCCATCCTGGGCATGCACGCTATAGTGCAGAGACCAGTCGCTGTTGGTGGCAAGGTACATCTTCCCCGAGTTTATTCCTCATACCAGCCCGTAACCTCCAAGGCTGAAAGTGGACCTCTCAAGAACCGCTTTCTAATTAAATGTCATTGGAGATACTGGCGCAAGTACCTATTCACTAAGTCCCTACTGAGACTGGCTGGAATGGTCAGGGCCGTCTCTAGCCAGGGGTGCAAGGGGTGTAGGGCACCCGGGCGCCGACGGATAAGGGGCGCCTCGGGGTGCCGGCGTCTGAAGGTAGGTGTTGAGGCTTTGAGGGAGCCAAACTTTTAATTTAATCAGCAGTCGAGCACTTACGTGAGTGGGGGAGGAAGTGCTAAAATAGCTTGGGGGCGACTGAGTTGGGTTCGCACCCCGGCGCCGGATAACCTACAGAAGAGATGACCCTGCTAATAGCCATAGCAACATACTCGTTGTTATTAGCAGCAAGAAGGAAGATCCTACCCATCGACTTTACTATATCCTATAGCATAGCATATCCGTTTAGGGTGACCAGATGTCCCGTTTGTTTTTTTCTATGTCATCGGTTGGCAAACAAGCCGGCACGCGTGGTTTCCACCACCTATTACACCAAGATGATTGCTGATGCGTTGCGAAACTTGAGACAAAGTTGGAAAGTCTCATGTGCCTGTATGTGCATGTGCACAAATTTAAGGTTGCTCAGCGTGCTATGGAGAGAGCGATGCTCGGGGTTTCTCTGGTGGATAGAATTCGCAATGAAGTCATTCGCCAGAGAACTAAAGTCACCGACATTGCGCGTAGAATTAGCACCCTGAAGTGGAAGTGGGCCGGCCATGTCTGCAGACGAACAGATGGTAGATGGAGCAGACACGTGTTAGAGTGGAGACCGCGTTTGGGCAAACGTAGTGTGGGACGCCCTGCGGCACGATGGACCGACGATTTGAAAAAGGTGGCTGGCAGCGGATGGATGCGGGCTGCCCAAGACCGGGATGGTTGGCGATCTTTGGGGGAGGCCTACGTTCAGCAGTGGACGGCAATAGGCTGATATGATGATGTGCCTGTAATTTCACCGACACCCATATTCTTCAAACCGGAACACGGCAATGCTGCTTAGCGGCAGAAAAAGGTAGGTATGAAGGTGAAGACAGTACTTCCCCGGACGAATATTCGACCGAACCTTGCACAAGTTTGGCCCAAAGTGCCAATTCCACTAACAAATTTGACTGCGCAAATCACTACATTCCTTTGCTCGCTTAGTTCGTAAAACTTGCAGAAATCGACTTGCTGCGAGTGTATCCACAGGCTAAAAGTCGGTTGTCCTGAGGGTGCAAGGACTGCAGGGCACACAGGCGCCGAGGCATAAAGGGCGCCTCGGCGCGAGCCTCTGAAGGCTGGTGCTGCGGCTTTGAGAGCGCCGAGGCCCGAGAAATAATTTTACTGAGCAGTCAGCTCAAACTTAATTACATTCATAATTGTACCTATTTGTATAGGTACAGTCTCAGAATACAGAAAGAACCAGAATCCGCGTTCAACAGTAATTGCAAGCCGTACGCTGTGTCCAAAATCAAAATAAGTATCCCGCGCCCGTCTCTCTTCCCACCCGCGTAATGTTGCTAGCTCAGACATTGTTTACCCGTTTTGGGAAAAACGTTGATTATTTATTGGAGGTGAGATAATAATAAAATCAAAATTGTGCTTTTCCATACATGCAATATTTTATATCTAAGTACAGTCAGCGTCAAATATATTGGGACGAACAGACTGTTCAAAATGATCCGAACAAAACTGTATCTCAATGAAACAAGGGGTGTTTTAGAATGAACGTAGAACAGGACAACTGGCATTCTGACAAGAATCCCGTTTAGATAAAGTTTAATTTCTTTAGCTGTTTAGGTAATGATGAACAGTCTGTTCGTCGCGATATATTTGACGCTGACCGAACCTGATAATCTCAAGAAATAGAGAAGGTCTAATAGGAATAAAACACGGTTTAGATAAAAAAAAAAGTTTCATTTAAGCCCGTAGGTAATAAAAACAAGCGAAAATCAAAACTCTTATACTGACAACACTTACAATATGATGGACGCATCATTCCCTATGACAATTACAAACTGAACAATTTATTGAGTAATTAAATATTACGATATCTGAATGTGCTACTTAAAAGTGAAATGTGATCCCATCCTGTTTTGTTTTTAGCCCCGCTGCATTTTAACACGTAGGAACGACACAAGCCGGCATAATTTAATTTGACACCGTTAAATGCACGTATTCGTTATGACGTTCACGGAGTAACTGATCGGCTGCGCGTCAAACTACTCTGTTTAATTTTTAAATTTTTGATGCTTCAGTATTAGGCGCGATCACGGCTTCTGGTTCTTTCTGTATTCTGAGGGCAAAGTATCTTTAAAAACGGTTTAAAAAATTCGAAAATTAAACATTGCATATTTTTACTAGTTAACAATTCTTCTTTCCTTCTCCTACTGTCCTCCATGTAGGCCCTAGTTCCACACTTGTGCAATAAAACTTGCTAATGGATTTGACGCTTGAAACGTAATCCTAATCTTAATAAACTGTTTTCATAGGTTGAAATCAGACCTATGATGTACCTCGCCCTGTCGTACGACCACAGGTTGATCGATGGCCGCGAAGCAGTGATGTTCCTACGAAAAGTAAAGTCAGGAGTTGAAGACCCGACTTCAATCCTAGCGGGTATTTAATTCTATGGACAAATAGTATATAATAATAGATATAGGTCACGTAGTATTCTTCTATGAAGTACCAGTGAACGTTTGTATTACCCCGGCCGCACATTATCAGAAATTTGTGCCAGAAAACTTCTGACGCGTGCGCGAAGACCCTCTGCACATACTTGTACTAGAGCCAGCAGGCTGCCGGATCTGACAAATTCTGACAGTGTGAGAGCGTTTACGCACCAATGATATTGTATACAAAAAAGAGGTAGAGGATATATCCTTTATAATATCATTGTTACGCACTGCATCCGATCCGAATCCGTGAAAATACGGATATAAAAAACTCGGACCGAATTCGGATATTGCTTTACGCACTGCATCCGATCCGAATCCGTGAAAATACCGAGCTAGAGTAAAAATCTCGGACCGAATTCGGATGTTGCTTACGCACTATTCCGATCTCTGATCCAAATTCAAACAATTCAGGGGCCATCTTTGGCATATCCATTTGGCGTCCGATTTGAATCCGAGGTAGTGCGAAAGCGTTCATACAAACATTACTACGGCTACTTCGGTCCGTCAATATTTCTTCCGAATTGGAGACTCACGGATGACGGATACAAATCGGATAACGGATGCCGGATGTAGTGCGTAAACTACTATACAAATAGTTCTATGGCTACTTCGGAACGTATTTTCACGGATTCGGATCGGATGCAGTAAGTAATCGCTCTGAGGGTCTAAAGTTCGTTTCAAAATCCCTGAGACTGAATTGACATGCGCGAAACGTCAAATTTGAAAAAAATGTTCCTAAAATTAACAAGTTTCACATTTGCGCCTGTCAATTTTGTCTCAGGGATTTTGAAACGTACTTTAGAGTGCGCGCAAGATAAGTCTGCGCGCGGCCGAAATCGGAACTAATCATAGTCCACCAAAGTGTGTGCCGTTTTATCAATTTTGATAGTAGAACTACTTACCTGATTGTAGGAATATTTAACGGGAAAATTAAGTTAAGCGATAAAAAGTTAAGCTTAAAAAGCGGTAATTTGAACTTTTGCGATCATGGAAATGTTTAGCACGCCCTCAGTCGCGCGCAGAGTTATCTTGCGCGCACTCTAGTACAAAATGTGTGAGCAGATTCGCGCGTTAGGATTTTTCTGACAGTGCGACCGGTCATCTATAATTTGTTGTTTTAGTTTGAAATAGAATGCAGAAGTAGGTAGATAACTAATTATTATATAACTACTTTAACCTGGAAATGTTCTTATAATATTACTTATATTCATTCTTCAATAAAATTGTTGAAGTACCTAGGGCCCAATTTTCCTGAAATAAATTGTTGCCAAACGCAATCGAACCACAACCGTCAGTCAGTTTTTTTTTTCGAAAACTTTCAAAATGATTGATTTTGTTTTTTGTGTCAAACAATTCGACAGCTTTTGAAATTGAGAACTGTCTGAATGAACGGTTCAGCCTTGGTTCGGTTGTGATTTATCAAGATTTATTTTAGGAGAATTAGGCCCCTAGTCTTTCTGTTACGTGAAATGTAATTATTAATGTCTCTTGTGTAATGTTTTACAAGTTTTTTGTTAATATTCACTCTGATTAAAACATTACTACGATATAATTTGTTTTTTTTTAGATTTCGAGATTCCTTTATCTGTTTAGTTACTTATTTATTATTATTTTAGGACGTACCTATTTACAGAAATGATTCCTCGTGTAATTTGTAATTTTCGAGATAAAACATTTTCGAAAATATTTCGCCGAAACAACTTTAAAAATGTCTATATTTTTTGTAACATGGTATTTTTGAATGGTCTTACTTTCATGCCTAAAATAATCATCCAGTCATTAACGCAAGTTACAAAAATCTTGATCGAATGTAAGTAAATTCCCGTGAAGTTTTTAAATTATCCAGAAATACAATATGGCCGACGTATCTTGGCGAGTCTGAAGTTAGCTGATTAGCTGCGCAGTAGACAATTTCGTTTCTAAAAGATTCATTGCGCAGCCAAACAACTAACTTCATTCGCCAAGATACGTCGGCCGTATTGTACTTCAACTCTATATCGCACGAACGTAAACTAACTACCACGGCGAAAATTCTCCAAAATATAATACTTAAGTCAAAAAAAACATTGCGACACATAACATGGGGTTCAATAAATACTTACCCCATCATCATCATCATCATTCAGCCGAAAGACGTCCACTGCTGGACATAAGCCTCCCCCAAAAGGGGGGGGGGGGGGGGATTTGCCGTAATCGCCACGCCACTTACCCCATAGAGGAAAGTAGGTAATATAATCCCCCTACCCCCTATACCCCTAGGTATGGCTTATGAGGAATCAATTTTTTTTAGACTTTACTATTTGCTCCACATAATGCTCTAAACATACAGACATAGGGAGTTATAAAGTGTTAATCTGTGACAAATATAATTAACTAGCTATACCTAGGGTTACCATCCGTCCGGATTTGTCCGGACATGTCCGGACTTCTAGACTTTTGTCCGGACTTTGTCCGGCTCTTTAATTTGTCCGGGTTTTTTGGCTTAGATAGAATACGAGTAATGAAACTTACTTATGTAATATCAAATAACTTTTTAATCTTTATTAACTTCTCATTCATCTAAAAACAAAATATAAATCTTTAACAATCAACCACAGATCACAGAATTTCTGTGATCTGTGCAATCAACTTAACGAGATCAAACAATAAATCTTCGTGTGTTTGCATTTTGTGATTAGGTATAATGTCCGGACTTTTATTGAAATGTCAGGCTTTTTGTCAGGACTTTTCAAATTTCTAAATGGTAACCCTAGCTGTACCCAGCATGCGTTGCAATGCACTTTTTCCTACTTGCTACCTACCTACCAACTACTACTTACCTACATTAAGAAAATAAAAAAATTTCATGCATGCGGTAGGTAAACAAATGAAGATCGATTATGGACATACTTACTGAGATTTTTAGCTAAATCGGTCCAACCGCTCACGCGTAATACCGTGACCAAGGGAAATAGAGATTCATTTTTAGGGTTCCGTACCCAAACGGTAAAACGGGACCCTATTACTAAGACTACGCTGTCCGTCTATCACCAGACTGTTTCTCATGAACCGTGATAGTTAAACAGTTGTAATTTTCACAGATGATGTATTTCTGTTGCCGCTATAACAACAAATACTAAAAAACAGAATAAGTAAACTAAATATTTAAGGGGGCTCCCATACAACAAACGTGATTTTTTTGCCGTTTTTATATGTACGGAACCTTTCGTCCGCGAGTCCGACTCGCACTTGGCCGGTTTTTATATACATATATAGATGTACCGTAAAACCGGCCATCATTGCCCACATTTTTACTTATTTTTGAGATTATGAAAAAAACATTCACCAGAACTCGTAATCAAGTATACCATGGTAACAATTACTATTAAAGGCTTTAAATCACGAAATGTGGAGCTTCTAGCTTTAACAGAATCCTAGAAAAAGGCAATTAAAGAGCCGGGCAAAATTATACGCACCACCGTCCAACATTGCTCAACCTTATTTTTTCTAAAACTATCAGTTCTAAAGCTTTGAAAATAAGGTATGTTTTAGTGAATTGTGCAAAGTTGCCATCCGTCGTGATCAATATATCAAAAACGTTATTTTTTTAATTTTACTGAGGTGGGCAATGTTACACTACACACCAGCTGCTTTTTCATACAAACTAAAACGGTGGGTTAGGGTTGATGCCACATAATGTGATAAATAATAATCTTTTGAAATATTAGAACTTTCCCCGTAACATGTTTCTCATTCCTCTGCATTACATGCCCAATACATGACAACCGCTTTCCAATAAATAAATTTAAATATTTAAAAAAATATTATTTTAATTATGGTTACCAACCCTAACACTATTTTTGCAGTGGGCAATGTTGTCACTCCTATGTTCAAGGAAGTTCGGGAATCATTGCCCACTCCACTATCTTGAAGTTTTTATGTTATAAAGGTCTCAAACTAGCATAGATATGAAGCGTGATACTTATCATAACTCTAGTTTTGAAATAAGTTGCCTGAGAGATGTCGTACGCTGACCGTGTGTAAAAACGTAAAACAAGATTTTGGCACCACCTCACACTTGTTCTACTTTCAACATGTCTGGCGGGCAACTGGGTGAACTTAGCAACGTAACGAACATTTCATTTTGTCAGAAAAACATTCAAGTTTACCCCAAAGGTTAAAAAATGTTGTCAGCTATATAAGTTTATTTGCAATTCAAGATTTTAGTTATTTTTCGTGTTAGGGCAAAGATATCCGCTAAGGGCAATGATGGCCGGTTTTACGGTACTGCTGTTTTTGTAGTAGAAATTCATAATATCTTTTTAGCGACATCTGTTCTGAAATTCGTACTAACTTCACCTAAAGTTTCGAATTCATATTACAGATGGAGCCACAATCTTTTAAATGTTTGTTAGAGTGCGCGCAAGATAAGTCTGCGCGCGGCCGAAATCGGAACTAATCATGGTCCACCAAAGTGTGTGCCGTTTTATCAATTTTGACACTACCTGATTACCTTTTTATTAACTTTTTTGTTTTTTGATTAACTACCTGATTGTAGGAATATTTAACGGGAAAATTATGTTTAGCGATAAAAAAGTTAAGCTTAAAAAGCGGTAATTTGAACTTTTGCGATCATGACAACGTTTAGCACGCCCTCAATCGCGCGCAGAGTTATCTTGCGCGCACTCTATCCAAGCCATTCTGAAACCTGCCTAGAAGATAATTATGTTGTGTACTCTTGCAAACCTGTCACGCACGCGATCGTGGGTCGTGCATGGTCGTGCATGCACGTCGTATTCAGCGTGATACAGGCAATCGATATCATCAATAAAAATTCAACGAACGGATTATCGAATTTTGATAGTTGTATTGATATTAGGTATAATTATGCTCTAAGATTGATATACGTATTTACCAGCAATATCTTAATTCAATTGAAATACAAAAACAAAGAAAACTTCAGCTCTATGAAAAAGATTTTGATGATTGTTGTTGTTTTTTTCGGCCACCGGGGCGAGCGCGACGCCACTGAGATTAGAGGTAAAAATATCAAAACTGTTAATAACATAGAATTATGTACTGATTAATAAAATTCATTAAATAATTTTATTTTAGACCAGTCCTACCGTCTAAACAATTGTTTTAAAATCGATCCTGTAATTTTATCTTGGTCTACAATAGCGCCACCTAGCGGATTTTCAGCCTCAAATTAGCACCCACTGAGGTCCATAGACATAGATATCTTTTTTTACTATGATTGCGTCATAGCGTCACTCGCTAGAGTGCGCGCAAGATAACTCTGCGCGCGACTGAGGGCGTGCTAAACGTTGCCATGATCGCAAAAGTTCAAATTACCGCTTTTTAAACTTAACTTTTTTATCGCTTAACATAATTTTCCCGTTAAATATTCCTACAATCAGGTAGTTCTACTATCAAAATTGATAAAACGGCACACACTTTGGTGGACCATGATTAGTTCCGATTTCGGCCGCGCGCAGACTTATCTTGCGCGCACTCTATCTCAGAAATCAGTTTCAGTCCTTAGAGCTTAAGTCAGAACAATATTTATTGTTCTAGAGGAGTTCTGAGGACACTACAACACTTAGAATAAGTACTAAAGCACTACAACATTTTTACCACAAAGTACTTTATGGAATACTCACACTAGACTGATCATTAGCCAATTTTACAGAGATATGCTGCGCAGAACAATGATATATCTAATTCACAAAATTACTTTCAGTATTTTTAGGCTAGTTTAGTTTACAAATTCTCAAAATGGCAATAGGAAAGTTTTAAGTATTTGCAAATTCGTACAAAATGTTCTAAGCGTACTATATTCTCAGCATGGACGTACAAAAATGTACGTCCATGATTCTCAGAATAATAACTTACTGTACTAGCTAGGGGTACAGAATTATTTTCGCATTAAATGCATTTTCAGTATTTTTAAGACTTTCGCGAATACACACAAAGCCTGTGACAGTGATGATGATGACAAAAGGAGGTATTGCCCGTGGTCCACCTGATAAGTTCACCTAGGTGGACCACGGCCAAAAAAATATTCCCGTGGTCCACCGAGGTGGACTTGAATATTTAATATTTAAAAAAGTATTGCCCGTAGTCCACCTCGTTAACCTGTTGGATTTTTGTGACAACAGTTTCTTTTCATAAAGAACCTCATTTCAGATTACTCTGTAATAAATGGATAACTACCGTTATCCATTTATTACAGACGTTATCCGTATTCCATACGTTACACGGTAAAGTTAATTCTCAATTAGGTAAGTTTTCTGTTTACGCGAGTGTTGTAAAAGGCGACTAAGGGAAAATGGCAAGAAGACGTGCAACAGCATCGTCTTATGCTCTAATAACAGCGTACCTACTGCAATCATTAATCCGTTTGCTTAGCATGGAAATGGTGAATATGGGAATTCTCCCTCACGATCGTACATAGTAGCGGTCTAATAGTTGACCTTTGTGTAGGAGTTGTAGTTTTCGGAAAGTAATTAGTAGCACGTTCATGAAAATAAAACATAATTGTGATGAATAATAAAAATTTATAATAAAAAATAAGTACGTTTTATAAACACAAAGTTATCTTAGCTTTTCTAAGGCCAACAGAAATTTCCTCATTTAGTAATTGTAGTTGTAAAATTGTAATTTCTTCATCATTTTCTATATTAGTTTTTGTTCTTTTCGAGGTCTTGTTTGTAAGTTTTGAAGAGGATTCAATTTCTTTTAAAGCAGTAAAAGTTTTAAAGTAGACGCAAAAGAGTTGTATTAGATTTTTTCACTTTTTTTTTGCAGTTTCAAATGAAATGACTCTGCAACATTATTAGTCCGATGTCTTTCGTTATATACGCATAAAGATATCACAAAAATTGCTTGTGAACCAAAAGCTCTTTATGTATTGCAAAAAATTTGCCGTCTTTTCTCTGTCGCGGTTTTCCAATTGAATATAATTTAAGCCCTCTGCCATATGTTCCGCAGGAAGCAGAGGCAGAGCTGCTGCTAGCCCTACAATTCTTTTGTCCAGTTTTGATTTTATATTCATGGTTTTAGCCTTTCGCCAAAGAGCCCTCTTCCAGTGGTAATAACAACCTTTTATTTGTAGATTTAGAAATACTTCTAACAAACCATTGATTGCTCCTTTTTCAAAGTCGCTATGAAATTTTATTGGTTGAAATTGCGGTAACTGTGATTTTATTAATTGAAATAAGGTTATGTAGGTGTCCTGCTGTTTATTGGGCATTAGGGCATAAATTAATGGAATGGTTGCTGTTTTAATACTTGAGCTTCCTATGTCACCATGAATTATATATAATTGGGAAAAAGGTTTAGGGCAGCTATCGAATGTTGCGTCACCAAAATATTGTGATATCCTGAATAATTGCTCTGGTTTGAACGGAACAAAAAACCAAAATACGCGAACCCTCGTGGTAATAATCGGCCAGAACATATTCTATTTTGTGCGGAACAGTAACTTCTTCAAAATCTAAATATGTAGTTTTCAGTAACCCTAAAGGTGTATTTCGTATATTATACAAACTGTGTTGAATGCTTGAGAGGGACGGTACTTCCGTAACTAAATCTAATCCAAGATTCTGTATATTACTAATAGACTCTTTATAAATAGTCGGTATTTGGATCTGCAGAGTTTTTCACGTTTTCCTTTAACTTCTCAATTTCTTTCGCTACTACGTTCTTCGAAAAGTCAGGTGGACATGAACGGTCTTTTTTTTTAATGACACAATTATCCTGAAAAAATAGCCGATGATGTTAACGTTGCTTGATTAATTAAACAGGTTTTTTTTTACCTATGCCTCCTTTTTCTTACACTAACAAAGGGAACGTTTGCCGTAATCACCACGCTTGGCAGACGGATTGGTGATCGCAATTTATTGTTATTGGCAGAGGTCGTACTTCACCCACGGATGGGGAAGAGTAGGCCACCCGTTTTTGGGGCAACACACGGACATCGACATAATATATCAATTAAATTACAAGCGTAAAATCTATTTCGAAGAAGTTACTGAATCTTAATAAAAATGCATGATTCTCTCACCTGGACAATTATATTACCGGAACATTTTTTCGTTTTATAGTTAGAGCATCGCCACAAAACAGCGGAATTTAAAAAAATCTTTACTCTTTAATATTGATAAGCAATAGGCAACAGAATATTTCCTTTTTTCCTGTTTATATAACAAAGCTCATCGCCTAATTCTTGCGTTTCAGAGGCTGAGTCTTGCGACATATTTATTAAATTAAGTAATTGAAAATAATTATATTCGATTAACATTCGAATTCGAAAAAAATAAAATGAATGCTGAATGCGCGGGAAAATATAAGATTCCTCGGGACTGGCTAAGCAAATACAATCAAACCGATTCCACCTACTTTGTTCACAAATTCACCGTTCATGTTTCGGGGTGGCGCCACTGTCTATGTAGATAAACTTGAGGTGTACCACGGAAAGAAACACATTATGGTAGTCCACCTAGGTGGACCACGGGGTTTTTTTATTGGCCATGGTCCACCTAGGTGGACTGAACAGGTGGACCACGGGCAATACCTCGACAAAAGGACGTTACAATTTGCATTTAGTTCAAATTATTTATGGTTTATGGAACTTCGCCATTTTTCTGTCTTTGTATTTTTACGCTGACAATATTTATGTTTAAATGTCAAATGGATTCCATGTCCGTGTATGTATTTTTATTCGGCGCGACAATTGATCAAACTTGTTTTTCTTGTGATTACAACCTTTTTTCATGTAATAAAATACATACTTCGGACAACAAAATCAAGTGAAACCCTTCTTTTGGTGTATTGTGACTTAATATGTGTTAGTTGTGAAATTATGAGGCGAGGTCATCCTGGTATCGGAGGCTGGCGAAGTGAAAATCCAAGGCATTTCAGGCCTAGAGGTAGTGGACCACCACGTTTTAGACCCCCTAGGATCTACCCACTGCTTGAAAGCCCTAGGTGAGTCCGTAGCAATAATATACAATCTAACAATGTTTGCATTGCATCACTGACGCGCCAATATTTCGTGTACCTTGAAATGTAACAAAAATCGTATATTACCTATGTATACGACAATACGTCAATAATACTCTTGAATTGTAGATTGTTATTAATAACTATGAAATTACCATTTAAACAATTAAACATTTCGTTAACTAACCTTGTTTTTTCTGTAACTTTATTTCAGATTCCCGCCACCTAGCCCTCATTTGCACCATAGAGGACCGCAACCTTTCATTGCTAACGCAGGCCGTCCAGAAGACCATGGCCGGCAAGATCATCATGAAAGACACAAATATAGAGATGGCCATCACCAAATCAATCAGAGAATGCCAGATAGAGGGCATCATCCACAATCAAGACAAATTTTCCCATATATCCATCATAATATGAGGCAAAAAGACCACAATCAACGTAGTCCATATAAAGACTCTACAAACTTTTATGAAGATTTGCAAGTGGATCCATGTCATATTAATAGTATGGGAGATATTGATCACCGGCAAGCAACCCACATGTCCCATACACAGGATTCTTATAGTCAACAACGGATATCTCCTTGGTCTAATCCACCTCCTGAAATCAAAAAACATTATTATGAAGATAGAAGTCCCCAAAAATCTTTTAGACATCATGATGCTGTAGAAGGAAGCAGAATACCCGTTGTAGATTACACTGGTCATAGACCACCATCATCTGATCATTATGGTGGGACTTCTGGGCCAACCACTAATAATAATAATACCTCATTCAGTAGATCTGTTGACGACACTGTAGATATTATCAGGAAAAGGTTGATGAATCGTAATGATCCGCAGAGGTTATCACAAGACACCTCAACCCATCAGAGTGTCAACAGTGAACAAGAAGTTAGTGAAAATACAAATCAACATATTCAGCAAGAGCAACCAGCGAAGAAGAGAACACCAAGACAGAGACAAAATGTTAAATCAAATTGTGATAAGATGAAAACTAATATTGTTCACCAACTGTTTAAAATGGACAAAGATAAGATGCATAAATTAATGGATGACCCAGGCTCATCATCAAAGTTTGAGTATGCCATTAGTAGCTTAATAACAGAGTCGCAAAATAGTTTGAATCGCCACTTAAGATCTGTAGCGGAGAAGTCCTTATACAGTTCCGGTACCGACTTCATTCATAATGATAATAATACAATATATGAAGATACTTTTATGAAGCAGATGCAATGTCTTTTAGATCCACAAGATACTGTTTTACTAGAAGACATAAAGCCTATTGTAATGGCTGAACTGAGCAAAGTTCTACAGTTAGCTGACTTTGAACAAAGATTTGATATGCCAGATGAGCACAACGCCCATCATGCTAGAGATGATCAATCAAACTATCCTTATTTTGAGCCCAGCAATTTTGATGAATACCCACAGGAGATAAATTATGAGCAAAACCAGAGCTTATCATCAAATTATGAAAATTCCAACAGCATAGAAGCAACAGATGGTATTGATAAAAGCTTTAATTATGATCATGAACCAGAATATGAAGAGACAAAGCCTCTTTTTGAGAGACGGCAATCAAGAAGAAGTGACCGCAGTCAAGACAGAAGAAATAGTATAGAAAGCCAAAGGCAGAGAAGAAGTATAGACAAGCCTGTTGAAGAGATGTTTAAAAGCCAGGAAGAACCGCTACCGCTGTTTGATACCACCAATACTGATCAACTGTCAGAAGATGAGGATACGTTTGCAGAACTAGACAGACAATATCATGTTGCTGTTGACCACAACTTTATTGAAAATGATGATCTTTCTACAAGGGGAACACCTCCTAAACTTCAACCTGTGCAAACAGAATCAGTGAAAAATGAAAAAGACAATAAATTGCCAACCTTTGCCCAGTCACCTTTAAAGTTATTTTCTTTGAGCAGTTCAGATAGTCTGAGAGAATTAGCAATACAGATTAAACAAGAAGTGACACAATCTCCAGATTTTCTAATTGAAAATACTACACCTAGAAGTTCTGATAACTCTACTCACAGAGTGGAACACATTGAAATGAAGCAAGAATTTGTGCCTAAACCTAAAGATAATGATAAAGAGACTGAAAAATCTGGTAGCTCGAATATTATGAAAACTTCTGAATCCAACTCTCGAAAAAGGTCTATTGAACAAAGACCAAGTCATCGAAAAGAAAAACGAAAGAAAAGTGAATCAAGCCAGCCCGATTCAACCAAACCAACGTTGGATAAAAAAGTCATTACCAATGTAAATACTGATACTGCCAAGTCTGCAGAAAAGTGCAATGATGCCCCAAAGCCTTATTATAATATATTATTAAATAAAGATGAAAGTACGAAAGAAGCAAAGGATAAAAAAGATGACATGGCAGATAAAAGTTATTCAGATAAATATGTCAAAAGGAAAGATCCCTCCAAAAAGCCAAAAGAGAGTGAATCGCGAGAGAGAGAAGCACGCAGAAAGCGACATTCTAGTTCATCCAGTCAATCCATTTTAAGTCCAAAAGATAGTATTAATACAAGAGGTCAAACACCAACAAAATCAGATCCTAAAACTAAACTTAAGACTTTTGATATGTTTGTAGAACAGCCCAAAAAGTCTTCATTGCATCACCATGCACACAGAAACACTGCTTCAGCTATAACCCCAACTAAACCTACTGTGGAGGAAAACAAATCTAAACAAGTGCCAACTCCTCCACATAATAAGATAGTACAGTTAAAACATGTGGGAACTCAAGTTATTAAAAGGCTAATAACAAAAGAAACACAGACTTTTCTAAGCAAAAGTTGCAGTACAAGGTTTTGTCAAACAGACAGGAAGAAGTTTGTTACAAGATGTGTGCAAACAATTCCTGTGTCGTTTGACAACAAGACAAAACCTAAGTCATCTGATGCTTTTGAAAGAATGAAGGAAATAGACATGGAAATTCAAGTTTTGTTACAAGAGAAATTTAAACTGTACAGTTCCTTAGAGTCGAGAGATTCATGTCCTAGCAGTATGCCTACTCTGGGTATGACAGTTTTGAACGTAACACCAATTGACGAAAGCAAAGAGGTTGATGACGCTGACACATTGGCAGACAGTGCAGATTCGATAGCCGACGATTTCACAAACATACCAGTAGAAGAATTAGAGCAAATAGCTTTAGAAACTGTTCAAGAAGACAGCTCTGATTCGGTTAAAGTTGAAAAGAGAACTTTGCGACAAAAAGTACTGCAACAAGAACGGAAGACTTCTGAGAGTCCCACGTCTAAACGAAGCAATAAAAAAGCGAAAACGCCGAACATATCTCTTATAGAACAGATCATTACAGATGACAGACCTCTAGAAGAAATCATATCATTAGATGATCTAGAGGAGCCTCAATCTAAAAACAAGAAAAAGAAACCTCACAGAACTCAACCAAAGAAAAAAATTACAAAGAGAACCAAACCTGTAGTAAAAACTATTGATGTAAGTTCATATGATTTAAAGAACTGCTCAGTGGTTCTCATTCAGACTGATGTAAAGAAGTTTATAAAGGAACAATCCCCAATGTCTGAAGATACATCTGTAACTAATGATACTCCTGCACCTTCAAGTACTGACTTACCAGAGCCTGCTCCTGTTGAGCAAATAGCAAAATCTGAGCCAACTGAAGATGAAGAGGAGACTGTTGTCAATGACCTTCAATTTGATATGTTAGATGTGTCTGAAGATATAGTTATAGGGGACAACTGTGAAATAAAGTGTAATGAAGACAAAGACATGCATGGGCGGGTGGCTATAAGTGAGGATATAATACTTGATAATAGTCAGTCGTCTGCTGATGACGCCTTTTCCGTGGAGGCCGGTCAGGTCGAGAATGAATGCAAGACGTACGACTACTCGACCGATGAGAAATTACGGCGTGATTCGGTGACCGTCACGGGGAACGCTGACGCCGTTCTTGCGATAGAGGTGAGTTTCATTAGTTACAGTTGTTTATAATATTAATTCTCATATTTCGTCGCTCGGGAGCGAAAACTTCAGGAATGCAATTTTGTCATTTTATCACGACCTACAGTCCCTATACTTTTAGAGAACCGCTCTATGTGAAATTAGTTTGTAAGCACTGAAACTAGTCTTTATTGGGTATATAAAATTCGTAATAAATATAATTGACTAGCTTTTGCCCGCGACTTATTAAAAAAAGCCCACAGGAACCGTGCAATGACCAATTGCATTCCCGAGGTTTTCACTCCCGGGCGACGATTTATAAAAAAGATCTCCAATTTTTGACTGCCTCGTTGGTCCTGAGTTCGATCCCCAGGTCGGGCAGTGCTATTGGGTTTTTCCGTGTGGATTTGTGCCCAGTTCACGGCAATAGGCTCACCCACATGGGAGTACATAACAGCGAAATGAGGTTATACTTACACGTCTGCCCAACCCCTCAGGGAATAAAGCCGTGATATTATCCCCAATTTTTCTCATTGTATATTTCATATTTGTCCTGGTTTTGAAAACGATTACATATCTTTAGACTGAGTTATCATAAAAATATACATATATCTTCCGAAAACTAAAAGCACCAGGGAAAAGGTGGACATCTAACTACCAACGGTTTAGAGATGCTTCAGTGTTATTTGTCTTAAGGTATACCATATCAACGCCAAACTATTACGCAATTCGTCAGTGAAGTTCTAACAGTGCGTAAGTCATTTTGTGACAAAAACAGACAACACGGAGAAAGCCACAATATTACTTGAAATGAAAAAGATTTTTAGGATTTTCAAAGGTTTATTAAATCATCAAAGAGTTTATTTGTAATGATAATTAAAAACAATATTCCGTTCAGCGTAGGTTACGCTCGTTTTAAATAGTTTTTTCACTCTCTTGTAAAGTAGCCATTTTTGACTTCTGCACTGTTAGAACTTCACTGACGAATAAGGTATTTAACTGAAAAAATCGAATTAGTCCTTCAGTTAGATTATCAAAAAATGTTTGACCCGTATTTTTTCCTTTGTTACGTAAACCAAAATTGACGAAGATACGACACTTTTAAAATTGGCAAAACGTCACAAGCAAGTACAATTTTTACTTGCTTCTGACGTCACAGGCCACACTCCCGAGTCTTGAAGAGTTTTATCTTTCCAAATATTCATAGATTTAAGAAAAGACAAAATACGTGTCCATTATTTCTCAAAACTAACTGGCGGACTAATTAGATTTGCAATTTATGGATGCTGTCAACATGCCTATTGTTAATGAAGACAATCACAAAAAAACCCTATTATGTACTAAAATTTCTTAGCACATTTATTTATCTGTTGATTGTAGATGCAGCTAGCCAACAGTAGTGAGAGGGAAATTGCTAGTAACCCGAAAATAAAACGAAATGCATAAATATTTCTTGCCTCTGTAATATAATTGTTAAAAACATATCTTCCATTCCAGTGCATAGAGAATGCCTTCATAGCGGCTTGTTTGGATGGCAATGTGTACCACTTCAGTGGAGATGGGCAGCTGCTAAACACATTGCGAGGCTCCAACTTAGCCGTCACCTGCTTAACTATTGTCAAGGAGAAGTATGGGACCACTGTATATACTGGATCACTGGATTCTAGGATACGATATTATGATTTAGAAGTAAGTATTACCGTATGCTGAGACTCAGGTGACGCAGCGCAGCACAGTACAGATTTAGCCGCGCAGGCAGGCAAGGCAGACATAGGCCACGACCGCATGCTGCGACGCAGCTCGAAGACACATTCGAGTTTTAACTAGTACAAAGAATAGACGCGTTCGAGTTGACGAATGTTTTTTTTAATAGTCTGGTTAATTAGTATCATACAAACAAGGTTCACAACGCACTAATTCAATTAAATATTCTGTCATTGCAATAAAATTCGAATTAGCGGTAAAAAACACATGTCGACATGCACGCGTCACGCAGAAATCTGTGCCGGCACTACAACGAGGCGTAGGGCAGGACAGACGCATGTCTGCGTCACAAGTGTCTGCGCCGCAGCGTACGCAGCTCTTAGTACGTTCATGCATTACAAAATCTGCTCTGCCCTGCGCTGCGTGCACCTGCGTCACCTGCGTCTCAGCATACGCTTAGCCTAACTAATAGTTTCTTGGTATTACACTAATAATATAAACGGGAAAGTTTGTGAAGATGGATGGATGTTTGTAACTCAATCACAATCATAAACAGCTGAACGGATTATGATAAAATTTGGAAATATTCCAATCTGTCCCCTCGTCGGTAACAGGGGAACAGATCGAAACTTTTTATTTCTATTTGTCCCCCTAAAGAACAGCAGGGGACAGAACAGAAATAATTCGTTCGATCTGTCCGTTCGTCTTGGTGACACGGGAACAGATCGTTTTTTTTTTATTCCTGATTGGCACACGTGACTACTCTGGCGTCATGAAGCTTGCGTGCAGCGACGCGAGCGCGAAGTTACTGCTCCCGGCCGTTTTCAATAACCTATCTATCGGCGGTTTCGCCTACTAGAGATAGAAATTTGACATAAGCTCCATAAAAGTAATGTCAAATTTCTATCTATAGTAAGGCAAACCGCCGATGGATAGGATATTGAAAATGGCGGTCCGTCAACATAGATAGATATACTTTATTGTACACTAAAAGAAATAAAACAGAAAGAATACACGTAATTAAGAACAGTACAAACGGCGGTCTTATCGCGTAGAGCAATTTCTTCCAGACAACCATAGGATGGGAAGAATTAAACACAAATAATCGCTCACATATGTGAGCAGCAACCAAGCGTACAATGACAAATACGCGTCTATAATAGCGTTGAAAAAAGCAGGAAAAATTCCAGTTTCTTTCCAATTCCGTTGTTTTTTTCAGTTTCATTCGAAAGTTTCAAGAAAATTTGCCAGTATATATTTCATGTTTTTTTTATCCAATAAAACCGAAGAATATGAGAGAAACGGGAAACTTTTCATGTCTCTTTTTTCAAATGCGTACTTACCTTTATATTTAACTTCTATGCTTTAACTCTTTCCATAATAATACGTAGTTCGTACCTACTAATAAATTTCACATATTAAAATATATTTCAATTTCAATAAAACTTGTTTTTTTTTTCAACTTTTCAAAACATCAACTGAAACATTCGAAAGAATCCCGTTTCTTTCCAAAGGATTCCTTCTGTTAATTTTTCTATGTGACATGCGAAAAAAACGGAAAAAAACCACAATTTGTTTTTTTTCGTGGAAAAAAACAAATTGTTAGTTTCGCCATTTTCAACGCTAGTCTATAAAGCTTCGCTTCCGTGGAAAGTGGGCTTTGAATGTGGCAAGAAAAGACCAGATTTTTCAGCAGCTTAGATCTGGGATAGATACTAACTCCAAAGAGACCAAAATAATATTTTTATAACTTAATTACTAATCATACTTTATCTTTAATTACAGACGGGCTTAGAAAAGGGACCAGAGTGCAATGTTTTAAGTCCTATACAAACCATGGACCGCGCGTGGGACACCGTCTTCGTTGGTACCAGGACTGGATTTGTTCTGCAGTTTGAATGCAAGGTAAATCTTAAACATTGTTAAAATTTTATTTATGATTAGTTACGGTTTACTCACGTGCATTATAAAGATTAGGATTGACCGACTAGTTTCTACTCGCGATCTCGCCGCGTGTTCAGCTCATGATTAAGGGCTCCGTTCAGAGCAATAACTAGTCAGACAATCCCGAAAATTATAATAAATATATACAACGTATTACAAAAATACCCCATAAGCCGAAGGATAAAAAGGTCCCTTGTAAAGAGTCTATTGGCAATATTTTAAAACAAAAGCAGGACCCAAAAAAAATTGATCAAATCGTAAAATAAAATCATCACTGAAAAGCAACCCTGAAACCATAAAAGTAAAGAGTAGACTACCCAGAAAGTTATTTACATTCTTACATAATTTCCTCTGAGAGGTAAATGACAACAACCGTAAAATACTACTTGATTAACATTTTCTTTTTTATGGGGAATTATGTAACACGTTATATAATACAAATACTGGAACTCTATACTCGTTTGTTCCTAATAGACTAAAATTACTTAGTTCTTTATGAATGTCAATTTTACATAAGACATCCCCCAAAATCGCACAACCTTCACTGCTGCCTAGTGTTTATGTTGTGTTAATAGTTAGAACTAGTATCAAAGCCCAACTTGAAACTATACAAGGTTAGTCAGAAAGGGGGCTACTAATCCGAAAGGGTATTAAAGTACCCATAATAATGAGTGACTTTTGTTCTACCACTTTCCCCAAAAGTCAATAGTTTAAGAGAAATAGCTGTTCAAAAATTACATAACAAATATGCTAAAATCCTCAGCTATGATCAGCTGTATTTACATCTTAGGTCACATTTGGGGTCACGAATTAGAAGCTCCATTTTCTGTATTCGTAACTATAATAGGGACGAAGAAATACTGAAAAAAGAGAAAAAAAATGTTTTTTACGTGGTAATAAAAATTGTCGAGTTACGAAATTTTAACACTTGCTTTAAAATAGTAATTAGTGATTCTTTAAGTGGCCTGTGGATTAGTACCCCCTTTCCGACTAAGCTTGTATTTAGCAGATTGGAAATAAATTGTAGACTGCCAACATTCTCCCTGTTTTTATTAATAAAATTCAGTGCGGAAGGTTGGAGTTAAACAAAAATATGTTACACTATTCTTGCTTGCTTGTGAACGGAAGTAATGTTAGTCATAACAAGTGTCCAGTTTCATAAGAATTTTGAAGCTCACATTACATAAAAGGTATCGGCGTAAGCTACTAAGGTATTGCATTCATGCTAACATAACAAAATTAAGGTTATTATTCAAAGTACCAAATGACGTTTTGAAGTAATGTGTTGTAACGGCTTCTACCACACAAATAAAATGTGTGGGAAAACTGAAATAGGTACCCAGCCCCCTGATTCAGCCCGTTTCGATAAATCAGCTGTCGACGGAATCGATTTGCTTTCTCGTTTTATATTTGATTCCTGTAACGAGCGAAAACGAGATAACAAGCCGAATCGTTCGATAACTGAGTTTTTGAAATCTTCTGAATCAGAAGACAGCTCAATAACTTAATATCAGTTAAAATTACTAGTTTAAAATTCTACTAATTTCTTTTTGATGCATCCTCCACGAAAGAATTAGGTAATTAAATTTAATAGAGGTAAATCAGAATTTTCGTTTAGACGACCCCCTTCAGGTCCAGAAAGTTGAATTTGCAAAATGTTGTATTCCTCTTAAGTATATTTCCATATTGTTGAATCTTTCAAAATGTTCAAATCCTAGAATGTAGAATTCCCATGAATATGATGAATTCTTAACCAACTTCAATAAAGGATGAGGTTGAGGTTGAGGCCTAAACATAGATACCCATATAAACTGGAAATCTCATATAAACAAAATTAAATCGAAATTAGCTAAGTTTTCATATGCTCTCCGCGAAGTAAAAAAATCCACAAACATACAAACCGCACTCGTCACCTACTACGCCTACGCTTACGCTTGGCTCAGCTATGGCATTACTCTATTGGGAAACAGCACTGATGCACCATCACTTTTTACTCTTCAAAAGAAACTTATACGAATACTTGTAAATATAGAAGATACTGATAGCTGTAAGCCCCACTTCATAGAACACAAAATATTAACGCTACCTAGTTTATACATTTTAGAAATATGTAAGTTTGTCAGAAATCATCATATCAATCACGCATTAAAGATTATTGAGTATTGAGTATCATCAAAACTTCTACACAAAACGGGAAGACAAAAACCCGAGACTACGGCATAAAAACCGATTAAACTTACCAAGCTCCCGTCTTAAAATGCACTCATCTAGTCCACATGTTATGTCGGTAAAAATATATAATAAGTTACCCCCGCGGATAAAAAATGAAAGCAAAGATAGTATATTTATAAAAGAATTAAAGCAAATGCTATTAAATAAATGTTACTACCATATAAATGAATATCTAAATGATAAATGTATGTAAAACACAATAAATAGAAATCTAAATTACTAGTAATTTACTAATAACATAAATACAAGTAGGTGCATAATAATATACAAACATACATACATTTTATAATAAAAATATAATAATAATCTTATAATAACCAACATAATAAAATTTATAATTTTATATTCTTACAAACTCTAGTAAAAAATACCTTTAATAAAATTTTAAATACATTACAAATAATATAGCATAAATATAATTAAATCCAATATCTAACTCTAGTAGGTGCACAGCAATTAATTTATCATAAAATTCAAATAGGTATGGTTCTCAAAACCCAATTAAATTAGTGAAATTACATAAAATAATAATAAAACTAATATAAAGTATAAGTAATAATACGAAATTAAAAAGGGTTTAATACCCTTTTAAGAAGTTTAGGTTTTAGAGAAGTTTAATACTTCCTCCTCTCTCCTACATTTGCCGTGCCTGACAAGGCCCACACATGTTTCTTATATTAATGTAACATCTATTTAACTTGTGGAGTGCAATAAATGTATTGATTATTGAGTTGTACATTCGACGCCATGCATGGACTGTTTACAAAACAAAAGAAGAAAAACGAATTTCAAAAAAAAAACTCCCTCTTTTTCAGAATAACATGCTAATACCAGTGAGTACAGTAAAGTTCTCTGAACAATCGATCCTGGCCCTCCGAGCTATGAAAGAGGGTCCTCGGAAAGTGTTGCTAGTCGCCGCTCGTTCAGAGAACGTGACCATCAAAGACGCACAGACCGGTCTACTGCTTAGAACACTCTCTGGACCAAAGATGACTGTGTACACGCTGCTGTTTGAAGATGGGAAGGTCTTCTGCGGCACAAGCAGCCATCAGATACATGTTTTTGATTATGCTGTGAGTATAATAATGTTTATGTTTACTTTTTGAGTGCTTTGTTGGTCTAGTAGTCGCTGCTTGTCGTCTGCTGATCGTGAGAGTTCAATCCCTAGGTCGGGCAGTGTTATTGGGTGTTTCCCAGAGTCTGGATTTCGGCCAGGTTGATGGCAATAGGCTCATTCCCTATTACATGGGACTTAAACATAACGGAGAAATGATGGTGTACTATACGCCTCTGTTCAACCCTTCAGGGACTACAGGCGTTGCATTATGTATATTTACTTTAAAACATAGTTTTTGAGGGATAAAACAATTCATAAAGGATTTATGTATGCCACTGTGAATGATACCATTTGTCACTTCCACAGATATCATAAACGGCAATCTATGCTATCTGCCTACTTTGTGATATTTTTATTTCAAATCTATGTTTTAACTACAACTGCCTATATTTTGTTAGTATATTCTTTTTTTGAAACCCAATTCTTTTTGGACACAAATAGCGATCCCTTTTTAATGACTATGACATCGTTGAGTAAGTAAACTTACTATCACGACATTACAGTCTTTAATCGTATCTTTCTACCTGCAGAGTGGGATGCACACGGGTTGCCACGAGGGCGGTAAAGGCGCGGTCTGTCTGCGCGCGACAGGCGGACTTCTGTTCGCCGGCTGCTACGACGGTTGCGTGTATGTCTACCGCGAGGGCGAGACCCGGCCGCTCGCTCAACTGCGGGGACCTAGCCTTATGCTGCTGTCACTGGCTGTAGTGGGGAGTAAGGTGAGATATTAGATTCAGGATTATATCTATCTATAAAATCAGTTTCGAATGGTTCGAATAGGTCATCCTTTCTACACCGATAGGTGTCGTAAAAAGCCACTAAGGAGTTACGTGACAGGCAGCAGATCCTGCTGCTTGCTAATAACAATAAAGTGATTACTAATACTAATCCATCTACCAAGCGCGGTCATGATAGCTATTTTCTCTTTGATTGTTCATTGTAGTGATCCTTGGGCCATGTTCAGCATTCAATGTTTACGAGCTTAAGTCTCTGTGATCAGGATATTTTTATTAGTGCAGGGACTGCAGCTGAATGTGAGTGTTTCTTATGCCTTGTACAGACCAACCGAACGAACGCGAACGAGTGGGTGCGGAAATAACAGTTAGTTCACGTCCTGAGTGACGGCGCGCCGCGCAGGCAGAATGAACGGCGCATTAAATAAATGTTCGAAACGTTTGAATTTTGATATCGACATTATTAAAACCAAAGTAAAATAAACACTAAACACGCGCGTACGCGTCAACTTTCCCGCGTGCAATAAGGACAGGTATCGACGGTAAAGCCGCTCCGCAATACGCCCGTGCGCCGTCACTCAGGACGCACACTTACAGCGAAGGCGAGCGAGCGTTCGGTGTCCTTGGGCGAAAGCCATTCGTACGCCTCCGTCCGGTTGGTCTGTACAAGGCATTAGGCATATCATATCGCACTTGTGCTCGCCCATCGTAAGCGTTTGTAAAGCGCAGACGGCACATGCGCCGTGTATCAGCGTAATAAACTATCTAATCATGTGTCTTAGGCAAGTTGGAAGCTGCACTTTTGACGCATTTACGCTGCGTTCGCGCTTTACTCAGACTTCATTTTCTATACTCTTTTCACCCAAAGATGATTCCTGACAGCTCGGTCATTCCGTAAATTGTAGCTGTAAGGAGACTGCTATCGAAAAAACGTAAACGACATCATCAAAAGCCGTAGAATAGCTATATTATACATGTTTTGTTTTTTTAAAAATATTTTATATTCTTTGTATGGTAACGATTTGTAGAGAAACGTCAGGAATCAACTTATAGTGAAAAGGGTATAAGATATATTTTATATAAATATATATTGTTTTGTTTGTTTCAGATTATTGCGGGCTACAAAGACAGAAGTTTGTACATATGGAAAATACCATTAAGTATATTGCAAGAAATGATTTTATAAGTGTCTACATAGATGTTGTAGATTAAATCTCACTTTTATCTTTAGTTAAATATATTCCGTAATTTGTTTGGTTTGAGCCAATGTGTATATATTATAATAAAATAAAAGGAGTTTGATTACATAGCAGTTATAATATTCTTTCAATTCCATAAGACTGGGCGCAGAAACGGCCAACAAAGAACGATTGTCATAATTCGTCGTGTTCGAAGGGTTCAGCGAACTCCCAACGTTCACTGAACGATACTTACAGACATTCTTTCGTCTTCGTTCGCTCAGTCTGTCTCCAGTGTTAAACCACAAACCGTCCCATCTTCGCTTATGACTGGTAATTCGACCTATTCCTTGAAAGGGGTTATACTAGAGATCATTGGCAGCAAATTAATCTTTATCAAATGTGTAGTATAATCCCTTTCAAGGAATAGGTCGAATTACCAGTCACCCTGTATCAGTGGCGTAGGGTGAGTTTTCTTAAAAGGGAAGCCGGACCAAAAAATGCTTACCTTGCTCAAGTGTGATGCGTGAATTCCAGTAACTACTCGTTTCGAAAGGGAAGCCGATAGGAATCGAGTTGTATGGAGCCTTCACCACTGCCCTGTATACAAAATAATAAAACCGTCTCATAATTTTCTGCTTCGCCCCGTCCGCCATTATTCACGAACTAAGGAATGTGGACCCACCACATGATATAGGACAACTTACACAGATGATAGCGCCTAGGTGCGCGGGCGCCGCGGATCCTTCAGCATTCAACAAGAAAACTCGTTGGTTAGAATGAAAGGAGATCGCTCACATAAAACAAAGAAGTACAACAACAAAAAGTTGTTGTTGTATTTCTACGATAATCAATGATAAACCCTGCATTTCTTGGTTGCTGGAAGAGCTATCATACTTGAGTAATAATATGCTCTAAGAATATTAGGTATAGTTCTCTTATCAAGACCTGTCCTATAACGTAAGTCGTTTGTGGCCTGGAAATAAAATAATTAAGGACAATAATGTTCATAACAAGTCCTGTCATTTCATTATGCTTATCATGGTCGGTCACGTAATCATCCACATTAAGCATGATATAAACAAAAAAAGGCCCTGGGGCATGGAAGAAGTGGAGGTGTTGAAACTGTTGAAATGAATTGTTTTACAAAGTATTTTGGGAATGTGAACTTTTTCGTCTTTGTTAGAAAGGCCAATTTTTTATCAAAAAAAAAAAACCAAATCTCGTATTGTGGAGGCCCCAGGGACTTAGAGCATATACCAGGGATGATACAGTAAATAAGTTACCTAAATGAATGAAGCTCTATTATTCTTCAAAGTTTTATGATTGTGTGAACTATATTTATGTAATATTTGTGCATTGTAAAATGTATACAATAGTTTAATCAATTTTCACTTTAGTCGATTACTTAATATTTTACTGTTTCTGAACGCAATTTAGTTTCTGCCAAGTGGCACTCCTGTTTAAATTTCTGACTTACGACGTCAGTGGGTGTTTCGGACGGCGGCCATTATTCTACGTATAATTATTAATTTTTTTGCTGTTTTGTGCTAGAAACAAAGAACTTAACTATTTTCGACATATTCTATAATATTATAGTTTTGGAAAAAATACATTTATAGTACAAAAATGAATCCAGAATAGTAAGTATTTTTTTCTTTAAGTAGTATGGCGATTTAGAAACAAGGATGGTGCAGAAAACCCATCTTTTTTGCGTGTTCATTGTCTTTGCTTGGAATTTGTATCTTAGAACTCTGTACCTTCAGTACACGAACAAGTTATAGTGTGTTTTTAGTAAATCAATTTACTACAAATGGGGTGACTCATTGTGTATTCGTGGTAGGTAGGTATTATCGAAGTATTTGTGAAAACGTAATCGTATGGATCATGAATGGCGCATTAGTGAGTGATGATTGTACCAGTCCTTCACTTCCTAGTTCCACAAAACTAGAACGAGGCATCTTTGTCAGATAGAACAAAGCAACGCCTCCCTTCGTTTATCATGTACCTACGTTTATTGATGCGGATCGCTATGTTGTCCTTGATCACCACTGAACTTCTACACTCCACACTAAATACGGAATGTGTTCTCTTTCAGCGACTATTTGTTTAAACTACTCCTGATTGGTGACTCTGGTGTTGGAAAGTCATGTCTGCTGCTCAGGTTCGCTGACGACACTTACACAGAGAGCTACATCAGCACTATCGGTGTGGACTTTAAAATTAGAACTGTAGACTTAGATGGCAAGACAATAAAGTTACAAATATGGGACACAGCTGGACAGGAGCGGTTTAGAACAATCACTTCATCATACTACAGAGGAGCGCACGGAATTATCATTGTTTATGACTGCACAGATCAGGTAAGATTTATAAACTCTTTGTATACCATAAAGCAGGGCTAACCAACTAACTTTGGCCATAAAAAAAATGCATTGTCAGCCGGTGGGCTGCTTAGTAATAACTACGTAATGCCATCAGGTTAAGAGAAGTGCTGTCTAGTTTTTGTTGGCAGGCCACTCAGTGGGTCTAGGGTTGGACAGCCCTGCTATAAAGTTTGCCTAAATCATTAATATTTCTCCAATAATATGTATGTTTATGTGTGAAGGGTATTCAACCCAACCTTCTTTGTTGATCTTCTTATATCACAATAAATAAATCAATACAGGACAAAGACTAGATAACCTTATACTGCGCATCTCAATAATCATTAAATTAAAACATTGAATTAAGCTTTATCAAATGCGAGAAATAAACAAACTGGTTTGTATAATGAAATCAGCAAAAAATGTGTTAGTAAAAACGTAATTCCAATTAGGATTTTTTTGTTTCTGTAGCAAGAAAATAAAGTTAGACTGTGTGTCTTTTTATTATGTTCGGTAAGTTAGAAAGTTTAGCAAAGTGAATCTTATAAGAAAGTAAAATAGAACAATTATATTGTTCTATTTCACTTTTTTTATACAAATACATTTGAGAACATCTATTCCAAGTCTATTAAAAGTTAAGTGTTCATTTATTTGGATAGCTGTGTGAAAAACAAATATTATATAATAATATTAATTTGTCCTTTCGTTTTTATTATGCTAATTTTCCTCAAACCATTGTTAAAGTAATATTACTTCAACAATGTAGTGAATTAAACAGATTGTTGAAGGAAATCAGTACAACTAAAGCCGTGCTTATTATATTCACAATATACCTAACTGAAAACTAGTTTCTATTTGACTATATTGGCCTAGAGTACTATTTTTTAACAGCTGAATAAGCAACCTTCACACAGTTATTATTCTCTCAATTTGCATCATTGTAAGAATTGCTAAAGTATAGGTTCAATACACCACTACATACTAATAAGATTAAATATTTTGACTACAGCTTTATTATCTTAAATATGTGTATAGCTATGGCTTGCTTACATACAATTTCTTTAAGCCTGCCAAAGGCTGATTTACACGACGCCAGTTTCTTGAATCAAGATTCGTTGTCTTTGTCTTTCTCAGCGAAAAAATAGAGATAGCATGAGAGTTGCTTCAAGAAACTGGTGTCGTGTATATCAATCTTTAGAGCCCACAAGACTAAGCAATATAACATTACTTTCGTTTTTATGAATACCATGCAAGTAAATAATAACATCAGCCGGTAACAGTCCCACTGCAGGTCAAAGTCCGCTTCTCATTAAGAGAAGGAACAAGCATTGATCATCACCCTTGCTCACTGCGGGTTGGCAGTTTCAGACCATTGAAGTCCAAGCTTCTCACAATGTTTTCCTTCACCATATATGTCAGTAATGTCTTGATTAAGAAAGTACATAATTATGACATTAAAAGTCACATTGGTACTTGCATTGCAAATTGTATATTGTAAGTAATTATATTGATTAAATTATCATCCTATGTAAATGTAATGTTCATAGAACTGGTGACTAATTTGTGAGAGTAGTATAGTGATTCTTCTACGTTTTTTTGCTTACATGTGTCACCTTTTATCTGAGCACAAAGAGTTAAATACATAAAAAAATAACATAGTATACCTGTAAGTTTTATATTTTACATTTATTACATACTTGCCTTGGCATAACAAAATGAGACCATAATACTTGTTATTCCATTGTTTAGAATTATATTACAATACAGCTGAGCTGATACATAATTCTATTTTAAAATTTAGACGGAGGGGTGGGGCTGGGGGTGGGGCTGCCAGTTATTTACAAACCCTAATTTGCAACACATATACTTGCTAGGTCCCTTCTAACTTAGTTAGCATGATTGAAAAAGTCCTTTAAATAGAAATTTTAGTTTCTCTCAGAGTCCACTAATTACTAGTGTCTGACCAAACGTCAATTTTTGGCCGAAGACGAAGTTGATTTTTCGGCCTTGCCACAACCTTCGGCCGGAGCCAAATCCGAAGGTTAGATCAACTCTGAAAACAAGTATAAAATTAATGATGCAAATTCTATTTCACCGTTTTAAATGTTAAAAAGGCCGTTGATGATAATTATAAATAAATACCTAATTAATAAATAGCATTGCAACTTGGTGAAAATGATAAACGGCCCGCGCCGCCACTCCATCCACCCGCGCGAGTCATTTGTAATAACTCACACTTGGATAAGTGCCGAAAACGAACGAAGTTTCGGCTAATTCTTCGGCTATTTTTGACCGAATGTGGCCTTAGCCGCAGGTTCGGTCGGACCCTAATTAATTACAGATCCATGTTCATTTAATTTTGTTAATTAACTCAACTCAAATGTCAACTCAACGTTATTTATGTACTGTATGAGACTCCCATTGTACTTGAATGTAGTATGATTTTGATTAGGTATAGGTACAGAAGTTAACATTGTAGCAAATTTTTATCAAATGCAAACTTGATAAGGTTTGTTTGCGTGTGTATACATATAAATCCTAAAAATCTAATATGAAAATCAGTAGCCTGGATTGATAGAGAAAAGAGGAAATATACCTACTATAATTACTAATCACACAGTAATATTAAAAAGTTCTTGTATCGTCGGCGATCAGTGAAAACCTCACAATCCATATTTATGACCGGCTTGAGTTCAATTTAAATGCAAATAAGAAGTTGAATAATGCACCTATTAATCTGCTGATAACCCCGCATTCAACGACAAAAATCTAATTTTTTTCCAAGAAAACCTCGTCATTTGCATTTGACAAAATGAGGTTCATTTGGAAAAAAATATTTAGACAATTAAAAAAATCCTTTAAAGAATTCGTGTTCAAATAGTAATTAGTAATTACATGATTTAGTAGCTTGGTTCATTAATTAAAAAACAAAAAAAAAACAGTGAAGTTCCTAACACTTCAGGTTTTTCCGTCTCTAAAAACTAGGTTTTCACTGGTCGCCGACGACATAGTCTACTTTCAAAACCATTTTTTTTTTAAATATTGTGTCAATGTTTATTTATAAACAGTCCAAAATATTTGATGACCATTACAGTTAGGTTGGTGCAAATGAGTTATGGAGCAGGCAAGTTGGCAGGACTCCAAACTGCTGAATACCTACTTGTAATGTGTAAACAATGACGAAGTATGTTAATGAATCAGCGGCCTAATAAACTTTGTTTAGATTAATTTAAAATTGAAGTTTAGATACGGTAGAACGTACTACAGTAGCAAGTAGGGTTGTCAACTCAAAAACAATCACCAGCGACTGGCAGATCGCGGCTGGGGTTTGCGAGATGAGTAAGCATAACTTTTTGAGCGAAATCCGTTCGCTGGGGCATGGTTAACGTGACCATTATTTTTTTCCCTCAGAGCGGGACGCCTGCACTAATATTTTTTTATAAGAATAAAACACATTTAAGTATTACGAAAATATACATATAAAAAAAAACTTCATGTGCTGGTCGTATCGTGGGCTGATCCAATATTTTACAGAAGAGCAATTTGCTTTATAATTACTTAATAGCTTTAGTATACATATATGAATGAGTATAAGGCCCTGCGCAGACGGCACACTTTTTGTGCGATCGAGTCTGCGGCGCACAAAAAGTCTGCATGGCGCGCAAAAAGTCGGTCGCGGATTTTTCACAGACTCAACGCACACGACGCACATCTTCGATCATTTTGTCGGCAGAGCTGTAGGGACGTAGACGCTTTGGAAATCGTGCAGAGATCGCGAAGTATTATTTTGTACATGAAGTACAGAAAAAGAAGAAGAAATAGAGAATTTTGGGTACATCCTATACTTTCGGAAAGATTACTGAAGGGACAGTTCCATACTAATGTTTTGTATTTCTTGAATTAACATAGTTACATCGACCTCTGGCGCCATGATAATAGATCGCGTGCGTTACGTCCACCCCTAGCAAATGCAGATTGCCGACTAAAGTGTGCGCCGTCTGCGTTAGCGCGCGTTGAAGCAAACGTTCAATTTTTTTCACACACTTTTTGTGCGGAGCGGCGCGCCGCGGCGCGGTGCGGTCTGCCCGAATTACACGGATTTTTTGTGCGCCGGACTTTTTGCGCGTCGTGTGCGTTACTGCATATAATTGCATAGGTTCTATTTTCACAGACTAAAAAGTGCGTCACGGATAGTCTGTCGTCTGCGCAGGGCCTAAATGTGATAATGTTAGCATGACTTGTTGATGTTACTTGGTTAGCAAAATGTTTTCAGATGAAATAAATTAAATACGCGCCCGTTTTATATTGAATTCATTTCCACGGATTGCCTTTTTTCAAAGTGGGACATTTACGTGTTTTTGGGGACAGCGGGGCACATAGGCCAAAAGCGGGACTGTCCCACTCAAAGCGGGTCGTAGTGTCACGTTAGGCATGGTGCCATCGCTGTAGCAAACACCCTCGTGGTGGCTCAGCTCTCAAATTCTGGGAGACTTTTAATAAACTCCGGGAGCCGAGAGACTTTCAAAATTCGGCGGCAAATTCCGAGGGAGTTAGCAACACATGTGTCGCACATTTCGTCGAACTTTAAAAAATAACACAAAACTCGTGACATTATCTTCAAAAAAATATCTTTTGACTTTGAAGTCACGCTGCTGAGTGAGCCTGTTATTTATCTAGAGCCAAGTCCATAAACAAATAATGTGAAATATGCGGTTCTGATGTAATTATAGATTTTTCATCTCAATGTTAGCAGGCCTTGACTTACAAAATGTATATTAATTCAATTTAAGATGGTATAAAAACGTGAGGTATTCGACACGCGAGCAATAAAAGTTTATTTACAAACACTTGCGAGCAGTCGGTATCCGGATTTATCAGATTCCCACAAAAACGATAGTAAGTCTCTAGACTCAGCTCACTCTGAAATCCTAAATGACCTATTGCAGTTGAACTACTGTTCTAGATAATTATCTATTCTACATTTTGTCGTTGACATCATTTCGAACTGATAATTCATAAAGTGTTAGCGCCTTATTAGTCTGGTGGTCACAATAGTGGGTGTCGGTTGAGCATGACTTGAATCTTGGGTACTTGGTTGAGTACAATGCTATTAGGTATTTCTGCTATGGAATATTGAATAGCAGCCTGAGCGCAATAGACTTTTCCATTAAGTATACGACTAAATATGGTACCTATACTGTTTTTTATTAGACATCTCGAAACTTACAAAAAACAGTGCAATATTAATAAAACGCCCAAGTACAAGAGCGATTTAAAAAAAAAACACAGACAGCACTAGGAGGCCATGACGTCACATAAACTTCATAGTTACTTCATTCACATCACTCCGCGCAATGTCTGTTTCACGCGACAAGAACAGAAGATGCCCTCTCCAAAACCTTTAATACCCCCTCCATTTTTTATCTATTATATTTGTTTTTCAATAATCATATCTGTTTGTACTTTCTTTGAAATTATATTCAATTCTTGGTTATTCTACAAAGAACATAATCTACTACTTTATTCTGTTGCGAGATTTGGTTTCACTGTTTACACATCCATCTAATCCTTCAAGCAATTCATGCGTGATGTTACGTCACAAACAGGAAATAAAGTAACTAATACCTAAATAATTAATTCGTTGGACCGATTGAACAGTTTTCAAGATCAAAAACATACTTACTTTCACTCTTTATAAAGTCACTATAGATGGCTGTGGGCACAAGACCGCGTCGGCGGGAAGCGAAAGTAAAGACCCAGTTGTTGTGTCATACAAAAACTAATACGGCTTAAATATAATCAATATTTAATCATAATGTAATGGGTTTTTTAATATATCAATGTGTAATACGATCGTTTCAAATTCAAAACATGTGTGAGATGTACAGTCGTCGTCATATAGTAAGTAGCAGGAAAGATGAGCAAATAATTAGAATCATCCAGAGTGATCACTAATATTCACTCAACTAAAGTCATCTAATTATTCGAACCCTTCATCTTACGCAAATACAAGGTTAGTCGGAAAGGGGGTACTAATCCGAAGCCCAGTTATAGTATCGCTGATTACTGTTTGAAAGCAAGTGTTAAAATTTCAAAATTCGATGTTTTTTTTTCCAAATAAAATGATTTTTATTTTAGTTATTTCAAAAATTCTTCATCCTTGCTTTAGTTACAAATTCAGAAAATAGTGCATCTAATTCATGACCTTAAATATAACCTAAAACGTAAACACAGCTGATCATAACTGGAGATAGATAGATTTTAGAGATTTTTTTTTGAGATTTTTGAACAACTGTTTCTCTTAAACTATTGAGTTTTGGGAAAAGTTGTAGAACAAAAGTTATTCATTATTATGTGTACTTTAACACCCTTTCGGATTAGTACCCCCTTTCTGACTAACCTTGTATACTGGATGAGTTTTTTTTACCGTCTAGAAAAAAATTGGTATAATAGGTGAACGGAATAGAAGGCTATGGCATAGTTTTTTTTTGTGTTTTCTTATTATGATATTGATATATCCTACTATAGAAACTCAAATTATACGCAGGTGATTTGAATTTAGAAATTATTGAATCGATTTATTTACTTCAAAATTTCTGTTTTTATTGATTAAGTATGAAAATTTACTTCAAGTTAGTAGTATTTATTGATAGACAATTTTCACAAAAGGCAATTTACAAAAAAAAACGTATGTCATGGGCTTTTACTCCGTTCACATATTATATCCCTTTAAAAGATAAAACCGCCGTTTGTACTGTTCTTAATTACGTGTATTCCTTCTGTTTTATTTATTTCAAGTGTACAATAAAGTATATCTATCTATCTACTTATACCTATCAAAAAAAAACAGACGGTAAAAAATGTCATCCGGTATAATAACACGAACAAGATGGATGGTCTGAATAAGAAGACTACAGATGAGTGAATATTAGTGATCACTGTGTTTCTTGTCTCGTGTACTGCCGGACTGAAAGAATAGCATTACCTCATCTCTTCCCGTGTGTGTCGTAAAAGGCGACTAAGGGAGTCTCTAACTAGAGGATGGGCAGCAGCGGTCTCTGAGTACTTTAACAAGTATACTGCGATCCCCAACCCGCCTGCCGGCGATTTCGGCAACCTCCCCCCCCCTGACGTCTTTCAGCTGAATTACGATGATATTTCTAAGTATTTGGTCATCTTGACTGCTACTTACTATAATATGACGCTGACTGTACTTGGCATAATACAACCCGCATACTTTAAATCAGGGCTGTCCACCCTATTCAAATCTTTTTCGATAAGCATTTGTTGACCGATTCGGTTTTGTTATCTCGTTTTGTCTACGATTCTCGTAACGATAGAAAGAGATAGCTTACCGAATCGATCGATTACTGTTTTATCGAATCGTTATGAATAAGGACGCAGGCCGGAGACGTTTACGTGTCAATACAAATTATGACATGGATTGGCGAGTTGTAGAAACTTCACTTTTGGTGCTCGTACTAGGTTTCTAGGCGTTATTATTCTAAGATCCAGATCCTAGTCCTCCTCAATAGGGTATTTGACTGAAAAAATCTAATTAGTCCGTCAGTTAGATTATCAAACAATGTTTGACCCGTATTTTTTCTTTTGTTACGTACTTAAACCAAAATTGACGAAGATACGACACTTTTAAAATTGGCAAAACGGCACAAGCAAGTACAATTTTTACTTGCTTCTGACGTCACAAGCCCCCACTCTCGAGTTTTGATGCGTTTTTATCTTTCCAAATATTCATAGATTTAACAAAAGAAAAACTACGTGTCCATTATTTTTCAAAACTAGCTGGCGGGCTAATTAGATTTGCAATTTATTGATGCTGTCAACATGCCTATTAAAGTAAAAATTAATGACTTAGGTTTTCACCAACTTATCACTAATGTCCGTAACTATTCATCAGATAAGCTAATTATGACCTATAAATATGACATGTGTTCAATAATCTTGTCATTATCACTAATTGACTGTGGTGAAATGCAAACGTTAGCTATTGAAAAGTTTAGAGACCGAATTAGCTTAATGAACAGTTAATGATAGGTTGGTGAAGTAACCCGTTAATCTACAACGCTAGAAAATTAAAAATGGCTTCGCGGGTCGCACACATATAAGTCGCAGGCCGTGGTTTAGACAGCCCTACTTTAAATGATTTCGTCGGAACAAAATTAAAAGATATCAGATTATTTCTTAGGAGATACGTTATCGAGATACATTAACTTACGCATTTTATAGTAATAATTGCCTAACTTAAGCATTATTTTGCATAAATTACCGATGTACCTACATTCGACAAACTTGTCCCTCAGGTACCTAAAACCTTGACCCGTTCTGATCATAAAAGATACACGTTTCGTTGCGCATTCCGGATAACGAACCCATAAAAAGATAATTTGGTAGCATGCCTAAAGAATTCTTTGCATTATCCAACTATGAACTTACTGAGTAAGTCCTAACTGTTATGATATAAAGGCAATTAGTACTCTAAATCTTGTCGAGCAAATAGGAAACCATTGCCTTATAAAATATACCTTCAGACTGACAGACAGACCAAAGAGAATATTATCAATATAAAAGTATGAAATTGTGACAACGACATTGGCAGAATTGTCGACATCGGCACTAATTGCCATTAAGAAAAATAGAATAGAAGTTGTGACAATGGAAAATGTCGTGAGGAAAGTTTGGAGTATCAATGTGGATAATAAAAGTAGAGGAAGACCAAAGAAACGATGGATGGATAATATAAAAGATGATATGTTTAGAAAGAGGGACACTACTAAGATGACGCCTAAAGCTGGCTTCCCACGGTGCGTGGCAGCGCGCACCGGGCGGTGTTATCATCCGTAAAATCACGCACCGTGGGAAGCCACATTATGAGAGTGTGTGACGTGGATACGTAGCACCGCACCGCAGGCGTCCGCGTTACCACGGACGAGTATCTTCCCATGGTGCGTCGGTGCGAGCTTGTTGTGTCGCGGTGCGCGCTATCACACACCGTGGGAAGCCGGTATTATAGAGATGTATGGAAGAAAACCCCACGCTGCGCCGACACCAAATAAGTTGAGATAAGGGCAAAAGAATGATGATGAAGTTGTGAAAATATTTGTTATTTAATCACGCATAAACAACTGAACAGATTTGGATGAAATTTGGTACACAGATAGACCATGTCCCGGATTAACACATAGGCTACTTTTAATCTGGGTACTGGCAGTATTTTCCCTAGGATGCGAGTAAAACCACGAGTCACAGCTATGTATTCATTCCATTTAAAACAGCTTCATAAATCGAATACAGCACAAAAGTAGTAAAAAAATCTATACCATACACATTTAATCTAAATTATATAATGTAGGTAAAATTACAACAATACCAGATATAATTACGTAGTAGATTAACATGATGACGTCACGCATTTATTTGCTCGTCACCATCAGCGTCACTACTCTATCATATTTTATTACAATAATAAGTTTCTTGCATGGGTCGACTTTGATGTTTTATGGCAGACTTGCATTATGGTCGCCTTAAAGTGAAAACCTAGGGAATGCAATTTGGTAATATTTATTTTATTACGACGTATAGGTACTTGTACTATTTATTCTGTGGTATAATTACCATAATTATAAGACTGCCTTATAAAATTAGTTTGTAGGCACTGAAATTAGAATTTATTGGGTATACATATAACTTACGTAAAGGTGGATCCAGACATAGCGAGGCATGCGCCGCGAACGGCGCACAACGCATGCGTATCCCTACCGACACACGCTGGGTCGCCTCGCACATGCTCAGCCTGTGCGCAGCACATGCCTCGCCACAAACATGAAGACAGACAAACGAAGCATTTGCTTCGCACGCGATGACTCGACCCGAGCATACGTTGGTACATTTTTTCAACACGCACGCCTCACTCCGAGGCATTCGTTGTGCGCCGTTCGTGGCGCATGCCTCGCAAAGTCTGGGTCCACCTTAATAAATATAATTGACTTAGTTTTGCCCGCGCCCACAGGAACGATGCAATGACCTAATACATTCCCGAGGTTTTCATTCTAAGGCGACGATATTGACTTTAGCCATTATTGTCTTGCACGAAGAATGGCTATGCATTATGCGGGATCTGGCAATATGCCGAAATACGGTCATAAAAGTCATGATATACAAAGCGCAGTTCCTTCCAGTTAAGCTTTGATGCATAGATTAATTGCTTGCATTTCGTACTAGTTTTAAGAGTTCATCAACAATAAGAAGTAGGTTATCAGCTGTTCAGCGATGCATTTTGATCTGAACCTGTGACTAATGCTATTGTGTAATTGTGAACTTTGAACCCATCGTGAGGTCACCCATCCAATACATCCATTATATTGAAGTTTATTGGTCACGTGTTTTTACGCTAGTTCTAATTTATGTAACGTTTTATGTATACGTGCATACGGCTACATATTAAGCTGTATGTTCCAGTATAAGTTGACCTGTCATTGTTCAGAAAGCCTATGCAATGTGAGATCAGCTCATACTGGATACATAGCTTGATTTTTAGCCGTGCATAATCTGCCTAGCCTTTTGTCAACTACGTTAGGTTCAGCTTCCAGTCTAACGAAATGCGCCTGGATACCAGTATTTTACACGGAGCCATCAGACCTCCGCAACCCAGTTACTGGGCAATGCCGATATCCTAAAGTTAGACCGGTTGTCAGACTTTTGGGCTTCTACCCATAACAACAGTCATAGGTATTAGTATGACACTTGGGCCCAAAGGCTTAACGTGCTCTCCGAGGCACGTAGGGGTCTCGATGTGTAGCGATCGGAACGGTCACCCATCCACTGACTGACCGCCGCAAGCGCACCTTAACCTTATAATTCGTATGATCCGCGTTATTATTAATTAGCCATGAGACCCTCGAGTATCCGTGCATACTAACAAAAGGAAAAGAATTAATAGTGTACAAAGATACTTCTTATTTTTCAAGTTTTTTCTAAAATGGTAATTCCTCTCGCACAGTTTGTTGCCTAGGACACGAGGACATAACGAAACGTGGATGGTCTTCTCGTTTTTGACTTTTAAAAAGCTCCATAAAGCTCAGGGCAGATGAAGCTCAGTCTTTGGCGTACGTTTTTGTCCGTGTAAATAAAACGCTTAGAACTGATCGCATAACGCGACGAACTAGAAGTGCCTCGTACATTCTAACACCCTTATTCATAAACTATGTGCCCACTGCCCATGCCAGGTTGTTGGGTTACTGATCCGAAATTCTAAGCTGGGCACAAATAACTTCACAAAAAAACAATTTCTATCAAATATGGGGCCAGTCCCCCTCTGGAAAATAACCCTAGATACGCCAATGGTCCCTCGTCTGAGCTGGTCTTAATTACGACCTCAAAAAAAATCTAACTAAAAATGTAAATAAGTTCTAAAGCCTCTGATGTAATGTTACAGGATTCATTCAGCAACGTGAAGCAATGGCTGGAGGAGATCGACCGCTACGCGTGCGACAACGTCAACAAGTTGCTGGTAGGCAACAAGTGCGACCTTACTACCAAGAAGGTCGTTGACTACACCACAGCCAACGTAAGTGCTCATCATATCACTTGTAGGACTCAGTGACTTGGCAAGATTGACCAATACCTCACGCTAGTCGGTGATGGTGCTCATGTCTGTCACTAGTTAGTTACTTTGCACGTCGTAGGTACTTATTCTATAGTTTACACGAGCTTTAGTAACTAATCCTTAGTACTTATCACTTAGGGTGACTACTCAACATTGAGCTATGCTGTGCTCTATTTAGTAAACTCGCTCCTCTTAGATTACAACGAGGAAACAAACAAAACGTGCTGAACTGCGCATTGTGTGGCTACGCTTTGTTTAAAACATATCAGGGATCACGCGATGCGTGCTGATTCGCTCCTCACCGCTCTGCCCACCCGTTCAATCTTCCGTCTATCGGGTACTCGCGCAGCTCATACAAACAGTACTACGGCTACTTCGGTCCGTCAATATTTCTTCCGAATTGGAGACTCACGGATGACGGAAGTGGGATCTAGTGGGTAAACTACCATACAAATAGTTCTATGACTACTTCGGAACGTATTTTCACGGATTCGAATCGAATGCAGTGCGCAACCGCTCTAATGGTTTAATAAGCAAATTCCTTAACTGAATCTAATAAGCCCAGTGGTTCTCTAATGACTGTCTAAATGTGTTATAAAATTATAATAATTTAACATTATGTTATATAAATACAATGTCACAATGCATTGATTTGTAAATGCTCCCCGAGAGGTGACGTGGTGACCTCTAATACAGGTTTTTATTACCTACCACGTAATAGCGATCTAATCAAAAACTGTTCCTCTAGCAATGTCTTATGTACTGTTGTTTTATTTTCGGTTGCTGGTGAGAAATAAATGATTTTATTATTCATTGTAAACACATATTACGTATGTTTTTAAATACATATAAAAAGTAGTGGCCCATCGGCATCGGGAGCATGGTCCAAGCTGCAGCGGTCAGGGCTCTAGAGAGGAACTTCCTAACAATACGCGCCGTGTCCAGAAGTACCGCTTTCTGAATCAAACCCTTGATCCAGCTGCCTAACGAGAGCCTCATCAGATGTGGGTCGAGGCTCTGGCTGAGGCTGAGGTCGATTTATATACATATAATACTAGCTTTTGCCCGCAGCTCCACTTACGTGTTTCTTTTTCATACAAATTTTACCATCCCTTCTCGCCTCTTAGGCTGCATTTTGGAAAATTCCTTCTAAGTGGATGTACGGGCCTGTCCACATCCCACGTCACGACGTCGTCAACATGAAACGGTGCGGTAACGCGCTCGGTGCGTTGACATAACGTGCAAATTTACGTTACCGTATCGTAACACGTTCCGCTTCTAGCCGCAAGCGCACACGTATATGCGTTCCGCGCCCGCGTTCTCCACGCCCGCGATTTAGTCGCCATCTATGTGCTCCGATGCTTTAAAACCATACCTTACTGTTTCTCTTATTAAAATTCAGGATCTACATAGTCAACAATAAATCTAACAATGATCCTGTCGTTCATTTTTACGATACGGTAACGTAAATTTGCACGTTATGTCAACGCGCCGTGCCGCGTTACCCACTGTTCCACGTTGGCGACGTCGCCGTCGTGACGTGGAGATGTGGACAGGCCCTACGTCACAAAAGAAACCTGTCAAAATTTCAAGTTTGTAACCCCAGCGGTTTTGGTTGTGTGTTGATAGATCATTCAGTCAATCAGTCAGTTTCTCCTTTTATATAAAGAACTCGCCGCATTGTGTATTGTATAAGGACACTAGTTTTTTTCGTCATTGCCAAAGCTGTTATGACATATCGTACATACCATAAGGCCGCGTGTACACGGCAAGAAATTTGTCGTGTCGGCTACAGACAAGATGAAAATATTCATGTACATGAGAAGAATTTTGTCGGGTCTGTGCACGAAAGAATGTCGTGTCTGTTGCAGACAAGAAAAAATCTAGTATGTACACAGTACGAATTATTTCGTTCAGTCATGGTTGAGACATTGTAGGGTGTACATCGTGTCGTGTAATTGTGGGAAATAATGTTGACTACCAAGCAAAAAAAAATGGTGATTGCCTATTATATGTATAGAAAATTTAAAAAGAAAACTAACTCCAAGAGAAGATACTGTGTGCATCCTATGTTAAGTCAAAAACATGAGTTTGCTAACTTCTACTTTGAACTGCGACAGTATGAGGAAAAGTTCATCCTTTATTTTCGTTTGATAAATTACTGGCTGCTATAGAAAATAAAATAAAACATGAGATTAATAAAATGCGTGAAAGTATTCCCCCGTGCATCAGATTAGCTGTTACTTTGAGGTAAGTTATAAGTGAATCAAGCATTTTATGAAAGCGTAAACAAACTGTCGTAAACAACACAGGTCCACACGCTCAAACGTTCTCATGTGCACTGTACACACCGCCCCCCGCCCCCTACAGATCGCGTCGTGTCTGGCGCAGACAAGATTTTTGTCTTGTGCAGCGCCGAAGTAGTGTACACAGTTCGTGTGTAGAAACGACACGAATTCTTGCATAGGTCCGGCGACTTTTCTTAGCGTGTACAAGCGGCCTAACAGACCATAAATATTGATGTTAACGACATTATCTATCCTTATATTTATTCATGATAATGTTGTTAACGACTTGGATAATAGTTAACTCGAGCTTTATTAGCGAGGCGATAAAAATAGTATCATTATTTTGTAACGCTTTAGTGACTTCTAGTAAAAAAAAAGCTGTACATTCTATTTCGATGTAATTGTGGTAGGTAATTGAAAGAGTTCTGTTACGCCAACATCAACGTTTTTTTTTGTTCTCTCTTTTTCTTTTATTTTTTTCTGCAATACAGGGTGTAAACGAATTCGTGTAATTGCTTCAAACCACGTGATCCCAAATTCCCATTTAGGGTTAATCTGTGTCACCAGTAGGTGACACAGATTAACCCTAAATGGGAATTTCAGAAAAACACAAAAAAAAATTTTTTGTAAACTTCTTTTTCTCTTTCATTTTAGAGCCTTGAATTATCTGACTGCAAAGAGCGATATCGTGTTAGTCGTGCCCGCCAGCCGTGTCGCCGTGCTTTCATTGATTTATGCGTGGCATCGAAATGTTCAATCAAATAAAATTATTATTTTGCACTTTTACTGAATCCTTATTGTGGTTTAGATAACAAAGCCGCATGAAAAGATTTTTTATTTTTAATCAAGCTAAATCCCGTGCGAGGCCTGTCTACACCAGTAGTAATAGCTCATGTGGTTTTAAGGAATTACACGAATTCGTCTACACCCTGTATATATTAAGACACCTCAATACCTGAGTAGTACTGTACCTCTGTATTCCGCGAAGGGTTGAGCGTGCGTGTATAGTACACTCTCATTTTACCATTATGTTCAAGTCCCATGTAATAGGGGGCGAGCCTGTTGCCATCAACCAGGCACAAATCCAGACTGCTGCTGAGACGTCTGCTACTGAGAAATTACACACGAAAAAAATCTAAAATATTTCCCGACCTAGGAATCGAACCCAAGACCTCACGCTCAGCAGTCGCGCTTACGACTACTAGATCAACAAATTTATAAATGTAATTAATTGAAACTAACTAAAATTAAATTATCCCTACACAGCAATATGCAGAACAGCTGGGCATCCCATTCTTGGAGACCTCAGCGAAGAACTCGACGAACGTGGAGCAAGCCTTCATGACGATGGCGGCCGAGATCAAGACGCGCGTGGGACCGCCCTCCACGGGGGCCGCGCCCGTCGGAGGACAGGTCAAGATCGACCAGGGACACCCCATCGACACCGGCAAGTCTTCTTGCTGCTGAATACGCCGCCTACGGTATGTCTTCTTGATTTATTTCTTTGTTCCACCCTCTTGTAGACTGCTGTCACATGAATAAATAAACCGAACAGAATGAAAGCTTCCTAACAGAGTTCAAAATTCTTACCTACTTTCATAGGGCTATCTACTATTTCACGACCGTAAGTTAAGTACCTACCTATCTAATAGAAAAGGCCAAATGAAATCTTACTAAGACGGCCTACAAATACTTTGGTACTATTCTACAAACCTACTAAAACAAAAATACGAAACATAATAGGCCAATATAATAACTAACAAATAATAATTCATATGGGAAGGCCTTATCGTCATCTTAGTTATTTTGCATATTATCTACTCGTAACTAAATATTCTGTAATAAGCATTAAACATGTGTAGGTTTATGTAGATACAATTAACTGACAAGATCGTTTGGATATACAAAATAAGAAGTCTCCTTGTTTTTCCTACCATTATTTGTACACATACACACAGTACAACAGTTTGGCATCTTTAAAAACAAAATAAAACGTCCGCGTCTCGTACCGCTGCCGCTGCCGCTGTGACACACGTTAACTTTGTCCGCTTACTGAGCCGCCTCAAACCGAAACCGGTTTGTACGGGCGCGGGCGCCGGCGCACTCCCCGCGCGCCTTGTCGGTGACAGTCACGCACACATAGCTGTACGTGTAGTAGTGTACCTACGCACGGCGTTTAGTATGAAGCTTTCATTCTGCTCGATTTATTTATTCATATGCCGCTGCCATTAGGTAGCATAATCACTTAGCGCTGTCTTACTGCATCTTTTTATTTCTACGATTGAATGCGAAGTGGATATTCTGTGACTGAGCCGTGTTATGCCTGCTCTTCTCTATAGAAAACAACAAATTGGAGCCGTGCACCTAAATTCGAATTTTCGTAAGCGCCTGTGATGGTTTATATGTATTTTTTTTTAAGTAACTTATTTGTACGCACGTTACCCCAAGAGAACTATCCATCGAACTGACCTTTTGATTCTGAGCACAACAAGCGGGTTTCGATAATTTTATTATACAGAGTGTAAACGAATTCGTGTAATTCCTTCAAACCACATGGTCTATTAATGGTATAGATTAACCCCGCACGGGATTTAGATTGATTGAAAATAAAAAATAATCTTTTTTTTCCCAAATATTTTTTTATGTGATAGAAAATTTCGATGCCAGGCATAAATTAATGAAGGCACGGCGACACAGCTGACGGACACGACTAGAGCGATATCGCTCCACGCAGTCAGTTAACTTTGGACGTGTAAATTACTCCGATACAGAATACCATGTTACTTTTTTTTTGGTTTATTTTGAAAAAAACCTTTGCAGGGTCAATCAGTGTCACCTTTAGATCAGGCGGTTTGAAGGAATTACACGAATTCGTTTACACCCTGTATAGTGTTCATTGTACTCAGGACGATACTTAAGTACGTCCAGCGCACCCTGGGCAGTCAGCCTCGCTACCAACCTTGCTGACTGGCTAATCTTTTCACCACAGCATGAGTTATTTTCGTATAGCTCGTGCGTACACGACAGAAGAAGAATTGTACTTAGAACCAAAACGACAGTTAGGTGGATACTCATCTCAGGGCACCGTTTGTACAGACCCTTTATTGATAAATTCGGTAAAACTAGGTAAGTTAGAAAGTATGGAAAGTCGCACCTTCGTTTTTAACTCGCCCTTTCACATAGTATCTTTCGCGTCTATAATTATCACTGTCTACTATCCATGTACGCGCTTTCACTTATACAATTTATAATTACGTAGAAGTAGTTACGTAGTGGTTTGCTAGTTACTTAAGTGGTATAAAATATTAAAATCAAAAATCATAATCGTAACAAATAAAGGCAACGCCCACTAACAGCCATTTTAGAAATGTAAGCTCCAAATAAGCTTGATGTAGTGTAACTTTGATTTGACTGCTTGACAAAAGACCTTTTCAAAATTAATTTTAGCTAAACATTATTTCAACGAGAATTTAAATGCCCACACAAGCAAATTCTACCATACAACCTGTATTTCCTTGCCAAAGATAAAAGTGGGATAAAAGTCTGTGTTCGAATTACCTTAACCTTTTTTTTAACAAATGTATTATTCTCCTGAATTGTTAACATTATAGTAGTTTCAGATTATTTTTTCAGAGTTTTCATTATAATAATTGTAGTTTTAAACATCTGCATTCTTTAACTTTTGTATCTTTGGGATGATGATGATGATAATGACGTGCTTAATTTTTGTTGAATGTTTTTCGAATATTCACCCAAACGCTGTAATGGATCCTTCTTCTCTCGTGTTGGCACGAGCTATCTATATAAACAAAAAGAAAAGTCCTGACTGACTGACTCATCAACGCCCAGCCCAAACCCTTGCACCTAAAAAGCTGAAATTTTGCACAGAGGTTCCCTTTATAATGTAGACAAGGAATAAGGAAGGATTTTTCGAAATTCAACCCCTAAGGGAGCTAAATAGGGGATGAAAGTTTGTATGGAATATCGTCACTTAGCGGGTTCAAAATATCACGCAAGCGAAGCTGCGGGCAAAAGCCAGTATATTAATATAGCTGATATGCCGTGGTGAAAAGATAAGCCAGTCAGCAAGGTTGATAGCGAGGCTGACTGCACCGAACGAACGCACGTCTACATATTAAGCTACACCTCTCATTCTAGCTATATCTCGCATTGTATTGGCTTTCCGTACAATGAGAGGTCTGCTTATACTAGAAATGTATACCTTGATATGTAGCCGTGTTTACTTGAGTATCGTCACTCGTTAAGGCTCTTTTAATGCATGTAATGTATAAATAATGTGCTATAAATTCCAGGCTGGCGGCAAGACGTACGGGAAGAGGGAGTCGCGGGCGCCGGCCGCCACCCCCTTTACACAAGAAATGCAATTACCACAAAACGTTTCATGATCGCATCATTATAATTATATAATTATAAATAAATAAATATTATATAGAGAGGCGCGACGCGGCCGAACGTCGCCGCGCGTCCTAAGCTAACTTTCTATTAAGTTGCTATTGTCCGATATCTTGTTAGTTAAAAGCAAACAGGTGAAATGGAAGGGTGTATGTTTATACATGTTTATATATAATGAATATTGTAGGTTAATTTTGTGCTGTTTCCTGAATAAGAATTTTGATGCAGGTTTTAATAACTGAGAACCACTGTAGATTGTATGCGAGGAAAATTCACAAGATTTATTATGGTTATTATTAAACTTTTATTTTAAAGCTTTGTATCTATTCTCGTAAGAGTTCGTTGTGGCGACGCTCGCTCACTACGTCACTGGTCGGTTGCACCAACTCGTTACTGATGTTCATTTGGCTTTGTTATTAGTATGTCACCTAGCGTAAGGAGTAATTTAAGGTCGACTTGAGATTCCTAGCTGTAATGTAAGGGTCGTTGGTACAACCAACCGTGTGTTGCATTGTTACAGTTGAAGGCTTGCTATGTGATGTGTTCGTTAGCTTGCGTGGCGTAGTGTTCGATCGTACATAAGTTTTATCTCTCAAGCTGTCCATTACGATGTGTAGGCTAATTTCCGTTTGTATTCCAGCTTGTGTTAAAATTTAATTTCTCATCACTTGAGGTACTAATTATATACCTTATTGTATGCACTGGGTGTTTATATTATTCATTCTGTATAGCGTATAGCTGGTATTGTATGGGAAATTTTAATGAATTATCATCTTTTACGCCAATCATGATATTTTGCACCGCGAATTACGCGCCAGGAATTATGAAACTAATTCTAATGGGGACCATTTTGTTATTGTGATAACCGCAATATTTAATGCATTTGTCGCTATCATCGTTTTATTGCCTCTACTAATGTGGATAATAAAGTCGCAAAGTAAAATCTTTTTATTGATTTTAAGCAAATATTATAAGAATGTTATCTATCTCCCATACAATACCAGCATATAGACCACATTGTATTTATTATATTAAAGCGTACTGGGTTTACGCTATATTGAAGATTTTGTGTTGATATAATTAATTGGATCGCAAATTCTAACACAAAATTGTAGATATAGCATATTGGCCTTAGAGAATTAGACAGATATAGTAAACTTGTAGCCATCGAAGCGGGATCGTAGTATTAATTAAAAGACATATTCATTATTATCACTGTCACAGCAATAATGTGATAATTTTAACAAACAGTCCGATGTTTCACTTATTAGAATAGATCCACTCAAGATTTTCGTCCTATTTTTCACTTAAATTGTTAAGAGAATTAGGTAAAAGTTAATGAATTTATATACTAATATATGAAACATTAGACTATAAAACTAAATGCTATAAATTATTTTCTTCTTTGTCAATCTATATCTACTTACGTTCGTCGTTATTTTTGTACTATTATGTCAGAGTTAAGTTTACTTAAATCAAAACCGCTAACCCCCTATAATTCTGTATTGAGGGTTTCTTAGAAATTAAAACAGTATGCTATACTTAAAGATGTTTTATTGTTATTGTCCATTACACATTACCTTGACAACTTATCATTAGAATCAAATTCATATTTACGATTAGGTACGGTCTGTCTACTCACGTGCATTTTTCGGGATTGCCCGACTAGTTTCGGACCCAAACGGAGCCCTTAATCATGAGCTGAACACGCGGGGAGATCGCTCGAAAAATGCACGTGAGTAAACCGTAACTAATCAAATATGAATGTCACACGAAAGTCATACCTAATACAAATATACAATCAAATTAACTATTTCTTCAATCAAACAATTGTATGAGATTATTACAGCATACGGTACGCGGCAAACTGTTTGACAGCTCTGAAGTCAGGCGAATGGTTGCGCAGTAGCAAAATATATACGTAAATTTGCTATTGGCATCCATTCGTGATGATTTCAGAGCGGTCGAAAAGTTTGGCGCGTACTGTACAAAGTGTACACGCTACTAACATATCAATATGTTCAGTATAATAAGCTGACCTCTCATTCTACGGAAAGCCTATACAATGCGAGATCAGCTCAAACTGGAAATAATTATATAGCTTGATATGTAGCCGTGTGTGCCTTTTAAGCAATTTTTTCATAAGCCTGGTGACTAAAATTGTTTATTTGTTGAATTTAAAAGCATCTACAAGGCGTAGTCAACAGCAGCATCTCATCATGTACTCGTAGTCATGACACAATCCGTGCAGGTTCAGCGGGCACTGGAGGAACTCTGGACAGAGCACCGGGAGATTATCTAGAAATAAAATATTCCACAATTTTTGCCCGTTCAATCGAGGGACGGGTAATGATAAGTCCGTACCTGCGATCATTACCCGTCGACACAAACGATCGTGACACGCAATATAAATAAAATAAACCAATAGAATCCAGGTGTATTATCACCGCCCCCCTCCCCGCCACAATTTGTTTTCGTCTTCATTTGTTTTCCCCCACCTCTCAGGGGGCGCCAATGCAAAATACCTATTACATCAATGTAAAAATAAAACGCCCATTGGCTGGAGACCCAATAACTGCCCGGTTACGTAGAAACGGTCCGCATGGATCAGGGGGCCTACTCCCTAAGTCCGTCAACGAAATTAGTCGCCCGTCCGAAAGTAGCCCGAAACGTAGGAGTGAACAAAACAAGTGTCAAGTTCAACTTTTCACATCGGTAGTAGGAACCGTCAAATCGTGTTATTCATTCTTAGTTCGGGCCCCGAAATAGTCGTATGTCCGTAGGTGATAGGGAGTAGGAAACGCTCGTAACTAAGGCCGAAACCACGGACTTTGGGCTTAGAGAGTAGACCCCCAGATACAAGAAACCGAATAGAAAAAAAAACATTTAGCTAGACGAAAACCAATTGTAACCAGATAAACTCCTCGTTCGTGTAGTGGTCCCGCTTCTTGTGAGCATCAAACCTGACTCAAAATAATTTATTAAAATACCTAAAAAATATGGTCCCCTCATGCGAAATTAAACAAATGCTCCGTTGTGCATTCACGTTCTTATTACACTGATATCATACCTAAGTGTTATGCTGTTGTGTAGTATGTACGTACAACATGGCCGACGTATCCTGGCAAGTCTGAAGTTAGTTGTTTGGCTGCGCAACAGTGGCGTAGGGTGAATTTTCTTAAAAGGGAAGCCGGACCAAAAAATGCTTACCTTGCTCAAGTGCGATGCGTGAATTCCAGTAAATACTCGTTTCGAAAGGGAAGCCGATAGGAATCGAGTTGTATGGAGCCTTCGCCACTGCTGCGCAATGAATCTTTTAGAAACGAAATTTTCTACTGCGCAGCTAATCAGCTAACTTCAGACTCGCCAAGATACGACGGCCGTATTGTAGGTATTTCATAAATACCTAAGGAATAAGCGCATCCGCAACAGTAACCATGGATGACGGCTTCGTCGTCTTCGCAACTTCTTGATGGACAACCGTTACACCACATGCCGATCCATAGCCACGGCAAGTTGACTGCAAATAATATAATTAAAATAGCTACACGACTTGTTGACTATACAACAATACAAAGTAAGTACTTGAAAAAAAATGTTGTTAACTACACGCCACACCTATTTTCCCTGATGTAGGCAGATGTCTGTTGTTTTGTTAACCTCCACTTCACTATCCAGTGCCTCCTTAAGTGACGATACTCACGTACGCCCTGGGCAGTCACCAGGGCCGGATTTAAAGGTTTGGCCCTGGGGCAACGACGACGAAGAAGTGGACGCTCATTGAACAGTTTTTAAAAAAGTACCTCATTAATGATCTTTTTTCTCTTTATCAGAACGGGTGTCTTTTTATTTTTCTAATAAAAACCGGCCAAGGGTTCCGTACCATTATCTATAAAAACGGCAAAAAAAACACGTTTGTTGTATCGCAGCCCCCTTAAATATTTATTTTATTGTTTTTTAGTGTTTGTTGTTATAGCGACAACAGAAATACATCATCTGTGAAAACTTCAACTGTCTAACTATCACGGTTCATGAGATACATCCTGGTGACAGACGGATGGACAGCGGAGTCTTCGTAATAGGGTCCCGTTTTACCCTTTGGGTACGGAACCCTAAAAAGTACCTCATTAATTAACTTTTTTCTCTATATCAGAACGGGTGTCTTTTTATTTCTTATCTAAAAACAGTCAAAAACTCGTATTGTGAAGGCCCCGGCACTATAGGTCCTGTTGCCCTTCCCTAAATCCGGCCCTAGCAGTCAGCTCCGCTACCAAACTTGCTGACTGGCTAATCTGTTTACCACGGCATGATTTATTCTCGTATACAATCGAGGGCGATCCTTCACCATTAATCTCAATAACGAAAGCCAATAATCTTTGCTCGACCTGAGGAATCGAACCAAAAGCCTGACGCTCGGCAGCTGCCCTTGCTCCTACGGTACCGATAAGGCAGTTCATTTAATTGTCGCATTTGTCGCACAAGCTTTCTTATTTGGAACACGTTAATAAACCTACGAAGCTGTTAAAACAACTTTAGAGAAGGATAAAGTAGTAAATATAATCAGCCCACTACTGAGCACGGGCGTCTTCAGAATGAGATGGGGTTGGCGGACTATACACACTATCGAGAACTTTTTGGAACCCTCTCAGGTGTTCTGTACCCCATGTGTGAGTTTTTTTACGTGTTACTACTGTAGTTGCGTCACGCCAAAAATGTATGAAAATGTAGGCAGAGCCTCTAGCGGCGAATAGCGTGACTAAAAATTTATTTGACTTTTTTGGCGTGACGCAACTACAGTAAACGTAAAAAACTCACACTTGGGGTACAGGTTTCTTCACTATGTTTTGCTTCACCGTTACCTAACGCAAATAATCAAATTTTGATCTGCACATGAATTCGACAAGTGCGGGCCAGGATCCATCTCAGAAACACCTGTATGGAAGGCAACAGCTAGGTAGGCTATCACTGCTTAAAGCTGCTGCCTACAGCAACAAGATAGTTTTTTTAATCTTACCTCTGGGGGCTTTCTTAACAGCATCTATCCCACTTGCACTGGACGATGGCTTCAAAAACAGACCAGAAACACATTTACTAAGACAGACCAACAAAAAAACTAGGAACAACTTCCTATTTGAGGACATCTTGTTAATTATCTTTAACTACAAATAAACGGAAAGTAAATTACTCCTTTATATATGGTGTTAGTTAACAGGTGTAATTTTAATTAAAATTACTTAAGTAATTAGTTGTAGGTCAGTGCCACGAGATAAGGCAGTACATTTCTTAGAAATTATGACTAAATATTGGGTATTTAGTCAGCATACCAAAATTAAATAGTTAAAGGGTCCTCAGTAAGCGAAAGCCGTAATTTTTCCCACATATATGGAACTTTCTACTTAACTTATATCAAAGACTAGCTGTTGCACGCGGTTTACACTCGCATGCTAGGGGACCTACCCGGATAAAAGTATCCTGTGATTCAATAACTGCCTGCTTACTTAGAAACGTTTGCCTATGTCCGATCCTAGCTGCGCCTATAGTTGGTGTTATAATTAATTAACCCATTAATATACAATAATTAACCCATCGCTCCTATACAGTGTGTCCCTGGAAGTATGGATCAAATCGAATAGGGGCGTGGGCAATGTCATTTCCAAACTTTTTAACCCTGAGAATGTCGGTGCAATTTTTTACAGTTCAAAAGTTATAACTAATTATTGTATTTTTTTTCAATCACTTCGCATAGAAAAAAATCATAAAAAAAACTATCAGAGCTATCATTATTTTTCAGGACATTGGCGAACAGTAGGCCTTTCTTGTGGTAATACTTTTACGCTGCTAGAAAACATGTGTTCAATAAGAAAAAACATTTACTGCAAAGGCTTTTTTGGTCTGGCAAAAATTTTACTCAAGTTTTTACTACTACAAGTTTTGAAATGACCTTGCCCACGCCCCTATTCGATTTGATCCATACTTCCAGAGACAGCCTGTAGAACATCAAATTACGTCTGTATTCCCCGAAGCGAAGAGTTGTCACCCACATTTTGACGTTATGTTTAAGTCCCATGTAATAGGGGGCACCCCTATAGAAACATTTTACTAATCACGTAGTGATCTACTCTATCCTTTACTAATTCATTTGTGACAGAAGGGAGCACCTCTCACGGCACTGCACACTCACAGACACACAAAGATCATCTCGCCTGGACTGTGTCAATAAAATGAAACCCACAAAATTTTACAAAAACGTTTATTACTGTACATCAAACACCGTAGTATATCGTAATACAAATGTAATATTAAATTACAAATTACTTATGACTCGTGTTCAAGGCGCACACTTGTTGTGTTATCAATAAAATAAGGTAATATCGTGAGATCAAAATTATATCACAGTTTTATATGGAAAAAATGTACTTAAATACACTTAAAATTAAAAGAAGTAAATAAGCGTTGTTTTAAAATAACACCCGCGTGACTTTCAGCGATATGATTAGTTTATTAAGTACCGGTAAACCGGGGTTACTTTCAAATACAGGGGCGACATTGATAGTTACTAAACATTTTGCATTTGGTTAAATATCTGTGTGAAAATGGAACTTGTGCATTTTAATTTAATATTGTAGGGAACGTTGACAGTTTTCCTATTTTACCATTCAGTATAGAGGTGTCTGCGATGTTAGATGGCGATGATAAAAAATATTAAATGACACCCCTGAATATGTAAAAAAAACGAGTTTTCGATTTTTCGATTGGGGCTACTTTGAAATTCAATGATAGAACAGAGATCATCAAAGTAGAAGCTCTACGGTCCAAGTTTGATAAGGAACATTTCTCCTTTTTGCTATCGAAAACTGTGCTCTATAGTTTTTTTTATCTAGTCTATGTGATTTTATATATCTCAGTTAATTGAGTCTACATAAAATATTTTTGATGTAGCAGCTAAAAGCGAAAATAAATAAGATACAAACACATGAAGCTCAAAAAATTGATCAAAGTAACCCCGTTCTACGGTACACATTCTGCCGTCCTATTTCTAAAAGACCGTAAAGTGACATTTTGTCAAATTTGAGTTTTATAAACTACGTAAAAGAGCAACATATTCTCTAATGACCAGTCTGATCCGTATTTTTCTATCATTTGTCAATTACGAGATCCAGAGACTTTTACTGAGATATTACCATATAATACCATACCATACTTACCATATTGTAGATGGTCAAATTTCTGTACTTACAAAAAAAGCATGACATAAAAACAAAAACTTTAATTTTAAAAACTGTATTAGTCCTGTAACTCATTAAAAGTTATACAATGAGCATAAAGTAGCCCAATAATTTGGTACATCTGAATGTCTTCAGAATTTCTAGGGACAAACTTTCGACGTTTTTGCCCATAACTCAAAATTAAGTTTAGTCACTTAACGGCCTTTTAGGCATAGGACGGCAGCATTATGAGTACACAGTATATCTATTAGGGCGGATTCAATGCGAGGGGTACCTCCTACCTCCCAGATTGTCAAAACCGAGCATACAAAGGGGAGACTAGATCCCAGAATAATTCTAATAGGTTCTAAGGAAACTGCCCAGCTGACTGGCCCTTGTGACAACCCCTCTCCCCACCCCGAAAGAAAAATCCGTATCCGCCTTTATCTACATATTTAATTGAAAAAATCTAATTAGTCCGTCAGTTAGATTATCAAAAAATATTTGACCCGTATTTTTTTTATGTTATGTAAACCAAAATTGACGAAGATACGACTCTTTTAAAATGGGCAAAACGTCACAAGCAAGTACAATTTTTACTTGCTTCTGACGTCACAAGCCCCCACTCTCGAGTTTTGATGCGTTTTATGTTTCCAAATATTCGTAGATTTAACAAAAGAAAAAATACATGTCCATTATTTTTCAAAACTCTAACTGGCGGACTAATTAGATTTGCAATTTATTGATGCTGTCTACATGCCTATTATGTGTGTCCTCATAAGGTCCCACCATGGGACCATCATGGGAGTCCCATGATGGTAGAAAATTTCACAATCACTGAAGTTTCCCTATAGATGTAGATATTAATTGATTTTAACTTCTTGTTAGGTACATCAAAACATTTCATATAAAAGTTTTGGCACTGTAACCTTATAAACTATACTACTTCCATTAATGACTAAAGAGTGTAGTTGACTAAAGAGTGTAGTCGACTAAAGTGAGTATCATGATTTTTTTAGTTAAGTTATATTTTTGTGAAGTATTATTTACTGTTATAAGTTATGTTACGTCTATGTGACTTACATTTAAAGCAGACTTACTATTGTTCGTTCATCTTTGTGTATAAAGCGCCAAATCCAGCTTGCAAGTTTTACCGCGCCAGTTGAATTGTGCAACTGACTTTTCAACTGACAACCGCAGCAAATCGACTCACTGGCGTAGATAGCATGGGTGGCACCTGCAGCCTTATTGTCTAACTCAACTGGTAATCGACATGGACTTCATTTTTGACATTTGAAACCTAGCCTGGACTTCAATTGTCACTTTCGTATTGTGTAAATAGCTGTCACATACAAAACCATTACCAGCGAAATTCAAACCCAGTGAATGAATGGAACTTCGTATTAAGGCTGATTTTGGTATTGCGTAACACCGAAATGAATTTCAGTAGCAAATTCAAGCCCATGTGAAATGTCAAATGAAGCAGGGAGCTCATTCGAATCTTGTTTGAAGTGTTTTGCTCAAATTTTTATCAAAATAAGAAAATTGTGGTGAACATTGTATTAGAAGTGTTTGAAGAATAAGAAATAAGTTCCTACCTAATATCTCAGAAGTAATTATTAATCATCTGAACACCCTTATTTGAGTAGATAGGTGCATTCATTTCGGCAAAGAAACTAGGTACTTTTCTTGCAGGCGTTCTGAAATAGCCATACTATCTTAGCACTGTTGTGTTGAACATTGTATTAGAAGCGTTTGAAGAATAAGAAATAACTTCCTACCTAATATCTCAGAAGTAATTATTAATCATCTGAACACCCATAATTGAGTAGATAGGTGCATTCATTTCGGCAAAAAATTCTGATTCTTATTCTGAGATAGCCATACTATCATATTATCGCACTGTTGTGTAACAACATAACAACTTTTGTAACGCATAAAATCGGTAGTAGCTTTTTAAATAAACTTACTTTGAAACGAATATTTAGCAAAAAAAAACACACACAACACCAACGTACAAAATAAAGCGCGAACTTTTGACCACAGACTATACACTATGACAACTCCAACAGTGAGTGTTAAGAGTGGGTTTCATAGTTTGAAGAAAGAAAACTTGCGTTTCGTTACTAATTTTTTAGTAAACTTACTGACAAAATACGTGATTAAACTGCAAATAATGACAAAAATAATGCATAGGCTGTGTTTTTACAGCATAATAAATATAATTACCGTTTTTGAAACTACTAAAACAACTAAATCGCAAATAGTACCATGGCACTATTAGTAGTCCTACTTGCATTACCGAAACGCAACACGGATCATTCATTCCGAAACCGAAGACCAGTTGAATACCTTAGACAATACCGATAACATTCTGATTGGGTCGACCACTGGTAATCGACTTCAAGTTCACTGGTAATGGATTTCAAGTTAGACACTATGGCTGCTGCGAATATCGATGATGTCACCCCAGGAAAGATAATTGTTAATTGGATTTTTCAGTATATATTTTTTGTCGATTTGTACGCACTTGCTCGTAGATTTGGCGCCTAACTAAATTACATTTAAATCTACGTAAATAACGGTCAATTTACATCGGTCATGGCTATAACATTGCCGCTAAAATGTAATTTCACATTGATAACTTTATAGAGAAGACTTAGCAAATTTAGTCTACGACCGATCTAATTGCCATGTCACTTAAAACTAGCTTTAATTTACTAAAATGTTGGCACAAAACAGACAACATCTATTTCCACAACACTAAAGGAAGATTTCTGACATATTAAAACTTTTCAATTTATACAATCCAACCGCTTTTGTGTGAGCAAACAAAAATGCATTCATTAAACTTTGCAATAAAACTATTAATCTTGGAATATGGTAACTACTCGTAGTAAAAAGCTTTTCTACGTAATATTCAAGGAATTACGCCATTATATGGCGGAAACCGATCTACACATTACAAATAAAAAAGATTCGATATTCAATTACAATGCAGCTTCTAACATTCTCCTTAACCCTCCCAAGCATTTTAATTACATCAATATTTAAGTGAAAATATGAGGTATTATAATCCCTCACAGTTATAATTGGAATACCACATAAATTAAAAAAAAACATTTATGAACTAGGTAATAACACAAAAATAAATAAATCACAACATTACATAAAATAACGCCAAAGAAATCGCAACACCAAAAATAGTAGATAATTATACCGGTAAACATCAAAACACCCAAAAATCAGTTATTATTATTTAGCCATGATCATCCCACTGCAGGGCATAACCCTCCCTACCCTCCTTCCACTCCTCTCGGTTTAAGGATATCTGCAGCCAATCCTTCCAGTAACAGTCTAACTCGTCCCGCCATCGACATCAGGGCCTGACGCGACGTCGTTAATTCATCTGTCATTTAAATAAATAGCTAAACAAAAACTTAACTGTTCCACGTTTAAACGGAAGCCCTCTCAATAAGTTCTGGTGCGAGTGCCAGCGACACGCGCCGACGCAGGCGATGCGGACGTGACGGAGCCGACAGCAGCGCGCCACCCTCACACTGCTTGTTGCCCAGACAGTTGCACGAACATACCTACAACAAAACGTTTCAAATATGTTAGTCTTTCTGGGGCCTAATTCTCCTAAAATAAATCTTGATAAATCACAACCGAACCAAGGCCGAACCGTTCATTCAGACAGTTCTCAATTTCAAAAGCTATCAAATTGTTTGGCACAAAAAACAAAATCAATCATTTTGAAAGTTTTCGAAAACAAAAACTGACTGACGGTTGTGGTTCGATTGCGTTTGGCAACAATTTATTTTAGGAGAATTGGGCCCCTGTAGAGAGTTTAACTACTGTAAAAGACACAACAACATAATCGTTCAGGGGTGATTCTATCATTACAAGGTAAATACAGTAAATAAAACCAACATAGACTCTCCACCACTGAGAGTACTTGTATTTGGGTTAGTGTTAGTAACATGAACTAGATAATAAATAATACTTTACACAATTATTACAAGATCATAAAATAAGGACAAGCAAGTCAGATATAAAAGGTCAGACTTCTTCAGCTGATGAACACAGAAAGCTCCTGTTTCGTTTTTTTTTTCCTATTGCACTGCTGTAGATGTTCCTTGGGGACCCCTTCTACGTAACCGGGCAGTTATTGGCGAGACCTGAAGGGTCTCCAGCCAAGCTCCTGCTTCGTCGAATGACCCATAGTAAGTTGATCCATATCGACCACCACCCTCTTTTGTCAATATTGCCAGCAGCGCTACCCGCTACCGATAACACTACTCGTAGACAGAAGGAAATCTGGATGCTGTGGCGCTATTTGGAAGTTTAACACAGTATAATAAAATAGACTGAGCTTTTATTTCGATTTAATTCGATGCATAATAGCCAAAAAGAGATAACTGCCAATTTACAAACTTTACAGGAGAGTGGTTTAAAGTTCGTTTACGACGAAGAAATTAGGCTAAGAACCTTAAATTACATACCGCCTAATACACAAAAAGTATGTCGTAGAGTCGTGAGACAGACCAATCGACGCAGAAAAAAAGTTCATTCCAACGTTATAATATTTTATATGTCCATTTCGCAACAAATACCGCTTATCACTTTTTGGCTGTTACGCATCGTTATGATAAAGCTGAGGCTACACTTGCAGAGCTTTGGCGAATATTCGTCGTGGCTCGGATACAGGAAATGTATTCGCCTTTTCAGCAGTGGCGAAGGCTCCATACAACTCGATTCCTATCGGCTTCGCTTTCGAAACGAGTTGTTACTGGAAATCACGCATCACACTCGAGCAAGGTAAGCATTTTTTGGCCCGGCTTCCCTTTTAAGAAACTTCACCCTACGCCACTGCTTTTCAGTCGTGTGTGCGTACCGTACCACGAAGCATATACCATATACAATACGGACGACGTATCTTGGTGAGTCTGAAGTTAGCTGTTTGGCTGCGCAATGAATATTTTAGAAACGAAATTGTCTACTGCGCAGCTAATCAGCTAACTTCAGACTCGCCAAGATACGTCAGCCGTATTTGTACATTTTGTTTCATTTACTTCTTTCATTTTGCATTTTTCTTCGTCTAAACGGTCGGCAAGGGCAAAATGACCGGGCAGTTATTGGGGTGACCTGAAGAGTTCTGCAGCCAATGGGGGAAATAAACCTAAGCTAACTACTTATACTACACTAATATCATGACTACTAGCAACAACAGCACTAAGGACTACCCCTAGTGGGACTCGAACTTCGGCTTAGGGATTGTTAGGGGGAGATTGGGAGAGGTATAGAAATACCGTATCGCGACAGCACTAGTAACTGCAACATAACTCAATCTGAAATACATTTTGGGTATGTAAATCGCGGGCAACGGTATTCCTTTTATGTCCAGAAAAGGGTGTCATCGAAGCTATGATTATTCAGCTCGCAGCGTGTCACATGAAATGGAATTGCATGACATGAAATGATGTGAAAGACATCCTATTTGACAATACTAATGTCTGCTACTATTATGAAGTCTTATAACAGAGGATTTTAGTGGGCCGATCCCGGCGGCACTGCAATGCCGGACCGACCCGTGACGGGAGTGGAGCGAGCCCCGAACATCCCGTCAGTTTACAAAAATCAGTTTAATATACTGGTCCCTCAGTGAGGGAACTTTCAGATATTAAGCTGAAAAGAACAGATACTACACTTTGATCTTAGCCAAAAGGCCGAGAAGCGATACCTGACAAAGCGAAATCGAGGAGGGTCATTCAATCGCGGAGAATCTTAACACCGCGATTCAGAAATGAGCAAGAATTGCACAGTGACATCTAGCGCTTCTGTTTGGAACTAGTCGACAGCCTAACCTAACCTAAAAATGCAGGGTAAATAGTATTTTACTCACGGATGCCTGATCATCATGTGATCTCTGTCTTCCCATGATGGGATGTTCGTCTATTGGCAAGAGAGTCCTGGAGCCATCTTTATCTTCTTCATCACGGGCGGCATCTTCAGCTTGCCTAGTAAAAAATGATATTTTTATAAGTTCAACATTGACTCGAGCGGAATAAATTAAGTTGTGGTCTCTTCACCACCTCAAGGAAGCGCAAGGAATAAGGTTCAATGATGACGAGCCCTACTCTAGGAATGTCTCCCATTGTCTGTTGCTGCAATCATAGGAACGCCTGGCAGGGTATGCATTCTTTGTAGCGCTAGCGCCTGAATTTCAAAGGCAGTGTAATCTATGGGCACTGCCATGGGTGTGTGGTTGCTATTGTTATTTCTGTAGGCACTCCGCGTAGAAAACTTCCTAAACTAGAAACTAGACTCACGAGTCTAGTAAGTCATAAACATAATATTATAGCATTTTTTTTTCAGCCTCTTCGTTTCTCTGTCGTCGTATAATGAGTATTGCGGTTTAACATCAGCATTTTGAACGGAGCGCCTTCCATTCGAGAACCGCAACCAAACTACTGGGAGATACCGGTGACCTAAGGTTGGAGCTAACAATACAGAAGAAATATTTGTGAATGAAGTGGTAGAGGTATTCTATCTGACGAAGGCGGGTGAATTATAAAAATTTGAACCTTATATCAAAGACATAAAAGTTACAACACCCGCCTTCGTGACATAAAAAGACTATGGTGCCGATTCTGTTATGGACAAACTAAACTTAATTTAGGCTATTGCCATCTTTTTCACTCTAATAAAATAAGAAAGAGACAAACGTAAATAAGAGCTGTCAAATTTAGTTGAACTAAAAGTTCCGTACTTAGACGACATGTAAAACGTATCGACTAAAAACACGGTGGAGTTCAAGGTGTAAACTAATTTGACATCTCTAACTTAGTTGTTGTCTATCACCGTCCTTTTCTCGCGCTATCTGTTAGTAAAAGATAGCAAATTCTCTAATTTTAGTCTAGTTGGTGTACAAGAGAATCGGCACCTATATCTGTCTGACTCACATGGTCATGAACCGTAGTACCAGCAAGTTGATGCTGGCGGCGACCACGGCCAGTCCAAAGAGGATGAACACAAGACTCAGTGCAACGTAACCGGGCTTGCTGGTTAGTGCTTGATCGTTCTGGAATATGTATAAAAGTTATGCTGATATTCGACGGTCGTAGAGAACTTTATTAGTAGTAAGTACATTTATTTGTAGAGCCACTTGCATTCTCGATTTAACCGTATTATATTTCTTGCACACAATAAACATCTCGACAAACGGAACGCGTATTTAACGCGCGTCAGGCCGTCTTTACATCGTAACGCTCTACCGCCGCATTAAATTTATATAATAAAACAGTTTGTACTTTTGCAAAAAAAAAACAGCCGATGTGTGACACCTAAACTCAAATGGCAAAAACTACATGAGCCTTGTGGTGAGTCTCTGATCAAAGAACTAGCGGAGAAGATTAGCGCCATGAATGTACATATGACCACGAATAAAATCTGGAATGAGTTTGAACAATTTTGTAGAAAAAGCGCAGAAAAACATCTCGGAAGAATGAAACCCAGAAAAGGGCCATTTAAAGAGACCAGCTGGTGGCAAGACGGTGTTAAATCAGCTGTATCGAAGAAGAAAGAGTGCTTCAAACTATGGCAAGCTACAAAAGAACAAAGTCATAAAAACCAATACACTACAGCAAAGAAAGAGGCTAAAAAGGAAGTTGCAATGGCAATGGCAGCAGCAAACAGTAAATTATATACACAATTAGAGTTAGCAAAAACCGATATAGATATACATAAAATTGCAAAAAGTAGAAACAATAACACCAAAGATTTAAATAGAGTTAAATATATAAAAGATAACAATAATCAACTACTTACATCTGATACGGATATTAAAGAACAATGGGTACAATACTATAGACATCTACTAAACGTGTCCCACCCCCGGGTATCGAACTTTGAGAAGCCTAAACCCGTCTACGGACCAATACCTGTCATAACACCTCAGGAACTGAAAAAAGCCATCGCGCAAATGAAAAACCACAAGGCGTCAGGACCGGATGAAATCCCAGCAGAGGTCTGGAAGCAACTAGAAGTAGCAGGTATGGTCTGGTTGTACAATCTATTTAACAAACTGATTGAAGGCGATTGCATTCCTGATTCATGGCGGAACAGCTTCTTAATGCCGTTTTACAAAGGGAAAGGGGATATTAGAGATTGTAATAATTACAGAGCCATAAAACTGATGTCACACACGTTCAAAATCTGGGAAAGGATAATTAACAATAGACTTATTGAACTTATAAATCTAACACCAAATCAGTGTGGTTTTGTTGCCGAGAAAAGTACTTCAGACGCCATCAAACTATCCGAATACTGCTTGAAAAATCAAGAATCAATAACACCAATCTACATATGATCTTTATTGATCTTGAAAAGGCTTTCGACCACGTGCCTCGAGATCTCATTTGGGACGCACTCAGAGATCAACATGTCCCTGAAGAGTACATAGGACTCATACAAGATATGTACAATGGTGTTACAACACAAGTAGTATGTCCAGCAGGAACATGCGGAAAATTTGATGTTACGGTGGGAGTCAGGAGTCTGTTAATGTAACCATGGACTACCTTACGAAACGCTGCCAGAAGCCCGTGCCGTGGAATATACTGTACGCAGATGACGTTGCTTTTATAGCTGACTCGGTAGTAGACCTACAAAACGATTTTAATCGTTGCGTTGGATGAAATCGCTCGAAGACAATGGTCTGAAGATCAGTCGTAAAAAGACAGAGCATATGTCGTGTATATTCGATGGCCATACGGACGTAAGTCAGATTAAAATTTTCATCGACGCCACACCCATACCGTCCGTCGACCATTTTAAATATTTAGGGTCAATCATCAGCCGTGATGGCAAAATTGAGCGAGACGTAACCCATAGAACAACCACGGGATGGATGAAGTGGAGACAACTTACAGGCGTAATGTGTGACAAGAAGATGCCAATTAAGCTTAAAGGCAAACTGTACAAAACAGCAATTAGACCCGCCATCCTTTATGGTACAGAGTGCTGGGCAACCACTAAACAACGCCTGTCAAAACTACACACAACGGAAATGCGCATGTTACAATGGTCAGCGGGCGTCACACTTCTGGATAAAGTACGCAACGTACACATCCGAGGTAGCTACAAGATTGCCCCCATTGCTGAGAAAGTTAAAGAGCAACGCCTTCGATGGTATGGACATGTGCGCCGTCCAGAAGACCACATGGTGCTAGTAGCCCTTAATCTGCCGACAGTGTCGCGAAATCGCGGAAGACCCCCCGCCACCTGGCTGACAACAGTCCAGAAAGACCTGAAGGAGAGCGAAATAGATACCGCAACGGCTCTGGATCGACATAAATGGAAAAGGCAAACAAGGAGAGCCGACCCCAGATAATGGGACAAGGCAAAGGAAGAAGAAGAAGAAGTTTATACTTTTGCAGTTATCATCGTTTTACTTGTTGTACTTAGTCTTGTGATATTGTTCCGTAATAAACTGTATATTATTATTTTATTAATTTTTCTGTCAGTACATGACAGTCAAACAGAGCGCGTTCTGCGGTTTTGCCCGATTTTATGAAATATGGCTGAATCGAGAATAGGGCACACTTGTCACTTCTCAACAATCGTATTCTGAAAGTCATAACATATTTAGATGGTTAGGCTTCACAAAATATCTTTTGAAGAAATACTGACTAATTAGCATTGACACTTGGCATTCGTCGATTTCATACGCGTAAAAAGAGACTAGGCATGTTTATGTTTAATGGATATAAATGATACCTACTTGTAAGGCAACGTAATCGCCGAATCCGATGGTGGTGAGGGTAACAAAACAGTAGTAAAAGCTGTCGAAGTAACTCCAACCTTCATAGCGCGAGAATACAGCAGCACCTAGCAAAAACACGGCTAAAATAGAATTCTTATATATTTCTTTCAGGCGTTTTTTAATTAATTCTATAGATTGAGTGAAATCATAGCCTACAAATAGAATAGTTAATTCTTGCCTCTGATTATATAATAATAAGTATACAGGGTGAAATTGTAAACAGTCGACAAACCGAAATGGGAGATTGTACTCATCACTATGAACAACTTTTACTATGAGAACAAACAAGAAATCGTGAAAAAAAAAACTGCTGTTCCCTACATTTTGACGAGTTATGCGAACATAAATGTAGGGAACAGCTGTTCTTCTCACCTGTAGTAATAATAATGGACGACAACATCCCAGTCGCAAACATGAGGTTCATTTCAGTTGCCTCTGTAGTATTACATCGAAGGTAACACTTCGCTCGCCTGATGACCACTGACGCGAACTTGTTCAATCTCTCACCTATGCTCTGGAACATCACCAAACCAAGGGGTATGCCCACCTGGAAAGTAAATACATGAAGAATAATAGTGTTTTACACAAAGTTTTTTTTTAGAACTTATCAGCTATAAGACCCTGTACTGTATTCAGGAGACTGCAAAGCTGTGAATGCTGACCTTTCTAATTGGTTAAATCCTACCTAATCTGAAGCTAGTCTCTTTCCCCCTTATTACAAAAGATGGTCTAAGAAAAACCTAGGTTTTACAATAGCCCCGTCTCTTTTTGTTATATGACATAAGAAAGTGATGGGTATATTTAAAAGCTGGGTTTACATAAGGTCTTGGTTTAAACCATCTTTTGTATTAAGGCCCTTTAAGTATACCTCATAAAGTTTTTTTTTAATAGAAGAAGTCTATTTGGCACAAGATGCAGAAACACCCACACAATAATAAAAAGAACAAAAAAAGGTTGGTAATGCAGTGTATTTTACACTTTGTGGGCTATCGGCTGCACCAAACAGGTCCAGTTAAGCATAATAATAAAGCAACAAGCTTCTTGAGGTGGTTAACTTTGTTTGTTAGCTGCCAAATATTTTCTTACAGGAATAGTGTAAGTATGAAAATTAAAACATCAGAATTGCGTTTTCAGTGTTTTTCTTCCTTAGTACTTGTTCACCCAATGCTGAGTGTAGGCAAGCAATAGAGAACCATTGCTTGTCATTATTTTCAGTAGTTTACCTTTTTTATCCAGCATAATCTTCATTAATTTTGCAAATTTTATCTACATAAAATAAAAAAATCATACATTTTCTTACATATTTATTATTCTTACCATAGCATAAGCCATACAAAACGCCTTTCCTCCATAAGTAACAGGTGTAGAATGCCCATACCCAATCATAGCGAGCACCACGGTCGCAAAATAGAAGGCACCAGCAAACTTCCACTGTGGGCCCGCTTTGTGAGGCTTGTTCTCTATAATAACAATCTCTATCATGTGGTAGTCTTCAGGTGTTATGTTGTATCTACGAATTAAGCCATTTCTCATGTCTGAAAAATAAATATAAAATGTTTTTTTTATTGAAATGTACAAATCCATCATCATCATTCAGCCTAATGATTTCCAATGCTGGACATAGATCTCCACCAAGCATCGCCACATCAACCAGTCCTATGCTTCTCACATCCAGCGGATTCCTGCAACCTTCGCCAGCTCATCGGTCCAGCTTGTGGGGGGCATACCCACATCTATGAATCCAACATGACATACATTTTTGGCTAGCTCTATTAGGCTTTTTAAAGGATCCTAAAATAATATTTAAAAATTCTTAAATGATCTTTATAGAGTTAGACAATCTATTTACTGTATTAATTATTCTACTATTAAAGACTGAATATTTTTAGCCTTATATTTGGATCTTTTGAGTACTATCTTGTTTATTTTTAGCAAGATTCTAATAAGAACATACATTTTGAATATTCTTGATAAATAATAAAAGGTATTTTGAGCACATACCAGACAAAACTTCCCATCTTTTACTCTCTGTTTCGGACTCCAAAGCATCGAAAACTGCGGCGCCGATCAGCAAATATGTGAACGTGCAGACCACCAGGGATAGTGTGCGGACGTTCTGTCGCTTCATGATCAGCAAATCAACCTTCCAATCGCCCAAGAAAAAATATTTATTTTCAGCTCTACACCATGACCTGCCTAAAAGAAAATATTTATGAAAAATTGCTTAGTACAAGAAGAAATTGATACCGAAGGGTTTTCCTAAAGAAAGTAAATATTTATTAATACGTAAATTACAATTTTCAATAATATTTTATAAAATAATATTTATAAAAACATGCAATATTATTTATTGCTGATCTGATTACTTACCTACCGTAAAATTAGCACTTACAAATCTAAATTAAAGCATGATCAGATATTACGTTTCTGAATAAATCATTTTAAATAAAAGGCATTTCTAAACAAATATTTTTAAATTGCTGCAAAAATCTTTCAGTCAATTTAATTTGAATGACACTTCTACAGTCTACTGAAATTTTAAAATACATTTCCATGTTTGTAAACAAGCATTGAATAGAAAATGGTGTTGTAATAGCAATGTATAATGAAAATTGGCGTTTCAACCCGAAGACGTGTTTATTTTTCGCATTGACTTTTCTTTTCATATTATTTTTTGGATTAGACAAGGTCAATGTTGGTGCCCATGCTTTGGAATGACGAAAAAAAGGGGTCGGAACGAGAATGATTTTGGAATTTGGTGTTTTTGTAGAAATAAATGAAAGACGAGCTTTTTTAGTAACATGATAGTGTAACGGCTTTCGGGCCGAATATTCCGTGGCATGATGCATGGTTTACTGCTTATTTTGATTGCAACAAAAAGACACCATTCTAATCGATGACCTTTTGCCATGGTTCCAAACAATATCATTGTAAAAAAAGTAATCTGTCAGACAGAATTTCAATGTCAAAGTGACAACAATTTGTCAACGCGACAATTTGACAATTTCTTCTCGTGTGGGCTTGTTCGGCGAGTGCACGGCACTTTGTTCGAAATAAATATAAAATTACATTGCAAGACCCTAAACAGTTTTAAAATGAAGATTGCGTGCAACAAATCTAACCCACCGCTAGGTAAAATACTGTATTCCATACATATTTCTCCAGATTGCATCAGCTGAGAGTACCAGGCTTAAAATAGCTTTTGTTCCTCATTTTCAGGTGGTTTGCTCGCTGCTGAGTTCTATAGGTCCTCAGCGAATGAAGTTCAGATCGCCTGGGGTGGTGAATCGTCCGTAGTATTGCCGAACTCGTCAAAACCGGTGCCATATGTGACCAGTAATGATTTGATAAGAATTATCGAGAATGCCTTCAACAAGTCTTCTAAGCCTCTCCAGAAACTTACTATGAATCATTGGCTTTCATTTAGCCTTATCCTGGAGGATGAGATCCCTAAATCCATTGAGTATTTGGACAGAACTCTTGGTCCAATAACCTTTTTGGTTGGAGAAAGTTTATCAGTGTCTGATTTGGCGGTCTTCAGCGTTTTATATGGTAGGTGTTATCACTATTTATATCCCAGTATAAAAGCTGTCAGTCTTATCATTTTTATGATTTCATTAAAACTTTATATCAATTTTTTATTTATTTTTCCATTACTTTTTTAACTTTTATGCACAGTATAACATATGTTCTAACTAAATACTAATATAATTTAAATTCCAGTATCAGCTAAATTCAAGGATGTATCAAAGAAGAACCCACCCAAAAACATTCTCCGCTGGATGAAATTGATAGAAGCTCAGACTTCTGTTGCTAAAGCACTAAAGGAACTGCCTTCTGATGTCCTGGATAATCTCAATAAAGCTTCATCAAGGTTTGTTGTTTAAATTTTTACTTTAAAGTTAATGAAATAGGTGAGAGTTTTGTGAAATTTTATAGGAATGTATTCTAAAGCCTTTAGAGGCCTATGTCACGCCAATAACTGTAATAGGATCAGCAGAGTAAGGTTAAATTTCCAAAGAAAAAAAAAATGTCTCTGATATTTTCTTATATTGTACGTGCATTACAGACACAAAACAACTATCTGTAGGCCATACAAATATTTGATCCATGCGAGAATCAAACCCTCAACCCATAGTACAGCAGCCACTCGTTCAGCTACTGCACCAATCATGCTATCAAATTGAGGACAGCAAAAGATAGGAAAAGACAAATTTCAAAGCAAGTGTTCTATTGCTAGAGACTAAACTGAATCTGTGTACCTAAAAGTGTCTGCAATCTAATTTTGTGAATAAACCGCTGGATAAGTGTAAACTATGGTGTTTATAATTAATTTTCAGGAAGTCTCCATCAGGCAACGCTGAGACTGGTTCAGGTCGTCAACAGGAAGGCAAGTTTATTGAGTTGCCTGGTGCTGAGATGGGAAAAGTGGTTGTACGGTTCCCACCTGAAGCTTCAGGGTAAGTACAACATCCTAAAAATTATGATTGACTGTTAGATTAGGATAATGTCATCAATAGTGATATTCTATCACTGATTCTGCAGCAAAATGTGTGTATTTCCATTTCTTCCTCTTTCTACTTCATTGTGGGTTTCACAATTTATTTTTGGGTATGGTGTAATACAAGCATATTTAAAAAAATACATTTGCTTTTAAAACCATTAAAATTATACAGTATCTAAAGTCATTGTATGTGTAAGTCTGTAAAAAAAGTTTTTTTTTATTTACTTCCTCATAGTATTGTGGTCGCAAGCACGACTGCAGAACTTGAGGTCCTGGATTCGATCTCCAGGTCGGGCATGGGGTTCTCCCTTATTACATGGGACTTAAACTAAAGGTGATATGAGGGTGTTCTACACTTCTGTCTGCCTATCCTTCAGGCATACAAATGTGACGTTATATGTTTTCTTTTTTCAATTCTAGATACCTTCACATTGGACATGCTAAGGCCGCTCTTCTGAACCAGTATTATCAGCTAGCATTCCAGGGTAAACTAATCATGAGGTTTGATGACACCAACCCTGCTAAGGAGAACGCTGAATTTGAGAGGGTATAAACTTTTTTGTACAATATTTTAATAAACTCATGTCTTAATGCATAAAAATTAAAATAGACTAGAAAGATTACCAATTTTTTACTATGTAGGAATAAGATAGACAATTCCATTGTTTAGCTAATTCACCAGAGATAGCTAAATGACATTGGATATTAACTGAAGCCCTGGATTTGCTATCTTACTGCAATATTTACATAGGAAGTTTTGGAAACTTAACATAATCACATTTAATTAAAATTAAATAATGTTTATTAGCAACCAAATATGTCTCAACACAAAAAAACTTATAGTGACGTTTTAATCCCGGGATTTAAAAATCACGAATTATTTATTGGACTTCATTTATAGTTACAAATTATTGATTTGAAAAATCATATAACATTTTTTAGGGTTCCGTTCCGTACTATGTAAAATGTAAAACAATGTATGTAGTATGTAAAACAAAGCTCTTTAGTTTGATACTTTTAGTACGGACCCTAAAAATGTTATAATATGATTCTTCAAATAAATAATTTGTAACTATAAATAAAGTCCAATAAATAATTCTTGATTTTTAAATCCCGGGATTAAAACGTCATTATAATTATTCCGGGATTTTAGAGGAGGTTTTATCCACTCCATGTTACTTCCTTTCTCGAAGTTTAGGTAAATATACTCTACCTATTCCGATCTCTGGTTATCACACTAATATTATAAATGTGAAAGTTTCTGAAGATGGGTGGATGTTTATTACTCAATCACGTTAAAACGGATTTGGATGTTATTTGGCATACTGATAGACAATATCCTGGATTAAAACACTGAATACTTTTTATCCGGGTACTTACATGAAGTACTTCCCCAAGGTTGCCATGGAAACCGCGAGATAGTAAGTAATAATGTTAAAACAATACCACTTTTTTCCCCAGGTAATCTTAGGAGATGTAGAGATGTTAGAGATCAAGCCAGACATGTTCACCCACACGTCTCAGTACTTCGACCTGATGCTGGACTACTGCGTGCAGCTCATCAAGGAAGGCAAGGCGTTCGTGGACGACACGCCGGCAGAACAGATGAAGAACGAGAGAGAACAGAAGATTGATAGCAGGAATAGGAATAATTGTATGTTACAAATAGTTATTATTGTACAGCGAACTTTCTAACTGACTTTGTCTGAGTTCGAGTTAGTTTTGAAAGTAGTTAGAATTTTCGTTTATTATTTTACCATTGTTTAAATGGTTTACGAAGAAATTTTTGTTGTCTATGGACCCCTAGCGTATAATAAGTTTTGAAGGTTCAGGGCCAAAACACACTTAGCGTATCTTGACGCAAAATACGTAGCCGCTGAAAATACGCCGTATATAGTTAACATTGATATAACGCAAGATGCGCGTGAAACTTCTAGGCCCTACTACGCTCGGCGTAATAACGTATAATACGCGTGATGAAGCCGCGCAGGAGACTTTGTATGTAGCGCGATGAATACGTGTAACGCGACGAGACATGAGCCGCGCAAGATACGCTGTGTGTCTGCAGCCTCAAATGACACAACAATGGTGAAACCATTCTTTGCACTAAAGCGCCAAATCCAGTAGCGTTTTACAGCGCACTTTCGACTTGTGTTCACACACGCACGTCGACTTGTGCACTTGTGTTTTACAAAGTAAGTGAGCACTTGCGTGCAATTCAACATTGTGGTCTGGATGGGAAATTCAACTTTTTACAAATTCAACATTTTGGGATTCAACATTTTGGGATTCAACATTTTGGGATTCAACATTTTGCGAATTCAACATATTTGCGAATTCAACATTTTGCAAATTCAACATTGTAATCCAGAAGGCAATAATCTACGCAATAAAACTTGCTAATGGATGATCTCCCCTCATTTATCCAACGTCGTTACACTTTCATGCCCTAGATATATTAAAGCATTTTCCGACCGGTCTAAGCCGATTCCGCGTCGGCAAGTGTGGGGAGACCCTTACCCTCTTATTACAAAGGATGGTTTAAACCAAGACTAACATAAACCCAGATTTAAAGTATACCCATCACTTTCTATTTTTTATTTTGTTACATAATGTAACAAAAAGAGATGGGGCTATTTTAAAACCTGGGTTTTTCTTAGCAAGGGGGTTAGAGTTTAGATAAATAATTGCAATATTTTTGTCTACCTTGTTCATATAATATCTGTCATGAAAGTCAAATTCGAAGCAAAAGAAGTGTGAAATGTAAAAAATATATTTAATTATTCATTATTGACTTTCAGCCGTAGAAAAGAACCTGCAACTCTGGGAGGAGATGAAGAAAGCCAGCGACATTGGCGTACAATGCTGCGTGCGAGCTAAGATCGACATGCAGTCACCTAACGGTTGCTTGCGAGACCCCACCATCTACCGCTGCAAGCCTGAGACGCATCCGCGCACTGGCACACAGTACAAGTACGTATAGGCTACTCAATAGTATATCGCAGTCCGCTGCTAATAGATGAGGCTCATAGCTAATTAACAAGCGCGCAGATCTTACGATTTGCAAGGTTAAACTGCGCTTGCCGCGGTCTGTCCTTAGATGGGTGACCGTTCTCTGTGCCTCCGAAAGTCTGACAACCGATCTAACCTTAGGATATCGGCATTGCCTAGTAACTGAGTTGCGGAGGTTTAATGGCAGTCGCTCCTTGTAAAATACTCGCGCAGTTGTAAAATACTGGTATTCTTCAGCTGCATCTGATTAGGCTGGAAGATGACCCCAACATAGTTGGGAAAAGGGTAGGCAGAACATGGACTGTTTTGTCTAGCCTTTTTGGTTGTCATAGAAACTAATAATTACAAGATTGCTTCGTTGGTTTAGTGGTCGCAAGTGCGACTGCTGAGCCTTTGGTATTATTGAGTTTTTCCGCGTGGAATTTCTCAGTAGCAGCCCGGAATCTGGATTTGTGCCCGGTCAATGGCAATAGGCTCGCCCCCTATTACATGCGACTTAAACATAACGGCGAAATGTGGGTGGTATACACCTATACATATAGTATATATACATACATCTCTGCCAACCCTTCGGGGAATACAGACGTGAGTTCATGTTGTAAGTACAAACGTGTTATTTTCTTTTTTCAGAGTATATCCAACATACGACTTTGCGTGCCCGATAGTAGACTCGATAGAGGGCGTGACGCACGTACTGCGTACTATGGAGTACCACGACCGGGATCCGCAGTTCTACTGGTTCATTGACGCTTTAGGCATCAGGAAACCTCATATCTGGGAGTATAGTCGGTGAGGAACATATTATTTATTTATATTTACATATATTATTTACTGAAGAATCAGGGCCGTCTTTAACCCAATGGAGGCCCTGGGCACATTAGGATGATGGGGCCCTGGTGACTTTGACGGAGCACCTTTTTTTTACAACAGACAAAGAAATAATGACGTTCGCATTAGAGATTGCAATTGAAAGACACGAAAAAAATATATGAAAAACTAGTTTACTGATGATTTTTCTTTAAAACAGTGTACTTAGTATACCATTAAAATGTATTTTTATATATTTAAATTTATCTAAACATGCTGTAATCGGAAAGCTTGGTTTTCGGGCGAGAGTAGATTAGCTTCGCGCATGCAAAAGCTAATAAGCACGTGGGTATTCTAGTCAGTCATTATCGTTTGATTTTTTCGAACTAAATATGTTTATCGGTAATAAATATCGGTTATCGTTTGGTGATCTGGCAGGAACTAGGGGGCCCTATCGATCGCGGGGCTCTGGATACGTGCCCAGTGCGAAAGAGGGCCCTGTGAAGAATCGTTATAGCTATGACAGCCTAGCGGTTGAACACTGACCTTCCACGCAGGAGGTTCCACAATATTATTCTTGTAATGAGAGTCCCGTTGGACATTTGACATAGTGTTGGCACGTTTTATATGATATCTCTATAACAAACACTTTTCTTACAGATTGAGCATGACAAACACAGTACTTTCAAAGCGAAAACTGACATGGTTCGTGGAACAAGGATTAGTAGATGGATGGTAAGACTTTAATCATATACTTCATGTTCTGCTTCTCTCGTGTTAGCGAGCTATACGAGAATAGCTAATGACCGTATTGAAAAAAATGAAAGGAAAATATGAAGCACAGTAGTAGAATTACAGTTATTATAACGCAACCAAACACGATCATGTGTGTGATTATTATTATTATATTTCATACTAAGAACGTATAACGGGTGTAAAAAGACCCTTAACGATAACGAAAACCACATATTCTATCCATCATTGGGATCATTTTTTTCTACCAGACCATACCTGGGAAATCATCGGTTTTGAAGATATTGAAGGTCAAAGTACACATTTTTTTTAGTTTTTTACAAAAACGTATTCTAAGTGATAATACTAAACTTTCTTCCATACAAACATTATCAAAATTTTCAATTTTTCCTAACAAATTACGCATTTGAAGTTACAAAAACGCAATGAATATCAAACGCACACGACCGCCTTGGCTCAGTTGTGTAGCCGCTGCACGACCCACACAGGCACAGTTGGTTACGTGCATTACATTGGGCGCTACAAAAAAAATCGTTTTTTTTTATGCCTATAAATAAAAGTCGTTTCCCAGCAATTATTTTTGGTCAATATGATTTAGTGTGATGTACAAACTGCATAGATTTCGGCTATGTGATGGGTCTTTTTACACCCTGTATACGAATGTGCAGCAAACATAGTCATGCAAATACTTTCATATTTTTTAAAAGTTTTGTTTAACATATCGTTGTAATGTCAGGGACGATCCCCGCATGCCGACGGTGCGCGGCGTGTTACGTCGCGGCATGACGGTGGAAGGTCTGCGTCAGTTCATCACGGCGCAGGGCTCCAGCCGCTCCGTCGTCTTCATGGAGTGGGACAAGATATGGGCCATTAATAAGAAGGTTTGTATAATAAATAATGAAAGATAAATATTAGTACAAAGTGGTCGCGTACGCCTATACTTTATCTCATATAAGTATATAGGGTGACTGGTAATTAGTGACCGATACTTTAACACATTATTGTACTCATAATAACAAACAACTTTCCCAAAAAAAACATTATTTTTATTTTATTTTTTTCATTTAAAATTGATTAATAAACCGTTACGGAATGGACGCGGCTCGTAATATGGAATTTGTTTTTTTTTTTGTTTTATATATAATGTTTCTTTGGGAAAGTTGTTTGTTATCATGAGTACAATCATGTGTTAAAGTATCGGTCACTAATTACCAGTCACCCTATATAACATTACACAAAAGTGGCCCACCAAGAAGGGCTTCAGCTCATTTTGATTAACCATTAAAACCTCAAGCATGGTAATTATATGTAGACACAATAGATAAGACAATTAAGTGTCGTCCTGGGACGACGGGCGATACACAAAAGGTTAAGATAAAATTAAGGTAAAAGCATATATGTATATTGTGTTGAATCCATATTGGAAGCAAAACATGTTGCTTATCTCTATTTATAACTTTGTTAAAATGGGTCTTATTTATGTAATGTTATATGTGGCGGATTACTTGTTACTTATCAATTTTTATAGTAAACACGTAACCACATTAACGATAGGAAACCGACGATTGTGGTAGTCTGGAAACATTTCATTATGTGTTCGCAGTTCGTAGTCGTGCCCGTCAGCTGTGTCGCCGTGCCTTCATTCATATTTTATGCATGGCATCGAAATATTCTATCACATAAAAATTTTTTTGGAAAAAAAAGTTTATTTATTTTTAATCATTCTAAATCCCGAGCGGGGTTAATCATTAATAGATCATGTGGTCTGAAAGAATTACACGAATTCGTTTACACCCTGTATGTGTAGGGCGCTATGACGTTTTGTTATTGTGGTGAGCATGCCCCGCTACGCCAAGTTATATAATATATCACCGCATTGTCGCCGTGTGTAATGGCACTAATGGCGTCATATTAATTCCAAGCACTTTGCGCTTTGCGAAAATACAAGGTGTTCCAAAACTCACCGCCAAACCGGGAATAAATGAAAAGGTACTTACTTTAAAACTGTTCAAAAAAAAAGCAAGGTTAAGGTAATCGTTTTTGAGTTTCAAAGTTAACATCAATAAAACTGTACCGCAAATCTAACTATTAAATGTGTTTTGTTAATAAAGTACTTTTTTTATTCTAAATATTCTTAAACTAACCCTATCATTTGTTCCTGGCTTGACTTTGAGTTTTGGGACATCCTGTATACGACAAAATATAACTTTAAAATCTCCTAACTTTCAATGTTCTATGTTCTCTCTATACCACTTTGCTATAGACCTGTTTCACCCACAAAATTTCACAATCATATTTCTTACAGGTGATAGATCCAATAGCGCCCCGCTACACGGCACTAGAATCGAACCCAGTACCCGTGAACCTCAAGGGGGTCTCCGAGAGCACTTTGAACGTGGCCCTCCACCCCAAGAACCCCGACGTGGGCTCCAAAACTGTATACGTGTCGAACAGATTACTTATAGACCAAATCGATGCTAAGACCTTGAAGGAAGGAGAAAATGCTACATTTATCAACTATGGCAATATCTTGATTGATAAGATTCATAAGTAAGTGTTTTTTTTTGAAGTCTCATGATATAATTTAATTATAATTTGGTTGCGGGTTCAAATCCTGGCGTGTACTCGCCAAACTTTTTGACCGCTCTGAAATTGCGCGAGTAGTTGCGCAGTGGCATTTTTACCAATTATATTCTTTACTAGCTTTTGACCGCGGCTTCGCTCGCGTTAATTTATATTTGTTTGATCCCAAAATATAGCCTATAGCACTCAGGGAGAACGTAGCTTCCTATTGGTGAAAGAATTTTTGAAATCGGATGTGTAGTTCCGGAGATTACCTCCTACATTCAAACAAACAAACAAACAAATTCTACCTCTTTATAATATTAGTATAGATATAGATTGCTGACTATTGCATAGTAGCAGTAGTAGTATGTAGTAGTAGCTCAAATTTTAGTTAGAGCACTAAACTCTGGTATGGAGTTAGAGATAAAATGAGGATGGCAGACGCCCTAACAACGCTGGGTCAAGGCTGGGCCTAAAACTCGTTACAGAATGGAGTATGATGGCACAGAGCATTCAATTAAAATTAGTTTTATTTTATTCGCCAATGGGGTAATGGAGACCACCTCGTTTTGTGGATGTGAAGCGGGAATGTTGGAACCAAATAACGACATTTTTTTTCCGTTGCCAATCACTACACAGTATAAAACAAAGTCGCTTCCCGCTGTCTGTCCCTATGTATGTTTAGATCTTTAAAACTACGCAACGGATTTTGATGCGTTTTTTTTAATAGATAGGGTGATTCAAGAGGAAGGTTTATATGTACATGCATATTATAGTAGAGAAAAACGCGGAATACGCGATAAACGATAACCACGCGGGCGAAACCGCTGGCGACCTCTAGTATCGAATAAAATCAATAAATTGAAATATTTCTTATTATTTAATATCTTTTCATTTCTGTTACGCGATTTTCGCACACATTCCCTATTTACCAGCTATTCATAAGATCTTTCAAACACGTGGAAACAATAATATATAAACTAATTACTATTCATTTTCAGGGCTGCCGACGGAACTGTAACCAGCATAGACGCGACCCCTAACTTAGACAACAAGGACTACAAGAAGACCCTCAAATTGACTTGGCTAGCCGACACGCCTAAGTCACCGACTGTCGAAGTCTACTGCGTCTACTTTGACCATATCATATCCAAACCTTTGTTAGGCAAAGATGAAGACTTCAAGCAGTATATTGGACACAAGACAAGGGTGAGTAGAGTATAAAAATAATATACAGCATGGTAACTAACGAAAGCCGTTCCCCCCAGTAATACTATGGCGTCCGAACATACAAAAAAAAAAAAATCCCAGCAAAAAAAAAAACATATAAAAAAATCACAAAAATAAAAACGTAAAACAACGCTTAGTGTTACACGCGCACTTGTCTATCAATTTAGAAAACACGGCAACATCGCATTTAACCTATCTACGCTACTATTTTGGTCTCCAACAGGCCGTTACGAATTGTTTTTTTTACTTATTTTTCTTTTTCAATTTTTATGTATTAATGATGTAGATTAATGGGTTTAAGGGAACGCCCTCTGTTATTTAACATACTGTATGTTATTTTAAGAATTATTTTTTACTAGTCCACTTTAGACAGCGGCTCTAGGCGTGGCGTTCAATTTACGCGCGAATATTAGTATTGAACGCTGCGCCTAGAGACGCTGCCTAAATTTTCATACATTTTTGGCGTGAAGCAACTACAGAAGTTAACGAAAAAACTCACACTTACAGCGGTTACGCACTACATCCGATCCGAATCCGTGAAAATACGTTCCGAAGTAGCCATAGAACTATTTGTATGGTAGATTACGCACTACATCCGGCATCCGTCATCCGATTTCTATCCGTCATCCGTGAGTTTCTAATTCGGAAGAACAATTGACGGACCGAAGTAGCCTGAATTGTTTGAATTTGGATCAGAGATCGGAATAGTGCGTAAGCAACATCCGAATTCGGTCCGAGATTTTCACGGATTCGGATCGGATGCAGTGCGTAAAGCAATATCCGAACTCAGTCCGAGTTTTTTATATCCGTGTTTTCACGGATTCGGATCGGATGCAGTGCGTAATCGCTCTTAAGGTACACACGGCTACACATCAAGCTATACAATTCCAGGGGCCTAATTCTCCTAAAATAAATCTTGATAAATCACAACCGAACCAAGGCCGAACCGTTCATTCAGACAGTTCTCAATTTCAAAAGCTATCAAATTGTTTGACACAAAAAACAAAATCAATCATTTTGAAAGTTTTCGAAAACAAAAACTGACTGACGGTTGTGGTTCGATTGCGTTGGGCAACAATTTATTTTAGGAGAATTGGGCCTCAGTTTACACTGACCTCTCACTTTAAGCAAATCCTATACAATGAGAGATCAGCTTATACTGAAAATGTGTAGCTTGATCTGTAGCCGTATGTACTGGTTCGGATTGACAGACAACACACCATTGAGAACTTTATGGAGCCCTCTGAGGTGTGTAGGTTTCCTCACGATATTTTTCTTCACCGTTAACGCTATTGATATTATTAACTCTCAACTATTATTTTAATAATAACTTATTATTTGTTTTCAGTGGGAGATCCCAATGCTGGGTGAGCCAGAGCTTCAGAAAGTGAAAGTAGGCGACATCATCCAGCTACAACGTCGCGGGTTCTTCCGCGTTGACGTAGCGGCGGCGCCCCCCTCCCCGCACACGTCGCGCACCACCCCCCTCGTACTGTTCCACGTGCCCGACGGACACACCAAGGAGATGCCTGGACAGGTCAGTCATAGAATATGACCATTGACGTAGAAATACATGGACCAAGCGACTGTCCCATTTTAAAACCTAGTAAGGGCTTAAAACGAAATTTTACAGGAGAGCGCATAAACGTAAAATCGGTCGGCCTTTGAAAAGTATTTATGTTATGTAAAACCATGTGGTTAAAGTGATTTACTAGGTTTTAAAATGATCAGAGGCAGTGAATGGCACTTACTACCTTACTAGGTATGGATGCTTAAATATATCTGCTTATTATGTGAGTTTTCAACGCTGGTGTTTTTGTATTTGGTAGAGACTTTCTAGGTTAGCAAGATTATGCAATAAAACGATTTTTGTAAAGTGTCCCTTACTAGGTTTTGAAATGGGACAGCCGCAAGGCTCTAGTATAAAATTCATGAAAAAAGTGTCCTGAGTTTACGTAAACCACAGGAGCGCGCGACAAGCCACACCGCCTTATAAACTTAGATATACCAACAAACTAATTTATATGCTATGTCGTTATCACAATGTCTAATTTAGCTTTTCGCCATACGAAGATTCGACTGCATCCATTGACATAAATTAGTCTTCTTTCTCGTATTTTAGTGTACATTCATACGTCAATAGCGGTGACCAAGACTGTGAAGCATACGGTTCGAATGTCATGACTTGACGTGGATAGTTGCCAGACAATCGATAGCTTTCATAAGCTCGTGTGTGTAAATGTAAACTTGACGCATGCGCAGACATTGCGCGGTTTTTGTTCACAAACAATTTATAAGTTGACCATTTTCTCAGTTAAGGGAAATGAACGAAAAATTAATAAAGTGAAAAATTTATTCATAATGAGGTAATAAAACCTAACAAAAATAATGACCCTTTGGAACTAATACAATAAAGACTAATTAAATAAAAATAAATAATCAACTTAGCCGTGAGTGAGACTCTTACGAAAATAATAATGACTATAATAACAATCAATGTTATTAATTTACACCAAATTAACTTATAAGAAATAAAACAAAACTGAAATAAAGTTACACAAAATCAACTTTTTAAGCCCCAAAATCCACTAGCAAGTTATTGAAGCAATGCAGTAAGCACTGTTTATACTGAAAGCAAATATTGTTATTAAACCTTCCACAGGCAGGTTCCAGCAAGTCAGACAAGTCGGTAAAACTTATACTACTTCATTACAAAAGATGATTTAAAACAGAACTAAGGTAAACCCAGATTTCAAAACATACCTATCACTTTCTAACGTCATACGACAAAAAGAGACGGGGTTAGTTAAAACCTGGGTTTTTCTTATGCTTAACGAACGCGAACGAGTGGGCGTGGCCACAACAGCGAAGGCGAGTGAGCGTTCGGTGTCCATCGTCGAAAGCCATTCGTACGCCTTCGTTCGGTTAGTTTGTACAAGACATTAGACCATCTTTTGTTATAAGGGACCAAAATCTTCTTGCTGCGGGTACTTGTGTAATTTAACTTGCTAGCGAATTTAACAATTTAGGAACTAAAACAAAAACATGAAAATAAAACTTACACCTATTAGGAAAAAATATGAAAAATAAGTAACAAAAGTAAATAAAAATAATTATGGAAATGTATCATGAATGAACTCGCTGGCACCAACAAACTGTATTGGCAATCTGTGCCTTGGGTCCAGGACCAACATTTGTTCCAATAATACGAGGAGTGTTTCAAGTTTGTCCATGTCATTAGTCATTTGCCATCTAGTTCTGCAGTGTGCCCAGTGGTCCTCGTATGACAAGAACATTTGTTTCCGAAGCCTTTTGTTTCTTTGTAAAGCATGTACGACAATGGATCTCTGGAATAAAATAATTTATGTAATATAATTATCACGCCTAGGTTCATTCCATTCTTTAGACCGTCCGCCATTTAAAATATGTCCCAAATGATCGTTTTAACAGAATGTAACACAAACACTCAAACAACCCAATTAGAGTTATTATTATAAATGAAAATACTACTACTTTTCGTTGTGAACTGCATTTAAAATTCGGTCTTACACTCTTGAAATAAGGCTCAATTTTCTTTATCTCAATTAAAATATTGATAGAAAAAAGCACGTTTTAAAAAAAAACCATTAAAAATGGCTGAAATCAATTCAGTTGCGGATTTTTAACAACCTACTTTCAGGGATTGGATTATTATATTACAGGTTGTATATGTGTAATACATATAATTATCTTATCGACTAAAAATAAACTTTTAATTGTAACTAGAGAGAAGTTCCAAAGATTAATTAGTAAATAATAATATGATATTACCTGTCCTCTGCCTCCGACATGCCGTATAAAACTTGTACCTGTGAAATATAAATCCCTGTATCTAGAATTTTCCGCCATTGCCCAATCAAAACTACCCAATGCGCATAACTGTTTGTACAAAATGTCATTATTGTATAGCCCTGGAAAGAGTTTCTTTTGGGTTGCCATCTCGAACATAACGAGGGCAGTAGACCAAACGTCTATTTTGTGGTCTTCGAAGAAGCCTAGTATGATTTCGGGCGCACGATAACTTGGGGAGCCCGTGCTCGGGATGATCTGTATAAGATCGCTGTAATTGGCTCTGTCAAAGCCGCACAATTTCAATCTGCTGTTGTCACTGTTTAGTAGGATATGAGTTGGTTTTATGTCTGAAAATAGAAAAATGTACCATGTTATTTTATTAACTAAAATGTATTTTTACTAACAATAATTATGCGGATCAGGGGACCTACGCCCTAAGTCCGTCAACAAAGTTAGTCTTCCGTCTGAAAGTAGCCCGAAACGTAGGAGTGAACAAAACTTTCTTTCTTTTTTACAAAACGTTGCCCCCCACACTAGGATTTCTCCTGTATCGTGGGTGCGTTTACAAATACAAATCTCACACACAAACGCCCAGACCCGAAACAACTATCTGTAGGCCATACAAGTGTTTGTTCCGTGTGGGAATCGAAACCACGACCCGTAGCGCAGCTGCCAATCGCTCAGCCACTGCACCAAACGTGTCGTCAAAAACAAGTGTCAAGTTCAACTTTTCGGACAACTGTCAAATTTCGTAGTAAGGACAAGTGTCAAATCGTGTTGTCATTCACTTTTAGTTCGGGCCGTCATTCATTCTTAGTTCGGGCCCCGAAATAATCATATGTCCATACCTACGGAACTTCACCTGATAGGGAGTAGGAAACGCTCGTAACTAAGGCCGAAACCGCGGACTCCGTGCTTAGGAAGTAGACCCCGAGAATTTGATTATCACTTGCATTAACGGTGAAGGAAAAAATCGTGAGGAAACCTGCACACCTGAGAAGGCTCTATAAAGTTCTCGATGGTGTGTGTAGTTCGCCAACTCGCAGCAGGCCAGTGTGGAGGACTACCTAAACCCTTCTCATTCCGAGAAGAGGTCCGTGCCCAACAGTGGGACAGTAATGAGCTGATTATGTATGTATGTGGGTCAACATAGAACATAGTGCGTTTGTGTTTCTTTACATAAACTCGGGAATAGGCATGTTGACAGCAACAATAAATTGCAAATCTAATTAGTCCGCCAGTTAGAGTTTTGAAAAATAATGGACACATATTTTTTCTTTTGTTAAATCTATGAATACTTGGAAAGATAAAACGCATCAAAACTCGAGAGTGGGGGCTTGTGACGTCAGAAGCAATTAAAAATTGTACTTGCTTGTGACGTATTGCCAAATCTATGAATACTTGGAAAGATAAAACATAAAACGCATCAAAACTCGAGAGTGGGGGCTTGTGACGTCAGAAGCAAGTAAAAATTGTACTTGCTTGTGACGTATTGCCAATTTTAAAAGTGTTGTATCTTCGTCAATTTTGGTTTACGTAACAAAAGAAAAAATACGGGTCAAATATTTTTTGATAATCTAACTGACGGACTAATTACATTTTCTCAGTCAAATATCCTATTTATGGAAAGAAACAAAACAATGAGTGCTGCAATTTGTAAAAAAAAATATAAAAAGGAACGCGTACCTGAATGTATAATATTATTATTGGTCAACGTATTCACAGCGTCAACTAACTGTCTGGCTAAAACTTGCACTAAATCTATGTGGAAACTTCGCATATTTTCCGCCAACGCTTGTTCTAGGTTTTTAGGATAATATTCGCTCAGTAAACACCAGAATCCTTGCACTCCAAAGCCGCGCATTATGTAGAGGAGGCAAGAATTCCCTCTTGAATCGTATTCGTGCAACTGTGATAACATTCGCTGCATGGATATGCCTTTACGTTGACGCTGTACACAACTGTAAAAAAAAGTTTATAACTATAAAACTAATTACATTGCATACAAAAAAACATCCAAATAGGTGATGCGTCCCTTCGCAGCTGCATATTTATTGATAAAATCTCAATTCTAAACATAGTTTTTGAGTTTTGGCGAATGTAATTATACAAGCTTAGTCGGAAAGGGGGTACTAATCTGAAAGGGTGTTGAAGTACCCTTAATAATGAATAACTTTTGTTCTACAACTTCCCCCAAAAGTCAATAGTTTCAGAGAAATAGCTGCTCAAAGATTTCATAAAAAATACGCTAAAATCTATATATCCTTAGCTATGATCAGCTGTATTTACATTTCAGATCATATTTGGGGTCACGAATTAGAAGCTCCTTTTTCTGAATTCGTAACTAAAGCAGGGATGAAGAATTTTTGAAAAAAATAAAATAAAATAAAAAATTATGGAAATAAAAATTATCGAATTTTAACACTTGCTTTAAAACAGTCATCGGTGATACTTTAAGTGATCTGCGGATTAGTATCCCCTTTCCGACTAACCTTTATTTGGCGACGAGAACGTTGCTTATTATAAAATCTCAGACAAAAGAATATCGCAAATAATATAGGTATATGTACAATAAAAAAAACTTTAAATATACTAAAATACTCCTACTCATAGCTATCAAAAGGACTCATGCACTAAAGGTTAGGTTAGGTTAGAAAAATATACATACTTTAACACTTTGACGGCGTAACTTTCTCCTTTGATTCCTTTGCATTTATAAATTGCGGAGAAGTGTCCACAGTGAATTAATGACGTTACAGTGCACTTTTTAAAGTTATCTGACATCCGTCCTTCTAATTTCTCTATAAATGGCTTCAAAGTCGGTGACCATTTTACTTCTCCATTATTAAGTTTTGATTCGTCATTTTGTATCTTTAAATCAGTATTTTCATTCAAAATATTTTTTTCTGTGGTAGCTTTTTGCTTTTGATTTATTTTGGTATTCGTTTCCATCTTTATTTCAACGCGTTTGTTCGTTTCACTCTCTTTTTCGGAGCTTTTTATATCGCAAACTTTTGTTTTCAATGTAACATCATCCACCGTTCCTGGCTTTTGATTATTATTGTTCACTGTTTCTAGTGGCATGACGACGTTTTCTTCAGCATGAGGTTTAGCTGTTGTTTTGGTCGATTCTTTAGCCATAGAATCAATTTTGGTGTTCATTCTTGGAATTTCAGTAGTCGATACAGATTTCTGAATAGACGTAATTGTTTCAGCAGGTTTATCGGAGTTTGTTGATACTTCAACATTTGTGGTGATTATTACTGCTTTTTCTCTAATATTCTCATCAGATATAGTTGATGGTTCTATATCCATATTCATTTTGGTTTTATTTTCAGTGTTATCGATCGCTGCCTCAATATATTTCTTTGTTGTATTTTCAGAATTTTGTAAATGCTTTTCAGTTTTTTTATTCATATCTGATTTATTTGAAGGTTTAATAGGAATTATAATGTTGTTTTCCTGTTTACTATTTTTGGTTTGTGTTTCTTGACATTTTATTACTGTATCTGCAGATTTTTCTATATCTTCTACTTTTTCTGTAATATTATTATCAAAAGTATTAGAGGGCTCCGTATCAATTTCAACGTCGGCCTTCTTTTCAGCTATATTGATAGCTGCCTCAAGAGATTTTTTAATTGTATCTTTTAATTTTTGTATATGTTCTGCTTTTTCTATAATATTTTTGTCGGACACGTTCAAGGATTTCATAATTTTAATGTCAGACTTCCATTTAGCATTATTTATTGTTGCCTCAAGGGATTCCTTTATTGTCTCTTTACATTTCTGAAAATGTTCTTTATCTTTTATATTTTTATTACAACTGCTTGGTAATCTACTATCCTTTTGATTTGCAGCTTTCTGTGAAACAATATTTTTCTCCGTTTCAAGTGTTTTTTTAGTTTTGTTTTCAGTAATTAATGATTGTTTTTCCGAGGGTTCATCAATTTTTTTATCAGATGGTTGCGATTGTCTAATAGCCATTTTGTTGCTGTCCTTCTTTTCTAGATAATTGATTGGTGCAAAAAGAGTTTTTTTAATTGCATCTTTAGTTTTACGTAAATGTTCTGCTTTTTCTTTATTTTTAACAGATCTGCTTAGTAGTGCTGTTTCCATTTGATCTTCAGCCTTCTTTGCTACGATATTTTTTACCCTTTGAAGAGATTTTTTTGATGCGTTGTCTTTTTTTTGTGACAATTTTTCTGTTTTTTCTTTAATTTTGTTATTAGATTTATTTGGAGCTCTAGTATCTATTTTATCGTTGGTCTTCTTAGTAATATTCATAGGTATTTCAAGAGATTCTTTATTTGTGTCTTTAGTGTTTAGTAAATGTTCTGCTTTTTGTTTAATCTTTTTAATAGAGTTTCTTCGTCGTTCAGGATACATTTTAATGTTAGCTTTATGTTGAACATTGTCTTTATTTTCTGCTTCTCTTTTTGTATGTTTATCAGCATTATTTAACAGTTCAACTTCTATTTCATTAATCTTTGCATTCTGATCAATACTTTTATTCATAGTTTCACGTGATACTTCAATAGTTTTCTGATCTATCTGTAATATTTCTACTTCCTTTTTTATATGTTCATCCGATGCATTTGATAGGTCAATATCCATATTAAATTCACCCTCCTGTTTAATGTCATTAAACATGGTTTCGAGTGATGCTTCTACTACATCTTTAGATTTTTGTAAATATATATTTTCTTCTTTTATGTGTGTTTCTGTTTCATTTAATTGTTTGACATTCATTTGAATTTTGGTATTCTGGTGAATATTATTAAACATCGTTTCAAGTGATATTTCGATTGGATCTTCAGGTGTTTGTATACATATTTCAGGTTTTTCAGCATTATTATTGGATTTAGTCAGTGGATCAAAATTTTTCGTAGTTTTCCGTTGGAAGGCGTTTTTCACAACATGTGATTTTCGAGTATTATCTTCAGGTTTCCGTAACGATATTGACTTTGGTTTTGACTCTTTTGTTTTTTTGTTAGAATTTGTGTTGTAAATGGATAATGGTTCAATACATTTCGCAATGTCAGGCTTCTGTTTAATATTCTTGTTAACTGTTTTAAAGGATTCTTTACTCGCAGACGCTAAGTCTTCTACTCTTTCTTTAGCATTTGGTCTATCAAACCTATTTGATAGATTCGATTGTTTAAAAATTTCCGTAGATAAGATATCTTTAGCAGTTTTATAATGTTTATTTTCATGACTGATGTCAATTATTTCTTGTACACTGTCTTCGCTATCATCGCAAAGAACCATTGGTTCCTCCTGCGTGTTATCTTCGCTGGTTTCTTTAGTAAGTTCTTTCCCATTACTGATTTCTTGCTTAATATGTTTTTCATTTTCCGAGTTCTTTCTCATTCTTTGTTCATTCTTGCATTTGCTTGTGTTAGTGATAGATCTGTAAAATAAAATTCGTTAGTGACATTGTGATAGTATAAGTGAATATGTTTAAGTAGTATGTTTAATTGCTTCTTACCCTATTTTATAATCCAAATCTCCATCTTCTGCATCAGAGTTTATTATTATTACTTGGCCTTCATAATTACTGGTTTCTTCTTTCTTTATTTTATTCGCTTTCATATTTAAATTATTAATCAGCCTAGCTTTAGGTTTAGTTTCCCCATTATTTATACATTCTTTTTCATTTTTCTTTTTAATTGGATGACAGATCTCTTTAGTATTTATTTTATCTTCTTCTTGGCTGTGACTTATATTCAGTGAATCAACAATTTCATCAATATTAAAGTCATCGAGGAAACTTAAATCTTGAGGCGATGTGCAGCATTCATTAATATTTTGATCAGAATCATCAGAGTCAGAGTTTGGACATTCTATATTAATTACTAATTTAATTTTTTTATATTTTTTAGTTTTAGGTTTGTTTACGTTTGGTGCTAACTTTGCAGATTTCTTTGGGTCAGTTTTTACGTCTTGTTTTAAGGTTATTACTAAATTCTCCCGTTCCAGTTTATTTTCTAATATTTGTTGGGAGTATGTCAAACATTCGCTTCTCGTTCGTTTACGAGAGAGCCTTGATCTAAGATCGCGTCTTTCATTACACATTCTCTGCGAATTGTGATGAGGTAGATTTTTATTTACTTGTACAACACTTTTCATTATGTTTACCCTTTCCGTATTATCCAGGTTATTAACTTTATTATGAAGATTACTTTTTACGGGTTGCTTACGTTCTACCACTTTTTTTTTATTAAGCTTTGAGCTATTTATAGTTTTTTTACTTGGACTTAAAATTTCTTTTGTAACATGTAAGTTTTCCGGTTTGTTTTGCTTTCTAGTTTTATATTTTCCATCATCGTCATTAATATGATGTATGAAACGCTGGAAATCTTTATATCTTTTAATGGAATCGGGACTTAAATCTCCTTCTTGGTTCCTTATAAATGTTCTCGAGTCTGCTGAGAAGCTAGATTTTGTTTCGCTTTTTGACCTATTGGAATACTTTGTAATAAATCTTCTATCAATATCCTGGTATTCTTTCGAAGTGTCTGTATTATTTCTAATTGTATTTTTTAAACTCTTGGTAGCAGTATTTTTGGTAACCTTTTGAAGTTTTGATTTACTTCGGCTAGGTTCTTTTTTAAAGTCCTTGCTAAGATGTCTTGCAGATCCCGATCTGCTGCTTTTTAAATCTCGGTCACGTTTGTCTTTACTAGATTTTTCTTTTAATTTCTCATAGTTGCGGTTCCAGAGATGTCTAAAGTATTTTTTCATCTTGTCCTCCATATCAATTGTATTTTGTTGGGATCCACTATTAGCATTTTCTTCACAGCGACTATTCACTCGCCTTTCAGTTTTTGATGATTCTTTATTAGATTTGTTGTCGTTTTTAGAAGTATCACTATCTGAACACTTCCGACTGTCTTTTGTATGATCGGTTTTAGCTACTTCTTGTTCGATGTTTGATTTATCCTTCTGTTTAGAACCTTCATGTTTTTTTAACGAACTTATACTATCTCTTTTAAGTATATTGAATCCTGTTAGATCAACTAAATTATTACGTGATTTGTATTTAGATGATGTCAGTTCTTTAACACTCGGACTCATATCGGTCGACGGACCTTCAGTTGAAACCGTATCTTGTTTAGTAAACGGCAAGTTTGTAGGCTGGAAGAAAATAACATTTCAATTTTTTTTGACAATTTACCTGCCTCGTATCAGGTCGTTAATAAACACGGGCCTTCTCAAAGACCTTTCCAATAAACGGACGAGACTTTCAGAAGGAATATAGCCATAATCACCCCGCTAGGCAAATACATTTGTAAGAGCAGACAGAATGTTGGTTGTTGTTCGGGACCTTGTAATGATCAATAACAGAGGATTCTCACATACCCAAGGCCCACTTAACCAGGTTTCACTACAGTGCCATCAGCCGATGTGTACATCTTTGACATCAGCTTTGACGACACGTTTGGTGCAGTGGCTAAGCGATTGGCTGCTGCGCTACGGGTCGTGGGTTCGATTCCCACACGGAACAAAAATGTGTGTGGCCTACAGATGGTTGTTTCGGGTCTGGGCGTTTGTTTGTGAGATTTGTGTCTGTAAACGCACCCACGATACAAGAGAAATCTTAGTGTGGTGCAACGTTTTAAAAAAAAAAAAAAAAAAACTGACAGCAGCTTCGGTCGTGTCGTATGTCGATAAAGATGATCCATTGTCCTTACCCGGGTTTGATCAAAATTGTTCAGTAGTTTAGCCGTAAGAAGTAACATACAGACAGACACAGAAACTTATTTTCGTATTTATAATATTAGTAAGGATATGTCGGATGTAACAGGAAGATCGCCTAATCCGTATTTTCGTAAATTCGCGGGTTTCGCGAAAACTCTGAATAAGGCAGATGTAATCCCATTAGGCGCGATCTTACTAAACAGATCTAGTAATTTCGGTAAACCTCGAAATCAACTAATTGGCGAAGTCAACAATTCAAAGTAGGTGACGGGACTAGGGAGGGTGGGATCTAGATCTATTCAGTAAGATCGCGTAATGAGACCTCTACGTCTTATTCCAAATTTTCGCGAAACATCAAGCGCTCACGAAAATAATATATGATTTATGTTATCCGTTGCTGACACGAGGTATGTAGGTATAGTGTTATGCAGAAACGACATATTTAGACTAAACATTAGTGCCAAGTTACACTTCGGTGACATACCGAGAAGCTATACTTGTTTTCGCAATGATAAATTGTTGATAGGTTCATATTATGACCTAGAAAACATTGTCATCGAAATATATAGATATCCTAACTAATATTATAAATACGAAAGTAAGTTTGTTTGTTTGTTACCTTTTCACACCTAAACCATTGAACCGATCATTCTGAAATTTTGCATATACGTTGTCAGGTGTACAGAGACGGACATAGGGTACCTTTTATCCCGAAAAAAAGTACTGTTCCCGAGGAAAACAACAATAACGTTCATAGATGGCGCCACGTGTCTTCCGAATCATGATTGAATTATATTATTATCGAAATTTTAGTAGTATGATAAGAGTTGATTGTCAAATTCTAAATTAACGCGAGCGAAGCCGCGGGCAAAAGCTAGTAGGTACATTATATTAGCTCAATTTAATTGGGAATCTACTTATACATACTTGTATTTATAACTAGCTTTTTCCCGCGACTTCGTCGGCGTGAATGTCGGTTATCGCGGATGCAGACGAAGTCGCGGATTAATAAATGTGTAGTTAACTACACACATCAAAAGTGTCTAGGGATCAAGCATTTTTATGCGGATTTCTTGAGATTGAGATGTGGCTTTGTAATAAATTTATGATTTTATAAATTTATATGGATCCTTTTTGGTGCATTTCATAATTTGAATCAGGAACTGTGAATCAAATTCGAGTAAAAGATGAAAATCAGCTGTCAATATTTTCCCTATAAAAACATACAACGCATTGAAGACATTATTAGTGCTACTGTTTCCCTACTACTGATTAAAACCAACGTTATTATGGAGCGGCGACGTCATTTAAGCAGGGAAGAAATGCTCAGAGCCGTGGGAATGATAGAAGCTGGTTCCCGGCAACGTACTGTGGCTTTAGCTCTGAATACAAGTCAGAGTGTTATCAGTCGACTTTGGACACGTTACCGAAGCACTGGTACCGTGGCTGAGCGCCATGCAGGACGGTATCGCTGCACCACACGGAGACAAGACCGATACATTCAAATCTTAACTCGAAGAGCTCCAACAATAACCGCCATGATGTTAGCCGTGAGGCTTCATCACTCTTCAGGGAACTTAATTAGCGACCAAACAGTCAGAAACCGCTTGCATGAAGTGAACCTTCATTCCCGAAGACCGCTACGGGTACCACCTATAGCAATGCACAATCGTAGGATTCGATATCAATGGGCTCTTGGACACAGAAATTGGGCAGAAGAACAATGGCGTTTCGTGTGCTTTTCTGATGAGTCTCGTTTTGGTATGAGACCGGATACAAGACGTATACGACACTGGAGAACCCCTGGACGCCAACAGCGATTAAAATCCTGCCAGGAAGTCCATCCTTATAGTGGTGGAACCATCATGGTATGGGCGGGTATTTGGATCGGCGGAAGAACTGAGTTGATTTGGATCAGAGGCAACCTCAACGCTCAAATTTATGCTGAGACGATTGTATCAGACGTCATCGTTCCTCTACAAGCGCAAATCGGTCCCTTATTTCAGTTAATGCATGATAATGCACGACCGCACACCGCAAGAGTTGTAAGACAGACTCTCGCCGCAGCTAACATCAATGTCCTGCCCTGGCCTGCTCAGTCGCCAGACTTGAACCCGATTGAGCATGCATGGGATATGCTACAGAGAAGAGCTCTGCCGAATATGGAGGGTATCCAGTCGCAAGAAGACCTTTTTTTGTTGTTGCAACGAACATGGGCGGCCATTCCACAGCGTGATTTGGATGAACTCATTTTGAGTATGCCAAACCGATGTTCTTGTGTTGTTAGTGTTCGCGGTAGAAACACGGATTATTAATTGTTTAAGTTACCCAATAAAATTTTAAAGAAAACTGTTATTTCAGTCTTTTTTTCGAACTTTTGTGTTAGTGGTTCAAATGTCAAAAATCCCTTTATTAGGAAAATGGCAAATTTCTTTATTAATGCAAAGGTGACTTGGTTTATCGTTACTGTGACAAACGAAAACACTTTATTTGATGAATCCTTAAAGAAAATTTTAATTAATATCAATCAGGAGAAAAGTTATTGCAAAAATATATGTTGATCCCTAGACACTTTTGATGTGTGTAATAGACTGAACGTTTGTTGGGCTGTTCGCTGACATCGCGGCATTTTTTTTTACTTTTAGCACTTCTAAACGAAAGGTCCGATTCGAATAATTTAAAGAACATTTTACATGTACATAATGAACCTTGATTATTAAGCTTTTTACTTGGATAAGGATTAATATTATAATAGGAATGTCTTCATCTTTCGTTTCCACCCGTGTTTTGATACCCTCACAGACTTTTTATTGAATAATGAAGAGTACTATAAACATGTAGTACATAATTTTTTTGTATCATCAATAGTTTTCGCAGCGCGCGTCAATTAATAACTTTTATAAGCAAATGTTTGATACCTTGGGTTACATTATTGTAATTTATTTACGGATCCCTACTTTTTTGGTACTAAAATATAGCCTATAGCACTCAGGGATAACGTAGCTTCCTATTGGTGAAAGAATTTTTGAAATCGGATGAGTAGTTTCGGAGATTACCTCCTACATACAAACAAACAAACAAATTTTACCTCTTTATAATATTATAGTATAGATAAATCAGTAGACCTAGCGATCTGAAAATAGTAAGCATTTTTTTTAAAAGTACCAGAGTCGTGCCAGTGGATAACCAATAGAATTAATTTCGATCATTTTTGGAATTTTTGTCTATTTTTCTGTTTTCGATTTGTTTGTGCCCGCATCACGTAAAAAGTTTTAACTCAATGCGGTTGACTTTTATAGGCTAATATTGTGCGTATCTCGGCTCGGAGTAACATTTAATTTTTGTTTCATCGTAATCGGTTCGCTCAACCAAAAGATATTAGAATTTAAATTTATCAAGGTTTAGTTATTGCGACTCAATATTGGTTTCAGGGGGTCTACTCCCTAACCACGAAGTCCGTGGTTTCGGCCTTAGTTACGAGCGTTTCCTACTCCCTATCACCTATGGACATACGATTATTTCCAGGCCCGAACTAAGAATGAATGACAACACGATTTGACAGTTGTCCCTACTACCAATGTGTTTTTGTCAGTCCGAAAAGTTGAACTTGACACTTGTTTTGTTCACTTCTACGTTTCGGGCTACTTTCGGACGGGCGACTAACTTCGTTGACTGACTTAGGGAGTAGGCCCCCAGACTTGCACGTGGACAGAGTCACGGGCACAGCTAGTAAGTAAATAAATCAGTTTTTTTCTTATCTTTAGACACATACATAACAGACATTTATTTCACATGTGTTTCCTTTGTCATTATAGATACATAAACTCACGCCTTTTTCCCATGGTAGTAGCCAGAAACAGTAGAACGCCACATGTTACGATCCTTACATACTCCTTTCACTTCGTCCACGGTCATACATCTTGTCATACACGCACGCCGGTTGAAAGTACTACGCACCTGTCCTTTTTGAAGAACATCACCATCTTATCTTTAGAATTTCTCCTATATCGTGGGGTAAATTGTATGACACCCAGACCCAGAAAAAAAGAAACTAAAGATACTTTCCGGGATTTTTTGTTTGATTACCAACGCCATGTAAATACCTACTTACCTACAGGGTGTTAACGAAATCGTGTAATTCCTTCAAACCACGTGATCTACTGGTGATACAGGTTAAGCCAAAAAGGGAATTTTCGAAAAACAACAAAAAAAATAAAAATTTTTGGTTTTCAATTTCTGAGTCTTTTTAGAGCCTTGAGTTATCTGACTGCAAAGAGCGATATCGCGTTAGTCGTTCCTGCCAGCCGTGTCGCCGTACTTTCATTAATTTATGCGTGGCATCGAAATGTTCACACAAATAAAATATTTTTTTTGCAAAAAAAAAAGATAAGTATTTTTTTTTTACTGAATCCTTATTAGGTTGTTTAGATACGATTGGTAACAAAGCCGCATGAAAAAAAAAAGAATTTAATTTTTTATTTTTAATCAAGCTAAATCCCGTGCGGGGCCTGTCTACACCAGTAGTAGATCATGTGGTTTTAAGAAATTACACGAATTCGTTAACACCCTGTATATTCGTTACCAAATCGAGTAATCAAATTATAATTGATTATAATAAGTCTACTGCTGGACATAGGCCTCTTTTAAACAAGGAAATGGCCATACTTGCCTCTCACTCCTGTGGCCCTACTAGGTACATACTGATATCGGGACTTCGCATATTTAGTGATAAGCGCGGGACTATTCAAGGTTAGTCGGACAGGGGGACTCACTCATCCGAAAGTACACATAATAATGAATAACTTTTATTCTGCAACTTTCCCCAAAACTCAATAGTTTAAGAGAAATCCTAGCTGTTCAAAGATTTTATAAAAATACGCTAAAATCTATCTATACTCAATACTCAATACATTTATTGCACTCCACAAGTTAAATAGATGTTACATTAATATAAGAAACATGTGTGGGCCTTGTCAGGCACGGCAAATGTAGGAGAGAGGAGGAAGTATTAAACTTCTCTAAAATCTAAACTTCTTAAAAGGGTATTAAACCCTTTTTAATTTCGTATTATTACTTATTCTTTATATTAGTTTTATTATTATTTTATGTAATTTCATTAATTTACTTAGTTGGGTTTTGAGAATCATATTTGAATTTTAAGATAGATACTCAGCTATGATCAGCTGTGTTTGCTTTGCAGTTTACGTCATATCTGGGATCACAGATTAGAAGCTCCAGTTTCTTTCATTTAACTAACGAAAGGAAAAAGAAAAAAAAAGTTAAGTAGGTATAGGTAAGGAAATAAAAATTATCGAATTTTGACAAACAGTCATCAGTGATACTTTAAAGGTACTATTCCGAACTGAGTTGCCAACGGCAACTGCCGACAGCACGTGCAGCGGCTAGAGGTGACGCTGGTGTGGCGAGTGTCGTACGTGGTGCAAATTCATGCAGTAATTTTTTAATCCTTATACCTACTTAACTTTTTTTTTCTGTTTCCTTTCGTTAGTTACAAATGAAAACATGTAAATGAAATAAAATGGACCTTCTAATCTGTGACCTGACCCCAGATGACCTAAACTGCAAAGCAAACACAGCTGATCATAGCTGAGGATACATAGATTTTAGTGTATTTTTTTTAAATTTTTGAACAACTAATTCTCTGAAACTATTGAGTTTTGGGGAAAGTTGTAGAACAAAAGTTATTCATTATTATGTGTACTTTCGGATGAGTACCCCCTGTCCGACTAACCTTGTATACGTCACGTCGCAGTCGTTTCGGCTCCGGTTCCCACATAAGTAGGTATAATGTTGGAGTCGGATCATGACTATAATAAAACAAACAGACACCAGTAGAAATAAATAAACAGTTCTAATCTACGAGTATATCCGTCCAGCATACATAGATCTTTGTACCTATAGTATTGGTTCATTCGTCAGATGATCTATCATTGCGCTCTTGGACCCTAGTCTTCATAGCAATAGGTAGATACATATTTAAAACGTGGGAATAAATATAAAGGAATCACTACATAGTATAAAACAAAGTCGCTTCCCGCTATCTGTCCCTATGTATGCTTAGATCTTTAAAACTACGCAACGGATTTTGATGCGGTTTTTTTTAATAGATAGAGTGATTCAAGAGGAAGGTTTTAAGCTATAAAACGTACACGTGCGAAGCCGGGGCGGGTCGCTAGTTTGTGATAAGATAAGAACGGAAGTATGTGGTTGTTTTGTGGTAGGGAATAAGAATGTTTCTGTGGAACAATTTGTTAGATAGCGTAAATAGAAATATGTATTGTGTGTAACAGGGTCACAATTTATTAAAATATCGAAATAGTACCTACATTATGGTTTCGCCGTAGGTAATCTATGAATCAAACTTCTCCATCCAAAGTATGTTAGGTAGGTACACCTAGGTACAAACTTTCGCTATAAGAAGTTTTTAAACTAACCTCAAACAAACAAACGAACCCTAATTTGCATAATATTTCTACTTTATACTTATACTTCATTTATTAAAGCATTAGACAAAACATAAACTTGTACTATTTATTCTGTGCATAAACTAAACGGCATGAAAAAGTGTAATATATTAACTACCTACACTATTGCTTCTAGTAGCTGAGTTTCGAGACAGTTTAATGTGTCTCTTATTTTGGTAGGCTAATCTTAATAAGCTGAAACTCTTCATAGAGAAGTAGGTCAAAAGATATTAATGCCCATATTAGCCATATTTGTTTGATGCTAAATGAAGTAGGTATAGGTAGTAGGTACTTACCGTCCGCGAGGCCTAAGCCTAAGCTGAGCTTTGCATTTGTGTGAGAATGAATACAGACGCGTCCTTTACTTGGTTTAAACTGCTTTATACTGCTTTTTGGCAATCGATTCTATGTGCACTCACACAAATGCAAATCTCAACTTACGCCTCGCAAGTTGTACCTACCTATGACGAAGGACGTTAACGTGCAAAAATTCGTCATTTGGCAAATAATAGAACGCTCCTTCCCTACCAGTTGGTTCCGTAAGAGGCGACTAGGGATTACGTTAAGTGTCCTGTTTGCTGATAACAACAAACTGGGATTTTCAAACCGTCTTCCAATGGCGATTATGAGAATTTCTCGTTGACCATACATTGTAGCAGCCATTGAGAGGTTCCTTGTTTAGCTACGGACTTTTACGGACTAATATGTGATAAGTAAAAGAAAATGTAACCATTGTATTGTAAACATTGTTAGCAAGATTTCAAACTCGAACAAATAGGTACCTACTGAGTTTTGAAGTATGTACTTACGTTGCCGGTACTTCCGATAACCGAAGTACTCAAGTTCGCATTCAAGACAACCTCATTGAAGTTTTGTTTGCTACAACTTGCGCCCGAAGGCGACAGTTCACTAACATCCTTTGTTTGTTCACAATCCAAATGACTATAAATAGTAATTGGGTCGGCTTTTCTTTCTGTCCGACTGGAAAAGGACACTGTCGGCACTATAACTATGTTGGGACTTACGTATTGTGCGAAATACGAATCCTTCGACATTATTCACCTGGATATTCATTTACTTCTTGTTTTTGTGGGTATGTAACGAGAAATTACACTTTCGAGTATTCAATAAACTATCACTGATGTCAATAAATTCTTTTTTCTGTCGTTGACTTTCAGCTTTTGAGCAAAAAGTTTTTAAATCGCTACTAAATACGAATTTTCTCCCACCGATTGTTTACGTTCTTAGGCGCGTTAAGTAAAACTAATAACTTATATTTGAAACGAAGGAGTTATTTAACGGTTTATGACACAACATTTGTTTTTACTGTTTATTTTGAAGGTACATAACCTATAATAACAATGGAAATGAAAAAAAACGCCGGCAGGCCGCGCGCGAACGCGATCTCTGCAATTGAACGACAGATAACGAATGACCGGCGGCCGCGCTGAGCGAGAATGACTGAGAGACTGAATTAAATGAGCAAAATGAATGCACGCACACTGCACATGTATTGTTTGCAAAGCAAAATGTAGACCATATTAACAATTTTTTTACATTAGTATCGATAAAAATAGTGCAGTCATTACTTTGCGGAAATCCATGACATACAAATAAATAATTATGCATTTTTTACAAATTGCATATTTGTAGTTAGGTAATAAGACTATCGATTAAGTACCTACTTATTTCCAATCTAAGTAAGTAGGTACTTGTTACAGCTGGTCTGAGGTTCGTGTCAATGAAATAAAAAATTAGGATGTAAGTCGACTGTCGAATCGTTCTGAATCGAAGGGTTCATACTTGCACAACTAGGCATAAAGTCACTCTATACCTCTGTCAGGCAGTCACAGTAAACCTCGAACTAGGGTTGAAATATACTTGCAAAATTCAATTCCAGGGCTTCCAAGTACGAGTACCTATGTAAAAATACGAGGGTCGAAAACTAGGGTTCAAAATACTTGAAAGTATTTGGCAGTAGGTATTAGGTCTACTTCTTACCGTACGCTACGCACTCGGGCACCTTCGGAATACTTCAGGCACGGCCACCGAGCCCCGAACTCGCAACCAGCGCCTGACCGCTGCGCTGCCGCGCAACAAAGTCGCCGCGAGCCCAGCGCCCTCGGCTTCGATTGTTGAAAATACTTGCATAGGAAATTGATTCGTGTTTTCATAATTGTAAGGAGCATAATCGTATTTGCGAAAAAAAACAGGAAGTTAATTTTTCACGAATACTTTTGTTCTCCTAATTTATAGGACGACATAGATTGATTTCCTATGCAAGTATTTTAATTCTGGTGTGTTCTACCTCTGCTGCGCCTAACTAGCAAATAGTTTCACACTTGCAAGTATTTCCCGTCCGGACCAGAGCGCCCTACTTCGAAGTGAAGCCCTGGTTTTAAAACCTGGTAGCGTAAATACGTCTCATCTCTACCTTGAACAGTCAACGGATGCGCTTGCTACCACAACAACGCAACGCGGGTTCTTAAAATGGCGCTAAAATAAATACATTCTACATTATTACAGCATGACGTATGTATGTAATGTAGAATGGATTCGGATTCGACGTACACACGGCTACACATCAAGCTATACATTTCCAGTTTACACTGACCTCTTATTGTAAGGAAATCCTATACAATGCGAGATCAGCTTATACTGGAAATGTATAGCTTGATCTGTAGCCGTGCGTACATCCGAAAACCATGAAGTCTGCTCATCATTCTGTACACACGGCTACACATCAAGCTATACAGTTCCAGTTTACACTGACCTCTCATTGTAAGGAAATCCTATACAATGCGAGATCAGCTTATACTGGAAATTTATAGCTTGATCTGTAGCCGTGTGTACATCCGAAAACCATGAAGTCTGCTCATCATTCTGTACACACGGCTACATATCAAGTTATACAGGTCCAGTTTACACTGACCTCTCATTGTAAGGAAATCCTATACAATGCGAGATCAGCTTATACTGGAAATTTATAGCTTGATCTGTAGCCGTGCGTACAAATTTTACTACGGGAAAAACGCTGAATTCGTGAAAGAAAAATCTGTTGTTCCTTACATTTTGTTAAGCAACCTACTACTAACTACATACGTACTAACTACATACACGTTGCAGACAGACCTAATACCACGGACTAGGAAAAATAATACAATAAAAGTGTTCTGAAACAATCAATATAGGTCATGGTACTAATGTGTCTGCCTACCATATTGTTATTAGAATTACACCTTAATGACACGACCTGGGCGGTCATAAGTAGGTTACTGAATTGGTTTAGGCATGGGGTCTCAACTCGAACAAATTATAATTAGTCTTACTAAAAAGTTCATAGATGGCAGCCTGTGTTACAATTATGAAATTAACAATCACTAAAAAGTGTTAAACGGCAGATTTTGGTTGAAGTAAGAAGTACTAAAAATCAAAACATCCTTGCTTAATCTTGATTTATGTAATTACACACACAAATCACGTATTTTCAACAAAAAAGATAAATGAAGTCTTATAGTTCAATTCGAACCCATAGAATGATAAAGTAGTTAAAAGTAGCCATTGTCGGTCATTTTGTTTAGAGCTGTTTACAGTAGATGGCGCTTTACTCAATTTGTCCGGTTATCACTCCACAACACCTAAATAAGTTCAATTTACGTTTAGTTGTTTCATTTCAAGGAAAATCTAAAAATCTTTTTTTTAAATCTATTGCAAAGATTTTTATTAATATTTTTTTGGCGACTTTTCTCTGTTTCATAAAGAAGCCTACCTAAAAAACTCAGTATTTTCATATTCAAATTTTGAATTTCGCGGACTAATGTACGGTTTTTGCTAAATAAGTGCGCATACACGTAGAAAGCGGAGCGGGTTGTCGGCGTCGATCTGCCAGCGCTTGTCGGTGCTGCCCGCGCAGTTAGTCGGCGCAGGTAGTTTCTATACTGTGTGGCGAACAGCACCGACAAGCTCCGAACTTCTCCGACAATTTCCGACCTGCTCCGATCAGCGCTGGTAGGCCGTCATTTATTGCTGTATTTGCAAGGGAACAACGCGTATTTGTGTTAAAAAAATGCGGTTCTGGTATCAGATATGTACAGACGCCAGCACATCAAGCTACTACAATCTGTGAAATTTCTTTAATAGATTTTCATCTTTATCGCAAAAGCATAAGGTTCAAGGTTGATTGGGAAAATTTTACAGTTTCGGGTAGGTTAACCTGCTAGCGTCTGTATATTTGTGCGAAAGACATTTCCGCGAAAGACACTTGACCACTTTATTATCTCACACGTTTCCCCTCCAGAAGATGGGGGTCATGGGGGAGGTCAAAATCAAAATCCAAGATGGCGACTGTGAAATGTTACAAAATATGCGTAATGGGTGTCGTTTCCGCGGTTCTCGGAGGCGCAGAAGATGAAAATGAGGTCAAAGTCTAAATCCAAGATGGCGGATGCAAAATTTTACAAAATATGCGTCATGTGTGTTGTGTCCATGGTTTTCGGGGGTGCTGATGCCGAAAATGAGGTCAAAGTCAAAATCCAAGATGGCGGCTGCAACATTTTACAAAATATACGTCATGGGTGTCGTTTCCGTGATTTTCGGGGGCGCTGATGCAGAAAATGAGGTCGAAGTCCAAATCCAAGATGGTGGCTGACAAATTTTACAAAATTTGCGTCATGAGTGTCGTTTCCGTGGTTTTCGGGGGCGCTGATGACGAAATGTGGTCAAAGTCAAAATCCATATCTTACAGCCTACATCCAAGGTGTAGGCTGTAAGATTTTGCCCATGACTCACGCATACTCATTTTGTAAAATTTGGTAGCCGCCATCTTGGATTTTAACTTAGACCTCATTTTTGGCATCAGTACTCCTGAAAACCATGGACACGACACCCATGACGCATATTTTGTAAAAGTTCGCATCCGCCATCTTGGATTTTGACTTTGACCTCATTTTCATCATCAGTACCACCGAAAACTATGGAAACGACACCCATGACGCATATTTTGTAAAATTTCACAGCCACCATCTAGGATTTTGACTTCGACCTCATTTTCGTCATCAGCGCCCGCCAAAACCATGGACACGACATACATGACGCATATTTTGTAAAATTTTACAGCCGCCATCTTGGATTTTGATTTCGACCTCATTTTCGTCATCAGCGCCCGCCAAAACCATGGACACGCGACATACATGACGCATATTTTGTAACACAGCCGCCATCATGGCCATCTCGCTGACGCCTTACAAGACGGCCGAGACGTATCTTAGCGAGTCTGTACTGTAGTTAGTTGTTTGGCTGCGCAATGAATCTTTTAGATACGAAATTGTCTACTGCGCAGCTAATCAGCTAACTTCAGACTCACCAAGATACCTCGGCCGTATTGTACCTACAAGTAGTATAGACGCCAAGGCGCGAAATTGGCGCGAACCCCTGTTTTTTCCCTACTAAAAATCGCTCAACGCAACTAAGGGGCCATCCATTAATTACGTCACACGAATTTCATGATTTTTTGACCCCTCCCCCGTTCTTGTCACAGCTGGTCACATTTATGAAATTCCCCCCTCCCTAGTGTGACGTAACATATTTTGCAATTTTAAATCTAGAAATTTTTAAAATTAAATTAAAACAGCAAATCAAACATTAGTTTTATTTCCATTTAATTATGAGATATATTAGATTTTGAAATGTGACGTCACGAAATTTAGGACCCCTTCTCCCCTAGTCACACAATGTCACACTTCGTCGACCCCCTCCCCCCCTCTTAACGTGTGACGTAATTTATGGATGGCTCCTAAAGATGTTTTCACTTCAAAAACTATTTCGCCAACTCGAGATAACTTTTTTTGTGCCTATTGTTATTATTTGTCCTTGAGCGCACGGGTGATGTATATGTAGGTACCTAGAGAAACTATCTTAACAACGCCATCTAGTAGTATCTATGCCACCTAGCATCGATGCCACGTAATATCCAGGCAGACTGTTAGATGGCGTTGTAAAACTAAAGCCTCGGGCAATTAGCGAGTCGCTGATGCTGCCATCTGTTAAAAAAATGGAGGAAGAAAAATAGCCAGATCAATAGCCAGACTTAGGGAGGTGTCATTTCTCTGTATGGGATTGGGTATCTGTACGTAGTATTATATGATCTGTGGTTTAGGTTAGGTTATCAAGAAGATCTGCCGGTGCCGGGGTCGCGGTGCATGCAGCTGCGAATCCCGCGACCCCGGCCAATGGTCAGGAGAAGGAACACCGTGGGTTTCTAGCCAGTAAGAGTCCGGCATAACCCTTCGCCTTCCACGGGCATCCATGAGGATTTTCCCACGAGAAAAAAAAGGTTATCAAGAAAGAATTCATTCCTGTTTTAACGCTCACAAGGAGTACACGCAACTTCTTAGGGTTCCGTACCCGAAGGGTGCCAACGGGACCCTATTACTAAGCCTACGCCCTGTCTGTCACAAGGCTTTATCTTTTTATGTATGTTAATTATGGCAGTTCTTATCAATATAACATAGCGTTAAAATAAACTTAGAAGTTTAAAAGCGATTGTTTCAAGATGTCGGTAAAGTTGATTCATTTCGATTTCGTTACACTTGATACCGATACAAAAAATTCAACGCACAAAAACACTTTCACTTAGCGCAATATACATTGCTGCTTTTAATTCATAATCGTACATCAGTATCGGTGGAAGCCAGCAATGTATGCAAGGTCAAACGATTCGCTCGAAACCGGTTCATGCCATATTTTTTTAGAAAGTACCTATAGTTTTAACATACCACGTCGTTCTGCGAATGTTCAGTATTATGTTCGTATTGTGTATGTTCACTAGTATTTTAGTTTATTAAGCTGTTTTTTATTAATAAGTGTAAGTGATAATTTTGCTGTGTTGATATTATTTTAAAAGTTTTGTTGTCGAGTGTGTTTTTCGAGGTGTCGTATTTGTCAACATATGGGTTCATGAGGTCGTCTTTCGTCGGCGGAGAATTTATCTTAACGGCCACTTAAGTTGCGACCGGATAGGATATCTTCTTACAATAATAGTTTTGTGCATACTAACCTACTTACGCATCTCAACAAAAAATGACTCCAGACTTAAGCGTTATTTATTACACTATTCAATTTGTCGGGCCAGGTTTAAAAGAGTCCCGACACTTCCGAGTCCCGACCGAACGGACCGAGTGCCCTGTTATTATTGCACTCAATGATATTCTAAGATTTATTAGAATATCATTGATTATACTACACTGAATAAGAGTTAGGGACCCTAGGTTATCTAATAAGGATGGAATCCTTTCAATTATAGTTTTGTGCATACTCGAACTAACCTACTTAAGCATGTCAACAAAAAAAAAACCCGCAAGACTTCATTAATATTTTCACTTAGATATACATATTAGTCTCAACGAAGCCGATGTTTACGCATACTGTACATCAAATTAAGTAACATTGAGAAAAAATAATTCCGGGAAAACTACTTTCTTTCTTCTTTCTTTCTTTTCTTCTTTCTTTTAAAAAACGTTGCCCCACACTAAGATTTCTCTTGTATCGTGGGTGCGTTTACAGACACAAATCTCACAAACAAACGCCCAGACCCGGAACAACCATCTGTAGGCCATACAAATTTTTGTTCCGTGTGGGAATCGAACCCACGACCCGTAGCGCAGCAGCCAATCGCTTAGCCACTGCACAAAACGTGTCGTCTCTCTTCTCGTCGACTTTAATTTTTAAGTATTTAAAAACAGCTGTTACTCGTAGCACAGCTCGGAGCGCGCAAGTCCGCGCAACGTAAGCGCGCGCTGCGCAGATTGAACCTAAATTTGTTTTTTTTTTGTTAATAATTTTTATTTAGAAGAATATTTAGTAATAGGTATCACGTAAACTTCGTTTTCATAAATAACGTTAAAAAAAAGTAATCAGTTATTTCTTAGGTATACCTACGGTATACCTACGGCCCAATACAAAAAAAAACTTGCAAAATTTTAAAGCTCTGGTTAGGGCACGTTACCGTTCTTTAAACTTTAAGCCCGGGAACAGACTTGTAACACGCCACGCCTTGCGATGCGACATGAATGTAACGGGCTCATGAATGAGGTCATCAATAGCAACTGTACTCTTTGATCAATAGGCACACGTGTGGTGTCGAGTCTACACGTGTCGTGGAACCTTGAGCTTCTCTGACATGATTATTTTTCATCTCCTTCAATCCACTACCACTATAATTATCAACATCATAATTAGCCTAGTTCTGTCCCACTGCTAGGCACCGGCCTCTTCTCAGAACGTGAGGGCTGAGGCCTTAGTCCACCACGGTAGCCTCACAACACAACATTGTACATTTTTTGGAATTTTTCTGTAGTGTGCGGGTTTCCTCACGATGTTTGCAAGTGATGATCAAAATATTGTGATCTGCACATGAATATGACAAGTCACAGGTGCTGGCCGGGATCGAACTTAGACTCTCCTACATGGAAAGCGAGCGTTCAACCGCTAGTCTATCAATGAATCCTAACTAATATTATAAATTCGAAAGTCAGTCTGTTTGTTACCTTTTCACGCCTAAACAACTGAATCGATCATCCTGAATTTTCGCATATACGTTGTCAGGTGTACAGAAACGGACATAGGGTACCTTTCATCCCGAAAAAAAGTACTGTTCCTGAGGAAAACAACAACAACGTTCATAGATGGCGCCACGTCTTTCGAAACATGATTGAATTATATTATTTTAGAAACTGTAGTAGTGTTAAGAGTTGATTGTCAAATTCTAAATTAACGCGTGCGAAGCCTCGGGCAAAAGCTACTATGAACATAATTCTTTTTTTTTTTAATATCTCTCGAAACCATTTTAAGTAAACAGTTACTAAAGTTAACAAATAGTCTTATGTAATGACTCGCTGCACGTGTTGGGCAACTGTAAGAGAAGTGAGTAATTGATTAATAAATAAATAATATCAAAAAATATCTTCCCAACAGCCGAAACCAGTACCAGCGACGGCAGCCAAGCAGCCGGCCGCCGCGGCACCAGCATCGTCCGGGGCTTCCGACCTTAACGATCAGATCACCAAGCAAGGCGACTTGGTCCGCTCACTGAAAGCTGCTAAGGCCGATAAGGCTAAAGTCGACGAAGCCGTCAAGGGCTTGTTGGACCTCAAGGCTAAATATAAGGCGGCTACAGGACAGGTGAGTTGATGATATGTACTTTAAAATATTCCAGACGGACCGATGATATGAAGAAGGTAGCTGTAGTGGACTGAAATAAGAAGGTGGAGGACTCTTGAGCCAATTCTGGAGAGCCCTATGTCGCAGTAGACTGCGATGAGGTGAATGCGATCGGACGGCCGTGTAATTCATGTTTTACGTAAAATATTATAAACATAAAGAATTTCGCGGACTGACTGATCACTCACTCTGTAGGATTTCTGCAGTTACGTGGGTCAACTATAATACTTGTTCCATGATCTTCTTCTGTCGTGTCGGCGAGCTATACAAGAAAGCTTATACCGTGGTGAAAACATTAGTTAGTAATAGGGCTTTCAAATACTTACCGGATTTTTTCAATACGGGTATCAATATAATATCGGTATATTAGTGCGTTCAATACCGTGATCACGTGATCACGGTATGATCAAGTTTAATTAGGACATTAATAAAATTATTAAAATACGTCTTTTTATTTTCAAATCAAGTCTTTATAGTTTTACTTTCTAAAAATAATAATTCAAAACTCTCATAATAGTATAACAATTTGGTATTGAATGATTATAAGGACTAGGAATGTTCAGACACCACTATGTCTTGAACTTCACTGCACTACTGTGACAGTTGAGGAACTAAATGAAACAACTTGTTCCTTGAAGAGTAATTAATTTAATATAAAATGTCCTGCTTATATGTATACAACACGGAAAATCTTAACACCGCCATTCAGCGGAGTGACGTCACGGCACAACTCCATCTCTGGTGTGAGGGAGTGTACTAATGCACTCGGACCGATAAGAACTACCGATTGTTAAACAACGCCATCTATGACTTGCGTACATGAACTACGATAAGATCATGCTTGCTACGTTTCATGCGTCAACATCCCGCCCACCATGGACAGACTGTCCGTAACTGACATTTTGATAACAAGGGTGTATAAACTATGTGGTAGCTTCAAGTTTGTTACGAAGGTTAATCGAATGTGGACTGTAAACAATAATTTCTAAACCAGCGCAACTTCTACCATTACTAAAAATAAACAGGATACATGTGAAGATATAAAACAAACTAAATTAATCAATAAATTTCAAATCACTATAAATAGTTATTGTGAATGACAACATACTGTCATTCGCCAATCCATACTAAATAAGTGTGCATACTTAAGTAGTGACAGGCAGTACAATTAATTTTGAGACTGGTCTCTTTATGATTGTGCCCTTACAGCGTAAAGACACTACTCGTGTGACCTTGTCCGAGCCAGAATGCTTATCAACAATTAAACCGTGGAGCCACCTCGTGGGAGGTAAATCGTCCTCCATAACTAACACCACATCACCTACGTTCGGTTCCATAGTATGATGCGCCCATTTGTGTCTCTGGTGAAATTGAACGAGATACTCACGAGACCACTTGCGCCAAAAATCCTGGACCATGCGTTGGGTTAAATGCCATCTTTTTAAATTGCTAATGTTTGAGCCTTCGAAATTAGACTCTGGTGCGTGAAGTAAAGGCTCTCCTATCAGAAAATGACCCGGAGTGAGAGGACACGGATCCTCGGCATGGCAGCTCAACGCTGAAATTGGCCTAGAGTTAAGACATGCTTCTATTTGTGCTAAAACTGTTGTCATTTTTTCGAAAGTCAGAGTACTGTTGCCTATCACCCTTTTGAGGTGATGCTTGCAAGACTTCACCCCGGCCTCCCAAAGTCCTCCAAAGTTTGGAGAATGAGGTGGGATGAAGTGCCATGTTGTGCCATTGGTTGCTAACCACTCGGCAATGTCGGTTGCTACTCTAGATCTTTCGTGGTTAAACATTGTTCTCAATTCCTTATCAGCTCCCACAAAGGTAGTGCCGTTATCACTCCACATTTCACTACAATGGCCTCTTCTTGCTGTGAAACGCTTGAAAGCCGCTAAAAAGGCTTGCGACGTCATGTCACTTACGATCTCTAAGTGTATGGCCCGAGTGGACATGCATACAAACAAGGAGATGTACCCTTTGGTGGAATGGTGACCGCGGCCCTTTGCTGACCTGACGCTGATAGGACCTGCATAGTCCACACCACTTTTTAGAAAAGGTCGGCTAGCATTAACTCGAGCTGCGGGCAATGACCCCATTAATGGAGGTACAGACCGAGCGGAATGACGAATGCAGATAACGCACTTACGTACATATTGCCTAACAATACCCCTTGCGTTAATAATCCAATATTTGGATCTCAAATAATTTAAAACTAACTGAGGCCCGCCATGCAATGTCCGCTCATGAGCGTCAGCGATTAAAAGGTGAGTGAGGTGTGACTTACGAGGAAGAATCAGAGGATGCTTCGCGTCTTCATGAAGATTGGCCTTGTGTAACCTGCCACCCACTCTTAAAAGCTGTTCCTGATCCAGATAAGGATTAAGTGAGGTAAGTACCCCACTTTTGATGGATTCTCCCCTTGATTCTAATCTATCTATTTCTGATGCAAAGTATCTCCTTTGACATAATTTAATGCATGTAAACAATGCCCCTTGAATTTCAGAGTGTGTTAAAACATTATTAAACCTTGTATTATTGTCTTTATGTTTAAATTTTAAAAACCTTTTGCAGTAAGCAATCACTCTAATAAGTTTTCTTAAAGATGAATATTTTGACATTATACAATCCTCCTCACTCTCCTCATTTACTACTGTGTTGCATGCTACTACTGATTTTCTTTCTTCTAGGTTAGTTTCCTTAATTTCGCTTCGATTATAATTAATTTCTTTATTTTTCAGCCAACTGGGTCCTTGTGTCCACAACTCTAGGAAAGCGCAATCAGAAGGATTCACGCCGCGCGATGCGCTGTCTGCAGGATTATCCCTAGACTGGACATGCGACCACTGACTATTCTCCATAACGGTAAGTATTTCAGACACTCTGTTGCCAATGAAGGTCTTCCAGCGGCTCGGGTGGCTACTCAACCAGGCGAGCACCACTGTCGAGTCCGTCCAGGCATGTATGTTTTCTTTACAGATACCCAAGGTGTCGGAAACCTCACGTAGAAGTTTTGAAAGCAGCAAGGCGCCACATAACTCCAAACGAGGTATGGAAACCTGTTTGACAGGGGCCACCTTGGTCTTAGCTGCAACTAGACTAACATGAATGTGACCATTGGCATCAACACACCGAACATAGACGGCGGCTGCGTAAGCAACATTAGAGGCGTCGGAAAACCCGTGTAACTCTAGTAAGACGTCAAGTTGACTCGTGTGAAGCCATCGTGGCAGACGGAAGTCCCTAAGATGGTTAAAGTTGTTTCGATAATTAAGCCATTCCTTTAATAGGTGTTCTGGAAGTTCATCGTCCCATTCGGATCCTGCTAACCACAAGCGTTGAATAAACACCTTGGCTGTTATTATCACCGGCGCAAGCCATCCGAGAAGATCAAACAAACGAGCGATGTCAGAGATCACCTTTCGCTTGGTTATGGGGGGTTCAAGCGGAGGAAGTTGGACGGTATATCTAAACTCATCTAAATTTCTATCATAAGATAACCCTAAAATCTTCGTAAATGTATCTATTTTAAATTCTAAATTCTCCTGCTTAACAGTGCCTTCATTTATTTTGTTTAATAATTCATTACTGTTGCTGGACCACTTCTGAAGTTTGAAGCCCCCACGACCGAATAATTCATTTAGTTGGCGATAAATCTGTTCACCTTCAGCGATAGATTGACAACCCGTTAACAGGTCGTCTACATAAAAAGATGTAAGGACTCGTTCTGCCACTAGAGGAAAATCATTTCCTTCATCACGAGCTAATTGCTGTAGAGACCGGACCGCTAGATATGGCGCAGAGGATGTTCCAAAGGTGACACGCAACAACCGAATATGCTTCAATTCAGCTTCTGGATTGTCACGCCACAAAATGCGCTGATAATCAGCATCCTCATCTGCAACCTTGACCTGCCGGTACATTTTAACAATATCTGCGACCAAACTTATGGGATGGCAGCGCCATTGCATAATAGTTCGACGCAAATCAGGTTGTAGGGTTGGGCCAACCATTAATTCTTTATTTAATGATACTCCATTGTGGCCTGAACATGAAGCGTCGAAGACCACCCTAACCTTAGTAGTGCTTTTATCGTCACGAACTACTGCGTGATGTGGTAGGTAGAACGCATCATTACCTAATTCTATCTGAGGGACAACTTCAGCATGTCCCAGTTGAATGTATTCATTAATAACTGCACTGTACTCTTTCCTGAATTCCGGTTCCTTTGCTAATCTATTCTCTAGGCTGATAAAACGCCTACGGGCAATGACCTCTGACCCCCCAAGCGTGCAACCGGGCGAATCGGTTTTAAATGGTAGTTTTGCAACATACCTGCCGGTCGCGTCGCGTTTGGTGGTCTTAGAGTAGAACTCCTCACATTTTTGTTCTTCTTCAGTCAAGGTTACACTACGAACTGAGGGTTCTGACTCCAACTCCCAAAACTTACGCAAAAGGTCATTGACGTCCGATGTCTGTACTACTGTATGATAACATACAGGCCTAGAGATTGCTGACGATTGGGTCTCACCAGACAAGATCCATCCGAGTTTGGTTCTCTGTGCTACTGGAGAACCAGGCGGACCCTTGACCAAACCATCTAAAAGAACTTCGCCGACCACACGCGTACCCAACAACAGGTCAATCTTCCCAGGCGTGTGGAATGACGGATCTGCTAGGTTCAAATTCGCAATCGATGGAGAAACCTGAACAATCTTCCTCTCAGGAAGAACAGTGGTGAGTTTATTTAGCACATAAGCATCGACACACAAACAAAAGTTTGGATCTAGACGAGATTGCAATTTAAATGTCACCATTGACCTAGAGGGTACTGAACTTCCCTCGTCATCGCCTAATCTCTGTATGTTTGTGTGAGTGTATTTTTTACGCAACCCGAGGAACTGAACTGCAGCCTCTGTTATAAACGAGACTTGAGAGCCCTGATCTAACAGAGCTCTTAAATCCTTCGCAGCGCCAGTTCTGGTGGATTCAACATGGACCAGGGCTGTTGCCAGCAATCCGTGACTGTGATCCAGTTGACCAAAACAACAAATGGGTTCGTCATTCGCCGCGTTGTTACTCTTAATGGAAGTTGTGGCTAACGCGGCAGTCACAACCTCACCTTTAGCTGACGAATCAGCCTGACTGTCAGTAGTGTTGACGTGAAGCAATGAGTGGTGTTTCTTTTTACATAGTTGGCATTTTGTTTTCTGGCGGCAATTATAAACAGAGTGATTTTTTCCTAAACAATTAAAGCATAGCTTACTGACTCGGACAAAGTCACGACGTTCGTCGCAACTCTTTTTTGAGAACTGTTTACAATTACATAGTTTGTGGTCTCCAGTGCAAAGAACGCATGATGGTTTTATAGTTACATTAAATGAGCTTACATTGGTTTGCAGTTTGTTGCTTTTACTTGACTTCGAATCTAAGTATTCTAGTGATCTAAATCTAGATTCCATGAAAGTTTTAAATTCTTCAAACTTAGGTAAATCATCGCAAGCACTTACCCTTGTTTCCCATAATTTGCGGGATTCACTATCTAACTTTTCACAGACTAAATAAACTACAATTGTGTCCCAAGACTTCACATCAATACCTAAATTCTGTAAGCCATGTAAAAAATCTACAGTGTTATCTAAAAGTGATTTGACATTGGATGAAGATTCCTTTGTGATAATCGACTGACTAACAAATCTTTTTAACATACAGTTAGCGAGATATCGTTTGTTGTTGTATCTCTTGACTAAAATGGACCAACACTCTTTATAATTTGAAGCAGTAACTGGGGTATGGCGCAACAACTGCTCTGCCTCCCCTGTTAAATGTCCCTTCAAATAATGAAGTTTTTGAACTTCGTCCAAAGATTTGTTTCCATCAATGAGTGATGAAAATAAATCCCGGAACGAAGCCCACTCAGTGTATGATCCCGAAAAGGTGGGCAATGTAATTTTGGGCAAACGCACATTTGACAATGACTTATCTTTTGAACTTAAAGCATCTCTATCATGACTACAAGTTGTACCCTTCAAATTAAGTGTGTGTTCCTTTAACTCGGATTTGTACGTGATATATGCCTCTTCTGTTTTATCGTATAACTCGTTGGTAAAATATGTATTTTTTAAATCTGACTCTGCTGCTTGTCCTACAATATTTTTGTGCGTTAAACTAAAGTCTTTCCACTGGTCTTCTAAAGTTTCTAATCTAGTCGTTATATAGGCTGGAGTCAACCGCTCTTTTGGTGATTTTTTAAAGTTAACGAGACCCTTTTCTATAATAGATTTGTTTACTAATTGTATTTTAATTAGAGCCTCCATTGTGAACAAGTGTTATCTTAACAAACTAACAAATAGATACCATATGAATAGACTCAGACAAATAAGTGCAACGAGACTTAAGAGTCGATAATATGACTAAATTTACGAATTATTGATGAACTAACGTGCTAACACAATGTGTTGAAGAATGGCACACGCACATAGAACATAAGTATGTATCTTAGGTCAATAGGGACATAAGATACTCACATATGGGTCAATAGTGACCGAACACAATAAAAAGGTTCTAGTGTACTACAGTTCTAACTACACACACATATACAGTTTCAAAGTTCAGATTTCAAAGTTCTACTTACAGTTTTTCTTCTTTGACCGCACACTTACACGTAATCACTGATGATGCCGTAAAATACCACCTTTTTAACACTATTTCACTGCAATTCAAATATCACTACTGAGAAAAGCGACTGATGCGCCCCCTGCTGTTGACCACTGTCACTTCGCCGTAACCGCGTCGTCGCCGACGCGTCACTATGCTGCCACGTCGCGTCGCTGTGCCGATACTGCCGCGTCGCTGTACTGCTGCGTCACCGTGCTGCCACGTCGCGTCGCTGTGCCGACACTGCCGCGTCGCTGTGCTGCTGCTGCTGCGACACTCACTCTGCAGCTCTTCGCTCGTTCACCAATCCCACTACTGTGTGGAGATTGTTATGCGGCACTTCTGAGCGATCCACTCAGGTTTCTATGCCTCCGTCTATCCGGCTCGAAGGACCAAATGTTCAGACACCACTATGTCTTGAACTTCACTGCACTACTGTGACAGTTGAGGAACTAAATGAAACAACTTGTTCCTTGAAGAGTAATTAATTTAATATAAAATGTCCTGCTTATATGTATACAACACGGAAAATCTTAACACCGCCATTCAGCGGAGTGACGTCACGGCACAACTCCATCTCTGGTGTGAGGGAGTGTACTAATGCACTCGGACCGATAAGAACTACCGATTGTTAAACAACGCCATCTATGACTTGCGTACATGAACTACGATAAGATCATGCTTGCTACGTTTCATGCGTCAACAAGGAATGTAATCAAAACTTAAACAAAATTTTGTCATTTTGCACGTAGGCATTTCACATAGACTTTATTTATAATGTATATATTAGTAAGCAAGGTTGGTAGCGGGGCTGACTGCCCAGAGTGCGCCGGACGTACTTAAGTGTCATCACTCTTGGAGCCTCTGTTAATGCACCCCATGATTGAAATAAGTAGTAAAAATAGCGATATAAATATTCACGTTGGCATTGATGTTTTGTTTTATACGATGTGCAACTACAGCTTTAAATTCTGCTCCACTTACGTAGAATTTTTGCATTGATAACAGTTATTAAGTTTGTTGATATTTGTAATTTCAATAGAACTATTTCGTAACTTATAATTATCCAATTCTACAGAACCACGTAATTTTATAAAGTTTTTTTTTATTGTTTTGCTTGGTCGCATTTGTAGCTTTTAGTTTTTACCTAGTCCCACCTGATGGTAACTATGATAAGTGTAGACAGGGTCTAAAATGGAGCATACGTATCCAAGTAACAGAGATATACACCGTGGGCCCGAGGTACCCGAAAGATTTTAACCACGCCTTTCTGATGCTATTAAGAGTCGAATGTAATATTAAAAAAAAAGAAAAAAAAAATTATTTTGTTATTCTTTTCCTTATGAATAATTTCACTTTAGTGCTTCCTTGTAAACAATATCTTAGGTTGAACTGGCAACATTTATAAATTCTCGTGTGAGTGGATAAGAAACTTCTCACTTCACAACCATCCCCGACAAATAAGACATACGGCGAGAGGGGTATGGTAACTATGGTATGACAAAAGTCGCAACACCGCGTTTCTGGGACTTGTTACCATACATGTTTTACGATTTGTGAATTTAATTAAATAATGAATATTTCGAAAATTAAGCTTTTTTCAACAAACTATACATAGCTTTTCTTCTCCAATTTAGGGATCGGAATTGAAGGTTAAAATCTTTTGGGTACCTCGGGCCCACGGTGTAGAGGGATTCCCCTATACCTCTGGGTCTCTTATACACACGACGGAACACAGTAAACTGCTTGGCGTCAGACTTAATGTGAGGGTGGCACACACATTTAATTAGTCCTATTTCTATAAGGTTAGCCAGGCCAACCGTATAGATCCTACCACCTAGTGTGCTGGGTTTTGTTGCATCTTAAAACACGCGTAGGTATATTCCCAGCGTGCGATGAGGAAGTTTTCCATTCTAGCCCGTCAACACATACCCCCTTATTACAAAAGATGGTCTAAGAAAAACCTAGGTTTTAATATAGCCCCGTCTCTTTTTGTTATATGACATAAGAAAGTGATGGGTATATTTAAAACTTGGGTTTACCTTAGTCTTGGTTTAAACCATCTTTTGTAATAATAGGCCCATAGGATACAAATAGAACTAAACTTGTGTATTTTCTTGTATAGGATTGGAAGCCAGGCGCGGCCCCAGCTCCCGCTGCAGTATCAGCGCCATCTGGTGACGCTGCGTCCCTAGACCAACAGATTACGAAGCAAGGAGATACTGTTCGTACGCTGAAAGCTGCTAAGGCCGAGAAGGCTAAAGTGGATGAAGCCGTTAAAGCTTTGTTAGATCTCAAAGCTAAATACAAAGCCGCTACTGGACAGGTAAGTCGTTAAAGGCGCGATTCCATTGGGCAAGTCTTGCATGCAAGTATGACGTCACATTTGCGTACAAGTTGCTTACATTGGAAACATGTTTTTGAGAGTGCAAATTGCATACAGGTTTTACTTGCATACAAGTGGAGATGTTTAACAATTGAGTTGCACTGGTTGCACATCATGGGTGTCAATCACTCGTTCGCAATTCGAAAAGTGCAACTAACGTTTGTGCGTTCAATTTGCACGTTATTTGATTAAAAAAATGTACAAGTTCAAACTACCTCATACAAGTTGTAGCTTGTATGCAGGTTTGTTCAAGTTGTATGCAATTTGCAACTTGCATACAAGTAACTTGCCTAATGGAATCGCGCCTTAATAGAAATGTGTAAAATATAGTAAAAGTAGAGCTCCTTATGAAATACTTTTCCGGGAGAAGAAGTACCACCATACCTATTTCTGCTGTCAAGCAGTATATGTTCCGGCTTGTAGCGTATGGGTGCCAGGGAAATGACAGGCATATGAGACCGTATCAGCAATCCTCTTGGTGTTGTAGGTGTACACAGTATGATTTATTCAACTATGGGGTATCTATGGGGAAATCCTAAACCAAAGGAGCTACAGGAAAACTTTCTTTGGAGACGTTTGCTTATTTTTTATGAAAACATTATTGGCATTTAAATAATTTGGTCAAGTGTGAACAAAAATTAATAAAGTTGGCATTTTTTTTATTACTGTGTCGACTCAGTTTCTTGTTAATTTCAAATCATTGTAAAGAGATACAAAATCTGAGTAGCAGAAAATGGTCAAATTCAATTATAACTTTTTTTTACGTTATTGCATCTGTGTTATTTAGCCAGGAGCCCTTCATCTTCATGTGTTACTATTATTGTTCAGTAGTACATTTAATTCATGATCTTCCTCCAGGACTGGAAGCCAGGTGCAGCACCAGCTCCTAAAGCTGCCCCGAGTCCCTCCGGCGACGCTTCGTCGATAAACCAAGAGATCACCAAGCAAGGTGATCTGGTCCGCTCGTTGAAATCAGCTAAGGCCGAGAAGGCTAAAGTCGATGAAGCCGTGAAAGCCTTGTTGGAACTCAAAGCGAAATATAAGGCCGCTACAGGACAGGTTGGTGACTTTAAATGGCAATGTTGTTTTGGTAAAATAAATAAGAAGACGGTTTATTTCGTAAAAATAATACAGGTATAGTCTAGTCCGAACCAATATGAAAAACCATTTTAATAAAAATAAGTAGGTAAAAGTATATAAATGATTCAGGTGTGACATAAGATTTGATTAAACATTGCTAATTGTTAATAATAGTTTTAGATAAAAGATTGTGTACTTTTTTCAAATTGGTTTGGGCCAGACTTAACACAAATTATCAAGGATTTCATAATAAATGAAATGAAAAGAAAACAAACAAGTCAAAATAAAATAGGGTTTTTGAATATTATGAGCATTAACTACACTAAATCCACCGTCCAAAGTTCGAATCGACATAAAAAAAAATATATATAAAAAAGCGATCGATATCCTATTCTTTTTGACGTTGTCATTGCAATTATTTGAATTACTTGTCCGTCGCAAAGTATGAATTGAATTAATACGTCTCAACCCGAAAAAAACATCTAAGTACTTAAATAATAAATAAGTATGTCTATACAGGATTGGAAGCCCGCAGCAGCTCCAGCAGTTACAAAGCCAGCGCCAGCTGCAGAACGAACTGCCTCCAGTGATGCATCGTCAATAAACCAAGACATCACCAAGCAAGGCGACTTGGTCCGCTCGCTGAAATCCGCTAAAGCCGAGAAAGCTAAAGTCGACGAAGCTGTTAAGACTCTGTTAGATCTGAAGGCTAAATATAAGGCGGCTACGGGACAGGTGAGTTTGTTTTTTAATTTAAACTAGCGACCCGCCCCGGCGACGTTCGGGTAGGTTTTACAATCTTCCGGAAAAAAATGCCTAGATTAAGATGAAAACCGCATCAAAATCCATTGAGTTATTTAGAAGAAGTAAGCAGACAAACAGACAGACACGAATAGCGACTTTATACTATTTAGTTAAGTCGTATTTTTTCTGAGCTAAGGCCATGTTGTATATTGTTTTCACGGTAAGTTGATTAATTTGGCAGATGTCAGTTCATGACATGAAAATAAATTGTAATGGCGATTGTTTATGACAACTTGATTCAATATGTATTAAATCAATTTAAAAGATTAGTAAAGCGTTACCCAGAAGGTTGTTTTAAAATCAAAAACATAGAAACAATACAGTTTTACGTGTTTAACGCCATAATTATATATTACATAAATGATTTTGAAAAACCCCGACGCGTTTTCAAACTTGCGTCAGACGGTACCAGTTGCCAGAGACGTGCGTATCGATAAAATAATTTCGATAAATTTATATTAACAGAATGAATATTTTGACTATCGTAATAATAATAGACGATAGGCTCAGTTGATTGAATAATTAAAATAAGGCTCATTATAGCCCAGTTGCCTTGCAAAAGGTCGGTCAGTCCAAAATTTTGGTTAAGTGTTATGGATATGTGTTCTTATAAAAATTACAAATTTTGTACCTAGAGTGACCTCGGCGCGGTCTGCCATCTTGGGTTAAAGAACCCAAAAATGAGTTTTTATTAAATAACTCTTTATGGGTTTTATGCCAAAAATTATTCACATAATTTTGTAGAAAATTAAATTCTTATTTTTCATTCCCGACTCAAAATCAGAGGTATTTTATAGGTTTGAAGCCCATGTCTGTCTTTCTGTTTGGCTGTCTATTTCTCTCTTGTCTGTGTGTCTGTTTGTTGGCTTTTCATAAAAACACCTAACATAACACATCCAAAATTCAGGACCGACGAACCTTTCGCAAGATAAACCTCTTTTTCGCGACCCGGCTGCTGGGCTTATTATTGGTGATAAATAAACACTTATTTTCACTCATCCCATACCTGCTGGATTCATTATCACATCAGCACGTAATCGTCTATTGTTGAAGATATGCATGCTAATTGACTTAATCCTAATTACTTAAATCACGAGTATTTGAAATGTACTTATAATCACATTACAATAATTTGTCAAATTCTCGCTGAAATTTTACAAATTGTATCGATAGTTGAATCGACTACAGTCACATATCTAGCAACTCCTATTGACATGTGTCATTTTAATCTTCTTATCGTGAAAACAATATAAGAAATTTTAGTTAAAATAATTCTGACGAGTGCGCGAAGGCACTGCGCATACATGTTGTCCTAGACACTGCAGACTGTCAGAACCGTCAAAACTGTGACAGTCTACGATGTCTAGTACAAAATTTATACGCATAATGCCTTCTGGCTAGGCTTGCCAGCCGTCCCGCGAGAGCCGGGACGTCCCGTTTCTAGAGCTTTAGAGGATGCGTCCCGCGAAAGACGTTTGCGGGACGCCAATTGTCCCGTTTTATCGTACCTATACGGCTAAACCTTCGGGCACAAGTCGGAATTTTGTGAACGCACGTTTTGTTTAGCTAGAAGAGTGGTTATTGCGACCGCGAGTCTCGCGTCGAACGAACACAATTACAAAGTAAAACATTTATCAAAACTATTTAAAATAATTACTAATTGTATTTTTCGCCTCGCTATACTTTGACAGCTGGGTGCCGCTTTTTTTGCCACGTCCCGCATTTTGATTGCCGAAGATCCGGTAAATTCATACATTGAGGTTGGCAAGCCTACTTCTGGCGCTCGTTACACGTTTTCAGACAGAAAGTTCCGTACAATATGCGACTGGTCTAAAAATACTGTTTACATAACAATTATGTAGTAAGTAAAACTCACATCGTGGCATTACTAGAATAACGTTGCAAGTCAAGCTGAGTAAATAATTACAATGTTACATTGTTACGTGGCATTGTGTTAGTCGCAGTGTGCTCTTTGAAGTAACACGCCTGTTAAAGTAAAGGCTGTGGTGTAAATAAAATATTATTTGTTTATGGTAATAACATACTTTTACTTGCCAAATTGTGGATTATACAAATATATTGTACAGATATGAGTTTCAAAGAAAATTATGACTTCAAAAAAATAGTAAAATCTGTGTTTTATGTACTGTAGTTTTTACAATATATTGCTTTGTGCTGGCATATGGGTCGCAGGAGAAAAGAAAACAACGAGTGCACTGTTCGACGGTTAGATTTATTTTATGTCAAAATTATTGAGCATTACACAAGAACGAATCAGTGAATGAGTGAATCGAATGATTTAGTGTATGACAGAAATAAATGAATGTTTTATATAATACTAGCTGTACCCGGCATGCGTTGCAATGCACTTTTTCCTGCTAACTACCTACCTACTACCTACCTTCAGAAACAAAATTAAAATAGTAACAAAGAGTTAAAACTATTTTCATGCGTGCGGTAAACAAATGAAGAATATGGACATACTGAGATAATTTCGTTTTTTTTTTAATATCAAAATTTTCTTTCATAAGAACCTTCTCCTGACAATTACGAACACAACAAAAAAAGAATTAGCGAAATCGGTCCAGCCGCTCACGCGTGATACCGTGACCAAGGGAAATAGGGATTCATTTTTATATATCTAATAATATTAGAGATTTGGATTTTTGTTATATTCCAACAGTTTGAATAGTTAATAAGTAAAATAATCATACGTATGCACATATAATCAGCCTATTACTGTCCCACTGCTGGGCATGGGGTTCCCAGAACGAGTAAGGTTTAGACCTTAGTTCACTACGCTGGCCTGGTGCCGGTTTGCGGCGTACACACACCATCGAGAACTTTTTTTGGAACCCTTTCTGTTGTGCATAGTTCCTCAGGATTTTTCCCTTCAACGTTAACGCAAGTGATAATCAAATTTTGATTTGCCTATGAATTCGAAAAGTCAGATGTGCAGGTTTGAACTCAAACTTTTCTGCATGGAAGGCCAGCATCCAACCGCTAGGCTGTCACTCCTTTTAAATCAAATTAGCTTGTGCTGTACTTATAGATAATAAAATCGTAACGATGCTTAAACTGTACATTAAATATTTTTGAAAAAAAGTAAGTGCAATGCATCCGGGGAACGATAGTGATGCCAAAAATATAGTTTTTAGAATTTTTGTCCGTTTTTATGTATGAGCTTCACACCAGTGCTACTTTACAGACCCAGTTGAAATTTGGCAGCCACATCCTTTAAAGAGCGGATCAGGTTATAGGGTACAAATTATCATGCTATGGAGTGGTAGTGATGAGCAGTAACCTTATTGGTTGAAAATAAATGTGATTAGATTTAAAAAATGGAGTACGTATATTATACATATTTTCGTTGTTGCGATACAATGTTGTTTTTCGACATCGACGCGGATAAAATCGCGGGCACAGCTAATTTTCATGTCAATTGTATTAATTAGGAAAAAGCTATAGGAAAGAAACATCATTTGACATTAAAAAAATTGCCCCATGAATACAATAATGTGTACTACTTACAGTTTCAATAACATTAATAATCTATGTTATTCCAAGGACTGGAAGCCAGGTGCGACCCCAGCGCCCGCGCAGCAAGCTCAACAACAATCCCAACAACAAAATCAACAACAGTCGCAGACGGACGACAACAAACAGATCGCCGTGTTACTAGTAGAGATTGCCGCGCAAGGCGATAAGGTGCGCAGGATCAAGTCTGAGAAGGCGGAGAAGTCGGTTGTTGATGTTGAGGTTAGTTGGAACATGTTAATAACATTAATAACAAACTTGTATGTAACTACGACAACACTCGACCATAAGTACTGTTGGCGCAGTGACTGAGTGCTTGACTTCTGCACAGACTAGGTTTGTGGGTTCGATTCCCGCGCTTAACAAATATTTATACGGCCTACAGTTAATTAATAAAATAAAAAAACTGACTTACATACATTCACGCTTGTTAATCCTCGAAGGGGTAAGTAGGCATGCTGTCGTATTACAGGAGTCTGTACATGTACACTAACGTTTTGCCTCTAGTGGGACTTACACGCTTGTTAATCCTCGAAGGGGTAAGTAGACATGCTGTCGTATTACAGGAGTCTGTACATGTACACTAACGTTTCGCCTCTATTGGGACTTAACCACGTAATAGGTGGCGAGCCTATCGTAATTTTTCGGACACGAGTATTGTTCGGAGGAATTATATTCCTAATAATATACTCACATAGTATATTCTATATCACAAACATAAAATATGAATGGAATAACGTTAAACAAAAAAAAAAAAACTATTATAATATTTATTTTTAACTAGTTGTGTGTGCAATGGGATTTCCCGAACTTCAAAAATAACGATCTTCCATTCAAACTTTCATCCCCAAATTTTTTTCATAAATCCATTCTTAGTGCTCGACACAGCATGATTTTTCAATCACCGTCCAAAATTTTTGTAGGCATTAGGTATCATTCAAAGATTCCATTTTTGGATAGAAATAGGTAGGTAAAATTTTCATAATAAAATAATTTTCCCCGAAGAATTATGAATTTAGCGTGGTCTAGCGAATAAGTCAAACGTTAAATACTACGCTTGTCGCTCATGCACAGAATCAGAGAAAGGGACTCTTACCATTTAAACCGCCTTGGACTATGGTGGAACAAATTGAGCGCCGCAATTCACTCGCGTTCGCCCTATGGCAGGGCCGACCCTGCATCAGAGTGAGAGGTTTTGCCTATTTTTTTTTTCAAAAATCTTTCTTTTAATGAAACTCAGTGCCTAAACAAAATTTGGATGGTGATTAAAAAATCTGCCGGTATAAGGAACTCCTGTGCATAATTTCATGCTTCTAGACCCACCAGTTTAAAGTATGCGTTGTCTTTCAAACACACTGATTGTGTTAGTTTTATGCCCTAGATGTATTTAATTGACATTGGTTATTAAGGTACTTGTTGCTTCATTTCGTAGGTGAAGAATCTCCTGAATCTTAAGGCGCAGTACAAAGCAATAACCGGTACTGACTGGACGCCGAACGCTGCCCCTATCAAAGTAGAACCAAAGGTAATGTGCTAAATATAATGCATAGCTCAGCTGTTTAAGATTTTGTATACAGCATGCCAGCACATAAAGCTACTACAATCTGTCAAATTTCTTTAATAGATTTTCATCTTTATCGCAAAAGAATTAGGTTCAAGGTTGATTGGGCAAATTTGAGTGCTGGCGTCTGTACATCCGAAAACCATGAATTCTGCTCATCATTCTGTACAACTTTTATCATAGGACAAAATCTGAATTCGTGAAAAAAATGTCTGCTATTAAGCAACATTATTTTGTAAGGAATAGTTGTTTTTTTTGACGAATTTAGAGTTTTTCCCGTAGTAAAAGATGTACAGAATGATGAGCAGAGTTGAACTTAAGACCAAATGAGCGAATGCTCATTTTATCCCCACTCTATCAAATTTTCTTTGTGTAAACAGAGATAGAGCATTATTTCGTTGTTCTATCTTTGTTTGTGGGGATTCTATGGAATGTTATGTGAATGCTCGCTCGCTTGATGAAAAAGGCGCACGAGTGTGCGAACAGTTGCGTGTTGTAGCGACTCGATTTATACGAATTCTAGTTCTATTGTTCTCGTTCGTTTTTTGTCAAGTGTAAATGGCGATAGTATATTTGATTTTTACACTAAAATATCAAGATTCACAGACCGCACTTAGAGTTTACTTTGTTAAGTAAGCTAATCGTTTTATACGGATATGAAAATTATTGGTATGTCATTAATGTTCATATTCGTATCAAACGCTTAATCACATTCGCTTATACGAGTATGAACATTATTTGTATACTAATAAGTTTTATATTCTTTACTTAGCAAAGTCCGAATCTCGCCCTTACTCCTGCCCTGGTTCTATGTTCGTTTGGTCTAAACCCACCTTTATATGTATGTATTATGTGTCACAGGAAACAAAGCCCGCAACAATGAACGGTGCTAGTGCCAAAGCGACTGAGCTCGGCGCTCAGATCACCACACAAGGTGAACTGGTCAGAGAACTCAAGGGGAAGAAGGCTGAAAAGGTGATATATGACTCTCTATGATCTACACTTTTGAAATTGGAATAGCTTACATTTTGACTGTTAAAATGTTTATTGGATTGTTGGTATAAGGTGAAGAAGAAGACGTAGATGACGAAGACTCTGCATGTGAATACCAGGCGGAGTCTTTCCACGATTTTGCTAGTCAGATTTATGATATTTTCTAACAGATAATAACAAAGTTTGACAACAGAAGCCGAAGCTTATTGGTTCATCAGTAGCTATGACGTAGACAAGGACAGTCACGTCATTTAGCTATCACGGGAAGAGTATACAATACCTCTATCATAACCACGCTTGTGTTGATTTAGTAGTAAAAAAAGATATTTATTAAACCCTATCTGTCGCCCGTAGTTTCATTCGCATCATAGGGAAACTTCATAAAACGGGATAAAAAGTATCCTATGTGTTAAACCAGGAATGATCTACCTATTTGTCTGCCAAATCCGTTCAGCCGTTAAGGCGTGATTGATTAACAAACATCCGAATTGACAAACTCGCAAACTCACAAATATCCAAACTTTCACATTTATTTATAGTATTAGTAGGGTAGGATAGGATAGGCTTCAATCAATTTATAATCCTAACAAAACATGACCATTCCAGGCAATAGTCGATGCAGAAGTAAAGAAGCTTCTAGAACTTAAAGCAGCTTACCAGGCGGAGACGGGCACAGCGTTTGCGCCGCCAGTACAGCCGCGCGATCCTAAGGCGAAGGAGAAGAAGGACAAGCCCAAAGAGGCCAAACCTAAGGAGGCCAAGAAAGAAGCCAAGCCTAAAGAACAGGTGAATTCTTTATTTCTTTCTTTAATTTAACGTTGCTCCGCACTAGGATTACTCCAGTATCGCGAGTGGGGTTAAATACACCCTATACTCGTTCCCAGAATAATTTCCGCACGCGACCCGCAGCACAGAAGCCAAGAATTCAGCCACTGCGCCAATCGGGAGCTAATAATGTCGTATTAAGTGAATCATATTTTGTTCACTGATACCGTGTCGTAACTGCAAGTGCACTGAACATCCAGTCGGTAGTTGTCATGCAGTTGCACTGACTGCATCTTAACTGCCTTTAAACTGTGGCAGTTGCAGTTGCTGTCGGGATTAAGTCCATCTGTCCCTTACAACTCCAGCTCTTTTGTAATCTCGCTTCAGACTATCTGCCCAAAAACTCCCAAAACTTGAAATCAAATAATACAGCATGCAGGACAATTTTAGTATAAAAGAATTGTGTAATTCGTTTTTTGTAAATGACTGCAGACCATTCAGGTCTCGCCAATAACTGCCCGGTTACGTAGAAACGGTCTACAAAGATGACCTTAAAGCAGTCAATTAAAAAAAAAGTTTCTGTCACTTATATATCCCTGTAATTCCCGAAGGGGTAAGTATTAAGTTCCATGAAATAGGTGACGAGACTATTGCCATTTTCCACAATTGTTGTGCAATTTTCGTCGCCTCTTACGACTCGCTTGACCGGCGACGAAGAGGAATTATATCCTTAATCTCCCACAATTCTCACGGACTGTAACTTATTTCAACAACATTTCCAGTCACCGAAGCCCTCCAAAGAGGAGTCGTCATCGGGCGTCAAGAAAGTAACGCGACTCGGTATGGAAGCTAGCAAAGATACCGATCTGCCCGAGTGGTACTCACAAGTTATCACCAAGGGTAAGTTAACATCATACAACTGTAATTAGATATTGAACCGAATTCTGTTGAGCACCGACTAAAAACATAAAAATCCTTTATTTGTAGATGAAACGAGAAAGAAGAATATTAGACCTGTCAAATTAGGTTGAATTAAAATTTCCAAACAGATTTATGGCCGATTCCTATGCTTTACCGAACGTTTTTGGTTAAATATTTAGATTCTTGTATTTTTACCAATAATGAAGCAACGACCTCCATAGTGTACCCCCATACGTTAGTGGCTATCATAAGTATAATTAGCTTACGAGTCTATTTATAAGCCCAGTTTGGCGATAAAATACGGTACCATTAGTAAGCAAAACGAGCCGTTTTTGGCGATAGGAACTGGGCATTAGACGATACCTCACCGTACGCCGCTTAAAAACATGGTGATGTTCAACTTAGGACGTTAAAAAGAATAAATTAATTTGCCAGCTCTAAAAATGTTTGGAAATTAAGTTTAACCGCTAGCGGCCCGACTGACGAACCGGTTCGTCAATACCCATGGTTTATCTATTGTGTCTATAATTATCGTACTTGAGACTTTAATTGATGATCGTTCCAATCGCGGAACATGTTAAATTGCCTGCAATATAATATATTTTTGTTGTTACCCTCAGCCGAGATGATAGATTACTACGATATATCCGGGTGCTACATCCTTCGTCCGTGGTCGTACAGCATCTGGGACAACATCCGATCCTTCCTAAGTGCAGAGTTTAAGAAGAGGGGCGTCAAGGACTGCTACTTCCCCATGTTTGTCACTAAGGTACGTCTAGACTGATTTTTATTTATTTATATAAAAGGTACTCCAATGATTTATCCACTATTTAATAGACAGTAATTATAATGTAACAACATCACACCGATAATTCAGCCCTCATCAAGCTGTCTCCCTAGCGGTCGCTATCGCTAGCGTCATGATGTTAGTGTAGTATAAGTAGTTAGCTTAGATTAAGTATCTTAGTATAAGTACTTCCCCACCATTAGCTGGAGACCCTTCAGGTCTTGCCAATAACTGCCTGATTACATAGAAATGGTCCGCAAGGAACATCTACAACAGTCCAATAGAAATAGAATAATATTATTAACGTACGTTTTAGATTATGGTGAATTTGTCACTTATAGAAGTACACAGCATATATACAAGAAAAACTCCTAATTCAAGTTATCAAAGTTAATTAAAAAGAGAATTGACAAAAAGTACTAAAATATACAAAAAAATGGCAATAAAAGAGCCGTACTTTAAGCACTAATTATTGTCAAATTTTAATGTTAGGCAAGATGATAAGTTGTAAGTTTTATTTCTAAAGCGCTAAATCCACTAGCAGTCTTTCCTCCGGTTTCTGAATTGAGAATTCTAGGATAAGCAGTGCTCAAATACTGCTTAAGTATTGCTTATCTCGAATTCTCAATTCAGAAACTGGAGTTTTATTCGGCAAAGTAGAGTTCTGCCTCACCTCTTGACTTTTTGAATTCATGTGCGGATAATTTGATTATCGCTTGCGTTCACGGTTAGAAGGAAAACTTTGTGAGGAAACCTGCATACCTGAGAGGGCTCCATAAACATCTCTATGGTGTAAGTTGTCCACAACCCGCAGCAGGCCAGCGCGTTGGACTAACGTCTAAACCCTTCCCGTTTCGAGAAGAGGCCCGCGACTAGTAATGTGCTGAATATAATGTGCCCTTCTGTTTTTTTTTTTTCTATACTTAATTATTCTATTTTTCCACAGGCTGCCCTGGAATGTGAAAAATCCCACATAGACGACTTCGCGCCCGAAACAGCGTGGGTGACCCACTCCGGTTCAACCGAGCTAGCTGAACACATCGCTATCAGGCCCACGTCTGAGACTGTCATGTACCCTGCGTACGCCAAGTGGATTCAAAGCCACAGGGACCTGCCTTATAAACTTAACCAGTGGAATAACGTTGTTGTAAGTACATTTTAATTTGTATTCTTTATCTTGATCGCGTTTGTTCCAAGTTGCATCTTATGGTAAACGCAGACAGGGCCTAAGATGGAACACACGAATCCAAGTAGCAAATATACAAGGTTAGTCAGAAAGGGGGTACTAATCCGAAAGGGTGTTAAAGTACCCATAATAATGAATAACTTTTGTTCTACAACTTTCCCGAAAAGTCAATAGTTTAAGAGAAATAGCTGTTCAAAAATTACAAAAAAAAACTCTAAAACCTATCTATCCTCAGCTATGATCAGCTGTGTTTACATTTTAGGTCATATTTGGGGTCACGAAATAGAAGCTTCATTTTCTGAATTCGTAACTAAAGCAGGGATGACGAATTTTTGAAAAAACTAAAATAAAAATAATTTTACATGGAGATAAAAGCAATTGCATTTTGAAATTTTAACACTTGCATTAAAACCGTCATTAGTGATACTTTAAGTGGCCCGCGGATTAGTACCCCCTTTCCGACTAACCTTGTATAAAGGGATTCCCCTATCCCCTTCTGGCTTTCTCATACACACGACGGAACACAGTAATCTGCTTACCTTTAATGTGAGGGTGGTAGCTAGCCAGTCAAACCGTAAAGGTTTTGAAACCAAACACGTGTAGGCTCTGATAGGGACGACTGTCTGTAGAAAATATCGTAGGATTGAAAAATTCGTATACGTAAGCATAGATTATGGATTGCTATTTATGATGTGAACTTTCGAAGTAGTCGTAGTATATTTCTAAGCTGTTTACTTCGTCCAATCTAAATTCTAGACGTCTTTCATCTCATTGGGAACAAATTATACTCAGTATTTCCTATATCATCATGTCTATGTCAAGATCCAGGATCGTGCGTGATCCAAATATCGTGATAAATATTGTGGGTGTAGCATGGGCCATACACAACCGTCACATAACTATTAACTAGTAAATAAATATGGCGGTTTGGCAATTTATCTACAGAGAAACTGTCAAAGTGCCGTATTTATGTCTCAGAAGAGTCAACCGAAGATTGTGAAACTGGTCCTAAGTAAAACAATTTATGGCACCTATCTTCCATTATTTTACTTTACATTTAAAGCTTATGCGTTATATTTTCGTGTGAAACAGAGATGGGAAATCAAGCAGCCGCAGCCGTTCCTGCGCACGCGCGAGTTCCTGTGGCAGGAGGGACACACTGCATACCGGTTCCAAAAGGAGGCCGCAGAGGAAGTGCTGGATATATTAGGTGATTATATACCTTTAAATGTTAGGAAAGGAAACATAATCTATGTAATGAGATGTACGGCTCATGATAAACAAAGCATACTCAGTTACAGCATTCAACGTCGTATATTACAGGGTTATGGGCTATTGATCACAATCCCGTGGCGAGTTGAAGGACATGTAACCCTCTATCTCATAACCAAGTAATGCTTTATGCAAAAGTGTTCGAGTCGCGTTTTTTTTTTCAAATATTATTTTTCTAATCCCAAAAATCCCTCGCAATCCCTTGGCAATTTTGAAATAATATCACGAAAATCGTTCACGTTTTGCATAAAGCGTTACTGGGTTATTGGATAGTGGATAACATGTTCTACAAGCCTGCCGTGTAATAACCCTGGATAATTACTACCAGGGGTCCAAGTCTCTAACGCTAATATTGTGTACAGATCTATACGCGCACGTGTACCAGGAGTTGCTAGCCATACCCGTGATCAAGGGCCGCAAGACCGAGAAAGAGAAGTTCGCGGGCGGAGACTACACCACCACCGTGGAGGCGTATGTACCGGCCAGTGGGAGGGGTATACAGGTATGTTCTGCTCATCACAGAAATCACTAAAAAAAGTTTTTAGAAATAATACAAATTAAGTGACGATACTCAAGGCACACACTGGGCAGTCAGCCCCGTTATCAACCTTGCTGACTGGCTAATCTTTTCACCGCAATAGCTCATCTATTCTCATATAGCTTTAGCTTGTGACGAAAGAAGGATATAAATTATAAGATGTATATTTAACTAAATATCGCCTTTATGGAGCTTAATACATAGAGCAACGCGGCCACCGATGATTCGGAGGGGAGTAGCCATACGGAAAATGTCATAGCTACAGTGTAGAATGCATATGTGTGAAATTTCTCCCCGTAAAAATATCAAACTTTTTTGTATTGAAAGAGAATGAATGCTATGGCCACTCTTGACTGAATTGTCGGCCGCGTTGCTTTAAAAGCTATATTGTTTCGTTTACATTTTAAAACATTTCTGGGACTTGTGATTCAAAAATTCCACGCTGTTTCTCTTAGAATGAAGTTCCTTGACCAAATGTTGGTCTTGTTTCCGGCGGAACTAGTACCTTTTTAACGATTTGCTTCAGAATCAGATAGCCTCATTCAAGCTTGTTTGTTTACAAACCTTGGTCTTTTGGAAATAAATAATGTATGTATTTATTGTTTATGTCAGGGAGCCACCAGCCACCACCTGGGCCAGAACTTCGCGAAGATGTTCGAGGTCGTGTACGACGACCCCGACACCCAGGAGAAGGTTTGCGTGTACCAGAACTCGTGGGGCATCACCACCAGGACTATCGGTATGAACACTATGAACAGCATCTTTGATAACATTTTATTTTAAAGTCGGGTCTGCTGCGGGCATATTTTTATTAGAAATAGTCCTAACATATTTTTCTAACAAAATTGGGGGCGTGGCCTAACTGTTTGGCTGAACAAAAACACGTTAACATGTTATCCGAAACGAATGGAAACCATCCCCGCGTTCGCCTACGGCATGCTTATTCCGTCGTTGCACAAGAACATTGCAACCTTCTCTCATTTCTTAAAAGTTATCTAAGAGTATTTGTCGAGTTTTTTGTTTAATCGCAGCAAACTGCAATGTGTTGCTAACATGTTAACTGAACGTGTTTTGTTACATTTTTTTCGCAATTTTGTTATATTGTTGAGCAAAGGCCTCGCCCCATAATTACCAGAACTTGCGGTCTTCAGCTAATGTGGACTAGTTGCGTAGTTTGTCCAGCTCTGTCCACCATCATCTTCGTCGTCTCCGGCGACGTCGTCTATCTGTGTCAGCTACTTAGGCTGATATTAACCAACATTAATTCTCTAGTTAAACATTCGTATTCTCGAAAAACGTACTAGAATTTTGGGTAAACAGTTGTATAACCAGAGAATTAATGTTGGTGAACACCACCCTGACAGCGATTACGCACTGCATCCGATCCGGATCCGCGAAAATAAGAATCTAAAAAACTCGGACCGAATTCGGATATTGCTTTGCGCACTGCATCCGATCCGAATACGTGAAAATACGAATCTAGAGTCTAAAAAACTCGGACCGAATTCGGATATCGCGATCTCTGATCCAAATTCAAACAATTCAGGGGCCATCTTTGGCATATCCATTTGGCGTCCGATTTGAATCCGAGGTAATGCGAAAGCGTTCATACAAACAGTACTACGGCTACTTCGGTCTGTCAATATTTCTTCCGAATTGGAAACTCACAGATAACGGAGAGAAATCGGATGACGGAAGTCGGATCTAGTGCGTAAGCTACCATACAAATAGTTCTATGACTACTTCGGAACGTATTTTCTCGGATTCGGATCGGATGCAGTGCGTAACCCCTCTTAGTGGTTCTTTTGGCCCACAGCTCAAGGCTCTAACTATCGTTTGCCGAAATATGTCCCTTATCCATCCAGTCGCCCCTATATATGCTACCATAATATTGGTGATATAATAAAGTTATCCTCCTCAGGTGTAATGGTCCTAGTCCACGGTGACGACAAAGGCTTAGTCCTTCCGCCGCGCATCGCCGAGATCCAAGCCATCGTGGTTCCCTGCGGCATCACCGCTTCAAGCTCGACCGAAGAGAGGAACAAACTCATGGACTCCTGCAAGGAGCTCGTCAAAGACCTGGCCGCCGCAGGACTGAGGGCTGATGGCGATTATAGAGATAACTACTCCCCTGGGTGGAAGTTTAACCATTGGGAACTTAAGGTATTGCATATCAGTGGCGTAGGGTGAATTTTCTTAAAAGGGTTGCCGGACCAAAAAATGCTTACCTTGCTCAAATCTGATGCGTGAATTCCAGTAACTACTCGTTTCGAAAGGGAAGCCGATAGGAATCGAGTTGTATGGAGCCTTCGCCACTGTTGCATATTATTATGGTTTTTGTAAGCTTAGTGAGGCGATTAGAGCCGCGAAAGTGGCGCCACTTCAGAAAAAAAAACATAATTTCTGTCAACACACAACATATTAAAATTTCGTGTGTACAACATTTTAGTCAAGTGTTGTAGAACTTTAAGAAGACCTCCGCACTTCGGAGAGCATGTTAAGCCGTCCGTCTGGCCCGCATGTCATACGAATACCTATGACAGTCATTACGGGTAGTCAGAAGCCCGCAAGTCTGACAACCGGTTTAACCTTAGGATATCGGTATTGTCCAGTAACTGGGTTGCGGTGGTCTCATGGCAGTTGTTCCGTGTAAAATGCTGGTATTCAGCCGCATCTGGTTAGACTGGAAGCTAAACACAACATAGTTTGTGTTCTAGTAGTATATATTCTGTTAACAATTTTTAAAATTACATAATATTTATTAGGGAGTGCCCGTGCGCGTAGAGCTGGGTCCCAAAGACATGGCACGTGGCGAGGTGGTCGCCGTCCGTCGGCTCACTGGAGAGAAGATCACCCTCAAGAGAGCCGACGCAGGGAAACAACTATGTGACCTGCTCGAGCGGACGCACAAGGAAATGTTCGATAGGTAAGTCATATACGTATTATTCAGAGACTGACTTTCCTCCGATTTCTGAAAGATCGATCAATTTAATCTGTTGTGAAATCTCATGTCAACGAATGTCGACCATAATAATTACAAGCAATCACAGAACTTGACTTGAGATTTGAGAGCCGGTTAGTAAATTTTTACGTTGATCAGCCTTTTTCACGAAAGAAGTCCCTTCGGCACTATGTTAAGGTGAACGCCTACTTATCCGCACCGAAGGAATCGACCGCGCCGAAGAAATCGTTTCCATTTCCTTTACGCCTGTCGCACTGTTATTATTATTATTCTAGATGAATGAGCGAGCGCATCGATCGAATCGACCGCATAAGCCGCGCCGAACCTGATGACGTCATCCGAATTCGTCTAGGATTTCTGGGTTCTTCCAGATTCGGACGATTCGACGCGGGCAAGTGTGCGAGGTTCTATAAGATTTCATACACAGAATTCTAAAATTCGTTTCGTTCGATGCGTTCGGCTCGGATAAGTGTGCGTGTGTGTATCTTTAGCAATACTGATGTTTTATTCAGATTTTTTTTTTCAAGCGTCCGATACAACGAAAAGTCAGTCGATATCGCTATGTACGACGTATCTTGGAAAGTCTGAAGTTAGTTGTTTGGCTGCACAATGTATCTTTTAGAAAAGAAATTGTCTACTGCGCAGCTAATCAGCTAACTTCAGACTCGCCAAGATACGTCGGCCGTATTGTAGAAATGACTACTTTCGTGGAACACACTACAGAAACCGGGAGTTGACTGTTGTCGATTTGCAAAGTAAATCCTATTAAAAACGTATGAAATAACAGGTTTATTTGAAGGTTTTTACTAAAGAAATTTTGAGTTGAAATATGCACAAAAAAGTGAGTTAGCGAGTCGATTCCCGCGTCCACTCTTCCAATCCACAATATTTATTTGAAGTCTGGATGTTTGTGCACGTAGTTTTAAATTTGCTGAAGTCGGGTCCGCAGCGCCAATTTTCTAACATGTTATTGTGTTTTTGCGAACAAAACTGTTAGGCCACGCCCCTATTCGGTTATCAAACAATGTTATCCTGTTTGCAAACACGAAAACACGGCGCAGCGAACCCGGCTTAAGACATTTTATGTTCATAAGTATGCATTTGAAGTGTATTTTTAATTTTGAAGCTTTATACATCCTGCCTTTTAATTTATTTATTTATAACTTTGATATAAATTTTTGTTTAGGGCGTTAAAAGAGCGCGATGCAAGACTGTCAAATGTGACGAAATGGGATGATTTCACGGACGCACTGGAGCGCAAGCATATCCTTCTGGCACCGTTCTGTGGAGAAATTTCTTGCGAAGAAAATATCAAGAAGGATAGCGCCAGGCAAGTTAATTTTTATTGTACAGGGGCTAAATATAAACTATTATTGCCAGTAGTTTTTATGAATGGAAAATGACAGTTTATGACTGGATGAACTGATATTAATAGCACTGCTCTTTTTTAGTGCTTACTGTCATATTATAGTACTACAGTGCTTTAAATCCATGAAGACGCGCCCCACTCCTTTTTGTGAGGTAGCCGCGTGGTGTGTATGCAACTATCTAACTACTGTGTGGCGATACAACTTGTGTTAGTTGTATCGCATACACAAAGCAATTTATAATCCACTTTTGCTCTGTAGTGATTTAGAGAAAGAGTGGGGCGCGTCTACGTGGATTGAACTGTCTGTATCTCTTAACTCGAATCATTCTGAACATATTTCCTTTAGATAACATTGCTAAATAATTTAGTTGTTTAAACAACTATATCTTATTCAAGGAAAAGAGAAAATATGAACATACAACTACCCCACTTTACGAATAATTCGTTTGTTATTAGGTGTCAATTACACAAATCACAATAGCGATAATTGAAAAGTGGGTAGTTTGTTATCTAAGATAATATTGTGTAATATTTAACTTATCAAGTACTGTAATTATAGACACAATAGATAAACAACGGCACTGACGATCCGGATCGTCGGTCGGGCCGCTAGCGGTTAAGATACAGAATATTCTCTACTTATAATTTTTACCATCTATCACTGTACAAGATTTTGTGACGTACAAAAATACATCTGCAAATCTAATTATGATACTTTTCAACAGGCTTGATGATGACCCAACAACTGAGGTAAAGGCCCCAGCGATGGGTGCCAAGTCCCTCTGCATACCGTTCCAGCAGCCTCGTGAACTCACTGCCAGTGACAAGTGCATCCACCCTGCTTGCAACAACAAACCCAAGTGCATCACACTGTTTGGAAGAAGTTACTAATAAGTTTCAATTAAACAAGAGCAACTTTTTTACAAAATATATAATTTATTGTTTATCTGTTGTTTCATTTTTTTTTATTTGCTTTCTTGTTCATCAACAATACCAGAAAAATTAACTGAATTGTTTATGTTCATGATTTCCATACCCACTTCTGCATGTTCAAGTAAAAGTTAACCTTTTGACTGCTAGGTTTTTTATCAGTCGCCATGCCCTTAGCCCCTAGCTAATAATATGTTGGCAGAATAATAACTACCATGAAGAGTTGTGTTGATAGATTTATATACATTTTGAACACAGCTTTTTTGTCTTATATCATCACCCTCTGTTGTATCTAGCAATTGATAATTTTTCAGTAGTTGCGTTAGCTGTGGCTTTATTAATGAATTAATAACTTTTTTATATTGCTCTTGGCTTGGTTAGTAGTTGCACTAAAGCCCCAAGGTATCTATTTATTTATTTCTATTCATTTGAAGCAGATACGTCATTCTGTGAGAATTTCTCTAAAAAATTATCAATTGCTGGTTATGACAGTTAGGGCGGAAGGTGATGATACTTTGGCAAAATAATAACTACTACGAAGAGTTGTGTTACATGTTATGTTGATAGATTAAATAAATTTTTAACACAGCTTTTTGTCTTATATATCAAACATGGGCAATATGGACACTCATTTTTTTGACTGATATTTCTGACTAGGGCAGTCAAAGGGTTAATGCTTCAGATTTATCATAAAATGAGGATATGGAGAGATGTCCGATGAAGTGGACAAGGTAAAGAAAGGAGTGTGCATATGGGAATCAAGAAAGTTCTGTTTTTGTTGACAAGCACTACTCGCTAGGGTTTTCGTGTTCCCGGGAATTCCTGAGTACCTGGGAATTTTCATGTTTCTGTAAAAATATAGTTTTTCTCCTGTTTCTCATGTTTTCAGGAATGCGAAAACCCTACTACTCGCTGCAACACTCAGCTCATCTCTTCTTCGGTCTCCTAATCTTCTTTAATGATCAGCACCTGAAATCTCCTTAGAGTTAGGAAACTTATGTAAATTTCCTTCCAACAGCTGAATTCTTTTTTTTTTAGCATTTAGCAACTGCACAAACTTTCCATACAGGCTCGCCTCTAAATTCGTTTTTATATCCACAAACTTGTCCAATTCGGATTTGCATTTCTGTAGGTCTGTAAGCATTATTTCGTTGTTTCCTTTTAAACAGTCAATTGCAGTAACCAGTTCTCTATTTTCTGCTAATAAAAAGTCCAGTAATTCGTCTTTAGATATTGCGGTTGTGTCACGCTGTAAGGGTACGGAACCGTGGACTAGAAGCGCGAACCCGTGTAGAGAGTCCTCGAATCTTTTTTTCCAAGTAAATGTAGCAGAGCTAGTATCCTCTGGAGTTATTCTAAAATCGTATGCAAAACAATCATGATCAGATCCCTTCAGGCCTTTCTCAACGCTTTCATAATACTGCTCTTCGGTCTCTTCGAAGCGTTCTCTGTACTTTGTGGCAAATTCATTCGACATTCGCCCTGACCACGTATCATCGCCGTCAAATATATTTATGTGAAACAGTTCATTAGATTTCTGTTTCCAGAGCACTTTTACATACAGAGATTTATCATTTATATTGAATTTTGTAATGGAAGTATTTGTGGGGGTAGGTTTCATGTTTTTTATTAAATAAATAGGAATAATTTCCTGGAACTGGTTACGGGTTGCCGATTTTGTTTGTGATTTTGTTTACCGACGGATAAAATTGACAACTTCAAGTCAATGTGACATTGACAGTGACAGAAACTGTATTTTTTTAAAATTATTTGTTTAACTTCTTTGGATACAAGTCCATAAACCAAATGCACTTGCAAGTTTTATGCATGTGACCTTAGGGTCAGCTCACACCGAGACGCGACGCGACGCAACGCTGCGCGCATACTTTAAAAGAGCGACTCAAAATATAACTTTATTTTCTACACGAAAAGATACACATATCATTGTGAGAATTCAGAATACGTTGCACCACGCAGCGCTGCGCCTCTCAACGCCGCGATGCGCAGTCGAGGCCGCCGCACAATGGATCGTAACTATGATTTGAGTGACTTAGGGATCAACTTCGTTTTGTTACTTTTTTCTTTATGCGGATGGATAGAGCTCATTAACCTCAATAATAACTTGCCTTGATGTTTTTTCCTAAACTTTATACTTTGGGCAGAAAAATGTGTTTTGTTATTTTTTTGTATGGAGCGGATCAAATTAAATTAAATTCCTGCTAAGTAGCGTGTGATCCCGCTTTTAAACTTTATTTTTCTTATACCTTGTCTAGTCTACTATCATTTGATGCTATGAACATGTGCATAAAGTTGCAACTCTGCCAAATAAATGGATCGAAAAAAATGAAAAAATACATAGAATAAAAGCTTCATTTTGTATTTTCTTAAGTTCTTTTAAGTTAAATTTGGTATGGAATAGTAAGTAAAAACACGTAATAATACACATAATTACTTAACAACTAACAGCAATACATTTAAAAGGTCCCTAATTAGTTTAAATTGACTAATATGTGTATTGTATTATTTAGAAATGTGGGTATTTATCTATGAATTTCTATTTGTGTGTTTAATGACCGTAATCAGCTTAACCTTTTACTTTATAAAAAACAATGTTTTTTCACTTTTAGCCATTACTGTCATGTTAATGCTGAGGCTTCATCAAACCCCCATTTGCTTATAAGCAGTATCTCTGTTGCAGAGTCTAAATCCAAAGCAATCACATCTAAAAGCTTAGATACCGTCAAGTTGAGTGAAGCTTGCAGTTTAATGGTTTATAATAATAATATATAATAACTTATAACAAGAAGGGTATAAATCAGACCCATTTTCATTTGCTGCTTCTCCCCGTTCATCCCCGGATGAACTGAAAGCTTGCTTTCAGTTCCTCCGGGGATAACGAAAGAGATTGGTTAATTTGTTCAACGCGTCTTCGTTTTGGCCTACGAAGCTTCTGTAGTAGATGAAGGTAGATTTTCAACATATTCAATATCACAAATCTCGAGCCTTTCCTGTTCAGTGTTCACAGTGTCAGGTATCATTCCTTCGGGCCAGTTTATTGCACGTTCTAACCAATCACCATTTTTTCTTATAAACTGTGCTAACGTGCGACTACTTCGTTCCCATCTTGCACTTATATTTGAACAAAAGCGCGTACAGAATTTTTAGAGCTAACACTGTTCTCTTCGGTCACATTTATTTTATGTTGTAGGAATTGAAAGAGTTTTTTACTGTAGATCTTTTAAAATCATAAATAAATCTAAATTGTTAACTAAACTCTCCATTTTAACGAAAAAGGGACGATCACAATCACGAGATGTTAGTAGTAGTACGAATAAACGAACAGTAGTTAGTATATATATATGGTCATTTTATACTTCCGGTGACAAACAAATGTTTACTCATTTTTCTACTACCCTCATTAACTAATTATCCTCATACACATGACAGTAATGGCTAAAAGTGAAAAAAACATTGTTTTTTATAAAGTAAAAGGTTAAGCTGATTACGGTCAATAAACACACAAATACGAATTCATAGATAAATACCCACATTTTTAAATAATACAATACACATATTAGTCAATTTAAGCTAATTAGGGATCTTTTAAATGTATTGTTGTTAGTTGTTAAGTAATTATGTGTATTATTACGTGTTTTTACTTGCTATTCCATACCAAATTTAACTTAAAAGAACTTAAGAAAATACAAAATGAAGCTTTTATTCTATGTATTTTTTCATTTTTTTCGATCCATTTATTTGGCAGAGTTGCAACTTTATGCACATGTTCATAGCATCAAATGATAGTAGACTAGACAAGGTATAAGAAAAATAAAGTTTAAAAGCGGGATCACACGCTACTTAGCAGGAATTTAATTTAATTTGATCCGCTCCATACAAAAAAATAACAAAACACATTTTTCTGCCCAAAGTATAAAGTTTAGGAAAAAACATCAAGGCAAGTTATTATTGAGGTTAATGAGCTCTATCCATCCGCATAAAGAAAAAAGTAAAAAAACGAAGTTGATCCCTAAGTCACTCAAATCATAGTTTCGATCCACTGTGCGCCGTGGCAACTTGTCTGTACTATTTCCGTCCAGACTTCGTGTAGAGTTGATGCAGTTCGGTCGAGTGCTCGAGTGAAATTATAATGATAGACTGGGATCTTGTAATAATCGGACTTCTTGCAGAAGAGGCAGAGCAAGAAGAATACAAAAATAAAATTAAAAGGAAGACATCACACAGGAGTATTTGGGTGCATAATTTATGGAGAAATAGAAGAATTCATGGTGAATTTCATACCTTGGCTTATGACCACATTGCCAATTATCCAGAAAAAATTTATGATTAAGTATTACAAAATGGATTACAAAAAGTTTCAAAACTTATTGAATTTGTTGCGTCCATACATAGAAAAACAAACAACTAATTACAGACCCACGGCACGTGGCGAATTTAGACACATTCCGCTGCGCCACGTGGCGTCTCGCTGCGCAGCGAGGCGTCGTGTTGCCGACGATTTTACGATGCGCCTCGCGACGTTGCGATGCGTATCGCGGCGGCGGGCGGCGCAGCGCGAAATCACGGGCTTCTTCCAGTATCGTCGCGTCGCGTCGCGTCTCGGTGTGAGCTGAAGCTGACCCTTAGTCGAGCAACCTACTTGGCAAGTTACTGATCAAGTCTAATTCGTAAAACTTGCAGAAGTCGAATTGCTGCGGGGGTGTGTCTAGTTTGAAAGTTGGTTGCACAAGTCAACTGGCGCAGTTAAACTTGTCAGTGGATTTGGCGCTTTATAGCCTAACTTGAGTTTTTCTTTTTTATTATTTTTATAGTAATGAAATGTGGGGCAGCGGGGGCAATACATTTCATTGCTTCTTGGAGTTTCTGGTGACAAATCTTTCCAGTAATTTGACACAGGGAGGTTCATGAGGTGGCCTATACCTACCACTATAAAATTATAAACAAAACTCTCTGCTACACGATTATTTCAATTAAGTATTCCACAGTGTTCACTGATGCAGATACAAATCTACACCAACTTTCCGTAATAATAATTATGAGAGGTGTTTAGGGAGAGGTGTAACAAATATATTCGTAATAGATTAGATTGAATAGCTATTATTGAATCCGTTCACTAATATTTGACTAATACCCAGTAATAGGTATGGTATTATGCGATTACTAATATATTCAATAATAGGATTAACCAAAAATGACCCTAATATAACATCTCATGAACTATGACATATTTTGAAATTATTTTTTCTATGTACCTACCGAACTTCACTAGATGGTTTGAGTGGTTTCCCGCCAAAAACTCTAGTTTTTATTTTGTTATTTTTTTCCAAAAACTCCAGAAACTGTCAGCAAATGAATGAACCAAGTAATGAGTTACAGCTTGGAAGAAATATCGACAAATCAACCCTTTGGCTTATTATTTTGTGACAGATAAGCGAGTTATAAGTGGGTACAATACGGCCAACGTTCTTGGCGAGTCTGAAGTTAGCTGATTAGCTGCGCAGTAGACAATTTCGTTTTTAACAGATTCATTGCGCAGCCAAACAACGTAGACAAATAGAAAAAAAAAAGCACTTTAATTGAATTTTCAGTCTTTAATCAGTTTTTGACTTCAATTATCTCTGTACTTAAATAAAAGATCTTTGAGATGTAATATTATAATATTCGAGACTACTACGCTTTCCGTAAAAATTAGGTACATCAAAAAAAGGCAGTCTCTCCAGAATCGATTACGACATTATACAGAATCATACACCTCATTGCAAGACTATAACCACAGTCTACCTATATCTTACTCCTTACAGTCGGTCAACGTAGAACATTGTCACAGAGCAATCGTGCGGGGGGTTGCGGGGTGAAGGGGCGGAGGTTATGTCCCGAGTAGCCATACTGCTACTCGGGACATAAATTCCAGGGCTCGCACTTTTTGATTTCAAATTTGATTGATATGGTTCATAGAAATTACTCGTATATGTATTAATTTATTATTGATATTTGTATGTGTACCTATTACGAGAATTTTATTAAAAAGTCTGTTTACAAATCCAAGATGGCGGCATACATACATTTTCAAATTGTTGTTCGTGGGAAGTCATTTCCACGGTTTTCGGGGTCACTGATGCCGAAAATGACGTCAAAATCCAAATCCAAGATGGCGGCCATGAAAATTTTCATGTAATCATCCTGGGTGTCAATTTCATGGTTTTCGGGGTCACTGATGCCGAAAATAACGTCAAAATCCAAATCCAAGATGGCGGCCATCAAAATTTTCATCTAATCATCATGGGTGTTAATTTCATGGTTTCCTGGGGTGCGGATGCCGAAAATGAGGTCAAAATCGAAATCCAAGATGGCGGCTACAAAAATGTCAAATTCGTCGTCACGGGTGTCATTTCTATGGTTTTCGGGGGTACTGATGCCGAAATTGAGGTCAAAATCCATTTCCAAGATGGCGGCTATTAAAATTTCAATTTAATCATCATGGGGGTCATTGCCATGGTTTTCGGGGATGCTGATGCCGAAAATATGGTCAAAATCCATTTCCAAGATGGCGACTATTAAAATTTCAATTTAACCATCATGGGTGTCATTTCCATGGTTTTCGGGGATGCTGATGCCGAAAATGAGGTCAAAATCCATTTCCAAGATGGCGGCTATTAAAATTTCAATTTAACCATCATGGGTGTCATTTCCATGGTTTTCGGGGATGATGATGCCGAAAATGAGGTCAAAATCCATTTCAAAGATGGCGGCTATTAAAATTTCAATTTAACCATCATGGGTGTCATTTCCATGGTTTTCGGGGATGCTGATGCCGAAAATGAGGTCAAAATCCATTTCCAAGATGGCGGCTATTAAAATTTCAATTTAACCATCATGGGTGTCATTTCCATGGTTTTCGGGGATGATGATGCCGAAAATGAGGTCAAAATCCATTTCCAAGATGGCGGCTATAAAAATTTCAATTTAATCATCATGGGGGTCATTGCCATGGTTTTCGGGGATGCTGATGCCGAAAATGAGGTCAAAATCTATATGCAAGATGGCGGCCATAAAAAAAATCAAATTAGCCATCATGGGTGTCAAGTCCATGATTTTCAGGGACGCTGATTACAAAAACAAGATCAATTTTCAAACACCAAGATAGGGACCACGTTTTACCTGGCAAATCTCATTTAACTGGTAAATTTTTTTGACCGCCTTTTATTATCGAGGAATACTTAGGCTATATGTATTTCCGGCATCAGCACCCACGAGAACCATAGAAGTAATAACCATGAATAATAAGTAATTTTCTATGACTCCATCGTAGACTTGCGAATAATTTATGACTCTTACCTACCCCCGCAAGCGTTAGCCACTGCGACTGTAACCTCGACAAAATTTGTAGCTTTAAATATTGTTGGAATATTCCAGGTTATGATGGCGAAACTGCTGCTACATATCTTTGCATTATTTTGTCAATCGTCAAAATTACGCATGCGTGGTTTTCTTTTTGCGTGTCACTGTTTAAAATATAAAACGTTAATTAATTTGGACGTTTGTTTGATAAAGTTTGTGTAATTTATTTTATGTGACAACCCTTTGACAAGTGATACCAATTTTGACATTTCATAGAACCTGTCAAATGTATGGGCGTTGACCCACTGTATGTAGTAAGTAGGTACACTGTGCTATAACTATGTTTATTAAAGCACAGGCACACAGTCCGCAGCCAAAGACCTATCCCTTAATCAAAGGGGCGAGTCACACCGGAATGGCAGCGGCCGGCAGCGACGCGGCGAGCACTTTCAGCGTGAAATAATTTTAAACTTTATCTACATACTTAAAAGAACAGTATCGCTTGAAAAGGTAGCGAGGCTGCCCGCGTTGACGCGAGCGGCCGCGCGCCACGCGCTTCTTGTCGGTGGTTCTGCCCGCGGCTGCCAGCGGGGACGCGAGGGCGCTCGCGGCTCCACGGGCGGCCGCGCGTTCAAAAATGAGCGCACCATTTCTCTGTAGTCTAGCGACGGGATACGTTGTTCTTCTTCTTCCGCAATAAGTGCTATAATAACCAATTCCATCATGTTCACTCCAAACACACGAGTTTCCTTGCCGAATGTAGAAACTAAACTAGTCAAGATACTAGGCGCGTGGGTACTGGAGGAAGCGCGAGGACACCAGCGGCGATGCCGCAGGGCGCTGCCGACCGCTGGCGTCGCCACCGGCCGCTGCCATTCCGGTGTGACTAGGCCCAAAGACAACATTGAATGAAGCAATTCAGTTCTAATATCTCATCACACATTACATTCATACCATTCTTTGAAAATTACACTTACTTAATTAAAATTACTTAACTCTAAATATCAGTTACTAAATAATTATATTGAGTACAGACCAATCTTATCTAAAAATAATTGCTGTCTATTATTTGCCAATTAAATAGGAAAAAGATGAAAAAAACTCGAGCTGCTAAAATTTCCAACCAAATTAGAGTATCTCGTTCACAATAGAGCTAGGGGTCTTGGAGATTAGTCTAATAATATTCTGTCACATTTTTACATACATGTAGAGATGGCGTCCACTTCGCCCTCTTAATGTCTATTGTAAACTAATCATGCCCTAGCTAGGCTAGTCTCTGTATTATACATATACAAGGTGTAACATAAATAAGGGCTCTTAGGAACTGGGCGACTTGCCGCGTCTAGTCGCGGCGACAAGACGCGGCGTCGTCGTTTGCATCTGGCGTCTTGTCGCCGCGACTAGAAGCGGAGCTGTCGCTTGCTTCGGCGACTAGCCGTTACGACAGACGTCGTGCAGGAAGCGATCATTAGTAGTAGAGTATTCGAGAGAGACGGCTGTGTTGTTTCACAGCACGACTAGACGCGGCGGACAAGTAGCAAACGCCCGCGACTACCCTAGCTTGTCGTCGCGACTCTGACGTCAAGTGTGCCGAGCTTTGAACAAAATATATGAAAATTGTCGGCCGCAGCTTGTCGCCGCGTCTAGTAGCCGAGCTGTCGCTGTCGCGTGTCGCCTAGTGTGCGCCTAGGCTTAAGGGGTCACTGTACACTGTATTATGAACAACTTTTAATATGGGATCAAAAGTGAAATCGCGAAAAAAAAAACAGCTGTTACATTTTGTCGAGTTATGCGAACATTAATGAACAGCTGTTTTTTCTTTCGCGATTTCTAATTTGGTCCCATAGTAAAAGTTGTTCATAATGATGAGTACAGTGACCCCTTAAGAGGTTGTGTGCTATTTAAGTTACACCTTGTATAGTATACACCAGTGGCGAAGGGTGAATTTTCTTAAAAGGGAAGTCGGACCAATTATTTGTTTAAATGATAATTGAAAATAATAGATACTAGTATTTGCCATATTTCGAAAGGGAAGCCGATAGGAATCGAGTTGTATGGAGCCTTCGCCACTGGTATACACATAGATTGCTCTTTGACAGTCACCTCAGAAAGAATATGCCACAACTGCCACAAGCTTAAGTTGAACATGTAAACTAGTTTGTCAGCAGTAACATTTTTTCATTACTTTCTTTCGCCTGATAATAAGATATAGCAATATTTTTAGATAAGTTTCAGTGTGCTATAACGCACCAATATTTAATTTAAATGTTAGTATGTTCAAATATAATATAAACATTTAAATGCGAAAAAAGAATTGGGGAAGACTGCATTTCACATTAAAGACTGTCATTTGAATACTAAACCCGTCACTTTCTATCATCATACAACAAAAAGAGAGGGCTATAAAATCTGAGTTTTTCATAGAAAATCTTTTGTAATTAAGGGGGAAGTAGTTTTAGGTGTTTGAGTGTTTATATTATTAAATAGTGGTGTAATATAGGCATGTTGACAACATCAATAAATTGTAAATCTAATTAGTCCGCCAGTTAGAGTTTTGAAAAATAATGAACACATTTTTTCTTTTGTTAAATCTATGAATATTTGGAAAGATAAAATGTATCAAAACTCGAGTGGGGGCTTGTGACGTCAGAAGCAAGTAAAAATTGTACTTGCTTGTGACGTTTTGCCAATTTTAAAAGTGTCATATCTTAGTCAATTTTGGTTTACGTGACAAAGGAAAAAATACAGGTCAAATATTTTTTGATAATGTAACTGACGGACTAATTAGATTTTTTCAGTCAAATACCCTAATTAAGGCTCAAACATTATCATTTGTGTATAAAACTCCTTTATATCAACATAGTTCTATATTACTTATTTTTAGGCAAACTAACATCTGTGATAAATTCACAAGAGGGCTTTAAATATTGTTCTGGTATTTTTAATGGATTGTAACTTCTTTGTGCAGCCAAATATCTGAGAACAGTAAGCTCATGGTTCTCTGTGGGTCTTGGGAAACTGTTAATTTCCTTATCAGATAAATCAATTGTATTTATTACATATTTGTATGCAGCAGTTTTAATAAATGCTTTACTTGATAATGCTGTTTCAACAATGCACTTATTAAGCACTGCAGTGGTTGCCAAGTCTGCTGTCAACGGTTTCCCTTCCAACGCATTAGCTATTTGGTGGTATATTTTTCTGAAATCAATATGGTCTGTCAATGCAGGTGGAGGTATGTTTTCCAAGTCTGCAATGAGCCTTACAGCGGCTGCAGTTTCAGTACTAAGGCCATTAAAGCTTATGGAGTCTGTTAATAATTTTGCCCAGCTTGTTAATGGCACGCGTGGTTTACGGGACGACTTAGTTTTGGGTTCCTGTCGCTTTTGCTCAAAAACGGGATGCTGCAATGCTATTTGTATGTAATGATCAACGGCTGCCTTTGTTTCATCATAACTTTTTGTTAGTACAAACTCTTGTATTTTGTCAATGTCACGTAATTCATAAGTTTTCAAAGCTTGATATAAGTGAAATATTTCTTCCTGGGTCCATCCTTCCATTGCATTTTTGGTCACTTTTTCATTCTGTAAATCTTCCAAGTCTGAATATATCATAAATTACAGTTCCACTGCGCAGGGAAAGGCTGAGGCTCAAGTCGAAAGAACTGAAGTGCAAACAAGTTATTGTAATTGTGTTCACGATCGATTTTTTAAGAACATGGAAAACAGAACTACGTATTGTTGATAAACAAAAATCGTGATTGTGATGTGAAATGTGAATTTGTGACTTGTGACCGCCCAAGCTGCTGTCATCAAACATTGACATTTAGAAGTTTTTGACAATTATAAAGTTGCCAGTTACCAGTATGACAAATTATTAAAATTCGGATTTACAGAGAAAATCGACTGAACTTTGACAGGAATCAATGGAAAGAAACCTATATACGTGTATTTTATATACACACATCAAAAGTGTCTAGGGATCAAGCATTTTTATGCGGATTTCTTGAGATTGAGATGTGGCTTTGTAATAAATTTATGATTTTATAAATTTATATAGATCCTTTTTGGTGCATTTCATAATTTGAATCAGGAACTGTGAATCAAATTCGAGTAAAAGATGAAAATCAGCTGTCAATATTTTCCCTATAAAAACATACAACGCATTGAAGACATTATTAGTGCTACTGTTTCCCTACTACTGATTAAAACCAACGTTATTATGGAGCGGCGACGTCATTTAAGCAGGGAAGAAATGCTCAGAGCCGTGGGAATGATAGAAGCTGGTTCTCGGCAACGTACTGTGGCTTTAGCTCTGAATACAAGTCAGAGTGTTATCAGTCGACTTTGGACACGTTACCGAAGCACTGGTACCGTGGCTGAGCGCCATGGAGGACGGTATCGCTGCACCACACGGAGACAAGACCGATACATTCAAATCTTAACTCGAAGAGCTCCAACAATAACCGCCATGATGTTAACCGTGAGGCTTCATCACTCTTCAGGGAACTTAATTAGCGACCAAACAGTCAGAAACCGCTTGCATGAAGTGAACCTTCATTCCCGAAGACCGCTACGGGTACCACCTATAGCAATGCACAATCGTAGGATTCGATATCAATGGGCTCTTGGACACAGAAATTGGGCAGAAGAACAATGGCGTTTCGTGTGCTTTTCTGATAAGTCTCGTTTTGGTATGAGACCGGATACAAGACGTATACGACACTGGAGAACCCCTGGACGCCAACAGCGATTAAAATCCTGCCAGGAAGTCCATCCTTATAGTGGTGGAACCATCATGGTATGGGCGGGTATTTGGATCGGCGGAAGAACTGAGTTGATTTGGATCAGAGGCAACCTCAACGCTCAAATTTATGCTGAGACGATTGTATCAGACGTCATCGTTCCTCTACAAGCGCAAATCGGTCCCTTATTTCAGTTAATGCATGATAATGCACGACCGCACACCGCAAGAGTTGTAAGACAGACTCTCGCCGCAGCTAACATCAATGTCCTGCCCTGGCCTGCTCAGTCGCCAGACTTGAACCCGATTGAGCATGCATGGGATATGCTACAGAGAAGAGCTCTGCCGAATATGGAGGGTATCCAGTCGCAAGAAGACCTTTTTTTGTTGTTGCAACGAACATGGGCGGCCATTCCACAGCGTGATTTGGATGAACTCATTTTGAGTATGCCAAACCGATGTTCTTGTGTTGTTAGTGTTCGCGGTAGAAACACGGATTATTAATTGTTTAAGTTACCCAATAAAATTTTAAAGAAAACTGTTATTTCAGTCTTTTTTTCGAACTTTTGTGTTAGTGGTTCAAATGTCAAAAATCCCTTTATTAGGAAAATGGCAAATTTCTTTATTAATGCAAAGGTGACTTGGTTTATCGTTACTGTGACAAACGAAAACACTTTATTTGATGAATCCTTAAAGAAAATTTTAATTAATATCAATCAGGAGAAAAGTTATTGCAAAAATATATGTTGATCCCTAGACACTTTTGATGTGTGTATGTGCGGGCAACATAAGTTCTTATTATACCTACGCGATAATTAATCAAAAGATGCAAGGGCGTGAAGCTATAATTTGTATAATTCTTCTTCACTTGCATCAGCGACGTACTTATTCTCCTGTCCATACCTAGTGCTAAGTGGATGATCGAGGGGGCGGTCCTCCAGGCTCGAAAAATATTATTTATTTCATAGGCAGGTAGGTACCTAGGTAGCTAAATACAAACAACAAAATTAACTTGTGAAACACACATTGCCTGGATTACAATGTTACGGTACGAGGTGCCTAATCCTCAATAACAACATCCAAGAAATGTGTATCTACCACCAACTTATGGGTCCAAATGTTTGAGATCATTCTCCACCATTCTGTAGAATGGAGTGGTAAAAACGCTTTTTTGCTTTTACTCACACAATAGACCGTTAGACCGTCACCGGGCAACTATAAGTAGGTGAATGACACTCACTCATGACTTCGTGAGTGCCTTCCCTTACTTTTCCATAGGGGGCTATTATACTATCATACCCCCATAGAGGCCCCCATAGATGTGCCAAACTACCTACGTACCTACTTCTTCCCATAAAATAACAAATAATGGTTTAAACAAAAACTCAAGTAAACCAAGATTTAAAATATACCATCACTTTCTAATGTACCTACCCACAAAAAGAAACGGGGCTATTTTAAAATCTGGGGTTTTTTAGATCTTCTTTTGTAATAAGGGGGTATGATGAGTTAGCACTACCTATTAGGTAATCTGTGCTAATAATTAACATTAGGTGTATCAGAGTTCAAACTTTTTTTTTTGCAACCGTTACTATCATAAATATTGATCGCATTAATAAGATTAGGGAATTACTCTTTTCGGAACATGTGATAGATAAGAATAGATAAAGATAGTTGCAAAACAATAATAAAAAACATGATGAACATGACGCACCGTGGTTTAGCCGGGCAAAGGTCAGATCGGCATTCCACCCGTAATCGCTATGGTTTTGATTTTGATAGGTCATCAATTTCCGAAAAATCCGACTTCTTCACAACTATGTACAACGCAATGAATATTGTTGTATTATCAAAATGAAAGCTATTGAAATTACGAATGTGTTTTTTAGTATTCGCGCCTTCTGTGAGCCTATCCGCCAACTCAAACTTAATAAACTCAACTCAAATGTAAAAACTCGAGTGTAAAAACTCAAAAACGGGACAAGGGCATCTGGCAAAAAAAATACACGTATGGCGATTACGATTATTTTTGTATTTTAATTTCTATGGTTCATTTATTTTTTCGATATTTACAGCGAGTAGGGGGCGGCAATATTTCATAGGCCTAGGGCAGTCAACTTATCAAATCCACCCCTGGTTATAACTAATTAAAACTTTTTCATGAAATGCAAAAAGTCTTGCCTATTTAATTATTATGGTGGTATGATCTGCGCTGATTCTAGGAGTGCGGCGGGCCCAGTCATAATGCCACCTAGGCCTAAGACCTGGGCCTAAGGGGCCTCCCTTAGGCCCAGTCCGACCCTGAATGTGGTGTTATACTCAATTCGGATGCTGATTTCTCGTACAGAGACTGAATTTAACAATCATCATCATTATATTAAGGTCATCAGCTGTTTTGTTACCTGCGATAGGATTCTCTAGATGCATGATATTTACTTTACTTTCAAATATACGTGTGACCTAAAATTTGAAACACCCATGTATGCTATGTAACTATGCAAGATTATGGAATTCTTGGTCTGATGCTGCAGCCAGGATATCCAGTACACTAGTACACTCTTGAAAAAATAATAGCAGATATATGTCGTGTTTGGATGAATTTTGATAAGTATTTCATTCTACATACAATGCAATGGTGGCAACACGATGAGCTGATGCTGCAGCCAGGATATCCAGCACACTAGTACACTCTTGAAAAAAGAATAGCAGATATATGTCGTGTTTGGATTCGTTTTGATAGTATTTGATTCTACTTATTATGCAATGGTGGCAACACGATGAGCTGATGCTGCAGCCAGGACAACCAGCACACTAGTACACTCATGAAAAAATAACAGCAGTTAAGTCTTGTTTGGATTTGTTTTGATCAGTATTTGATTCTACATTCAATGCAATGGTGGCAACACGATAAGCTGACGCTGAAGCAAGGATATGTAGGTATGTAAGAAAGAAAGTATCTAAGTAAGAAAGTAAGTAATTAAGTTTAAAAAATTTAAACGACGCGTCGGGGTATCGCTAAGTTTAAAGCAATAGCTAAAATAGGGAGATTGCAAATTGCGCAAACTCATAGCGCTCCCAGTCTTTACAATATGTCACCCAATGTAACTAGATTTGCAACAAAAATTTGATCGTATCGAAGCAAGTTGGTCGGAAATACTTACTAGTAAATTAATAGAAAGTCAATCAAATGAAGGATATGACTTACTTAAGCGGTACCCCGACGCGACATTATAGCGCCATTTCAACGAGCAAACTATACCGTGCCATCCATTAATTTCTATAATTAAAATATACATATATATAGGTGTTACTCAATCGAATTTGATGGCTCAACAATAGGTATTATTTCTGACTTTTTTAATTTTTGTTTTTTTTTGCGTTGGGATTTTTGTTTAATTTTAAATTTAATCTAGTTGTTACTCATACTGATAAATAACCTCATAATCTATGTAGATCTTAAACTTGGTCGGTATCGGTATCTATCTAATTACTACCTAATATAGGAACTAAAACTGCAAAGCACGTTAGTTTACGAAACGTTTGTCTGTACATTGCAAATATTTCAATGTCAAATGTGCTTTCTAGACTGAGTTATGGTGAAGGAAAATATAGTGTGGAAATCTGATCCTAGCGTAAGGTCTGAGTGAATCTGACAACGCCAAAGCGCAGTTAGCAAGCGTCACGACCATGCTCGTTCATTTCCTTCTCTTTATAAGAAGGGGTATTGCTGTGGGTCAACTACAGGCTGTTAGATATTATTATTTGTTAAGTAGGATTAAGCACAGTTTAACGGATTTCGATGGGCCTTTTAGTGCTGTATCTAATGTAAATTCGATCCCAATTGGTTTAGTAGAACTGGAGGTATAGCTTAATCATTCTCTAGTCATCTTCTGCCCAACCATTTCTCAACTACGTTGGGAAGTTCCAGTCTAAATTACAAGCGGCTGAACGCCATTATTTGACACGGAGCGCTTCCATCTGATCTCTGCAACCCCCGGGAAAAGGTTAAACTGGTTGTCAAACTTATGCGCAAATGATTATCCGTAACGACTGTCATTGGGGACAAATTTGTAGACAACCGCTGGACCGACGCGGCGACTGTGTGGTGCTTTCGATGTGCGCTGAATGTTGAGCCATCCACGATTTGGCCGCAGCAAGGACAGCTTAACTTCGCAAATCGATCAGTGTTTTGTAACGACAAACGACGACGAAATTGCGAAATGATATCGTTTTCTGAATTCTTCGTGAGTGAATCCGCGGTAGGAGCTAGTGTGTGCTATATTTCGATCAAACGATATATCGGGCGAGTATAAAAACTAGTGAGTGTCTTTCTAGGCACAACAGACGCCGCCAGTAAACATGTTCCGAACACTGGCCCTATTGTGCCTCGTCGCGGCACCCGCCCTCGGTGAGTTGGTTAATTTTACATAAAATCTATTTACATCTATACATAAGTATAATAAAATTGTAACGAAGCAAAAACTGGACAACGAAAATTATTGAAAAAAAAAAATTGCTAGGTACTTGTCTGATGCCGAAACAGATTTTTTTTGACGAAAACTGTGAAAATTTCTGTGACAGACGAAAACTGAAAATTTCTGTGACTGTGAAAGTGATTATTTTTGTATTTTATGTCAAACAATTTGACAGCTTATGAAAACGAAAACTGTCTTGAACGGTTCGGTCTTGTTTCGGTTGTGATTTTATCAAGATTTCTTTTAGGAGAATTGGGCCCGATGTTCTGTGTTTCTCTGTTTATCTTTTTGTATTTAGGCACACACCAATACTACTGAACTATACTTAAATGTTTTTAATCTTTCGCGATTTGTACACATTATAAAAATACAGATTCGGGTCTAGTCGCGAAGAAACTTAAAAGGCACGGAATATTCCGGTCTGCCCCCCTGATCAGTCCCCTTCGGAGGGCCAATCAGACTAGCTTGCCCGAATGGACGGGATTTATATTCGTAATCCGTCCCCCCACAGACGGGAAATTTTGTAGTATTTACAATATTATCTTCAATAAGGAACAGATTAAGACGTGGACGAGATTTAAAAAAAAAAATCTCAACAATTTAATTTTAATAGTATCTAGGTAAGATAAAGCGATAGGTATTTTTTTGATTACATTGTTTGTTTAATGGATTTTAGATACTTTAATAAAATTGTAAGCAGTTTAATATCGATTTTTATCGGTTGTGATGATCATTTGAGCGATCTAATCACTCTTCCGCATGACGCCAATAATTTAATGGTACTTAAGTAGTCTGTTTTGCACACTGTCCTTCTCAACTCGGCAAAACCCAATGCGAATTCTTAACTTGCCCCCAAATCAGAACACGCATCAAAGGGTACATCTTCACAGGCGTTCAAACATATCTCCACATTATTCGAAATAAGGGTTCCGTTTTCTAATCTGGATGTGGACAGTGGTCGCAAGCTGGATGCCGAGTGAGAGCTATTTTGGGAAGATCACAGGCGAAAAGACTATCTTATGTTTATTACATACATACATATTATACTCACGTCTATAATTGCCGAAGGGGTCAGTGGCGTAGCTATGTAACCAAGGGCCCCGGCTAAATACTTTGAAGGTGCAAAACTACTTCATCATCAGCTCCTTATCACCCACTGCAGGGTATAATAAAGCAAAGCTATTTACTAGTAAGCATTATGTATAACGCAGCAGATAATTAATTAATCGTAATTCCTAATACTATTATAAATGTGAAAGTTTGTTTGTTTGTCACACTTTCACGTAAAAGTCGTTGGTTATGGGCCAAAAAGTTACGGTCAATAGTTATTTGTTATACAAGAGTGCAAAGTTGCTTTTTAACCGCGTGCTCAATTTTGATGACCGAGCAAGCGAAGAATTCAAAAATTAGAATCCTGAACGTTAGCGAGGGAATGAAAAGAGCACGAGGTGAAAAATCTTTGCACTCGAGTGCAACACGTAACTTTTCATCCCACCTCAGCGAGGAAAAACTTAATGTAAAAAAATAAACTTCCTCGTCGCTAGAATCACTCATTTTAGGTTTTTCCATTGTTTTCAAGTTTCTTATTTGTACCCTTAGAATACAGAAAGAACCTAAGGTTTTAACAATATTTATGACGTGAAAAGAAACGGGCGCGCGTAAAGCAAATTAAAAAAAAGTAATACACCAAGAAGGTTCCGAGTCTGAGTTTTAACAAATTAAAAAAGGTTGTATGATAAATTCGGCACCATGGAGGTAGAAGTAAATAGGTTTAATGAAGTTTTGAATTCACAAACTTGGTGCACACGATGTTCTAAATTCAATTTACTTTATCCTCTAGCGGATAAAAACGGCTTTTGCACTCAGATATCGAAGAGCAAAAATACTCTTTCCGAGATGGGGGCATGTAAAAATTCTTTATTCACATAACTTTACATAACGTTTTCGAACGTCGTTCATGGTTCATGGAGGTCGAGGGATCCTTCGAGCTTGGGGGCCCCGATGAACTGCCTCGCCTAGCCATACGGTAGCTACGCCACTGAAAGGGGTTGGCAGAAGCATTCTCCTATTACAGGACTTTCTACACCCACGTTTTGCCTTTTGTATTGAGTCCCATGTAATAAATAGGTGGCGAGCCTATTATCATTTCTCGGGCACAGTTATGGTCCAGGTTCGTCCCCTTTTACGACTCACTTGCCCGGCTACAGAGGAGAATTGTATTCATTATCCGTCCCCCCACGGACTTATCTTAATTTTTAGCTTAAAAATACCTACCTAACTAGTGTGCGTTCGCGCAGCGGAATGTTGTTGAATTTAAAGATTTTAATTATGCAGATATTTAGTGTATGACGTCGTATAATTGTGTATGGTAAAAAAAAATTTGTGCACGCAGCCATTGTGGAGAAATTCACCAAAAACTGATTCCGCTGGGCGAACGTTGTCCTGGCGGAACTTTTTTTAATCCATAGACTTTAGAAGAAAGGAGATGTGTCCAAAAATTAGTGTGTATTTGTGTGTAATTGTGTATGTATGAATAAAATTAGTGCATGCATAAACTTCGGAGAAATTCAAGTTTCCGCTACGCGAACGTTTGGCCATTAGCTAGTTTTCATATAAAGCGCTTACACAGAGAGCTGTAGATTTTTACATACGTTGTTTTGAATTTGTTTATATTTGTTTAAAAAACAGATTTAGAAAAAATCGTAGGGCTTAAAAGATAAAAATATAAACGTAAAATACGCTTATTAGGTCTTAGTTCTTAAAGTATGCACTTTGGGGTCTAGATTTTCACGTTTATACAAACCTTGTAAGTGTCTGCAACATGTTGCCAAGTATCAATGATGTTTAGTTAGTAATTAAAGAGTTATAGGACAATTTACCATGAATAGATCACTGTTTACAAAGCAGTCAAATATCGCGACGTTCTAAAGGAATTGCATGGTAAAATGTATGCCAATAATTAGTGTATTCATTCAACTGTTCACATGCAAAATTTCATGTCATTAAATTCAGTAATTAAAGAAAAACAATGATAATACTGACGAAGCATTGAAAACCTACATAACCCGACCAAGTTCGAATAGCTACAAGAAAGCGGCCGTGCAATATATTTAGGGAACATCCCAAAATTTACAGTATAATACCGGTATGGAATTGGTATAGGTGATAACACAATTGTTGTTTCGATATAATTTATAGGTCATTTATTTTTGTACACCTACTTTTTTTAAATGTATTTGACTATGACAGAAAGTAGGTACGGTACTATTTACGTAGGTACTTTATTTAAGTATGCGCTTGAGACTTGAGATATAATCTAGGTATATTATTTAAGACAAATAAAATTCATACAGCTAATTTCTATTGAAGATTTCACGGATCAGGATTCTAACTATAGACCCCTTAGGGAAATTAAATAATTACCACAAGTTTTTAAATTTACCGTTTATTAAACTTATTTTAGTTAACTTTCGTGAGACACATTCATATTTATGATTATTCAACAGTTCGTCTCGCGACCTCGCCGCGTGTTCAGCTCATGATTAAGGGCTCCGTTTGGGTCCGAAACTAGTCGGGCAATCCCGAAAAATGCACGTGAGTCAACCGTAAATAATCATAAATATTTTAGTTAAAACACATTTAAGTCTATTGCTGTCGTTGCAAGCGTTTGATAACGTTATTATAATTACATAATTAAGTATTGTATGTAATTAAAAATATTTTTGTACACGGATATTTAAATAGAGAAGTACTAGTTAATTGAAGATTTATTTTTATCGTAGATAGTGGCGTTATTATTAAAAAAATATTTTTCATTCAAGAAATACAATTGTTTTATTTTTTCCTAACGCTTGTGTACGCAACTGTACCATATTAATAAATATTATATTGGAAGGTTAAGAACGTTACTTAGATATATGGCACGGCCGCTTTTTTGTAGCCATCCGAACTTGGTCGGGTTATGTAGGTTTTCGATGCTTCGTCAGTATTATCATTGTTTTTCTTTAATTACTGAATTTAATGACATGAAATTTTGCATGTGAACAGTTGAATGAATACACTAATTATTGGCATACATTTTACCATGCAATTCCTTTAGAACGTCGTGATATTTGACTGCTTTGTAAACAGTGATCTATTCATGGTAAATTGTCCTATAACTCTTTAATTACTAACTAAACATCATTGATACTTGGCAACATGTTGCAGACACTTACAAGGTTTGTATAAACGTGAAAATCTAGACCCCAAAGTGCATACTTTAAGAACTAAGACCTAATAAGCGTATTTTACGTTTATATTTTTATCTTTTAAGCCCTACGATTTTTTCTAAATCTGTTTTTTAAACAAATATAAACAAATTCAAAACAACGTATGTAAAAATCTACAGCTCTCTGTGTAAGCGCTTTATATGAAAACTAGCTAATGGCCAAACGTTCGCGTAGCGGAAACTTGAATTTCTCCGAAGTTTATGCATGCACTAATTTTATTCATACATACACAATTACACACAAATACACACTAATTTTTGGACACATCTCCTTTCTTCTAAAGTCTATGGATTAAAAAAAGTTCCGCCAGGACAACGTTCGCCCAGCGGAATCAGTTTTTGGTGAATTTCTCCACAATGGCTGCGTGCACAAATTTTTTTTTACCATACACAATTATACGACGTCATACACTAAATATCTGCATAATTAAAATCTTTAAATTCAACAACATTCCGCTGCGCGAACGCACACACCTAACTACTATCAACCCAGCTAGGTACCTAGATACATAACGTGAAATATCTATTTAATCATTATCACTGAAAATCAGTTTTCTATGTTTGGAACACATGCTTGTTTTTCAATTAGAATGATAAAGTTAGTCCTATCTTAGATCTAATCTTTATCTTTGTTTGTTTCAGGGTCTTGGGAGGGGAGCTTGAAAGGTACGTCAGAAACACACCCATCTGGGGACTTCAATTAGAAATCGATTAACAAAAGAAATCAGTTTTAGGCTGGTGTTTACCAAAGATAATTATCTGGTTAAACAACTGTTAACTCGAAAAATGTACTAGAATTTTAGGTAAACGGTTGATTAACCAAAGTTATGTTGGTGAACATCATCCTTAGTAGCTGCTATAGAGCTCCTTGCGAGTTAGTTCGTCTGAAAGTATACACCACCATATTTTCTACCACCAAACAGCATTGCTGTGTTTTGGTTTTAAGAGTATTAGTTCCAGTGAAATTACAGGCACCTGAGACTTTTCAACTTTGTCTCAGGGTTGGCAAAGCACACACCTTGACGGCCAGCAACGTCGCAATACGACTGAAAGATTTTTTAATTTCAGTGAGGTTTGACGTCGTCGGCATCGGGACCACCGCGTTCATTGAGCTTCCGCAGTCAATTGAAACAGCAATTGAAGAGGGCTGGGTGCAGAAGAACCGGCCTGATGGGCCGTCAGAGTATTCCTCGCTCGTCCTGTTCTGTCCCAGCAATGACAACACTGTCGGCGTGCTTTTCGATGACACCGGCTACATTGCCGGCTTTCAGACCGCTGTATGTAGTTTACTATAACATAATCTATTTCCTCCACTTAATTAGTAGGTACTTAAAACTCCAGATGCATCGCTAACAATGGTTTAGTACAAGACTCGTAAGTTTCTAAGAACATGTTTATTTCCCCTACAGCTGGAAGTAACACAATTTACCGACACTATTTTCGATTGGGAAACCCAAGGATTCACTTACTGGACCACCGAACACGGCGGAGAAACTAAGGAATACTGGACTATTCATCAATATTATATTTCTGCTGGTACGTACTAGTTCTTATCTTGAAATATATCTATTAATATATCTTACTAATGGGGGAACAAAGAGCTAGTGTGCAGAGAACTAACTACGGCTAGATTTTAACAGAGTTGTGACCAGGGCCGGATTATCCATAAGGCGGATTAGGCAACTGCCTAGGAGCTCCGCATCGACTAGGGGCCCCGTGCAGGAACCAAGAAAAAAAACGTTTCAAAGAACAATTTTTTTTTTAAATTTGTGACGTTACTTCTTCAATATTATTCCTTTTTTTCGACGCATGTTGTCAGTTGATGAAATACTTCATATTAGAACTAAAAACAGCTGTATTTGACGATATAGGTAAGGTAAGCGTTAATTCGGAACGCAGCCGGCGCGGCGCGCGGTCCGCTGATGAGTTAGACTTTGACTTTTAGAGATTGAAGTAACAGGATAATCTGATCGACTCGACTTTTGTAATAGAAGAAATGTATTTTAGAAAGTAAGAAAAGGGTAAGGAATGGGGCCCCGAGAGTTGCTTTGCCTAGGGGCCCTGATAGGGTTAATCCGGCCCTGGTTTTGACATGCGGAGTTGCCATATAAGCAGTGATAACTATAGCCTAGCAGTTAATAATTAATTATACTGGATGACAACTTATTTGTTTTTTTATTTTATCGTGAAGTGAAATTGGTATATCTGAAGGCACAAGTCCGAGACGGACTGCAAACTGCAGACTGCAAGCAAGTCGCCATCGGAATAGCGCCTTTAAGATATGCACTGTAAAGGTGCTATTCCGACAGCGACTGCAAAACTGCAACCGCAGCCGCAGATCGCACCGTCCGCAAGCGATACTACTTTTGCAGTTTGTGGTCTGCAGCCCGTCTCGGACTTGTACCCTAAAGATATTTAGACTATAGAAACTTAAATCATACGCAGATGTTAATGATTTGAATTTAGATTTTATTTAATCGATTTATTTACTTCAAAATTTCTGTTTTTATTGATTTAGTACGAGGCTCGAGGCTAAGCAACAACCTTGCAAATCATATGATCCCGTGGATAGGTCGAACTACAACCAGTCTAACCTTAGGGTATCGACATTTCCCATTATCTGTGTTGCGGAGGTCTGACTTCAAATTAGTAGTATTTATTGATAGATAAATTTCATTACAGGCAATAAAAATAATAAAAAAAACAATGCCCTGGCGTTCTACTCCGTTCACCTATTACTCGTCTAACCAATTTTTTTCCAGACGGTAAAAAAAGTCATCCGGTATGCTTATTTGTAATTAAGTATCTCAATAATGCCTTCTTTCGTCTCCAGCTAATCTCGCAACGGACCCAGCCATTCGCATCGCCGCGCGCGACCCGGAAAGAATGTTACAAGACGACTTTGTCTGGGTGTCGGGCTTCCACGGGAAACTATACCCCATTTCCACCAACGTTACTGACACGATTGCTGGGAATAGCGACTTTACCAAGCAAGCCTGCATTCCTTGGATGGGTGAGTGAATGAGATGAGAATTTAGAAGCTTTAAGAATTGTAGATCCTGATCTATTTGAGAATAGCCGTGGTGAAAAGATTAGACAGCCAGTGAGGTTGGTAGCGTGGCTAACTGCCAAGGGTGCATGAAATCGAAGGGGTGAATGAAAAGAGCCTTCGCAATGACGATACGTACGTCCGGCGCACTCTGGACATTCAGCCCCGCTACCAACCTTGCTGACTGGCTAATCTTTTCACCACGGCATGAGCTATTTTCGTAAAGCTCGTGCTGACTCAAGAGAAGAAGACTCGTAGTTAGGGAAACTAAGTAACGCCTATACTCGAGCGGGATAGTGACCGCAAAGCCGCTCACAAGCCAGAGGTTATTTTGAACTAGTGCTTTAAGTTTAAGTTATACACCACCATCTCTCAATCGTCAGAGCCTCATCGTTGAGTAGGCTCAGTCACAGAATGTCCACTTCGCAAAATGTCTCCGATCGCAAAATGTCCCTTTCGCAAATTGTCGCTTTCGCAAAATATCGCTTTCGTAAAATGTCACTTTCACAAAATGTGTCCTCTTTCGCAAATTGTCTCTTTCGTAAAATGTCTCCTCTTTCGCAAAATGTCACTTTCACAAAATGTCTCATCTTTCGCAAATTGTCTCTCGTAAAATGTCTCCTCGTTCGCAAAATGTCACTTTCAGAAAATGTCTCCCCTTTCGCAAAATGTCACTTTCACAAAATGTGTCCTCTTTCGCAAATTGTCTCTTTCGTAAAATGTCTCCTCTTTCGCAAAATGTCACTTTCACAAAATGTCTCATCTTTCGCAAATTGTCTCTCGTAAAATGTCTCCTCGTTCGCAAAATGTCACTTTCAGAAAATGTCTCCCCTTTCGCAAATTGTCTCTTTCGTAAAATGTCTCCTCTTTCGCAAAATGTCCCTTTCACAAAATGTCTCCTCTTTCGAAAAATGTCCCGTTTTTCCAATGAACCTCCACCCCCTGGAATCAGTGAAAAATCGGGTACAAGTGCGAGTGAGATTCGCGCACAAAGGGTTCGATCCACACCAGTACCTAATAGATCGTGTGGTTTTTATGTTGAGTCATAATACCATCAGAAAGGCGTAGTTAAAATCTTTCGGGTAACTTGGGCCCACGGTGTATTAACGATGATATAGGATTCCAACTCTTAACCCGGCGAGCATGAGCCAGGGTATCTCACACCCTGGTAAAATTTAAAAGTAGTGTATATTTTAAAGTCCTCGTCTGGCGACACTAGCTCGCTCAGTAGCTGGAGGCAGGAGCGTGTGGGACGGGGTAGTGACGTGATTGCAGTGTGGCGTGAGGCAATGGCCGGGATATACGCGCCCAAAGTTGTTTCGGGTATGTTATACCCTGCCTCATTTTTGACGTATTTTGTTTACGTAATGATATAATCATGAATTTTAACTGTTTTAATAGTTTTTTTCTGTTATTTTTAGCTCTTTGTTGTTTGTTTGTTGTTTTTAGCTTTTTGTTCTATGTTTTTTTTATTATAATAGGTAAATGGATTTGTCATTAGTTCATTTATTGAACAGTTTTTATTTTATTTCATTAGTTACGATCAAGAGAACAGAATTCATTCGTAATTTGGCCTAATCAATGATTTACGAACACCTATATGCAAGAAAATAAAAAATAAAAAAACAAATTTCTTCCACCAGCGAATCGAAAAACAGCTCAGTGAGCCCTCACCTAGACATGCAAATTTACCCGGACGATATGTCAGATGCCAGGATTGTCCATATAAGAAGGATAGAAAAACCAAACATTCCTGTAATGCTTGTGACAAGCCCATAATGTTTGGAGCATGCAACATTTATTTGCGAAAATTGTGCTGATTTCAACAGTACTGATAAATCCATTAATTATCAAATAAAAAAAATTAAAAAAGTTTAATTACGAGGAGGATCTCATTATCTTTTAGGTTTAAGATGATTTACATTCCAAAGATTAAGATTTTTGTTAAATTCTTAATTTTTGTAAAACCCTAAATTTTGTTCCTATAATTATTATAGTATTAGAAAAACGTGAATAAATAAATAATTATTATTTTATAAAGAACTTCTCTCATATAATTCCATTAAATAGTTAATTATTTTACAAAATAAATTAACAAAATTAAAATAATAATAATAAGAACAACATTACGGTACATTAAGATAAGGGTATGTCCCACCCTGCCACATTCTTGAAGTAACTTTTTTTCACCTCATGCTCGCCGGGTTAATACCGATACTTCATTTCATTATATTTCTATCATAAAAATGTCATTCCAGGTGACCACTATTACTACAAAATGACTGCGGACACGGAGTGCGCAGCAGGCAAGATGCTGTCTTGGTTCCAGCTTGTTGACTCCGACCAGCTGATCGGCCTCGGTTTGTTGACGTTCGGAAAACACATCGTCCCGGAAGGCGGAAGGGATTGGTTTGAAGCACCAATCGCTGATGTTGTCAAGGTAACTTAATTACCTGCATACTTGCATCACACTTGTCAGTAGATGCCTCTTGCATCGTCCGTGGTTGGTGGTAGGAGGCCAATAGGTCAGGAGTCGTGGTCTCTTTGTAAGGGGGACGGGATTGGTGGTCATCGTAGTGTTGGTCCAGGGATGGCGTAAAGGGGTGGGGGGAGGGGGGGGAGTGGTCTGCCCCGGGTCGAGCTCGAAGGGGTCCGCGCCCGGGGAGAGCCATTGTCACGCATTTTGACCAAGGAAATTAAGAAATTTGCCCCGGGTGGCAACCGATGCTACGCCACCACTGTGCTGGTCAGTACAATACGCGGCACGAAAGATGAGATTTGACGACGACGAATCCTATGCTATACGTAAATACGTTTTTCGTATAGCTTTCTTTTCGCCCCGATGACGCCCGGTCCCTTTCCACCTCAGACCTCATACCGCTAAAGAGACGTTTAAATTATCTACAGCACAAGTCAAACCACGTGGTTTGCAGAGGCGGACTAGCAGTCTTGGCCGCCCTAGGCCGCGTAGTATCATCCGCCCTAGGTCGTGAAGTACCAGCCGCCCCTTTCTCAACTCCGTTACTGAACTGAGCTTTTTTTCCGCGATTTGCCGCCCCTCTTGTCTGGCCGCACTAGGCCCGGGCCTAGTCGGCCTTATGGGAAGTCCACCTCTGGTGGTGTGTCAAGTCTCGTATAATTTTATAACGCAAAGGCACTTTTTTCGGAAATCAAACCCTAAGGGGGTGAAAAGGGGTGGTAAAGTTTACATGGAAAAAGCTATACGCCGGCAGATCTACGCGGGCACAATAATATTCTAAAGTTTACTGATATTTTTTATGTAATTCTAGGCTATCGTTCCACATGGTCCCAGATGCCTGTACGACTTGGCAGGCACTCCTGGAGTGGTCACCATGCACTCCTACTTCATCAAGCATCCTTACCACCTAACCTGCTAGTTCCAGTATCAGTACCTACAACACTCATGGTTACGATATTATTAAATATTTCATCACTTATGTATTTCGATTTTTATTTGAATGCCCTGTTATTATTAGAAAAAGTACCATTAATACTACGTTATGAGTTATGAGTAGTCTTGCCAACCTTAATGTATGAATTTACCGGGACTTTGTTTGGCAATCAAAATGCGGGACGTGGCAAAAAAAAGCGGGATCCAACTGTCAAAGTATAAGTGGGGAGGCGAAAAATACAATTAGAAATTATTTTAAATAGTTTTATTGAAAGTTTTACTTTGGCACAAGTCTTTACTTAAGTAAGTCTTTACATAAACAAGTTACAACATAGCAAAAGTTGAAAAAAGCGCGAGCGGTGTTCGTTCGACGCGAGACTCGCGGTCGCGGTCTCCACTCTCCTAGTTAAACAAATCGTGCGTTCACTAAATTCTGACTTCTGCCCGAAGCTTTAGCCGTAGTTACGGCTAAAGCTTCGGGAAAAAGCGGGACAATTGACGTCCCGCACACGTCTTTCGCGGGACGCAATCCTCTAAAGTTCTAGAAACGGGACGTCCCGGCTCTCGCGGGACGGTTGGCAAGCCTAGTTGTGAGCTCACTCGCGATGAGAGGGACATTACGAGCTCCGTCTCGACGACGCGACGTACGCCTGTATTCTCCGAAGGGTTGGGCAGAGGTGTACCTATAGTAGGTACACCCTCATTTCGCCGTTATGTTTTCAAGTGCCATGTCGCCCATGCGGGCGAGCCTATTGCCATTAACAGGGCACAAATCTAGACTCCGGGCTGCTAATGAGAAATTCCACACGGAAAAACCTAATTGACACTTTGCCCAACTTTGATCGAACCCTCCTGGGACCTGGCGACCACTAGACCAACGAGCGGTGGCATAAGTAACACATTCGAGTCCACCACACTTTTCATACAGCTCATACGCCATACATATTGTTAGTGGACCTTCCAGGAGGGTCTTCGGCATTACGTTTGCGCTAAAAGTGAACCCTAGAGGAAGGATGGCATTAGGTTACAAACCGTGAAAAATACGCTACTACGTCGTAAAATAGGTGTTTGTTTGTTTCATGATGGTGAATTCTCCAAGAAAACCCTGCATTTAAAATGAACCCTCCACGAGGGCTCGCGGCATGGCGAATGCGACTATAGGGTGCCCTTCTGGGACGCACCCGGCACTGAACGTGTAAACGTGTGCGAAACGGCCTCTCGCTCACGGCCTAGCATTCAAGGGGGCCTCGCGGTCCCTTATACTGAGGCCGAACGCCATGAACTACGCTAAATAATACCCTACTATTTACCATAACACATAATTTGATTGATTATAATGCAACTTGGCAAAGGTACTGAAAGAAAGGGGCCTCGCTGATGCGACTTCGCCCACATCTTTATTAGTTCACGCTACGCCACTGCCAACGAGACAGTAAATTTTTCGACTAACTTGATAAAACTCGTGTTAGCTCAGCTAATATAAACAACACGTTTATAAATTTTTACACATGAACCTTCCCCGGAAATCAATCAAATCGTGAAATTCGAAAGAAAATCCGTTCAGTAGTTAGACGCGGCGGGGGACTTTGTTTTATAATAGGTATGTAGTGAAGTTAAGTCTCACGAAGTCGCTGGGGCATCCTGAAGATTGATGAACCCGGTGATCTGAAGAAGGCTACTGCGGCAGATTGGATGCAGAAGACGGGAACCTAACCTAATGCTGTGGTGTAGCTTGGAAACGTCTAAATCCAGTAATCCACTGCGATAGGCTGAATTGATAGTGTGCGTCAGGACGGCTGGTTGCCTAAGAGCGGTTACACACTGCATCCGATCCGAATCTGTGAAAATACGTTTCGAAGTAGTCATAGGTACTATTTGTATGGTAGTTTACGCACTAGATCCGACTTCCGTCATCCTATTTCTCTCCGTGATCCATGAGTCTCCAATTCGAAAGAAATATTGGCGGACCGAAGTAGGCATAGTAAGTAGTTAACTACTGTTTGTATGAACGCTTTCGCATTACCTCGGACTCAAATCGGTCATATGCCAAAGATGGCCCCTGAATTGCTTGGATTTGAATCAGATATCGGATGCAGTGCGAAAAGCAATATCCGAATTCGGTCCGAGTTTTTTTATATCCTTATTTTCACGGATCCGGATCGGATGCAGTGCGTAACCGCTCTAAAGGCGCGGCCTTTTACAAAAGCGGTAGGCCGCTTACAACGGCAACGCCTGTACGCGACCTACGAATCCTTATTATGGAACTGCACTGTAGTCACCTCCCTCACACACAGACTACACAATATACTATAGGGATACATTGTCAGACGGTAAAGTCATGGCCGTTTAAGGACGTTCGCTACGTTAAGCGTGCGCATGCGGCGGGTACTCGCCTCGCGTGTGTGTGTGTTGAAAGATAGTACTATGCCAAAGATGGCCCCTGAATTGTTTGAATTTGGATCAGAGATCAGAATAGTGCGTAAGCAACACCCGAATTCTTTCCGAGATTTTTACTCTAGATCGGTATTTTCACGGATTCAGATCGGATGCAGTGCGTAGCAATATCCGAATTCGGTCCGAGTTTTTTATATCCGTATTTTCACGGATTTGGATCGGATGCAGTGCGTAATCGCACTTAGGCTTTAGCTTACCTATACATATTCTGTGCCTCTTATAGTCTGCCCCTCAGGGATGGATAAAAAACCCTGTTTAAATTGTTCAACACATGACATGTTCCTAATACATGTTTGAAATAAAGTTTTTTGAAAATAAAATCTAAGTTATGTTTTTTTCGTCTCTGAACGCCAGACTAGGTACAATATTTTCAAAACGTTTCAAATGTTTATATTTTTTACCAGTTTGTGTAACAGGATTGAAATTGACATGTGTGAAGGTAGTAATTAGTTAACACGCAGAGTTGACCCCCCATTCTGACGTCAGAACGGCCCAAACAGAACCCAATAACTTTTAAAATAAGTAGGAAACAATTATCTAAAGAAAGGTAGCAAAATATACAAGGTTAGTCAGAAAGGGGGGTACTAATCCGCAGGTCACTTAAAGTATCACTGATGACCAGAGAGCGGAATCTTATGGCAAAACAATTGAAAGGTGATAGAGACGGGTCATTATTTTTTATCGAGTATTCAAGCTATCGATACTTTTTAGTTATGAACTTTATTGTTAATTAACTTAACAAACACTTTATTTTTTACACACAAATAATCTTTAATGATAATGACACATAAATAAAACATTTTCTTATCTATCAAAAAAATCTAATAACTACCGCGACTCGGGAAGTTTATCCTAATAGAAACTTTTATGATAATGATCTCTTTTGATTACGGTACTATAGTACAGTAATTAAAATGAAAAATTAGTTACGTTATATCTATTTCAATATGACATTTTGTGTTGATATATTATTTTGTGTTTCTAAAAAATGGCTAATCTCAGATGTTAAAAAGTGTCGATAGCTTGAATACTCGATAAAAATAATGACCCGTCTCTATCACCTTTCAATTGTTTTGCCATAAGATTCCGCTCCTTGCTGATGACGGTTTTAAAGCAAGTGTTAAAATTTCAAAATTCGATAATTTTTATTTCCATGTAAAATAATTTTTATTTCAGTTTTTAAAAAAATTCTTCGTCCCTACTTTAGTTACGAATTCAGAAAATGTAGCTTCTAATTCGTGACCCCAAATATGACCTAAAATGTAAACACAGCTGATCATAACTGGGGATAGATAGATTTTAGCGTTTTTTTTTAGAGATCTTTGAACACCTATTTCTCTTAAACTATTGACTTATGGGGAAAGTTGTAGAACAAAAGTTATTCATTATTATGGGTACTTTAACACCCCCTTTCCGACTAACCTTGTACGGCATTTTTTGGTCACTCCGTCAATAAGGCAGGCAATCTTGACGCGCACAATTGATTGCTTGATTCTTGGCCACCACAATGAAAGGTTGAGGGGAATATTGCCATTGCCATGTTTGGCAAACAGTAAACAGAACATAAACAATACAGAACAGATTTTATTTCAACTGACACCGGTGGGTGCTTTGTGTGAACGTTTCTTGACTTTCTGTTGTCTTCGTTTGAGGTGACGTTGAATGCGTCCAGCACCCTCCTTCTTCAGTTCTTCATACTGTTTGACCAGGGACTCCACGCGTAGCTCAGCTAAAACAATTATAGGTACACAATTAGTATGTGGATTTGTAAGTTTCAGCAGCAGCATCTTTCCGTGAGATAACAAAACAAACTTTAATCAAAATAATTATTTTGTCAAACATAGTGATTATGGAAATATTTTCTCACAACTGTACCCCAAGTGTGAGTTGTTTACGTTATTACTGTAGTTGCGTTACGCCAAAAATATCAACCAAATTTTTAGTCACGCTATTCGCCGCTAGGGGCGCTGCCTAAATTTTCATACATTTTTGGCGTGATGCAACTACAGTAGTAACGTAAAAAACTCACACTTCGGGTGCTGTTCATTGTAGCATTTGGATTAAAAGATGACAATTAAGAAACTTTAGACTGGACATGAACCATTAAACGTTACTGAATTTGGTTTGCTGCCTCTAACCACCACTGGTACTTTTACTAGAGATGCAATAGATATCCAGATATTGTCCAGTATCCACCAATTTTTGTAGTATACGGTATCTGGCTAAAATACTGATGAAAATACATTTCAATTAATGTATTTATATTATGATGTGATGACTATAATACGTTTCTCAGCCTTTGCTAATAGTTAATGACTGCACTTTTCTTCACAGACAAGACTTGCTTTGGAGTATAGCACATCAACTAACAAATGAACCAAACACTTCTGTCCTATCGCTGCCGCACACACTATGGGGTGACAGGTTGTGACATTAGCGCGTTAAACGCTCAGATTTTGCACAGGATATTCGGCTGTCTGACCAAAAGCATTGCTGAGTATCTGATATTCAGTATCCTGACAAATCATTATTTGTTCCCCTGATTATGATGGGGTGCATGAAAAGAGCCTCTATGAGTGACGTTACTTAGGCGCGGGCCACACAGAAAGGGCGCAGGCGCGGCGCACTTTTGGCACGCCATCGGCGCACCGCTTCTATCTGTTTTGCGCCCATCCCTTTCAAACATTTTGTATGAAAGAACATTGAAGAGGTGACGAGACGACACGCCACGGTAGAAACGCGGGATCGCCACCAGCGCACCGCCGGCGCTCGGGCAGTCTGCAGTGAATAACGCGCCGGATCGGCCGTTTGTCACAAAAATCGGTTGCACCAGGGCTAGCATGTCTTCGTCTTCAGAGGAAGACATGTTGTCAGATCAAAATCAAACACTTGAATGGCACCAACACGCACGCCGGCGCACCGTACCACGCTACGGGCGCCCATTGCGTGCCAAAGGCGAGCCCGTAACGTGACACAGGCGCGCCGGTTGCGATCCGCGCCCCTTCGGTGTGGCCTGCGCCTTAAGTACGTCAGGCTCATCCTGGACAGTCAGCTGCGCTACCAACCTAGCTGACTGGCTAATTTTTTCACATAGTCACATAGTTTGTGTTGAGACAAGAGAAGAAGACCAACACTGATACCTGGGGGCCAATTTAACTAACAATATTGTTGCCAATTGCAAACAAACTACTACCGTTAGTCAGTTTTTGTTTACGAAAACTATCAAAATGATTGGTTTTCTTTTTGTGTCAAACAATTTGACAACATTTGAAACTGAAAACTGTCTGAATGAATGGTATGGCAGACCATGATTCGATTGCGATTTATCAAGATTTCATTTAGGAGAATTTGGGCCCCTGTTATTTCTAAAGCTGGCTTCCCACGGGGCGTGGTAGCGCGCACCGGCTGTGCGTGGTATCACCCGTAAAATCACGCACCGTGTGACGCCACATTATGAGAGTGTGTGATGTGGATACGGCGCACCGCTCCGCACGCGTCCGCGTTACCACGGACGAGTCTCTTCCCATGGTGCGTCGGTGCGAGCTCGTGTTTCGCGGTGCGCGCTATCACGCACCATGCAAAGCCGGTGTAATACAATAGCCTTTTCACAGCTGAGAACACACGTCAGGTCATAACAAAATTGTTTTTCTTTCAACTACGTAGTAATGTTATCATTAATCGCTACAAAACCGATCACAAAATACGTATTTTCTGCTTAGAAGCAAAACAGTGCAGAAATGTTGTATGAAATTTCATTACTGCACTGTTTTTCATTAATGTAGTTTTTTATTTTTTATTTAGATATAAATTTACCACAGAGGTTTAATGTCTCCCGTTAAGTTTAATATTAAATGTATGCATTCTTAAGCATTAGATCAAAAAGATACTGGCTGAAAATAAAAATCGGCTGAATAAAACAGAAATGGTGAAAAAAAACAAAAGGCGCGCATTTTGTACCATTGTAAAACTTTGATACTTCATATATAACAAGAAAAGTTTAAAAAAATGGAAATAGATAGCGATATGAATTCAAGTCCAGAAAGTATAAAAACAGCTGCAAATGAAAGTGTTAATAACCTTTTGCCGCAAAAGTCGCAGGATAACCTTGTTTTCATTAACTTGAGTATTTATTTTGAGTAGGTACTTATATTTTATCACGGTAGGTAAATTGGTAGTAGAAAAAAAAGTAGATTACGCACCTTGCTGAAGTGAGTGATTAATGCACTAGTGCTAATTTAGTGCCCTCGCTTGCGCTCGGGCACCAACATAACACTCGTGCATTAATGACTCACTTTGCGCTCGGTGCAACAATCTACTATACTTACATTTATTCTTAAAGTGTGGCTGTTTTCCTGCCTTGAACTCTTGTTCAATCTGTTCTCTATTCTTCTCTATTGTTTCCTTCTCAATCTTACTCTTCTTTGTATGTTTGTGTTGGTCATTTAAACGTTGAAGCAGTCTTCTTAGCTTGAGTTCTCTTTCAGGGTCCGTAGTCTCTTTTAATTCTGCTCTTATGGCCTTAATGTCTTTCATTCGGATGTCTGAGAGGAAATTATAGTCGTCGGAGAATTGTTTCTTGTCAAACTCACCGCACAGTGGATCAAATCTGTAATAGTTGTTAGTCAGTTTTAATTTGTGCTACTGTTTACGGTCTGCAAGCTGCTTATTTATTTATAGATAATTAAAATGGTTCAATACTAAGTAATGTGTGCATATACAAGGTGTAACATAAATAAGTGTACAACTTCTGTAGGGGTCACTGTATTCATCATTATGAACAACTTTTACTATGGGATCAAAACAGAAATCGCGAAAAAAAAATCAGCTGTTCCCTATATTTTGACGAGTTATGCGAACATGAATGTAGGGAACAGCTGTTTTTTTCGCGATTTCTGGTTTGATCCCATAGTAAAAGTTGTTCATAATGATGAGTAGGTACAGTGACCCCCTAAGAGGTTGTACACTTATTCATGTTACACCTTGTAAATGAAAAATAGTTTTGCATATTTTTATTAAAATCAAACTATAAAATGGAATAGTAGACAGTTCTGATACTGTCTCTCACAGAATATCGGACATACTCGCATGGTTTTACTCTTACATCCAGGACTGGCAATTTGCTTGCATAGTTTGGCCACCATAGACAAGGATTTTGCCAACAGAATACACAAAATGACAGTTATACACAATGGCAATATTTGTCATTTTGTCTATTCTTCAAACAACAAAACCCTGGCCATGCTACGCCTGCTGGAAGGTGTTGAGGATTTATTTTTCATGACCCTCCCTTGTAGCACAGTAGACATATAAGCTAAAGCAGTACTTCAACTACCTACAATCGTCCAATTTGACACATTCACACAGACACACTGCAACAAGACAAATAAGGTATTTTCGGGATGCAGTTCCATAAAAAAACAAAAAACTACTCAGTATACAGAGCTTGTCTGTGTGTTTCAATTCATGAGATTATAGTAAGTTGAGGTACTGCTTCAGCTTATATGTCTACTGTGCTTGTAGTGTCTAAAAAGACTCTGGGCACAAATGTTTGTAAACTTTCTGTACATCCATCAAGGAGTAACACAAGAATGAAAATAATGTGTGAAGTATGTACCTGTGTATAACACAACAAACTTAAAATAATAGTGATGCGCTATCAATGTAATGTAACATATAATTTTAATGATGATTCAGTTGAAAGACGTCCACTACTGGATATATGCCTCCCCCCCCCTAGTGCCCATTCTCTAGTGAATCTGTTAGTCGCCTTTTACGACACTCCTTTTTTTTTTGTGGGAAAATCCTCATGGATACCCTTCCCCTGGGGAAGGCGAAGGGTTATGCCGTACTCTTACTGGCTAAAAACCCACGGTGTTCCTTCTCCTGACCCTTGGCCGGGGTCACGGGATTCGCAGCTGCATGCACCGCAACCCTGGCAGGCCTCAGTCTACCGGTCAGTCGGACCTCTCCTTCTGTGGGGCCTTACCCCACGTCCTCCTGAGAGGCGCGTACGGAACACATGCGCGTCGCCTTCTCGGGCCTGTTACTGGTCGGGCGACGGGTCCCCTAACCCGTCGCCCGCAGGCCATTTACGACACCCCTGGGGGGAAGAGATAAGGTAGTGCTATTCTTTACGTCGGCACCACATGGAACATAAGAATTAAAATATAAATAATTTTTATAATGTATTGTATTGTCAGTAAGAACAGCAATGCCAATACTTTTTATATACTTAGCAGGAACAAACCTTGGATCACGAACTTCTTTTTTCTTAACGGTAGGGACGCTCTGCAGCATTCTAACAGGTTTCTTAGAGCTCATCTCCCGCGGCCTGTTCTTGTTTTCTCTTTTGAAGACTTTTGGTGCATTACTCTCCTTTTTTTTGTTAGCCTTACCGAAAAGTGCTTCCTTATATACTTTGGCACCAATTTTTTCTTTCAATTTTTGCAGTTCTTCAAAAGATAATGTTGATAACTGCGACCTGATTTCAGTCTGAAAAAACACATTACATAGTTAAGTTAATTTTTAAGTGACCCGAACAAGGTTTATGCATTTTTAATACTGTTATAATATAATTTAATACAACATTTATCCACTGTTTAAGCTTGTTGGGTGTGATCTGGGTGTTAGTTTGATTAATTTCTTGTTCTATGAAGTTTATTTATTAATGTCTATAAAAAATATTACTCACCCTTTCTCCGTCATTCTGTTCATCACCGGTTGAGTTATTATCAGTTTCATCGCTGCTACTCATTGTCAAAGTCTTAATTTTAATAAAACATTAATTGGAAACTCGTAAAATCACACAATCGAAAATAAGGATTTTAGAGGTTAGATTAAAAAATAACCATAGAAGTACGCTGTCTTGTCTGTGGGAATGACATGAGGTAACGTTCCGTTTCACTTTCATAAATCTATTAAATGACAGTTGTTACATATTATGTCTACGTTCCGTTTTGAGTTATTTTATTAGATTTTATTCAATTTAGCTGTCAAATAAATTAAGTTTCAGAAAGGGAATATCACAGGCTCCAAATACACGTCCGATACTTGCCTCCGATAGTCGGTTCCGATAGTCTGATCAGACTATCTGAAGGCCTCCGCGCCATACATTTGTTTGAATATGAATTAGGGTCAAAATACACGTCCGATAGTTGCTTCCGGGAGCCGGATCCGACTATCTGATCGGATTCATGAAATACACGTACGAGTCTCGTGTCCGATTTTTTCTGGTTTCATTTGTTTTCTGTCTGTCACGCGAACCACTTCAATCAGTCACGCGGCAGTGGGTCGAGCCAAGTTCGGATAAGAAAAGCGACGCACCGGCAAGGTGTTATGTATATTAAGGAATAAATCAGAAAATTATTTCAAGCAAATTTTTGGGCGCGAGTGCAACTCGCACTTTTCCGTTGTTTTACTTTTTTTAATGATGGTAAGTATTGAAGTATATGGCATTAGACGAAAAGTGTGTTTCTAAGCAACTGAATTTGTTAATTTTATAATATCACTTGTTACTCTTGTTTTTGATCATACTTCAATCAATGGTAGCTATTACGCTTGTGATTAACAAACGCGCAACTTGCAATCTGATATGGAACCAAAATTAAAAACAGTACAAGCCTTTTCGACACGAGGTCTAATAAATAAGCGAAACAGTATAATCCTTTAACTCGCAGTCGGATAAATTTAACCGTAGTCGTACCTAAAACTATTTCCGTACTTGTCGATGCCCACTTTTCTAATGACGAATCGGAAAGAAAAATCTATACAAATGTACGCGCCGCGCGCCTTCAGACAATCGGATCGGAAGCGACGCTGGACGATGCTTACGATTCTGACATCCGATCCGATAGTCTGTCTCTGCCCTAACCCTAGAGTGTTATTTAAAAGCGTGGAGCCAGAAACTGGCGAAGGAGGTCCTGAGTGGCGAGCGAACCGAGTCTGTGACCTCCCGAGCGTAGGTAGTGCTGGTCGAGTGTGCGAGCGAAGCGGAGGGGCGACAAAGCGAGTCTTCTGGCAGAGCACGCTCAGAAACACTTGCATGCTTGCTTGCATTAACCATGCTTACTTGCTCGCTTGCTTGCCTGTGCACTTTCGGTTAAAGCTACACCTAAGGTCCAGTTGGTTTGGTCAAAAACCGTTAAGTCCATTCTGTTCTGTTTTATAACTCAACAGGTACCGCACACACGATTGCATAATTTAGGTTTTCAAACAGTGATTCCAACATCAATAAATCGATAGATTTCGTTAAATTCTAAATTAGAAAACTATGAACTTCGCCATATTTTTACAATTTCCCCACAAAAAACACGAAAGTGATTTATCGGCTTTTGTTCCGACGCTCCTCGTTTGTATGAACGCTAACTTTCGCAATAGGTACCTCGGATTCAAATACGACAAATTCCAAAGATGGCCCCTGAATTGCTTGGATTTGGATTAGAGATCGGATTATTGCGTAAGCAATATCCGAATTCGGTCCGAGTTTTCAAGACTCTAGATCCGTATTTTTACGAATTCGGATCGGATGCAGAGCAAAAAGCAATACCTATCCGAATTCGGTCCAAGTTTTTATACGCGTATTTTCACGGACCCGGATCAGATGCAGTGTGCAACCGCTCTAAGCCTTTTGAAGGCAATACGGTCGACACGTCGACACTTCCCTATATATTATTATACTCTTTGGTCGACACCCAGACATCGGTGGCCGCGTTGCTCTATGGATAAAAAATTAAAGAAAAAAAAAGCAATAGCATGGTTCTTTTTGGTTCTCCAAAAAGCCTCCAACATTGTCAAAAAACATCATTGCACAAATATTGTTACAAAATATTCAATTCAATCAATTCATAATGTAAAATATCTAGAAAAATGCCGCAATAAATTTTCCTGTTACTACAAAACGCCCTGCTACATAAAATTTCAAAATAAGAAATGGTAAATTATTATTAATGGATTTAGACGAAGCCATCACCGTGACAAAACTAGCTGTTCAAGGTGAACCATGCTATCTTATGATAGGGTGGCAGACTGATTCATTTGAAGTTTATCTTTTCAATAAAGAGAAACTATGGAAGGGGCGGTTTTCACCGAACAGGCTGCTAGGGTTTAGCCGGAACTTGCACATGTCCGAAGTTGCATATTTTGCCAGCGTAAAAAAATGCCTTTCTCAGCCAACAGATGACTACACTTACGAATTAAAAAGCGGCTTCTTCTACTGGAAACGTAAAATTAAAGGATCCATAGTTTTAGAAGGATTTCTGCCAATGGAATTAGATCCATCTCCTAAACAAGCACAACCGGATTTAATAGAAGTATTAATAGCACTAAACAAACATATGAAACAGAAAGTGCTCGGCCTCGAATATAGGTTTCATACGATTAAATCTGATTATCAGAAGTGCTTGAAAGATACTGAAGAATTTTTGAACCTTAAAATTGAAATGGAAAAAGCACTATGCGTTAAGTTTTTAAGTTTACTAAGTGTGAAAAGATCTAAAGTAAACTCTTTAAAATTAAACCATGGATTACTAAAAGATGAAGAGGATTTAATGGATCAACACATCATAAATAAAACAAATTAGCAATGTTTGTGAACAATAATGTTTTACATTAATAAACAATATTTCCGGTTTGACATTAATACCCTATGTATTTATTGGTACCTATTACTAAAAACTAAAACCGCGCCTGTTGGTATTCGCCGAATCGAAAAAGCAAGGTTAGGTACTGCTTGCCAGTGGGGAAATCTTTGAGGGGGGGACCTTCCGGCTTGCCAAGATCGGAGTGGCATCTTACAAGACCGAGGCACTATGTTTTCACACGCTACCGCGAGGTAGGCAATCATCCAGCTTGTCAATTTCCGTTGGTGACGCGCAAATCTAGGTAGGCCCGAATATGTAATACCTCTTGGACTTTCGCTGGGGCTTTGAAGAGCACTTCGGACACTTGTTCCTCGGATCGGGAGAGTAGTGGTAGAGCCTTGCGCAGACAAAGATCTAAGTCTGTAGCCGGGGGTCGTGTGTTATCGATGTTCCTTTACGGAGCGCCTGTGTGGTCGAAGAGACTGTCAGGAGTCCAGCGCTGCATAAGTTAAATAGGCTGCAGCGCAAAGTGGCCATTCGTATCGCTCGAGGATACCGGATGGTGTCCTTCGAGGCGGCAACTCTGTTGGTGCACTTGCTACCGTCGTACATTCTGGCGGATGGACGCGAGGGCCTATGACCGGATCCGCGCCGTCTGTCAGGAGCATTCGAAATGTTAAGAAGCGACTTGCGCAACCTAGCCCAGAGCAAGCCGCAGTAGCGGCTGGAATAATAGGGCTCGTTAGAGTAGAGAGCGTGGCGCTCTCAGTTTGCGGCTGACGCAGGTACTTTCAGGTCATGGCTATTTTGGGAAGTAGGTAACTGTATTGCATAAGCCGGGAGCAAACGTCCAGTTGTCACCACTGCGAGTCCTGCCAGGAGGACACGGCGGTCACTGCAGGTGCGCCCTGCGTGCGTAACCCCCACTTCCAGCAGTGATTCTGTCTATAGACGGGAGTGAGAGTTTGTGGAAAGCCGTCGCCTCCTTTTGCGAGTACCTAGATGACGGTCACAAAGGAGGCGGCCAAAAGGGAGAGCGAGGTGATTGATTACCTACTCTCCCGCCCGCAGCAAACACATCGGGCGCCGGGGGCGCTAAACGATATCCGGCCACCGAAGATAGTAGCCTGTGGGCGGCGTGCTAAGGAGCCTGTCGCTCAACCAATTACTGACTGGAAAAGGTGGCGCGCTGTGTTCCGCGCGCGGTTTTAGAGTTTTAGGGTTCATAGTGGCAAATTAAGTCCTGCCGGGGCTGTGGTAATTGCATCAACGAATCCCGCGATCCTAATAGGTCCTAGGAGGAACACCGCGGTAGTTTTAGTTGGTGCGGCTCCAACATAGATCCCTGCCCACCCCAGTGTGGTAGTTACACATGAGTTAAATATGTCGATTTCATCATGTTAAAAAAGATTTTGATTGTATGTACCTATAGAAAAACAGTAACTTTAACTCCATTTTGGATGCTCTAATCTGAGGCGCCTTGGTCTCCAATTAGAGCATGTGCCCTGCTGCGTAAGACCAGAAGGCTCCTCTTCGCTATTGCCCATGATGGATAAATAAATGATTGGCCATGATGGTGCGAGCATCCATTACGATTGATCATTCGTCGTGCATCAAGCATTCAAGATGGTCATGGAATAGGTACATTGCTGCTGCTACCATTTATTTAATTTCATTAATGAAAAAAAACGAACTCGCTTTATAATTTTTTATATTGGCACAGATTAGATAATTATCTGTTAACTTAACAGTCCTTGGCTATAAGTACTTAACAGTGTTAAGTACTTATAGCCAAGGACTTTATGTACGTAGTACTTATTACTTCTATGCTTAAAGCCCAGGGGGCTTACCATGACGTCTTAAGAAAACGTTCAAATGCCAGCCACTCAATATCCGTCCAAAAGCAGGCCTGCTTCTGAATCGCTAAAAATCGTACCATGACAGCACTAAAGGTGAACGACTATTGAACGGTAATGCTTGTCTGTGGCCTGCTGTGATGTCTATGTCTTTGTAATAGAAAACGTTCAAAAATCTGAGTAAAATTCATTAGTAATTTACCGGTTTTTTGAAAATGATAAAAACATGATTTTTTTGGGTAAGTACACGTTGCATCCACGATCATGTATACCACTGACTATGATACATTATATATAATAGCTCTAAAAAGCAAAAGTTTCACATTCAAAAGACCATTGTGACTCTAATAATAAAAGAAACAACGTGGTTATGAACGCTACGTGGATTAGTTTTGTCAACTTTTTTAGCGCGTAAATTTTAAAAACATCTTGAGTTGTTTTGTTTCCCACTTGACATCGATGTAGTTATTAAATACTTTAGTTAATGCAGTTTTTAGGTAAATTTGTTTCCGCAGCGTGATATTCTGTCATCATTCTGATATCTGAATCACAGTTAGAGTGCGCGCAAGATAAGTCTGCGCGCGGCCGAAATCGGAACTAATCGTGGTCCACCAAAGTGTGTGCCGTTTTATTAATTTTGAATAGAACTACCTGATTGTAGGAATGTTTAACGGGAAAAATGTGTTTAGCGATGAAAAAATATAAGCTTAAAAAGCGGTAATTATAACTTTTGCGATGATTGCAACGTTGAGGACGCCCTCAGTCGCGCGCAGAGTTATCTTGCGCGCACTCTAGGCGATCGAAGTTGTCAATGAAATTGTAAAATAGCATTTCGTTGTGATTTCATACTTTATTGTGAATCCTGTTTCAACAATGTCGTACGTTTGTTTACTAACCTTTTTATCAAAATATCAAATTAAAACTAGGCACATAGTCTTAGATTTTTAATTAAAATGTCGCATATAAAATGTGATGCTTTTATTTTTAGTGAAACACAAACAAGACGTCGCCGTCGTGTTAGTATGATCCAACTGCTTCACCTTGGGAATTTTTAAATAACCTTAAATAAATTGCATATAATAAGTATTACAATAGGTACCTACCTATATTGGTTTATAAATTTCCTTTCATCAATTTCGAATGGGTTATTTATTTCCCTAATGCAACGCCGTCGCTTTTTCTCTATACGATATTTACTCTCTAAATATTCAAATATCTCGTACTCGTCACACATTTACAAAAACAGTAAAAAGTGTGATCTAATAAACACTTGTAATTTTTATACAAAGTATCGACTTTAGAAAGTCTTATCGACCAAATTTTAAGTGGGTCCTCACAACAGTTTACCTCGAATATCAATTTAGATACCAAACAATGCTGAATAAGCTCATAAATAGTAACTTTTTCAAGATCGCATAATTTGACATTACGGCCGCTCAATATACGCTCAGTTGCTATCAAATAACACGTCATGGTATGAAAACTCTATACAAAAAAAAAGGTGAACGGATTTCGTAAACGTCAACGTAGCAGGCCTGCTACAGGCCTGCTTTAACGATGTCATAGTACAAAAAAGCAGGGCAGTTCAACTTCCAGGCAACTTCTGCCCTGCTTTAAGAGGTCATAGTAAGTCCCCAGTTGCCATTTGTTCGCGATTTCCATCAAACGTAGACCGCGCGACACACGACGCCGACTTTACGTGGGAAGTAGTTTTTAGATAGTTATAACATATTGTTTATGTATAGTATTATTGTATTATATTGCAATATGTATTTTCTAAAGGTCTTAGATGCTTGAATTAAAAAATATCCTGACTAAACCAGCTTTCGAGCAAAAATAAACTTAACTAAATTGAGTCACCCGTTTTGGAGTTACGATGCCACAAACAGACAGGCAGATATACAGACAAACAGACAGCCATACAGAGAGACGGACGGACAGACTTACATACATACAGACATAGGTTTAAAACTTTTAAAACATCCTTCTTTTTGCGTCGTGGGTTAAAAATAGGCTTCAAAAGTTTAACACCTCTCTTTTTGAGTCGGGAATGACAAAATAAAAAATACCTACTTAAAAATGGTGTTTTTGCCTACCTTTTAAGCGCAATATATCGTAAACAATTAGCTTTAGAAATTTTGAATGGGGTGCATGAAAAGAGCCTCCACGAATGACGATAATAAGTACGTCCGGCGCACCCTGGGCAGTCAGCCCTAACCTTACTGACTGGCTAATCTTTTCACCACAGCATGAGTTATTTTCGTGTAGCTCGTGCTGACACGAGAGAAGAAGCTTTAGAAAAAAATACTTACGGCAGGATTTGTAGGGAATTTAATTGTCTACAAAATTGGTCTGATTAAATTTTGGCGTAAAACTGTAAGGAGTTATTATTTGATAAAAACTCATTTTTGGGGTCTCAATCCAAGATGGCGGAGCGCGCCGAGGTCACTCAAGGTCGAAAACTTGATTTTTTCATAAGAAACTTCAAGGCTCTGGAGAAAGGAACCTCCTCACTATGCGCGCCGTGTCAAGGAGTACTGCTTTTTGTTGCAAGCCCTTGATCCAGTCACCCAACGAGAGCCTCATGAGGTGATGATCGAGGCGCTTGGTTATAGGCCATTCGCCGTAGTGACTATCGGGACAATGACTGCTGAGTTCACATCCCACATGCCGACAACCTCGTGTTTTAGATCAAGACTAGCGACCCGCCCCGGTTTCGCATGTGTAATTTTTATAGCTTAAAATCTTCCTCTTTAATCACTCTATACAGGGTGGTAATTTGAAATGGGGCATGAAGGGCAACTACCTTAACCATTGTAGCTACAGGAAAACGTTCTTAGAAGACCACCCCTAACTTTTGGGATAATTTCAATCGGCATTCACAAATTTTGAAAAAAAAGTACAGTCAGCGAAAAAAATGGCTGTTTTAACAAAACTTTTTTATGATGCCAATCGATCCCATTTCCCATAAGGATCAAAATACTCTTCCGGACCAACTGAGGTTTGAGTACTAGAAACGTCAGAAATAACAAAAAACTATTTGAGATGGGTAAGTTATAAGGGCAGCTACCTTAATCGTTGTCGCTACAGGAAAATTTTGATAGGAAACTGGCCATAGTTTTTGACATTATTTCGAACTGCATAAAAAGATATTGAAAAAAAAAAATTGGTACAGTCAGCAAAAAAATGGTCAGTTCTTACAAAACTCTTTTATGATGCCAATCGATCTTATTTCCCATAAGGAACAAAATACTCTTCCGGACCTACTGAGGTAAAAGTACTAGAAACGTCAAAAATCACGAAAAACCACATTTTGTTAAAAGTGACGTTAAGGCTGAAAAAATAAATTATTTTAGTGTCAAAATCTGTGAATGCAGTTCGAAATATTTTCAAAAAACATGGATAGTCTCGTAAAAACATTTTCCTCTAGCCACAACGATTAAGGTAGCTGCCCCTATTACTACCCCATCTCAAATAAGTTTTTTGCGATTTCTGACTTTTCTAGTACTCCAACCTCAGTTAGTCCGGAAGAGTCTTTTGATCCTTATGGGAAATTGAATCGATTGGCATCATAAAAAAGTTTTGTGAAAACAACCCTTTTTCTCGCTGACTATACTTTTTTTTCAAAATCTGTGAATGCCGATTTAAATTATCCCAAAAGTTAAGGGTGGTCTTCTAAGGACGTTTTCCTGTAGCTACAATGGTTAAGGTAGTTGCCCTTCATGCCCCATCTCAAATTACCACCCTGTATATTAAAAAAAAACTGCATCAAAATCCGTTGCGTAGTTTTAAAGATCTAAGCATGCATAGGGACAGACAGTGGGAAGTGACTTTGTTTTATATTAAATATGTAGTGATAATAACTTTATTTTTTTGTCTTTCGCAGTTGTCACTCGATTCTCATCATGAGGGATCGTGATAAACAACAATAGTGCGGCGCTCTGATCGATCTATTACTACTTTATAAGGTTTATTGGCAACAATAGTCAATATGTCAATGAGATAAGATCGATCTCAGTATAATATGTCATGATAATTCTGGAGAACTGGGTCGGGCACATACCTGTAGTACGGTATTTCTGATTCCACAAGGTTGGATTTCAGAGCAAATTGCTGGTGAATAATCCTGGCCACCAGGTTGTGTCTGTGCAAGTACTTATCGTTGGTGAGACGAGGACAACCGGAGATAATGTGTCGGATGGATTTTCCCGGACGTTTCCATGCCCGACAGACGTCAACAGTACCATCTCTCACAGTAAATTTCCTATAACTGTCCGTCAAATTGACTTCGACATACAAAAACTTCAGTTTCCCCGAAGAGGTCACCAAAACATAGCCAGGATACGGATGCTGAAAAGTCAACATTGGGCCCTTCACGGGCCCGATAGAAGCGCCCGTGTAACTCCTTGCCATACTACCTCGTGATCATTGGTACTGAGTACTGTAGGCTTGCGCCCGTTCTCTTTAGCCATTAATGACTTCTGGCAACGAGGACAGTTCGCGAGTCAGTTCAGTGATTCAGTCAGTCAGTCTCTGGCCTTTCACTGGCCTCGTGTACCGTACGAATAGATTTGAAGACAGTTCATCTAACAGTACATAAAGATCTATCTAATTTTTCTTCCTTTTAGGGTCGATTTTTCATTCGTCAGTTGTTTTTTTTTATCTGAGGAATAAATATGGCGGTTTGACAGTTTTTGTATTTAAAATAAGTCAAAACGCCATGTTTCTTTCTCCGATAAAAGTTATCTGGCGATTAAAAAATCAGTCATTAAACTATAAAAGTTTCTTGGAGAAAAACAACCATGATACTTGAAACCAACATGAAATGTTAAATATTTAATAAGAATTTATTCATGAAATAAAAAGTTTTGACAATGTGTTTGGTGTATCGGTGAGGCGCAATATAAATAACGCTCATCCTTCAAGAACGCATAAGATGGTTTGTGGATCATCGATGAAGTAAACATGCATGGTGACTGCGCCTGGAGAGCCAGCCAGATCGTACAAGCATTGCGGACCATTGTTCACGATTAACTGTAACAACAATACAATAAATAATGTTAGTAAGGGCTGATTTTTCAATCGACAGATAAATTTTATCTGGGGAATAAGTTTGACGTTTTGACAGCTTTTGTATAGAAAATATGTCAAAGCGTCATATTTATTCCTTGGATAAAATTTATCTGACGATTGAAAAATCGGCCCTAAGTAATATAAGTAGGTCAACATCTACATATGTAGATGAGTTTTTGACACAGAGTATAATACTCGTAATATAAAGAGAGGTTTTTGAGATCTTATTGAGATAGTCAAAAACGGTCAAATGGTCAAAGGAACTTATGAGCTCGATTTTGTAGATAAAAAACTGCATTTTTGTAATATTGAAAAAATAACAGTTGGTTCAAACGGGAATCAAATAGGAAACTTGTTTTTTTAAGTTTTTACTAAAACCCGACTTCAGTTGGTTTTTTTCGTTGTCGGGTTTTAGTTTTTGTAACTTTTGTTTTTACTGTAGTAATATCATTGTTTGTAGCCAGTTTACGAGTTTGTTTTTAAAATGAATTTATAGAGACGTAACAACATCTTCTGGAAGTTTGTTCCAGTTGTGGACCACCCTATTACCAAGGCTGCGGTGTGCAGTGGGAGAAGATTGAGAAACAGCAAGACCGAATATCCTCGATATCAAAACAATTTACTGTCTGTGGTACCTACAGAAAAAATAACTAGTCCGCCATTTTGGATGATCCGCCATATTGGAATTAGAATGACATCACATAGCTAAGCATATGCATTGTCATCCAAAATAAGCGTTTAGACCAAATTTCAGCTCAATCGGTTAAAGATAACTGATTTAAAATTCAGTTGCAAGATTCCATGAGCTACATTAGAATGAGATCAAACCTTAACGTTGTCCTGGTCTGGGTTTTCAAACATGTTAGTTACGCCGCTGTCCAGGGTATATTTTGCGATTCCCATAAAGCCCATGCCTATCATCTGATTCTGCCAGACGAGCGGGAACCACGAGCTTATGGTGGTGGCAGTGCACTCTGTGTCCTTATTCATTTTGTAGTAGTAGTGGTGACCTGGAACATAGCAATGATATCAGAAAACATTATTATTAATAAATATTGGTTTCTTACTATAGAATAGTAGTGATGGGTAACTCGTCTACTTTAAACGAGTATGAAGGATGACCTTATTTTACCTTGTGAGGTACTCATGAGGCGCCCCTCATTTGAGGAAAGGGCAGGTGAGAGATACAGGTGAGCGGCAGGCTCGCTTGTGCGCTACCACATGCCGCTTCGCTGGGTGAGGGTAGGAGAGAGAAAGGGCGCCGAGTACGCGAACGACCGAACACTCCTCATCGAGGTAGTTCAAAGTTGAATTACGAGTAACTCCTTCATTAATAATTTTGAGGAACTCAAACGAGGTAACTCGCGAGTGAGGTGCACATCACTACTTAGTGAATAGTCGTGTGGGAATAAATTAAAATTAGTAATAAAGCTTGGTACAGTCCGCGAGGCCTAAGCTGAGCTTTGCATTTGTGTGAGTGGCACATAGACAGTGTAGGTGTGACGTCGGCCTAGAGCGCGACGCGGCGTTTGCTTGGTTTAAACCGGTTTATACTGCTTTTTGGCACATATTTGTGTGATCACTCACATAAATGCAAAGCTCAGCTTAGGCCTCGCAACGTATATAGGTCAACACAGTAACTTGTTAATAGTGTAAAGGGGGGGGGGGGGGTACTGTTGCCCCTATAATTTTAAAATAATCTAATTTTTAGTTGCCTCTTACGAAACCCACTGGAGGAGAAGGGGTGGCTTTTGGTTTTGTATGTCCTCTATGGAATATATGAGCTTCTCTGTGAAAAGAGCTAAGTTTGGCACATTTATTATTAAGTAGTTTATGAAACTGTCACTTATTACGGGTTATTAAAACACGAGTGTGAGTATTAATAGTATCACGAGTGTTTTAATACCGACTCATGTGCAGTTTCATACACTATTTTATCTAAAGTCACGCAATTTAAATAAAAAACCAAAGTTAAAACAAAAACAATAACATGGCGCCCAAACCACAGATTAAATAGCACCAAACCCAGCAGCCCACCGCGCATGCGCCTCTGGACCCTCTTCTAAAGGGGCTTGAAGAGCGGGGTGACTATTGTCAGCAAGGACTTTATATAGAACTGGACCGAGATCTTGGCAATTTATATTATCTAAAATAGACTTTATATGCAACACATAAGACATAATATGGCTTGGCAAACATTACGGTACACTTGAGATAGCAATAATTGTACCTTGTGTCCCTGTCTAATACACACTGTGTGTTGTCACGTAAATAGAAAATGCATATTCCTAAATTAGTAGAATTTTTGAACTAAGTAAATGTACAAATTCATAAACCAACTTTTTTCATCTTAATTTATCCCAAGAGACGCGATACAACTATCGGAACTTTTGTTCGTCAACGATTCGTTTTAAGAGGACTTTTTTTCGTCAACGTAAGGCCAGGAGGCGATTTTCATATAATGTGCTTTTATCTATAGTTTTTTGACAGCTTGATATTAAGTCAACGTATTTATTTCAATTAGACCATATAAAGACACTTTTGATTTATTAGGTATTTATAATAGGAAAAAAAAGAAGTTACTGCCGCGTTCCAAAGTGTAGATTCCTATGGATTAAAACGGGCAGTAAACTACATGGTTACTCTTTTGCATCAAAAAAAAAAAATTGGCATTTCGACACATTGTCCATAGAAAAGCTGTCAAAACGTCAAACTCATTCCTTATATAAAAGTTATCTGACGATTGAAAAATCAGCCCTAAATATTATAAATTAAACGATTTGATTGGTACCTATAATAAATATTTTATTACTAATTTAACAAAAAAAATCTAGGTATTCTCTCTATCTGACTCGTAATGAAGATAAGAGAACTCGGTTTGGGCTTTTCTATTTAGCTTCTTCTCAATGGTAGTAAAAAAAATACAAATGCTGATAACCCCATTTGCATTGACGTAAACCGATAATTTGAATTAAAAAATAATAATAATTGGATTTATTACACAATTAATTTGGAATTTGCGTTGTAAATGCTTGCAAAAGCGAATATTACCCGGACTGTGGAATATCTTTTCACAGAAAGGGTTTTTCATTACTTGAATTTTCTTACCGTTAGGGTGACCATGATACTTCTAGTAGCAGTACATACAAAATCTAAATGTCTAATTATTTTTCAAAGATTTTTATTATTGTAACTCTAAGACCGCAATGATACTCATTTTCAAATTTAAATCAAGGCATTGATACATTATTTAATAGCTCTAAAAAGCAAAAGTTTCACGTTCAAAAGACCTTTGTGACTCTAAATAAAAGAAACAACGTGGTTATGAACGTACCAACGTGGATTAGTTTTGTCAACTTTTTTTAGCGCGTAAATTTAAAAAACATCTCGAGTTGTTTTGTTCCCCACTACATCGATGTAGTTATTAAATACTTTAGTTAATGCAGTTTTAAGTGTTTTTTTAGGTAAATTTGTTTCCGCAGCGTGATATTCTGTCATCATTCAGATATCAGTCAGTCATATACAGAGATATATATAATCATATATATAATCATATTCAGAGTCAGTCGATCGAAGTTGTCAATGAAATTGTAAACTAGCATTTCGTTGTGATTTCATACTTTATTGTGAATCCTGTTTCAACAATGTCGTACGTTCGTTTACTTACCTTTATCAAAATATCGAATTAAATCTAGGCACATAGTCTCAGTTTTTTTTATTAAAATGTATAAAAAATGTGATGCTTTTATTTTTAGTGAAACACAAACAAGACGTCGCCGTCGTGTTAGTATGACCAAACTGCTTCACCTGTGGGAATTTTTAAATAACTTTAAATAAATTGCATATAATATTGCAATAGGTACCTATATTGGTTTATAAATTTCCTTTCATCAATTTGGAATGGGTTATTTATTTCCCTAATGCGACGCTGTCGCTTTTTCTCCATACGATATTTACTCTCTAAATATTCAAATATCTCGTACTCGTCACACATTTACAAAAACAGTAAAAAGTGTGATCTAATAAACACTTGTAATTTTTATACAAAGTATCGAGTTTAGAAAGTCTTATCGACCAAATTTTAAGTGGGTCCTCACAACAGTTTACCTCTAATAACAAAAACAATGTTGAATAAGCTCGTAAATATTAACTTTTTCAAGATCGCTTATTTTGACATTACAGCCGCTCAATATACACTCTGCTGCTATCAAATAACACATCATGGTATGAAAACTATACAAAAGAAAAGGTGAACGGATTTCGTAAACGTCAACTTAGCAGGCCTGCTACAGGCCTGCTTTAACGATGTAATAGTACAAAAACGCAGGGCAGTTCAACTTCCAGGCAACTTCTGCCCTGCTTTAAGAGGTCATAGTAAGCCCCCTGACCCAAATAGGAGCGGCGGCGCGGCGACCTATAGTCCCAGCCTAACATCTGAATATAATTACAAAATGTACCTAAACAAAAAAGGAGTAGTATGTACCAGGGATGTTACGGAGGTGGTTTTATCGGAACCGAAGTCGGAGTCGGAGTTTTTAAATTTTGTTTGTCGGATTCGGAACTGGAATCGGAGTCGGAGGCGGATTCGGAGGTGTTAGCAGAAGAGAGATGTGTTAAGGACAGGCCTAATAAAATAAAATAGTATTTACATTTCAGTCAGCCTCTTTAATTTCAATTAAAAATAATAAACCTACATACTTAATAAAGGCGCAGGCGATAAAAAAAATGCTTCGACCTCCTATTCAAACCTACGATTTAAAAGTATCGGAGCCGAAGTCGGAACCGGAGATGTAATATCAATCGGAAGTTCCGACTTATCGGAGTCGGAGTCGAAGCTCCGTAACATCCCTAGTATGTACAATAATCGTGTAAATGTTAGAAGACATTGCTAATTATGGTTATATCTTTTTCCGATTGGTTTAGTTAACTTGCGGTATAAAGATATTGTAATGCTTTAAAGGACATACAATATTTAGTAATACTAGGCAGGACTTATTACACCATAAGTCTGCCATATGGTTACCCTTGTGTTAGAAAGTGACAAGGCGTACACTTATACCTATCTCACGTGATTCGCAGAAATCGACAAGTACTCATTCCAGTTGTACGTAGTACTTATTACTTCTATGATTGTCAGGCCTTCGCGGATAGCGTGCGTGACAAAGAATATGCAGCCGCAAAAAAATTGAATTGAAAACTCCTTGGTCTGTGCGAAGTGTACTTTAACTTTAGAAAACAACAGTTATTTTAAAGCATTACTTTGGAGAACTCAGAGAACTGTACTTTAATAAAACTTTTTAAAATCTATTAGATAATTATGGTACTATTTTTGAGCTCATAATTGGAACTTTACGACATGAGTAGATAAAAGAAATTAGAGAGTTATGAAATAAGTTATTGCTTACCCATAAATGGTATGCAGGCTTGCTTGGTGTAGACGTTGTCGCCGTTGGTGTAGTAGCTGGTAGTTGTGGAGACATTGAGCAGTTCGCCGTTGAATGAATCCAAATACACGTCCGTGTCCTGCAGGAGCGAATCTTTGTTGCGTGTGCTTACACGGGTCTCCGCGTCTTTGTTTAGGTACTCTGCAGATTAATAAGAGGCTTAATAGTTGCTTTTTTTTATTTATCTATATTTTTTGTTAAATTGGAATGGCAAAGGCAAGAAGTAAAGTTTAATTTTCAAACATAATAATTTAAAGGAAAACATTGTGAGGAAACCTGCACGAATGAGAGGTCAAAAAGTTGTCGATGGTGTGTGTAGTCCACCAACCAGCACCAGGCTAGGGTGGAGGACTAAGCCTCTCATTCTGAGATGAGGCTCGTGCTCAGCAGAGTGACAGTAATGGACTGATTATATGTACAGGGCTGCCGCCGTAATTCTTCGTTACGGCGCGGCGGCAGCAAGTGCAATTTTTAATATGGAATGTATGGAATATTAAACTTTCCGCGTCTGCGTATTACCCCACACTAAGGTTCAATATTCTATGTTAAAAAATTGCACTTACTGCACTCTTCATTACAACGGGAGTAAACGAGTTTGTATAATTCCTTAAAACCACATGATCAACTACTGGTGTCGATTGGCCCGCATAGGATTCAATTGGTTAAAAATATCTTTTTTTTCTTGCGGTTTGTTTAAGTGATCGTAACTAAACCAAATAAAAATGATTTTTAAAAAAAGCAAAAGATATAAATGCATTTTTTTGTAATATTTTCGATGCCACGCATGGATTAATGAAAGCACGGCGACACAGCTGTGCGGGCAGTTAACTCAGGGCTTTAAAATAAGACACAAATAGAAAACCAACTTTTTTTTGTTGCTGTTTTTTTACATGCTTTTAAAAAAAAACATTTTGGGTTCATCTCTGTCATCAATTACGCGGTTTGAAGGAATTACATGAATTCTTTTGCCCCCTTTGTATGAAGTAAGGTGATGATTTATTTACTAAACAAAAGAAGATACTTACCAGGACTAACAAAGTAATTTGCGATACTATATAGTTCAACCGTTTCCCCATTTAGCTCAGTAGACCAGAGTGAAAAACCTTGGGTAATGGGATCGAAATATGGTTCCAATTTGTCCTTGACGAACTGCAATATATAGTAGAGGATACGTTAAAGATTCTTTACAAACAATGGAAGTAGGTATACCTATAATAAACATCGTAGCAATTTAAAAAGAAAGAAAGAAAATACGTTATTTTAATTACACCCTTTTCCACGTAACGTTTCGTAGAAAAACCCTAGAAAAACTCACCGTTCTAGGGTTGTTCTACAAAACGTTACCCTAAAAAGAATGTCAAAATTTTTTCTCAAAATAAATCGTGAATAATTTAGCTATTTTACGGTTTTTGATGATGTCGTTTACGTTTTTTCGAGACTCCTTACGGCTACAATTTACGAAACGATTGCTATGTTAGGACTCAATTGTCGTTGAACAGAGTATAGACATCACAAAAACCAAAACACCACAAAAATAAAATATAACATCAAAAGTTAGACATACACAGAAAGGGGCATAGAACACATAAAAAAATAAACAAAAGAAATAAGTGGCAGCCTAAAGTTACATGTCCACTTGGTCGGCATGATCGGCATCGGAGCGTACGGAGCCCACAGAGGCCTGTAAACGGGCTACAAAAATTGCATCTTGTCGGCAATTTTATTGACCAATATAGCTCAGTATATTTGCAAGTTATACTCTTGCTGCAATTTCATTGTGCAATACATTGCCGAGTGTAGTCCAGCAAAATTCTGCAACTGGATTGTTGAGGAATTTTGTTTGTACAGGCGGAGCTATATTGAGGCTAGATCTCAGCAGTTACGAGGAGACAGCGGCGTCAGCGACAAGACGAGGCGACGGGAGGCAAGCGAGGGAAAAGAGATGCACCTATACATCAGATCAAAGATGATATACAGCGATATTGCAGTAAAGTCAAAGCGGGATAAATCGCATTTGCAATCTAGCCGGCTAGACATTGAATTCTTGCGACTACTATGAATTATCTTGGCAATATCGCCGGGCTACACTGCAAGATAGCAGCAATTATTGCACTGTGTTGAGCGATATAAGTAATCGGCAATTTGGCGGCTATACAATTGCAGCAAGAAATTGTCAAAAAAGTAACCCGTTTATGAGCAGCTTAAGGATTCCTTGGTTTGTAGGTATTGATACCTAAAGAACAGCGTTCGGTTAGATTGGCAAATCCACGCTGGGCGTCGTCATTTTAAAGCTGGCGTCGACTACAGCCGAAACGCGTCGAATTGAGTCGAGTCGCATTTGTTCCGTGCGAGGCGAAACGGTCAGTAATCGCAAGTCGTTAAAACAGAAATTCGCCTGTTTAGCAATGCGCGCGAGCGACTTGACTCATCGGCGAGCCTAGTGGACGCTAGCTTTAAACAAGACGTGACGAAGTGCCGAAGACATCATCCGCAGTGAATTATTCACTGCGGATGTTGCCAAAGATGCCATAATTTAGATCTACGATGTTTTTGAGTGCCATGCGATAGAAATTAATAGTAATTGCTACGGCATGATAATTTATCAAATTCCAGGATATTTTTTTCAATGACACGATAGTTTTATAATGAAATCTAATTACACTAATTACAATTAAATTAATCCAAACTCGATTTTCTGAAATTCCACTAATAGTTTAGATTATCTGTAATATTTCCATCGATAGTCTGAAATCTGAATTAATCATCTGTAATATTTTCACGAATAGTAGTCAGTTCTCTTTTCAGATTCGATCATTTATGCGAATTTAAGATGTGATAAAACACGATAATTTTTCAGTAAATTATCTTACCGATTTAGCAACACTGACGACGCGAAATCAGTAACTAGTGGACGCACCCCATCGGCAATTCGTAAATGCTGACGCTCCGTTAAGCCGGGTATCCACTTAGGTTCGCCGTGGTTTGCGAACACTGTGTGCTCCGCGAACGTGAACGTGTACAGTGTACACACTTAGGCTGCAACATCAGTGCTCCTGTACGAACAAACTGCGCTCCCCTTTGAGATCGCGCAAAAAACCGCTTCCCGAGCGCTCCGCCGTGCTCCGATCGTGCTCCAGTCGCGCTCCGCGATCACGACGTATCCATTATGTTTGGTTTGCGGAGCGGGCGCGTTCGCAAACCACGGCGAACCTAAGTGGATACCCGGCTTTACGCTCTGTACGCTCTGATGCCGAACAAGTCGACGCGCAGCTTTAGAGGTGGCAGCATCATTGTAGCTCCTTTAGTAATTCTGCCGTACGTTGACTAAAAGGCAGTTAAGCCACAGTTGGTCGAATTTGAGGTTTTGATGCCATTTTATAGAGTTGAAAATACTCTATCGTCCTGTCTTGGAATTGTTTTTATATCTGTTGTAGTTGCGAAGTTACACATAACACAAAGCGGCTAAGGAATGGTTAGCGACTTTTTAGTATCGTATTACTCATTTAAAATAATTACAAAATGCTTAACTAAAAAGTAAAAATGAATTTTGTGAAAAAACTGAAAGGGATAGATAACTGAAATATACTGAAAATTATAGAGCAATTAATACTGTACCTATTTCAATTAACAATTTTGTAATAATAACTTCCCTTTCATAGAGACAACGATTCCCACCTTTTTCGCATTATAACTCAAAAGTAGACTTTTGGGCTTAGCTGCCTTCTAGATAACGTACGGCAGAATTATGTACATAACTGCGTATTTTATTTTTCAATGGCCTCGCTTTTCTTACATTTGTCTAATCGGCCACTGCTCGGGAAATGCTGCATGTAACTGCAGCATTAATTTTTCGGAACATTATGTACATTTATAGCCGTTTAATATAATTATTTTTGCACGGCTATCAATTGCATAGGTACAGTGCTGCATAGTTTTTGTTGTACAAATGAACTAAAGAAAAATAACATAAATTTACTCACATTAATCGTGTAACCGGCAATGTAGCCGGTGTCGTCATAGAATGCACAGAAGTGGTAGTTATCTTTCTTACACATCAGGGTGAGTGAAGAATACTCTGAGCGACCTGGCCGGGTCTTAACCTGCCAGTCCTTTGATGAGGCTTCTGTCGCAGTCAACGGCATTTCCATGTATGCGGATTTTCCCTTGTTTACTATGTTGAGATCAAATCTCACTGCGAAATGACAGAATGTTTATTAATCTTTGACGAGTTTACATTATGCTTTTAACTGTACACTTTCCTCTAAAGTTCTAAACTGGTATGCTCGTAGTTATTTCAACAAGCATGGCAAGGACAAGCTGGTCGATTATCGCAGTTGGCCGTTTCGGATCAGGTTGAAGCTGGGGGCCTACTCCCTAAGTCCGTCAACGAAGTTCGTCGCCCGTCCGAAAGTAGCCCGAAACGTAGGAGTGAACAAAACAAGTGTCAAGTTCAACTTTTCGGACGGGCAAAAACACATCGGTAGTAGGGACAACTGTCGAATCGTGTTGTCATTCATTCTTAGTTCGGGCTCCGAAACAATATTTTGCCCAAATCTATGTTATTTTAAAGAAATAGTTGGAACTAAATTATAATAAACATTAAAAAAAAACAACTTTAATTAATAAGTACCTACTTAAATTTACGTTATTACAATTTTACATCGCGCTGTAATTGAGTGGCTGTATAGAAAGTTGAAACATGGTTCAATAGAAATGTGAAACTAAAACATTTTTTTTATAATTTGACATCAGTCTTTCAGTTGAAAAGGATTCTCCCTAGGGCTGAATAGTATTACTTTCAACCCGCTCCTCAGGCAACTTCAGACCTACTTTCCGAGTATGAGTAATGAAAAAATATTGAAAAAATCACACACGGATATATTTAATGATAACTAATAGGGTTCAATTCAATAATATTATATTTTATCCCCATTATGTCATAGGAAATCAAAAAAGTTTTTTTCATACTACGTCGCTCCATCCATAGCATAGGTACATATAGTGCACAACACAAACAGTTCTTTTTTCAAAATTATGATTTTTATATTGAGCAAATCTTAAATGTTAAGCGTACAATGACAATGTAAGTGGACTTACCCAAACAAGCGGGCTTGCGCTTCACTGAAACAAACAATAATAAAACATTGTTAGAAACAAAATTGTTAGAAACGGCCGCACAACTGAATCTAGCGATGGGTAACTCGTCTATTTTAAAAGAGTACGAGGGAGGACCTCATTCTACCTCGTGAGGTATCATGAGGCAATACTCATTTAGACTGCCTTTCCACTGAAGCGGAGCGAGCCTGCGGAGCGGAGAAACGGAGAAATATTAACCAATAGGATTACATATCTGGAGCGGAGCGGAGATATTATGCAATCCTATTGGTTAATATTTCTCCGTTTCTCCGCTCCGCAGCCTCGCTCCGCTTCAGTGGACAGGCAGCCTTAAGGAGAGGAAAGCTGAGAGAAATGAGCGGCGGGCTCGCTTGTGCGCTACCGTTTGCTGCTTCGCTGGGTGAGGGAAGGAGAGAGAAAGGGCGCTGAGTGCACGAACGAACGAACACTCCTCATCAAATATTTGCCTCACTATCGCTCGCTCATCAGAGTCATCAGTGAGATACACACACGCGCTTATACAAATAATAAATTGAGGAATTAGATGAGGTGCATCAAAGTTGATTTACGAGTAACTCCCTCATTTTTCATTTTGAGGAACTGAAACGAGGTAAGTCGCGAGTGAGGGGCACATCACTAAATGAATCTACAAGGACTATGACCCTGGAGCACACTCTGATAAAACATCTGAGCATTAGAAATATCACAAAATTTTATCAGATTTTCGACGCCGGCTAGGTATCTGAAATGCTTTTTTTCCTTTAAGTTTTTTAAAGTATACAAATAGATGAATGAAAATATAGAATAATAAGATGTGTACGCGTGGATGTATTACTTTGAAAAAACAAGGCAACGTTGCAATTAAATTCGATTGGTTTATGTATCGCTTCAAAAATTCGTTGAATTTAAAAGGAAAAGCAGAAAAATAATTTGTAACGCTTTTTGAAAACGTTCCTCTACTGAGCACACTTTTCTTTTCGAGTCTTCCAGGCCTAATTCTCCTAAAATAAATCTTGATAAATCACAACCGAACCAAGGCCGAACCGTTCATTCAGACAGTTCTGAATTTCAAAAGCTATCAAATTGTTTGACACAAAAAACAAAATCAATCATTTTGAAAGTTTTCGAAAACAAAAACTGACTGACGGTTGTGGTTCGATTGCGTTTGGCAACAATTTATTTTAGGAGAATTGGGCCCCAGGAACTACTGTATAACCGTAGCTCCTTTCGAACAAATGCAGTGACTATAATTTCTAAAATTAAGTTCAAAGATGGAAAGTTAACAAGTACGTGTGGCTTAAAAGTTTGCTGGATTTACTTACAAAAGTCGAACACGCCGCACTGTGCGGCGCCGATGACGCAGAGCAACGCGAGTATGCGGATCATGACTGTAGCGTAAGGGGAAGTGCTGGTTGGAAGTTCGTAACGAAGCGTATATATACGCGCCCGCGCAACTTTCCGCGGTTCAGCGGCAAAACGACAAAACGCGCGCCTCACTTGCGGGTTCTTGATAACATTTTTGTTAAACATGTATTTTTTACGAAAGTGATCATAGTTTTTTTTGTCTTATTTTTCCTTTCCGTCAGTCATTACAAATTTAAATCTAATTTAGAATAAGATACTCTTATTGTAAGCCTGGTATTTGCTAAGTTCTGTGCGAGTTTTGGTTTGTTTGGCACAGAGCTAACTCAATGCTCAGAAGCTCCGATATTAGCTTTTTCCACAGAAAAGTGTGTGGCTCTTAAATTCAAAGTAAAAAAATAAGCAACAGTCATCCCCTCTCCTCCCATGGGTGTCGAAAGAGGCAATTAAAAAAAATATTAAAATAAAATTATTGGGGCAGCATCACCCCTCTTAACACTATTGACAACTTACTGCGTTGACCAATTTGTTTGCCAAGCGTGATTAAAAATATTATGGCACTCAACTTTTCACTATACAAGGAAATCAATATTTAAAGAGTAATATGTTTTCTGAAATAATTGTTATGTACCAGGTCACCGCTACTGCTACAAAGTGACTAAGGACTAAGAGTGGAGTGCCAGCACCATTGCCTCGTGGTTCCCGCTCTTCTACTCCAAACAGCTGATCGGCGTGAACTTCTTGACATTCGGAATCTGCGCCACTGTCACCCGAGATTTTAACCATTTTGAAAACCCATCCCAAATTGTTGTCAAGGTTCAATCTTATTCCTCTCCGAATCCTGGTGTTCTATTCTTTACCGGGAAATTATTGTGACACTAAACATATTGTTCGAGTGTTCTGGAAGGTTGCCGGAGTACGGGTAGCAGAACTCTTCAGCATCTGGATCTGTTTTTGAAAAAGAGAATAACTCATGAGAAGGTTTGGTACAACCGATTATGAATCATTTGCAATTACGGGAAAAGGCTGGTCATCGTCGTCTGTATTTGGATTTATTACATAACCAGAAGTAGAGGAAATCGAATAAAGATCTGATTGTTCCGGACTGCGATGTAATCGTTTGCTTAGATTCTTGATTTCTTTTCTTAATACACTCTTAAGGTATTAAAGTAGTTTTAAAGTTTCATCGAGAATAATCTTGACATTGTGATAGATTACAGGATTTAACAACGCTGTAGTTGATCGAAGCAGTGACAGTTCTTAATAAAACAAAATAAATTCTACGCCATGGTTAGGACTAAGACGCCCTCGCTTTTACAGAAAACGCGGTCAAGTCCCAAAGGCATTTTAATGGGATAAAGATTCGCCAATCCTGAATCACTTCATGCAGGTGTTAGTTAGGCAGGAGTTATTTCACTACACCGGACTGGCTGCTTGTATCAAAGACTATTAAATCACATTACTACCATAGTTTTTAAGTCGTTTGTAACTAACACATGGATCATTGTTACTCGATAAATAAATTTATATTTATCGCTCTTTAGTCACGGCTCATCTTCCGTCCGGAAGATGTCCGCTCCTTTGGAAGGCATATGGGGGACACAGGTCCAACGCGCAGAGGCCCCTTTGAGAACTTCAATCTAAAATGGGGTGGGGCACCAACCGGGGACTATCCACGGCTGCACTATTGGAGTACAGTCTGGACGTCCCAGGTGGGTGCAAGACTATTGTAAAATATGGTGAAAAATATCTGGTCTATGGGAAGGGGTGTTAAGTGGACTGGATAACTTTTATTGCCGGAAGAAAACGGCGTCTGACTTAAAAGTTTAAAATTGAAAAGTTTTGGCAGACGGTGACTCGCCAGCTCACTAGATGGGCCCCCTGAAAAGCCACCAGTATAATAAGCGAAGGGGGCAACAACGAGTGAGCGGAAAAATCAAAAATATATGTATATTATATTAATACTTCATTGACATCGGTATCTAATAAAACAAAAGAATGTAGTGTTGAGGTTATCACAGTCATATATTATGTCTTGAGAGGGAAAATTAGTAGCGTTTAAGATTTTTTCTGACGTTTTTACCAACGTTAGCAAAAAAATTGTGCCTATACTTTATTCGTTGCTTTGAGTGGGTTTGGATCTGTCGATAGTAAAGCAAGAGGGCGTTCAGGAGTTCTAGTGGTTGAACGGTTACCTTCCACGTACGAGAGTACTAGTTAGAATCCGGCCTGCACCTCTGACTATTCGAATTCATGTGCGGATCAGAATTGGATTATAACTTGCGTTATCGGTGAAGAAAAACTTTGTGAGGAAACCTGCAATGCGATTCACTAACAGACTCATCATAGATGTAAACAACGACGAGTTCACTGATGTTTCATCGTAAATATCGCTTTTAAAAACAACGTTAATAAAAACCGTATACACTAAGCTACCTATGCTCGTCGACGGAACCATATTTTAGTTCTATGTCGCGCCGTCGACATCGTTGAGGCGCTACGATCGCGCAGTTTTAACTAAAGAATACCGAAATGTTTTCATCAGATGTTTCAACGACGATTTCTTGGTTGTAAAGAGGTTTTGCCTTACTGAATCGCATTCCAGCACACTTGAGAGGGCTCCATTAAGTTCTTGACGGTGTGTGTAGTCCGCCAACCCGCACCAGGGGCCCAATTCTCTTAAAATAAATTGTTGCCAAACGCAATCGAACCACAACCGTCAGTCAGTTTTTGTTTTCGAAAACTTTCAAAATGATTGATTTTGTTTTTTGTGTCAAACATTTCGACAGCTTTTGAAATTGAGAACTGTCTGAATGAACGGTTCGGCTTTGGTTCGGTTGTGATTTATCAAGATTTATTTTAGGAGAATTAGGCCCCAGGCCAGTGTGGTGGACTAAAGCCTAAACTCTTCTCATTCTGGAAAGAGGCCCGTGCCCAGCAGTGGGACTGTAGTAGGCTGATAATGTTATGTATGTAGTTGCTTTAATTCGACGCTCGGATATAGGTATGCTTTCCCCGATTTGTGACTCGAGATTGATCTCTTAAAATGGCTCAAAATTCCGGACCCTTTCTACGTAACCGGGCAGTTATTGGCGAGACCTGAAGAGTCTCCAGTCAATAGAGGGGAAGTAAAATACTTAACCTATGCTAACTACTTAAATTACACTAACGTCATGACTACTAGCAACAACAGCACTAAGGGCGACCCCTAGTGGGACTCGGACTTCGGCTTAGGGCGTTGTTTGCAGGGTTTGGGGGGGATACAGCTTGATGAGGGTTGAATTATCGGTGTGAGGTCTCTTAGGTACCCACTAAAATCACCACGGTGTTCCCCCGGGGACCTATAGCCGGGATCGCGGGATTCACTATTGCATTCACCGCAATCCCGGTATTTCATTAGAAGGTGTATGCTGGATTCGTTTTTGTGAAGGTCACAGCCTTGTAACGTTCTTTGATAGGTGTTAAATAAGAAAAAGTTAGTCGTGTTCGTGTAGTCAGTTGGTATAATTTACCCAGGTGGTACCAGCAGTAAGAAATCAGTTGTATTTTCTTAAACATTGTAATGTTAATTAGGTACTTACCTGATTATTAAGTATTAAATTAAGGAAATAAACAGCATATTTTGTGGAAATCTTTTATTATAATGTACGTATAGCATTCAGACGATGATGAATAGCAGAAATTTCAGTTGAGTAAATACATAATATACAGCGTGTCCCAGAAAGTAGTGTCAAGCGGAAGTCCAGAGGTAGAACATCCTTTGAGGTACCCAAATCACCCCCATGTATGTTCCGCGATTTTTTGTAGTTTTAGAGTTATGAACATTATTCATGTTTTTTAATCAAACTCTGACTATAACGACATTTTTGATCGTAGTGACGTGAATAGTTAAGATACATGAGTAATTTTTTTTTTCTAAATTAGCTGATTAGTGACCCTATCGAATGCATAAACATTTGTAACCATAGATGTAACGGATGCGTTACCAAAAAATATTGAATTGTCATAAAGTTAAAATCATGCATGTTTCCTAAATCTTTGTGGGTGATTTAAAAATAAATCTCCCTAAACTTTTTTTGTCAGATGTATTTTAAAAACTTATCCATTTTATCAGCTATTTACCCTGTAAATTTTATCGAGCTATCTCTACGACATCACAATAAAAATTTCATTCAAAGCATACAATATCGAAAATTCCAGTTGTAAAAGGGTGAATGAAAAATTGATTAAAACTAACTAATAACGTCCTTTTTAGTAACTCTCGACGCAAAAAGAGGGGTTTTATAAGTTTAACGTGTGTGTCTGTGTGTTTGTCTGTGGCATCGTAGCTCCTAAACGGATTTTGATTTAATTTTTTCTTTTTTATTGAAAGGTGACTTTATCGAGAGTATTCTTAGCTATGATTCAAGAAAATCTGTTCAGCCGTTTGAAGATCATCAGCTCTTTTCTGGTTGTCGAAGGGATATGAGCAACTTCTACTGGCCTGATCGATTCGAAATTTACTATCCTGTGACTTCAATTATATTACAATAACATGGTAACCTTGACCTGATACTCTAGCGTTATCTGAAACAGCATGATACCCAACTTACAGTAGAGGTATTGTGTGCCTATTGATTCTTTAAGTTTATGATAAGTTGTAATGACCTCCTTCTTGTCACATGTCATCAATATCATTGAAGTCACAGGATAGTAAATTTCGAATCGATCAGACCAGTAGAAGTTGCTCATATCTCTTCGACAACCAGAAAAGAGCTGATGATCTTCAAACGGCCGAACAGATTAAGAATACTCTCGATAAAGTCACCTTTCAATAAAAAAGAAAAATTAAATCAAAATCCGTTTAGGAGCTACAATGCAACAGACAGACACACAGACACACACGTTAAACTTATAACACCCCTCTTTTTGCGTCGAGGGTTACTAAAAAGGACGTTATTAGTTAGTTTTAATCAATTTTTCATTCACCCTTTTACAACTGGAATTTTCGATATTGTATGCTTTGAATGAAATTTTTATTGTGATGTCGTAGAGATAGCTCGATAACATTTACAGGGCAAATAGCTGATAAAATGGATAAGTTTTTAAAATACATGTGACAAAAAAAGTTTAGGGAGATTTATTTTTAAATCACCCACAAAGATTTAGGAAACATGCAGGATTTTAACTTTATGACAATTCAATATTTTTTGGTAACGCATCCGTTACATCTATGGTTACAAATGTTTATGCATTCGATAGGGTCACTAATCAGCTAATTCAGAAAAAAAAAATACTCGTGTATCTCAACTATTCACGTCACTACGATCAAAAATGTCGTTATAGTCAGAGTTTGATTAAAAAACATGAAAAATAATCATAACTCGAAAACTACAAAAAATCGCGGAACATACATGGGGGTGATTTGAGTACCTCAAAGGATGTTCTACCTCTGGACTTCCGCTTGACACTACTTTCTGGGACACGCTGTATATTGTTACTAGGTTATGATAATCCTAACTTAATATTATAAATCCGAAAGTAAGTTTGTTTTTTTGTTACCTTTTCACGCCTTAACCACTGAACCGATCATCCTGAAATTTTGCATATTCGTTGTCAGGTGAACAGAAACGGACATACACACTTTCATTCCGAAAAAAAGTACTGTTCCCGAGGAAAGCAACAATAACGTTAATAGATGGCGCCACGTGTCTTTCGAATCAGGGTTGAATTATATTATTATAGAAACTTTAGTAGTGTGCTAAGAATTGATTGTCAAATTCTAAATTAACGCGAGCGAAGCCGCAGGCAAAAGCTAGTTTCTTATAAATCAATATCATACCTCCTTTAAGCTTAAGAGGTGGGGGAATATTTTATTCGTTAAATACTGTAGTTGCGTCACGCCAAAAATGAATGAAAATTTAGGAAGCGCCTCTAGGCGTTCAATTCTAGCGCGAATTTTGTATTGAACGCCACGCAAAATCCTGTATTTTTATGACGCCGATCGAAAGGGTCCAACATAATGATTAATTTCTTCTAAGTAACATAGTATCTGAAATTAAAGGAACGCTGTAATAAAATACTTTATTTTTAATAAGTGTACTATATTTTTTACAGCTTATTCTGAAACATACCATAATCAACCGTTTCTTTATTGGCAATGCTAGTTTTCACACTATCAGCGGCAATCATTCTGCTTAAATCTGAAATAAATTATTTGGGGACATGTTCAAAGCTCGACATGGTTTGACTTTTGCAGGGTTTGCGGAAGATTTATTTCGTTATACTTCTATGCACTATGGTGGTACATAAGGCGGACTTACTGCCTTCAGGCATTCTTTACCAGTCAACCTTTGGGTTAAAAAGGAAAGTATCGAAATAGGTCATCATCTGATCAAGCTTTTCATAATTATGTAAGAAATTATTCAAAGATATTTAAGAGAGTCTGTACTCAAGCTAAATCTAGATTAATTTGTAACAAAATAGGTGTCTCTAACAATAAGATAAAAACTGTGTGGCAGGTAATAAATAAAGAAACCGGAAACACAAAAAAACGGGATAACGAACTAATTTTAAAGTCAAATAATAAATTAATTACAGATAAGTCTGAAGTCGCTCAGACACTCGAAAACTTTTTCACGAATATTCCGATAGAGGTCACGAAATCCCTTGCTTCGTCCTCTATACTAGCTGAATCCTTATTTAAACAGAATTCTGTAAAGATATACCTATCTTTGAATTTAAGCACATTTCTGCTACCTCGATTTTACAAGCTTTTAAAAGTCTATTAGATACATAAAAAATACTGAAGACTTATGGGGCATTTCTGTTACGGTTCTTGGAGCTATCATTAACACCATTACCGCTTTACTTACAGACATATTTAACCAATGTATAGATAGCGGTACATTTCCTGATTTGATGAAGCATAGTAAGGTAATACCAATCTTCAAATCAGGTTGCAAGAATAACCCCTCAAATTACAGACCTATTTCGGTGCTTCCAGCACTTAGTAAAATCTTTGAGAAAATCATGCTCGATCAGTTGATGTCTCATTTTGACCTGAACGGGATATTGCATAGTCGCCAGTATGGTTTCACGAAAGGTAGGTCGACTACTGACGCAGGAGTGAAACTAGTCACTCATATTTTGGAATCCTGGGAGAGCTCTCAGGATGCTATTGGCATCTTCTGTGATCTCTCCAAGGCTTTTGACTGCGTTGACCACAACACTCTCATCTGTAAATTACACCACTACGGAATTCGTGGCCGAGCTGCTGACCTTGTTTTCTCTTATTTATCTAATAGACAGCAAAAAGTTGGTGCTCACGGTGCGATATCTTCGGGGTCTCTAGTTAAGATGGGCGTGCCTCAAGGCTCAATTATTGGACCTTTTCTGTTTCTAACCTATATGATGACCGACTTATCAGACATAATTTTATTTGCCGATGACACTTCCCTTATTTTTAAAATAGATAAAAAAGATAGGGACGTTTTACATGTTAACGAGAGCCTTACTGTTCTTTCTAAATGGTTTGCAGCCAATAATATGTTACTTAATGCAAACAAAACAAAATGCCTTAAGTTTTCACTACCAAATGTTCCCCAAGTAGGTTTAAATTTAATGCTTGAAGGCAATAATCTTAATACAATTAATGACACCGTATTTTTAGGTTTATCTCTCGATTCAAAATTGCAGTGGGGTGCGCATATTACTGCCCTGCCGGCTAGGTTAAGTTCTGCTGCATACGCAGTTAGGAAAATTAGGCAGCTGACTGATGTAGCTACAGCTAGGTTAGTATACTTCGCATATTTCCACAGCATTATGTATTACGGCATTCTGTTGTGGGGCTCGGCAGCTGACGTAGATTGTTTTTATTTTACAAAAGAGAGTAATCCGTGCAATCTACAATATGGGTTCCCGCGAGTCCCTCAGAAACGTGTTCAAAGATATTAATATACTTACCTTGCCGTCACACTATATCTTTGAAAATATTATGTATGTTCGGAAAAATTTGCATATGTTTAATGTTAGAAGCGATTTTCATGACAAAAATACACGCAATAAACATAAAATTGTGATTCCCAAATTTAAATTGAGTAAAACTAATAAGTCATTTCTAGGAAATGGCGTGCGTTTTTATAGTAAGCTGCCGAAATCTGTAACTGATCTTACCGAGGGAATGTTTAAAGCCTTGACCTTCCGGCAAGAATTCCGAGTGCACAACACCGCACGATTGACGACACGTTTGGTGCAGTGGCTAAGCGATTGGCTTCTGCGCTACGGGTCGTGGGTTCGATTCCCACACGGAACAAAAATTTGTATGGCCTACAGGTGGTTGTTTCGGGTCTGGGCGTTTGTTTGTGAGATTTGTGTCTGTAAACGCACCCACGATACAAGAGTGTGGCACAACGTTTTTCTTTTTTTTTTAAATAAAAAAAAAAATAGTCAATGAAAACAGTCAACATGACTTTGACTTTTGATCGACTTTGGCGTGGTTTTTTCGGTTTCGGTTCAGTTAGAAGGCGCCACTCCGAAGCTTGTTGACTAGTTTGCATGTCAAACTCGTAAACTCAGGTCTCGTCACCAGTAACAATGCGTTTCATGAATGTTGGGTCGGTATTGACTCGTTCTAGCATGTCCTCAGCGACTCTTATATGCGATTGAGTTTTTGGAGAAAAATAAGGTCTTTTGGGACTAGCTGAGCGGCAACATGTTTCATACTCAAGTGATTATTTAAAATGGTACGGATCGACTCGTGAGACACAGAAAGTTCAGCGGCTATCTCTCTCTTGAATGTGGATTTTCAGTCACTATTTCCTTCACTTTTGCGATGTTAACTTCAGTTGAAGACGTTGATGGCCTACCAGAGCGAGGCAAATCTTCCATCACATCTAGACCGCTTTTGAACGCTTTGTACCACTCATAAGTACCTACGTGTTTTTGATAAAGTCGATTCACCGTCAGCCTTCTGTAACATTTTCAGTGACTCCAAACACGAAATTCCATTGGCGATGCAAAATTTAAGACAAACACTTTGTTCGATGTTTTTGTCCATAAGAAATTCGCAATAGGCACTTTAAGATATGATCTAACTAAAAACAGCACTGTATTTAATCTAACTATCAGACGCAACTCAAACTCCACGCCAAAATGGAAAACAGTTGTGACAAGATATAAATAAAAAATAAGAATTTGGAACCTTAAACAAATCATCCATTCCTGGGGCCTAATTCTCCTAAAATAAATTGTTGCCAAACGCAATCGAACCACAACCGTCAGTCAGTTTTTGTTTTCGGAAACTTTCAAAATGATTGATTTTGTTTTTTGTGTCAAACAATTTGATAGCTTTTGAAATTGAGAACTGTCTGAATGAACGGTTCGGCCTTGGTTCGGTTGTGATTTATCAAGATTTATTTTAGAAGAATTAGGCCTCTGATACTTTTTTGACAGAATGCATTGTTGGCAACATTGGAAAAACGTGTACCACAGCTTAAAAAGAGCTGCACGCGCATGCGCTCTCGCCATGGAGGATCGTCCGATATTTTTGCTATTTTTCTCTTTTTATGATTAACTTTGTTGTGTTAACTTAATAACTGATTGTGATTCAGTGTCTATGTTTTTAAAAAGTACCTTTAGTTCAAGTTATACAAGAGTAATATCAAAGATCTATTCTTTATACCTACACCTCAGTGAGATACATTCGTCCTGCTATCATTTTTACAGTTAAAAATTGCACAATAGGTAAAGCCATGAATCTAATATTTTTCGTATGAATTCGAGACGTCGCGTCGTGTCGTAACATTGAGCCAGTGTTATGTGAGTGTGACACGCGCGCGCGATAGCTGCATCAGCTGCATGGGCGCTTGTTTTTTCTATTCCGTCGTTGACACCCAAAACACTATCTTTGCAAGGAGCGCCTCCATGATGTGCCAATATACGAATACTGGGCTGGGCGGGTTATATTAAAAGGGAATATAAGTGAATTTTTATAACTAAAAAAATAATTGAATTTCCATCCATAATGGAGATTTTTTACCTGTTAATATTAATTAAGTTATGCATATTATTAAACAACAAGTGGTCTTAAAACCGAACAAATAATAAACGAAAAACGCACTTGAGTAAACCTCAACTAATCATAATATGAATATGTCTCACGAAATATATTATACAAGAACAAATAATCCGTACTTATCATTCAAATAATTAGGTATTCATTAAGTCATTAGATACAGTATCTTAATATTAATACTTATTGTCTCTCTTCTTTCTACGTCAATGGCTCAATTCGTTCTACCTAGCGTTTATTTTTTTTTTGTATTTTATTATCCTAATAATATCCATATGGATATCCTTCGCATTGGGAAGGCGAAGAGTTCTGCCGGATTCTTACCGGCTAAAAACGTACGGTGTTCCTTCTCTTAACCTTTGGGAAGCGTCGCGGGATCCCCAGCTGCACGCACCGCGACCCTGGCAGGCCTCGATACGCAGCCCCTGGCGGACCTTTCCTTCTGTGGGGCCTTGCCCCACGTTCTCTGAGAGGCGCGCACTACGGTGGCCGAAGATCGTCGCGTCCTCCGGGCGGCACACGGTGCGTCTGGCGCGCGAAGGGAGAGTGGCAACCGCCTCTCTCTCCCTCTTCGCTCCCACTTTGTTCGCCATCACCTTCTCGCAAAAGGAGGCGACGATTTCCCAAGCACTCTCGCTCCCGACCATGGGCAGAACCACGGCCGGAAGCGTTTGTGGATCCTGATGGAAATCTGCCTTCGCGAAATGAGTTGCGGTGGGTTGCCAATTTGGAAGTCTCTTAATCTGATTACCTATATGAGTGATGAATTGATGATATTGACATGGAGAGGGAACGCAGAGCGTCAGTGTCGTAGCAAGTGTCATGAGCGCCCAGGTCTAGCACCGACCCAAAAAAAAAACGCTAAATAAAGAACGCCCCGACAGCTACAATCTGGGTATCTTCAAGTCATGAGTGAATCGGTTTCTTCTGGGCAAGCGTGCTCCATCGTAGACCGCATCATCGCTTAACATCAGGCGAGATGGCGGTCAAACGAATGCCTATTACCAACCGAAAATAAAAAATAAACTTTAAAAAAAAGTAAAAACCGACTTCAAAGAAATACTAAAAGGAGTAAATAATTACCATAATATAAAATTAACAGTTTCAGAAGTCGGTGGCTTCTATTTGCTTCAAATTTTATATTATGGTAATTATTTTACTCCTTTTAGTATTTCTTTGAAGTCGGTTGTTACCTACTTTTTTTTTAAGTTTTATTTTTTATTAAATACGTTTTAGTGTCATAATTTTAACCCCATCCTTCATAACCCTTCTTTTTGGCTTTGACGTAGTCGGGCATAAAAAGTCCTTTCAAATGATACCTTACACGATATAATGAAAACATTCCAAAGGGGGGAGGGGGGGACATGCACCCCCTCCTCTTTTCTAGTAGTCAGTTCGCAACAACAAACATAAACAAAGCAATATTAGTAATTTGAGAATTTTGCTTTGATCCGATGAGGAGTTCCGTTCATATCATCATATCTGAAGTTCATGATCTAATCGTGACAAAATTTATATGGGACCAATCAGGAAGTATACCCTTTCGAACAAAAAAAGAATTTTTCAAATCGGTTCATAAATGACGGAGATATGAGGTAACAAACATTAAAAAAAAATACAACCGAATTGAGAACCTCCTCCTTTTTGAAGTCGGTTAAAAAAAGGCTTAATAATTATGAATTTTGATAAAAATAAGGCAGTAACGAATTTATATGATATTTGTAACTCTCAGTCTCCAGACAATTCATTTGCATTTAAATCAAAATCATATTTTAACGCAGGATCTGCTGCGGATTTTTTCACTTATCAAAGGTTAGTCGGAAAGGGGCTACTAATCCGCTGGCCACTTAAAGTATCACTGATGACCGCTTTAAAGCAAGTGTTAAAATTTCAAAACACGATAATTTTTATTTCCATGTAAAAGAATTATCATTTTAATTTTTTCAAAAAATCTTCGTCCCTTCTTTAGTTACGAATTCAGAAAATGGAGCTTCTAATTCGTGATCCCAAATATGACCTAAAATGTAAACACAGTTGATCATAGCTGAGGATTTTCGCATTTTTTTAAGTAATTTTTGGATAGCTATTTCAAAGTGGTAGGTACTTAGAACAAAATTTATTCACTATTATGGGCTTTAACGGCTTTAACCCTTTCGGATTAGTAACCCCTTTCTGACTAACTTTAGGTACCTATATGTCAGCTATATAGCGAATATCGATTGAATCAATCAATTTTGATTTGAAATTGAAAAATCGATTGTCCCGAACTGCATGGTGAACTTCTCCAACTGTTTGCGCCAGTTAAATACTACCGTAATAGGAGGCATACATTGTTTGCTGTCCCTGTGAGGCGCACCGTAGCCCGTGCCCAGTCGGCCATCCCACGTGTTCTGTCCTCGCTTAACGCTCTCTTGGACGCCAAGCCTGACTGTGATGTGTTCGCGGACGAATCTAAGACGATCTTGTCAGTATGTTTGGAGTATTGTGAGATGAGCGTGTGAATGTCGTTAAATATATTTTATATGTATAAAGTCTTTATCTCATGTAATTGGCCAATGGCCGTTTTATGTTAAAGTAAAATAAATAAATAGCCGAGGATAGATAGATTTTAGCGTATGTTTTATATAATCTTTGAGCAGCAATTTCTCTTAAATTATTGACTTTTGGGGAAAGTGGTCGAACAAAAGTTATTCATTATTTTTTTAAATTTATTTATTTAATTCAGGCATCAAGGCCCATAGAAAATACATATTACAATACAATAATATAAAATACTATACATAAACAATATAATTATCTTAAAAACTATTTCACACGTGAAGTCGGCGTCGTGTGTCGCGCGGTGTCGGGTATCCGGCCTCGGAATCGCCGGAACACTACACCTTTCGGCCAAAATTCTTCCTTCGTGAAGGTCGACAGATGTTCAGTCGGCACCCTCACCACAAACGAATTGAAATTCACGCTGTGGCGAGACTCCAACCGCTCGATCCTCAGAGTGAGCTTGGTCTTGATGCTGATATACTCTACAATCTCCGCGACCTTTGTAGAGTAATGCAACCGGGACACGTACAGTGGCGTCACTGGTACAGCAGGACGCAGCAGGAAATTCGGCCCGCTCGGTGCAGTACCGCACTGGTTGCGGCAAGCTGGCTTCCTCTTCTTCTTCTTCTCCACCTTTATAAAGCCATCTTTGTCGCACGTATCTTTTTCAATGTTACGCTGTGGCAGATCCTTGTGAGTAGATTCACAGCGCCTCTGCTTACCCTCTTTAACTTCATGCCGCCTGGGTTGCGACACAGCCGGTTTGCTGGCGGCGACAATAGCAGCGTAGGCACATTTAGGGGTCGACGTACCTACACGTGTCGATACCTCTGCGGGTGTTGAGGCAGGGACGGCGGCGGGACACGATGCATCACACACAATATTGGCAGCCGGTGACGTAACTGAATTCGCCGACTCAAAACTGCTGATGGAAGCATTTCGCGCCCCGCGACGCATGCTCACATTGGAAGCGTCAGGTGACCTACTTACAGAAACAGCCTTGCGTAACAACACTACTTCAGCACGTAAATCACCTATGGTGTTATCCGACGCCTCCAACTTGGACTGCACCTCGGCCAGGCTTGTTTTCAGGGATGTGATGTCCTTCAGCAGCCTGGTGACGTCAACGTGGTCGAATGCCTATGCAGGTCCTTTTTCCACGAAAGCGGGCACGTCGTCCGGATCAGTGACCTTTAACAGGGTTATGATGTCCTGGATACTCTTCTCTGTTCCATCCCTCCTGCGGGATGGCATCTGCTCGATTTTTCCAAGCGTCTGGAATAGCAGCATCTTGCTACTGCTTATCTCAACTTCTTTGAAATTCGACTTGCAAATCTGCAAGATGCTCACTTCGTCCATGGTATCGATGGCATGTTGTATGAATGCCAACAACTAGTTAGCTATAAGCTGCTGTGAACCCATAGTTTCAATGACGGGCAGCGGCTAAACCGCGCAATACCTACGTGTACTAAATATTTGTACTGTGGTAACACGTCCGTATCCGAGCGCGCATCGCACTGCGATTTTGCGATATTATGTGTACTTTAACACCCTTTCGGATTAGTATCCCCTTTCCGATTAACCTTGTATATGATTGTACAAAGCAGCATAATTTGCGCCCCCTAGGTCCTGCGCCGCTGTTAGCCGCCCCGTTGGCCAGCCCCCGGGTACGACACTGTACAGCGTTGTTGGCTTATAACGTGCGAAACTGCGAGACAACTCATTGCATCTTAATGCAATAAGTTGTCTCGCAGTTTCGCACGTTGTTCTGTCCCGGTAAAGGTGTCATTTTTCGGGCATTTTTTTATTATTTTTTTCTATTGGACTGCTCTACAGGGTGTTAACGAAATCGTGTAATTCCTTCAAACCGCGTGATCTACTGGTGACACAGATTAACCCTAAATGGGAATTTTCGAAAACCAAACAGAAAAAATTCAAAATTTTTAGGTGGTTTAGATACAAGGCGGATTTTAGGCGGTAACAAAGCCGCATGAAAAAAAAGTTTATTTTTATTTTTAATCAAGCTAAATCCCGTGCGGGGCCTGTCTACACCAGTAGTAGATCATGTGGTTTTAAGGAATTACACGAATTCGTTAACACCCTGTAGATAGTCCTACGTAACTGGGCGGTTATTGGCGAGACTTGAATGGTCTCCAGCCAACGGTAAGGAAGTAAAGTACTTAATCTAAACTAACTACTTGTTCTACACTAACATCATGACTATCAACAACAGCACTAAGGGCGACCCCTAGCGGGTCTCAGACCTCGGCTTATGGCGTTGTTGGCAGGGGGTTGGGGAGGAGACAGCTTTATTAGGGCTGAATCAAAAAATTCTTCATCCCTGCTTTAGTTACGAATTCAGAAAACGGAGCTTCTAATTCGTGACCCCAAATATGATCTAAAAATGTAAACACAGCTGATCATAGCTTACGATAGATAGATAGGTAGCATATTTTTCATGTAGGTCATTTTGGAACAGCTATTTCTCTTAAACTATTGACTTTTGGGGAAAGTGGTAGAACAATAGTTATTCATTATTATGGATACTCTAAGATCCTTTCGGATTAGTGCCCCTGTTGAAGCGTATGCTTCATTATAGTTTGTAAGTACACATTAAGTTAAGCAACAAATTTATGTTACAACTAATTAGTATAAGAAATTCGTCAGGCGTTTACTTCGTTCGTTTTTAAGAATTAAACGTTATTAATATGATTTGGATTAAAAGTTGCACTGAGTAACTACTGATGGTCATTGGAGAAAACTCCTAAAATTCCTGGTGAAGTTTCAATTGTGAACCCTTGGTTAGATCATCTGGCCTATGCCTATTTAATGTCAATAATATGACTTGCAAATAAACTTGCACTGAGTACTGTTGGTCATTGGATCTTTTTACCTCCTAATTTTCCTGGTGAAGTTCCCCTCAATATACAGGGTGAAATTGTAAACACTCGACAAACCGAAATGGGAGATTGTACTCATCACTATGAACAACTTTTACTATGGCACCAAATATGAAATCGCGAAAAAAAAATATAGCTGTTCCCCACATTTATGTTCGCATAACTATACGTAGTATCTCTATGTAGTCTGTGGCATAACTCGTCAAAATGTAGGGAACAGCAGATTTTTTTTTCGCGATTTCAGGTTTGTTCTCATAGTAAAAGTTGTTCATAGTGATGAGTACAATCTCCCATTTCGGTTTGTCGAGTGTTTACAATTTCACCCTGTATACAACGGGTACTTTAACACCCTTTCGGATTAGTACCCCTTTTCCGACTAACCTTGTGTAACGATCAAATTTTCATTGGATTCGCTCACGAATGTCCGATACTATACCTCGTGTGGAGCCCAAATAATTGAGTTATGGATAGCAGTGGCGAAGGGTGAATTTTCTTAAAAGGGAAGCCGGACCAAAAAATTGTGGGCATTTATTTATTTATTTGATTGTTTAATAAGCAAATGTTATACCTGCAATGTAACTTCGTAAATAATTATTTGTTTAAATGATAATTGAAAATAATAGATACTAGTATTTGCCATATTTCGAAAGGGAAGCCGATAGGAATCGAGTTGTATGGAGCCTTCGCCACTGATAGATAGATTCATTTATTTGCCTGAAATATGGTATTTTACTGATTTTATAACACATACTATAGTTCTTCAATATTCCGCCTACTAAATTCGGCATGCAAATTTTGTGACAGTAATAATGATTCTAATTTTTACCCCCTCTGGGAAAGGCGTTACCTCATCATGAGATTAACGTAAAACTGAAGGGAACATCAGACTAGCTTTCTACAACCCCATCATATAATAAAAAATGTATCATGAGGTCTACTGAAAAGCTTACAAACCGCAGGGCAGCTTGTGGCGAGCTGTTGGTGAGTGGCGACACTGCGTACCTTATTGCCTCAGAGAGTCGGTCAGGGCATCGTCTCCAGGTTGCCTTTATTGGCTGGCTGGGGTGGAAGCCCAAGAGTGCCCGCAGGATTCTCAACTCTGGCTTGCCTTTATCGGCCGGCCAGAGGGGGGCCGCCAGAGCTATATGCTCGGGGGTGGAAGTGTCTAAAGGCGTAATAGCGGGGAAACCCACTCCGGGTCTCTTAGACCCGCGACGGCGAAACCGGGGCCACACCTCTCTACACCTCTAGCCGCTCACACGTCTGTTGCCCCCTTCGCCTATGTACTGGCAGCTTTTAAGGGGGCCCAGCTAGTGAGCTGGCGAGTCACCGTCTGCCAACACTTCAATTTTAAATGTTGAAAGGTAGACGCCGCTTTCTTCCGGCAATAGAAGTTATCTAGTCCACCTAACACCCCTTCCCATAGACCAGATATTTTTCACCATATTTTACAATAGTCTTGCACCCACCTGGGACGGTCCATGACTGTACTCCAATAGTGTAGCCGTGGATAGTCCCGGGTTGGTGCCCCACCCCATTTTAGATTAAAGCTCTCAAAGGGGCCTCTGCGCGTTGGACCTGTGTCCCCGTGTATGCCTTCCAAAGGACCGGACATCTTTCGCACGGAAGATGAGCCGTGATGTCCAAAGAGATTCTAATTTAAACAAAATAAATCTATTTAAACAAATAATTAAATTACAATGTCAAAAAAAAACATTAAATCAAGAATTGTCTAGATAACAAATTACAAATGTCAAAGAAAAAAATAATTGAATTGGAAAATTTGTTTCCAATTATCAACTTACAAATGACAACCAAAGAATTACAAATGTCAATAGCTTAAAACAAAATAACAAATTTAATTTTCATGTCATGCAACTTTCCCATTTGTCCTGGGATTCATAAATTCCTTAACAGTATAAAAACAGTTTTCGATAAGCCATGCTCTGAGGTGCTTTTGAAATAAGCTGGTTCGCAGTTCTCTAATCACCTTCGGTATATTATTAAATATCTTTATTGCCATTATACTTACTTGTGTTTTTATGGCAGTACGCTGTTCTACATCTTGGCATTGCCAATTTTGTTGGATCCCTTGAAATGTTGCCCACCTACTATACCATACTATACTCCAGGATACTGCGCGCATAAGCAAAGTATACGAGGGCGGTTCAAAAAGTACCTGTGTTAGGAATGAAGATCTTATTTTTTTCAAATTCTTTTTTTTATTTCTCTTCGTAGTCTCCTTTTAGAGATATGAAATTCTCCCAATGGCCCTGCCATATTTTAAACCCATAAAAAAATTGGATTTGTTAAACGCTCAAAAATATGCCTCTGTCTCGACGATGACCTCCTCATTTCAGCTATTTTTTTTATCCGTGAGCCATTTCTTTAGGTTTGTGAACAAGTAGAAATAGCAGGGAGCGAGGTCAAGCGAATACAGGGGATGCGGTAGCAATTCATAACACAATTTATTCAGTTTGGCGGTGACAACTTCAGATGAATGTGCTTGTTGCGTTGTCGTGGTGAAACAACTATTTTTTCTTCGCCAAAGGGTTGTGTCTCCTTTAATTTCATTGCAAAGCGGTCTAATAACTTACTGAAGTATTGTCTAGTGACCGTTTTCCCTGTTTCTTCGAAGTCCATGGAGTATGACAACCTTCGCATCCCAAAGAATCGTCGCCATAACTTTTTCGGCCGATGGAACCGTCTTCGCTTTCTTTGGAGCAAATTCTTGGGCAGTAACCCATTGTTTTGATTGTTGCTTGGTGTCCGGCATATAATGGTGAATCCAGGTCTCATCAGGTGATAACACTCCGCAAAAAAGTACTTCGGATCTCGCTTAAATTGGTCCATACACAGTTTCGAAGTTGAGAGCCGCGCCCGCTTTTTGTCCACCGTGAGCAATCGCGGCACGCATCGGGGTGATAACTTTTTCTTCGCCAACTTGTCAGGTAAAATATTAATTAACGTTCCCTTCGAAACACCTACAATCTGCGCTATTGCGCTGCCTTTCGTTCGTCTATCAGTGAGAATCATGTCGTGGACTTTTTCAATGATTTCCTCAGTAACCACATCTGTCGGGCATCCTAGGCATTCCTCATCAAAAACGAATGTAAGACCACGTTTAAATTCATTGAACCAATATTTGACTGTAGTCATAGATGGCAAAGGGTCCCCATAAGCAGCATCCAACTTACGTTTTATCTCCTCACATGTTTTTCTACCCAAAACTAGAAACCGGATCACTAAACGATACAGCACTTTTTCCATCTTGCTGAAAACTACGTTACACGTCTTACTGAAATTGCTGTAAAATCAAAACTCATCTATAAATCAGCATCAAAATTATTTTGGGGGCTTTTTATAAATGACAGCACACGATGGTAACACCAACTTGCCATGTCACCGTAAACTGTCTTCAAACACGGGTACATATTGAACCGCCCAGGTAGGACCATGATTGCCCCCTATCCAGCAAGCGTGCTGAATGCCTTATAATAAATCCCAGTGACTTATAGGCTCTAGTACAGATAGTGGGTACGTGAGTATTTGAAGCCGAATATGATGTCGAAAGCCGAGAATGACCCCCAAATCCCGAATTTTTGTGACACGCTCAAGCGGAAAAACCGAGACTTAAATTGTATGTGTAAGCAGATAAAAGAATGTTCAGGGGGGTTACCATGATCTGTTAGAGCAGGAATGTTTTAATATTATTCCGAGAGTGGGAAAGTGACAGAGCTAGACAGCTCTCTAGCGCCATCTCTTACCCTCTCTCGTAATAATATTAAAACATTCCTGCTCTAAGAGATCATGGTAACCCCCCAGTACTTTATTCAGGCGGCCAAAGAAGCGCTCTCGTAACGATTGTCTCATGTCGGCCTCACTGATGCCTAAAGCCTCCATACCCAAGTATTTGTAGGTCTCAGTTGGGGAGAAGGATCTAAGTTAAATGGAATTCGAGAGTTCGATTCCCTTGGATTCCACAATCCCCCCTCGCTTTACGTGCATGACCATACATTTGTCCACACCAAATTCCATCCTGATAGTTACTGAAGTTTTCAGTTACCTTCAGTTACTCCATCAGTCGCAAATCAGTGGGGGCAAATAGTTTTAGATCATCCATGTAGAGGAGGTGGGATATTACTTGACCTTCTCTCCTAGATCGATTTCCTAGCCCTGTTCCTCCCAGCAATATACTCAGGGGGTTTAAGGCTAAACAAAATCACAGGGGACTCAAACTGTCACCCTGGCATATACCACGCTCAATCCTTATCTCCCCCGAATCTGTCGACATCCCGGGTAGCAAAGGACCGTCTACCATTGCCTCATAGATGACACCAGGAAGGAGTGAAGTCGCTTAAAGTCTCTTCATTTGTACACCCGGTGGCCATCGAATTTAAATGTCAACAAGGCCGAGACGTTGCACTGCTTCGCTGTCCTCCGTTGAGTGAATGATCGCGGCGATCTTGTAGCCATGTGTACGTCTATCTACAGTCGATGTCTCTTTGATGTGTGTCCGAAAAATCGACAACTCGCCGATTATCGGCGATCATAGCGATTACAAACGGTCCAATTTGCCCAGGAGCCCTAAGCTCATCTCATATAGTTGTTGTTGTTGTTCATTATACCATCCCACCCAACAAATATTTATAGTTCATATTGATGAATCTGTCACAAAACAATAATGCCTTCTGGACACGAGGGCAGTTCGCGAGTCAGTTGACATCCCAGTCTCTTTTTTTTTTTTTTTTCTTGGGAAAATCGTCTAGGATGCCCATCGCCCGGGGAAGGCGAAGGGGTATGCCGGACTCTTACCGGCTAAAAACCCACGGTGTTCCTTCTCCTAACCCTTGGCCGGGGTCGCGGGATTCGCAGCTGCATGTACCGCAACCCCGGCAGGTCTCGGTCCGCCAGCCCCTGGCAGACCTCTTCTTCTGTGGGGCCTTGCGCCACGTCCTCCTGAGAGGCGCGCACGGAACACAGCGCTCCGCCTTCTCGGGCCTGTTACTGGTCGGGCGACGGGTCCCCTAACCCGCCGCCCGCAGGCCACACACTAGGGTGGCCGGAGATCGTCGCGCGCCCTCCGACGCCCGGTGCGTCTGGCGCGGGAAGGGAGAGTGGCAGCTGCTTCTCTTTCCCTCTCCGCTCCCTCTTTGGTCACCATCACCTCATCGCAGAAAGAGGCTATGGCTTCCCACGCACTCTCGCTCCCGACCATGGACAGAACCACCGCCGGAAGCGAGAGGTTGACAGTTCAGTCTCTGGCCTTTCACCGGTCTCGTGGACCTACGAATACATTTGAAGACAGTTCATCTAGCAGTGCATAAAGATCATACCTAATTTTTCTTCCTTTTATGGTCGATTTTTCATTCAGTTATTTTTTATCTGAGGAATAAATATGGCGGTTTGACAGTTTTTGTATTGAAAATATGTCAAAACGCCATGTTTCTTCCTCCGATAAAAGTTATCTGGCGATTAAAAAATCAGTCATTAAACTATAAAAGGATCTTGGAGAAAAACAACCATGATACTTGAAACCAACATGAAATGTTAAATATTTAATAAGAATTTATTCATGAAATAAAAAGTTTTGACAATGTGTTTGATGTTTCGGTGAGGCGTAATATAAATAACGCTCATCCTTCAAAAACGCAAAAGATGGTATTTGGATTACTGATGAAGTAAACATGCATGGTGATTGCGCCGGGAGAGCCAGCCAGATCGTACAAGCACTGCGGACCATCATTCACGATTAACTGTAACAACAATACAATAATTAATGTTAGTAAGTAATATAAGTAGGTCAACATCTACATAAATACGTAGATGAGTTTTTGACACAGAGTAAAATACTCGTAATATAAAGAGAGGTTTTTGAGTTAGTCAAAAACGGTCAAATGGTCAAAGGAACTTATGAGCTCGATTTTGTAGATAAAAAACTGCATTTTTGTAATATTCAAAAAATAACAGTTGGTTCAAACGGGAATCAAATAGGAAACTTGTTTTTTTAAGTTTTTACTAAAACCCGACTTCAGTTGGTTTTTTTCGCTGTCGGGTTTTAGTTTTTGTAACTTTTGTGTTTACTGTAGTAATATCATTGTTTGTAGCTAGTTTACGAGTTTGTTTTTAAAATGAATTTATAGAGACGTAACAACATCTTCCAGAAGTTTGTTTCAGTTTTGGATCACCCTATTACCACAGTTTAAGAATCATACAGTTGGGAAACGCCTTTGATGTCGGACGACACCGCCGCCCGTGTAGGTACTTACGCTATCAATCGCAAATGTGCAAGGGTTGTCCAAAAAGAAAAATAAAATAAATGTGATTATTATGTAGTAATTTAGGTACTTAATTAATAAACAAAAATTAATAATAAAATTTTATAAATTATATTATATTAATATTCAATATAATTATATTAATACGTGCATAATCATTATAATTAATTTATACAACGATTCTTGTAAAACTCGCTTGCGATTTACACGGGTTTCCCCTCCAGAGGGAGGCGGAGGTCAAAATCAAAATCCAAGATGGCGACGGTAAAATATCACAAAATATGCGTCATGGGTATCGTTTCCGCGGTTTTCGGAGACGATGGTGACGAAAATGGGGCCAAAGTCAAAATCCAAGATGGAGGCTGCGAAATGTTTCAAAATATGCGTCATGGGTGTCGTTTCCATGCATCAGCACGCCCGAAAATCATCGACACGACGCCCATGACACCCATGACGCATATTTTGTAAAATTTCACAGTCGCCATCTTAGATTTTGACTTCGACCTCATTTTCGGGATCAGCACCTCCGAAAACCATGGACTCGACACCCATGGCGCATATTTCGTAAAATTTCACAGCCGCCATCTTGGATTTTGACTTCGACCTCATTTTCGGCATCAGCACCCCCGAAAACTATGGACAGGACACACACGACACATGTTTTGAAAAATTTCGCAGCCGCCATCTTGGATTTTGAATTTGACCTCACTTTCGTCATCAGCGCCCCCGAAAACAGCGGAAACGATACCCGTGACGTATATTTTGTAACATTTCACAGTCGCTATCTTGGATTTTGATTTTGACCTCCCCCACCCTCTGGCTAGAGGGGAAACATGTGAGATAAATATAACTTTCATTACTCATACTCGGAAAGTAGGTCTGAAGTTGCTTGAGGAGCGGGTTGAAAGTAATACTTTCCAGCCCTAGGGAGAATCCTTTTCAACTGACAGCTGTCAAATTATTAAAAAAAAACTAGTTCTATTTTCACATTTCTATTGAACCATGTTCCTCCAACTTTCTATACAGCCACTCAATTACAGCGCGATGTAAAATTGTAATAATATAAAGTTAAGTAAGTATTAATTAAAGAACATTATTTTTTATATGACTATTTTAATTTAGTTTCAACTATTTCTTTAAAATAACATAGATTTGGCAAAATATTTAGCATTTTTTCAATGATGAAAATGAAAAATAATGGCTGAATAGCTGGCTGGCCACAGAAAAAAAAACAAAATAGGCGGGAAAGCGGTAATCCGATCACTCATTTTTTCTTTACCTAATTCATGTTTTTATTTTTACTTTTCTTGTATTCGTAATGAAAAGCACAGCGTTTATGTACCTCGGGTTAAAGAATTATTTAGTCCCTCGAAGTATTGTCTCGGGCCTAAATAAGTTACTTTCACCCCTAGGGTAACAATGTACTATTAAAGAACTTAAACTAGCCTTTATGAATGTAGCAATTAATGGTTTTATATTCTTTCGCGCAAATATCCGGACGTGCCTGCCCTCAGCGTTCGAGTGCGCAAACTAAGCGCGATCGGGGGCCGCGATCCGCGCCGCCCACCTCCCCGCGAGTTCCCCGCTCTTGCTCTGCGCAAGTACATTCGTTTCCCAACTGTATGATTGTTAAACTGTGCTATTACCAAGGCTGCGGTGTGCAGTGGGAGAAGACAGTTGCCAGATGTCCCGATTTGCGCGGGACGTCCCGATTTTCAGGGGTCTAGGGACGCGTCCCGATTTGTACCTGATCGGGACGCTAAATGTCCCGATTAATCAAAAAATGAAAAAAGAAAACATAAAAAAAATGTATATCTACGCTACGTAATTTTTTTAACACGGAACGCCATCTGTTGGCTTTGGAGTACGATTTTATTTTTACAATTTCTACTAGTCTAGCAAGACTGATTACTTGTTATGTAAGATTAAATAGACTTAAAACCCCTTATTTTTTTTTTGTTTACCGTCCCGATCTGCAACCCTAAATCCCGATTTTTTTGACCTCATGTACCGATTTACAACAAATCGGACCTGGCAACACTAGAGAAGACTGAGAGACAGCAAGACCGAATATCCTCGATATCAAAACAATTTACAGATTATGATTGTCTGTGGCAATCATAATCTGTCTGTAGTACCTACAGAAAAAATAACTAGTCCGCCATCTTGGATGATCCGCCATCTTGGAATTAGAATGACGTCACATAGCTAAGCATGCATTGTCATCCAAAATAAGCGTTTAAACTAAATTTCAGCTCAATCGGTTAAAGATAACTGATTTAAAATTCAGTTGCAAGATTCCATGAGCTACATTAGAATGAGATCAAACCTTGACGTTGTCCTGGTTTGGGTTTTCAAACATGTTAGTTACGCCGCTTTCCAGGGTATATTTTCCGATTCCCATGAAGCCCATGCCTATCATCTGATTCTGCCAGACGAGCGGGAACCACGAGCTTATGGTGGTGGCAGTGCACTCTGTGTCCTTATTCATTTTGTAGTAGTAGTGGTGACCTGGAACATAGCAATGATATCAGAAAACATTATTATTAATAAATATTGGTTTCTTACTATAGAATAGTAGTGATGGGTAACTCGTCTACTTTAAACGAGTATGAAGGATGACCTTATTTTACCTTGTGAGGTACTCATGAGGCGCCCCTCATTTGAGGAAAGGGCAGGTGAGAGATACAGGTGAGCGGCAGGCTCGCTTGTGCGCTACCACATGCCGCTTCGCTGGGTGAGGGTAGGAGAGAGAAAGGGCGCCGAGTACGCGAACGACCGAACACTCCTCATCGAGGTAGTTCAAAGTTGAATTACGAGTAACTCCTTCATTAATAATTTTGAGGAACTCAAACGAGGTAACTCGCGAGTGAGGTGCACATCACTACTTAGTGAATAGTCGTGTGGGAATAAATTAAAATTAGTAATAAAGCTTGGTACAGTCCGCGAGGCCTAAGCTGAGCTTTGCATTTGTGTGAGTGGCACATAGACAGTGTAGGTGTGACGTCGGCCTAGAGCGCGACGCGTCGTTTGCTTGGTTTAAACCGGTTTATACCTACTGCTTTTTGGCACATTTTTGTGTGATCACTCACACAAATGCAAAGCTCAGCTCAGCTTAGGCCTCGCGGACTGTAAACGTATATCAACTGTAGGTCAACACAGTAATTTGTTAATAGTGTAAAGGGGGGGGGGGGGGTATTGTTGCCCCTATACTTTTAAAATAATCAAATTTTTAGTTGCCTGTTACGACACCCACTAGAGGAGAGGGGGTGACTTTTGCTTTTGTATGTTCTCTATGGAATATATGAGCTTCTCTGTGAAAAGAGCTAAGCTAAGTTTGGCACATTTATTATTAAGAAGTTTATGAAACTGTCACTTATTACGGGTTATTAAAACACGAGTGTGAGTCTTAATAGTATCACGAGTGTTTTAATGCCGACTCATGTGCAGTTTCATATACTACTTTATCTAAAGTCACGCAATTTAAATAAAAAACCAAAGTTAAAACCACGGACTAGAAAAAAATAATATGGCGCTCAAACCACAGAATAAATAGTACCAAACCCAGCAGCCCACCGCGCATGCGCCTTAGCGTGCGTGACAAAGAATAAGCAGCCGCTAAAAAAATTGAATTGAAAACTCCTTGGTCGGTCCGAAGTGTACTTTAACTTTAATAGAAAACAACAGTTATTTTAAAGCATAAGAGCGATTACGCACTGCATCCGATCCGAATCCGTGAAAATACGTTTCGAAGTAGCCATAGAACTATTTGTATGGTAGTTTACGCACTACATCCGGCATCCGTCATCCGATTTCTATCCGTCATCCGTGAGTTTCTAATTCGGAAGAAAAATTGACGGACCGAAGTAGCCGTAGTACTGTTTGTATGAACGCTTTCGCATCACCTCGGATTCAAATCAGACGCCAAACGGATATGCCAAAGATAGCCCCTGAGTTGTTTGAATTTGTATCAGAGATCGGAATAGTACGTAAGCAACATCTGAATTCGGTCCGAGATTTTTACTCTAGATCGGTATTTTCACGGATTCGGATCGGATGCAGTGCGTAAGAGCGATAACGCACTGCATCCGATCCGAATCCGTCAAAATACGAATATAAAAAACTCGGACCGAATACGGATATTGCTTTATGCACTGCATCCGATCCGAATCCGTGAAATTACCGATGTGGAGTAAAAATCTCGGACCGAATTCGGATATCGCTTACGCACTTGTCCGATCTCTGATCCAGATTCAAACAATTCAGGGGCCATTTTGGCATATCCATTTGGCGTCCAATTTGAATCCGTGGTAATGCGAAAGCGTTCATACAAACAGTACTACGGCTACTTCCGTCCGTCAATTGTTCTTCCGAATTAGAAACTCACGGATGACGGATGGAAATCGGATGACGGATGCCGGATGTAGTGCGTAAACTACCATTAATAGTTCTATGGCTACTTCGCAACGTATTTTCACGGATTCGGATCGGATGCAGTGCGTAATCGCTCTTACTTTGGAGAACTCGGAGAACTGGGGCCTAATTCTCCTAAAATAAATCTTGATAAATCACAACCGAACCAAGGCGGAACCGTTCATTCAGACAGTTCTCAATTTCAAAAGCTGTCGAATTGTTTGACACAAAAAACAAAATCAATCATTTTGAAAGTTTTCGAAAACAAAAACTGACTGACGGTTGTGGTTCGATTGCGTTTGGCAACAATTTATTTTAGGACAATTGGGCCCCTGTATTTTAACAAAACTTAAGTAGAATAATGATGGTACTATTTATGAATTCATAATTGGAACTTTACGACATGAGTCACATGAGTAGATAAAAGAAATTAGAGAGTTATGAAATAAGTTATTGATTACCCATAAATGGTATGCAGGCTTGCTCGGTGTAGACGTTGTCGCCGTTGGTGTAGTAGCTGGTAGTTGTGGAGACATTGAGTAGTTCGCCGTTGAATGAATCCAAATACACGTCCGTGTCCTGCAGGAGCGAATCTTTGTTGCGTGTGCTTACACGGGTCTCCGCGTCTTTCTCTAGGTACTCTGCAGATTAATAAGAGCCTTATTGGTTGTTTTTTTTATACACCTATATTTCTTGTTAAATTAGAATGGCAAAGGCAAGAAGGAAAGTTATAATTAAAAAAACAAAAAAAAAAACTTTTGGCGCATTGAGCGTATTTTTTTTTCATTGTTACGGAAGTTACACACGCCTCTGTAGCGGAAATGCGACACCCTGAAGTTAGTTGTTAATATCTCTTTTCTATCACAGTTGAAGGTATAACTTCTATCGTATATTTTTTATATTATTCACAAGCAATGAATAAAGCTCTGTAAATTTTCTTATATTAAATTATGTTCGACAAAAATTAAAATCACGTTTCTCGATAACATTATTATGCAAAGTGAGGTTGACGTAATGACAATATATTCTCGCGACAATTAAACAAAAAGAGGGCATTAATTCATTACAGAAAAACAATTTAATAGCTAGAAGTTTGGCCTTTACAATGGTGCACAAAACTTCCAAACTTAATTTGTTTTTATTAAATTTTTATCCAATAAACGAATGGGACATTGTTTCGAGATAAACGTGTGTTTAGAGTTGGAGTACATTTATCGTGCAACAAACGCAGAATAACGCAATAATTTAAAATTTTCTGTTTGTAATTTTTTGATTAGGCTCTGTGACGTCTGATAAAAAGTTTTTTTAACACACATGCATACTTTACCCGCTGCAGCCGCCCAATTAGTCAGCGTGTTGTGGCTGCAAGCTGCAAGATTGCATCTAATCTTGCAGTCACAACACGCTGACTAATTCCAGAATCCAGCAATGCCACTACTTGGGCGGCTGCAGCGGGTAAAGTATGCATGTGTGTTAAAAAAAAACTTTTTATCAGACGTCACAGAGTCTAATCATTTAACCCTCTCGCCTGTTCGTAGAGTGTGCCCACGCTATCGGGAGACTGGTTAATTTACGCGCCATCCGGGATCTGGTAGGAATCGGGCCACTTCTGAGCGAGACGACCGGTTTATGGAAACCGTTTGTTTGGGAAATCGTCGCCTTCGTGCTTTTCAACTGCAGCAGCAGCTCCGTGTTGTTCGAAGGGTGACTGTAAGTGGCTCTACGATTTGAAGAAGATTGAAAGAACGTAGACTGATAACACACAAGCCAGATAATGGGCCGAAATTACGAGTTACAACAGACCATCGAAGAGCGCGCGAGCGTGCACTTGAGCTCTTAAATTGTTCAGACGTACAAATGAGTAAGGTTCTCTTTTCTGACGAGAGTAAAATTGTGGAACATTAACATGAGAAATTCGAAACCTTATACTACATACTATTAAATGGCATTTTGTATTTATAAAAAAAGATTTTTCTAATAATCCATTCAAAACAAAAACTTGCGACGTGTTTCGATTTTTTTGATGAGCTCCTCGATGGTCTGATGTTAATTTTGGTCCATTAGCTGGCTTGTGTGGTACCAGTCTACGTTCTTTCAATCTTCTTCAAATCGTAGAGCCACTTACAGTCACCCTTCGAACGATACGGAGCTGCTGCTGCAGTTGAAAAGCGCGAAGGCGTCGATTTCGCAAACAAACGGTTGCAATAAACCGGTCGTCTCGCTCAGAAGTGGCCCGATTCCTACCAGATCCTGGATGGCGCGTAAATAAACGAGTCTCCTGATAGCGTTGGTACACTCTATGAACAGACGAGAGGCTTAGATGCAATCTTGTAGCCACAACACGTTGACTAATCCCAGAATCCAGCAATGTCACTAGGTACTTGCGGCGGCTGCAGCGGGTGAAGCATGCATGTGTGTTAGAAAAAAAACTTTTTATCCGACGTCACAGAGCCTAATCAACAAATTACAAACAGAAAAATTTAAAGTAATGCGTTATTTTGTGTTTGTTGCATGATAAATGTATTCCAACTCTAAACACACGTTTATCTCAAAACAATGTTCCATTCGTTTATTGGATAAAAAATCAATAAAAACAAATTCAGTTTAGAAGTTTTGAACACCATTGTAAAGGCCAAACTTACAGCTATTAAATTGTGTTTTTTCTGTAATGAAATGCTCTTTTTTTGTTTAATTGTCGCCAGAAAGATAATTTAGGAAGTGTCTCTATTTTTTTGATGAGAAGTGTATGTACACTGTACAGGGAATAAACGAATTTGTGTAATTCCTTAAAACCACATGATCCACTACTGGTGTAGATTGACCCCGCATAGGAACATGATAGAATAAAAAAAAAAAACTTTTCTTTTGTGGATTTAGTCCTCACTAAATTAACAACATTTTTTTTTAAAAAAGCCTATGGTTTCATTCAATCCATTTTTCTTTTAAATTTATATTTCGGCTCCACAGCTGGCGGGCACGACTAGTGCGATATCGCTCTTTGCAGCCACTTACCTCAGGGCTTTAAAATGAGACGCAAATAGAAAAACAAGTTTTTTTGTTGCTGTTTTTTTACTTGCTTAAAAAAAATCATTTTGGTTTCATCTCTGTCATCATTAGATTACGCGGTCTGAAGGAATTACAAGAATTCGTTGACCCCCTGTATATGAAGTAAGGTGAACTGATGATTTACTAAACTAAAGAAAATACTTACCAGGACTAACAAAGTAATTTGCGATACTATATAGTTCAACCGTTTTCCCATTTAGCTCAGTAGACCAGAGTGAGAAACCTTGGGTAATGGGATCGAAATATGGTTCGAATTTATCCTTGACGAGCTGCAATACATAGTAGAGGATACGTTAAAGATTCTTTACAAACAATGGAAGTAGGGAAGGCAATTAATTGCATAGGTACAGTGCTGCATGGTTTTTGTTAGAATAGAATAGAATAGAATCATTTATTTGTTAAACATAGGTATTTACATTTAAGATCTTAAATAATTAGGATGGTAGTGCACTATGTTTTGCCATTAATGACATACAAATGTTGAGTAGGTACAGAAACAATATAAAAAATAGCAAAAAAACTTAAAAAGAAAAAAAAATAGGAAAAATAATGTAGGTACCTACGTATAAATTATAGTGATTTGTCATTTATAAACTCATCTATTGTATAGTAGCATTTCTCAAGCAATAATCCATTAAGAGCCTTTTTGAATTTTTGTAGAGGCATACATTTTATTATTTCGGGTATTTTATTATAAATTTGGGGAGCAATACCAAAGAAGCTCTTTTTCATTAAGAAATGAACTAAAGAAAAATAACATAAATTTACTCACATTAATCGTGTAACCGGCAATGTAGCCGGTGTCGTCATAGAATGCACAGAAGTGGTAGTTATCTTTCTTACACATCAGGGTGAGTGAAGAATACTCTGAGCGACCTGGCCGGGTCTTAACCACCCAGTCCTCTGATGAGGCTTCTGTCGCAGTCAACGGCATTTCCATGTATGCGGAGTTTCCCATGTCTGCAATGTTGAGATCAAACCTCACTGCGAAATGACAGAATGTTTATTAATCTTTGACGAGTTTACATTATGCTTTTAACTGTACACTTTCCTCTAAAGTTCTAAACTGGTATGCTCGTAGTTATTTCAACAAGCATGGCAAGGACAAGCTGGTCGATTATCGCAGTTGGTCGCTTCGGATCAGGTTGAAGCTGGGGGCCTACTCTGTAAGTCCGTCAAGGAAGTTCGTCGCCTGTCCGAAAGTAGGCCGAAACGTAGGAGTGAACAAAACAAGTGTAAAGTTCAACTTTTCGGACGGGCAAAAACACATCGGTAGTAGGGACAACTGTCGAATCGTGTTGTCATTCATTCTTAGTTCGGGCTCCGAAACAATATTTTGCCCAAATGTATGTTATTTTAAAGAAATAGTTGAAACTAAATTATAATAAAGTCATTTAAAAAAAAAACTTTAATTAATACTTAACTTTACGTTATTACAATTTTACATCGCGCGATAATTCAGTGGCTGTATAGAAAGTTGAGTTCATGGTTCAATAGAAATGTGAAACTAGAACATTTTTTTTATAATTTGACATCTTTCAGTTGAAAAGGATTCTCCCTAGGGCTGAAAAGTATTACTTTCAACCCGCTCCTCAGGCAACTTCAGACCTACTTTCCGAGTATGAGTAATGAAAAAATATTGAAAAAATCACACACGGATATATTTAATGATAACTAATACCCCCTTATTACAAATGATGGTTTAAACCAAGACTAAGGTAAACCCAGGTTTAAAATACACCCATCACTTTCTTATGTCATATAACAAAAAGAGACGGGGCTATTTTAAAACCTAGGTTTTTCTTAGACCATCTTTTGTAATATGGGGGATAGGGTTCAATTCAATAAACCCCCATTATATCATAGGAAATCAAAAAAGTTTTTTTCATACTACGTCGCTCCATCCATAGCATAGGTACCGTGGAATGGGGTTACTTTGATTCACGGGGTGACTTTGATAAAAACTTAATAATTTTTTAAAACCGAAATTTCTCCTTTTCTAAACGCAAGCGTACGATTTTAATTCTTGGGTGTGCATCACTGAATGTCACTGTTTGTCAATGCCCAAGCGCTGCACGTACAAACGGATCGATATTGGAGATTTTCATAAAAAACTGTGAGTATTGCATTTCAACTATTTCAAAGGCTTAAATAACTTTACGGGTACCGGATTGGATATGAAAGGTGCTAGAAATTTGTTTAGTTTATGTTGATAAGTGTTTACTTAGCTTGAGAAAGACGTCATGCTTTGTATTCTAACCTCAAAAATTTCGTTCACTGACGGTTTTTCTTTTTTGCGGGGTGTCATTGATCATAGGCATGGGGTTTCTTTGATCATTGTTCAATCTCACCCAAACCTAGCAATTTTGCTGTTTCTGCCATTTTTAACATAAACTATCAATATGTTTTCAATGATGACTGCTTTATATACTTTTTTTTACTTTCAGCGCTCTGCCAAGTACCTATACAAAGCGTCCAGACGCTCGCGCCTATCGAAATTTTAATGATGAGATGTTGGAGCGAGCTGTAACAGCTGTTGCAGAAGATCTTATGGTTTTCAATAAGTACCATGGAGTATAATAAAGAATTTATAATAAAATTGTTTTTTTTTTTGAAAAGTTATTTTTATTGCCTTGATCAATGTCACCCCCAAACTCTTAAAAATGTAATAACTTTTTTTGCACTTGACCGATTTTTTTCGTTCTTTAGAAAAAGTGTCGCTTAAAAGGGTTACTTTTAGTTTCCGTGAAAAAAATAGGGGGTATCAAAGTAACCCCACTTACGGTTTAACATTGATCACTCACATTCATATTTTTCTTCGACATATTAGTCATTAAAAAATAAATCTAATTCATTGTATCGATTGTACAGTAAAAACCGATATTCTAATTTTTTTTTCGTTTTTTTTTCGTTTATATTTTAGAAAATATGGCCATTTGAATTTCGAAATTGATCAATGAAACCCCATTCCACGGTACTTAAGTTGGGGATACACATGCCAGTAAATCGGGAAAGTAGCTGGCATGAAAGTTACTGGCATGTACGAGTAACTGGCACACTGCGGATACATTTGCAAGTAACACTGGCATGCATACTGTGCCCTTGCATGCCAGTATTACCATCGCGTATACACAGGACAGTTCGTGAGAGTATTTCGTACCTACCTATTCTTGCGCGCCAAACAAGGATAACAATCGAAGTGAATTAAACAAAATTGTGTTGTTACTAGCAATTGAATGTGTAGCAAAATTAATGAGAGATAAAAAGAAAAAAACGAAGACGGGTTTCGGTAAGAGATTGGATTAGTCAGCCACAACGAGTCGGCTACTGGAATGCCCGTAGCTGTCATGTATCTGTACCTAGCGATTGACCATGCCCTGCGTCTTAACGAATACATTAAATAATTAGTTCTATATTTGTTCTATCGAAATAACGCAATTTGTTCCGTTTTAGTTTTTATAAAAAATTACTTCTTCTTTAACAGTTAGCCAGCGATGTACTTTTAAATTACGCACTTTAAAAAAACAAAATCTAGATAGGCGATTAGTTCTACATTAACTCTAATTACTTATCTACTTTTTACTTATAAAAATTCATTACTTTAAGTTAAAAAAGACAATACAAAGAAGTAAAGCTAGCGATGTATTTCTAAGTAAATGAATTTCTTTCGCTTATAATGTGACAGTTTTGTCCCCATTACAATTCAAATTAGATTTTGTTAATATTTTTTATTTAATACTTGTAATGTAGATATATCCAAGTTCACAAAATTTTGAAAAAACAAAATCTTCTTTCTAAGCGTAGGTAGTTTCTGTGAACTTCGGTATGCTGTTGACTGTAGCTGGCACTTGCAAGGAGCTGGTATGCTAGTGTGCAAGCTACGGGCATGTGTATCCCCAGCTTTATAGTGCACAATACAAACAGTTCTTTTTTAACCGACTTCAAAAAGGAGGAGGTTCTCAATTCGTCTGTATTTTTTTTTTTTTTTATGTTTGTTACCTCATATCTCCGTCATTTATGAACCGATTTGAAAAATTCTTTTTTTGTTCGAAAGGGTATACTTCCCGATTGGTCCCATATAAATTTTGTTATGATTAAACCATGAACTTCAGAGATATGGAACGGAACTCCTCATCGGATCAAAGCAAAATTCTCAAATTACTAATATTGCTTTGTTTATATTTGTTGTTGGGAACTGACTACTGAAAAAGAGGAGGGGGTGCGTGTCCCCCCCTCCCCCCCTTTGGAATGTTTTCATTATATCGTGTAAGGTATCATTTGAAAGGACTTTTTATGCCCGACTACTTCAAAGCCAAAAAGAAGGGTTATGAAGGAGATGGTTAAAATTATGACATTAAAACGTATTTAATAAAAAATAAACTTTAAAAAAAAAGTAAAAACCGACTTCAAAGAAATACTAAAAAGGAGTAAAATAATTACCATAAATATAAAATTAACAGTTTCAGAAGTCGGTGCAACTCTACACTGAAGCAAATAGAAGCCACCGACTTCTGAAACTGTTAATTTTATATTTATGGTAATTATTTTACTCCTTTTTAGTATTTCTTTGAAGTCGGTTTTTACTTTTTTTTAAAGTTTATTTTTTTTCAAAATTATGATTTTTATATTGAGCAAATCTTAAATGTTAAGAGTATAAAGACGATGTAAGTGGACTTACCCAAACAAGCGGGCTCGCGCTTCACTGAAACAAACAATAATAAAACATTGTTAGAAACGGCCGCACAACTGAATCTAGCGATGGGTAACTCGTCTATTTTAAGAGTACGAGGGAGGACCTCATTCTACCTCGTGAGGTATTATGAGGCAATCCTCATTTAGACTGCCTTTCCACTGAAGCGGAGCGAGCCTGCGGAGCGGAGAAACGGAGAAATATTAACCAATAGGATTACATAACTGGAGCGGAGCGGAGATATTATGCAATCCTATTGGTTAATATTTCTCCGTTTCTCCGCTCCGCAGCCTCGCTCCGCTTCAGTGGACAGGCAGCCTTAAGGAGAGGAAAGCTGAGAGAAATGAGCGGCGGGCTCGCTTGTGCGCTACCGTTTGCTGCTTCGCTGGGTGAGGAAAGGAGAGAGAAAGGGCGCTGAGTGCACGAACGAACGAACACTCCTCATCAAATATTTGCCTCACTATCGCTCGCTCATCAGAGTCATCAGCGAGATGAACACACGCGCTTATACAAATAATAAATTGAGGAATTAGATGAGGTGCATCAAAGTTGATTTACGAGTAACTCCCTCATTTTTCATTTTGAGGAACTGAAACGAGGTAAGTCGCGAGTGAGGGGCACATCACTAAATGAATCTACAAGGACTATGACCCTGGAGCACACTCTGATAAAACATCTGAGCATTAGAAATATCACAAAATTTTATCAGATTTTCGACGCCGGCTAGGTATCTGAAATGCTTTTTTTCCTTTAAGTTTTTTAAAGTGTACAATAATATGGATGAAAATATAGAATAATAAGATGTGTACGCGTGGATGTATTACTTTGAAAATACAAGGCAACGTTGCAATTAAATTCGATTGGTTTATGTATCGCTTCAAAAATTCGTTGAATTTAAAAGGAAAAGCAGAAAAATAATTTGTAACGCTTTTTGAAAACGTTCCTCTACTGAATACACTTTTCTTTTCGAGTCTTCCAGGAACTACTGTATAACCGTAGCTCCTTTTGAACAAATGCAGTGACTTTAATTTCTAAAATTAAGTTCAAAGATGGAAAGTTAACAAGTACTAAGGCTTAAAAGTTTGCTGGATTTACTTACAAAAGTCGAACCAGCCGCACTGTGCGGCGCCGATGACGCAGAGCAACGCGAGTATGCGGATCATGACTGTAGCGTAAGGGGAAGTGCTGGCTGGAAGTTCGTAACGAAGCGTATATATACGCGCCCGCGCAACCTTCCGCGGTTCAGCGGCAAAACGACAAAACGCGCGCCTCACTTGCGGGTTCTTGATAACATTTTTGTTAAACATGTATTTTTTACGAAAGTGATCATAGTTTTTTTTGTCTTATTTTCCTTTCCGTCAGTCATTACAAAGATCTAATTTAGAATAAGATACTCTTATTGTAAGCCAGGTATTTGCTAAACTCTGTGCGAGTTTTGGTTTGTTTGGCACAGAGCTAACTCAATGCTCAGAAGCTCCGATATTAGCTTTTTCCACAGAAAAGTGTGTGGCTCTTATATTCATAGTAAGAAAATAAGTAACAGTCACCCCCTCTCCTCCCATGGGTGTCGAAAGAGGCAACTAAAAAAATATTATTATAAAATTATTGGGGCAGCATCATAACACTACTACTTAACAACTTACTGCGTTGACTCATACCTACGTTTGCCAAGCGTGATTATAAATTTTTGGCACACAACTTTTCACTATACGTGGAAACCAATATTTAAAGAGTCATCATCTGCCTAGCCTTTTCCCAACTATGTTGGGGTCGGCTTCCAGTCGAACCGGATGCAGCTGAATATCAGTATTTTACATGGAGCGACTGCCTATCAGACCTCCACAACCCAGTAACTGGGTAATACGATACTCTTGGTAAGACTGGTTTTCAGACTTTCTGGCTTCTGACCAACAGTAACGACTGTCAAAGATCTACAAATGACAGCCGGGACCAACGGTTTTACGTGCTTTCCGAGGCACGGAGGAAACTCGCTATGGTAAATGGTCACCCATCCACAGACCAACCTCGGCAAGCGTGGCCTAACCCGGAAGATCGGTCTATGCGGCTGTAATTATATATTTAGCCTCGAGCTCCTCCCACCACACCAATATTTAAAGAGTAATAGTAGGTAATGTTTTCTGATATAATTGTGATGTACCAGGTCACCGCTACTGCTACAAAATGACTAAGGACTAGGAGTGGAGTGCCAGCACCATAGCCTCGTGGTTTCCGCTCGTCTACTCCAAACAGTTGATCAGCGTGGACTTCTTGACATTCGGAATCTGCGCCACTGTCAGCCGGGACTTTAACCATTTGAAAACCCATCCCAAATTGTCGTCAAGGTTCGATCTTATTCCTCTCAGAATCCTGGTATTCTATTCTTTACCGGGAAATCATTGTGACACTTAACATGGTGTTCGAGTGTTCTGGAAGGTTGCCGGAGTATGGGTAGCAGAACTCTTCAGCATCTGGATCAGTTTTTGAAAAAGAGAATGAACCCATGAGAAGATTTGGCACACGCGGTTATGAATTATTTACAGTTACGGAAAGGGGCTGGTCATCGTCGTCTGTATTTGGATTCATTACATTACCAGAAGTAGAGGAAATCGAATAAGGATCTGATCGTTCCGTACTACGATGTAATCGTTTGCTTAGATTTTAATTTCTTTTCCTAATACACTCTTAAGGTGTAATATTATGTATATGAAGTAGTTTTAAAGTTTCATCAAGAATCATCTTGATCCTGTGATCGATCAAAGGATTTAACAACGGTAGTTGATCGAAGCAGTGATAGCCGCTTCTTAATACTTCATTGACATCGGTATCTAATAAAACAAAATAATTTAGTGTTGAGGATGTCATAGTCAGGTCTCGAGGGCGAAAACTACTAGCTTGTAAGGTTTTTCTGACAAGTTGTTACCAACGTTAGCAAAAAAGTGGTTTACTTTATTCGTTGCTTTGGGTGGGTTTGGATCTGTTGATAGTAAAGCAAGAGGGCGTTCAGGAGGTTTAGTGGTTGAATGGTTGCCTTCTATGCAGGAGGGTCCTAGTTAGGTTGTCACCACTGCGTCAACTGCCCGGAGGACACGCAGCGCCGCGAACTAGTCGCGGCGGTCGGCGATAACCGGCCGGGACCGAGAGTGCGTGGGAAGCTGTCGCTTCCTTTTGCGAGGAGGTGATGGCGACCAAAGAGGGAGGCGCAGAGGGAGAGAGAGGTAGCTGCCACTCTCCCTTCTCGCGCTAGACACACCGGGCGCCGGAGAGCGCGCGACGATCTCTGGCCTGCGGGTGGCGGGTTAGGGGACCCGTCGCCCGACCAGTAATAGGGCCGAGTAGGAGTCGGCAAGAGTCCGGCATAACACCTCGTCTTCCCCCGGCAAAGGGCATGAGGGTTTTCCGGCCTGCACCTCTGTACTTTCGAATTCATGTGCGGATCTGAATTTGATTATGCGTGTGTGTGTGTGTAGTCCGCCAACCCGCGCCAGGCCGACGTGGTGGACGAAGGCCTACACCCTTCTCATTCTCAAAAGAGGCCCGTGCCCAGCAGTGGGACAGTAGTGGGCTGATAATGTTATGTATGTAGTTGCATTAATTCGACGATCGGATTAGGTATACTTTCCCCGATTTGTGGCTCAAGATTGATGTCTTAAAATGGCTCAAAATTCCGGACCGTTTCTACGTAACCGGGCAGTTATTGGCTCTCCAGCCAATAGAGGGGAAGTAAAATACTTAACCTATGCTAACTATGTACTTAGATTACACTAACGTCATCATGACTACTAGCAACAACAGCACTAAGGGCGACCCCTAGTGGGACTCGGACTTCGGCTTAGGGCGTTGTTTGCAGGGTTTGGGGGGGAGACAGCTTGATGAGGGCTGAATTATCGGTGTGAGGTCTCTTAGGTACCCACTAAAATCACCACGGTGTTCCCCTGGGGACCTATAGCCGGGATCGCGGGATTCACTATTGCATTCACCGCAATCCTGGTATTTCATTAGAAGCTGTATCCTGGATTCGTTTTTGTGAAGGTCACAACCTTGTAACGTTCTTTGATAGGTGTTAAACAAGAAAAAGCTAGTCGTGTTCGTGTAGTCAGTTGGTATAATTTACCCAGGTGGTAGGTACCAGCAATAAGAAATAAGTTGTATTTTCTTTTACTTTTTTATGTTAATTACCTGATTATTAAGTAGGTATTAAATTAAGAAAATAAACAGCATATTTTGTGGAAAACTTTCATTATGCACGTCATTCAGACGATGAATTGCAGTTTCACTTGAGTAAATACATAATATATTGTTTCTAGGTGATAATAATTTCTTATAAATTAATATCATATCTCTTTTATGCATAAGAGGTGGGGGAAATATACCAGTACCCAAAGTGTGAGTTTCGTTAGTTAAATAATGTAGTTGCGTCATGCCAAAAATGTATGAAAATTTAGGCAGCGCCTCTAGGCGCGGCGTTCAACTCTAGCGCGAATTTTAGTATTGAATGCCGCGCCTAGAGGCGCTTCCTAAATATTCATATATTTTTGGCGTTAGGCAACTACAGTAGTTAACGAAAAAAAACACATATCGTCAGTGAAGTTCTAACTTCTAACAGTGCGTAAGTCATTTTGTTACTAAAACAGACAACATTGGGAAAGCAACAATTTTACTTGAAACGAAAAAGATTATTAGGATTTTCAAAGGTTTAAATCATCAATGAGTTCATTTGTAATGATAATTAAAAACAAAATTGCGTTCAGCGTAGTAACGCACCTCGTTTTAAATAGTTTTTATTCTCTGGTACAGGTACCAACGGTCAAACAGCGCGCGCTGGGTGTTTGACGCCAAACATAATTATGATCATGGTATAATATTATGCTATACCAGGTATCCTCTTCCCGCGATGGCCCAAGACTAACGTCACTAATTTCACGATCAATGCTGCCATTAATTAACAACTTCAATACAATTAAGATTTTTGATTCATAATGAACATAAAATAAATTGCTAACTAGCTTAACTATTTGCTATCTCGTGTTCTAAAAATACGATTTGAAAATTGCTTCTTATAGTTGTAAATAAGAATGAAAAAATGTTAGTGAACCTTAGCAGATCAAATAAATGTGAGTTCCTATCGCATGCAGCTGAGTTCTATAGTTCCTGATACTTTTTAGAAATAGTTCTGGCGTTTTACCTTAAAAAAGACGATTGACAAAATGATCTACCAACTTCCCGAAGCAGATCATTTTGTAGCAGATCAGAAATAGAAGTGAGTTCTTCTCGAATGCGAATGAGTTCTACAGTTCCTGACACTTTTCAGGAATAGTTCCGTATCAGAACTGCAATTAAGGACGAGATTCGAGTCCAGAACTCATGTTTAAATGCCAGCATATCACGTTAGAACGGCCGAAAAGTAGGAAAATACCATTTTCGTCGTTTCAAATCATTGTGAGAGGCTGGAACTCGTTCGTTTTTCACAGATCCGTATGGGAACTGTAACCTGGAACTCGAATCGAGTCCAGAACTCACGTTCGAGTGCCAGCAGATCATGCCAGAAAGTCAGTAATCGGCTCGGGTAATTTATTTACCTAAACAATGTTTAACATAAATAAGTGTACAACCTCATCTTCACTGTACTCATCATTAAGAACAACTTTTACTATGGGACCAACCACGAAATCGCGAAAAAAAAAAATCAGCTGTTCCCTACATTTTGACGAGTTATAATGTAAGGAATCGCTGTTTTTTTTTTCGCGATTTCAGTTTTGGTCCCATAGTAAAAGTTGTTCATAATGATAAGTACAGTGACCCCTTAAGAGGTTGTGCGTTATTTATGTTATACCTTGTAGTGGTAGCACCTACAGTCGATGGCGTAGTCTTGCGCCAATCACGTGACCTAGCTGTCACAGGAAAAGAATACCTGACAGCTGTAGAACAGAAGTTATTCATTATTAAGTATACCTACTTTTACACCCTTTCGGATTACCTCCAGTTTCTGACTTAAGAATTCTAGGATAAGCAGTACTTGAGCCAGTGACTGTTGCTTGTACTGATGCTTGTTTCCCATGGTGCGTGATATCGCGCACCGCGACGCACGAGCTCGCACCGACGCACCATACGAAGAGACCCGTCCGTGGTAACGCGGACGCGTGCGGAGCGGTGCGCCGTATCCACATCACGCACCGTCATAATGTGGCTTCCCACGGTGCGTGATTTTACGGATGATGCACAGCCGGTGCGCGCTACCACGCACCGTGGGAAGCCAGCTTAACACAAGCGCGATAGCTGCGTGGGCAATTTCACTTGTTTTTTTCTATTCCATGGTTGACGCCATCAGAATACAGAAAGAACGTTGACACCCATATCACCAACATTGCAAAAGTGCCACCGTGATGTGCCAATATACGTATAATGGGCTGGGCATTGTTATTACGGGAAGAAAGTCGAAGTTACTGCACCTAATCTGGAACTAGACGCAAATTTTTATAAAAATATTATTGAGTGTCCAACTTTAAAAGAGAAATATTCTCTCTTAATATTAATTTAGTTACCTATGAATAATATTAAACAACAAGTGGCCTTAACAGAACAAATAATGAACGAAAAATGCACGTGAGTAAACCGTAAGTAATCATAAAATAATTATTCATTTAGTCATTAAATACAGTATCTTATTATTAATTTTTACTGTCTGCTTTTCTTTCTACGTCAATGGCTCAATTCGTTCTACGTAGCGAATTCGTTTTTAGGGTTCCGTAGCCAACCAGGAATAGTTCCGCCATGTCCGTCCGTCCGTCCGCAGCTTAGCTCAGAGACTCTTAGTACTAGAGAGCTATAAATTGGCACGGATGTACATATAAATCACGCCGACAAAGTGGTAAAATAAAATCACGAAAAATCTATTTTTTGAGGGTGCCTGCTGTACTTCTAAAGTGGGGATGTTTTTTTCTCTCGTCTATCCCATCGTGTGGGGTGTTGTTGGATAGGTCTTTCAAAAATATTGTGAGTTTGTAAAACAATTTTTCGATTAAAGGATCCGTTTCTGAAATATTAAACTTTAAAGTGCAAATTTTTGTTAGGGTCAAGTGTTCCGCCCCCCCCCTGCCAACTCATCATCATCTGCCTAGCCTTTTCCCAACTATGTTGGGGTCGGCTTCCAGTCGAACCGGATGCAGCTGAATATCAGTATTTTACATGGAGCGACTCATAATATCAGACCTCCACAACCCAGTAACTGGGTAATACGATACTCTTGGTAAGACTGGTTATCAGACTTTCTGGCTTCTGACCAACAGTAACGACTGTCAAAGATCTACAAATGACAGCCGGGACCAACGGCTTTACGTGCTTTCCTATTATTGATTATATATATTATTTACTACTATTGTAAAGAATTATTATAAAAAAATTAAAGAAAAAAAAATTCTACACCTTCTTAAGAAGTCTTGTTGTTCAAATGTGTTCAAACATTAACCGTAACATTAAAGTACTCATCGCGGCAATCGCGGTAAAGTTCCCGGTAAATAACTTGAACCATCATGGCGCCGACTGCGCAGGGGGCTGATCCCGCTAATTTACACAGTTTGACAAATGGTACTGTTTCTATCAAGGTCGTCGTCGGCTGTAATTATTTAGCCACGAGCTCCTCCCCCCCTGCCAACTAAACGGCTAGTTTTGGATATGTGAAAAAATTCACAGTAGTAGTTATACACAACGAAGTTAAAAGGAAAACTATCACAGCTAAGTAGGCTTTACAAGTATACGAGTAATAGTCGACCAACCGGAAAAGTAAAAATTTCGCACAAATTCCATTGAAAAATTACTAAGCCCTCTTGTTAGTCCGCATTATTGTGCAACTACGGAACCCTATTACTGCGCGTGGCCCGACACGCACTTGACCGGTTTATTTTTTCTTAATATCATGCTCATGTTTACTTCTTCCTGGGAAGGCATAGAGTTCTGCCGGACTCTTACCGGTTAAAACCCCACGGTGTTCCTTCTCCTAACCTTTGGCCGGGGTCGCGGGATCCCCAGCTGAACGCACCCCTAGGTCTTGCGCCCCTAGCAGCCGCCCCTATGGCCAGCCCCCAGGTACGACACTGTAGACCGTTGTCAGTAAGCTGCAATAAGTTGGCTCGCAGTTTCGCACGTTGTTCTGTCCCGGTACAGGGGGCCTACTCCCTAAGTCCGTCAACGAAGTTAGTCGCCCGTCCGAAAGTAGCCCGAAACGTAGGAGTGAACAAAACAAGTGTCAAGTTCAATTTTTCGGGCGGACAAAAACACATCGGTAGTAGGGACAACTGTTAGAGGCGTCCGGCGGCGGCAACCTCTCGCGTCCGGCCCTGGTTCAATCCATGGTCCGGTGCGAGGGGGCATGGGAAGCAGTCACCTCCTTCTGCGAAGCAGTAATGCTAGCGAAGGAGGAGGCGGAACGCGTGAGGGAGAGGCAAACCTCACGCCCCAGCCGCCGCAACAGAAGGAGACGCCCTGGGCGTCGGGAGTCGCAGGGCGATTCCCGGCCACCGTAGGCGCGGGCCTGCGGACGGCGAGCGTTAGGTGGTTCGCCGTCCGATCAGAACCAGGCCCGGGTCGACGGCGCGTTGTGTTCCACGCGCGCCTCAAAGAGATGTCAGCATTGTAGACGGGGCCCGCTAGGGGCAGTGCCTGCCAGGGTTGCGGAATTTATTCGAAAGAGTTACCGCGGCCCTGGAACGCAAAGGGCATTAGAAGCAACACCGATGGGTTTTAGTCAGTAAGAGTCTGACACTCCCTTCCGCTCCGCCCAGAGCGGAAGGAGTAATATGATGATTTCCAATCCATAAAAAAAAAAAAAGTAGGGGCAACTGTCAAATCGTGTTGTCCTTAATTCTTAGTTCGGGCCCCGAAATAATTGTATGTCCGTAGGTGATAGGGAGTAGGAAACGCTCGTAACTAAGGCCGAAACCACGGACTTCGTGCTTAGGAAGTAGACCCCTTGTTCCGGTAAAGCTGACTTTTCGGGTATTTTTATTTATTTTTTCTATTGGACTGCTTTTGACGATCGTTGCGGACCGTTTCTACGTTACCGGGCAGTTATTGGCGAGACCTGAATGGTCTCCAGCCAACGGTGGGGAAGTAAAGTACTTAACCTAAGCTAACTACTTGTTCTACACTAACATCATGACTTCTATCAACAACAGCACTAAGGGCGACCCCTACTGGGACTCGGACCTCGGCTTAGGGCATTGCTGGCGGGAGGTTCGGGAATAGACAGCTTGATGAGGGCTGAATTATCGGTGTGACACTTTTCGGGGTATATTGTCAAACTTTTTATACGTGCAACCTGTGAATTAGTTATACGCAAAAATTATGCAACGCGCTCGGATAATAAATAATAATGGTTTCAGAATGCTGTTGGGGCTGCCGCGGTTCTGTAGCGCATCAGGGATGTTTGCTGACGCTCGTATTGATGACTTTCATGCCATCGTACGCAGCAGGTCTGCATCCCTGATGAGACGTGTCGGTGCCTGTACCAACAGCCTTCTGAGAGTAGTTGCCGAGAACTTTAATTTCAATATAATTAGGTACTGGGTTAGAATATAATGAGGTACACAATCCCAGGGCCAATCTTGTGTCTCAATATCATTATTAATATTTTAATTGTATAGGTAGTACTTATTACAATACGGCCGACGTATCTTGGCGAGTCTGAAGTTAGCTGATTAGCTGCGCAGTAGACAATTTCGTTTCTAAAAGATTCATTGCGCAGCCAAACAACTAACTTCAGACTCTTAGGCCGTATTGTAGAACGTTGGAAAAACGTATAGCACAGGTTAAAAAGAGCTGCACGCGCATGCGCTTTAGGGTAGTAAGTAATAACCGCCATTGAGGAACATCCGATATTTTTGCTATTTTCCCTTTTCATGATTCACTTTGTTGTGATAACATAATAACTGATTGTGATTCAGTGTCTCTGTTTATAAAAAAGTACCTTTAGTTCAAGGTATACAATAATAGATTTTTTATTTTATTGCAATACTTTGTATACAGGGTTATTGGTAAAACACCAACAATCTCGTAAGGGGTCACTCACTGTACTCATCATTATGAACAACTTTTACTGTGGGACCAAACATGAAATCGCGAAAAAAAAACAGCTGCTCCCTACATTTATGTTCGCATAAAGCGCTTATTACACTTGGCTGAATTTAGGAATCCTAATTAGGATTTAGGAAAGTGTAATAAGAGTTAGGACGGTTAGGATCCTAACTCGCCAGTCAGAAAGTAAAGTTGCTTCTGAATTTAGAAGACTGAATTCAGCCAAGTGTAATAAGCGTTTAACTCGTCAAAGGCGAGGCGATTGCTGCGCTTGCCACGATCAGTCCGTGGATAGGTGCCCATACGTTATACATTGATGGACCTCTCCGCGCCACCACCCGTGTTTTGGAGAGCACTTTAACCCTTCGGACCCGGTTTTCGTACAAATAGTTACAACGTACTCTTTAAATTCACGGCTTATCGTCCGTGCGGAAGATGTCCGGTCCTTTGGAAGGCATACGGGGGACACAGGTCCAACGCGCAGAGGCCCCTTGAGAAACTTTGAGAACTTTAATCTAAAATGGGATGGGGCACCAACAGGGGACTATCCACGGCTGCACTATTGGAGTACAGTCATGGACCATCCCAGATGGGTGCAAGACTATTGTTAAATATGGTGAAAAATATCTGGTCTATGGGAAGGGGTGTTAAGTGGACTGGATAACTTCTATTGCCGGAAGAAAACGGCGTCTGCCTTTCAAGTTTAAAATTGAAAAGTTTTGGCAGAGGAATACTCGCCAGCTCATTAGCTAGCTGGGCCCCCTGAAAAGCTGCCAGTATAATAGACGAAGGGGGCAACAACGTACTTATTATTAGTTAGTTTAAAAAAGTTAAACGTAAACCAGTGATAGCATAATGGTGGAACGCTTGCCTTTTGTATAGGACAGTCTGAGTTTGATCCAACGACCTGTATGGTCGTTGGTTTGATCCCAGCCTGCACCTTTTGACTTTTACAATTCATGTGTGGATCAGAATTTAATTAATCACTTGCGTTATTGAAACGCATAATGAGGGGGCTAAAAAAAATAAGTCCTCGATGATGTGTGTAGTAGGGTTTTCGCGTTCCCGGCCTATTTGAGTTCCCGGGAATCGGGAATTATTTCTCTTAATTCCCGGGAATTCCCGGGTACCCGGGAATTTTCATGTTTTTGTATAAATTTAGTTTTTCTCGTAAATTTCAACATTAAACTTGTGTAAGTACTTTATACATGATAAATTGATAATTTGTCGAACATACCAATCAACTTTTCTTATTAAATTAAAAATATTACACTTATTTAAAAAATTGAACTAAGTAGGAACAGTTACAGTCATTTAAGTGCGAGTTTCTTTAGTGAAAAAAGTCTTCTCTTCATATAATATGGCAAAATATTACGGAATAACAATAGGGTGAATGGCTATAAAGGATGTTACCAAATTCGTGTAATACCTTAAAACCACATGATCTAATACTGGTGTAGAATGATCGAGCAAGGGAAAAAGATTGTTTTTTTTTCTTTCTGTAGCGATATGTGATCGAAACAACCAGCTAATAAGGTACAAATAAAAAAATGAAAATGGCTAAATACAAAATTTTATTCGTTGGAACATTTCGACGCCACTAATCAATGAATGAAAGCACGGTGACTCAGCTGGCTAGCACGACTAGCACGAAATCTCTTCTTTGCAGTCGGTTAACTCGGGGCTCAAAAAAGGCTCGAAAACAGAACTTTTTTTTTTGAAAATATTCTATTTTATATTTAAAATAAAAACCATTTAGGGTTAATCTGTGACCAGTAGATCACACTGTTTGAAGGAATTACACGAATTCGTTTACACCCGTCGTTTAATTTTCATTATAAGTCTCGAAATTACACAAAAGATTAGCATTGTGAATAGTTTCAACAAAAGAAACATTTTACAAAAAAAAAATCAAGCGTTTAGAATTTGTTTACTAGACAGAGACAACAGTACTGTGTGCTGTCATCACGATACATTTACCCCATTCTAAGTTCACACCACGCAATACAATGTCCGTTTCACGCGAGAGAGACAGAAAATGCTTTAAAATCTTCGGAAGCGTGAAGACCCTCCATTTTTCATCATCATTTCTTCATTTCAAATAATTCCCGGGTACCCGGGATTCCCGCCAAATAATTCCCGGGTCCTAAAATCCCCAAATTCCCGGGAATTCCCGGTTCCGGGTACCCGGGGTGAAAACCCTAGTGTGTAATCTGCCAACCCGCAGCAGGCCAGCGTGATGGACTAAGGCATAAACCCTTATCATTATTAGAAGAGGCCCGTGCCCAACAGTGGGACTGTGACGGGCTAATTATGTTTATGTTGTCTCTCCTAAACACAGAATATCTAGTAGCCTATCTAATTGCCCGGCTACATGCTCTGTCTTGCCTTGGACGAGGAGCTCGTGGCTAAATAATTACAGCCGCATAGACCGATCTTTGGGGTTAAGCCACGCTTGCCGAGGTTGGTCTGTGGATGGGTGACCATTTACCATAGCGAGTTTCCTCCGTGCCTCGGAAAGCACGTAAAGCCGTTGGTCCCGGCTGTCATTTGTAGATCTTTGACAGTCGTTACTGTTGGTCAGAAGCCAGAAAGTCTGACAACCAGTCTTACCAAGAGTATCGTATTACCCAGTTACTGGGTTGTGGAGGTCTGATAGGCAGTCGCTCCATGTAAAATACTGATATTCAGCTGCATCCGGTTCGACTGGAAGCCGACCCCAACATAGTTGGGAAAAGGCTAGGCAGATGATGATGCTCTGTCTTGCCTGCTAGCATGCCTGCACAAACCAGTTTGCGCAGGTAAGATTGTACGTGTGGACGGGAAGACGGTAGGTCGCGCAGGACCGAAAGCGCGGCTTTTGCAATCGTTGACATGCTGAAGATTGGACTGCACAATTTATATTTATTTATTTATTAGGAAAGCTGACAGACTAATAAGGTACAATAAATAGGGTACAATATTTTAACATCGATTGCTAATTAAAAGCTTCCACATATATATAACTAAGTACCTAAAGTTACACAAAAAAAAGAAAAACAAGATAGAAAACAAAATAAGACTAATTGAATAAATGAATAACTAAAATATTTTATAAACCTAAATCGTAGTGCTTGCTAGCTGCGGTCATCGTCAAAATAGTCTTTATTAAACATGCGTCTTACTGCATTTGAACTGGTCCTAAACAGGTCAATATCTAAGTGAGATGGAACACTATTAAAACTAACTGCGCTACGTAAAAAATAGGCATTTTTTCTGTAATTGGTCGTCGCGAAAGGTACATGTAGTAATCTCTCAATCTCGGTACTCTTTCAGAGTGGAGGCAGGCGCGGGTGCTAGCGCGGGCGCGTGTTAGTCAAAATGTATGTCGACGCCAGTTGCATTCACAGTGCTCCCGCGAACCGCGCGTCTGCATGAGAAGGGCACGGACGCAGGTGTTTCTAATGGCTCAGTCCGACCGTATCGTTCACAGTGATATAGCTCTGTTAGGTGTCTGCGCATGTGGTTCTAAACCATTTTGATTCACCCGCCGAAGCGTCGTACGATAGCACTACGTTCGTACGCTAGCGTTCGGCACTACTGTGAACACGCAGACGCCAAGACGTCCACGCCCGCTCCCGTACCCGCTAGTGCAGTCTGATTGACCACTTTGACTGCGCAGTTTTGGCTTGCAGTGTGTGGCCGGTCATTCAAGCCGCGCTTCAGTCCAGCAAAGTTATTTTCGCCGACACAATGAGTGATGTAAGAAGTCTCAAATCGTGACGTGACGAGCTCTCAAAACGCTATGAGGTTTGCACAGTCCAATTTGCACGATCTTACCTGCACGTGTGGCCATTGTGCGATATTCCGTCTTTTTGTACAGTCATGACTGCGCAGTTTTAGATTACGCAGGCAAGACGGAGCGTGTAGCCGGGCTATATGAGAACACTACCTTCGGACCCACTGACAGAAGATTAACAAACCATGTTTCCCTGTGTTAATTTTTCCTTACCATTGTAATCGGGTCCAAGTTATACAGGATACGAGTTATCCCAAAAAGTAGTGTCAAGCCGAAGTCCAGAGTTTTCGAGTTATGATTTCTTTTCATGTTATAACCTCAGAATACAGAATTCTGTATTCTGAGGTTATAACCAAACTCTGACTTTAATAACATTTTTGATCATAGTGACGTGATTAGTTTTTTTTGTAAATTAGATGACTAGAGAATCTAATTTAAAAAAAACATGCAGTTTTCTCAACTATTCACATAGAAGTAATATGTATTTACTACGTACAACTGTAACACTATATATGTATAAGACACTATGGTCAAAATGTCATTAAAATCAGTTTGGTTAAAACTGTTAAGAATTATGACTCGAAAACTACAAAAAATCGCGGAACACACATGCGGTGATTCGGGTGCTCTACCGCTGGACTTCCGCGTGACACTATTTTTTGGAACGCCTTGTATAATAAATTATTATTCCATTTACATATTCATTCAAATACATTATTATTTTACATTTTAAATATTTCAATTAAAATATTAAAAAAACATTTAAAAATATAAATAATAGTAGCCCACCGGCATCGGGAACAGATGTTGGTCGAGGCTCTTGGCTATTAAACCATTGGCCGTAACTACTCGTACTATCGGCACAATGACTGCTGAATCAACATCCAACATGGCGACAACCTCGTGTGCCAAGTCTTGATATTTAATTTCTTATATCATTGTTTAGTATACAAAATTGTCTAGAGAATGTTAAATAACTGACAACGTTGTTTTAATAGAGAGCGAAAAAAAAAACTGCTGTTCCCTACATTTATGTTCGCATAACTCGTCAAAATGTAGGGAACAGCAGATTTTTTTTCGCGATTTCAGGTTTGTTCTCATAGTAAAACTTGTTCATAGTGATGAGTACAATCTCCCATTCCGGTTTGTCGAGTGTTTACAATTTCACCTTGTATATGTACCTATACTAAAAACCAATGCAAGATCTTTACTTTTTATGAATTGTATAATTACAAGAAAAGTAAAATCCATTTCCAAAGTAAGTATCTGACTATCGGAGATAAGTTGCGTCGCTGATGAGCCCTGTCGGCGAAGAGTCCTGTCGGCGAAGAGTCCAGTCGGCGAAGTGTCTTGTCGGCGAAGAGTCCCGTCGAAGTAAAGTCTTGCTTGTCGGTGTTCAGTCTGTCAGCGTAGTGTCCGTCGGCGTTTCGTACACTCACATACCTATGGAGGGAGCAAGAACATGCGTACCCCTCTGACAAAGTCAAGTGACGTATGCCCATAGACGTTTATAAAACTAGTTCCCTCGCGATATCTAGTTTCAGTATTTACGTATAATGTACTCTGTGACTAAAGCGTATAGGGGGGAAGCGAGGCGGCTCTAGCTGAATCTAGAATGTTTATGATTAATTACGGTTTACTCACGTGCATTTTTCGGGATTGCCCGACTAGTTTCGGACCCAAACGGAGCCCTTAATAATGAGCTGATCACGCGGCGAGGTCACGAGTCGAACTCACTACTACTCACTACTAGTCGGGCAATCCCGAAAAATGCACGTGAGTAAACCGTAATTTATCATAAATAAGAATGTGTCCCACGAAAGTTATAATACAAAAAAGAATCTAGAATGGACGGAACGCGCGCTAATTTAGGTATTTCGTTTGTATTAAGTATTAAAACAAATACTCATTTTGTAAATGTAAAGTGTTTAAGAGCGTGTACTAGGGTTTTCGCGTTCCCGGCCTATTTGAGTTCCCGGGAATCGGGATTTTTTTCTCTTAATTCCCGGGAATTCCCGGGTACCCGGGAATTTTCATGTTTTTTGTATAAATATAGTTTTTCTCGTATATTTCAACATTAAACTAGTGTAAGTACTTTAAACATGATAAATTGATAAATTGTCTAATATACCAATCGACTTTTCATATTAAAATAAAAAATCTTATACTTATTTAAAAAATTGAACTAGGAACAGTTACAGTCATTTATTGTGCGACGTCGCGAGTTTCTTTAATGAAAAAAAAGTCTTCTCTTCATATAATATGGCAAAATATTACGTAATAACACTAGGGTGAATGACTATAAAGGGTGTTACCAAATTCGTGTAATACCTTAAAACCACATGATCTAACTACTGGTGTAGAATGACCGAGCAAGAAAAAAAAACTTTATTTTTAATCAAGCTAAATACCGTTATTATCTTGATTAAAAATAAAGTTTTTTTTTCTTGCGGTAGCGATATGTGATCGAAACATAACCAGCTAAGTAATAAGTACAAATAAAAAAATTAAAATTGCTTAATTAAAATTTAATTCGTAGGAACATTTCGACGCCACTCATCAATGAATAAAAGCATGGTGACACAGCTGGCTAGCACGACTAGCACGAAATCGTTCTTTGCAGTCGGTTAACTCGGGGCGCAAAAAGGACTCGAAAACAGAACTTTTTTTTTAAATAAACTGTTTTGTATTTAAAATAAAAACCATTTAGGGTTAATCTGTGACCAGTAGATCACGCTGTTTTGTAGGAATTACACGAATTCGTTTACAACCTGTATATTTTCATTATAAATCTCGAAATTACACAAAAGATAAGCATTGTGAATAGTTTCTACAAATGAAACATTTACAAAAAAAATCAAGCATTTAGAATTTGTTTACTAGACAGAGACAACAGTACTGTGTGCTGACATCACGATATATTTACCCAATTCTAAGTTCACACCATGCAGTACAATGTCTGTTTCACGCGAGAGAGACAGAAAATGCTCTAAAATCTTCGGAAGCGTGCAGACTCTCCATTTTTCATCATCTTTTCTTCATTTCAAATAATTCCCGGGTACCCGGGATTCCCGACAAATAATTCCCGGGTCCTAAAATCCCCAAATTCCCGGGAATTCCCGGTTCCGGGTACCCGGGGTGAAAACCCTAGCGTGTACGCCGTACGGCATTTCATACAAATTTTCAAGTCTTTGTTTTTCGTTATGACTAAACGGATTTTGATGAAACTTCACACACATAAGCAAGATAATTAGATCTAAAAAGTTAGTAGAAAACAATTTAGAAATGTCTTACTTAAAAAAAGATAATTGGAAATTTCTGTTTGTATGGAAAATTTAAAATCGGTCTAATTTTATTGTAACACTATTTTTCGAAAATGTTTTCTGCTAACTTTTTAGTCCTATGTATCCTGCTGATGGGTATGAAGTTTCATTAAAATCGGTTCAGTCATATCGAAAAATAAGTACTTGAAAATTTGTATGAAATGCCGAACGGCGTACACGCTCTTAAGTTATTGAAAACATGTACTTATGTTATTATTCAAAAAATGATTACCTTCCGTGAAGTATTTACGCCGTACTAAGGCTTTATTTTGTTTTTTAGAGATTACTTTGGATTTTTTTTCTGTCGAGGAAACTACAAATAATCGTGTTTCAAAAGTGTATGATTTATATAGGGTGATAACGAATTCGTGTAATTCCTTCAAACCGCGTGATCTACTAATGGTGACACAGATTAACCCTAAGGCCCTGCGCAGACGACAGACTATCCGTGACGCACTTTTTAGTCTGTGAAAATAGAACCTATGCAATTATATGCAGTAACGCACACGACGCGCAAAAAGTCCGGCGCACAAAAAATCCGTGTAATTCGGGCAGACCGCACCGCGCCGCGGCGCGCCGCTCCGCACAAAAAGTGTGTGAAAAAAATTGAACGTTTGCTTCAACGCGCGCTAACGCAGACGGCGCACACTTTAGTCGGCAATCTGTATTTGCTAGGGGTGGACGTAACGCACGCGATCTATTAACATGGCGCCAGAGGTCGATGTAACTATGTTAATTCAAGAAATACAAAACAGACCAGCAATTTATGATACTTCTAAGGCAGAAGACACCTCCTCATTGTTGTTTCTGAATGAGTCAAAGCAGGTCTCAAAATAAATAGCAACTCATCAAATGTAGTAACAGACATTTTATAAAATTTGAAAAAATTTGCCGGATGTTGTTTCAGAATTGAATGTTTAGTATGGAACTGTCCCTTCAGTTATCTTTCCGAAAGTATAGGATGTACCCAAAATTCTCTATTTCTTCTTCTTTTTCTGTACTTCATGTACAAAATAATACTTCGCGATCTCTGCACGATTTCCATAGCGTCTACGTCCCTACAGCTCTGCCGACAAAATGATCGAAGATGTGCGTCGTGTGCGTTGAGTCTGTGAAAAATCCGCGACCGACTTTTTGCGCGCCATGCAGACTTTTTGTGCGCCGCAGACTCGATCGCACAAAAAGTGTGCCGTCTGCGCAGGCCCTAAAAGGGAATTTTTGAAAATCAACTGAAAAAGAAAACTCATTTTCTATTTCTGATTCAGTTTAGAGCCCCGAGTTAACTTACTGCAAAGAGCGATATCGCGTTAGTCGTGCCCACCAGCTGCGTCACCGTGCTTTCATTCATTTATGCGTGGCATTGAAATGTTCAAGCGCATGAAATTATGCTGATGCAAAAAAAAAAAAAACTTATTTTTTACTGAATCCTTATAAGGTGGTTTAGATACGATCACTTTCCCCTACCGCATGAAAAAAAAAGATTTTTTATTTTTATCAAGCTATAATACCGTGAGGGGCCAATCTACACCAGTAAGTAGATCATGTGGTTTTAAGGAATTACACGAATTCGTTAACATCCTGTAGAGTGAATCCCTTAATTATCTTACATATTAATTATACATATAACTAAGTAATAACGATGCAGTAAGGGATCAAACGAACGCAATTATTTCGCAATTACGTATAATACAGGCTGTAAGGGTAAACACTGTTATCCTTGAAACCAGTGGTTTGGTTTCATTTATAGAACGTAAAATCAATGAAAAATAACAAACTTTTTCTTTTATAAAATTTTAATTTTTCCTCAAAAGCATTTCACCCTATGCGCGGGGGCAACAAGCTACTACGGGACCCCGCGAGGGAACTCGCCGCGTGGCCCGACGCACGGCCCCGCACAGTTTGCTACCCCAGTCAGTCAGCTGTCTCGTTAGCGAGTTTGTGTACGCCGCGTCGTAGCGCCGCCGCCGCCGCGCCGCTCATTTCTACCGCGTATATTTTTAAATTTTTGTTTTACTCGGTCCTATATTTTTATGTTTAAGTCAACTACCCTGGTTTGGGTGATAACGGTGTTTACCCTTACATGCTGTATAACTGAAGGTTAAGTAATAGTGATGCAGCAAGGGATCAAACGAACGCAATTATTTCGCAATTACGTATATTTTCCTCGGTGCGCTCATAAGGGCGTATATATAAAGGAAGCAGGTAACCAGCGCCGACCTACCAGCGCATATCGGTACTGTAGTTTCATTCTGTAAGAAGCCCACCTCAATATCGACGGTTAGCTCGATATCCATAATGTCACAGTATTGATAATAGAAGCAAATAACTAACACACAGATAATCGACAGTATAATCAATAACGCGTAGTTTTGTTATCCACGCTGTGTCACGACAAGTGTCTAATTGACAGTAGCGATCGAGGTGAGATTCTTACAGTGGCCTAGCACGAATGTTGTGACGTATGGTAACGTGAACGTAACGTTAACGCGAGTGAATTTTGAATTGGAAATACTCGTTTCGCACATAATATTTAATCGAATTGAAAACTTTATTCATATCTATGTATGATACAAATTGTGGTTGTCGCATAAATTTAAACCAAAATGCTATAGAATAGTTGCATTTTCGATTCAAAATTCACTCAGATTAACGTTACGTTTACGTTATTATACATCAAAATATTCGTGCTAGTCCTACTTAGGATTGTAACGGAGGCCTTCTTAGCGGAGGCGGAGGCGGATGCGGAGGCGACGATGCGGAGGTTAACGGAGGCGGAGGCGGAGGTGAAAGTGGATATGGAAAAAATTGTAATTTAAGGTTTATTGAAAGTCAAAAATGTTTATTTCAAATACGTAGGTACATTCATAGTACACTTAAATAAACATATAAATATTACCTTCTAGTAATCAAAATTAAGAAGAGGCAAATTATACTTTAGAAACAACAGTTTTGCGGCGTGCGGCGCATATTTTTTTTGTTTGTCGGTGTTTTACGACGTAAATAAACCTCCGTTACAACTCCGCAAAAATTTTACGGAGGCAGAGGCGGATGCGAAGGTACGATTTCTTGCGGAACTTCCGCAGTAACGGAGGCGGAATCGAAGCTCCGTTACAACCCTAGTCCTACTGTTACTGTGTAATAACTGCTTAGCACTGGTTTAATTTTTTTACTGCCTGGCGTTATTCACATAATGTCCCAGCGCCACCGATCAGCGGCGGCATCTTTGTTTATCTATTGTGTCTCTGAAACTGGTTTTTAATGAGTTAATCCTGGATTTTACCAAAGTCCTCCATCTTGCTTCCTTCCCTTTTTAGGGTTCCGTAGTCAACAAGGAACCCTTATAGTTTCGCCATGTCCGTCCGTCTGTACGTCTGCAGCTTAGCTCAGAGACTCTTAGTACTAGAAAGCTATAATTTGGCACGGATATACATATAAATCACGCCGACAAAGTGGTAAAATAAAATCATGAAAAATATTTTTTTTGATGCCTCCTTTACATCTAAAGTGGGGATGTTTTTTTTTTCTCGTCTACCCCTTCGTGTGGGGTGTTGTTGGATAGGTCTTTCAAAAATATTATGAGTTTGTGAATGCAATATTTCGATTAAGGGATCCGTTTCTGAAATATTAAACTTTAAAGTGCTGTCCCCCCCCCCTGCCAGCTAAACGGCTAGTTTTGGATATGTGAAAAAATTCACGGTAGTAGTATATACAACAAAGTTAAAAGGAAAACTATCACAGCTAAGTAGGCTTTACAAGTTTAAGAGTAATAGCCGACCAACCGGAAAAGTAAAAATTTCGTACAAATTCCATTGAAAAATGACTAAGCCCTCTTCTTAGTCCGCATTATTGTGCAACTGCGGAACCCTATTACTGCGCGTGGCCCGACACGCACTTGACCGATTTTTATAGATAATAGTAGAGAACTACAGAACCCTTCGTGCGCGAGTCCGACTCGCACTTGGCCGGTTTTTTGCATAATGATTAAGTTAGTTTATGATGTTTGAACTTGAGGAGCTCGTGGCTAAATAATTATGTCCGTTTGGATTGAGGAGCCACTTCACGATTTTAAAAGGAAACTCACCCCCTTATTTAGTAGGAACGCAGATAATTTTGTAGGCCAAATTCTGAAATTTGTAGTAAAATATATCCAAAGTTATATCAATGTAAAAGTGGCTCCTCAATCCAAACGTCTAAATTGAGGAGCCACCTGGAACAAGAAAAGTATGTAATGAATATTTTTGAAAATGTTGCTTCATTTAGTAGTAATTGTGTATAGTGCCTACTAAAAATCTCAGTTCAGTAGTGTTGATATTCAAGAATATACAAGACTTTTAATGTGGCTCCTCAATCTATACATAAGAGCGTGAATTTCCATGAAAATAATTGGTTTATTTATATTCCACTGCAAAAAACATTTAGTAGTAAGTGTGTTCGAATTTGTAGCATATAGAGAAAGTAGTAAAACTGAGTGAATTTAGTAAATAAACGCATTTTATTTGGCTCCTCAGTCCTGACGTTCTGCATAATAAATAATTGATTGTATCTGCCTGAGATCACAATGGAATCAATAACCAGAGACACTAACATTTAGTATAAATGTCTACTAAATACATATGTACAAATCAACATTGTATTTATTCGGTATCTGAAAAACAAATTACTTTTCGATATTCATTAGGAATTCGCTATTAAGGGTGACCATGTTGTGTGTGTACCTGGGACAAACAGTCAAACTAGGTAAGTCCAACTTCGTTAAGTTAGGGCACCTACAGAAAATCTTCTTATCCAAAATACCGCAGTGTCTCGAAACAAAAGTCTTTGACCAGTGTGTGGTGCCAGTTATGACTTACGGCACTGAGACGTGGCGTTTTACAATGGGCCTCATAAGAAAGCTCAAGGTGACCCAAAGGCCAATGAAGAGGGCTATGCTCGGAGTTTCTCGGCGAGATCGAGTTAAGAATGAGGGGGAACTTTGGGGGAAGTCCAGCAGTGGACGTTTTTCGGCTGAAATGATGATGATGATCATTAGAACTTAAAACGGGATATTTACCATGTTTATTATTTGTTGTGAGTTTCCGATATTTCGGCACCGTTACAAGCGCCATGATCACGGGTGAACTGAAGTAATTGCGGGTGGATGTCTATGAGCAGACGAAACGGTCTACCCTCTTTCTTGTTCGTTTTTTGCGTTCGACGCCACTACCACTGTCTCTTACATCACTCAAAACACAGTTCTTACCCTAGATTTATGTTTCTATAAGCCACGAAACGAAGATTTTCTTTTTAAATAATGTATTCATGGTCACCCTTCAAAATAATTTCATAGGAAATTATAGAATAGCTAATAACTTCGTAGATATTTACTTTTTTATGGCAGGATTATACGTACATTTAGTAGAAATTTATACAAAATGTAGGTGTTTTTTGTTCCAAATTTCGTGACAAGTATAACTAGATTAGAGGCAAGTCTATTTACCGAAGCATCTCAATTGAGGAGCCAGATTAAATGTGCTATATCTACCAATTCATTCATTTTTGACTACTGACTCTTATCCTACAAGTCTAATATACTTACTACTAAATGATGAAGAAATTGCGCATTAATTGAACTACTGCTTCTTTGAAAAATGACGAGTAGTATGTGTATGGTCTGAGGAGCCACATATAATATATATAATAATTGCATGCGGTGCTTACTTATAAGAGATTGTTACATTATAATTGTTACATTATCTTGTTTAAATTACTGTACTATTCAGTGTAAACAATTGTTAGTGAGCCAAATAAATAAAATAAAAATAAAAAATATATGGTAACTTTTTTAATTTTAACACTACCAAGCTCAGATTTTGTCTACTAACTACTCTGAAATACTACTAAATCATACCAAATTATGATATATATACATCCATGATGTTCCTAGTTCTGACGTGGCTACTCAATCCAAACATTTAGATTGAGGTGCCACCTTTATGTTCATATAACTATTGAAGTATTATACTACAAAATCGAGGACCGAACCTACAAAATTTTTAAACTTACTACTAAATAAGTATTTAATTTCATTAAGATACGAAATGTGGCACCTAAATCCTTACGGACATAATTACAGCCGCATAGACCGATCTTCCGGGTTAGGCCACGCTTGCCGAGGTTGGTCTGTGGATGGGTGACCATTTACCATAGCGAGTTTCCTCCGTGCCTCGGAAAAGCACGTAAAGCCGTTGTCCCGGCTGTCGTTTGTAGATCTTTGACAGTCGTTACTGTTGGTCAGAAGCCAGAAAGTCTGACAACCAGTCTTACCAAGAGTATCGTATTACCCAGTTACTGGGTTGTGGAGGTCTGATAGGCAGTCGCTCCATGTAAAATACTGATATTCAGCTGCATCTGGTTCGACTGGAAGCCGACCCCAACATAGTTGGGAAAAGGCTAGGCAGATGATGATGATGTTTGAACTTGTTGTGCAGTTGGATCAGTGTGTAATGTGTCTGTGTACCTACTTGTACTTTTTAACGCGGCGGATGTCGCCGGCAATCAGTGTTCGGTTACATCAGACTAACTGCAGAAAGTCTACTGCGAACAAATATTCAAATAACTAGCTCTAGCCCTTTTCGATAAAAAGTTGTCGATCGCTTCGGTTTGTTATCTCGTTTCGTCTACGATTTGCGTAACGAGAGAAAAAGAGAATAGAATAGAATTCTTTTTAACTAATTCACAGAGGTATTTAAGTAAAATATATTAAAGTCGTATTTATGTATTTCTGCATATAAATTCATATTTTACAGATTCCTCAGTACAGACATTAATGAATTGAGGGCCCTAAATATATCGCCATAAATCTGTAATGTCATATTCTACAGATTTGGGAATTTCTTAATATATTTAAGAAAATCTTAACCAAATTCTTAAATAAAAATGATTAACCCAGAGATAGTACTTTCTGAGATTAAGGCTATGCCACTTTACGTAAGCGTCTGGATTGAGGGCCCAAGTAATTTAATCATAACAGTTTTAATTCACGTTTAAGAAATTCATGGCCCATTGCTTTAAGTTTTAACTATTTTTAACTAATTTTCCTATAAGTCTTATTTCGATTCGCAAGGATTTAAAATATGGGCCCTCAATCCAGATGCACACACTTTATTGTACACCAAAATTGTAAAGGCTGAACACAATGCTGCCGGGTTTTCCGCCGGGTTTGCCGCCGGCATTGCCGCGCGGCTTGCCATGGGGTGTTTAACCAGGCCGCCGGGTAACGCCTATTGATTTACACCCGCGCGGCAATAAGCCGGCGGCAAAGCCGGCGCGGCGGCATGTGTGTAGCAGCCATAACACAGCTCATATACAATATCATATATTGAAGGGTACAATGGCGGTCTGGAGAGCTAACTGGCTTATCGAACAGTTCTGAATCAGGGGGCAGCTGTGAATGCGGTAGGCTTTTTTCTAATTGACTGCTTGTAGATGATCCTTGCAAACCGTTTCCAAGTAACCGGGCAGTTGTTAGCGTAACCTGAAGGGTCTCCAGCCAATGGGTGGGAAGTAAAATATTTGACTAAGCTAATTACTTATACTACACTAACATCATGTCTACTAGCAACAACAGCACTTAGACGATCCCTAGGTGGGACTTGGACCTCGGCTTAGGGCGTTGCTGGCGGGAGATTGGGGGGGGAGACAGAGGGTTGAATTATACAGGGTATTAACGAATTCGTGTAATTCCTTAAAACCACGTGATCTACTACTGGTGTAGATTGGCCCCGCACGGGAATTAGCCTGATATTTTTTTTTTTTCATGCGGTAGTTGTAAGTTATCGTATCTAAACCACCTAATAAGGATTCAGTAAAAAAGTTAGTTTTTTTTTTTTGCCAAAAAATAATTTCATGCGCTTGAACATTTCGATGCCATGCTTAAATGAATGAAAGCACGGCGACGCGGCTAGCGGGCAAGACTAACGCGATATCGCTCTTTGCAGTAAGTTAACTCGGGGCTCTAAAATGACTCAGAAATAGAAAACTAAGATTTTATTTTAAATTTTTATTTCAGTTGATTTTCAAAAAATCCCTTTTAGGGTTAATCTGTGTCACCAGTATATCACGCGGTTTGAAGGAATTACACGAATTCGTTAACACCCCACAGATGCGATGTGACTGCGGAGTCTAAAGAGATGATCGGCTCTACGACGCGACGGGAGAACTCGGTGGATCGTGACCGGTAGCTATAGACTGTAGATTGATTATTTTTTTTTTTTTTGAAAGGTCTGCTGTATGTCGTCCTTGGGGACGGTTTCTACGTAACCGGGCAGTTATTGGCGAGACCTGAAGGGTCTCCAGCCAATGGGGGGGAAGTAAAATACTTAACCTAAGCTAACTACTTGTACTACACTAACATCATGACTACCTGAAACAAGCAACAACAGCACTAAGGGCGACCCATAGTGGGACTCGGACCTCGGCTTAGGGCGTTGCTGGCGTGGCCATAGGGGGGGGGGGGAGACAGCTTGATGAGGGCTGAATTATCGGTGTGACTGCGGAGTCTGAAGAGACGACCGGCTCTACGACGGGAGAGCTCGGTGGATCGTGACCGGAGATTGATTCTGACAGATTCTGCCTTTTATAATAAACCTCTCTCAACATGGCCGCCTGGGCGAAGAATCTAAGGAAGAATCCTAAGTGGAGCTGTCAAAATATAAACGTCATCAAAATTTTGCACATTTGTCAACATAATAATCATATTGTTAAACTGTGATAATATTCTTATTATGTTTTTATCTAATAATTAACATTTTAAGTTATCTCAAAACCACACTTAAGAGGAAGTTCTCAAATGTGAGCTATTAATTTATACCGTGTCTTTATCGTGAATCTTGAGACAATAAAAAAATATATTTCAAAAACACACGAAGAGATAACAGTTAAGTTAAACAGTGGTTTCCACACAAGGCAAGCCGGTATTTTGGGAACCAGGGGTGAGTTTCGTTACAAGAAAAAAACAATAAGTACAAAAGAATAACAAAACATGTGCAAGTATAAAAATCACGAAATAAACATCAAAACTGTGCTGGACTGTGAATAAAATAAAATGTAACATTAATATCTAAGATATTTTGAGTGAACAACGTAAATTATAAACTTAAAAAAAATACACATGCAAATCAATAAAAAAATAATTAAAACAATACGAATATTGGTTTGAGTAGAGTTGTTTGTGTGTGCGTTTATGAGTGTGCGCGCTCTTGTGTGTGTGTGTGTATTGTGTGGGTGAGATGCAGCTGATTAAATTGTAGTGAAATGTATGGAATGAGATTCTGCTCCCAGGCCGCCACGTTGACAGAGGTTTAATAATAAGAGCTAGATCAGTCAGCTGCCGGTTGCCTTCACTGTAGAGGTCTAGAAAACCTAGTGGTTTTAGTTTATAGTCTAAAAGGGCTGAAAAGGTTAGACAAAGTTAATGGGTTTTTCCGTGTGGAATTTCTCAGTAACAGCCCGCAGTCTGGATTTGTGTCTGGTTGATGGCAATAGGCTCGCCCCCTATTACATGGGACTCAAACATATCAGCGAAATTAGGGTGTACAATACACCTCTGCTCAACCATTTGGGTAATACCAGGTATGATTTTACGTTATCTATATAAAAATGAATCCCCGTTTCCCTTGGTCACGGCATCACGCGTGAGTGGGTGGACCGATTTCGCAACTTTTTTTTATTGTGTTCGTAATTGTTTGGAGAAGGTTCTTATGAAAGAAAATTTTGATGTTTAAAAAAAAACGAAATTATCTCAGTATGTCCACATTCTTCATTTGATTACCGCATGCATGAAAATGGTTTTAACTTTTTGTTACTACTTATTTTGATTTTGTTTCTGAAGGTAGGAAGGTAGGGAAAAGTGCATTGCAACGCATTAGCGGTACAGCTAGTATAAATAAAAACATCTGAAGCAAGTAGGAATTCACTTAAATAATTAAAATATCTGAGCGTTATAAATTTTAACTGTCTGTCAGTATTGCAATATTTTTCTTAATTAAAATTGCTCAAAGGCAACGCACCGTACTACTTAAACGAAACAATGACAATTCACACGAGTTTTTACGGCTTTTGACTTAAACTTTGATCGGGTAAAACCACAGAAATATAGAATAGTTCCGTGAGACTGTAAACATCCGGAATCTCCCCGATCCGAGAAAAAAACAATTTTGCGACATATTTAACCCGGACTTATCTGTGGCCGGACCGGGAAGATTCCAGATGCCTATCATCATCATCATCATTCAGCAATATGACGTCCACTGCTGGACATAGGACTCTCCCAAACAATGTTGGGGGTTTGCCATAATCGCCACGCTTGGCAGGCGGGTTAGCGATCGCAGTATGGTTGTTAAAGTACTCAGAGAACGCGGCTGTCCGTCCTCTAGTGAATCCCTTAGTCGTCTTTTACGACTCCCACAGAAAGAGATGGGGTAGTGCTATTCTTTACGTCCGGCATCACACGGACGATGCTTTTAGTCCGAGCCTTAATTTATAAACATGCTGCCTAAACTATTGAACCAGGTAATTTAGAATGTCATTCTTTTGGTTAAATGTCATTCATTTGCATTGCAAAAAGAAATCCCAAACCAACGGTAGGAAAAAAGAAAAAGTCGCGTTAGATGGAAAAAAAAAGATGGTCAATCTTCGTTTCTCTAAATTATATTATCGTTTTTGAATTTCGATATTCCGTGGGTTAACTAATGCCTTAAAGGATCTATGGCGTAAGTCAATAACTGGATGCCGTGAACTAGTCGGTGGTGACCTCTCGCTTCCAGCTAGTGTTGCCAGGTCCGATTTGTTGTAAATCGGTACATGAGGTCAAAAAAATCGGGATTTAGGGTTGCAGATCGGGACAGTAAACAAAAAAAAAACAAGGGGTTTTAAGTCTATTTAATCTTACATAACAAGTAATCAGTCTTGCTAGACTAGTAGAAATTATAAAACAAAATCGTACTCCAAAGCCGTTTTGTGGCGTTCCGTGTTAATAAAATTACGTAGCGTAAATACGTATAAATTTTTTAAGTTTTTTTTTTTTCATTTTTTGATTAATCGGGACATTTAGCGTTCCGATCAGGTACAAATCGGGACGCGTCCCCAGACCCCTGAAAATCGGGACGTCCCGCGCAAATCGGGACATCTGGCAATACTACTTCCAGCCGTGGACCCGTCCATGGATGGGAGCGAGAGTGCATGGGAAGCCGTCGCCTCCTTTTGCGAGGAGTTGATGGCGACAAAGGAGGTAGGGGAGAGAGAGGCGACTTCCACTCTCCCTTCCGGCGCCATAAACACCTGGCGCCGGAGGGCGCTTGACGACTTCCGGCTACCGGCCACGGTTAGGGGGCCTGTCGCCCGACCAGTAACAGGCCCAAGAAGACGGCGCGCTGTGTTCCGCACATGCCTATCAAGGTGACGTCCACCAGAGGCTGGCGGATCGCGACCTGCCGGGTTTGTGGTGCATGTATCGGTGAATCCCGCGACCGCGGCCATAGGTCAGGAGAAGGAATACCGTGGGTTTTTAGCCGTTAAGAGTCCGGCATAACACTTCGCCTTTCCCGCGTGGATCCATGAGGATTCTGCCACGATAAAAAAAGGGTTAACAACTCGAAAACCGGTTAATCTAATGCCAACCAAGTTTTAAGCCGGTAATGTATTACCGTTAAGATGTCTGACTCCTATAACCTATGTAGACTAGTCCAATGACACGGTCTAAACAAAATAGATGTAAGTTTATCAAATAAAACCTGTTATAGCCAGTGTTTGTTGACCTACTGTGTGATTTTTTGTCCTATGCTTTTATAAACACATCCTATTGGAGCCCACGACGCATCAGTAACAAAACACATTCGTTCGCGTTCAGTCAGAACGATCGTAAATTCGTCTGAAATAGTTACAAACATTAGAAATGGAAAAAGTTATTGTTATTTTATCACTCGTTGCAGCAGTCTGCAGTAAGTATTTTTTCAAATAAATATTAATTAATTGATGTTTGAATTTCACTGTGACATTTAATATAGACAGACATACAGATAGACAGGCATGACGAATTTTGAAATCTGTTGAACTAACAACTGGAACTGGAAGTGAACTAACAAAACTGCGAAAGTGCCATTCTGTATTTTAAGGCAGCTGTTGATAGATCGATAGGGTCAATAATAATGAAGGAATGCATTCCTCCAAAAAACATATTAAATTAAAGAAAGTCTGAGGAAATAAGAACTACTTAATAACAAATAAGTACATAAGAGTTTTCTGTAGTAAAATTTCGTTGCCTACATTTCGTGGTCTTCCCTCAATTTAAGACACAATGTTAATTAGAGAGATTTGATCCTTATTATTTACTCTATCGATTGGCGTCATAAAAATACAGAATGATTTTTTATTCACGTTTATGTTGATTCGATTACAAGATCAGGCAAGACACTTTAAAAAATCATTGAATGCAGTAGTCAAGTACAGTCAAGTTGGGTAACATTGAACATTTTTTTTCAGATTATTAAGGTTATTGAAATAAAAACGTATCGGCCTAATAATGTAAGTCAGTGTACTTTTATACCCAACTTTAGAATAAATAAATTATTAACATGAATTTTATAATATTTGTTAAAATAAAAATTCTAAGTTAGAATTAGAATCATTTTTGGGTAACTTTGAATTGAATTTATCTGTGACGATTAAGTAAATCGTTATTTTTATCAGATTTTACAGAGAATGAGTTAAATTTTACGTGAATTCTTAAAAATATACGTAGTATCCGTAATTATTATTTATTCTGTTCAAGGAACTTAAGAATTTCGCAAAGTGGAAGTATAAAATAACATTTAATCATTTTTTTTATTTATTGCACGTGTATTTTGTTTCAGGTATTCAATATGATGGTCTCAGAGGTATGTTAGATACAAAATCATTTCGAATAGCATCTTGCTCCTAATTTGTAGAAAAAATAGAAATCAACTGCGTATTTGTTAAGAAACGCTAATAATGAACGTCATAATTATGAAACCAAACAATATGGAAGAAGGATATGGAGTTTTTAACTTTGTTGAAATTCTTTCAATATTCAAAAACTTTGAAATTCGGGTTTAATTTGATTCGCATGAATGAATAAAAAATATGAAATGGTCCTACATAGTGATGTAACACCATGGCAATTACATGTTTAGTCCGGAGCTGGCAACCATTTTAGTAAAAATAATTGCAATGTCAAAAAAATAAGAATAGGTAGTTTCAACATAACATCACGCCTGTATTCCCCGAAGGGATGGGCAGAGATGTATAATGCACGAGGGCACGAAGGCACGAGAGGTGTATAATTGGAGGCGAGCCTATTGCCTTGAAACGGGCACAAATCCAGAGAGAAATTCCACGCGGAAAACCCAAATAACACTTTGCCCGACCTGGGGATCAAACCCAGGACTTCACGCTTAACAGTCGCGCTTGCGACCACTAGACCAACGACGTAGTCAATGTCAAATACAAGATTCATTCATAAAAGTAATATTTACATGTCAAAATTTAGTTTAACTAATATTTCGGAAAAATCCAGAAATTGATTATCGCTTTTGATTGGTATGTTCAGTAAAGTTCGGTTGGACGGACGCGCTGGCGGACATGGAGTATTTCTTCAAGATACCCCGTACAATCAGCGAGGTGGAAACTGAAGGCTGGTTGCGAACCGAGCGGCCGCCGGGACCGTTACCCGAGTTGAGGATGTACTGCCCACCGGGGAGAGGGGTCTGCCCGCTGTATGATACTGCGGGCTTCGTCGCAGGACTCATGGTCGCTGTAAGTATATCGTTACTATTATGTTGGACTGGGTACCAGGACCGTTACCCGAGCTGGGGGCATATACTGCCCGCCGGGGAGAGCCCTGTGCCCGCTGTATGATACTACCAGCTTGATCGCAGGACTTATGGTAGCTGTAAGTACATCGTTATTAAAGGTAGGTTGTGTACAAATCGGCCGCCGCCAGTACCGTCACCCGAGTTGAGGACGTACCTACTGCCTACCGGGGAAAGGGGTTTGCTTGCTATATGATATTGCGGGCTACATCGCAGGACTCCTGGTCGCTGTGAGTGTATCGCTCCTGTTATGTATGGAGCGGCTACCAGGACTGTTACCCGAGCTGGGGGTACTAAGTACTGCTTCGTAGCAGCTGCGCTCAAACTCGTGTTTGATCGCAGGATTTATGGGTTGGTTCACATTTGTTCTTTGGGACATGACGTCAACGGAACAAAAGAGTTAATTTTTACTAATTTGTTCCATAGATCTGCAAACAAGAATGTGACAAAAAAAAATGTCGCGTCTCTTATCTTGTGGGGTACCTATCACTGAATAGATCTTTTAAAATCAACATGATGTTTGCTAGACCGTTTTACAGTGTTAAGCTCCGTTTAAGAATTACACAACTTGAAAGTTGTGTAGAATCTACATTACCGACTAGAGTGAGTGATGGTATATTAAATGAGGTGTCTATAAACAGATTTGTTTGAGCCTCATTAAAACGGAAGGTATGTATAGATAGCTACGATATCTTGATAAAAAATACTAAAAAGACGTCAATAAAAAAAGTTAATTAAAGAAAACAAAAAATCCGACTGCTTAAAAGCGAACTAAACAGATGGAAAAAAAGAAGTAAAAAAAAAAATGAAATGATGTAGGTAAACAAGACATGTTTTCAAATAGTCATGCTATCAAATCAGAACATGCAGTTCGCTTTTTAAGCAGTCGGGTTTTTTCTTTTCTTTAATTAATTTTAATCAATATTGTAGGAAATCTATAACAAACTAGATTTGAGATCAAAAGTAACCTCATAACTATAAATTACTAGCTGTACCCAGCATGCGTTGCAATGCACTTTTTCCTACTAACTACCTACCTATAACTACCGATAATTTAGTGTTTTTTTTAAATATCAAAACTTTCTTTCATAAGAACCTTCTCCTGACAATTACGAACACAACAAAATAAAAATTATCGAAATCGGTCCAGCCGCTCACGTGTGATGCCGTGACCAAGGGAAATAGGGATTCATTTTTATAAATATAGATTTGAATACACTTGAATATGTTTTTTAATCAATGTTGTAAGAAATCTATTACAAACTATGTAGATTTGAGATCAAAATTAAACTTTTAACTATAAATTATTTAAAGATAAAGTTGAAGTAAACATATTGTTGAACAATTTAAGAAACGCGTTAAAGAAAATCTGGTAAAAGATTAGTAGGTATATTTTGATGCGAGCTAATTTAATTGATGCGCAATCATGCATTATTTTAGATATGGAAACAGTATTTCTAGTCGTTAGTTCAGATTTTTGAGGTGAACAAGGAAAATAAATACCTAGCGTCCTGTTTTGATTAGTTTTTTTTTACTTTTTGTGTTCTACAAGTTTTAGTAGACAATTCGTTTATTTGTAGCGGAGTCTTATTATTGGTGCTAGAGTATTTTTAACGATGGAGACATTAGATGAGCGTTACTTATTTTGATGTGCAATTAAAAATTTCCCAAATAAATTTATGATTTAACAAAAAATAAATAGTCATGTTCCATGAACAAATGGGAATTAAAATATATTATAATATATGTTCCTTAAACGAGAAAAAAATGTCGCATTTTTTCTGGTGACATCATGTTCCATAGAACTAGGTTTACTATTCTATAGAACATGATGTCACCAGAAAAAATGCGACATTTTTTTCTCGTTTAAGGAACATATATTATAATAGGGTTACCATCCGTCCGGGTTTCCCCGGATTTGTCCTAGTTTAGAGGGCATCGGGACAGGACTTCATAATGTAGTCTGGGTTTAAAAATTTAAAGTTTTGGGCCGCCCGCGACACACGCACTGACCAAGGAACCGACTCGCTAAACAACTGTTTTTTATTACACTAACTACGGTTAAAAAAAACCTGTTGACATGTCCGGGTTCTGGGCTCTAAAATCCGGGGTTTTCACGTGTCTTGTCCTGGTTGCCAAATTTTAGAGATGGCAACCCTTCATAGAACAAATGGGATCCACCCGATTTATGGTCGTGTAGGTATATCGTAACTGATGAAAAATATGTAGAAACTGGTAAATAGGTAAATAAAACACGACGATAGGATTGATTTTGGAAAGCAACTTATTACTAAACACCGGTTAGCAGACTTTGAACGAAAGTCATCAAGTAACACACTTGTCAAACCAAAGCACAGTGAAGATTGGTGCATGTACCCGCAAATCTCTTCCTCATTGCTGTTGACAATGCGCAGTCAATTCAGACGAGTCACGAGTGACGTGTCATTTGCGCCGTTTATCTAATTTATTTGAATGAACAAGATCAATCGTGGAGGGTCGGAGACCTACCCACGCACGTAATTTCATGTACTTACGCATGTATAGAAAAGTTCTGGAAAGATGTAAAGGATTCAGACAAAAGGACCGGAGACAACTGTCTACATAGGTAGATAGACATTTTAATGTACTGCAGTAACTACTATAGCAGCTCATTTCAAATCGCTGTGTGAAAAAAGTTATGTAGATGTCAAGACTACATTGTTCTCTCTTAACTATCCTAAATCATAGTACTGTATTTACTGAAGTCGTTCTCCAAAAGTTTGTCCAACTCCAACCATGGAGTTTCTTGCCGGCTCTTCTCTATAGGAAACGACTAATTGGAACCGTGCACCTAAATTCGACTTTTCATAAGCGCCTGTATTGGTTTATGTGAAATAAATTTTTTTGATTTGATTTTTTGATTTTGATGTTTCGTAGGTTAAGCCTCGTCCCCACTAGGAACATTTGTCGAGCGACATGTGTCCCCGGTGACATCGGGCGATGTCGGGCGACGTCGGACGACATCGCCGCGACATTGTTGAAACTGTTCCTTGTCGCACAGTCGATGAAGAGTAGTGACAGAAGCCTCGTCCCCACTAGGAACATTTGTCGAGCGACATGTGTCCCCGGTGACATCGGGCGACGTGGGCGATGTAGGGCGACATCGCCCGATGTCTCCGGGGACACATGTCGCTCGACAATTAATGTTCCTAGTGGGGACGAGGCTTTAGGTTATTTTTGTTTTCTCGTATAGATTCGGAAATAAAACGTGTTACTGTTGTCATGATATGAGCATGTGACGTGGAGGAATGAGGAACATGTTGCGAAGAAAGTTTTGAGTATGAATGAGGATGGTTATAAGAGTAGAGGAAGACCAAAGAAATGATGAATGGATATTGTAAAAGATGATATGACTAGAAAGAGTGCGAGCCTTGTCTGATTTGTATAAATAAGGCGCAGCAAACAGTTGCAGTAACTGCACGCGTGCCAAGTGTGCGATCAGAATATACCACGTAATCCACGTGGGCAGCTCGTAAGCTTTTCGCAAAGAGTAGGCTACTTAATTCACGTAATGCATGACGCCCCGATCAACTTGCAGTGACGCTGCAGTAAAGTTCACGCGAATATACAAGGTTAGTCGGAAAGGGGGTACTAATCCGAAGCCCACTTATAGTATCGCTGATGACTGTTTGAAAGCAACTGTTAAAATTTCAAAATTCGTTTTTTTTTCTAAATAAAATGATTTTTATTTTAGTTTTTTCAAAAATTCTTCATCCCTGCTTTAGTTACAAATTCAGAAAATGGTGCTTCTAATTCATGACCCCAAATATGACCTAAAATGTAAACACAGCTGATCATTACTGGGGATAGATAGATTTTAGAGATTTTTTTTGAGATTTTTGAACAACTGTTTCTCTTAAACTATTGACTTTTGGGAAAAGTTGTAGAACAAAAGTTATTCATTAGTATGTGTAAAGACAGATGGACTAGAGTCGTCACGCAGTGGGTGCCGGAAGACGGGCGTCGTCGCCGAGGGAGACCTAGGAAACGCTGGCGTGATGACTTAGATTCGTATATGGGAGATTGGCCAGAGAAGGCAAGGCACAGAGATGAGTGGAAGGCTATGGGGAGACCTTTGCCCAACAGTGGGACAACATAGGTTGAAAAAAAATGTGTACTTTAACAGCCTTTCGGATTAGTGCCCCATTTCCGACTAACCTTGTAGTTCTGACAGCGTTGGCCTGTTAAGAGAATACGAAAAGCATTGTTTTGATCGAAACTTAACTGCAACTGCACTGCAACTGAACTTCTTTAGTTAGGTGAATCAGGCCTCAGGCGCATTCGTCAGATGTATACGTCCCCTAACATTGTTGGATGTAGGCATAGTAAAGTGATACTCTTCAAGAGCTCTACATATAATAGACATCATTACCATAAACGTCTTTCCTTCAATTTGTCAAACTGTAAACATTAGACTAACCGGTAACGCAAACATAATGTCATGATTACACACCATTAAAGTCCCCGTCACGAGAAGCTATAAATTTTGTAAATAAAGAACTTCTACAAAGTTACGTAGCGACAATTCAATCAACAACAAATAATCCCAAATTCAATCAACTCAAAGTTACATACGTGTAATACGAAACTAACGAGCAATTTCACTTAGTCGGGTTATATTTTAGCGATATAAAGCGCTATCGTCTAATGTTTTGTGGTACCGGAACGTGTCTGACTCATGGAACGTCAACATTTGGCCCGCCATTTTGAAGTAAGTTCACACTGACGCTGTCAATGCTGTCATTTGAGTTTTGAATGCGTTTCAGTTTGTTTGTGTTGTTTTCGTAGATTATTATTTATTATTATATAAATAAAATAAAAACCATTATATAAAAATAATTACAAAACTGATTTTTTTTATTTGTTCCAAAGGTTGCGAACCCCTGAATGTGTGTTTACAAAATTTATAGCTTCTCGCGACGGGGACTTTAGATCACCTGCCTGAAGAAGATAGAGCACGCGCATGCTCTGTGACGTGTGACGTGAACATTCAAGATCACGACGCATGCGTAGTAAAAGTAATTCCTGAAATGGTCGCTCGTACGGTTTACAACCAATTAACGTAAGGTTGCGATAAGACTGAAAGGTATTTTGGTAAATGGTTGAAATATTCATAGGTTAAATTACTTCTACTAGCATTTGTATGTTTGCTAAAAAGAACCAGAGTTTATTTAGGATATATGGAGATAACTGTGGCTTCAATACTAGATATCCTACAAGATTATTGTTGACAAATATTAAAACCCGCTATTATCACAGTAATTGTTTTCCGATGACTATTAGATTATATTTAAGGTCTATCTATTCATACACGAAATATTTTAAGGGATACATATATAGGGTGGTAAAGAAGCCATATAAATTAAAAAAAGTAAAACTAGTGTATATTTTTTTTTTTAAATAATTTAAATCTACTTGATACACGTATCAAATACTGGCTCATTACTATTTTCTACATCCATTACGCTAGTTTCTACGTAGTATTTATTGTCAATGAATAGGACACATTTTTTTTCAAATTTATTCAAAATGTCTCAAGCATTATTACAATTATAATAATTACGTAAAATAATATACTTAAAAAAAAATTTTTTCACTTGTATTTGGCTTCTTGACCACCTATAGATGTATCCCTTAAAATATTTCGTGTATGAATAGATAGACCTTATATAATAAGTTGCCCGAATCACTAAGGTCACTTCCATTAAAATTCTCAAACGGAAATTATATTCTTGGCTAGTACAAAAATCATTTTATTCAATTAATAACTTCTTATGCTCAAGTATTAAGTAAAAGCCATTAAGCTCCTTCTAATGTTCCATTCCATTACTTTATAATATTTTACAAGCTATTGTTACTTTTAATTTGTTAATAGTAATTACCCTCAATTAATATTTGCATTCTATTCTTTTGTATTTGCATACCAATGTTATGGTTAAATGTATTGGAACTGTTATGACCAGTGATCGGAAAAGGGTGAGCTAATTTACCTAAACTTCAAAGAACAGAGACAAAAACTGGAGACTTCCTTACGACAACATTTTTTTTCGGGAGAATTTTCTCGGAGATTGTCTTTCATTTGTTTTCAAAAAATAAAAGACAATCTCCTTTTTTGAAAACGATAAACAATCCCTTTTTAAAAACAATGAAAAACGTGTCATCTGGTTTTGTGACAATTTTGGGAAACAAAAATAGGAAACGAATTTAATTGTTTTCTGTACTATTAACATTAATATTAAATGTACTTGAGTGATGTCCCGAAACCCGGAATAATTTTCAAAAAAAATAAAAAAAATGTTGTCGTAAGGAAGTCTCCAGTTTTTGTCTCTGTTCTTTGAAGTTTAGGTAAATTAGCTCGCCTTTTTCCGATCACTGGTTATGACACCCTAACATCTGTCACAACCTCCATTTTTAAGCAAATAAATCACTTTGACATTGACTTTAGCTTTATGAATACTTTTATCATCATCATAATCTTCCTGCCCTTATACCACACTAGGTGTGGTCGGCACAACATGTATTACTCTTCCATTCTCCTCTGTTAGCCGTCATTTCCGTACTCACTTCTCTCATACCCATATCATCGTTCACACAATGCATCCATCTTTTCTTTGTCCTACCTCTACTTGTATATCCATCCAAATTCATATTTAACACACTTCTAGTAACATGACTTTCTTCCCCCCGCGTAACATGTCCATACCACGCTAATCTATTCCTTACTTCACAACTTTTCAGTCACTAGCGCTACTTTCAAACTTCCTCTGATATTTATGACTAGTTACAGTTTACTCGCGGGCATTTTTTGCCAATGTTCTACTAGTTTCAGACTCAAACGCAGCCCTTAATCGCGAGCTGAACATGCAGCGAGGTCGCGAGTGGATCTCGTCTTCCACTGACATTTTAATTCCTTATCTTATCCATTCACTTCACACATTCATCTCATTAGCATGTTCGCTGCAAGCACTCCTTTCTTCCATCCCCTTGGTGGCCCAACACTCATGAAACCTTATGACAATCAGGAATAATCTGGAAGAATGGGATCAAGATTAGTGAATTGCTTTACCATGATCCCGTATTTTTCAAAATCTATAACTAACAAAGAAATTAATAATTCATCTTTAGGATACAGGCAAAGATATAATAATAAAAAGAACTGAAAAGATTTCATCATCACGTCCACTGCTGTACATAGGACTCCCCCAAAAGGGGGGGTTTGCCGTAATCGCCACGCTTGGCAGGCGGGTTGGCGATCGCATTATGGTTGTTAAAGTACTCAGAGAACACTGCTGCCCATCCTCTAGAGAATCCCTTATTCGCCTTTTACGACACGTACGGGAAGAGATGCGGTAGTGCTATTCTTTAAATCCGGCACTACACGGGACTTTGCGATTGAAAAGATTCAAGATGTACTTCTAATCATAGCATACATAACCACCCCTTGTCCTACTGATGGTTACCGGCCTCTTCTGTGAATGAGAAGAATTCGGGCCTTACGGGCCTTACCTCCGGTTTCTTATTTGAGAATTCTAGGATAAGCAGTACTTAAGTAACATTTTTTTGACAACTCCGTACTCAAATAACTTAAGTATTGCTTATCTAGAATTCTCAGTTCAGAAACCAGAGGTTAGTCTACCACGCTGGTCTACTGCGGATTGATGGACTGTCACTATCAAGAACTATATGGAGAACTCTCTGTTGTGCAGGTTTCCTTGCGATGTTTTCTTTCACCGTTAACGCAAGTTATAATCAAATGTTTATATAGTAATGGCTGTTATTCTTCAAAGAATGGCTAGTACAGAGGAAATTTACGTAGGTTTTCAATAAATCATGCTATCGAATCATAACATGCAGTCAGAGGCTACCTACGACTTACGTAATTGACAAACTGACTGACCAAAAACATACGTAGCCTCCGATTGCATGTTAACCACACGAATTTTGCCCACTATGACATTACGGTGGACGTCTAAACAGTCCGGCCGCAAAATGACGGGTGTACAAAGGGCTCTAAGCTTGCTATTATCAGGCTTAGTGGGGACCGAAATGCGGATGACGAACTTAAAACAGAAATGTAGGATAAAGGGCAACGTATTACCATTTTAGGAAGCGTGAAGGTATACCGCGGTTAAGGTGCTCATGAGTTCATAGAATTTAAACAAAACAGTTTTTGTTATATGTTCAGAGAATGTGGTAGAACATTGGGGAATTAACAGTGAAAAAGAAAAAGGGCCTTTTCACTGTCATGCGGGTTCGTGCCCGCATGCGTGTGTTACCCGCACCCGTGGCGCCTGAATTTCTCCTTTTCAAAGATGTATTTATTGTGATGCGTGAAACACGCACGAAAAGGTGAACTGCGAGCGCCACGCATGCGGGTGACGCACGCACGCGGGCACGAACCTGCATGACAGTGAAAAGGCCCAAATTGGTTTGACGTTAGTGCTAAACGCGCTTATCTCGGTCAGCCTGTGGGTGGGTGACCGTTCGTTAACATCGACACACACGGAGAGCACGTTAAGCCGTCGGTCCCGGATATCATACGAATACCTTTGACAGTCGTTACGGGTAGCTAGAAGCCTGAAAGTCTGACAACCGGTATAACCTTAGAATATCGGCGTTGCCCAGTAACTGGGTTGCGGAGGTCTGATGGCAGTCGCCCTATGTAAAATACTGGTATTCAGCCACAACTTGTTAGACTGGAAGCCGACCCCAATAAAGTTAGGAAAAGGCTAGGCACAACCTCATTGTTAATAACTATTTAAATCGTTTTGATTGGTTGTGATGAGGTCTGCTGTGGCGCTACCATCTACTTTTACGTTTTGTGTTTGATCTCCTATTCTTTGCTTTTTGAATTACTAAAAAGGAATTAAATAAAGCCTAACTGGTTGCCTCGTTTTGGTATAGAAATACTAAAGTAACTTGTTCTAGATTCCAGTGGACGAGTTCGACTCTCCGGTGGTGAAGCCTGAGAAGAAGTTCATAAAATGGTCGGCGCCGGCTGCAGAAGGCGAGCCTGCTAGAGAGTACTGGACTGCCACCCAGTACTTCGTGTCAGAAGGTAAACGTTACTGTGTTACTACACTCTCTGGTTAAAAGTCTTGTAACGATAGTAAAGCAGATATTTGAAAATTAACGTTATGATGCTTTTAATACAGTCCATTATAATGTTTTCCAATTTAGGGCCGATTTTTCAGTCTTTAAATGTAACGATTGAAAAATCGTCCCTAATTTGACATATTTGCTATACAAAAGCTTTCAAAACGTCAAGCTTATTCGTCAGAGTTCTATTCTATTCTATTTTTATTAATGGCAATTAGTGCCGATGTTGACAATTCTGCCAATGTCGGAAGTGAAATGGAAAACAAAATGTACAAAAAAAAATTTTTCTTTTGAACTCAACCTACTCGTAGACTTGTTGGGTTAATAAAAACTGACGAAATAGTAGGGCTCTAAGGCGATTCGCACACTGCACCGCATCACGCAGCGTAGCGCGGGAGTGCGTGTTCTTATGTTGTTTGCAAGTATCCGTATTTGTATAGAAAACACGCATAGTGCAACACACTGAAACCGCATTCACGCGCAGTGTTTTCAGTGTGTTGCGCTATGCGTGCGAATCGCCTAAAACGTGGACGGCGCGGCGGCGCTCCTTGTGAAGGAAGATGTCAAAAATCTGCCAAATTCAGTAACATTTCATGTTAGTTCTCTATTTTGCCACGTTCATTTAGATCCCCGTCAGGCTTTATCTGTTGATTGAAAAAATGGACCACGCAACTTTCAGTTTGAAGGCTCAAGGACTTGTCATACTGGACGCGTTCTGCGTCCTCCGGTCTGGTCAAATCGAACACAGCTCGCATCCTATGTGAACTTCATGGTCAGGGAAACCAGTCAGCGTTCCGGGCACGGCATCCGGTCAGCGATCCGGGCACGGTTAGCGATCTGACGAGCAGGGCAAACAGCGGCCATTTTATATTTGATTGTGTGTCGCCCGCCGCCCGCTGCCTACCTGCCCGCAACCGGGCAGCCCGTCAGTATATTATAGGGCATTCTACCCGAGAGTGAAACAGGCGAACGGAGTGAGCCGATGGAACGGAAGGTGGGGTAGAATGCCCAATAATATACTACTCCCGTCCGCTACCTTCCCACCCCGACCGCCTGACCGGTGCGTTCCCTACGTTCTTTGCTTGGTGCTCGCCTAGTCAGGTCGAAATTACTTAAAATATATTAAAACGCAAATGATGTTCACATGGGATGCGAGCTGCGTTTGATTTGACCGGACCGTAGGACGCAGAACGCATCCTGTGTGACAAATCCTTCATTGTAAACGACAGAATTGTTGTTTTTATGGTAGCCCCAAGAATAGCTCTGTTTTCTGTATAATACAGGTTTTTATTACTACAACATCATCTCTGACCATCAAGCCGCTATTATTAGCGTCGTATAAACTACGAGTACACAAGTGTCACTTTAGCTTTGTGTTGTACAGTGCGTGATGAACTTTGAAAAGTAACCGATATGGGCGGGCATTGTGTGCGAGAGAGAAATGGCGTGCGTTTTTATAATAAGCTACCGAAATCTGTAACTGATCTTACCGAGGGAAGGTTTAAAGCCCATATTAAACGTGTCCTTATTCAAAAAGCATATTACAAGACTAAGGACTACGTTGAAGATAAAGGTGTTTGGCAATAACTCCTTCTGCACATGCGGCTTCCCTGGTACCTCATTAACGTCGTATGTGTACCTATGTCTATTAACTAACCTCATTACTATTAGCTTTATTTTATTTTATTACTAACGTTACTCTCAAGATATCTTTATCTTATTACAGTGATTTTCTTTGTAATGTGTTTTGATGACAATTAACCATGTCAGTTGTTTTATATAGTTTAGCGTCCTTTTACTTTTTGTAAATGTGAGAGCTTTGTAGACTTGCTAGATGCCTGGATACCTAGTTAATTTCTGACCATATTTTTCATTTTGCTTTTATGTGTGGTTCCTGCTCTTAAGTCTACTTTGCTCTCTCATAACTATTCTAAGTCATAACTGTACCCACTCAAATTGTTAAAGATATGGACTTTAAAAGAGTAACCATGGAGTTTCTTGCCGGCTCTTCTCCATAGGAAACGACTAATTGGAACCGTGCACCTAAATTCGACTTTTCATAAGCGCCTGTAATGGTTTATGTGAAATAAAAACTTTTGAATTTTGAATTTTGAATTTTAGAGCCATTAGGCTCCGGGCAAAGGGAAATACATATATCTATTCGTATTACAGTTTAACAAAAAAATATTTTATGAGTTTTAAAAGTGTATTTAAAAGGCAATGGCATGAGGTGTATATCGTCGCCTTGGAGGGCAATGGAGCTAAGCCACAATTTTTGCGAAATGGAGTTAAGTGCATTAACGTGCTGTGAAAGAGCCAAAGTTTGTATTAGTCAATAAATCTAACAGATATTATGACTGTAAGCAGGTTTTTTTAAATTTGCCAATAAATTTTAGTGTAGTTTCAATAAAAGTCAAAAATGCTATGCCGCTTAAATTCATTGTGACAACAAGTCAAAAAAAAAAAATCAGTGGTCAATGGTTGTAAGAGCTCATAGAACTCTTGACCACCAAGATGATTTCATCATAATGTGTTAAAAAAGTGTGTTTTGCTAATAAAGTCATCTCAGAAGATGAAAACTGGGTGTTTGTGTAATTTTTAACGCGTGGATAAAAGGAATGAGCTGTATTTGGATTATTTTCAGAAAGGTGGACATTATTACTGTGGCCATCCCACGGCCTATTTATTAAGGCCTTAAATACCATATCAAACCGAGGCTATCCCAGAAATCACTCGAAACTTTGGTGGTGGATTCGGAAATAGCTTGCTTTAGGAATGACCATCCGGAAAAATCTCATTTCGCAAAACATTTATTTGAGACCGGCCACTCCTAGAGCGACGTTAATTAGTATTTTGCATGTATATGGTAAGGGTTTCTGGTTGAGTGTGTTGGAACAATTAGAAATTTTAAAACAAATAATGATAGACATACCGTGTTGAATGACCAAATTAATCCGGTGCCATCTCCATTATTACGCATTTTTGCGGGTACTTCAACGCAAACGTCAAATCGTGACGATTTATAGAGGGGCGCGCGCTTCACAGCTCCATCTGCGTCCTAGCGGTCGAGGAGTCAACATATACGTAATCTAAAATCCGATTGTATAGCTTCAACTCCCCCTCTCAATCGTCCGAACCAAAAGCCGGCTGATGAAGACGACGAAAAGTCTAAATGTCTAGCCGACAGTCTAGAAGCCCAATGCACTCCCAGCACCCAACCCGCAGACCCGGTCCATCTTTCCGAGGTGGATCGCGAGGTCAAACGTAAGGCCGCCCTCCCTCCCGATAAAGACCCTGACGACCCATCTACCCCCCCATCACCGTAGACGAGGTCCACTCGATAGTGAGGAAAATCAAGCCTAGGAAAGCCCCCGGCTCAGACGGTATCACCAATAAGGTGCTCAAACACTTTTCCGCCCCGCTCATAGTCCACATGACCGCCATCTTGAATGGCGCTCTGAGTAATAAAATCTTTCCACAAGCTTGGAAACAAGCCACCGTTATCGGTATTCCCAAACCCAGCAAACCCAAGAGTGAGCTCCATCAGTCTTCTCAATGTATTTGGGAAAATCTATGAGCCGCTCATTTATATGTGTTTAAAGGATTTCGCTGACTCCCGTAAACTCATCCCCGACGAACAATTCGGTTTTCGAACCAAGCACTGTTGCATTCGACAATTGCACCGCATAGTCGAACACATTAGCTCCCGCTTCATGCGCTCGTACAAAACGGGCATGCTCTTCTTCGACGTAGCGAAAGCCTTCGACAAAGTCTGACACAACGGTTTATTATACAAACTGTACCAATTCAACGTGCCGGACCGTCTCGTGCTCATCATTCGAGACTTTCTGTCGAATCGGTCCTTCCGCTATCGCCTAGAAGGCACCCTCTCGTCCACTCACCTCATCCGCGCCGGAGTCCCTCAGGGGTCGGTGCTATCGCCCCTTCTGTTCACGTTGTACACCAGTGACATTCCCAAACATGGCTTGGCCAAGTTGGCTCTCTTCCCCGACGACACGGCCATCTATTATTCCGGTAGGAGTCTCGATAGTATCACTCGAACCCTCCAAACCGCAGCCGACGCCCTCAGGTTCTGGTTCCGGAAATGGAGAATAGAGGTGAAACTCCAAAAAGATCGCAGCCGTTTTTTTCGAGAGATACGGTGATTCCCAAACCCACATCCGTCCCGTCCTCATGTTCGGCGAACAGATCCCTTGGGAGCTGAAAGCCAAATACCTGGCCAAATACCTATTTATCCTCGACCACCATCTGAGTTTCCGAGACCACATCAAAGCGGTGCGCGCTCGCACCGCTTTCGCTGTCGGTTGCGTCCATCCTTAGAGCGCGCAGTAAATTGTCACTTAGAAATAAGCTGAGAATTTAGGTGACGTGCGTCCGCTCCATCTTGACTTACGCTAGCGACGTATTCGCACACGTTAAGCCTTCCAGCTCCTCCAGGAGGCAAGTAAATCGACCAGCACAATACACAACGTCCGCCGCCGTCAGGCTTACCGTCCTCGCCGACGTCGCCCGTCGCGATGTCTCACCGCCGCCGGTCACGATCCACCGAGCTCTCCCGTCGTAGAGCCGGTGATCTCTTCAGACTCCGTAGTCACACCGATAAATAAATAATCAGCCCTCATCAAGCTGTCTCTCCCCCCCAAGCCCCCGCCAGCAACGCCCTAAGCAGAGGTACGAGTCCCACTAGGGGTTGCCCTTAGTGCTGTTGTTGCAGGTAGACATGATGTTAGTGTAGTACAAGTAGTTACCTTAGGTTAAGTATTTTACTTCCCCCCCATTGGCTGGAGACCCTTCAGTCTCGCCAATAATTGCCTGGTTACGTAGAACCTAAGGACCAAAGTCCCCAAGGACCATCTACAGAAGACCAAAAGGAAAAAAAAATGAGTCAACATATCCTGAGGATGCCCCGTGGAGGGGCGAAACACGTGTTGTATTGGTTTGGTTGCATGTTGGATCATTTTTTCACTCTTTCTACATGTGCATATATATGCCTGTAGGCGAGAGGGTGGTGCTGCATACTGCATCCAAACTAGCGGTCTCGTTTGGCGGAATTAAAGCTAGATATTGTATTTGCATGTCATGGATTTCCGCAAAGTAACGCCTGATTCCATCATTTAACTTCATCATTTTCCAACATTACTTTTTAATTTGATTTATTTCAGTTTTAAAACAAATGAAAAAGTAATCATTTTGTATTTATTTTCAAACACTCCACTCGGCTTAGGCCTTTATAACTAGTTAGATTCATATTCATCAGATTAAAAAGTCAACAAGACAAGAGAGTTAAGTGACTTACACCCCGTAATAAGAGTATTACATTGTATTTATAATAGGTGTCAACAGGCGTAAGCCACATAACTTAAAAACCATGATATTTTGGTATTTTTAAATTGTAGCATTCAATGGTAACACGTTTTATTAATCTAGTGTGAAAATTTGAAGTCTCTACTAAAATATGACGCTGATTTATGTTAAAATAACCTGTTCTTACGCGCATAATTATTTTTTAAACGTCCATATCTCAGAAGTGTAGTTCTGTGGAATAGCTCCATTACCCTCCAAGGCGACGATATTACACCCTCATTTCGCCACAAGGCGATCCTATTGCCATCAACCGGGCACAAATACAGACTCAGGCTGCTACTGAGAAAGGACATCATTCATTTTGGGCTAAATCTGAAAGTGCCGGCCAAACAAAAATAATGTTATATTCCGGTAGAATATGTTATTCTCTTCATTTATTACTATGGGACCAAAGCGGTTGGGTCATACTCCGCCAAGTTACATAAGTTTGAAAATATTAATTTTTCATACTTTTTAGGTACAGGCTTATCAGTGATGTAAGAAAATTAATTGACTTTTATACAGGGAAACATCATCATGAACATGTTATATTAGGTCTATGAAGTTTAAGTCCATTGTACTAGTTATATTTGTTATAAAATGTTGCTTTGATTTTATTTAGTTCCTTGTGGCGGTGGATACCGTGTCCTAAAACTTGTTTACAACAGTAGGGTCATTCTTTGCTCTGTTACACAAGTTCGAAAAATGTTTTACACAATATTTTATCCAACTGCACTACAGTAAAGGCAGGGTTATTTTTTTTTTGCGTAATATATATGTATATACAATGTATCTATATGGGATTCTTTGCACTCTCGTACCCATTGACTTAGAATAAGTATGGACAACGAGTGCAGTACAAAATTCACGATAAAAGTGTCCTGCAGTGCGAGCACGGTTCTTTTTATCGAATTTTATCGAGACGTTAAGTTATCCACTCTAAACTTCAAATTTGACATAAGATATTGATAAAACGACAAAGGTAGCACGGATCGTAATTTACCATTGATTTAAGAAACATAAGAGGATAAGCCCTAAATTGATGTTTTTTTTTAATACTATGCCAATATGTACCGCGTTAAAAAATATAATCTGTCTCGTTCTTACACGTAATTTACAAATGTAAAAAGTGTGTACACCATATGTCATAGATTTTAATTTTCTATTATAATTTTTCAACGTCACCAAGCTTCGCCTTGAAGGATATTTTTGACATGACGCCATTTTAGAGATCTACCCTTTCGTCTGTCATTCAAGCTTTGTTCGAAGTTTATTTACAGTTCTACAGTGAACTTTGGGTGTTTAGGTATTTTTTGTTGTATTATAAAGGATAAGTGAACAAAACCTAACATGACAAAGTGTTGCATCAGAAGATGTAATTCATTGCTGAGGGCGGAGTCGACGCCATAAGAGGAAAACTTGACTTCAGATCATGTGACCACATCTGATATCCTCTTATTTTTCTTTCATCAATGTAATTTACCGACGCCTCGATATGAAGTCGACATACTCGATATGATTTAACCATTATATCGACTTTTGACAGTTCTTATTGGTAAATTTCTCGAATTATCTCGAATTGTTGTCGTCTTTAAAAAGTTGGTCGATAAAGACTTTTAGAAGCAAAAAAATGGATTTTGGAGAAATCATCTTGTTAATGTTGAAAGCAGAGCGCGTCGGGACGTGGAAAGGATCCACAGCGGAGTATTTTTTTATTATTCTGTAGTTATTTTCTAATTGCTTAGATTATTTAATAGTATTGTAAATATTTTAGTGATAGTATTTGTGTATCTGCATATTTCTGGTGTTGCTATTTGTTAAGTTAATAAGCTGTCGAGAAAACATAGCCGTCGACAAGGCTCTATAAAGTTCCCGAAGCAAGTTCCGTGCTACCGACCCTCGATAAGATTCGGTATGTTTATATTTTTATCGACTCGAGATCTTAGCGAGTCGATTCGAGAAATTTATCAATTCTAAACATTGAGTTATATGTACTAGAGGAGACACCTCAACTTGACTGTTTGTAACACGTGTTAGAGCGCATGCACTCCAACTCTCTTAGTCTGTGCCAAGCGCTTGCTGCAACGTGACACGAAAGAGTGCGAAGTTCTTTCTTAAAAAATATGCCTTCGTGTGCATTGAGATACTGTTTTAACAACTCGAGAAACATAAGTAAAAGTCAAGGAGTGACCTTTCACCAGTAAGTTCAAAATAATATCTTTAAAACTTGCATATTTAATTATACATATTTTATGAATTGTTACACGTCACCATGGCGACGGCGACGGCCATGTTAAGGTGATGTCAAAGAGTAATAACATTTATATGCGCAGAGTTGACACTATCGACGTATACCGACAGTAACATATTAATATAAAAATCACGATACGAAACGCATTAAAGTTAAGATATTTTATTGTTATTTGGATTAAAGGTTTCCTCGGCCGTGTCATGAGACAAGAGAATTAAGGAGAATCGCAGCGAAGAAACGTGGTTACTGTCAGATTATTCACGCATATGTTCCGTGCATTTCAAAGAAAACGACAAATACACCACAATGACAATGAGGCCGTGGCCCCATGTCTACGGTGCGGCGCCGTGTACGGCGCCGTGTAGGTTGCACCGTACGTCCGTGACTGGCGTGAATATGACATGTCTAAAATTGCAATATTTCAGGGCAGCCATTTTAAAGCTTTGACCTCTTCTGGTAAATCGGTAAATTGTATGTGTTTTAGTTGTTTTAAAATATACAGGATGTTAACGAATTCGTGTAATTCCTTAAAACCGTAAGATCTGCTACTGGTGTAGATTGTCCCGGCATGGAAATTAGGCAGATTTAAAAAAAAAACTTTTTTTTTATGCGGTACCTACCTATGGCTAAGTGATCGAATCTAAACCACAGGATTCAGTAAAATACAAATGTAAATGACGTCAACGTCAAAATCCAAGATGGCGGCTATGAAATTTTACAAAATATGCATCATTGGTGTCGTTTCCGTGGTTTTCGGGGGTGCTGATGACGAAAATGAGGTCAACGTCAAAATCCAAGATGGCAGCTGTGAAATTTTACAAGATATGCATCATGGGTGTCGTGTCCATGGTTTTCGGGGGCGATGATGACGAAAGTGAGGTCGAAATCAAAATCCAAGTGGCGGCTGTGAAATTTGACAAGATATGCATCATTGGTGTCGTGTCCATGGTTTTCGGGGGTGCTGATGACGAAAATGAGGTCGAAATCAAAATCCAAGATGGCGGCTGTGAAATTTTACAAGATATGCATCATTGGTGTCGTGTCCATGGTTTTCGGGGGTGCAGATGACGAAAATGAGGTCAACGTCAAAATCTAAGATGGCGGCATATTTTGTAAATTTTCACAGCCGCCATATTGGATTTTGACTTCGACCTCCGTTTCGTCATCAGCACCCCTGAAAACCATGGACATGACACCTATGATGCATATTTTGCAAAATTTCACAGCCGCCATCTTGGATTTTGATTTCGACCTCATTTTCGTCATCATCGCCCCCGAAAACCATGGACACGACACCAATGATGCATATCTTGTAAAATTTCACAGCCGCCATCTTGGATTTTGATTTCGACCTCATTTTCGTCATCAGCACCCCCGAAAACCACGGAAACGACACCAATGATGTATATCTTGTAAAATTTCACAGCCGCCATCTTGGATTTTGATTTCGACCTCATTTTCGTCATCATCGCCCCCGAAAACCATGGACACGACACCAATGACGGATATCTTGTAAAATTTCACAGCCGCCATCTTGGATTTTGATTTCGACCTCATTTTCGTCATCAGCACCCCCGAAAACCACGGAAACGACACCAATGATGCATATCTTGTAAAATTTCACAGCCGCCATCTTGGATTTTGATTTCGACCTCATTTTCGTCACCATCGCCCCCGAAAACCATGGACACGACACCCATGATGCATATCTTGTAAAATTTCACAGCCGCCATCTTGGATTTTGACGTTGACGTCATTTACATTTGTATTTTACTGAATCCTGTGGTTTAGATTCGATCACTTAGCCATAGGTACCGCATGAAAAAAAAAGTGTTTTTTTTTAATCTGCCTAATTTCCATGCCGGAACAATCTACACCAGTAGCAAATCATACGGTTTTAAAGAATTACGCGAATTCGTTAACACCTGTATATTTTAACGTTAAAGTAATTTACCGATTTACCAGAAGAGGTCAAAGCTTTAAAATGGCCGCCCTGAAATATTGCAATTCTAGACTTGTCATATTCACGCCAGCCACGGACGTACGGTGCAACCTACACGGCGCCGTACACGGCGCCGTGTCGCCGTACGCGGCACCGTGCTACGGCGCCGCACCGTAGACATGGGGCCACGGCCTGACAAGAAGAATATACTTAAAGAAATCTGTAGTACCATGCGATGACGTAATTATAATTACACCATTGCTGGGATTTTTGTTTTAATTCATGACTAGAAAAATTAACTTTAATCTCTGTGTAAGTACACACAGTTTCAAGTAGGCTAGGCATAATAAAAAACATGTCGCATCTGCGCGCGATGATTGTTATCTATGAGCACATAACACCCCCCCGCTTGCCCCGCTGTCATCAAGTGACGCACTGATTTTTGTTTGAGATGGCTTCTCTAGTACGTAGTACATATAACTCAATGATTCTAAACGTCAAATTTGACATAAGATATAGATATAACGACAAGAGCTATCATTTTATCCATATCTTATGTCAAGTTTGACGTTTATAATTGATAAATTTCTCGACTCGACTCGATAAGAAGAACCGTGCTCGCACTGCTGAGTTGACATACTATAAACTTAGAAATACCAACAAGCTCATTTACGATGGACGAAATCCTATGTCGTTATCATAATGCCTAATTTTGCTTGAAACAATTTTTACCATACGAAAACATGACAGCACTGCTCAATTATTCAAATTTCGAAACTTCATACGAAAATTTGGAGAACATAGGAGTAATAGAGCAACCTTAATTTTTAAAAGATTTTGTTATTAGTTATATTATTTTATTGCGATCTCTAAATATTTAATCCAACTGAAAGAGCATAGAACATTTTTTGCAAAATTACAACAATGTCGTTTTCAAAAACGCGATTTCGCTTCCTTTGCTGAAGTATCACCATCAGCATCATCATCATCTTCATCTAATTGATCTCGAGGAAAACTGAAATTAAAACAGAGGCATATTTTTTTTTTAAAGAAACAATCTTTTGTCATGTGTATTTAAAAGAATTTATGATAACTAAACAAACGAGCCCAAACGTCACGTATCCACTATTTGCCATTAGGAAGTTCCAGAGCCCGTTTTCCGGCTCTACCATCGGACCTACGTCATTATTTATGTAATGAAAAGTGCTTATAATGACAAAATACATGAGCTGAAATTCGACGAGCCTACCATTTGTTCCTATGCCTGCCTAATCTTCGGCTCCATCATCAAATTAGTTCAATGACATCTTAATGATCTAAGATGCACATACCTACCTGCAAAATTTCAGCTCGATCAGAAACTTGGTAGTGACCGAAAAACCAATACAATTTTGAAACGGAAGGACAACATACATATTTTCGTACATAATATGTTTGCATACAATGCAAGTTTAAAAATAACTTGTTTAAATGAATAGAACAAAACAAATTGCAGTTGGTTCAAAATCGCAATACAAAAAACATCGCGTAAAAATAACGACTCTTTGGAATCTTTGTTCTAAATTCTGACAAATATGTCAAGTTTCTTATGGTAATCCAACCAAATGAAGTTGACATAATTGGTCAAACAAAGGAAGGAAAATAAGATACTTTTTGTTTAGTTGGATTATTGTGTGTTTTGCTCTTGTAATTAATTCAATTTTAAGTAAAATACAATGTTCCTTAACAAAATAATACTTTAAAATTGTAAAACAATAATATACCCACTGAAAATATAATACACCATCAACTTTTTTCACTTTTTTGAGTAGTTTTTACACGATCTCACTACACAGAACGGCATTGTTGACATGTGACATTGAGGTGTAGCTGCTTGTTCGCCCAAATGAAGAATGACGCGCGCAATTGTAGCTCTTTTCAAATTCATCGTGTTTTAACAGTCTTTCGGTTCGGACATTTTTGAGCGATGACCCGAGGTCCATACTTATTCTAAGTCAATGCTCGTACCATCTCAAAGGCTGGATGGATTTTAACGAATGAGGTATCATTAGATTCGTCTGATCCTTACACACGGAAAAATCCAATAACACTGCCCAACCTGGGGATCGAACCCAGAACATCACGCTCAGCAGTCCAGCTTACGACCACTAGACCAATGAGGCAGTCAATTCAATGCATGTATTAAACTGGAACGAATAGCAACATCCATCTCAGTATCTACATATTTAGGTTGGACATCCACCAGAGCTGTGCAAAGAAAATGTGCGGCGCGAAAATGTGTAGCGAGGATGTGAAACGGTGTGACCCTTTCCACCAGAGCTGTGCGAGGAATGTGTAATGTGTTAATGTGTACAAATCATCTACCAAACCACCATCAATATTGACTGACTGGTAGGCGCATATTTTCGAATCCTCGCACACATTCGTAGTAACACATTCCTCGCTCGCATTTGTCGCTTGTTTTGTATGAATAAAAACCTCCCTCCGCTAAGCCCATACTCACCAGAGCTGCGCAGAGCGAAGCTAGGTAAATGAAGTGATTCTATTGGTGCTTACAAAACACACTCCTCGCTTCGCAGCTTAGCACAGCTCTGATTTACGCTCAGGCAGCCTTACTGTACTTGATCAACAATAATTATTATTATCCTCAAGTATGGTGATATTCTCTCCACGATTTTTGCAATACAATATTCCTCATGAGTAATTCCATGAAATGCTCTTTAGTGATGTAAATCGAATTCAATGGAATGCTACCGCGAGATCTTAATGTAGAATTAATGAGTGCATTGCCAATATTGCCGTACGCAGGTAATAACGTTTACTAGGAACGATAAGCAACGCTACTATATTTATATACCTATGAATTGTATTCACTGGAATGATGTTTCATAGGTGCACATAATTTATACGGACAGATAGTTCAATCCACGGAGACGCGCCCCACTCTTTGTCTAAATTGCTACAGTAACAGGTAACAGTCTATATAATATAAAAGGAGAAGCTGACTGACTGACTGACTGATCTATCAACGCACAGCCTAAACCACTGGGGTTAGAAACTTGAAATTTTCACAGTAGGTTCTTTTTGTGATGAAGGCATCCACTAAGAAGGGATTTTTCGAAATTCAACCCCTAAGGGGGTGAAATAGGGGATTTAAGTTTGTATGTAAGTCTGTCATTTTTGAAGTAAGAAGCATGAAATATGAAGGTTTCTGGTAAGAAATAAATGTACACGTATTCAAGCGTTTTTAGAAATTCTACCCCTAAGGGGGTGAAATCAGGTGAAAGGTTATGAAATTATGATACAAGCTTACGTGATTATAGAATCGCTGAAGGCAGGGGCGGGCCCGCAAGTAGAGAACGGCGCCACGCTGCAGGACGGCGGTGTGTGGGTAGCAGGACATGACTTACGAATGATGCGTGTACCCAGCACGGAAGCCGAGCTCAATAGCACCGCCTTCAAGAAACAGAACTGTATACCGAACATGGGTGAGTGGACTAATCTAAACCTGCAGGCGTAGTATGACCACCGTAGACGAGGGCTTTGTCGGCGGAAGAATAGACAAAAATTACGTATACAGTGTTACAAAACTCAATGTCAATCCGGGAACTGATGATAGGACAAAACAAGAAAGTTCATAAAAATAAAAAGTTTTATACTTTTAGTTGTTACATTTATGAGGTAAAATTTTATTCATGGTAACTTTGAAACACGAAAACCATGGATCGTTTTTTTCTTTTCTTTCTGCACTGAACTAAACTGCCCTATCGTTTGTTCCCGGCTTAACGTTAAGTTTTGAGATATCCTATACCGCGTTACATTTTGATCGTTTTAATCCCGTGGAGGGTCGATCCTGTACATGAAACACTATCGATTTGTAAAGATAAAATTAAAAAATAAAATACTTTTTTTTTTAAACTCGAATTAATTATCGTATGAGTGAAAAAACAATGCAAACCATTAGTAGGCACCATTCGATAGGTCATACCTACCAACAACAATGACGCGTAAGCGCAGTCAACGTGGATTAACAAAAATTAGCCAATCCTAGACAAACCCCGCCCCCAAACCCCATTTGATTGGCAATGCAAAAGCTGCGCGCCCCGCGCGCCCGCGCAACTCGCGCGCTAAGGGCAGTACAGGACCACTCACCTCATGTAAACAATTCAGTTTCTCTAATACGTCATCGGTGTGTTGTTGTATAAAATTATTCTTGTCGCGCGAAAGTGATGACGTCTCGTAATTACGTGTACTCCAACCCGGAGTTCGTTGCCATGGTGCAATTATACGCAATCGCGGGTTTTGATGCGCAAGCGGCTCGTCGTCTCTACAGCGAACCAAACCACTTGCAATCTTTGCGACTGCGTGGTATACCCAACCCGCAAATTCCGTCTGGTCAAACAATTGTGGCGGCTACGCAGCGTTTGTTAGATCACGGACAATTCCGTACACCTTCACACGCTCAGGGCCGCGGTCGCCAACCAGTCTACACACCTGAACTAGACGAAGAAATCCTAGAGTACTTTGAACGAGATCCCAGGCGTAGTACAAATATGGCTGCAATTAGCTTTAACGTTAGTCAATACTACGTTTGGAAGCTCTTAAATACAGAAGGACTCTATCCGTATCACTTTAAAAAAGTACAAGCCCTCCACGAGAACGACGGGACGGCTAGAGTCGCATTTTGCCAGTGGATTTTAAACAATCGCGAAGCTAATATTCTGTGGACGGACGAATCGACTTTTACGCGTGTAGGACTATTTAATCAACGAAATGAACATTTTTGGGCATTTAATAATCCACACGTGATTAGTGAGTGTAGACATCAAGTGCGTTTCAGCATTAATGTGTGGGCTGGCATCATAAATGATAAAATTATCGGCCCGTATTTTGTCGAAGGAAATTTGGCCGGTGGGACATACCTAAACATGCTGCAAAGTGTAATTCCAGACTTAATGGACGACATACCACTGGCGTATTTGAATAATCTGTATTATCAACATGACGGTTGTCCAGCACATTACGAGCGTAATGTTCGCAATCACCTAAATTCCGTGTTTGGAGATCAGTGGATTGGACGGGGTGGTCCAGTTGCTTGGCCAGCAAGGAGCCCGGACCTTACCCCGCTGGATTTTTATTTGTGGAGTGAGGTGAAGCGGTTAGTGTACAGAAACGAGCATCAAACTCGTGAACAAATGAAAAGTGCGATAGTGGACGCGTTCGATGTTTTAAAAAGTGACAGAGACACATTATTGAAATTAAAAGACAATTTAATTAAACGTGCAAGACTATGTCTCGAAAGGAATGGTTTGCACTTTGAACAATTATTGCGTTATCGTGAAGTGTAGCCCAAGTGATGATTTAGGAGTGTAAAATAACTTTTTTTAAATCGTGTAAGTAATTAGAACTTTTTTCTTTTTTAAATCATTGTAAATAATTTTGATTCCACATTTTTAAATACGCCATAACTAGCAGGCCTTGTAGGGACTTATTTTTACATGTACCGCTTTTAGCATAATTCTTTTAATTTTATTAGGTATGTCCCGAAACCTAGGCACAAAGCGGAAGCGGATAAACTAAATTATGACGGTCCTAAGCCCGTAAAAGTATGAAGGAAAATTTGGAATCATTTAATTTGTTTACGTGAACATCAGCTGAGCGAGTCAATGACCTAAACTTGATCGGGCGGAGTGTAGGTAGTTAGGTACGCACGACGACGACGCGACGTACGCGTAGGTAACTAACTCGTGGCGCTACTGCTGGTTTCATGCATTTTACGAATATTACGTTATCACTACCAATTTTTTTTTTATTAAGAGATACTGTGCTGTGCCCCCTTTTGATGAATAGTATTTTGTATGTTAAACCACCGGTCCATGGGATTAAAACGATCAAAATGTAACGCTGTATATGGTAAAACTTGTCAATTCTTCTGTTTTCCCGTCGACAAAAACTCTTGTCTACTAAGGTCATGTTACGCATGTTGAAATATCAAGTATAAATCGATGGTGAAAAGAATAAAAGTAGAGTTGAGCCCAGAATAGCGCCCTGGGGAACCCTGAATGTTATCGATTTTAAAAAGGGTGTGCGTACCAATAGAAGCTTTAAACTCGAGTGCGCGTATCAAATGGAAGCTGAGCAAAACTAGTATAGTTTCTGGACTGGGTTCGCAAATTTTATGACCTTTCTGCTACCGTCGATGCTTTTTGTCGCATTTCGAAAGGGATTAAAACTGAGTCGAGCTGTGTCAAAATTTAGGGAAACTACGACACAGAGCTGGATTTAGGGTAGGGCAATAGTGGCTTTAGTCCCGGTCCTCCACAAGAGAACTCTTCAACGATGAGTATTTGAATTTTTATAGATAAGAAAAGAAATGACACTATTTCTGTCAAAGAGAAAAAAGTTCACATTCGCGAGGTTCTTTTCTAAAAACATTTCAACGACCCTCCACTTCTTAGGTGCCTCAGGGCCTCTAAACTCTTTAGATCCGACCGTGCGCCGACGCCTGTTCCATTTCACGTGGTAAACCTAACCTGGCTGTCCAATATTCCCAGGCACCCACTACTACTACAATATGACTAAAGACATGAACTGCGAGGAGCTTCTCCCGTGGTTCGCGCTGACGACACAAGGCGATCTGGTCGGCACGGGCTTCCAGATGATCGGTAAGCTGCCCAAGCAGAAGCGACGGGATTGGTTCGAGACAGTACCTAACCCTAAACAGAGCATACAGGTGAGCACAAAACATGGTATACTACATCATTATAAGCCCTTAAACTGTAACTGCTAAACATGTGCAATTTGGAATACTACATAATTAGTTTAAGGCAGTTGTCCCACCGCCGCTACGCCGGCGAGGAAGCGACTAACTATCGGCTATTTTGTCGCTTAAGAAACGTACAACAGATATACATTCTGTGTAAACAAAAGAGATGCATATATTAATAGTTGATCGCTGACTGTTTACACTGCTAGCGAGGACTCGCTCCACTAGTTTGTCGCTGAGCGACAAGAGCTATCAAAGATAATACTCCCTCAGCGATACTTGCTCAGCGATGCTCGCTTGGCGGTCAGATCTCACGCCGAAAGTTCAACCAGCGGTCATTTGTAAGTGGTGCGAGTAATCGGCCGGCGCACTCGCACACTCGCGTATAGCCCAGCGTCAAATCTATCGGAACTACACACTCGCTTCTCGCTGCTCGTCAACTTGTTTCTAGTTTCTAGCTCTATTCGCTTCTCGCTCATCGTCGGCGGTGGGACACGTGCCGAAGGCAGTGTTTTTTAATCTTATTGTAACCGGGGACCGTATCAAAATTTAAAAAACCTATCATTCCCTTTTCAATTACAATTATTATTGTAGAAAAAGAAACCAGAATTTAAAAATAACTTTTATTCGATAGAACTGGAATCTTGAGGATAACAATAACTTGTGTAACAATCAGCTAGTGAGAAGTTTGCTGCTGCTAAGTTAGTTGAAAGCAATTTAAATTGAGTTGTTTTTGACAACGTAAGGCGCATGTCGTCGTTCGTGCATCGATAACGATATTTCGTTTTAATTAACACTAACAACGGTTACGCACTGCATCCGATCCGGATTCGTGAAAATAAGAGTCTAAAAATCTCGGACCGAATTCGGATAGTGCTTACGCACTAATCCGATCTCTGATCCAAATTCAAGCAATTCAGGGGCCATCTTTGGCATATGTCCGATTTGATTCCGAGGTAATGCGAAAGCGTTCATACAAACACTACCTACTACGGCTACTTCGGTTCGTCAAGATTTCTTACGAATTGTAGACTCACGGATGACGGAGAGAAATCGGATGACGGAAGTCGCATCCAGTGCGTAAATTATCATACAAATAGTTGTGTTGTGATTCCTGACCCGACCACGACATGGAACGAAGATTTTACTACGGCACAAAATGGTTATTTTAATTGTGTTTTATTGTGCCACTTATCCCAGGAATTTGTGCCTAGTACTTTTCGAGTAATAAGAGTACGATTGTGGTCGGGCTGGGGATCACGGTTCCTGACCTGACCACAACCAGATCTAATAAAATATCAATAGTGGGAAGTTACTGATTATGCCAAAAATATGTGTCAAATTGTGCCTATGGCACACGAAATTCTTTTACTATTCATATCACAGAATATATCTTAATTCGGATAAAATTTAATAATCAAGAAATAAAGTGTGTCAATCACACGCTATGCAATTTTATTTACTACGACTTTGCAAGCAGTTTTATTTTGTGAAATTATGCTACATTTATAGCACTTTATTATTTTATTTTACTGGATGTGTTCACGACTTTGTACGCGTTTAAATGTATTTAAAAAAAAATACAACCACTGTATTTTGTAGCATTATATTAGTGTGTTAGGCTTGTATAAAAAACCGGTCAAATGCGAGTCGGGTTCGTATCCTGAGGGTTCCGTAACCCACATCATGACGATAAGTTGAAATTTAAACATGAATTATCTCGTTTAAACATACCAGTACAAGCTCATCCCTTGCTGCATACTTTTACTATTAATACAGGGGTCAAGAAGTTAAGAATTAACCTTTTAAAATATAAAAACATAAGTTTTCAGACTTTTTCCTTTACTTGTGATGTAAGATCTTGCATCTTGCCAAATTTCATGATTCTAGGTCAACGGGAAGTAAGTTTTGATTCCCGAGCGATTTCCATAGATTTTTTTAATTTTGTTTTATGTAGGTATAAATTCATAAAATATAATAATAAGAAAGCTGACAAAATAAACTCTATTTTTATTTCTTACTCTGTAACCCTATATGACCAGTTTTGTTACGTCAACAGTTCAGTTAAATCATAACTAACAGAATTCAAATGTTTAATTGCAGACTAAATTATACATAGAGTGTGACTACTTGACTTAATGCGTTGTGTGTGCCATAGGCACAATTTGACACATACTTTTGGCATAATTAGTAACTTCCCACTATTGATATTTTATTAGATCTGGTTGTGGTCGGGTCAGGAACCGTGATCCCCAGCCCGACCACAATCGTACTCTTATTACTCAAAAAGTACAAGGCACAAATTCCTGGCATAAGTGGCACAATAAAACACAATTAAAATAACCATTTTGTGCCATAGTAAAATCTCCGTTCCATGTCGTGGTCGGGTCAGGAATCACAACACAAATAGTTCCATAACTACTTCGGAACGTATTTTCACGGATTCGGATCGGATGCAGTGCGTAACCGCTCTAAAACGGACAACCCTGATTCAGAGATACGTAGTTGGAAACAAAATTGGAACGGATATAGCTCGTTTCACGAGGCGAGGGTAAGCTTGCCCTAAAGAACACTAAAATATATTAGTATCTACCTATCTTAATAATAATGTTAGGTGTCCAAGACTCCTGATTAAGAAACCCTAATAAGTCCTGCAGGAAAAGCATAATTTAAAATGAATTTCCTCAAATGCTTTTGTTAAATTACGGTCACAGGGACACGGTGCGTCCGTAATTCGACGAACGTCGAATGAAGGAGATAACCTTGTTAGCTTATATACCGTGGGCCCGAGGTACTCGAAAGATTAAAACCACGCCTTTCTCGTGGTATTATGATTGATTCTATTACCACCAGAAAGGCATGGTCAAAAACTCGGCTGTCCCATTTCAAAACCTAGTAAGGGGCACTTTTTATAAAAATAATTTTATTACATAATCTTGCTAACCTAGAAAGTCTCTACCAAATACAGAAAAACCAGCGTTGAAACTCAAATAATAAGCAGATATATTTAAGCATCCATACCTAGTAAGTGCCATTCACTGCCTGCGATAATTTTAAAACCTAGTAAGTCACTTTAACCACGTGGCTTTACCTAAAATAAATACTTTTCAAAGGTTGACCGATTTAATGTTTATGCGCTCTCCTGTAAACGTTCGTTTTAAGCCCTTACTGGGTTTTGAAATGGGACAGTCGCGCTTGCAAGCGTGGTGACAATTAACAGATACTTTTCTGCAGCAGAGACAGACTGGTTGATAGACTGTTAATGTTAATGATTTTCAGATCTATTTGACTCTTTTTTCCGTAGGTGACGATACCGTTCGCGCCTCCATGTCTGGGCGACTGGGCGGAAAAGTACGGAGTGCTATCCATGCACATCTACTTCGTCAACGACCCTTGGAACATACAGTGCAAGTAAGTTTACAAGTATTTTTACCAAGAATTTAATCTTTAATTAACTCAGCGTATAATAGTTCAGAAGAGGGGCTTGTGGGTAAGTAACAACCGCGCTGATCATACGATTTGCGAGGTTAAGCTGTGCTTGCCGCGGTCAGCCCCTGCATGGGTGACCACTCGTTACACAACGAGCCCCTCCGTGCCTTGGAAAGCACGTTAACGGTCCCGAGTGTCATAACTTCAAAACTCATTTATCCAAAATAGACTATTATTACTTAGTTATTTTTGAACGTCATAAGTACATAAAAGACAGCCCCCAAAAGCGCCCTCCCTTCACCGCTTCCTAGTGTAAAGAAACGGCGCAACAAACTCTCCAGCAACACATATCTATCTGACAAGTGAATAAATTAATTGAGTCTTTACACAGCAAAAGGTAATATTAATTACAATAATAAAATTATGCAAAATGTGGATTATAAACAAAGCATAATACAATTCTGGTTGAATTGAAAACAAAATTACCTAAAATTATCTAAACAATAGGTATAGATAATTCAACATAATATCGGTACACATACCTAACTGTAAACACTCAATATATTTAATTCAATATTACATATTACAATAATTTGAGAATAATGTAGGTCATTCATTGTCAGACGATGACAATCATTACGGGTTAGTTAGAAGCCGAGAAGTCTGACAAAAGTCACAAACTGGTGATGATGGCAATTTCCCCTTTGACCGTTAACGGGCTGATACGATGGTGCTGATGAACAAGAAGACGCTGCTAGCCTCAAAACAAAATTCTTTACATAAATGTGGCGTATTTTCAGGTCTGGTGACTCCATTAGCCCGGCGCCTGCGCTGGACCGACTGCTGCTCAACGGCTACAGATACGCGAACCAGATATCTGATGAAGTATACAAACTGTTTAGTGGATAAACTCAGTGTTATTTGTAATTAAATGTAACTTATTACAGAGCGTTCAATACACGAGGATGCGCCACACCCCTTTTTGTGACAGATAGCCGCTTGGTGCATATGCACACATCTAACTATTGTGTAGCGTTAGAAGTAACACAATAGCAATTTATAATGCAAACTTTAGCATTGCAGCGATTTAGAGAAAGAGTGGGGCGCATCTTCGTTGATTGTACTAACTGTAGAGTAGTGGAAGGGTTAGTTTGGAAGAAAAATGCCATTAATTATTTATTAAAATAAAAGATATTAAGCTGAAAAAAATAAAAGAAAAGAAGAGCGCAGTCTTCATGTTATTTCTTTATTTATTTATCTATGTACATTCAGAACACAATATGTGGACAATTGCTTAGAAATATAAAATACATTTAAACACACTTCTTGGCTCAAAATACTACACAAAAATTAAAAGTTAAGTAAACTATTACAAAATAGTGGATTTTTATTTTGGTCTCCATCCTCCTCACTGATTGCCCGGTATATAGCCGCATCTGGTTATACTGGAAGCTGACCTCAACATACATAGTTGGGAAAAGGTTAGGCAGAATAACAGACATTTATGGCCAAATACTTAAGTAAAACACATTACTATGCACTAGAAATAGTATGTAACTGAAAACCCTTCTTGATGTTCTCTCTTCCCTTCAACTACTAATTCAAAACCTCAGAATACAGAAAGTACCTGTATTCTGAGTTCAAAACACTACATAATTATAATTAGTACATTTAAAATAGTGGACTAAATACTATTATTAAAAGTATTTTTAACTTAATAAATATAGAAAAAAGGTTTGCAATCCCCGGTCATATTTAAAACTAGCTCTCGCCCGCAGCTTCGCTTGCGTGAAATTTTGAACCCGTTAAGTGACGATTTTCTATACAAACTTTCATCCCCTATTTAACTCCCTTAGGGGTTGAATTTCGAAAAATCCCTTCTTAGTGGATGCCTACGTTACAAAAGGAACCTACTGTCAAAATTTCAACTTTCTAACCCCAGCGGTTTAGGCTGTGCGTTGATAGATCAGTCAGTCAGTCAGCTTCTCCTTTTATAAATATAGATTCTGTCACAATAAGCTAGTAATCAGTTTCATGTGCGGAAAACGCTGATCGCTAATCGGCGTTAGTCCTTTAAATCGCCCGCCCCTGCGTAATAACGGCGAATTTTTGAGCCGCCTTGAATGGGTTAAACGCTATTCAATTTTAAGTTGCCGTGAAATCTCGTGCTGTCACTGTCACTTATAGGCGAAGTAACAGTGACAGCACGAAATTAACGACAACGGAAAATTGAGTATGTAGCGTTTTAGTATTTGGCCATTAGAGTCACAATAACTCGATCCCTAATCCCCCGTCAGCAACGCCCTTAGCCGAAGACCGAGTTCCACTAGGGGTCTTTTTTTTTTTTTTTTCTATTTGACTGCTGTAGGTCGTCCTAGGGGACGGTTTCTACGTAACCGGGCAGTTATTGGCGTGACCTGAAGGGTCTCCAGCCAATGGGGGGGAAGTAAAATACTTAACCTAAGCTAACTACTTGTACTACACTAACATCATGACTACCTGCAGTCGCCCTTACGCGGCTTCATAAGTAGGCGGTTCAAAGTGACACGAATTGCGAAGCGATCCGATGCGGTGCGAAGCGGCGGCTTTGTCCTACGAGCTCACGAATCACGAAACGCCCACCGCGCGCCGCCGTCATTCAGTAGCGATGTACGGCACCGCATCGAGTTCGCGCGGAAATATCAAGCCAACTAATAGCATTCGCGTCGTTTCGCGCCGCGCCGCACCGCACTCCACGTGCGTTTGGTCACGTAGGCCACTTCAATAGGTATCGACTGTTTGTTGTTTTCGGGTCGCGCCGCGCCGCTTCGCGTCGCTTCTAGATCGCTCACGTAGGATGCCGCGTTAGTGCTGTTTGTTGCTAGTAGTCATAATGTTAGTGTCGTATAAGTAGTTAGCTTAGATTATAGTGGATTGTTGCACCGAGCGCAAAGTGAGTCATCAATGCACGAGTGTTATGTTGGTGCCCGAGCGCAAGCGAGGGCACTAAATTAGCACGAGTGCATTAATCACTCACTTCAGCAAGGTGCGTAATCTACTTTTCTTTCAACTACCAATTTACCTACCGTGATAAAATTAATATACCTACTCAAAATAAATACTCAAGTTAATGAAAACAAGGTTATCCTGCGACTTTTGCGGCAAAAGGTTATTAACAATTTCATTTGCAGCTGTTTTTATACTTTCTGGACTTGAATTCATATCGCTATCTATTTCCATTTTTTTAAACTTTTCTTGTTTTATAAGAAGTATCAAAGTTTTACAATGGTACAAAATGCGCGCCATTTGTTTTTTTCACCATTTCTGTTTTATTCAGCCGATTTTTATTTTCAGCCAGTATCTTTTTGATCTAATGCATAAGAATGCATACATTTAATATTAAACTTAACGGGAGACATTAAACCTCTGTGGTAAATTTATATCTAAATAAAAAATAAAAAACTACATTAATGAAGAACAGTGCAGTAATGAAATTTCATACAACATTTCTGCACTGTTTGCAGTGCAGTAATGAGATTTCATACAACATTTCTGCACTGTTTTGCTTCTAAGCAGAAAATACGTATTTTGTGATCGGTTTTGTAGCGATTAATGATAACATTACTTCGTAGTTGAAAGAAAAGAATTTTACTTCCGCCTTCTGGCTGGAAACCCTTCAGGTCTCGTCTATAAGTGCCCGGTTACGTAGAGTCCGCAAGGACAATCTACGATTAATACAATAGAAAAAAAGGGGTATTTATACCGACGACACTGCGTCACGGCGTTTTTTTCTGCGGAGAACCAGAAAACGAAGTATCAACATATTTCAAAACTCAAACAAAAAGTAGTGACTACATCGAGCCAGTAACAAAATAACATTAATTGAAGAAGAGGCTTCACGGCCGCCATTAAAAGTTACCCGAGTTATATTAAAACGGAATACTTACTCTGTAAATGTCAAAGTTAAATTATAAGTAGTTAAACTTGGTGTTTTAGGGACGGCAGTTCCATCAAGGGTTGGGTAGTACTTAACTTTTACGATGTACCTACCTACTGTAAAAGGTATCTAATAAATAATCTACAACCTTATTTATACGAACCTTGTGCCCTTGCTCCAGTCACAAAAAGGTACCTACCATATTTTACAAAGGGAACTATGTTTTGTGTCAGCAAAGTTTATATTAATTGTCATCAACTTGTATCATCTATCTAATTAATAGATTTATCGCTACGAAATATTTTCATTCTCAGATAAATTTAAGTATCGCCAAATATGAATTACCAAGTTAATGTCAAAATGTATTTAAAATAAGAGATGGGTTTCAATAAAATCGTAGTTCATTCCTTGGATAAAAACTTTGTTCTCAAAATAATAGGTTTATCCCAAATAAGTAGATTATCATCCGCAGATTGCAACTTGTTTTTATTTGTTATTTGGTCACCTGAAGGTACAGTCGTTACATTTTATTTCGTTCAGTTATCAAAATAATACTATTCGTTACCAATTTAATAGTTCAGTTTATAAATTTAATGAAAACATGTTCTAAGGGGCGGAACCAAATTGGCGCGCTGTGAAATTATTATAATAAAAACACGTACCTACTGAATTACAAGAAAATGACAAACACATTTTAATTTCGTACATCATAATATATTTTATGTAGGTACACATTGTTGTTTGTTTTTAAAAAACGGAAGCGTACTACTACTTCTGTATTTTCGTACTTATTATACAAACGGCACGATACAGCCAGCTAGAATATTCTAGAATACTTTATTTCTGAATTTCTGACATCGCCTCTGCCACCGGAATATGAAACACTGAAATAATATATTATTTCGACTGGCATCTGGAGCGCCTACTAGAAAGGCATTGGCAACGAATAAATCGTCGTATAAAATCTCCGGCGCCGGCCAGGCGTTGTCATTTTAACGGCGAAGAGTTGGCGCGCGGCCCGTTGATAACGTAACGTCAAATGCTGCAATCTTATTGATATGCTCATTTGTAATTTTTGATATTAAAATAAAATATTTTCCGTGTTAGGAGGTTAAAAAATGTCTACATACAGTCAATGTAGGTAGGTATAATACTGCTTCCTCCCTACCCCTAACGATGCGCAATTGTGAATTCGGATGAACCTACAGCCCCGATCACCAACCAACTTTGCTAATCTTATCACCACGACATGGACTATTATTGCTCGTGCCGATTCGAAAGAAGAAATAGCAATTTACTGCTGACGGCTTCCGTAGACAGGAGATGATAAGTCTCACAAGTCATCACTATGTGAATGATGATGATGATTGATAAAAGCAGGCAAAACCCTGGTCAGCCCTGCCAGTGTAGTAGCTAGGGTCAGGGCAAGGATACAATAATAATTTAATGAATTTATTATAGAATGATTTTGTATTAATTTAATGAATTTAAATAATAATAATATTTATGATAATTGTTATGAATGAATTATGAGATAATTATGTAACTTGGAATGCTTAATTATTAGTGCTTTAATTAGTAACCGTAATACCTAAATATTTGCACGCCATTTCATATGGCAAACATGTCGGGACAAAAATATTTTATGTTGAAATCTTGCATGCAATTTGTATGTACACACATGTTTAAGCGAATAAAGTTATCTTATCTTATCTTATCTTATCCCCCCCCCCCAAAACAAGCTATTAAAAAAAAACTTTTAATTAAGAATTTTGTTTAAAATGAAGGCAGTAACGATTTTATCTGATATTTCGTCGCTTATAGAGTGAAAACCTATGCAATTTGGTCATTTTAATTTTATCACGACATTCACGACGTATAGGTACGGTCAGCAACAAAAGTAGTTGAACATTTGAGCTTTTAAACTTTGCATTATTTAGATAACTAATAGATAGGAAACAAAAACTTTAAGATATACTTATAACTGTATCTAGCAGCTCTAGGTATCTATTAAAATTTTTGTTTTAAATCAATTAGTTTTATAATTAATGCAAAGTTTAAAAACACAAATGTTCAGCTACTTTTGTTGCTGACTGTACTATAATTATAAGAGAGCCGCTCTATGCGAAATTATTTTGTAGGCACTGAAAGCCTTCATTGGGTATATAACATTCGTAATAAATATAATTGACTAGCTTTTGGCCGCGATTTCGTTCGCGAGAAAGCCCACAGGAATCATGCAATGACCAAATGCATTCCCGAGGTTCGAACTCTAAGGCCGCAAATGCGGAGCGGCGTGGCGTGCAGCGGGGCGTTTTTGGAAGCGTTAATTACATACAGACTAGTAGTTGAAGTGTCTTCGTAATAGCGTTTCCAGCGTGCAGCTAAATGTAGGTATCCACCGCTGCACGCCCCGCCGCTCTAAATATGCGGCCTAAAGGTCTTCCCACATTTATCGACGCGGAATCGGCTTAAGCCGAGTGCGTATCATCACACTACTCGACTTATCTATACAAACGGCTCGTTTCGCCGTCGGCCGGCGTCGCGACGCGTCGTCCGAGCCGAGCCGATGCGAATGGTATTAGTAACACCCTTATTACGTAGACTTAAAGGCTTTTTTGACCGGTGTTAGCCGATTCCGCGTCGATAAATGTGGGAAGACCCTAAGGCGACAATTTGTAGCTCTCAGTCTTCAGACATAATTCGTTTACATTTAAATGAATATCATATTTTTACGCGAGTTCTGCTGCGTTTTGTTTGTTCAGTTTTATGAGTGGCCAATAGTTGCGGCCCCCTAGGTCCTGCGCCCCTGTCAGCCGCCCCTTTGGTTAGTCCCTAGATACGACAATGAGCCCTACCAAGATAACTTAATTAGTGCTTCAAAGGTTTCTTCGAAAGAAATTGATTTACGATATTATTACAGTTATTAAAACGTTTCATCGACTAACTAAGCTTATAAATTCACGAACTTTGTTGCTTAATAATAATAATAATAACGCCCTCCAACCCTCTGGGAAAGGCGTTACCTCAGGATGAGATTAACGTAAAACCGGAGGGAACATTAGACTAGCTTTCTACAACCCCATCATATAATAAAAAATGTATCATGAGGTCTACTGAAAAGCTTACAAACCGCAGGGCAGCTTGTGGCGAGCTGTTGGTGAGTGGCGACACTGCGTACCTTATTGCCTCAGAGAATCGGTCAGGGCCTCGTCTCCAGTTTGCCTTTATTGGCTGGCTGGAGTGGAACCCCAAGAGTGCCCGCAGGATTCTCAACTCTGTCTTGCCTTTATCGGCCGGCCAGAGGGGGGCCGCCAGAGCTATATGCTCGGGGGTGGAAGTGTCTAAAGGCGTAATAGCGGGGAAACCCACTCCGGGTCTTTTAGACCCGCGACGGCGAAACCGGGGCCACACCTCTCTACACCCCTAGCCGCTCACACGTTTGTTGTCCCCTTCGCCTATGTACTGGCGGCTTTCAGGGGGCCCAGCTAGTGAGCTGGCGAGTCACCGTCTGCCAACGCATTTCAAATTTAAACTTGAAAGGCAGACGCCGTTTTCTTCCGGCAATAGAGGTTAACCGATCCACTAAACACCCCCTCCCATAGACCAGATATTTTTTTACCATAGTTTACAATAGTTTTGCACCCACTTGGGACGGTCCATGACTGTACTTCAATAGTGCAGCCGTGGATAGTCCCCGGTTGGTGCCCCACCCCATTTTAGATTAAAGTTCTCAAAGGGGCCTCTGCGCGTTGGACCTGTGTCCCCGTGTATGCCTTCCAAAAGACCGGACATCTTCCGCACGGAAGATGAGCCGTGAACAGAGACACATAATAATAATAATAAATCATTTATTTGCATAAAACATGGTATAAAAAGGTGTTAAATACAAATTAGAAAGGTACATACATGTTTTGCTAGGATAATACGTAGCATGCAACAATTTCAAGGTTTAGCAAATGTTCCAAATCAACATTTTTTATCCATAAGTTCTTTTAAACTATAGAAATTACACTCGTTTAACCATTTGTGTAAGTTTGTTTTAAATAATCTTATATTTAATATTTTTAAACAGCTTGGTATCTTATTATAAATACGCACACACATTGCTAGGCAGCTTTTATTGTATTTGGTTAGTCTTGGCAAATCATTTAGTACTAATCTATAAGGGTCTCGTCTGTTCCGGGGATTTACATCGTCTGCTGTCTTAAATAGTTTCTTATTCTTACTAACAAACATACACACCTCATAAATGTAGAGTGATGGTAATGGTAACAAACCAAGCGTTTTGAAAATGGGTCGACATGACTGATCAGGTCGCAAACCGTAAATCGCCCTAATGCACTTTTTTTGTGCTATAAAAGCCTTCTCTTTGTCTGTGCTATTTCCCCATATTATTAGTCCATAGCGAAGTAGTGATTCTACATGTGCATGATAAGCCATTATGGCTGTTTTTATATTTGTAATACATTTTATTTGTTTGAGTGCATATACAAATTTATTTATCCTATTTGAAACACTTTCTACATGTTCCTTCCAATTTATGTTTTCGTCTATTATTACGCCTAGAAATTTCGTATGAGGTACTGTTTTAATTTTTGGTATATTAAGATTGATATTAAATTTTTTATTATTAGATTTGTTAAATTGTATGTACACAGACTTGTCTAAGTTTATTTTTAGTTTATTAGTATCTAGCCAATCTATTAGTTTATCTATTGTGTTATTTATGTCATCCTCGTGATCAATGGTTGCATATCTATTTTTATTTGTTGTGACTATAATCGATATATCGTCAGCAAAAAGGACGCATTTATGGCTGGTCACATCAACGATGTCGTTGATGTACAATAAGAACAAGATCGGTCCCAGTACGCTTCCCTGTGGAACGCCGCATTTAATATATTTATATTCTGATGTTAATGGTACGAGTATCTTGTTTTTATCAATTTTTGATATGGTTACACATTGCTGTCTGTCACTGAGATAAGAAGATATCCATTTGTAAGCAGGCCCTCTTATTCCGGCTTTTTCTATCTTCTGTAGCAAGATATCATGTGGAACGAGATCGAAGGCCTTTGATAAATCGAAAAATAGCCCGGTAGTCAGATGATTGTTGTTGAGTTTCGTTAATATTGTATTTATGGTAGTGTAGATAGCCAGTGTTGTCGATTTGTGTTTTTGGAAACCATATTGCTCATTCCGGATGATATTGTATTTGTCACAAAAATTAGTTAATCGTTTGTATATGCATTTCTCGTATACCTTAGATAGTATAGGTATAAGAGTTATTGGGCGATAATTGTTTATGTCGCTTCGTTCCCCTTTTTTAAATAATGGTTTAACTATTGATAATTTTAGTGCTTCTGGGAAAACGCCTTGTGCAAATGATAAGTTTATTAAATACGTAAGAATTCCAACTATTACATCCATGCATGACTTTATTAGCTTTGTACTTAGTTTATCATAACCAGCTGCATTCGTATTTTTTAATGACATCATTTCTTGTAGGTTTTCTTGTAGCTTGTAGGTATTACAGAATAAAGTAGTTAGTAGTATTATAACTTTCATGAGACACATTCATTAGATTATTTACAGTTTACTCACGTGTGTATTTTAGGGTTTACCCGACTAATTTCTGACCCAAATGGAGCCCTAAAAGTCAACGCTCATTAGAGCCACCGACCCGCATCGCTTCGCCTCGTTAGTATTCTTTATATGAACTTGTATGGATGTGCGCTCACTACATCAACTCCGTAGCGTCACCGGATCGCCTCGGGCATATGCCGTCCACACGCGGATGACGAGATGACCACTCGGTGACAACTCGCTGCTCGCATGCATTCCTTGCGTTGCTGCGCATTGCGCTGCCATCGAGTGGACCGCGCGCATCGGTCCTCTGGTTGACCACGCGACGTTTACTGGTGATAACGCGGCGTCCACCCGTGAACCACCGGCTGACAACGAGTGGACGCCGAGCGACGAGGCGATGCGGGTCGGGTGCCGGGTGGCTCTAATGAGCTGTGGCCTTTTTGTGGTTGGTGTCGTTTCGGTCCGAAACTAGTCGGAAAATCCCGAGTATTAGTAGATCTCCTCTTGAAAGAGCTCGTCCGGGAAAGTACTACCACCATACCTATTCCTACCATCAAGCAGCATTGCTATGTTCCGGTTTGACTGGTTTGGGTACCGTTGAAATTTTAGACACATTTATTTATTTATTTATATACATATACATGCACAATATTACAGTCTCAACCAAAGCATCAGCAACTCTTTTGACGTTGTTAGTGTGTATTATTTTTTTTTTTTTTTTTTTTTCTATTTGACTGCTGTAGGTCGTCCTAGGGGACGGTTTCTACGTAACCGGGCAGTTATTGGCGTGACCTAAAGGGTCTCCAGCCAATGGGGGGGAAGTAAAATACTTAACCTAAGCTAACTACTTGTACTACACTAACATCATGACTACCTGCAACAACAGCACTAAGGGCGACCCCTAGTGGGACTCGGACCTCGGCTTAGGGCGTTGCTGGCGTGGACATAGGGGGGGGAGACAGCTTGATGAGGGCTGAATTATCGGTGTGACTGCGGAGTCTGAAGAGACGACCGGCTCTACGACGGGAGAGCTCGGTGGATCGTGACCGGCGGCGGTGGGACGTCGCGACGGGCCTCGTCGGCGAGGACGATATGCCGGACGGCGGCGGACGTTGTGTATTGTGCTGGTCGATTTACTCGCCTCCTGGAGGAGGGTTATTTCGTCATCGGGTTCTAAAAGTGTGTGCCTGGGGCGGCGAACTTTACTTATGAGAGAGGGACTGTAGTCGGCCGCTGCGGCAACTAGGGGGTTCGGATGGAGAGGGGCAGTGTCGAAGTAACGCTTGGAAATGCGTTTGAGGTATTGCCTGATGGTTGGCATTTTTAGATCGAGGTGGAGTTGGACGTTACGCATGAACCACGGGGCAGCCGCGGCTCTGCGCAACACTCGATTCTGGAGGGTTTGAAAGGATTTGAAACGACAAGGCTTAACGTGTGCGAACACGACGCTAGCGTAAGTCAAGATGGGGCGGATGCACGTCACATAGATTCTCAGCTTATTTCTAAGTGACAATTTACTGCGTGCTCTAAGGATAGGGTGGAGGCGACCGACAGCGAAAGCGGCGCGAGCGCGCACCGCTTTGATGTGGTCTCGGAAACTCAGATGGTGGTCTAGGATAACCCCCAGGTATTTGGCTTTCATCTCCCAAGGGATCTGTTTGCCGAACATTAGGACGGGACGGATGTGGGTGTGGGAATCACCGTGTCTCTCGAAAAGAACGGCTGCGCTCTTTTCGGGATTCACCTCTATTCTCCATTTCCGGAACCAGACCCCGAGGGCGTTGGCTGCGGTTTGAAGGGTTCGAGAGATGCTATCGAGACTCCTACCGGAATAGTAGATAGCCGTGTCGTCGGCGAAGAGAGCCAACTTGGCCAAGCCACGTTTGGGAATGTCGCTGGTGTACAGCGTGAACAGAAGGGGCGATAGCACGGAGCCCTGAGGGACTCCGGCGCGGATGGGGTGAGGGGACGAGAGGGTGCCTTCTAGGCGATAGCGGAAGGAGCGATCCGACAGAAAGTCTCGGATGATGAGCACGAGACGGTCCGGCACGTTGAATTGGTACAGTTTGTATAATAAACCGTTGTGCCAGACCTTGTCGAAGGCTTTCGCTACGTCGAAGAAGAGCATGCCCGTTTTGTACGAGCGCATAAAACGGGAGCTAATGTGTTCGACTATGCGGTGCAATTGTCGAATGCAACAGTGCTGGGTTCGAAAACCGAACTGTTCGTCGGGGATGAGTTTACGGGAGTCAGCGAAATCCTTTAAACGGATATAAATGAGACGCTCATAGATTTTCCCAAATACATTAAGAAGACTGATGGGGCGGTAACTAGTGGGCTCACTCTTGGGTTTGCCGGGTTTGGGGATACCGATAACGGTGGCTTGTTTCCAAGCTTGCGGAAAGATGTTATTACTCAGAGCGCCATTGAAGATGGCGGTCATGAGGACTATGAGCGGGGCGGAAAAGTGTTTGATCACCTTATTGGTGATACCGTCTGAGCCGGGGGCTTTCCTAGGTTTGAGTTTCCTCACTATCGTGTGGACCTCGTCTACGGTGATGGGGGGTAAGGGGTCGTCGGGGTCTTCATCGGGTGGGAGGGTGGCCCTACGTTCGACCTCGCGATCCACCTTGGAAAGATGGACCGGGTCTGCGGGTTGGGTGCTGGGAGTACATTGGGCTTCTAGACTGTCGGCTAGACATTCGGACTTTTCGTCGTCTTCAAAGGCCGGCCTTTGGTTCGGACGATTGAGAGGGGGAGTTGAAGCTACACAATCGGATTTCAGATTACGTTGCAATTGCCAGAAGGCCAGATGGGATGGCTCTAAGTCGCTCAACATCTTGTCCCAGCGGGCTTCCCGAACCTCCCGTACACGTTTCTTTACAGCACGCTGTAGAGAACGCATATGGACGCGGTTAGCTTCGCAGGGAAAAGAGTCATAGGCACGGATGGACGCGTTCTTCTCCGTCAGCAGTTCGCGCACATCGTCCGGCAGCTTCCAGCGGTGTTCGTCCACCGCTGGAACCTGCCGTGAACACTCGTTCACCACGGACTGTACGTGACTGGTGAGGGAGTCGATCGCGCCCAACGTGTCGGCGATCGTAATGATATCGTCGGGGATGGAATCTAAGTGAACGGACGAGGAAGACTTGAGGCGCTCCTCTAGTGTGTATTAGCAGGTGGTAACCACTTTCTAGCAGGTGTCAGAGGGATAGAGAGCAAAAAAAAAAAAAATTTTTTTTACTTGCCTTTTTACTGTCCCACTTCTGAGCAAAGTTGTGCCGTTTCGGACCATGCTAGCCCCGCAAACACGTCTAGATCGTCACGCCACCTACGCCGAAGTCGACCTCGACGGCCAAACTATTACATAAGAAAACTAAGATTTGACAAATTAACTATCTACGTCTTTGCAAAGAACATCATGGTCTGGAACAAATGGTTTTGCCAGCTTATACTGTCCCGCTGCTGCTTAGGTATACTGTCCCCCCCCCCAAGTTCTACCATGTAATCTTTTCCTGCACCACCTCAAACCAGCCCTCACGGTAAACTTCTAGGTCATCTCGTCACATCTTTCTGAGCGGAACTCGGTGGCGCTGTCCATCTTCAGGCACCCGTAGTGTGGAGACTCTTGCCCAGCGGTCGTTATGCATGCGGTTGATATGACCCACCCAATCCCATTTGAGCCTTGCAGCGTTTTCCCGACGTCTATTATCTCCGCTTTGGAGCTTAGCGTTGTGTTTTGTATTCTGTCTGTTCTTCTGACGCTGATATCAGTCCTTAGTGCACTCGGGAAAGTTGACGCGTACGCGCTTGTTTAGTGTTTCGTTTATTTTACTTTGGTTTTAATAATGTCGATATCAAAATTCAAACGTTTCGAGCATTTATTTAATGCGCCGTTCATTCCGCCTGCCCGTCACTCAGGACGCATAACTAAGCTGAGCTTTGCATTTGTGTGAGTGCACATAGAATCGATTGCCAAAAAGCAGTGTAAAGCGGTTTAAACCAAGCAAAGGACGCGTCTGCATTCATTCTCACACAAATGCAAAGCTCAGCTTAGGCCTCGCGGACGATACCTATTTGTACGCTGCAAACTGCCCTTTATATTTTTCTTAACAATTCTATCCATCCAATGGTTGTCTGGAATAAATTGCTTTATGCGGTAAGACCGCCATTTGTACTGTTCTTAATTACGTGTATTCCTTCAGTTTTATTTCTTTTAGTGTACAATAAAGTATATCTATCTATCTATCATGTGATTCATTCATCAAATATGAAAGGTATAACGGTATTATATAATGCTTTAGTAAGGAGCCAATTAGAGTGTAATGCAGTCATCTGGGCTCCGCATGAAACTAAATATAGTCTTATGTTGGAGCGCGTACAAAATTATTAGATATAAATATATGAGGGAATGCGGGGTATATCCATTTTATCCATTGATGTATTCAACACTATTTGTCTTAGGTATGGTCGGATATAATGAACTGAGGGTCAGCTCAGGAGGCAACTCACACTGGTAACCTATATCTTTAAGATAATTAGAGGAAAGATACACAATGCGGATATATTGCGAAGGGTGGAACTAGTCGTGCCAGACGGGTATGTGAGTCGTCGTCGTCAGCCTCCGTTGCTGGCGGTACCGCGAGCGCGAACTAACTTGCTGCGTGAGGCGCCGCTGACGAGCGCACTCCGCACTTTCAACCTCATTGCTGATGACGTCGATATATTCTGTTGCACTTTGGGCGAATTTGAAAGGATAGCTACCTATAGAATTTGTTATGGTACAAACAGTGGAATTATTTAATTTTTAAGTGTGCTACCATATCGCATTGGGTCTAGCCTGTTAGGATATTTGTATGTTTTTCACAAACTCCATCCATCTTTTCTTTGGTCTCCCTTTTCCCCTCCATCCATCAACATTTGTAGGTATTCATCACTCTCTTAGTCACATGCTTTTCGCCCCTCCTCATCGCATTTGACGCTTAGATATTCTAATTAGTTTAATTATTTAGAATGCTATCAACTTGTTATTCGGACTATGACGTAACCTAATAATATAATTTGAAGATAAATTCAGCATTACACAACTCTTTGTGTTAAATGTAGCAAGAATTTGTACTGAGTCAACATGTTTATGCAATATCTACGTAGTTTTACTTCTGCAAAGTTAGTAAATGTTGACATTTGCAACTTTAATGCCTGGACTTAAAGTTTAAATTGTGGTTTCGGAGTTGTTTGTAGTATATTGGTTTTTGATACCACTAAAGTATTGCAATACTATTACTCTGCACGCTTGGGTACTCCATATCCGGTTTGTACCTTTGGGAATTATTACTAAGCCGTAGGGTTATGAAATATATTGGCATTATTTTATACCTACTGGCTATGCCGTGTGCTCGCGACTCCGTCCACGTAGACGTCAGAAACTCATATTGTGTCGCAATAAATATACTTTCTTCTTGATAACTTTAAATTCTAATATTTTGATAAAGCGAACCAATTACGATGAAACAAAAACTAAGTAAATGTTACTCCGAGGTACGTACAATATTTTACTATAAAAGTTAACCTTATTGAGTCAGCACTTCTTATGACGTGATGCGTGCACAAAAAAAAAAACGAAAATCCGATAAACAGACAAATAATCCTAAAACGATCGAAATTGATTCTATTGGTTATCATTCAAACGATTTCAACCCACCCGCATTTATTTTAAAATATTTCCAATGTAGGTGTGTGTAGACATGTGTACAGACACGCCAATAGGCATGTTGACAGCATCAATAAATTGCAAATCTAATTAGTCCGCCAGTTAGAGTTTTGAAAAATAACGGACACGGATTTTTTCTTTTGTTAAATCTATGAATATTTGGAAAGGCTTGTGACGTCAGAAGCAAGTAAAAATTGTACTTGCTTGTGACGTTTTGCCAATTTTAAAAGTGTCGTACCGTATCTTCGTCAATGTTGGTTTACTTAGGGCTGATTTTTCAATCGTCAGATAACTTTTATCTGGGGAATAAGTTTGACGTTTTGATAGCTTCTCTATAGAAAATATGTCAAACCGTCATATTTATTCCTTGGATAAAATTTATCTGATGATTGAAAAATCGGCCCTTAACAAAAGAAAAAATACGGGTCAAATACTTTTTGATAATCTAACTGACGGACTAATTAGATTTTCTCAGTCAAACGCCCTATTCCACAAATGTATTAAATGTATATTTCTCTAGTTAAACAACGGTTTAGTCGAAGAATTTACTAAAATTTTAGGGAAACTTGCTTAACCGGGGAATTAATGTACGTGAACACGTCTTATTGTCCTTTCGATACGTTTGTTCAATCGCAGGATGCTGGTCGTAGTTGCAAATGTTTAGTCGACTAAAGTTATTGCGATGTTGAATTTATAACGACAGACAGGTAGGTAGTTATCTGAAACAAGTTTCAGTAAAGTTCTAACTGTGGGCTAACTTGTAGCTAGGTTTCCTTAGTTGCGTCACGGAAGTTTAATCTATATTTTCAACGCAAATCGTGATCAGAATACCGAGGTTTAATATTATATTGTAGTAGTACTTACTACAGAGATATCGATTTTGATAAAATCTAACGTGAATAATTAGACAATGATGTTATTAATATTCCTGTGTGGTGTTCCTGGCACCCACATAATCATAGTAGGTATTAGGGATGTTACGGAGGTGGTTTTATCGGAACCGAAGTCGGAGTTTTTAAATTTGGTTTGTCGGATTCGGAACCGGAATCGGAGTCGGAGTCGGAGGCGGATTCGGAGGTGGTAGCAGAAGAGAGATGTGTTAAGGACAGGCCTAATAAAATAAAATATATACATACATAATTCAGTCAGCCTCTTTAATTTCAATTCAAAATAATAATCCGACGTAACAGACGTAGACGATAAAAAAAAATGCTTCGACCTCCTATTCAAAAATCCGATTTAAAACTATCGGAGCCGAAGTCGGAACCGGAGGTGTAATATCAATCGGAAGTTCCGACTTATCGGAGTCGGAGTCGAAGCTCCGTAACATCCCTAGTAGGTATACAGTAAGTGCGACCACGGCTCTACTTTGATCATTTTTGTACATATGCATTTCTGGATTTCTATTTGAATTATTTTCTTGTTTCGTCCTTTTTAGACCCCTTTTTATGTAGTCGGATTGTAGTTTTTTAACTTTATTTTTTATTTAATACTTTTCCGAAACAATAATTATGATATAGGTATATACATATTTGTAATGAGCTCGCCAAGACCTTTCTTTTGATACCAAACACGTGATGATTATCTAAGTTTAATTTTTTCGAGGTTAGAATCTTAGGTTTAAATTCAGTCATATAAAATGTTGATAATTTTTTATAGCCTATGTTACCCGGGCCATTATTACGAATCAATCAACACTTCATTCATTAAAATCGGTTCAGTAGTTTAGGCGCTACGGTGGAACATACAAACATACATACTAGACTGCCAAAATCTTTACACTTCCTTTTGGCTTCTCCATAGTCGGGTAAAAACGTAAATCAGATCATTATAAACAGTAAAATAGCTATACAAGGTTAGTCAGAAAGGGGGTGCTTATCAGCAGGCCACTTAATCACTGATGACTGTTTTAAAGCAAGTGTTAAAATTTCAAAATTCGATAATTTTTATTTCCATCCAAAATCATCATTTTTATTTTAGTTTTTTCGAAAATTCTTCACTCCTACTTTAGTTACAAATTCAGAAAATGAAGCTTCTAGTCCGTGACCCCAAACATGACCTAAAATGTAAACACAACTGATAATAGCTGAGGATAGATAGATTTTAGCGTGGTTTTTATGAAATCTTTGAATAGCTATTACTCTTAAAATATTGACTTTTGGGGAAAGTTCTAGAACAAAAGTTATTCATTATTATGAGTACTTTAACACCTTTTCGAATTAGTACCCCCTTTCCGACTAACCTTGTATATACATGTTTTGTTTTTTAAAAATACTAGATACCTACTAGCTTTTGCCCGCGGCTTCGCTCACGTTAATTTAGAATTTGTAAATCAACTCCTAACACACTAGTAAAGTTTCTATAATAACAAAATTCAATCATGATTCGAAAGACACGTGGCGCCATCTATTATCATTATTATTGTTTTCCTCGGGAACAGTACGTTTTTTCGGGATGAAAGGTACCTATGTCCGTTTCTGTACACCTGACAACATATACACGAAAGGGGTTTGGGTAAAGTTGGCGTCGTTTTGAAGTTGAGCGGCCAGTAATGAAACTTAGATATTATGAAAGAACAGAAAAAAGCGATCAAAAGTTATTAAGGATATATTTCTCTATACCGTAACAGAACGGAGATATTTGCTTTTGTATTGCTCATTAAAATCGAAGAAGTTATTATATTCTACTGCACTCTTTTAGGTTTCTGCCGTTTTTTTTAAGAATTCCAAATAAAATAAATCAAATAAAATGACGTAGATGAATGGACCGCTGAATGCTGAAGTTCCTGGTCTGGATGACTTTCCTATTTTAAGTGCCGATGATTTAATTATCTATGCCCTTGGAACGTATCAAGTATAACAAGCTCGTAACTACTACGGAGAACATGTAAAAAGTGACGGCTTATATGTGATTGAATTAAGCAGAGAACCCAACATTAATGATTTTTCGGCGGAAACCTTAAACTGGATTGATCCGTGGCTTCTTAGAGGCAGGATCCAATCCAGACATTCATCTAGACGGATATATTACGTGCATATTCTTGTAGAAAGAGCTACACAAGGGCTGGATGCAATATTGGGCCACTATTGCTCATGTATTATTGCGAAACGGACCTTAGACTGCTGTTCGCATGTAATTTCCATGTCCATTATAATTATGGTACATGGGATGGGGCAGATATCAAAATAATCTGACTCCGCCGTCACAATTTTTAGATCAGATTTTTCGATGACATTGAGAACGAAATGGACGAAGAGAATTAAAAAATGTGTTTTTACTTATCATGTAATAAACTTCAGTAAAGTATAATAATGTGTTTTTATTATTTTCCAAGACCCAATACTAACGTCACATTGACAGACGGTCGTAAAACAGTAAAGCCAATCTCTAATATCAACCTTCTAAAAACATAACTAAGATTTCTTTACGCAGGACAGTAATTGAAGTACTTATATTGACGACATTTTTATAATCTTCAAATGCAAATATCTCATCTTCGATATTACTTAGGACAAAAGTAATTGAACATTTATGTGTACTTAACACAGCACAACAAAGTAACATGAAAATTATAGGTGGCCGCTAAAAAAAAAATGATGCCACTAGTCTATACAAAGTTACTCAAACCCCTTTCAGGATGATCGGTTCAGTGGTTTAGACGTGAAAAGGTAACAAACAAGCAATCTTACTTTCGCATTTATATTATTAGTTAGGATTAAGATTCTTTGTATGGTAAAGTTTTGTAGAAAAACCCCAGGACTCACCTTACATTGAAATCGTTTTATCCATCAATCATTAGGCAATCCAGACGTCATCAGTCATGAAGGTTGCTAGACGGATACATTCCAAGTTGACGCTTCAGTTGAATCACAGCTGTTTGGGAATGCCCACGACTCTATTCATTTGGCACAAGGCCTGAATAGTAAATCGTGACATCGTTTTAGTATCCGCCATGTTTACCATTGTTGCTTAAGTGTGTATTATTTTTAATGTTTTTGTTCTGCGATGTTTTATAGGTACTTACGTAGGTGCTGACTTAGGCTAAAGCCAGACGAGCGTAATTTACGCGGCTCAAAATGACTCAGCGTATTTTTTTAGAAGGATTTACTTACTAAATCCTTCTAAAAAATTACACAGACTCATTTTGCGTCCTGTTGACTGACAAGGCGCCTGCTGCGCCTGGACAGGAGCTGCCTGCGAATGGTGACTGGAACGATAACCGGACACTGCTCACTAAACAAACACTTCCACACGATAGGCATAACGGACAGCCCTCTGTGCAGAGCATGTATGGGGGCCGAAGAGACGGTCGCACACGTGCTCCTGGAATGCACAGGGGTCACCCAAATACGAGAAACAACCCTTGGCGCACCGAAATCACTCGCAAATGTTCTGAGCGGACTGAGAGCCCTAATCTGCTTCTGGAAGGAGGTGGGCTGGCTGGAATGATGGCCGCCATGGCCCACGTATGTACAATGGTCCACTTAAAGGACTAAGTGCGGAAACCACATCTCCTAACATAGATTTGCGTCCTGTAAATTACGCACGTCTGGCTCGGCGTATTTTTTTAGAACGATTTACTTACTAAATCCTTCCAAAAAGTTACGCCGACTCATTTTGAGCCGCTTATATTACGCTCGTCTGGCTTCAGCCTTGCGGACGTCCGGGCGTAAAGAATAGCACTACCCCATCTCTTCCCATGGGTGTCCTTAAAGGCGACTAAGGGATTCACTAGAGGATGGGCAGAAAGAAGCGTTCTCTGAGTATTTTAACAACCATACTGCGATCGCCAACCCGCCTGCCAAGCGTGGCGATTATGGCAAGCCCCCGAACATGGGTGTCCTTAAAGGCGACTAAGGGATTCACTAGAGGATGGGCAGCAGCGTTCTCTGAGTATTTTAACAACCATACTGCGATCGCCAACCCGCCTGCCAAGCGTGGTGATTATGGCAAACCCCCCAACATGCGACAACGGTATGAGCCAGCGGTTTGACATTTTCTCCAGTACCTTAGCCACAGTCAAAACTTCCATGAAGAGTTTTGACTTTTGAGTCTTTCCTATTAATTAGAAACCATAAGTAAATAAATCAATGAACTGTAATTAACCTCATCTACATAAAAATGCATGCTGTGTTCACTATTTTAGGGCATGCAGTCCAATGTGTCGTTTTAAGTTTGAAATACTTAAGTGTTTATTGTATTGCCCGATTTGTGAATCACAAAACAAAAAAAAAACCTGGAGCTTGGGGGAGGCCTATGCCCAGCAATGGATGTCTTTCGGGTGAATGATGATGATGATGACGAAGATGCTGCCATCTGCTTTCGTTTTGCCGAAGGCCTCCCATTGCCAGTATTCTACCTTACTACCCGGCCTATTGTAATCCACTGATGCCCGTTTGCGTCTTTCAAAGAGAAGACATAGCCTAGACCAAGGGTGGGCAAACTTTTTCATAAGAGGCCAGAAAAAGGCAAAGGGGGCGCAGTCAATCCCGCGGCTTGCTGACGACTCGGACACAATGTCCGAATTGACACATTTTAAATTCAATATTTTTTTCACTGATGATTCGGACACCAATAAAAAAAGCTGTTTTGTACCAGTCACATAAAATACTTCCAACGATACCTTAATTGTAGAAATCCGTCCTTCGCCCAGCTTATAGTTGTAAAAAACCGTTTTTAACCGGATTTTAACGAAAGCAGCCGTTTTTTAACCGACTTCAAAAAGGAGGTTCTCAATTCGGTTGTATTTTTTTTTAATTTTTTTTTTGTGTTTGTTACCTCATATCTCCGTCATTTATGAACCGATTTGAAAAATTCTTTTTTTGTTCGAAAGGGTATACTTCCCGATTGGTCCCATATAAATTTTGTTATGATTAGACCTTGAACTTCAGAGATATAGAACGGAACTCCTCATCGGATCAAAGCAAAATTCTCAAATTACTAATATTGCTTTGTTTATATTTGTTGTTGGGAACTGACTACTGGAAAAGAGGAGGGGGTGCGTGTCCCCCCCTCCCCCACTTTGGAATGTTTTCATTATATCGTGTAAGGTATCATTTGAAAGGACTTTTTATTATGCCCAACTACGTCAAAGCCGAAAAGAAGGGTTATGAAGGAGGGGGTTAAAATTATGACACTAAAACGTATTTAATAAAAAATAAACTTTAAAAAAAAGTAATAACCGACTTCAAAGAAATACTAAAAGGAGTAAAATAATTACCATAATATAAAATTAACAGTTTCAGAAGTAGGTGCAACTCTACACTGAACCAAATAGAAGCCACCGACTTCTGAAACTGTTAATTTTATATTAAGGTAATTATTTTACTCCTTTTAGTATTTCTTTGAAGTCGGTTATCACTTTTTTTTAAAGTTTATTTTTTATATTTTAAAACTTTTTATCTGGCAGTACTAAACAGCTTCAATAATTTGATGGTGTCCGAATCATTAGAGAAAAAAATATTGAAATTAAAATGTGTCAATTCGGATACTGTGTCCGAGTCGTCAGCAAGTCTTGAGATTGACTGCCCAGGGTGCGCCGGACGTACTTCAATATCGTCATTCGTGGATGCTAGGTAGGTAGCTACGCCACTAGCAGGATGCATTGCGAGCTGCTGAAAGCAATTGCATTTCAATAATGCTTTGAGACCAATCAACTTGTGTAACATTAGTAGAAGCCGCAGTTCAAACAATACGCAGTTAGCTAATAGCCTTACTGGTTTAAAACAAACAATAATTATTGCACTGGTCTATTAGCAATCGAGCTGCTCGTACACAATGCGTACGTATTGTGTACGAGTATTGTTGATTTAACGCTGAGCTAAGCAATAGGGCTGTGTCATAAGTCATTATAGCCAATTGTAAATTGGAGTTTGCGCAATCGCTACGATGGAGTACTAATGTTCAAAGGGTGCGTGAAATTGCCGTATCGGTGTCTGGAAAGATTAAATACTAACCTCGGGTTTCTGAATTGAGAATTCTAGGATAAGCAGTACCTAAGTAACATTTGAGTACGGAGTTGTCAAAAAAATGACGGATTTCAAAGCATTTTTCTGACAACTCCGTACTCAAATACCACATAACAGCGGTTACGCACTGCATCCGATCCGAATCGTACAACAACGTAAAATACGTTCCGAAGTAGCCATAGAACTATTTGTATGGTAGTTTACGCACTACATCCGGCATCCGTCATCCGATTTCTATCCGTCATCCGTGAGTCTCCAATTCGGAAGAAATATTGACGGACCGAAGTAGCCGTAGTAATGTTTGTATGAACGCTTTCGCACTACCTCGGATTCAAATCGGACGCCAAACGGATATGCCAAAGATGGCCCCTGAATTGTTTGAATTTGGATGAGAGATCGGAATAGTGTGTAAGCAACATCCGAATTCGGTCCGAGATTTTTACTCTAGATCGGTATTTTCACGGATTCGGATCGCATGCAGTGCGTAAAGCAATATCCGAATTCGGTCCGACTTTTTTACATCCGTATTTTCACGGATTCGGATCGGATGGAGTGCGTAATCGCTCGTAGTACTGCTTATCCCGAATTCTCAATTCAGAAACCGGAGGTTAGTTATCTTTTGCTAAAGGTGTTATTAGAAGCGGTTTTATACAACAGAAGCGACCACAAGATCATTTTTAGGGTTCCGTACCCATAGGCTGCTAACGGCTTGTAAGGTAAAGGCACCTAATTCCGCGGTGTTTTCACCATAACTTGAAAGAACATTAAAAATTAAGTATTTAATATACCTTTCTGTAGAATTCGCTATTTTTATCAGAAGTAGGTATTATATGTATAGGGTGTAAAAAGACCCTTAACGATAACGAAAACCACATATTCTACCCATCATTGGGACCATTTTTTTCTACCAGACCATGCCTGGGAAATCGTTGGTTCCGGAGATATTGAAGGTCAAAGTCAACATTTTTTTTTTAGTTTTTTCCAGAAACGTATTCTAAGTGATACTACTAAACTTTCTTCCAAACAAACATTATCAAAAATTTCATTTTTTCCTAACAAATTACGCATTTGAAGTTACAAAAACGCAATGAATATCAAACGCACACAATCGCCTCGGCTCAGCTGTGTAGCCGCTGCACGACCCACACAAGCACATTCGGTTACGCGCTACAAAAAAACAGAGTTTTTTTTATGCCTAAAAATAAAAGTGGTTTCCCAGCAATTATTTTTGGTCAATGTTATTTAGTTTGATGTACAGAGTGCGTAGATTTCGGCTATGTGATGGGTCTTTTTACACCCTGTATATCTTATTTTTGAAATACATATACTCACAGTTTGACAACTTACCAAGAGTATCGTATTACCCAGTTACTGGGTTGTGGAGGTCTGATAGGCAGTCGCTCCATGTAAAATACTGATATTCAGCTGCATCCGGTTCGACTGGAAGCCGACCCCAACATAGTTGGGAAAAGGCTAGGCAGATGATGATGACTCACAGTTTGACAATAACAGTTTATTAAAAATGTCAAATTATTTAAAAATATGAAGAAGTCCAAGGCACCTAATTCCGATTTAGAAATCCTAATTCCGATGCATTTGGTTCCTAATTCCGAGGGTACAAGATACAAAGGAAAGGAGGTGGAGAGAATGATACATGATGTTCAAAAAATCTACATATTCTATTTATTAAGTATATGTCTGTCTTTGGATCAATCTCAGACTCTGTCATACATAATTATTAATAGGGCACCACAATATGTAATTTACTTAGATCGGAATTCGGGAATATTGTACTGTCGAGAAACTTTATAAACACTACTGCCGTTATGAATTGCTGTAATAGCATTTTGGAGATCCTCTTCCGTGTACTTTTTTCTTGGCTTCATTCTGCTACATTACATTTATTTTTTTATTTATTTATCATTCTCCTACAACAAAACAATTATAATAATAAAACAATTTTATTAAAAGTATATAATGTACAAGTATAACTCTATATCTGAATATATCGGAATATGAAAGTTATTTTGAAGGGCAAATTTATATTCTTGCAGTTACTAAAACCATACAAAAGTTTTGAACAAGCTGCGTAAGTGAACACTCTGTATTTAACGTGTGCCAATACCACGGAATTAGGTACTAATATAACCTTATTCCGACTTAAATACTTCGGAATAGCGTTTTATAACACTAAATCAAGGTTTCTAATTCCGAGTAATAAAAAGTAAAAGATTTTTTTAATATTAAAAATACATTAATGTACAATTGCGATATCTTTGAAAAAATATACAAAGCTCACTCAGGATTATATCAGAACACATTAATAACTTAATTTTCTGTACTTAGCTTTTCCATACAGCGAATTAAGAAAGTACCTAAACAGGCAACCTTTGACCTACTATAATTAGTAAATGCGACGCCATAGTGTACCTCGGAAATAGATTTTTATATATATTGGTTATTTAAGTAATCAGAGCTAAAATATTAAGTTCGTAATCATAAAACAGCCTACAAAATTTAAAAAACAGTCTACGTCTATTAAATTGCATTTCCGTGGTATACATCGGTATTTAGGAACCAACTAAAATATTTGGCACCTAATGCCGCGATATTTTAAAACCTTATTTTCTCCTCAATTTGTAAAGAAAATATTAAAATGTTAACTGTTTTCAATAAAAAATATAACCCTTCCAATATTTCAACCTACACAAACACACACACAGTATAAAATTATCATTTAAAACACTATTTAGCAAATAGTATTAATCACGTGGTTAAAGTACCAAAGCACTCTTTTGCTCATATAAACATAAACAGATAAATTATTAATTGATTAATGTATCTTGCAAACAAAAAGAACTTGTCAATTGCTTGAAAACGCCGTTATTCTAAATACATCGGAATATGGTGCCATTTTTAGAACCCCTCGGAATTGGGTGCCTTTACCTTACTATTTGTTCTTTGCTAACGGGACCATTACTAAGCCTACGCCACACTCTACAGTCGTCTGTCTGTGCGTCTGTCACAGGCTTGAGCATTAGGTATAAGCTCTAAGGTCATAGATCGGTATCTTTTTAACCATTATAGGTAGGCAGTTGTGACATTTCACAGAATATGTGTTACTATGGCCTCTATCTTGGCAAATACTAAAAACAATAAAAAATCTAAACCCAAAGTGATACAAGAACCTCAAAAAAAATGCATTTTCATTATCGTTTTTTGTTCCTGCTCTATCTTAAAAATGGTAAAACATACAAGCGGGAAACTTGGTATAATTGTAGTGCATACTGTATAGTTAAACAACAAATAATAAAAAGAAAGAAAACTAGTGGTGGTACGGAACCCTGAGTGCGCGAGCCGGACACGAACTTGGCCGGTTTTTTTTATTTTGGTTCCTATACATTTTTTATTACTTAAAAATTTTTTTTTTGTTTCACGTTTCTACCAATTTCGGCATTTCATTGTGTTTGGAGAATAAAGGGACAGCCCCTAATTTTGCAAACTTTAACAATTATTATGATGTTTTCAAATATCCGCTTGATATTTAAAAACAACAAATTCTAAAAGATTAAAGATAAGATAAAACATTGAAGATATCCCTCATCACAGGACGAGAAGTGGTCGTTCCAAGATGGAGGACACTTATAATTGATTGAAAATTGATAAATTTCAATAAATTAAGAATCCATTAAATTAACATAGGTATTCATTTTTTAATTTTGGATTCCAATTTTCACGATCAAAGATTAGTTTACATTGTATAATTTTTAATGGCCGATACAACGTTTTGAACATGAGTTATTATAAAATGACCGATTCTAAATTCAAACATAATTTCAGTATCACGATACACAATATGTTTACTATAATCTGTGGTTCAGGGTCAATGTACCCCAGTTGATCACACAACACATAACACACGACATATAACTCAAAGTAGGTATCTGTGTGTTCAGCTGACTGTCATAATCGCGATGATGCGGGCTTATTGAAGGCTTTGGGGTTTTACGATACATTCATTGAACAGTAATATTTACGTGTTAACAGGTAAATGGTTGTTAGTGATGGGTAACAGCGGTTACGCTCTGCGTCCGATCCGAATCCGAGAAAATACGTTCCGAAGTAGTCATAGAACTATTTGTACGGTAGTTTACACAGTAGATCCGACTTCCGTCATCCGATTTCTCTCCGTCATCCGTGAGTTTCTAATTCGGAAGAAAAATTGACGGACCGAAGTAGCCGTAGTACTGTTTGTATGAACGCTTTCGCATTACCTCGGATTCAAATCGGACGCCAAATGGATATGCCAAAGATGGCCCCTGAATTGTTTGAATTTGGATCAGAGATCGGATAAGTGCGTAAGCGATATCCGAATTCAGTCCGAGTTTTTTAGACTCTAGATTCGTATTTTCACGTATTCGGATGCAGTGCGCAAAGCAATATCCGCGAATTCGGTCCGAGTTTTTATATTCTTATTTTCACGTATTCGGATCGGATGCAGTGCGCAAAGCAATATCCGAATTCGGTCCGAGTTTTTAATATTCTTATTTTCACGGATACGGATCAGATGCAGTGCGTAATCGCTGTAACTCATCTATTTTAACGAGTATGAGGGAGGACCTCAGTTTACCTCGTGAGGTACTCACGAGGCACCCCTCATTTGAGCAGAGGATAGGTGAGTGAGAGAGGCGGGTTCGCTTGTGCTCTACCGTGTGCCGTCTCGCTGGGTGAGGGAGTGAGAGAGAAAGTACACCGAGTGCGCAAACGAACTAACACTCCTCATCAAATATTTACAACAATAAGTGATAGCACTTACACTATCACTCGTTCATCAGTCAGATAAACACTCGCGCTTATACAAATAAAAAATTGAATAATTAGATGAAGTGGATCAAAGTTGAAATACGAGTACCTACCTCCCTCATTTTTAGGGTTCCGTACCCAAAGGGTAAAACCTGTTACTAAGGCTCCCCTGTCCGTTCGTTCGTCCGTCTGTCACCAGGCTGTATCTCATGAACCGTGATAGTTAGACAGTTGAAATTTTGTGTGTTGAAATGTATTTCTGTTGCCGCTATAACAACAAATACTAAAAAACAGAATAAAATAAATATTTAGGCTCCCATACAAAAAACGTGATTTTTTTGCCGTTTTTATAGATAGTCATCCGTCCGTCTGTCACCAGGCTGTATCTCATGAACCGTGATAGTTAGACAGTTGAAATTTTCACAGATGATGTATTTCTGTTGCCACTATAACAACAAATACTAAAAAAAACAGAATAAAATAAATATTTAACCTGTGTAGTACTGTAATTATAGACGCAATAGATAAACAATGGCGGCCGTTGGGCGGTTGTGATTAAGGGGGCTCCCATACAACAAACGCGTTTTTTTGCCGTTTTTACAGATAATGGTACGGAACCCCTCGTGCGCGAGCCCGACTCGCACTTGGCCGGTTTTTTTCATTTTGAGGAACTCAAACGATGTAGCTCACGAGTGAGGGGCACATCACTAATGGTTGTGTGTTCAGTTGTTCGTGTAAAGCAAGTATATTGTAGAGGTTTCATGCTGAAAAGATCTAATGAGCCTTTATAAAATGTTGTATTGTGTGCTTGTTTTGATTTGTTAGTGTGAATTTGAGTATGACCGTCATAGATATAAGCACTGAAGGATTTAGAAAAAGGTTTTGAAATTTTTCAATGTTCAACGATGACGATACAAATCCTAAAGTGCTGAGGGAAGCAGAAAGAAAGAAAATGTATTTATTGGAACACAGTACAAATCAATCAATACATGAAAATGATAAAAATAAATGCCAAAGGGGCCATCAGCTCAGCATAATGTCAGGTGGCTGTATTAGGTCACCTAACGCTGATTTTCAACTGCAACCCACTAAGTAGGTACTTACCTAACTTAATTTTTTTTTTTGAACTAAGGATGTTATATAGATACTATTGATATGCAAAGTCAGCCCAAAAAAATTGATTCTAATTAGATCGTAGAAATCTACACATGTGACTGTGTTATCGGTAGCGGGTAGCACTTGGCAATGTTGACAAAGGATGGTAGTCGTCAATATGGATCAACGCACCCCATGTTAAAAGGCGGTGGTCATTCGACGAAGTTGGGAGCATTCGGTGCTGAACAGCTGAAGAAGTCTGACTTTTTATATCTAACTAGATTGTCCTTATTTTATGATCTTGTAATAATTGTGTAAAGTATTATATTGTGATCTAGTTCATGTTACTAACACTAACCCAAATACAAGTACTCTCACTGGTGGAGAGTCTATGTTGGTTTTATTTACTACATTTACCTTGCTCGCAATTCTGGCATTATGATAGAATCACCCCTGAACGATTATGTTGTTGTGTCTTTAACATGACAGATTGTCAATAAAAAAACTTATACAGAGTCCTAATCTATTTCTCTTGTGTTCTATGATCGACAAAATATGTACAATTTTTTAGATCACCAAACAAAACTAAATCCTGAATATGAATGCACCAAGTTACACCATCAAGGTTCTCTACTCAGCAGTTACGCAACTCAGGGGACTATTAATAGGTAAATGGGTTAGGTAATTACCTGTACGCTCAATAGGGATGAGTCGGCACTAACGGGTTGAGTTGTGAATCCGCCCTTACGCAAACGTGGCTTACTCAGGGTTGGCAAGTGGACCGGTTCAATAATGATATTATTGGTTGCAGAGAATTTTATGCAATGATCTTTATTAATGCACAGTATTTGTGTAGTATATAGAGAATTGGCTGGGCATCGTTCGGGAAGCTACGTAATATCTTTTCGTCCCAACTACCGCAGTGTCTCAAGACGAAAGTCTTTGACCAGTGCGTGTTGCCAGTGATTACATACGGCACTGAAACGTGGTCGCTTACAATGGGCTTCATAAGAAGGCTGAAGGTCACCCAAAGTGCAATTGAGAGGGCTATGCTCGCAGTTACCCTGCATGATCATATCAGAAAAGATGAGATCCGCAGGAGAACCAAAGTAACCGACATAGCTCGAAAAATTGCCAATAGCAGTGGGCGGGGGCACATTGCTCGCAGAATGGATGGTCGATGAGGCCGAAAGGTTCTGGAGTGTCGACCGCGTACCGGAAGACGCAGCGTGGGTAGGCCTCCCACAAGGTTGACCGATGATCTGGTGAAGGTCGCGGGAATCCGTTGGATGCGAGAAGCACAGGACCGGTCGATGTGGCGATGCTTGGAGGAGGCCTGTGTCCAGTAGTGGACGTCTTTCGGCTGAATGATGATGATGATGATGACATAGAGAATACTATAAGATCACTAAAACATAGGGTATCTATAGATAGATATAGTCCGCGCGGACCGTGTAGTATAGCACCGTGCTTGCATACCACGCATGCTTATGACCAAGCATGCGTGGTATTATTTAGTCTTACAACATGCGTTTATTCCTAGCATGCGGTGAGGAATACTTATATTCTAGCCCGTCCCCACACGGGAATTCAATACATGAGATAGGTTTTTAGCGTTCTGGTGCGTTATCTATTAATAAAAAAAGTCATACAACGTAAAGTACGTAAGAAGATTAGTTATCCTTCCAAAGAAGGAAAATCAACCACAGTTATTAGGATATTTGACTATTATTGTTTTATTACAAATCTCGAAAGTATTACAAAAATATTAAGCAACAGTGAAAAACCAATGAAATATTTAATAAAATGCCCAAGTAAGAAACAATTTTAAATTGTTCACGAGACAGAGACAACACTACTTAAAAATGACGTCATACCTTAAAAAAATTATAGTGACTTATCGTTATTACAATATCCGTTTCGTGTGACAAGGACAGAAAATACCCTTCCACAAACTTTGAAAGCGTAGGTATATCTGTTACGGGTAAAAGCCGAATGGCGGTTACACCTAGGTTTAGCCGGGTACAACTAGGTGCAACCAGTAGCAGTTGGTTAGAACTAGGTGTAGCTTAAGTCGACGGAGCCCCGCAGAGCGGGGCTCCTATTTCTGTCTGCAGGGTTTAAAGTAACCTAACACGAAGGGGATGACGGGGGCTTCGTTCGCTCGCTTCGCTCGCTCACTCTAGCCCCCGTCATCCCCTTCGAACCTAACCTATCCGTGTCGGGGTTCCCCTTAACCACCGGTGTGCGGCTGCACCTAGTTCTACCCGCTATGATGAAGGATAAACCTAGTTCTACCCGAAGATAAGTAGGATACATCTAAGTTTAACCGCATGTGGCCGGCTGCACCTAGTTGTACCCGGCTAAAACTAGGTGTAGCCACACTTCGGCTATCAACCTTGAACCTAATGCTTTTGCAATAAAGATTAAAATCTATTGAAGAAAGGAGATGGGCAATCCTGGGCCCAGCAGTTAACTAGTTGAAATGTGTATTAAAAAAACCGTTATATTTTTCTAAAGGAAATCACAAAATACAGTACCCTGTTTCTATCTAGGAAGCGAGAAAAGTTAAATTAAGTTATGAAACTAAATAATCGATTAAATACACGCCTGAATTCTTAGTAATCGATACTGAATAAATCGGTAAAATCTCAGAATCTAAGCAGAATTTATATGAAAATCGCAAAAATCGAGTGAAAAGTGCCTATCAATCGTTTCGTGGAATCGATTCATAGCGAAAGGAGTTCCTTTAATTTTTCTTCAGTCAGACACTGGCCACCGACTGACAGATGACAGGCATAAAAAAAACCACCACTAGTGTATAGTCTATGACCGGCACTCGTTCGTTTTCTTTCGTTCTGACAGCGCACGTATTTTCCATGTTTTATTGTATAACCCCATGACCTCGGTTTTGCATTGATTATAAAGGACTATTCGACGGATCTTGCTACTTTGGATTACCTGGCTTTCTATTTTGGACAACTGATTACGCCTATCAATCGGATATTGACGACATGGATCGCTGTGTGAATTGTACCATTGCGAATGGTCGCAGTAACTCTATTGGCAGAAGAGTCTTGAACGATGAGGCGATTTTAACAGTTATTCGTCAATGGCGTGCATCTCAGCCTGTTGGAACTTGGCCCAAGATGTGGTTCTTGAGAGACGTCCGATTGAAGCACCAACCCAAGTTGGCCATTTCAGTGTTTGTGTCCGCTGCGGTCGTTCACTGTTAGCACAGCGGTACAGCCAATAATAAATATTTTAAACATATATTGGTGTTTTGTTTTACTTCCTCTTCTCCCTTTTTACCTACTGCTTCTAAGTGCAGGATATTGGATGTAGAGACTTGTCTTCGACTGTAGCGACTGTCCAGCGCGTGCCAAACGTATCAGATCTTCGACACGTCACACATGGAGGGTATCTACTTGCACTCCATGCGTAAAACCATTACACAACCGAAGCCATTCAAAAATATGTATTTCGCAAATAACATCAAAAACGACAATGTTATAATGTAACCTCACTTTTACTATACTTCATATAACTTGATTGCTGGATAGCCAAATTTCACCAAATTTTCAGTGTGGCCATGTTATAATGTCCTCTTACAAATAAGGCTAGTTTGATTGAGTTAACACCTGGGCCCAGGAGACTGTGGAGTCTTTCCCTTCTCCTTTGACAGATTGTAGTGGCTTTATGTGCTGGCATGCTGTACATTTATAATAGTAGGTTGTCAAATAGGGTAACGACACGTTTGGTGCAGTGGCTAAGCGATTGGCTTCTGCGCTACGGGTCGTGGGTTCGATTCCCACACGGAACAAAAAATTGTATGGCCTACAGATGGTTGTTTCGGGTCTGGGCGTTTGTGTATGTGAGATTTGTGTCTGTAAACGCACCCACGATACAAGAGAAATTTTAGTGTGGGGCTATGATTCCCTAAAGAAAAAAAAAGCCTTTTTGACAGGTCGTCATGTAAACATGCGCGACTACCCCCAAATCACCATTAAATCTCTAAGGGGGCTTTTACGATATAAATATATATAATTGAATCATTTCTCCATACAAAAATATGACTCTAGAGGTCAAATAAGACATATGAGCCTATATTTGATCCTAGATATATGATAGTGTAATATCCCCTAACACATGCCACAAGATGAGTTAAAATCAAAATCTACAATTTTAATGCAGAAGCCCGCGTTGGGCGCCATCCTTACTCACGTGCCTACGACCATCAGTAACCGTGTTACATACATAACGATCGACTACTTTATACTGCTTAAATATTTAAATATGTTCGGTAAAGGTTTACCCACTATTAAACAGCGAGGTGTAAACTGAAAGTGCTGCGTCAACGTGTAAGGTGTTAACATTTTATATTTTCAAGGAGAGATTTAAAATGGTTGACGTATTATGAGTATGGGATATACAACATGTAAGGGTAAACACCGTTATCACTCAAACCATGGGTAGTTGACTTAAACATAAAAACAAAGGAACGAGAAAAAAAAATATAGGTACGAGCGAGAAATGAGCGGCGCGGCGCCGCTACGACGCGGCGTAAACGCACTCGCTAGCGAGACAGCTGACTGACTGGGGTAGCGAACTGTGCGGGGCCGTGCGTCGGGCCACGCGGCGAGTTCCCCGCGCCCCCTCCCGTTGCTTGTTGCCCCCGCGCGTAGGGTGAAATGCTTTTGGGGAAAAATGAAAGTTTTACAAAAAAAAAATGTTTGTTGTTTTTCATTGATTTTACGTTCCATATATGAAACCAAACCCATGGTTTCAAGGATAACGGTGTTTACCCTTACAGCCTGCATACCTACAAGGTTAGTCGGAAAGGGGGTAGGTACTAATCCGAAAGGGTGTTAAAGTACCCATAATAATGAATAACTTCTTTTGTTTTATTATTTTCCCCAGTTTAAGACAAATAGCATTTTAAAGATTTCACAAAAAAAAAAAACTTAAAAAATCTATGTATCACCCCCATCTATGATCAACGATTAACATTTTAGATCATATTTGGGGTCGTGGATTAGAAGATCCATTTTCTGAATTCATAACTAAACGGGGGCCAATTCTACTACGAGTAACAGAAACTTTTTTCAATTGCAAAAACTGTGTCGTTCATTCAGACAGTTTTCAAAATCAAAATGTTTGGTACGGGACTGACTTGTTCAAATGTGGAACGGAAGTCCCATTAAAAAAATAAAGTTTTAAAAAAAAATGTTTGGTTTTGTTTTTTGTTGTCAAACAATTTGATAGTTATTGTAAACGAAAACTGTCTGAATAAACAATTCAGTTGCAATTGATAAAAGTTTATGTTAGTAGAATTGGGCTCCTGGGATGAAGATGTCTTGAAAAAACGAAAAAAAAACATAAATAAAAAAGACTGTATTTTTTTAAATTTTAGCACTTGCTTTAAAACAGTCATCAGTGATACTTTATGTGGCTCGCAGATTAGTACCACCTTTCTGACTAAAGCGCTTATTACACTTGGCTGAATTTAGTCGTCTTAATTCAGTCGATACTGAATTTAGTCAAGTATAATTGCAATTAGCAAGCTAATTTTGTTTCTGAATTTAGGATGCTAGCTTGCTAATTGCGATTATACTTGACTGAATTCAGTGTCGACTGAATTAAGACAACTAAATTCAGCCAAGTGTATATAGTAGTAGCCAGCCAGTAATAAGCGCCATAACCTTGTATGATATTGATGCCGTCAGCGCAAAAGTGACCTAAGCCACATTGTTTCGTTTAAAATTTATTTGCGGTAAATAATATCAAACATGCTAATTTTAATTAAAAAATGACTTATCTCTAGTTTGACTTACATATTAAGGATTTGTCACACAGGATGCGTTCTGCGTCCTACGGTCCGGTCAAATCGAACGCAGCCCGCATCCTATATGAACATCATTTGCGTTTTATATACAGGGCTACTGGTAATTCGACGTATTCCTTGCACCACGTTATAGGGGGGCTAACATGCAACAAATTTAACCTCACATATGTTCTACGAAATTCAATGGATTTCGAGATATTGCAATTTTTATATTATTTTTAATAATACCCAGAATTCCTTCTTAAACACTATTTATCTCTAAAATATCAAATTGATCGGCTTTGATTATGATATTAGCTTGTAGCTGATACTTTTACGAAGCTTTCTGCGTATTTAACTGTTCTTAATGACCATCCAATTGAAAGTAATCATTAAAAGTTAAATAAGTGTATTAGAAAATCATCGAGGTACACGATAAAGAATGATGTTTATCTCAAAAATTTACTATGACACTAAGTGTACAAAATGCAAGACAAACATCCTTATTTAATCAGCTATCCAACGAGGTATAGACGTTCAAAAAATATTTAGAAACTAATGTAAAAATGTCTTATTATACTGACAAAGGCGATTTCTGAAAAATCTTTATAAGTACGTAGGTGACCCGTTAAGTGCAATTCATTGCATAATCCTCGCGTTGAGATTAAACAGCAGTCTGTCGGGCACCAAATATCCTCTAAATGTCAGGATTAGATTAGGTCAGGTCGTTAGGTTATGTTTGGTCAGGGTTAGGTAGGTTAGGTTAGGACCTAAGTGTGCGAGGGAACACCGGGGTGGTTTTAGTCAGTAAGAGTCTGACAGACCCCTCTGCCCACCCCCAGGACGGAGGACATCCATGAGGATATTCAGTAGGCAAAAACAATATGGTCAGGTTAGGTCGTTAGGTTAGGTCACGGTTAGGCTTAGGTTCTGTCGGAGAGGTGTGTCACCTACGTGGGACGTGATGGCGGACACCGGCACCGCATGTCGTGCGGTGTTCCGCAGGGCTCGGTCGTAGGCCCGCCCCTGTGGAACATCGGGTACGACTGGGTGCTGAGGGGGGAACTCCCACCGGGCGTAGACCTGACGTGTTACGCGGACGACACGCTGGTCACCGCTCGGGGGAGTTCGTATAGGGAGGCAGCGTTGCTGGTGACGGCTGCGGTCTCACAGGTGGTGAGCCGCATACGGCTCCTTGGCCTGGAGGTGGCCCTCAGCAAGTCGGAGGCCATGGTCTTTCATGGCCCTCGGCGGGCGCCGCCGTCTGGATCCCACATCATTGTGGGGGGGGTCCGAATAGCTGTCGAGTCCACCATGAAGTACCTGGGATTGGTGCTCGACAGCCGGTGGGACTTCGGACCCCACTTCCAGCGGCTGGCGCCCAAGCTGTTGGGCGCGGCTGGGGCGCTGTCAACGCTGCTTCCCAATCTGGGGGGCCCGAGCCTCGCCTGCAGGCGGCTCTACGTGGGGATCGTGCGATCGATGGCCCTGTACGGGGCCCCGATCTGGGCGGCTGACCTGACGGCTGGCAGCATCGCTGTTCTGCGAAAGCCGCAGAGAGCGCTGGCCGTCAGAGTCATCAGGGGGTATCGCACGATCTCCTACGAGGCGGCTTGCGTACTGGCCGGATCTCCGCCTTGGGACCTCGAGGCGTTAGTACTCGCGTCACTATATCGGTGGCGCGAGGAAGCGAGAACGCGGGGCGAGCGGCCGATGCAGCGACAGTTGGAGCTGCGTCGGTCGCAGCTGCACGAGGCCCTGGTGGCGGAGTGGCGGGACAGGCTTTCACGCCCTACCGCCGGCCTCGCCACCGTCGGGGCGGTCCGGCCGGTGCTCGAGCGCTGGCTCGGGAGGAGGCACGGCTCCCTGTCGTTTCGGGCGACGCAGGTGCTCTCGGGGCACGGTTGCTTCGGGAAGTACCTGTGTCGCATAAACAGGGAGCCAGACGCCCGGTGTCACCACTGCGGCGATTGCCGGCAGGACACGGCGTGGCACACGCTGGCAGAGTGTGCCGCTTGGGAGGAGCCGCGCCGTGCCCTCATCTCAGGAGTAGGCGGTGACCTGTCGCTGTCGGCCGTGGTCGAGTCCATGGTCGACAGCGAGGAGTCCTGGGACGCGGTGGTGTCCTTCTGCGACACGGTCATGTCGCAGAAGGAGGATGCGGAAAGGGTGAGGGAGATCACCTCCACTCACCCGGCCCGCAGCAGACGCACCGGGCGTCGGCGGAGGGCGGACAACGCCCTCTTCCAGCCCCCCTAAATGGGTCCAGGGGCGACGGACTTGGGGAAGTCTGTCGCCCCCCACACACCAGGACCCGAGGCGGCGGCGCGAAGTGTTCCAAGCGCGCCCCTCTTAGACGGCGCGGGGGGAGTCTAACACCTCACTCCCCCCGCTAACCCGAGGAGGCCCGCTGCGGCGGGCCGGCACCAGCCGGGGGTTGCGGACGAATGTACTGCTCCCGCGGCCCCCGGCCTAAGTGTGAGATGGAACACCGGGGTGGTTTTAGTCAGTAAGAGTCTGACAGACCCCTCCGCCCACCCCAGGGCGGAGGACATCCATGAGGATTTCCAACCCGAGAAAAAAAAAAAAAAAAAAAAAAAAAAAACGGTTAGGCTTAGGTTAGGTCACAACTTCGATGCCCTGGGATCTAGGGGCAAGGGCCCCCGCGCTGAGATATCTGCACCTGCATCATCTGGAAGCTGAGGTTGCCATGCCGCCTCTCCAGCCACTCCTCCATTACGGGTCTTACCGCCACTAATGCGGCGTGCCCTACGTTGGGTTGCGCAAGTCGTTCCCTTCATAGCCACTAGGATCTGGCGGAGACCACTCCGCTCAAGCGCCTCCTCGCTTTGGCGATATTTCAGCGCGAGGGCCCTCGCCTTCAGATCCCAGGGCATCGAAGTTGTGACCAAACCTAAACCTAACCGTGACCTAACCTAACGACCTAACCTGACCATTTTTTTTTGCCTTCTTGATGTCCTCATGGATGTCCTCCGTCCTGGGGATGGGCAGAGGGGTCTGTCAGACTTTTACTGACTAAAACCACCCCGGTGTTCCCTCGCACACTTAGGTCTTAACCTAACCTACCTAACCCTGACCAAACATAACCTAACGACCTGACCTAATCTAATCCTGACATTTAGAGGACAGTTGGTGCCCGACAGACTGCTGTTTAATCTCTACGCGAGGATTATGCAATGAATTGCACTTAACGGGCCACCTGCGTGCTTGTAGAGATTTTTCAGAAATCGCCTTTGTCAGTATAATAAGACATTTTTACATTAGTTTCTAAATATTTTTTGAACGTCTATACCTCGTTGGATAGCTGATTAAATAAGGATGTTTGTCTTGCATTTTGTACACTTAATGTCATAGTAAATTTTTGCGATAAACATCATTTCTTATCGTGTACCTCGATGATTTTCTAATACACTTATTTAACTTTTAATAATTACTTTCAATTGGATGGTCATTAAGAACATTTAAATACGCAGAAAGCTTCGTAAAAGTATCAGCTACAAGCTAATATCATAATCAAAGCCGATCAATTTGATATTTTATAAATAAATAATGTTTAAGGAGGAATTCTGGGTATTATTAAAAATAATATAAAAATTGCAATATCTCGAAATCCATTGAATTTCGTAGAACATATGTGAGGTTAAATTTGTTGCATGTTAGCCCCCCTATAACGTGGTGCAAGGAATACGTCGAATTACCAGTAGCCCTGTATATTTTATGTAATTACGATCTGACTATGCGGACACAAGCAAAGAACGTAGAGAACTCACCGGTCAGGCGGTCAGGGTGGGGAAGGTAGCGGACAGGCTGCCCGGTTGCGGGCAGGCGGGCAGCGGGCGGCGGGCGACGGGCGGCGCTGCGGTCCGGGCAGTTCATAGGGGTGATCGATGTTGCAAAACATCAATGATGACATCGATAATGACATCAATAGCTGAACATCGATACTTGATGTTTACCGAACACAAAACATCGATACAAACATAACTACTACACGCAATCAAATATAAAATGGCCGCTGTTTGCCCTGCCCGTCAGATCGCTGACCGTGCCCGGATCGCTGACCGGATGCCGTGCCCGGATCGCTGACCAGTTGCCCTGACCATGATGTTCACATAGGATGCGGGCTGCGTTCGATTTGACCGGAGCGGAGGACGCAGAACGCATCCAGTGTGACAAGTCCTTTACTTATGTTTTATTTATTTTTATTTTATTAGCAACCTCTTTCATAAATCGACTCGAAGTCTATTGTTATTTTTCAAATAGAACCTTGTATTTTGGTTACCCCCGAAGGCCGGTGAGTCAGTCGCTCCATCACGCAGTCGACCTGACACTCGGATCCTCGATAAGATTGCACAACTTCCGATCTACTTATAAGTTGTTGTGTTGTTGTGAGGGAGTTTTAAACGTAAACTTATTATAGGCATAGGTTATCCATAGTTAGTGTCATTTATTTAACTGTGGGGAAATTCTAAACCAAAGGAGTTACAAGATAATTTTCTTTGAAGACATTAAGCTCATATATCATGAAAACAATTTTTTTCCTATAGGTACACTTTAGAAATACAGATTTTTAGTTGCAACGTGATGTTCAGTTCTCAAATAACTACTACGAGCTCAACATGCATACAGCCTAGAATAACTGTGATGATTAACCTTTTATTAAGCGCTTGACTAAATATCAATTGCCGTGCCCCTAGCGCGCGACTACGAATCGATAAAATAATATCTTTAATTATTTAAATAATATTTTCAATACTTACAGCTACGAAACATAATTTTAAGTAATTGTAAATCATATCTCTATTGAATAATCGTTTTATTTGTACCACGCAGTTCAAAGGACGAAAATAAAACAAAAAAAACATGCATTTTTTCTGTCGCAGAAATACGCCACGGGCGGTAGGGGCACGGTTTAGTCTCATCTCATGCGACACGAGCGGTTATAAAAGGTTAAAACGGGCATCAAAAATAGCACTCTAAAAAATTACATCCTCGAAACTCTACTTAAATTAGACTAGTCAAATAAAGTATGTAAGTTAAAATGAATAGAAAAAATACATTTAATCCTTTTCACAGTTCACCTCATAAATCCTGTCACTATAAAGTAAACTACATTTTAAATTCATAAGCTCCTTACTCGGTAAGTTCGCTACAATCCGTAAATCTCTGGATTGTGGTTAAGTTCAGGAACTAAAGTAGGACACTCTACAATAACGAATGTTGTTCTGCCGTGTCGTAATGAAGAGTGCAATTTTTAATATAGAATTTTATAGCTCGAAACTATAAATTGTTATACCTAATACATTTTCTTTTCTCAGGTCTCCTACATACAATAACCATGCTTTTGCTTTCGCGCCGTTGGGTAAATAGCCTTTACAACTTCCTAGTCTTCTGTGCAGGGTGTAAACGAATTCATATAATTCCTTAAAACCTGATCTACTGCTGTTGTAGATTGGCCCCGCGCGGGAATTAAATTGATTAAAAAAAAATGATTTCTTTTTTTTTCATGCGGTTCGGGTAAATGATCGTATCTAAACCACCTTATAAGGATTCAGTAAAAAAAATAGTAATTTTTTTTTGCAAAGGGGAATGCCAAGATTTCCTTTACGACTCGGCCAGAAAGAACAAGAATGAAACATATCTTATCAAAAAGGGCAAATATTATAGAATGTATTACAATAACAACATTTCCGCTGGAAGTACACCAAGAAAAGTTATAGGTCGATAAAGTTGACCTTAATAGTAGATTTTTAACTTAGGGAAGAAAAGTAATTCGAAAATCGAACTAACACTTTCTTTATACTCCGTCTACATTTTCATGACTAATTTTTTTAATCCTTGTCATATTGATAGACCTTCAATATTTTTGTAAAAATCTTAATATTATTGTTTGATTAAAGCATTTAATTATGTAAATAACAAAATTAAACCATTTTTGGTCAGAATAATACCTAAATAACCAAACCAAAACCAAGTCAAAATAAATATTATATTATTTTGAATTTGGCGTTTATTGACGTTGCTATGGCAACGATGATAAACCATGCATGTCTTAATACCAAATTATATAAAAATCATACTTTTACTAAACAAAGTATTTTATTTACCAAAATCTTGCCCAACCGGAATTCATAATATTGTATTCACGATAAGGAATAGTTACATTTAATATGGTTTCTTACTTCGATACAGATACTTACTTTGTCGCATAATTAATCGTAAGAAACAAGTGGAAGTTATTTTAATTGTGACAAAGGTGTTGTCGCCATTAAAATAAAATCATAACAATATTCGATTTTAAACGTAATCGATTATCAAGTACCTATGCATATCATCGAATGGAATATAAAATAAAAAAATAAATATAGGCACTTATTTCGCTACATAAATAGTTGATAGTAATAATAGCATGTTTGTAAATTATTTCATAATATTACAAAATATTAATTTTAAATTAATATACCTAAATCAAAGAGATTAATTAAATATGTTAACTAACACTTGAACGTGTTTGGTGTTATTTATTTTGTTTCGTATAAGAAAAGTAGCCCGTTTAAGATAAATCACAACAATAGTGACAAACGTGTTGTGTTATAGTGGTTACTAGGATTATTCGTAACAGCTTATTACTAATAAAGCTTACCTAGTACTATAATTTATAGCTAATAATGGAAGAGCACAATTCACTTAACACATTATTCAAAAAAGAAAACGTGAATAAAAAATAAATACTTGTGTGAATAAAATAAATAAATAACATGATATTACTGTGATATAATTATTTACAATTACATTATTGTTTCATAGTTGTAATCGATTTATAAATGTAATTTTAGTATCGATATAATTTTATTTTTAATCTGTGCAACATTTCTATTTGTAGTTGTAGATAAAAAGCGTTGAAACCAAGGACAAACATTGAAATATAATACTATTTAAAATGACTATCCGACGGTGTACTTCTCCAGACTTTATTTATATTACATAAATCTTACAAAAAATAAACGCGAATTATCAAAATTACGGCATGTCAGTTCATACTACTTTGTAATGGCCGGATCTTGGCATTCCCCTTTTTATTTTTGTGAACATTTCGATGCCACGTATAAATGAATGAAAGCATGGCGACGAAGCTGGCGGGCACGACTAACGCGATATGCTCTTTGCAGTCAGTCAACTCGGGGCTCTAAAATGAGTCAGTAATAGAAAACCGAGATTTTATTCTGAATTTTAATTACTTGATTTTCAAAAATAACCATTTAGCTTTATTCTGTGTCACCAGTAGATCACGCGGTTTGAAGGAATTACACGAATTCGTTTAGCAGCAACTACTTACTTACTTAGTTTTTTTTTGTGTACATGTAGGTATGTAATGTATACAGAATACATTTAGAATAAATCTGTACACTTGGCATGTCGGTATATGGGAAAAATAGCGGCGTGGTTAAAGGATAACCAATAGAATCCATTTTGATCATTTTTGGAATATTTGTCTGTTTATCTGTTTGTTTGTGCAAGCATCACGTAAAAAGTATTGACTCAATGCGATTGACGTTTATAGACAAGTATTGTGCGTATCTAGAAGTAACATTTAGTTTCTGTTTCATCGTAATCGGTTCGCTCAATCAAAAGATATTAGAATTTAAAGTTATCAAGAAGAAATCGCGTTATCAATTGTACCTTTTCAGGCAGGAAAAGTTAAAAAAAAACTAAATTGGTAGTTACTTAGTATACTTAATGTTTGTAGCCATTTTTGATACGTGATGTGGTGTCTTTACATCTACATGGTTTAGTTGCTGCGACAGAATGTTGTTTTCCGAATTCCACGCGGACGGAGTCGCGGACACAGCTAGTAATCATAAAAATGACGTCACTACAAAGGCTTTTCTTAGATGATACCGGGACATCGGTGGGCTCGCGACGTTGAGTGATCGCGAGGGTCCTTGGACGATGTTACACGATTACACGAGTCCTCCATCAATCTCCTGTCCTCGAGACTCGAGTGTAATCGATTACAATCCGAACTTACTACGAGTTCCCACTCGATATGTTACAACCGAAATTCTACCTGCGATTATTATGAGTGAAAGAATTTTGTATAGATTGATGAAAATATTATCTCCTTTATTCATTTTCATTCCTATAATTTAATTTTGAAATACGAACTAATCTATAAAAAAAATACGTTTAAAAATATAAAAAATAAGGGTCCGGCATCGCGAGCATCCAAGTTACCAGTGGTTAGGACTGCAGAACCTTTTCGAGGAGGACTGCTTTCTGTATCAGGCCCTTGATGCAACCACCTAATGGCAGCCTCATGAGGTGTTGGTCGAGGCTCTGTCGGCACAATGGTTGCCCAATCCACATCCCACATGTTGACAACATCGTGTGCTAAGTCAAGATATTTTTATAAAAGTAATTATTTTATTATGTTGTCTCTTTAATTTTCAAACTTAGAAAGCGCCATAGTTTCTGCCAGAGGTCTCATTCGCTACGACAAATCAAAATGTAACACTCTTTTGCCACGGCCGCAACCATCCGAATGTGCAGTCGGATAAATTGAGTTTTAATTTTGAATGTACTTTTATTTCTGTCAAGTGGCAAGCAACGCCAACAAAAACTACAAAAATATATTTGTAAAGCGTTTGCATTATTAATGTTTCTTTAAGTATAGGAGGTTATGGGTCCAGCTAGGTTCCATCGGTAAGTAACATACTAAACTTACAACTTGTAACTTTTTGATGGTTCTATAATGATTTACATACAATTCATTAGCGAATTATTATTTCACAAGCAACATTTGTCAACGTTTCATTTCACAAACTATTGCTTTAACAATGACATCAAAACACAAACATATGACAAGCAGCCATCTTGAAAATGCATTATTTTATTATTTTTAAAGATCTACTGTCACGTCAACATTTTACAAAACGCTAAAATATTTTTATATAAATAATTCATTAGACCAAAATAAAATACATATTTATTGTTTAGTATAATGTATATTTGCTATTTCTTTTAATTATACTTATACTACTACTATACTTATATTCGCTGTGGGCAAAACTCACCACTGAGTGGAGCCCACCCAACGTTAGACGACGTCGCGACAGACCCAGAAGGAGATGGCGGGACGTAGACATTTATTGGAATGATTGGCCCCAGAAATCATTAAATCGAGAGGAGTGGAACGAGGCTATGGAGGCCTTTCCTACCAGTGCCTGCCAGGGTTGCGGAATTTGTTCGAAAGAGTTACCGCGCCCCTGGAACGCAAAGGGCATTAGGAGAAACACGGATAGGTTTTAGTCAGTAAGAGTATGACACTCCCTTCCGCTCCCCACAGAGCGAAAAGAGTCTTATGATGATTTCCAATGCATAAAAAAAAGGAGACCTTTGCCCTGCAGTGGGACGATCAGGGATGAATAAAACAAAAATGCCTCTAAAGTTGTTTCTTTACACTGATTTAAGAACTAATTAAATACCAAGTTTCAACTAAAGTTCCTTTTACAAATAAAATCCAATTTACTTTCAAATTCCGAACGAGAAAAAGTAATGAGGTTGGGGCGAAGAAGCTTGTAAGTAGTTTAGCGTATTATAGCAATCTTGTTACCTCTACATCAAGGGGATAAATGAGTTCCGATAGGATTAAGAGGGAAGGAGGAACTCCTCGTATTTTTGTAGATATTATCTAAATTGTATTTTTACAAGCTTTGAGGATTAACTTGTTAAAATCTATTTGTAATCTGTATTTAGTCTAAGAGATTTGAGAAATTCCGATACCGCTCGCTTTGTGGAATTGTTTTAGGCTTGATTTATCAAAGGAATTTGTTGTTTAAGTTGATTTAATATAAGTCGGCGGCATGATTGAAATATCGTTCAGTGATAAATGTTAAGTAATGTAACATCATTGAAAATGTTTGGGATGAAATGATGCAAAATGATTGGTGAACAGATGAGAATTTATTTGATGGAAGGTAACAAAAATGAATCAGTCAATATAACTTATTCCCGTTTCCGCTTATTGGTAATAACTTCGCATCATCTGGCATACATTTTAAAATTCTACTGTATACTCCATTTTGTTTATTTATACATGCACAATATTACAGTCACTACCAAAGCGTTGTACGTACAGTTCTAATTGTATGAAAGAAACCAAAAACAAAAAAGAAAATAATTACAAACACGTAACATCATAAACTAAAAACATTAAAAAAAAAACGGGTACACTACAATAATACGAAAAACTAAATTCCGATATTCTTAATCCCGATTTTTATAATACCGATTTTCATAATTCCGAATGGTTTAAAACTCCTAATATGACAATTCCGATTAATCATAAAACCTACTTTTATAAATCCTAAATTACAAAACGCCTAACATTTACAATTACGAATATCAAAATGCCGAGTTTCAATACACCTAACAATAAAAAGTAAGATTCAACAATAATCCGAAACATCAAAAATACGAATTCCGAATATTAAAATACCTATTAATTAAAAGTCCGAAATTAAAACGCCTAGTAAACCTAAATAGTAAAACAGATTAACACACAATGGTTCAACTTTATCCAAAGGGAGCAAGTTAATTGTTCATAGGAAGGTAGAAAAGTAACTAATGACAGAATACCATTCCCTACTTACAATAACATAATTGTGGCAAACATATTTTTCTCTCATTTAAATATTTTTTTCTTTAAACTCACCATTACGCATTACGCGCTTTTTTATTAAGTAGGTATATGTAACTAATCGGTTCCAGCACTCGCCGGCCGCTGCCGCGGCAGGTCGCAGTTCTCACCTAACCTAACCAACTGCTCACCTTTCTGTGTTATGTTTAATATTCTATTGCTTGACATAATGTTTATTGTTTTCGGAAAATTGCAAATCGGAATGCTGTTTTTCGGGCCAAGAACACATCGGATGTTTGATTCTTCGTACTTTTGAAAGTCGGAAAACAAATAAATCGTATTTATGACATTCGGTAAAATATCTTTCGTGTTTTTTAATAATCGGTATTTTATTTTTAAGGAATTATCAAATTCGGATTTTTGAACATCGGAATATCCAAATTCGGAATAAAATATTTCGGAATGTTTGGGTGTTCCCAAAACATTACTATCAGTAAAGAAATTTTAACTTTACTCATCTTTCATCCATCCGCTCACAAAATCTCAAAAATTCACGACACACATATAACAAATATTATTAAAACCAATAAACGATACACCAAACACGCGCGTACGCTTCAACTTTCCCGCGTGCAATTGTATCCCTATCTAGTCTGTGCGTGCACTAAGGACAGGTATCGAATCGACGGTAAAGCCACGGTAAAGCCGCTCCGCAATCCGCAATACGCCCGTGCGCCGTCACTCAGGACGCACACTTAGGGTTCATAACGGCATTATACAATGTGGAATCTATGTTCCAAGCAAACAACTTGTTTATTTCTAGACAATACACATTGCCTTGCTAAAACGGGTCTCGTTAGTATAATTTAATGGGTGTGTATAGTTCTACCGTTTGTATCTATAGACAAAGCGTTCGTTCTCAGTAGCCAGTGACAATAAGAGGAAGATAAATAAACGCTAAGCAGCTAAAAGGCACACATACCTGGTGCTTATTGTTTCAGCTCTTAGGCTAGACGATAAGCATTGTTATCGAGACTGTTTTTAATGCAGTGCAGTTTCTCACGCTTGCTTGGCTGAACTCACATTTGATTTGAGATCGGAAGTCCAATTTAAGCGCTAAAGCGAAAATGTAATAACATTTGCTAACAATAATGTTTTGAAATCAATATCCACTAGTGAGCTGGCGAGTCACCGTCTGCCAACACAATTTAATTTCAAATTTGAAAGGCAGATGCCGTTTTCTTCCGGCAATAGAAGTTAAACAGTCCATTTAACAGCCCTTCCCATAGACCAGGTTTATTTTTACCATATTTCACAATAGTTTTGCACCCACCTGGGACGGTTCATGACTGTACTCCAATAGTGCAGCCGTTGATAGTCCCCGGTTGGTGCCCATGCCATTTTAGATTAAAGTTCTCAAAGGGGCCTCTGCGCGTTGGACCTGTGTCCCCAGCATGCCTTCCAAAGGACCGGACATCTTCCGCACGGAAGATGAGCCGTGAATAAAAAGAGATGTTTTGAAATCAATATCCACACATCATACGGGTGTCATACGAATACTTATGACAGTCGTTACGGGTATTCAGAAGCCCGAAAGTCTGACAACCGGTTTAATCTTAGGATATCGGCATTGCTCAGTAATTGGGTTGCGGAGGTCTGCTGACCGTCGCTCCGTGTAAAATACTGGTATTCAGCCGCATTTGCTATCTAATTGTGCAAAACACTCTTATTCGCTATGGAATATTCCGGTCTGGCCCCCCGATCTGTCACCTTTGGGGGACAATCAGGAATAAAAAAATCGATCTGTTCAGGACAGATCGAACAAAATGTTTCTGGTCTGTCCCCTGCTGTTCTTTAGGGGGACAAATAGAAATAAAAAGTTTCGATCTGTCCCCCTGTTACCGACGAGGGTACAGATCAGGGGGACAGACAGGTATATTCCTTCGCTACAGCTTTGATTTTGTCCGGTCATCAATTTCCATACCAACGTATGTATTAACAACCCGACTTCTCCACAACTATGATGTACCACGCAATGAATATTGTTGTATTGTTAAAATGAAAGCCGTAGCGATTACGAGTGTTTTCCGCAATTAGGATGCTAGTTACGCGGGAAGCTGGGGTGCATGAAAAGAGCCTCCACTAGTGACGATACTTAAGTATGTCCGGCGCACCCTGGGCAGTCAGCCCCGCTACAAACCTTGCTGACTGGCTAATCTTTTCACACACAGCATGAGCTGTTTTCGTATACCTCTTGCTGAGACGAGAGAAGAAGAAGACGGGAAGCTGACTCCAACATAGTTGAGAATAGGCTAAGCAGAACAACAAATAATCTCCACTCTTAAGGGGATTACTCTTTTGGGGAACTTATGGCGCCACCATCGTTATTACCAAGGCTATTTTATTGGTTAAAATATACCAGGCCATCCCCACACTGGGAAACACACATTCACCACATTCTGTTGATTCTCTTACTCAAGGTGGGCAAATCCGTGACGTCAAACATCGCTACATCTCGTAACTCAGACAGCTCGCGACACTGACCTCAATTCGCGGCGCCGGACACAACAAAACAAAAATTCAGAACCGGATTTTAAACATTCTCTCAAGCACTCTGACCTCCGCATTTTCACTAATAAACATTGTCATACGCACTGCTGTACCCATTAGTCATACAGTTTCTAAATGTCGTAAAAACTCAGAAAAATCTTGCGTAATTATCAGAGATCGGAATAGGTAGAGTATATTTACCTAAACTTCGAGGAAGGAAGTAACATAGAGTGGATAATAACCTCCTCTAAAATCCCGGAATAATTATAATGACGTTTTAATCCCGGGATTTAGAAATCTCGAATTATTTACTGGACTTTATTTATAGTTACAAATGATTGATTTGAAAAATCATAACATTTTTTAGGGTTCCGTACTATGTGAAGTGTTAAACAATGTAGCTATGTAATACGTAAAACAAAGCCCTTTAATTTAATACATTTAGAATTAAAATATTTGGTTCGCTAGATATGATGCTGTATGCAGCATTTTGTGTGTCATGGATTACCGCAAAGTAGGTAATGCCTGATTCCATTAATTAATCTTTTGTAAAATTTAATAAGTATTGTCCAATTAAAGTAGACCCTTTTGTTCGCTGGCTCCTCAATTATTTGTTCGGAAAATCTACTACTGCTGATTACACTTTATTACCGTGAAGTCGGATTTATTACGCATACGTTGAAATACCTAGGTTTGAGGAACAATAATTTTGTAATTATGTAACAGAATGTGAAACACAGTAACTTATGTAATTATTATGTGTTTAGGTACTTAAAAACACACAGCGTCGATATGAAGATGATTTTGTGAACATACTTATTAATCCCTGCTCTATGGTAATATACCTGTTTGTCACCGGCGAGGTAGCCAATATTTAGATAGATAAGATAGATAAGACATTTATTTGGCACATACAGAAAACACAACACACAAAAGCACAATTACATAAAACAATACTAGAAGATAGAAATATTAAAATAAAAAACATGTTAAAATTAAAAGACAATAGGGTATCTGACTACTATTGAAAATGTACAACAAATTTGGTATTATTTTAAAGAAAGTGTAAAAAAAAAAACAACAGTCAGATACCCCATTATAACAATCTGTGGCAGTAGTGTCAAACTACCTAACCAATCGATAAGAAAATAAAAAAAAAAATTCAAAGTGCGGTGTGTGTCTCCAAGTTGCACCAAATGGGAGTCCAACTCAGCATGTGCCAGGCAAATATACCTGACGCTGGTATTCTGTTGGATCCCAGTAGCGACATACGGACGTCGAGCAGATGCAGTACAGTTATAATATCAAAAAGTATAAAAGTGTAATAGTGGTTTTGTATATGAAACTGTTTGGTGAGTAACACATTCTTTTTTTTAATATTATACATAAATTTTGTTTCAGGTGTGTTTAATGTTAATAGATATAATAAGCACATAATGGTAAGAATATAAGTGAGGCGCGCAATTTTTGTTTGGTTTTTAGGTGTGTATGTAATAAAAATAGATGTAGGTAAGTATTACGAGTATAATGGCTTTTAGGAATATAAATGTTGTTAGGTATTATTATAATTGTGTCATTGGCATTATTTGGAGACGATATTGAAATTAATAGATCAGAAAATATTGACTGTGATCGAATGTTTACAATATATTTTCCCTTTTTTTTTTCACAGGTTGGTACCCACCACTAGACTTAAATTAACGACGTGTTTGAAATCGTCATGCCCAGTTCCTTCTGCGAGTTAAGAAGGAACTGTCGGAGCCGGCTTCTGAAGGTATCAAGTCTTTTAATATCTCGTATCGGCGGGGGAATATTGTTCCAGCATTTGGATGCAGCGTACCTGAAACTGCCTCTGAAGGCGGCTGTCTTGTGCGGCTGAGTAGCAAGCTGTTTCGAGCACTGTCTGCTTGCGCATTCCCTTCTACTAGTGATCCAGCTCAGTTTGTTGTAAAGGTAGCTCGGCTGCTTGTACTTTATAACCCCAAACAGCAGGCAAGCCAAATGCAATTTACGACGCGACTTCATTTTGAGAATTGAGTGCTCATTTAAAAATGGTGTTACGTGAGTTCTTGGTGGGATTTTAAAGCAGAATCGAGCGCAGGCACTTTGCACCCTCTGGATCAGTCGATCAGTTCTTGCTAGCAGTCGAGGGCCAATAACTGTATCCACATAATTTAAATTTGAGAGTACGAGCGACTCAACTAGTTGGATTCGCAGCTCCTCAGATAGATACGGCCTTATTTTGTAAAGGACCTTCAACCTATAAAAACAAGTGCGCACTGACGCGGCCACATGCGCTTCGTATCTTAACTCAGCGTCCATATTCAGACCCAGATTACGTGCTTCACTAACTCGACTGACCGACTCACCCAGAAGGCTAACATTGAGTGTTGCAGGTACTGCACTGATTTGGCACTTGGTCCCAAAAAGCAGATATTTCGTTTTAGTAGGGTTAAGTACCAAACCGTTGTTCTCAGCCCAACAAGCTACTCTATTGAGATCATCGTTGAGATGCTTTAACGCAATGTCATAGTCACTCGGCTTAAAAGAAATATAAACTTGCACATCATCAGCATAAATATGGTAACTACACTGCTTCAAGGACTTTATAATGTCTGCACAATACAAAATAAAAATAAGGGGACCCAGTATAGAGCCTTGAGGAACCCCCCTACTAACGGGGGTGAGCGACGAAACAAAGGATGAGCCATTGCTCAACCGGATCTCCACGCGTTGCTGACGGTTAGTGAGATAACTGAGAAACCAGTTCATTGTATTTTGTTCAAAACCATAATAGTTCAGCTTTGAAATAAACAGTTCAACATTGATACAGTCAAAAGCTCGCGAAAAATCAAGCAGTACAAGAAGTGTACATAGGCCTTTATCTTGCGCCGCCAAAATATTATCCGTGACATCCAAAAGTGCCGTAGCAGTACCACGCTGTTTACGAAAACCTGACTGTAGCTCAGGAAGTGCTTCATTCCTTTCCAAATATTGGGACAACTGCTGGTACACGGCCTTCTCGGCAATCTTGGACAGGCAAGGCAGAATACTAATGGGCCTGAGATCTTTTAGGTCCGTTGGATTCGTATTTTTGGGTAACGGTCTGACGATTGCGATCTTCCAGATGTCAGGGACAGTTGCAGAGCCGATTGAGCGGTTCACAATGTCGGTGATGGCTTTTAGTGTATGTGGAAAGGTCAACAAAAGCATAGTCAAGGTCACCCTATCACTGCCTTCCGCATTAGATTTAAGCTCGCGAAAGTATTTCAAAATTTGACTTTCGGTTACTGGCTGTAATGTGAATGTGACGCTATCATCGCCAAATCGATGAGACTCAAAGAAATTGCGCTGCGCAATATTGCAGACAGGGTTGCCAGGAACACTCAAAAAGTGGTTATTTATTCGGTCTGGGTCTTTGAAGTGAGCAGGAAGGTCAGCAATGTGTTTGTTTGGGAGCACGGTGTTTTTTAAGTTATACCATAACGTTTTAGGGTCTTTTATTTTGTTATTAATATTAAATTTAAAGTATGCTACTTTTTCTCTAAATAAGGAGCTTAACACTAGAGATTTGAGCTGCTTGTAATATGCCTTTTTGGAATCTGATTTCGTTTTACGGTACTTGGCCAGGGCATCATTTCGCAGGTCCATCATTAGCTTTATGGTATCAGTAATCCAGGGGTATGACGGTTTTTTGATTAAACATGTCTTAATAGGGGCGTGAGCGTCGAAAGTTGTCAAAATGTTCTCATTCAATACCTCAACCATGTCATTTACATTAGGTAAGTCGCAAATTTTGTCCCAGTCAATATGCGATAAGTCATTGTCAAGCATCTCCTTGTTTATTTGTTTAAAGGGTCTGTATGTTACTGTATGGGGTTTATATTTACTACGCTTAATATCAAAATCACAGACGATAAGCGAGTGACCATTTGACAAACCATAGGGCTCAACGGACACCCCTTTGGGGTTGAGATTAGTACATACAAGGTCGATCAATGTTCCGCTATGGTCCGTGAAATGGGTAGGCGAATCGACTAGCTGTTTTAAGCTTAGGCTATTGAGAAACTCACCCACTTTCTTGGTTTGCCCGTTAGCATTAAGTAAGTCGACATTAAAATCACCGAGCAGTATGTAATGGTCACATTTTACTAAGGAGCCAATGGAGACAGTTATAGCGTCGAGAAAGAGGTCCAAATCGAAGCGAGGAGGGCGATACGCTGTGCCGATAGCAATTTTAATACCATTTAGTGTTAGGGTAATCCACATTTGTTCTATGGTCCCGTATCTTGGGTCAGTTGGTGTGGACCAGTTACGAGCGGTCAGGCCGCGCTTAAGATAGAAACCTACGCCCCCTCCACGCCCCCCGTGTACAGTCAGCGGCCGCGGCGTGTGTCGCAGGCGGTAACCAGGCACAGTAGGCGCGCGCCCCTCCTCGCCGGCTCGTAGCCAAGTCTCGTTGACTGCCATTACATCGAAGGAATGCCCTTCCACAGCTACTATAAAATCATCGTGATTCGTGCCAAGGGACCCCACGTTTAAAAAACCAACTTTAAGGTATTTTTCAAGCATTTTTAATTAACGAACAAACACAAACAAGTACTGTCGAGGACATTAAATGCTGAAGTTGGTCACATTTGCAATGGCAACGTTTGGTCCTATGTAAAAACACAAGGAAGTGATTCTGTTTACAGTAACTGTATTTAAAGGCTAATAAAGCAGATACTGAGGGTAAATGGGCAATTAAAAAAGTACCATTGTAAAAAATAAACATTGTAGATTCTAACATAAAAATCATGATTGGCAGAAATAATTTTAAATGAACAGATTCAAATAATAGCTCCATAAAAGGAATTGTAAATAATAATTGTATATTAATCAGTGTTAAATGTGTAAATAAAAATAGTGTATATGTTTTTGTATATAATAATTTGATAGTCGAATAAAGACAATAAATACGTGCATTAAGATTATGTATATCAGCCATGTTATTGTAATTAATTTTCATATTTTATTGTAATGATTGTTATTTTTTCATATTTTTATGAGGTATGTATGGCAACCCTTTTGAACTGTCATAGCGTTTTGTGAAATTCCCGCTCACCGGTCGAAAACTTTTTTCGCTTCGGCAAAAGTGAATTTTCTTAAGTTTTCCCGTACGTATCGACGTAATTTTGGAGTGCGGAAGTGCAAAGTTACGGATATGTTAGTAAAATAAGTGAAAATGCGACGATTCGTGACTTCGAATCGTATTCTCACGGAGAGAAGTAAAGTCCCGATTCCCGATACATTAGATCAGGACAATGGAGAGGCAAACTTTACAGTCAGGACCTCAGGTGGTAAGTAAGCCGTTCCCGCCCAGCTAGAGGACAAGAAAAAACCACAATAGGACATATTTGACTCACGAATAGTAAGTCAAACCACCAAGTAAGTCAGATTTCAAATTATTGCAATATTCTGTCCCATAAAATTATGCAAACTAAATCTAATAACTGAGTGGACATCCACTCTGACCGTTCCACGGCGGAGTTTTTAGTCAATCCTAGCTCGGGGCAACTGGACTAAGAAAACCACGAGATGGTGACCGATACCGCAAAGATAATCAAAAGTGTAACTCCAAGCATTGTTCAGACACTTTTTACACAGAAAGTCAGTGTAGCAGAGTTCTGAGTTACTAGAGTAAACGGTCAGTGGACCAGCGGTCTAGTGTTGAAATCTTAATTTTAACATTTTAAATACTTATGATTGGATGGAATTAAAATCTTCAAAAGTGTGGACTTAATAGACAGATTTCAAAGATCTGAGGTTAAACAAAGAGTTTTGTCTTCTCAATTGGGGAAAGGACTATTTAAAAATGATAAATTGAGCCAACAACTCACTTGGCAAATTAATGTAAAGAAATTTATTTTAAAAATAAATAAATTATAAGTTTGTTTGGCTTTGATCAGCTTTTACAATTAGGTAGTTTGTGGATGTATCTAATGCATAGGTAACTTCTAAGGTATGAGAAGAGTTCTGATAACTGTAGAACATATCTTTGATTGCATTGTGATTTGGCTCATTTTGTACATTAACATCAGTTATACAATCCTTGGGGGTACAAGTACCTAACTCAATATGACTACTTACTGAAAGAAAGTAAGCAATATAAAGTCTTTACCGGAGAACAATCCCACATCAATGCAATTCAGATAGGATAACCTATAGACTGATACAACAAGACTATAGGAGATTCCTAAAGGAAACCAGACTTAATAATAAGAATAATAGTCCTTTCCTTCCAATAAGAAATTACTGTCAGTATTTAGATATTAAGGGGAAGAAAAACAGCATGTATAGTTCTAGTAACGGACTGCTTTATAGTTATTATTTTTCCCTGGTTCTTACATTCAATTCTTGAATGAGCCCTCTGATAATAATATATCCTTCCACAAGTATATTATGGTGATACAGTACCAAAGTCACACCGGAAATGACACAGATAATAAAATACTTGAAGGAACAACAGGTACAGGTGCACACCCACACAGACAGGCATCAGGAAATAAAAAACTGGCAAGCCTACGCTTCCTGTTGAAAATGTTTTAGTACCATAGAGCAGCGGCGGCCTCCGCCCTGTTTTCGACCTCCATGTACTGAACATGTATGTTCATTCATACCAAGAATTTCTGACTAATTTTTCATGCCGTAATATCAGAGGTTTGGCAGGCATAAGTTTGCATAGTGGAATTGGATATTTCCAATGCATATTATTTACATGCCAAGAGCAAAATCCCCTTGTTAACACATAGTATTATTTTACCAGGGTGAGTTACTACAAATTTCATCTCTCCCTTCTGGGCGATGAATTGGTACGTATTGCTCATAAGAAAATTCATGCCAATTTGCCATTAATCTTTAGTCTACTTATCTAAAAGATTTTTCCTTGGTCCACCAGGACTAGTCCAAATTGATATGTCAGACTGCGGAAGTCTTCAGACTCTTGGAATGGACCAGTGCAAGTTGATCTGTCAGACTGTGGAAGTCTTCAGACTCTTGGAATGAACCAGTGCAAGTTGATCTGTCAGACTGTGGAAGTCTTCAGACTCTTGGAATGAACCAGTGCAAGTTGATCTGTCAGACTGTGGAAGTCTTCAGACTCTTGGAATGACTGGGAAGGTAACTAAAGTACCCAAAATTGATACTGAAACTAGTAGATCAAATGGAATACCAGAATAAACCAAATAGCATTGCCCGAAGAAAAAATATGGAAAGATAGGGCTTATTAGGCGATACTCTGAAGAGAATTTATGCTAAAGTAAAAAAAAAAAAAATTACTAATTCCAATTGAATTTCGCCTTTTTTGGTCCTCAAGGGGCTGACTACACTGTCAGTACCTTAAAATTTTCCTGGAATGCTTCAAGTGAGATGCTTATTCCGCAACCATAGAATGAGTCGAATGTTGCCACCAAAGGTGTTAGACAATTTTAGGCCGCCAAGACCACGACGGTTTTACACCAACGACCATACCTTTTCGTCTTGACAAACGTCGCAGCGGACGCGGGTTTGGGATGCCCAGTTGATCGATACTCAGATGTCAGGCATCTGAATGGGAGAACAGGGTAAATAGCCTCTTTAATTGAAAATAACTGTTAGCAGTGTATGTGTCGATTCGGAATCGATCGCATGGTCTGTAATGTTTAATTTTTGTTCGATTGTTATAACCTTTTAGTCCAGTCTGATATTTGGACAGTGTGGATCGAAGGTGGAATACGATCCCTGAGTTTTCTCAATATGAATCGCAAGTTGTTGAAGTTGACAAGGAAATCAGATTTCTATCAGCTCATTACCTCTCGGAGGGGTACAACTGCACAGCCGATTGCCTCTCAAGACAACGGCTATTTAAGTGGAGTCTGTCGCCCACTGCAACAAACCGATTATTACATCGTTGGGGCACTTCAAACGCAGATCTCTTCTCGTCTGCAGAAACAACCGTGTTCAACAGACACGTCTTGCTAGATTGCAGACATCACTTAACATGAATTTTGAATTCGCGAATTCCGTCATTCATAATTGGAAATTTCGCCTAGGGGGGATATTTCCTCCCCCCAATTTCACTCCTCGAGTTATAGCGCAACTAAACAATGCCAAAGACCAATAGAATTACCACCATAACACCACTGTGGGAATAAACCTATTGGTTAGCGTAGCGGATATGAAGTCACGAAAGCCTACCCCTAGAGCCGCTAGTGACCATAGAAAGACTTTCGGAGAGTCCAATAGACCCAGCATCAGGCTTACCTCCAGCTCATAGCTTATGTACACCAACTGACCCCTCAGGCTAGGTGAGTTGGAGGTGGGGAGAATAAAACCACTGTTGGTCAGAGATAGAAAAACAGCTGTTAAATACCAGACGGAGGCATGGATAATTGACACCTACTATCCAGCCATTAGAAGTTGGTGATTTGATGTGTTGATGCTGAAGTCAATACTCAAAGAGTCACAGATACAACAGATAGCTAGATTTCTTGCCTATTTACATGTACAGATCTTGCCTACAGCACAATGTTAGCTATACATGTATAATTCAGTTGGCATCACATAAATCGAAAAATTTTTACATTTTGTCAGATGAAACAAGAACAAGCAGAAGATCATACACTTCTGAAGCAAGTAGTGCTATATAATAATAAGACTATAGCCACAGCTCAACTACTCAACCTGAAGCCACCAGTGTGGCATCCTCAAGTTGTCTTCAATGTAGCTTTTCCTGTTTTAGTATTTAAAAGACAAGTGTATGGTCTCACCTTACTTGAAAAACAGAAGAATTCTATATATTTCTTTCAGTAAATAATATAATCCTAAGGCTAGTATTAGCTTCTAGGACTAGCTTGGTTTGGCATAGCCAATCAGGATGGCTATTGCTAACACCCAATACAACAGGTTTACCCAGTTAAATGTATCAAACATCTAATTTTCCTATCAGGAGAAATGAAAAGCCAAGAATACAGATTACAGTATGACTTATATATTACAATAATTGGCGAATTAGTCTCTACCTCTTAAACTGTTACGAGGGATTGGTAAAGACCTGTTTTGAGTGATATAGGAGTAGCAGCTACCTTAGGATCATTCAGGTCTACAGTAGCCTCAACCGGATAGAGTCTGGATAGAGACTCGTCCTATGCATGATATGCTGTCTATATGTCTTATGTGTAGGAGGAACTGGAAGTTAACATATTTTCAGGAAATCCTATTGTAAAGAAATAGGAATGACTACAAAGGAACCTTATTGCTCTTTGAGAATCTTCAGGTTTCTCATATTATTAAGGATTAATAATTGATGTAATGTCATGTGTTGATTTCATTATGAAGAAGTTAAATTGTTTTTGATTTATGATATATAATTATTACAAGACATTTCTGTTAAGAAATTGTAGAGATTTATTCTCTCTAAGACTGATTGAACATCAACAGTGAGATTACTTTAATATAAGTAATTCTCTTGTGCTTCTTTAAACATTTATTATTCTATCACATAGCGTTTTGTGTTTGTCACCAGCAGATATCAAACAAGTCTTCATATCGACGCTGTGTGTTTTTAAGTAAACACATAATAGAATATTTTGAATTAAAACAAAATTATTATTATGTGTTGAAAGAAAAACACACAGCGTCGCAGGAATATCTTCCTGGTGAAGAGACTATGACAGTTCAAAAGGGTTGCCATACATAGGTACCTCATAAAAATATGAAAAAATATTGGCTACCTTGCCGGTGACAAACAGGTATATTACCATAGAGCAGGGATTAATAAGTATGTTCACAAAATCATCTTCATATCGACGCTGTGTGTTTTTCTTTCAACACATAATAATAATTTTGTTTTAATTCAAAATATTCTATTATTGTTATTTTTTCGCGAGTTCCGAGTAGGTACAGAATAAGTACATTTTCAATGTTTTTGACACAATGGCCTATATCTGTTTAAATAAAAAGTACATATTAACAAGTTTACTTTAGAAAGGGATGTATTTAACAGCACTTTAAATTAACGGAAATTATAACAAAAAATAATAAAGGCACACTTCAAAAATAATGGTTTCCACTACAAAATTAATGGTTCGTACTATAGGTAATCAATCAAAAATTTGTTTTCGAACGCACCCATTAAATGAGTGGTGGAAAGTAATGCGCGAAGACTCGAACCAATTATTTGGTCCGAGGGTAAAGCGAATCCTTTCTGGAACTTGCCGACCGCTATATTTGATGAGTTCGCATGTTGCTCGCGTATTTCTCGGAGACACGCCATCAGAACTACCATAGGCTGAGAATATAACTGTTAGACATGTTTCAAAACACTGATGAGTAGATTTCGCACTAACACACGCCATTTAATTTTTCAATGTCACGTGTGATGATAACATTATACTTGACTGTGATGATGACGACACGCGTTGATGTCATAGAATGCGGTCACAGGTAATTAATACAGTGTGACCTTGGATAATGTGCATTAACGAAAATGGGAGAAAGTAGACAACAATTTATTGAAAAAAAACGATGACCTGCCCTTAAAACTGCCCTTTCCGTATCCGATCGGAAAGTAACCGACAGTGCCCTCTGAACGCTATTCACAAATCCGAAATTGAAAACTTTTGACAGTTCTATTCGGAATGAAGATGTCAATTTACGGAAACTAATCCGAGAGCTATTTGTAATCGGAACGAATTCGGAAATTCCCTTCCGATAGGAACTGTGAATAAAGTTTTGTAATCCATCGGATCGGGAATCAATCCATCGGATACTTTCTGTTCGGATACGGGAATTCATCCGATGGTTGAGAATAAACATGCAGGTAAAGGTCACGGGAATCCGCTGAGTGCGAAAAGCAAAGGAACGGTCGATGTAGCGATGCTTCGGGGAGGCCTATGTGCAGCAGTGGACGTCTTTCGGCTGAATGATGATGATGATGAGACCCTAGTCATACTTGAGCGATGAGTAATTATTACATAACTAAACACAGAGTCAAACATTATGCAGTATTTGGAGTTTGTAACTAATAAATATCCGATATCCTAGTCGAACTGAACGCGTAACATAATCCTTGTTGCATTGTTTACCAATCAAGGAGGACGGGCTCGTGGCTAATTAACAACTGCGCAGATTATACGATTTACGAAGCTAAGCTGCGCTGGCCGCGGTCAGTTCGTGGATGTTTGACCGTTCGTAACACATTGATCCCCTGAGTTTCAGAACACCTATGACAGTCGTTACGGGAAGTCAGAATCCTGTAAGTCTGACAGCAGCTCTAACCTTAGGATATCGGTATTGCCCAGTAACTGGGTTGCGGAGGTCTGATGGAAATCGCTCCGTGTAAAATACTGGTATTCAGCCGCATCTGGTTAGACTGGAAGCTGACCCCAACAAAGGATAGGCAGAACATCAACAACAACAGACTATCACCACACACCACTTGCACTTGCACACACATTTGCAACTCCTCATGCACACTCTTACACATTCACCCACACTTCACTTACGCGTCATCCTACGTGAGCGATCTACAAGCGACGCGAAGCGGCGTGGCGCGACGCGAAAACAACAAACAGTCGATACCTATTGGAGTGGCCTACGTAACCAAACGCACGTGGAGTGCGGTGCGGTGCGGCGCGGTGCGAAGCGAACGCTGTCAGTTGGCTTGATATTTTCACGCGAACTGGATGCGGTGCCGTACAGTAGTACTGAATGAGTGCGGCGCGCGGCGAGCGGTCCGCGAGCTCGTAGGACAAAGCCGCCGCTTCGCACCGCATCGCGTGTCACTGCATCGCATCGCTTCGCAATTCGCGTCGCTTTAAACCGCCTACGTAAGACGTCGCGTTAGCAATGCTTAAGGTGCTAGCAGTTCACTTCATTCTGTATGTTTTATTCTGCTGCATTTATTATATAGCTATTAAATTGCAAATCCGCAATTGGCTGTAAGACTAGTTATATCACTACATAGTATAAAACAAAGTCGCTTCCCGCTGTCTGTCCCTATGTATGCTTAGATCTTTAAAACTACGCAACGGATTTTGATGCGGTTTTTTTAATAGATAGAGTGATTCAAGACAAAGGTTTTAAGCTATAAAACGTACATGTGCGAAGCCGGGGCGGGTCGCTCGTACATTATAAGATAAAATTTCAAAGAGCTGTGGATTTTGTGAATAATAAATAAATAAACATTGTTTACCAATCATAACACATTGTCATTAAACGTCACATAACCCCTTGTTTAATTAAAACAACCGGCAAGCGCCATCAATACCGTATATCCTGCTGAAATTCGGCAATTTTTAATACAATTCTTTGTTACCGAAAAATAAACAGCAAAAACGTGAATATTTCCATTCTGAATCATATAAACAAGATTATCACAAGACTGGTATTGTTTGTTGATGTCATAAAGAGACTACGGTGTCATTTAATTTCAGGCCGAAATCGTCTACTGATTACCATGAGTCTCGCATAGACCACAGCAATGACAGAACGGAGAATAATGTCAAAATCGTCACTTGGAACCCTCAGACCAAATAAAAAACCAAGACAGAAAGCTGCGAACAATACAGTGAAGCATGCCAAAACTACACCTCCGCTCTGTGCATACACGCATACACGCACACATTTACAACATTTTTCAAACAACCTACAATCAAACTACTAAGTGCTAACCTCACTAATAGTGCACACATGTTTACGAAACCGGCCTCACGTCACTGTTGACAGCGCTCTGTATTGGTTTTTTATATGGTCTGAGTTGGAACTTAAGTTGGAACCCTAAAAAATTCTTCAAATAACTGTAACTATAAATAAAGTCCAATAAATAATTAGTGATTTTTAAATCCCAGGATTAAAACGTCATTATAATTATTCCGGGATTTTAGAGGAGGTATTATCCACTCTATGTTACTTCCTTCCTCAAAAGTCTAGGTAAATATACTCTACTTATTCCGATCTCTCGTGATCATACTAGATGTGTCCACTGTCCATATACACTCGGGAGAAATGAATCTGGGCCACCAACATAAACCTTGATATCTTGGAAACTAAGAATGATAGCTTATTCAAGTAAAGAGTAGAGAATTCGAAAAGTCAGAGTTGTGGGCTAAGGGTGGGCAATCATTCAACCGCTAGGCTATTAGGTACTGCCCATAGTAAATTGCAAAACAATATGGGAATCCAATGTGGACGAATCAGAGAAAGATTCCATTACCACGTTCCGAGACATTACGTCGTAGGGTGGGTATAGAAATCCAATGCGCTGCGGCATAACGCCTGTCGACGATTGTCTTCGAGCCTCAATAAAAGCCACTACGTCGACAACCGGGCACCGGCAATGGAAGTTTCATGAACGTGACGTACATGTGTCATAGTGAGATATCTTAGCCTTGTGCTGTCACCTGGGATAGCTTTTACAAGTCACCAATAGGTATGATCCCTTTGCACATATGTAAGCATGCAGTTTCAACGTTGTGAGTGTTGTGACACAACGTTCCACGGCGGGTGACTGCGTATACATTCCCCTTGCCTCAGTCCTGCCGGTCACGTCAAGAAGCGGTGTGTCGTATCACTCAAAATAAAATGTGCATGATTTTACACAACGTCTTCAGATGTTGAGTCAAAATGTATGGAAGACTCATGTGTACATTTGATGAAATTCAGATCCCGCCTCTCAACGGAGTGTCGCGGAACGTGTTATAATTTGTCGGACACAAGATATAAAAGAATACTAATTTATAAGAATAGCACTACTTCGATTTCTTAGAGGAGCTCGTGGCTAAATAATTACAGCCGCATAGACCGATCTTCCGGGTTAAGCCACGCTTGCCGAGGTTGGTCTGTGGATGGGTGACCATTTACCATAGCGAGTTTCCTCCGTGCCTCGGAAAGCACGTAAATCCGTTGGTCCCGGCTGTCATTTGTAGATCTTTGACAGTCGTTACTGTTGGTCAGAAGCCAGAAAGTCTGAGAACCAGTCTTACCAAGAGTATCGTATTACCCAGTTACTGGGTTGTGGAGGTCTGATAGGCAGTCGCTCCATGTAAAATACTGATATTCAGCTGCATCCGGTTCGACTGGAAGCCGACCCCAACATAGTTGGGAAAAGGCTAGGCAGATGATGACTACTTCGACTTCTTCTCTCATGTCGGCACGAGCTATATGAGACTAGCTCATGCTGTGGTGAAAAGATTAGCCAGTCAGCAAGGTTGGTCGCGGGGCTGACTGCCCAGGGTGCGCCGGACGTACTTAAGTATCGTTACCTACTAGGTATTTTAACTTTCGTGAGACACATTCAGATTTATGATTAGTTACGGTTTACCTACGTGCATTTTTCGGGATTGCCCGACTGGTTTCGGGCCCAAACTGGGCCTTTAATCATGAGTATGAGATTCGCGACATTGCCGCAATCCCAAAAAATGCACGTAAGTAAACCATAACTAATCATAAACTGGGTACTACTACTATAAATGATCGTTTGGCCTACAATGCTGGACATAGGCTATAAAGTTGAAAAAATGCCAGTAGAAAATTGCCGTCTATCCGGAAATTAGATCCGGAATCTAGAATTCTTCGGCCGACACTGTTTGCTGCGACCAGGCTAAAAGTCTCCATTATTCATAACGATGCAGCGATGGAGATCCTACCGCTAGAGCAATACGTAAGGCTACATTATTCATATTGATGGAAATACATAGATCTTGTACAGATAACGTTATTACGGTGCTTTTTATTCATGCATGATGAAACTCGCAGAACGCATCGGTTTCTTAAAGGTGGACACTGACCGGGGACATTAGCGTGTAATGTACACGTAATAGTTCGAATTTGAGTATTATGTCATGTTTGTTGAGACAAGCTTTAGTCATGCTTCCAGCATAATACAAGTTAGATCTGTAGAGGAACGAGGTATAGTGTGCTCCCGTGGTGTGTTACTACGAAAGGAAGAAGGGAAAAAAAAAAATTTAGACTCGTACAGGAAGTTACGTTACGTTAACGGAAAAAACTCAACAAAAAATTTAAAAACCTGCAACTGGCTTTCGCCACAGATCAATGCCACGCTTGCAATAAAAGCACTTAATCAAACACGTCTAACATTTTGACGAATCCGACTCTCGATCGTTCAACATAATTATTTCAGTTCTTAAACCCAGACAACTCGATTCAGTATGGCAGTTCATTGTTAACCTCAGTCTTCTACGTTCCATATCCAATCGTCGCTGGGGGCTACTCCGAAAATCGAACTACGAAGTTTCGGCTGACGAATCGCACGCTTACCAACCACGAAAGTGTTTCAGATCCAACGATCGCTCGATCGATTCGATTTTCACGATTTAACATTTTGTCTTTCATTCACCCTACTCCTAAATGTTAATTGACATCTAGTAGTATATTGTTTGACAATGCTTTGATTATAGAATAAGTTTCGTCGTCATTTCATTTCAATTCGAAACACCGACGTTCGTTTTTCGGTTCACCTATTAAATTAGCGTAATGCTCGCAGTCAAATTGTTACACACGCGAACTTTCCCGGTCAGTGCCTACCTTTACTCAGCACGTAATGATAGAAACATTCTCGCGTGTGTAACTAACGTGATTGTGGTTTTTACTGCACGAAAACCTTCGCTCAACAAGTTTGAATGTGTTGGAGTTTACTTTTTTCGTTATAATCGTAATAAATTATGGTAAACTTAAGTAATAACAATAACTAACTTAGTAAATTCGTCAGCCAAGCTGGCAAGAAAGAAAGAAATATAATTTTTTTGGTATTTTTTTATTATTATACTTGATTGCGTTTGACCCTAGTCACACCTGGAGCCCAATTCTATTAACAGAAACATTTAACAATTGCAACGTAATCGTTCATTCAGACAGTTTTCGTTTACAAAAACTATTAAATTGTATGACAAAAAAAACAAAACCAAACATTTTGACAGTTTTCGTAAGCGAAAACTGTCTGAATGAACGATTAAGTTGCAATTGATAAAAGTTTCTGTTAGTAGAATTGGGCTCCTGATGGTAAGCGCAGGCAAGGTTTAAGATGGAGCATACGATGTAGTAACAGAGATAAAGAGGGATTCTCCTATACCCCTCTCTCTATCTTACACGGATTCAAAGTTAAATATTATACCAAACCAATAAGAATTAGAGAATGTATTTAATGAAACTAAACGAAAGGAAATTAAATTCAAAACAAAACACTCGTCAAAATATAAATAAATATAGTAGGAAACCTGTACAAGGTCAAAAAATGCACTAATGAGAAACGAATTGCCACCCGTTTACTGAAACTAGAATGTAGGACGTTCCGAATGTGCAAAATATTTCGTGAAGTTTATAAATGCACCACAGCCTATGCTGAAACAGTACCTAACAGTTACTAAATAGATACTGTTGTAGCGCTAGTTTTTAGATCGGACCACGTAAAACCACGTATATTATTATGACAATTAAGTAAATTTTCCATTTGACTATTCAATGTAGCGCTCATTAGGAGGCCCATGTGTATAGCAGTCGAAGTATACGGGCTGATATGACGTGTTGAGATTTATTAATTCATCGCAGAATAGGGCATTTAACTACTATTAAAAATGTACAACAATTAAGTATAATTTTACCGAAAGTATAGAAAGAACACGCGGTATGGGAAAAAATAAATAAAAGCGATGAAAAATAGAGAAGATACACGCTTTCGAAGATTTTTGAGGAGTCGTCTGTCCTTGTCACGCGAAACGGATATTGTGCAGTGACGTCAAGTCACTATGGAGTTTTTAAGGTATGACGTCATTATGGTAGTAGTGTTGTCTCTGTCTTGAACACATTTAAATCGTTTACAACTTTATTAAATAATTCATTGGTTTGTTCACTGTTGCTTTAAACAGAACAGGGATTTCTAAAAAAAAATACTCTTTCTTTTGCGTAGTGTAATAATAATTACACTACGCAATAGAGTACACATCGTAGTTTTCTAACATTCGTTCCCACTTCTATGTTCGATGTACCATCAAGAAGTGGATAATTATCCACTTTCGATAGCTGCCGGTTTTAAAAGTGATCGATCATCAATCATCAAACTACAGCGGCCTTTACTTATACTTTTTATGAACTAATTTAGACTGTTGAGGGTAGGCTAACTGTTTACATTGTATAATTTAGAGAACTAACTCACTAAAATCAAATAGCACTAAAGTGTCTAAAGTGTGATTGGATATCTGTTATAAAAAAAACTAAGTTATAGCGTGAGTTAGGTCAACACATAAGTTTCAAAATTGGCACGATTGGCGCTTGCGGGTAATGTACAAAGACACACACTCATTTAAATTGTGAGAATGGTTTTTCAGCATTGTAAATACTAATTAAACAAGAGTCCGTCAAGATTTATTTTATGTCTTTAGAAATTATAGCAATAGTAACCTAATAATTATCGTAATCCATAGGTTCCTTTAGGTTTACCAGCTTAATATACAGGGAATCCCAAAAAGATGTGTCAAGTGGAAGTCCAGAGACCCTTTTTTTTTCGTGGGAAAATCCTCATGGGTGCCCTTCGCCCGGGGAAGGCGAAGGGGTATGCCGGACTCTTAACGGCTAAAAACCCACGATGTTCCTTCTCCTGACCCTTGGCCGGGGTCACGGGATTCACAGCTGCATGCACCGCGACCACGGCAGCGGCAGGCCTCGGTCCGCCAGCCCCTGGCAGACCTCTTCTTCTGTGGGGCCTTGCCCCACGTCCTCCTGAGAGGCGCGCACGGACACAGCGCGCCGCCTTCTCGGGCCTGTAAAGTACCCTTAGATGTACCCGAATCACCCCCATATTATTATATGTTCCGCGATTTTTTGTATTTTTCGAGTTATGATTTCGGTTTACATTTTAAGCAAACTCTGACTTTAATGACTGGGTAGGTACCTCTAAGGCTACTCTACCTCTGGACCACAGCTCGACACTACATTTTGGGACACCTTGTATATTAACATAGTAGTAGAAGAAGCCTTGTGAACGAGTTTATTTATTTACCTATTCATACTTTCGCTCAAAATTTGTCCAGAGGCGGACTTAATGAGGCTCAAGGTCCGCCGAGTGCAGTGAGTTCGTCCGAAGAAGTAGCTACCAGTGGCGAAGGGTGAATTTTCTTAAAAGGGAAGCTGGACCAATTATTTGTTTAAATGATAATTGAAAAAATAATAGATACTAGTATTTGCGATATTTCGAAAGGGAAGCCGGTAGGAATCGAGTTGTATGGAGCCTTCGCCACTGGTAGCTACCATACCTATTTATACGGCCAAGCAGAATTGCTGTGTTATGGGTGCCGGTGAAATTATAGGCACTTCAGACTTTTAACTTTGTCTCCAGACTGGTAACACATCAGCAATCCTCTTGAGGTTGTACGTGTTTATAGGCAACGGTAACTACATGCAATTAACCAAGCTACAAACAAAACCTAGTCTATTTACTATCCCACTGCTGAGCAAAGGCTTTTTGTCTTCCAAACATCTCTGTTTTGTGCAGTTTCTGACCATATTAACCCCGCAAACACGTCTAGATCGTCACACCAGATCGATGTTATTCATTTAAATGGTAAACATTTGACTCAACAATAAGTGGTAATTATTTCTTTCAGTTCTCACAATTAGAATAATTGCTAATTTGTAAAACGGATGTTTACTGAGTAATTTCCATTTTTTGTGTGTAAAACATGTAAAGTCAAAAGAGTCATTTAAAAGGTATAACTCCGTCCCATCATCTTGTTTGTTTATTTTAAACTGATTGAAAAAATAAATCTGGATTATCTATAAACCAATTATTCAAATCAAATCAATCCATTCCATTTTTTTCGAACAGGATAATTTAGCCGTAACGAATTACGGCCAATTGGGAGGGATCGAATTAAGTCGGACCTAATGGTTTTGCCCACATCTCAAAGGGAGGGTCCCCTCCCTCTTTCCAGGATCAAGTGTCTCGCCATCGTCTGCGGAGGGTCGGCGACACTATATAGACGAAATATTGTCCTATTCGTATGAAAATCTTAGGATAGACTGCAAAAACCGTATTTTATGTAAATATTTGATGTCTCAATTTTCTTGTTTCATCTTTCTTATTTCTAAAAGGAATGATATTTTTGTTGTTATCGGTAGCGGGTAGCGCTGGGCAATGTTGACAAAAGAGGGTAGTCGTCGATATGGATCAACCTACCCGATGTTATAAAGGCGGTGGTCATTCGACGAAGCGGGAGCATAGTGCTGAACAGCTGAAGAAGTCTGATCTTTTATATCTAACTAAGTGGTCCTTATTTTATGATCTTGTAATAATTGTATAAAGTATTATATTGTGATCAAGTTCATGTTACTAACACTAACCCAAATACAAGTACTCTCAGTGGTGGAGAGTCTATGTTGGTTTTATTTACTATATTTACCTAGCTCGCAATCCTGACATACTGATATTAGCTATAGCTGTAATGATAGAATCACCCCTGAACGATTGTGTTGTTTTGTCTTTTACACTTATGAGTGTACGCTTTTAATTTATCATCGCGACATTTTTAAGTAGTGTTGTCTCTGTCTAGTGAACAACTTATAATTGTTTATAACTTGGACATTTTAATAAATATTTCATTAGTTTTCCACTGTTGCTTATGATTTTTGTAATTGTTTCGAGATTTCTAATAAAAAAAGAATAGTGATATTACGTAGATGGCTAAACGATTTCGCCTACACGAGCTCTACCTATCCCTAACATACGTAATAGCTGTCTTATACCCATAATATCCATTTGGCAGCACCGCAGCCTTTGATGACCACTTGGCAGCCGACATGGCAGCTAAACGTGTCGCTTTCCCGCGTCAGTTCCAGCCGTCATTACCGAGCGACTAACGTTAATGACCGACAAACGAAATTACACTGAAAGGGCTTTGAGTCTCGGATGTCTAATAGTGCCTAGCGGCCAGAGCCGGACTTAGGGACGGTTCACACCAAACGTATATTCAGCCGCCGAAAAGTTGGTGTGTTTAAGTTCCCACTGCATGCGTACGCTGAAAGGCTGACTACTCTTTGAATAAATATAATAAATAGGCTGACTGTGAGCGAACGTAACGTTTGGTGTGTGAACCGTGCCTTAGGGTGAAGCCAGACGAGCGTAATTTTTTGAGTTGTGAGACGCAAAATTTCGGTCGCGTAATTTCTGCTACATTCCGTGTCATACAAAACTCCTGTTTCGTTCACACGACGACACAAAATGAGTCTCTAAAATCCTTCCAAAAAATTACGCTGACTTATTTTACGCGACTCACAGCTCAAAAAATTACGCTCGTTTGGCCTCACCCTTAGGCAGGGCAACTGGGGCTTTAATTCCGGGGCCTTTATTAGAGAGGGCCTCAAAAGGAGCTTCTGAATTTTTAGATAAGGAAAAAAGTGACGCCCTTTCCGACGAACAGAAAATAGTTCACATTCACGAGGTACTTTCTAAAAAACATTTCAACGGGCCCTCCGCTCCTTCGTTTTCAAGGGCCTCCAAACTTTTAAATCCGGCCCTGTTAACGGCCGAACAAAGGGTTTGGATGTCACCTATTCCAGGATGCATTTACCCATTCTGGATGTATTTGCTAGCTTTGTTTTCGAGTTTGCTATTCGCTCTTTGAGGACTGATCAGTGGCAGCGTTTTATTGACTTTTTAGTGTTTAGGGGCCATCCATAAATTACGTCACACGTTAAGGGGGGGGGGGGAGTCGACGATGTGTGACATTGTATGAATTGGGGATGCATGAAAAGAGCCTCCACGAGTGACGATACATCAGTACGTCCGGCGCACCCTGTTCAGTCAGCCTTGCTACCATCCTTGCTGACTGGCTAATCTTTTCACGGCATGAGCTATTCTTGTATAGCTCGTGCCGACACGATAGAAAAAGATTGTATGACAAGAGGTGGGAGGGGTCCTTTCGTGACGTCACATTTGAAAATGTAATATATCTAAGTATTAAATGGAAATAAAACTAATTTCGGAACTGCTGTTTTAATTTAATAATTTCTAGATGTAAAGTTGCAAAATATGTGACGTCACACTAGGGAGGGGGGGAGTCTCATATGACCAGCTGTGATAAGGACGGGCAAAAATATAAATTCAACATTTGCCATGACTGACGGCAGCAGGGACTTGATTCTATAAACGCTAAAACAAAAAAAAAAAATGTGTCGAATGTTTTTTTTTTGTCTTGTGCTGCGCGTTAGCAAAGGAACCGCAAACGCTATTCTAGACTCTCAATTCCAGATTCAGAAGTTATAGGAGTTTCAAATTGCTTATAATATCTTCCCCAAATTCGTCATTAGCTTTTGGGCTGTAATAATAATTACACCTACTACAGGAAACGTTATGCGTCGTTGCCGGGCACATTGGTCTCGGAATATGTATCGCGACAGTGTTCGCATGTCGCAGAAATTGCCATGTGCCCGATACAAGTGCCGTGACATGTCGCGCCATTATGTTCTAGAGTAAAAAGTTTGGGCACATGCATCGCGCCTCGTTCCCAGTGTTCCCTTGTCCCACAAGGGACAAGAATAAAAACCGGCCAAGTGCGAGTCGGATTGGCGCACGAAGGGTTCCGTACCATTATCTATAAAAACGGCAAAAAAATCATGTCTGATGTATGGGAGCCCCCTTAAATATCTATTTTATTCTGTTTTTTAGTATTTGTTGATATAGCGGCAACAGAAACACATCATCTGTGAAAATTTCAACTATCTAATTATCACGGTTCATGAGAATAGCCTGGTGACAGACGGACAGACGGACGGACAGTGGAATCTTAGTAATAGGGTTTTACCCTTTGGGTACGGAACCCTAAAAAAAACAAAATTAAAAAAATGAGCAATATGTTTGTTTAAAGTTAAGACCTTTGTACCTACCATCAAGAATCACACTAATAAATTATTTGATTGATTGATTGTTTGATTATCATGAAAAAACGTGGCGAAGGCGATAATTGCATTAAATGCAACCGTTAATTGTAGAGGAAACCTTAAGCGTTAGTCGAGGTTGCAGGCTAATGTTATAATTACATTAATGATGATTGCTAAAAACTTGGTGAAATTTTGAATAAGAAATACTGAGATTTAGAAACGCTAAAATCGGTGATATTTCTAAATTCTAGTTATGGACTCGTTAGGTACGTCAAATAAATTATTCTTTTCTCGCTGCGGCACAAAAGGCACAAATCATAGGCATGTTGACAGCATCAATAAATTGCAAATCTAATTAGTCCGCCAGTTAGAGTTTTGAAAAATAATGGACACGTATTTTTTGTTTTGTTTAATCTATGAATATTTGGAACGATAAAACGCATCAAAACTCGAGAGTGGGGGGCTTGTGACGTCAGAAGCAAGTAAAAACGTTTTGCCAATTGTAAAAGTGTCGTATCTTCGTCAATTTTGGTTTACGTAACAAAAGAAAAAATACGGCTCAAATATTTTATGATAATTTAACTGACGGACTAATTATATTTTTTCAGTCAAATACCCTATCATGTTTTATATAGTTCATGCCGTGGTCAAAAGATTTGCCATTTAGCAAGGTTGATAGCGGGGCTGACTGCCCGGTTTAGTAAGTTAAGTAAAGCATCATCATCATCTTCCTGCCCTTATCCCACACAGATGAGGCCAGCACAACATGTATTCCTCTTCCATTCTCCTCTATCAGCCGTCGCCTCAGTACTTACTCCTTTCTTACCCATATCGCACCTTCAGTGCAAAAAAGTCAGAAGTCGTGTTGCTTTGAATTTTAGTTATTATTTTGGTTGGAAAGTGGTAGTAAAACTATGTATGCTGTGATTGTGTGAAAGATGATAGATCATGTTTCAGACAGTCCATCCATCTTTTCTTTGGCCTACCTCTACTTACATAACCATTCATGTTTAACTCTTCTGGTAACATGACTTTCTTCCCTCCGCGTAACATGTCCGTATGACGCTAATCAATAACTCCACAGAAAATAGTTAAGTAAAGCATACATTTTCTAAACCTGTCTCTTTTGCTGTATCTACAGACTAGAGAAAGCTATGACAATACGTAGGAAAGACCTTTGATTTCACACTGACAATAGCTCGTGTCATACTGCAAAGTTATTAGGAATTCCATTTATGGCACTGCAATCGCAATACCAGTAGTCTTTGACGTTCTAATTTCAAATGTGACATTTGCAAATGACATTACTTCTAATGTCAAATGATAGAGATTATGTCTATGATCTAAGTGACACGGAATTAGTGCAATTGTATATTTTATTAGAATCTATTCAAGTGTAAATATAAATGGAGCAGATGCTTTAGATTGCAGTCAATAACTATATTTTCTCTTAAATGAGCCATAACGCTCGTGTCATTTAATGATTTAGAGATCGCTCTGATTCATTAGATAAAGACGCGGTTAATATAGCAAGTAATTTGACGTTTCTAATAAGAAACCCTAATGCGACCACCAGATTTACGTTGTAAACTTCACAAATAAGTATGTTTTTTTGTTTTCTTTTGTCTATGTCATCATCAACAAAATTTTGCAAGATACATATAGGTAAAAAAGGTTTCTTCCAAAAAAAAAACTGAAAGAGTGAAATAATTACCATAATTAACTATTATAAAATTAACAGTTTTAGAAATCGGTGCTAATCCACGCTGAACCAAATTGAAGGCACCGCTTCTGAAACTATTAATTTTATAACATAGTAATTGTATTACTCTTAAATATTTTTTTGTTTGTATTTCTTATTTTTAAAGTAATTTTATTTTTCTATTTGGTTTGGCATAAACAGTACATAAACATGTGATTAAAGCAATTGCAGTCGTTTTGCTGTAATCCATTGAAGAGTTCCATTGTTTATCTCCGAAGGTCTTCATCAGATCTTTACCAAAATGGAACCACTTCGGGAGAATATTCTTTCGAACAAAAGAAGCAATCATTAAAATCGGTTCACAATTGGCGACGATATCGCTGAACAAATAGGTACACCAATGACAACAAAAAATAAACACTTCGAATTAGAGCCCAAATACAAGTCCGACACTTGCCTCCGATAGTCTGATCAGACTATCTGAAGGCCTCCGCGTCATACATTTGTTTGAATATGAATTACACGTACGATCAGACTATCGGATCGGATGTCGGAATCGTAAGCATCGCCCGGGCGTCGTCGTCGTCCAGAAAAAATCGGACACGAGAATCGTACGTGTATTTCATGAATCCGATCAGATAGTCAGATCCGGCTCCCGGAAGCAACTATCGGACGTGTATTTTGACCCTTAAGAACACCCTCCATTTTAGGAAATCGATTAAAAAGAGGTTCATATTACCCATAACCATCGCATTAGGCAGGTCAAATGTACTCATAGCATGCAAGTGATAGCAAAATTCACGACGCCCGCATATCCAGCGCTTTTTATATTTTACAGAAATCTACAACAATCCTTTGGTACACGTGTCATTACTTTCGTGCCCTTTCCATAGTTTTGTATAACTTGTGCTAGAACAGAACCAAGTTGCTAGTGAGGGACTGTTTATCTTTCTGACTATAATTACCATGGAAGTCAACATCGAAGGAAGTTGACAACTTTAACTAGAAGGATACGAGATAGTTTGTGTACTTTCCTTACTTATTGTAAAGTGACCCGTAAGCCTTAGTAAGCATTTATCTATGTATGTGTATTAAATATTCTAGTTTAATATCTAGACTATAATAAATAAATAAGCCACATTTTAGCAAGGAAATGTTTAGAAATAAGCTACATGTTTGATTCAAACAGGGATTCAACACAGTATTATAAACCTTAAGAGCTATTACGCACTGCATCCGATCCGCATCCGTGAAAATACGTTCCGAAGTAGCCATAGAACTATTTGTATGGTAGTTTACGCACTACATCCGGCATCCGTCATCCGATTTCTATCCGTAATCCGTGAGTCTCCAATTCGGAACCAATATTGACGGACCGAAGTAGCCGTAGTAATGTTTGTATGAACGCTTTCGCACTACCTCGGATTCAAATCGGACGCCAAATGGATATGCCAAAGATGGCTCCTGAATTGTTTGAATTTGGATCAGAGATCGGAATAGTGCGTAAGCAACATCCGAATTCGGTCCGAGATTTTTACTCTAGATCGGTATTTTCACGGATTCGGGTCGGATGCAGTGCGTAAAGCAATATCCGAGTTTGTTCCGAGTTTTTTATATCCGTATTTTCACGGATTCGGATCGGATGAAGTGCGTAATCGCTCTAACGGTCAATCTCTATTGAGAAGAAGATGAGTTGAATATCTACTTGAACAATTAATGGTTCAAATGATATTTGTGCCTTGGTGGGCCACTTTTGTTTAATGTTAGTTGCTATAGAGTACAAGTTAATTGATTGACAGGTAATTCACTTTCAACTATAATTCCGCCAATTTACTGTTATTTATGTTTGCTGTCCGGATTTACCTATAAAACACTTTCCTTTTAGATTTATTAGCAGTCCACTGCTGAATAAACTTCTTCCCTAATTGGAATTTGGGATGACTCTACTGCATCTTTTAAATTATTGAACGTGATAGAGCAGTGTGTTGGCATAATTCGTTGTTCAAACATTTCAGTTATTAAACAATAACTAATTAAACATCAAAATCATCGCTATTATGAACATCCGAGTACGAAGCGTACAAAACGGCTGTCTTTTGTTTATTTAAATTTCCAACATCTAAAGTGTATTCCTTTGCGTTTATTATCTTGCTTTTAAGACTCCCCATTCTCTCCGTTTATCTTCGAACCCTACAACCTACAATAGAAAGAATTTTATGCGATTCGCGAAAAATTATATCTCGTCCTACGTTTTAGTTTTTAAGACACTAATGGGTAAAATCTGCAACACTTGTGCTTGTTTCGGTTTCTGTAATAAAAAAGGACGGTGATAGTTTACTTGCGTATTTTAATTTTACATGCTTGTGTGGTGATTGATCACTTTAAACTCAGAAATTATGGGTTTGTGCAATATTAGTTACGAGCAAAAGATGAATGTTGATCTCTGCAGATAAGGAATATAATTATTGATTCTAAAAATATTTTTTGATTGTTATTAATATATTATCTTTACATTATTGTATGACCAAAATGGGCTGATTGATGTCTCTACCATTATTATATACAGTGGTGGACATATAATTAGAAACACCAAGCGTGACTCTTATTTTTGGTACAATTTAACTTGATAATTAATGTTTTACGTAACATAGAGGGCTTATACCTATTTATCTATAATGTATCCTCATCATGAAGTGTAATTATGTCAGTTTTGGAAATATCATACAACCGTTTATGTAAAAATTGGTATAATTTATAAAATAAAATGAAGCAGCACAACGTACTAAGGTGGACAACTAATTAGAAACAGAAAAAAAAACATTAGCATAAATATGAACAAAATTAACGAAACAATAAATAATGAAGTTAAATGGTATACACGTTTTATAATAAACAATTAACGTTTGTTTGGGAAGCCTCTGCTATCGATTACAGCTCTACAATGACGTGGCATTGATTCTATCAATGTTTCATACATTTCCAGGGAATTTTCCACCAAGCTTCTACAAATGCGTCTTAAAGTTGTTGTAGTATGATACTAGTAGTAGTACGATATTAGTGATATGTTTATTGGACAATGTTTTACTTACAGTGTACCACAAATTTAGATTTGATTCAAATCCGGACTATTTGCAGACCACTCTAACACTGACACTAATTAGTGTCTTAGAAATGCTGTAACGCTGATTCATTGGTTTTGATTATTGTAGTGTCAGTGTTAGAGTGGTCTGCAAATAGTGCGGATTAGAATCAAATCTAAATTTGTGGTATATTATAAAGAAAACATTGTCCAATAAACATATCACTAATACCGTTCTACTACTAGTATCATACTACAACAACTTTAAGACACATTTGTAGAAGCTTGGAGAAATATTCCCTGGAAATGTATGAAACATTGATAGAATCAATGCCACGTCATTGTAGAGCTGTAATCGATAGCAGAGGCTTCCCAAACAAACGTTAATTGTTTATTATAAAACGTTTATACCATTTAACTTCATTATTTATTGTTTCGTTAACTTTGTTCATATTTATGCTAATGTTTTTTTTCTGTTTCTAATTAGTTGTCCATCTTAGTACGTTGTGCTGCTTCATTTTATTTTATAAAGTATACCAATTTTTACATAAACGGTTGTATGATATTTCCAAAACTGATATAATTATACTTCATGATGAGGATACATTATAGATAAATAGGTATAAGCCCTCTATGATACGTAAATCATTAATTATCAAGTTAAATTTTACCAAAAATAAGAGTCACACTTGGTGTTTCTAATTATATGTCCACCACTGTATGTATACAACTATAACAACTCAATCAGAAACAATAAAGATTACTTTACTTTACTCAAACAAAAACTTTTTCATGAAATTCAAGAAGTGACTGACACTTTTAATTCTTTTTTAGGGACCACCCTAATTAGGTAGGTACTTCTTGTTTTTAAACCCTTTAGTTAGTAATAAAAAACGTTAAACAAAGCTTTAGTAACTAAAACATAGTATCAAGATAAAATATTATTGTCAGCACCTGGATTGATTATCCCAAATACCATCACCTTATAATTGATTAGATTCATATTTGTTTTTTTTTAAATGACCTGGTGATCTCCATTGAACATAAATCAAAGTTTTGGCTATCAAGTCTAGAATTTATAAGTATTTACAGAATTTTAAATAATACAGAACCTTGAAAGTTTTATGAAGTGAAATCATGCGATAAATAATATATGAATCTCCCACGTGGAAAATATTACCTCATAAAAAAGATCCTTCTTACAATATATTCATTGATAGTGTGCCAGCAGATTCTAGAGCTCGCTTTCATTGTGATAAAATTCATCACGTGCATTGAGATGCAGAATATTCTCTTTGTATTAGGCAACTGTAGGATCAATTTTGATTGCACATACTCCTACATCCATTCCGTTCTCTGTACAGTCAGTCGTTGTTTATTTTGCCAAAGATACTTTATTTAATAGCTCATCTCTATCTTGTTTCGTGAATTGAATTAATAAACTTATTACTTAAGCCCGTGGAACTTAAGCAAGATAAAACGAACTTGTCAAAACTATTCCGGTGCAGCGGCCATTTATGAGTAGCTGCCAACTTTTAATTTACAACTTTGTATAATTTATGAAGCACTCCGCTGGCACGCTGGCTTTTTTCTTCGTATTCCAGTAACTTAAATAATAAATGTTTGATGAAAGATGGATTGAGTTCCTTAATAAAGTTACAACTTATCAAGTAACTTTTTACAACATTAAAGTCGATTTGAAGAGTTTGAAACTGAATTATTTTTTTCCCAGGTTCTCGTTTATATGCTTCTATATTCGACCGTGTCAAATACAAGTGGTGCTCCAAACACGTCAGGTAGAGGCGCTTCGCTTTGAACTTTTTCTTTTTCAATAACAGATTTGGCGCCTCCGAAACCGGTTCTTTCACTTTCCATAGCTGCATGTCCATCGAGCGATGCAGACAAGCGAATCATCTCAACGAATGAGTCAGAACGATCAATTTTTTGGGTGCTTTCTCCCCACACCTGCCCGAAAGGGGCACGGATCACGGATACGAACACTTTCCACTGGGGGGAAATGGGAGCAGCGTTTTGCATGGCCTTGATTCGAGAAGGCGAGCGGCGGTGCCGCTTCGCGCCGCCACCACGCGATCAGTCTTTGTCGGACGTTCGTACACAGTATACGCGTCGAGCGAAACTTAGTTCGGCGAGAGCGATCGACGCGAGTGTCACACCAGTGCTACAAGTGACCAAACAAAGTGAACGCAGTGATTTAACTATTCGGAGGATACCACGAGCAAATCTGGAGCGATACGTTAATTTCAGGAGGTGTGTTTCATTCAGTTTTACCGTTTATTAGTTTCCCGCGACTAGAATGTTTATGTTTGTTTTGTGAATGAGCGTCGCGTTCATTGAGGTTTTGGATGATATTTTTATGACTCCGCAGGGTTTCTCGTGGATATTTGTTAGTAGCGAAGCAGTCCACGCGAATCGCAAAAAATGTGAAAGTAATTTGACGAGTGGCTCGCGTAAGATAGTGTGCGGCGTCTTTATCATGATGTAGTCACGCTTGTCTGCTACTCGCTTATTTACTGTTTCGCAATGAAAATTAATTTTCGACTTCTCCTGTTGTAGTTTTTGCGAGTGCCATAAATTGTCGGTGAAAATAGTTTTCTTTTGTTCGCGTTCTCAACTTTATTTTCTGTTAATGTCTTTGCATGTCAACTAAATACCTTGGCTTGATAAAGATATTAACTTGAATTATTCATGGCATTAATCATTTAGGGAAATTTATGATAACGAACGACCTTCGCTTGGGAAATGCTCAGCTGCTGTGAATTATAGAAAAGTTAATTAAGTAGATACGATAAATCCCATCGTAATGCTTAAAGAACTTGATCGATCGCCAGGATTTATTAAAGTAGGTCTCTTGAGAATAGAGATACTAAGTAAAATATTGGTAATAAATAATGGATAAACTAAAAGAGAAATAATTATGAAATCAGTAATTTGGAGGTCCGAAGTTCTTCCGTAGACAGGCATGTTTTATTAGTGGCTGGAGTGAAGCCACATTGTGGGGCTTGTAATCATGTAGATCGCCCAAATACAGCCGCACCGGAAGAGTTGCATATTGTTCGACGCAATAGATGCTGTATCTGTATAAGATAGAATATGACTTTATTCATGATGTATATTCTATACTCCTAATACCTATTACAAAAATGTTTGAACTTTTGTAGTCCAAAACTGTCATATTATTATGACTTTTCTTAAGTCAAGTTTTATGTTAAAAGAACTTTGAAAGACTTTTCTGTTTGTAAAATTGACTGCTAAGGCCTGTGTATCTATTACAGTTATTGATGAGATAGTTTGTCGAAACACTTTAAAATTATTCTTTTATGCGTTAATATTGTCGCTAAAATTATGGAAGAAGAATCATACAATTACAACATTGTAAATATTACTGCATAAACTGAGTTTTCCTTTTCCAATAAGAATCTAAGAGCAATGAAAACGTTGTTAACAAAATCAACATCCTAGGATTGCAAACTGATGCTACAATACAGGCGGATGTTACTGCTAATACAGCGATACTCATATTGATAAAACGACACATTACAATGAAATTGGTTCATAAATAAATAATACGACAATCGCAACGATTCTAAGAAAATGGATGAAGATAATCAAAAAGTTCTTACGCCATCTCAGAGAATATAATCATTTGAATTTTACCTACAGCATTTTCGATTATGACCTGCCCTGCTATATAGAAGAGAAAAGTCAAGCCTTTTTAAAAAAATATTTGTCATTCAGCAAAAAAAGTGCTGCAGCAGCTTTTTGCCTTTTTATTCAGCGATTCCATGAACGTAAAACTAACCAATATGCAAATGAATCTAAAAATAGTCGGAGCTTTTGAGAAGATTTGGTTTTATTTTGTAAAACCAAAACATATATACATATTTTACTATGCTGACATATGCTGATGATATTTTTAGTAAAATGACGCAGTAAACTCGAAACTCTGAATGCAGAATTCTGACGAACATTAGAATGAAATAACCTCGGAGTTTTAAATAACAATGTAATGACTATATTTTTAAACTTGAAACATAAAGAAACACATTGTAGGTTTACATAATAAACAACACCAAACGTAAATGAAACTGTAATAGCTTCTCAGGAGAAAATATTAGACAATATACGAACAAATTAAATTATGAATCCTCTTTGTTTTGGTTGAACATGTGCGGCAGAATAATAAATGGCTTTGCTATTACATTACAGACTATGTGGGACAAATAAAATAGGGCCAGAGCTAATAGAGATTGTTCGTAATTGGGTTTTATCAAAATTGTATGTGAAGCTCTGAATACAGTGACATAATTTTGTATACATAGATTTTCCCGTAATATTTATTGTGTGGTGTATACCTAGTTAACGCACCGTCTTATAATAATGACACATTATGAGCATCAAAATCCAATTTTAATTACTCCTTAAAGATCAAACTGTAATAAGGTAAAGATAATCGTCATAATCATAATGTAACCGAAAGCAGTGACTTGACAGTCGGAAAAAATTACAATAACCCAGTTGACTAAGTTTCATTACCGTGCAATGCTGCTTACAAAATATAAGCTGAACCGAGTCTAGAACCGTCCGATCAAATTATCGCAATAGCTAATTACTTTATAACGTACACTACGTCGGCATGAGAATATTGTAAACACGGCCAACCGCTGCTAATTGCCTAGCCCTAATTGGAAGAATCCATTTTAGCGAGGAATTTCTACTAAAATGGTAATCTCATTCTTTTTATATCGGTAATCTGGGTTTAATTGGCGATGTTATTGCCAGCTATAATTAAAGAATTCCATTTACTTTTCCATAGTAGGTCTTGTAAAGATTTTGGAACGGGTCAAGTTCGATTTATAACTTCATTTTCATTCTTCATTTCATATTTAACTTTCAAGAAATCTCCACTGGTTTACTAATTTGTAAATTGTTCAATGCTTGGTACGCAACTTAAACTTAAACAATTGTAGAAGCTAGATTATGTAGATCAACTATGGCACTTACAATATAGATAGGTAACACAAAGTCTACACAAAGCTTAAGCATTTGTCAGCAACATGCAAATACCACCATAAGACGATATTCAAACCAGGAAACCAGGGTAAGGTTGTAACTAACCTACATTATTAGCCAAACAAAACTTGCTGTCGTGTTCTGTGACCCCGTGCGTGTGCTCTATGGTTCTGTTCTACCAGGGTATCAGGGACATCGAAATTAACGTTGACAGTTGGCAAACAATCCACAGTCAGTATGCTAATGTAATTTAAACTCGAGACTTGAGAAAAAAGGTCAACAATTTTAATTGTAAAATTTTAGAGATTTTTACTAATTCGATGTTAAACAGCGTGAAAATGGGCGCAAAAAAGTTTTTTTTAAGAAGAGTGTTATATGTATAATGCACTATATTTATAAATGATTATGTTTTTTCTTTTTCTTTTTAAAATGACGCGTTCGTTGGTCTATTGAAAACTTTGAAACGGATAAAATGTATACACTTGAAAATGAATTAATACAGTACGAAGCTTTGGTCATATCATATAATCAAAGGTACGAAGTATATCTATAGTATTCGTAACATCTCCATTTCTTTATTATTTTCTATCTCCTTTAAGTGCGAGATAATCTCAAATTGACATAGAATAATTTATGAAGGCAAATACTAATATAAAAATATTTTTCTCCGTGTCATGTCGAATTAATGTTATTTGATGGGATTGGTAGATTGACCATGGAGAAAAAGTTATGTTATCAAGTATCAGCAAACGAAGAAATTTATCTCTTATTTGTAAAAACAGAAGGCGGCTTTTTAAGGATTATCATGGGAGACACAGCGTGTTGCTTCCCAAACTGTTTGCGAAGCAACGGAAATAAAACAATCAATTCCTCATCAATTCTCTTGACGGCAGTTTTCTTTCCTGAGAATTTCTCTTTTGTAATACTAAACTTTCTACATAACTTCATAACGATCTGATGATTTATCATTTGCTTCTCGACTTGGCACTGGTATTTAATTACTAAGTGAAGTTGTGGTAGTCACATACTCTTCAGGCTCCCGTGGTACTCGGAAACGACATCATTGTCATCATCATGAACTTTGTTTTCTTGTGTAAGCTGTATCTGCGCTATACTCAATCGATCGAGATGAAACATACCATAGTTAGGTTTTAGCTAACACTATTACCTATAAGTACATCGGTGAAAGTCCCATCTGAGCCATTCTCGAGATGCAGCAACAAACATTTATAGACAAAAATTCCTAAAATGGTAAATTCTTGTTTTGATGCGGATTTCTAGAGCCCCTAATGAGTTTGTGGATATCTTCTAAATAAAGACTTTGTGCCCTCTACAGTTTTATTATAGTAAGTAGATGTAGATGATTACCATTTTAGCGGACGAAATACGCAATCCAACAAAACATTTTTAACACAACAAGATTCATATCTGTCTGACGGACAGTATCACTGGTACAAAGGCATTGTTGACTTTGTTTTTCGTATGAATCCGTGTTTTTCTTTCTTCTGTTGGCTGTGTGAAAAGGGTATAACAATGGCGCCGCGAGCGCACATCCCTTTTTTAGCTCAGGTGTTCTTGAAACGTAGGAATCGTAAGCTTGTTTTTTTTGTAGCTTCTTCTGCTATTTTAAGATTTCCTTGTTAGGGTTCTTCTTTGTCTATTCTTTTATGGAAAGATATGGTTCTGGAATGAGTGAATTTTAAATATGTACCGTAAAATTTAAATCCTTGTCTGCCTAGCTTTTTTCCTACAATGTTGGGATCGGCTTCCAGTTGACTCAGATGCGGCTGATTGAATATCCGTATTTTATCAAGTATTGTATTCTGCAAAATAAACTAAGAGAGCTTTTATATTTCCTGTATAGTTTCTAAATTAGCAGTATTCACGGAGTTGAATTTAATAAACCTGAACAATTTTCATTTTATTCATGCATTGGAGATCTCGTTTCAACGTAATACAAAAAACGTTCGCAGGTTTTTCCGATTTAAATGTCTATTTTCTGAAAAGAGGAATAAGCTAAAAATATCAGGTAAGTACAATACGCAAGGGTTGTTCACAAAATGCGCCGAATGGGGTGAAAAGTGCTCCGTCAGAGGTCTGAGGTATCTACATTGTGGATAGAAATAACATTTTTGGTTGATTTACCATTTCTTACTTATACGATATTTGCGTAAACCGTTGAAGATTTGACATAGGTAGTAAAGATTGTTTAAGTGACGTACCTTCTGTTATCTATGATACTTATGGTGATATTACACGGTTCACTTCTGCCTTTCAATTTGGATGAAGCAACCAAATTGAACCATGTAGACTTAAAAGTGAATCATTCAATCAATACCATTGATCAATAGCATATGCTTTCATTTTTGCATCTTTCAATCAAAGTGAATCAATTTGGTTGAACCGTGTAATATCACCATTAGATGATTCTGAGTTTTTCTGATATGTTCCTCTTTTGACACTGTATCAAATTCTCTTTACATAAACAGAAACAGAGCATGCTTTCGTTGTTCTATCTTTGTTAGCAGGGATTCTACGGAATGTTATAAGAATGCTCGCTCGCTTGATGAAAACGGCGCATGAGCGTGTGAACAGTTGCGTGTTCTAGCGGCTCGATTTATACGAATTCTAGTTCTATTGTTCTCGTTCGTTGTTTGTCAAGTGTAAATGGTGATAGCATATTTGATGTTTACACTAAAATATTAATGCTCTTGCTCTGGTTCTATGTTCGTTTGGTCTACCTTTAGATGTAAATATTAACTATTTGATGTTCTATCCATAGTGTATCAAATCTCTGATAGTTAAACCATTACGATTCTTTCCTTCAGCGAATTACAATTTGAAAAGAAGACTCACTAATATAATACAAGAAACAAAAATAAACTCGCACTGCGAAAACCTAGAACAAATTAATTACGAAAAAAATATCAAAAGATTTGAGGGAGCTAAATTGCACTTTTTGCACAAAATATAATACTTAAGTGTATAATGATTCTAATGTTTCTTTTATAACGTAATGTTTAAATGTATGTTTCACTTTATAAGTAAACCTGGAAAAGTTCTTTTGGAAAAATAAATTCTTGAAACCGAATTATTTCATGTTTCAAAAACTGTTTTCCTCTCCAAATTAACTCAAGGTTTTTTTGCAAAACGCATAACTAATTGTTTTGTTAATGAAAAAGAGCAAAAACTTAGAGAAAACAGCGTTTTCTTTTTGTGACGCGAGAATATAACAATGTAAATTAATAATTTGGCTGCAAGCAAATATTAAGTATGTTTGCTAGGGATCATTTTAATTGAAACAATCGATCGTAATTCGGCGTAAAACTGCGGTGGGTAATATAACTCGTGTTACTTGTATAGTTGTATTGAATATCAAGTGTTCGCAATGTAAGGGCAATTTCAGTTTATCATACACAGAACACTGTTTAGGTACGGACGCAATCAATTGGAGTTTCTTGCCGGTACTTCACCATAGAACCTACCTTTTGGAACCATGCCCCTAGTTTCGACGTTTTAAAAGTGCCTAAAATCTCAACATCAATAATGACAGTTGATGTGTCAAAAACAATATTCATTGCGTGGTACATAGTTGTGGAGAAGTCGGATTGTTAATACATACGTTGCTACGGAAAATGTTGACCCGTCAAAATCAAAGCGATAGCGATTACGAGTGTGTTGCGCAGTTAGAATGGTCTGGTCTATTTGAATTAAAAAAAACTTTGAGTTGGACTATGAATTTGTATATTTTCCATTAATTAAATAATTTAGATAAACCTGCAGACAGCGTGGCGCGGCGGATTATCAAAGAAAACGCTTATTTATAAAGGTATAGGTACCGATACCAAAATATACCGTTTCGCATTTTCAGACTCTACTTTTCAGTACCGTAACATATTTAAGTACGATAATATTCTGGTAACCAATATTTTGTCCTGACATCATGTCATAGACATGACGTCAGCACAAAATATTGGTTACATCACATCATCAAGATAAGTACCTTCAAAACACGGTTTTGAAGGTACTTATCTTGATTTTCGGGTTAGTCAGTCTTGTGTATACCTACTTATCTTGGTACGTAGTTATTTATCAAGCTGTGCGTTTAAAACAAACGATCAGCATAACAATGCGGCGTAAACCCATTGTGGTCCCAGTTTGGTCGCGTGGGACGCTCCTCGCCGCCATGTTGAAACCCTGCCAGAATCTATAACATCATTGTTTAAGTAAGTGCTTATTAAAAGTCGACGCAACTCGTGTGGCGTAAGCGACGACATCTATGCACACAGCGCTGTGTTCCAAGTTCAAACCAACTGTCAAAAAATGTTCGAAATTTGAATTTAGTGGCTATGGAATGTGCATTGCACGGCTAGGACACTTGTTGGGCGTACCTAAACTAAATGAGTTTGAATATCATGATGCGTATTACATCCTCCTTGAATTTGATTTATTTAATAACATAAAATCACGCCTATAATATTCCCTGAAGGATTGGGCAGGGGTGTAAAGTACACCCTCATTTCGCCGTTATGTTTAAATCCCATGTAACCGGCAATCGGGGACAAACCCAGATTCAGAGCTGCTACTGAGAAATTTCACACGGAAAAACCCAATAACAGTTTGCCCGACCTGGGGATCGTACCTAGGACCACACACTCAATAGTCGCGCTTGTTTTTACAAAACCAACGCGGCAGTCAGCCATTTTCGAATATGTATCCTTTTCATGACATGCTTGTTATTAATCTTACACAGGTGGTTATTGAAGGCTGAATACGATACGGTTTTTTTATTATTTGTTGCTTACTATAGTGCTCGCGGGTGGGTTTATCAGCATTATTTATATCCATTGTTCATAGCTATTGTTTGAGATATCGTGAATTAAAAACGTAAAAACGATGTATGTGAGCAGAAATTGAACAGCTCAAGAGAATGAATACATACCTTATAATAACTCAATTAATCAATGTTTTTAATCTTTCGCGATCTGTACACATTATAAAAATACAGATTCGGGTCTAATCGCGTAGAGAATTGAAAAGGCACAAAAACTTTTTTTTATCCCGATGTTTCGACCGAATTACACCGGCCATGGTCACGGGTAGACTGAAGTGGCGGAACGGTTGTCATCTTCGTGAAGCAAGGGTATCTTCATCTACCCTCACTTGATCTTGATTTTTATTAATATTATCGTTGGTACTTCGACACACCACCATCCCATGATATTGTTAGTTTGTATCCCGGTGTACTTCTCAATCTCAATCGCTTCGCTTAATCAAAATAAGGCCTAAAATCTTTTATCTAGGGTTCAAAGTATAATGTATCACAAACAGCTAAAAAGCCTGCAAGCCGTTCTAAATAATACATACAATACATACGAATAAACCTTTTCTTGGTTGGAAGCACCTCTTGTGACACAAAGGCTCGCCTCTGTGACGTCACAGTGACAGGGCAGCACACAAGATGCTCCCTCTCTTAGATATGTGTGAGTATAGAGATATCACACTGGCACACTGTGTATACGAAACTTTAGCCCGCGTAGAATGAAATAAATATATTTTTAAAGATAGAACTAATGCTTCTATTAATAATGTACAATAATTTAGTATTATTTTTTAGAAAGTATAAAAAGAATAGAGAAAAAAATTTTTTTTTTTTTTTCTATTGGACTGCAGTAGGTCGTCCTAGGGACGGTTTCTACGTAACCGGGCAGTTATTGGCGAGACCTGAAGGGTCTCCAGCCAACACAGAAAAAAATAGAGTTAGAGAGATATACAAGGTTAGTCAGAAAGGGGGTACTAATCCGAAAGCCACTTATAGTATCACTGAAGACTGTTTTATAGCATGTGTTAAAAAAATTAAATTCGTATGTTTTTATTTCCATACAAAAGTAAATAAATATTATTTATTTCAAAAACTCCGCAACCCTAATTTTGTTATAAGCCTATCGGTTCGGTGCGGCGCGGGCGGTAAAATACAAAGCGCCAGCTGTACCTACGTACCTACGACTGCCGCCGAAATCGTAGGTTACTATGATACTGTGTATGTGTGCGTGTAGCGGAAGTTTTTGAACATAATTATGATTATTACCTAGAAACTTACCATTTCTGATGTCGACGCTTTCTCTGCCAACGAGAATGTCACACACGTGTCGTCTTAATTTTAAATTGAAACACAAGAAACACTTTTGGTCATTAATGTTTTATGTAAGTACGTAGGTACCTAACCTACCTACGCATGGATGTATCCCCCGTATCACCACGGACACTACAAGAAGGGTTCAATTCCGAATGGAACAAGCACTTTCGGTTGTTAGTTTTATGAACTTACGTTACCTACAAATGAATCTATCACCACGGACACTACGAAAAGTGTTCATTTCCAATTGGAACACAAGAAGCACTCTTGGTTATCACAAACAAAATAGGATCAATCTGCCGCCCTTATCGCGTGATACACAAAGACGCGTGGCGATGTAGGTACCTACGGACGGATGCGATCGCATTACGTAACATCTATCTGCGGATTGTCTTTCATGCTCTCAAACGCAGATGTTACTCTTTACCCCATCTTGTTTTCATTGCTGTAGTCCGCAGCGTAACCCATACACTTCACGTGACCCCACAATAAGTCCAGCGGAATCAGGTCTGGTGAGCGAGGAGGCCAGGCTACAGGAACGCCACGTCCGATCTACATGGGGAACTGCTGATCCCAGTACGCTCTAGGGCTGCGAGCGAAAAGAAGCGAAGCGCCGGCGCCGCGCCGCTGTACTAGCTGGATCAGAACACAATCCTCAAATACTAGACCGAAAACCTTTGCCGGACAATTCATGGCCTGTTGAGAGCACGGCATCACAACTATCGTTACACATCACCATGTTATAACACTCCTCATTTGGTACTCCGTCAACCTCCGTGTAAAAACAACAAAAATTAAAACACGACTCGCGTAAACAATCAAAATTATCGACTGTATTCCGGGAAGTGTTGCAAGCGACTAAGAAAACTTACCTACAATAATACGAGTAGTATCGGATAAAATGTTTAGGCTATAACACTTTTAGAGATGTGCAACGTTATCCCAAAAACTTAATCCCGCGATATTCCGGAGAATTTGACAATGGATTCAAATTCAATAACTTTTTTTAAATTCCTTAAATTTTGTGTCTTTCTGTCACGGGGATCTATCACTACATCATAATAATATGGGATTCGAACACACATTTAAAGCCTAAGATCTTAGGTTAGCAATAGCATGCTGAAAAAACTGATTTATTTTAAGTTTAAGAGGATGGAACTTTAAATGCTCGCAAAGTTTTTATCAAAAAGGAAAATAACTTATGAAATACGGTCAATTACGGAAATCGATAAATCTATCTCGTCGAGTTCATGCGCTTTCAAAAGATAGTGCATAGGTACATTTCTTAGTACCTACACACACGTTTATTACGTACGATAATAATCATTAATTTGTTAGCCTTACTAAATGACTGACAGACAGGTCTACGTACGTAACATGTACGCATTCCCAAAAAAAATTATAAAATTGAGTTTTGCACAACACTAAAGCGGCAAGCGGCCGGAACAAAGAGTCTAGTTGAATTTGCCGCTGGCGCCGCGGCGTCTCTTTGTCGGCGTTACAGACCACGTATTGCAGAAGCGACATCGTGCGGTAAGATTATTGGTCAATTTTGAAGGTTTGTTTTGTTCGGATTGTTTGTGATATTAACTTACTTATTGTACTGGCTGCTGATGCATCGGAATAGTTGTTAATGTAGAATAGAGCATAATAATAATTACGTGCTTTTGTGATCCAAGCCTTTGATAGACAAGTTGACGGTTCTTCATCTGTTATTACAGATATTCTAAGTAAGTAGGTACAGGGAACCTTAATTTCAGGTTAGTCAGTTGTTAATAATAATAGGCCGATAAAATATTAGTCTAACAGCGCTAACACAAAACACTGAGATGCAGAGCATTATTAGGTACAATACTATTGCGAACTGTCGTGTCTGCGCAATTTTTTTGTTCGTTTAAATTGCAACTTTGTAAGGTAATCTTACAAAGTTGCAATTGCGAAGGGAAAAGTCGGCCATTTTTATTTGTACCTATACTGTTTCGTGACCCGAAATATGACCTAAGATGTAAACACAGCTGATGATAGGGTTGTTGTAGCGTATTTTTAGTGAAATCTTTGAACAGCTATTTCTCTAAATTAATTGATTTTTGGGGAAAGTTGTAGAACAAAAGTTGTCCATTATTGTGGGTACTTTAACACCCTTTCGGATTAGTACCCCCTTTCTGACTAACCTTGTATATAGAGAGTAGAGTCCTTGTCACGCGAAACGGATATTGTACTGAGTGATGTCAAGTCACCATGAAGTTTTAAAGTATGACGTCATATGGTAGTAGTAGTCTACCTATATCTTACTCCTTACAGTCGGTCAACGTAGAACATTGTCGTAGAGCAATCGTGCGAGGGGTTGCGGGGTGAAGGAGCGGAGGTTATGTCCCGAGTAGCCATACTGCGTACTTGGGACATAACCTCCGCCCCAACATAATTTTGACATTTCATAGGACCTGTCAAATGTATGGGCGTTGACCCACTTTATGTAGTAAGTAGGTACACTGTGGTAGTGGTATTGTCTCTGTCTTGTGATTTTTTTTAAAATCATTTATTACTTGAGCATTTTTTTAAATATTTTATTGGTTTTTCACTGTTGTTGTTATTTTAAAAATAGTTTCGAGATTTCTATTAAAATAATGGTAGACCTTTAAATGATTTATTGTACACCATAACAATAGCAAAAAACAGAAACAATTCAAAACATACAATGGCGGTCTTATCGCTAATACCGATAACTTCCAGACAAACTTTGGATATACTGGGAATACGGATAGATCATGGAGGCCGTCCTTAGTGTTTTAATTTACATTTATTAAAAAATAAATAAATACTAAAAATAAATAGTTCTTAGATTAGAAACGGATTGAACCGCCAAAATCTTAATTTCATTCATTTTAAATAGATCTACGGTTTTTGTAAGGCTGATGAATTTAATCTGTTGTAAAATCGAATGTGATTGGTCACACAATATACTGACAACCAATCACAGCACTTAACTTGAGATTTGACAGATTATTAATTACATTTTGAGGCATTCCATTTAGCGCCCCAATTTGAAGAACACCAATTCAAATCACATTAATAGTACCTATTCATATTGGTGTAATTCGAATACGTACGCTAAATGCTGCTAAATGTAATGCCTTTCAGAAATAGGGCGTAAGTATTTCAGTCTCCTTTGAGTTCACGTGTTTCTTTTTACAAGCTTTTATTTAACTTGCAATGTATGTATGTTTGTCCGGGTGGAATCTTGCAACTGAATTTTAAATCAGTTATCTTTAACCAATTGAGCTGAAATTTTGTATACACACTTATTTTGGATGACAATGCATGCTTAGCTATGTGACGTCATTCTAATTTCAATATGGCAGATCATACAAGATGGCGAACTAGATATTTTTTCTCTAATACCACAATATGGGTATCAAATGAAAGAGCTTTCTGAGGAGAACAGACTTAGAAACATTCTCAATCATAACTAAAAAATAAATTAATGGTAAAAAAACTTTTTAATAAAAGCTTGTTTTTAAAAGTTTTTACCGTTAATTTATTTACTGAATAGAGTCCTACATTTTAAACAGCAAAATATATAGGTAAACCGTAATTAAGTCGTGTATACAAAGTTAGTCGGAAATGGGGTACTAATGCAAAATGGTGTTAAAGTACCCATTATAATTAATAACTTTTGTTCTACAACTTTCCCCAAAAATCAATACTTTAAGAGAAATAGCTGTTCAAAGATTTCATAAAAATACGCTAAAATCTATATACCCTCAGCTATGTTCACGTTTTAGGTCATATTTGGGGTCACTAATTAGAAGCTTTATTTTCTGAATTCATAACTAAAGCAGGGCCGAAGAATAAACAAAAAAACTAAAATCAAAGTCATATTGTGTGGAAATAAAAATAATCGAATTTTGATATTTTAGCACTTGCTTTAAAACAGTCATCAGCAGAGATCGGAATAGATAGAGTATATTTACCTAAACTTCGAGGAAGGAAGTAACATAGAGTGGATAATACCTCCTCTAAAATCCCGGAATAATTATAATGACGTTTTAATCCCGGGATTTAAAAATCACGAATTATTTCTTGGACTTAAAGTTACAAGTTATTGATATGAATAATCATATAACATTTTTTAGGGTTCCGTACTAAAAGTATTAAATTAAAGAGCTTTGTTTTACATATTACATACATTGTTTTACATTTTACATAGTACGGAACCCTAAAAAATGTTATATGATTTTTCAAATCAATAATTTGTAACTATAAATAAAGTCCAATAAATAATTCGTGATTTTTAAATCCCGGGATTAAAACGTCATTATAATTATTCCGGGATTTTAGAGGAGGTATTATCCACTCTATGTTACTTCCTTCCTCGAAGTTTAGGTAAATATACTCTACCTATTCCGATCTCTGGTCATCAGTGATACTTTAAGTGGCCCGCGAATTAGTACCCCCTTTTTGACTAACCTTGTATATTGAGCAGGGGAAAGTCTTGTACTTAAACCTCGATACTGGGCTGCCTGCAATAAGACGCGGAGAAAGCTCGCCTAATGTATGATGCGGTTTTTGAGCACGTGCCAATAATAAAATTATAATGTAATTATAATTTTGTAAAGTCGTGGTGGCCCGGAGGTTACAGCCCCGCTTGTTAAGCACCGGGTTGCTGGTTCAAATCCAGGCAAGTACCAATGTGACTTTTTCAATTTCATATGTACTTTCTTAGTTAATCTAAGACACCACTGACAAACGGTGAAGGAAAACATCGTGAGGAAACCTGGACTTATGGTCTGAAATCGCCAACCCGCAGTGAGCAAGCGTGGTGATCAATGCTCGTTCCCTCTCTGTATGAGAAGAGGCCTTTGCCCAGCAGTGGGGCAGTTACAGGCTAATTTTATTATAATTTTGTATAGAATGTCTTCATAACATCAAGCCATTCCCCAAATGCTGGAGAGATGTTCTGAGGGCTACAATTCGACCAAACTAATCAGTCAGTTTTGATGTTTGCATAAAAGCAATTTTGTACAGAAGTTGCACGCCTTCAATTTTAAAGAAACTGCCTTTTTAACTAAACTGCCCTTTTTCTCGCTGACTGTAGGTATTTTTTTACAAAATCTGTTAATAATGACAGAAATTATTTCAAAAGTTAGGGATGATCTTCTAAAAACGTTTTCCTGTAGCTACTATGGTTAAGGTAGTTGCCCTTCATGCCCCATCTCGAATTACAACCTTATTGATTATAAATAATTACGACCCAACCAAACGGTGCGACTGCTGCGCCACGCTATTAACAGTCGTGCGCCTATGTACAACAAACACAGCTACCCGAAACTGTCAAATTTTCCCAATCAACTTTGAACCTAATGCTTTTGCGATAATGATGAAAATCTATTAAATACATTTGACAGATTGTAGCTTTATGTGCTGGCGTCTGTACAAAGCTAATGCGTCAGCAGTCTGGCCCTACACGTACTTACAGTCCCTACACCCTAATAAGGACCACTATCAGCATCAATTCGCAAATGAGCATTTTGTATGCATGCGTCATTTATCATCATTGTCATCGATTTAGCTTTCCCTGGCCTTCTTCAGCACGCTTATGCATGCTATAGAGAAGAATAAATGCCGTGGAAATGCGTTCCTTGCGAAGTATGTGCGGTGTAACTTTGAATAACAGATAGAGGAATGATGCGATAGACAGTTGCGGTTTAAAAGATGATGTAGTGATAAAAATTGAAAGGAGAATGCTTAGGTGTTTTGTTCAAGTTGAGAGAATGAGTGAACGGCGATTAACAAAAAGAATTTATAAGCAGGATGTCAGTGGAAACACCAGTAGTTATTGGTAATGTTCTTTAAAAGGTCAGGGGGGTTACCATGATCTGTTAGAGCAGGAATGTTTTAATATTATTACGAGAGTGGGAAAGTGACAGCGCTAGACAGCTCTCTAGCGCCATCTCTTACCCACTCTCGTAATAATATTAAAACATTCCTGTTCTAACAGATCATGGTAACCCCCCACGTGCATAGTACTTTCAACCAGCGTGCGAGCGCATGACAAAATGTATGAACGTGGACGAAGCGAAATAAGTATGTAAGGATCGTAGCATGTGGCATTGGGCCCAATTCTCCTAAATTAAATCTTGATAAATCACAACCGAACCAAGGCCGAACCGTTCATTCAGACAGTTCTCAATTTCAAAAGCTATCAAATTGTTTGACACAAAAAACAAAATCAATAATTTTGAAAGTTTTCGAAAACAAAAACTGACTGACTGTTGTGGTTCGATTGCGTTTGGCAACAATTTATTTTAGGAGAATTGGGCCCCTGTTGTCTCTATCCCTATCCTATCCCCATCGGAAAAAGGTGTGAGTTTATGTATGTCGTATGCATGTATGCTTTCGCAACATGTTAACTCAAGACTAATAAGACGACTGTACAATAGAAATTTAAATCAAATACATCGTCAGTTCTTAGTTGTATCGATCGAAAGTTTTCAGTCGTCCTTGGCAAGATTTCAACTAAATCGACAATCGCGCCGAATCCTTTAATTTAATATTCTCAAACGGAGTTGAGCTTAATTGATAGGGCTGTAATTGTTTTCTATTACTGACTAAAGTAAATCTTTATTAAGTAGCTGTTACATATTTATTAGCGATATTGAATTATTAATTCATAAATCAATGTGGTTTTAGAATTAATATTCCGAACGAAGCTGATTAATTTTTCACAGTTGTGGATAGGTCGCTGTTAACCACATGTATGATTTAAATATAGCGATGAATTAATATATGCTTTTTTTCAATTATTTTTGATTCAACTTCCCATCTAACCAGCCTAGATTCAGAACTATTCGAGAAGTTTTGTTTGCGAACTGTTTTTTTTCTACGATTTTCGTAAAGAAAGAAAACGAGACATCAAACTGAGTCAAGTCAAGTTGTCGAACACAACTGATTTATCGAAAAATGCTGTCTGAATCAGGGGACTGCTTCCTTTTTTTTTGTCATGGGAACGTCCTCATGTACGATCAGCATCAAAAGTAGCTGAACATTTGAGTTTTTAAACTTTGCATTAATTAGATTACTAATTGATAGGAAGCAAAATATTTAAGGCATACTTAGAGCTATATCTAGCAGCTCTAGGTATCTATTAAACTTTTTGGTTTAAAACAATTCGCTTTCTAATTAATGCCATGTTTAAAAACTCAAATGTTCAGCTACTTTTGATGCTGACCGTACCTATACCCCCGCCCTGGGGAAGGCGGAGGGGTTTACCGGGCTCTTACCGGCTAAAAACCCACGGTATTGCTCATGACCTATGGCCAGGATCACGGAATTCGCTATAGCATGCACTGGACTCTGGCAGGTCAAGGCCCGAGAAGGCCCTCTGCAAAGGCCATCGTTTCTCAAAACAAGATAACAAACCGAATTGTGTCTGAATGGCAGTACTTTACAAGTAGCTAAATAGCTTATGCCGTCGGATCTCTGCAGCGCAGTTACCGAAGGATACTGAAATCCTAAAGTTAGCCGGTTGTCAGATTTACGGGCTTCCGACTGTCAGCACATTGGTATAACAAGCGGGACGGACGGCTTAACGTGCTCTTAAAGGCACGGAGTGTTCTCGAATAATTTAATCTTTAATATTAATAGCAGCAATCCACAAATTCAGTCGTCCTTAATCTACATAATTTAATTAATTTCCTTTTTTTGTGTATAGACTCAATTAATTTATTCACTTGACAGAAAGATCTGTTGCTGGGGAGTTTGTTGTGCCGTTTCTTCTTCACGGCATAAACACTAGGAAGCGGTGAAGGGCAAGCGTTTGTGGGGACCCTTTTTTGTAGCATTGGCGTTCAAAAAGAACTAAGTAATTCTAGTCTATTTTGAATAAATGAGTTTTGAGGTTTGAAGTTTCAATTGAGATGATTTGGAATATTCCGATCTGTCCCCCTGATCTGTCCCCTTCGGGGTACAGTCAGGAATAATAAAATCGATCTGTTCCCCTGTCACCAAGACGAACGGACAGATCGAACGAATTATTTCTGGTCTGTCCCCTGCTGTTCTTTAGGGGGACAAATAGAAATGAAAAAGTTTCGATCTATTCCCCTGTTACCGACGAGGGGACAGATCGGAATATTCCGAATATTTTAATTATTTTTCCGATTTCAGACGTTTAATTGTGCTTCGTTCGGCTTGTTTGTCTTGTCTTAAGTAACGAACAAGTTGGATACTGTGACTAGGAAGTTTGTTTCTCTCTAGTTGCTTCTTACTTTGTAGTTTATTAAGTTTGAGCTCTTTGAAGATGATCCAGAATAAAATTAATAGAATATTTGACTACTATTAAAAATGTACAATAATTTAGTGTTATTTTATAGAAAATATAGAAAAAACACGGTATGTGAAAAATAAATAAAATCGATGGAAAAATAGAGGAGTTACAAGCTTTTGAAGTTTGTTGAGAAGGCATTTTCTGTCTTTGTCACGCGAAACGGATATTGTACAGAGTGATGTCAAGTCACTATTATGACTTTTTTAAGGTATGAAGTCATATTGTAGTAGTGTTGTCTCTGTATTGTAAACAATTTTAAACCTACTTATATAAATAAAAAGAAAAGTCCTGACTGACTCATCAACGCCCAGCCCAAACCCTTGGACCTAGAAAGCTGAAATTTTGCACAGAAGTTTCCCTTTTAATGTAAACAAGGAAAAAGGAAGGATTTTTCGAAATTCAACCCCTAAGAGAGTTAAATAGGGGATGAAAGTTTGATGGAAAATCGTCACTTAACGGGTTCAAAATTTCACGCAAGCGAAGCTACGGGCAAAAGCTAGTCGCTTATAACTTGGGTATTTTATTAAATAATTCATTGGTTTTTTCACAATTGCTTATTATTTTTGTAGTAGTACCAAGATTTACAATAAAATAAAAAATAGAAATAGTAAAAATACCCTACTATGTTCTACTGAAACAAACAAAAATACGTTTATCACAAGTCCTTGTACACTCAGCGTCATAAATTAGGACCCACTCCAAAAAGTTTGTACACAAGCTAACTGCGTGGGTCACACTCACACATAATAAGTTTCATAATGCCTACGTTGTTCACAAATTACGAGGCATTACGAATTACAACACGTCTCGAGACAGCGGCTCGTAAGGCTTTTAAGGAATTCGCTGACTGAAGGCGAATTGGACACGAGAGAACACGCCAAGCTAAGGGCTGTAATGTCCTTTGTAAAGGACATTGTCTTGATGCTAATCCCCTTTCACGCCGACAAATACCTTCAGATTAAGCTCTGATATAATTTTAGGACTTTCTGGTATTAATTATTTGCTGTTTTTATTTGTTAAGGTAATTTATTTAACAGTAATGCTTAAAAGTGTGTGAAATAATCCAATATGATTGAAAAATCTCGCCTAATTTTCTAGAGAAAGAAAGAACAAAAATGCGTTCATTGGCATTACAGCAAAAGTACACCTTAAAACTAAAAACACAGATAACAATGATTGTAATGCCAAAAGGGCCTCAGCTTAGCATAATGTCAGATGATAACACTAGGTGTACCACCTGACGCTGATTTTCAGCTGCATCCCACGAGTGTCATACGCTAGAATAATAAACACATAAGAAATTGTGTGTCTTTTTATTTATTTAATTTTATGTACACACAGCACTTAGTAAAAGATAACTAATCAGAACCATAGCGTACAAAGACACCGCTTATTTCTAAATGAAATCTCTTTCAGCAGACCGGTGAGAGAAGAATTTAGAACAAGAAATGTACAAAGAACTACATAAATACATAATAATAAAAATATACAACACACATAAACTTACATAAAATGCATAAAATACAATAAACATACATAATATATGTATTAATATTTTCTGTCTCAATTATATTTTAGTATTTAATATATGTACGGTCGCAGACTCGAAATGTTTATCAGATTTCAAATTCGATTCCTTATCACACTGCGCAATAAGGTTTAAGATGTCATATCAATTTATGTCATAATTCGGCCTTATGAAAAAGTAATGTGCAAGCAATTATAGACCTTAGGGTGCTACACATTTTAAGTTCCCGACTCTACATACAACAGTTCAAAGTTTGGTCTACACATTAAATTCGGCTACAAATTGAAACCAAATAGTCCGTTTGAGTTTAATATTACCCTAACTGAAAGTTCGTCGCTTTCTCGGAAGTCGGAGTCCAACAATTACTTCGACTACACCGTTACAAAGTAAATTATAAACTCCTAAATTGTCTCAGCATCGTTTTATCACATCCTTAGTAATATATGCGAAAGTAACACTGTCTGTCTGTCTATTACCTCATAACGACTAAACTCGGTTTTTTATCGGACACATTTCGGAGAGTGTGCTTCAGATCTGCATGATCTAATACCCCCCTGCCCTTTTTTCTATCGGACGGCCAGAAGCACGAAAAAGCGCCATCGGTTCATGGTTGATATACCAAAAACCCGAACGAAGCGCTTTGATTCCACTTTCATTGTGAAAACTACCAAACAGTGGAATGCGCTGCCTGAGTGGGTGTTCCCCGACAGCTACAATCTGGGTGTCTTCAAGTCACGAGTGAATCGGTTTTTTCTTGGCAAGCGTGCTTCATCGTAGACCTCATCATCGCTTAACATCGGGCGAGATGGCGGCCAAACGCAGGCCTAGTAATAAATAATAACAAAAAACTACTGAACCGATTTCGATGAAACTTGGTGAAACTGGAGAAAGAGATAGGCTATATTTATTCCGAAAAACGCGGAATACCTACGCGATAAACGGCATCCCCTCGGGCGAAACCGCGATCGAGCCCTAGTATCTTATATTGTAACAGAATAATGTAACGTTTTCAGCATATATCGTAATATATTAGCAACGGATATCGAATGTATTAGATATATTTCATACAATTCCATATTGGAATGACAATTCTGACATGTTTCATATTCTTTAATATGTAAGCGTATAGAGAAAAAGGAATACAATCTCATGCGAGCTCAATTCCGAGGTATTACGCGTACATGGCTTATAAGAAAGACTGAATGTTATTGATATCAAACGAATGTATTCAATAAAGTTATGGTTCTTAGTTGTATTTTACCGCGTTTGATATTGTTTCTTAATTCGAATCTAGTGCTGACCGTCAATCCAAAATTGTTAAGACAATACAAATGTTGCATTCAGCCAAATCGATACTCATTCAGCCTAATCGAAAAATAATCATTAAATAAATGAAACCGCTCGAAAGTTAATTGATGATATTTATTTATTTTCGGCATTAAGTATATGTATAAGAAAATCAATTTAAAAATAAAAATAAACATTAGCCTGCAACTGTCCTACGGCAGGGCCGTCAAAGCCTGAGAGCCAATTCGACTAATAAAAATGTTGCCAAACGCAAATGAACCACAACCGTTAGGCTGGACATCCACCAGAGCTGTGCGAGAAAAATGTGCGGTGTGAAAATGTGTAGCGAGGATGTGAAACAGTGTGACCCTTTCTTCCAGAGCTGTACGAGGAATGTGTAATGCGTAATATGTACAAATGATCATCTACCTCTTCCAAACACCATCTATTGACTGACTGGTCCGGACCGGTAGGCGCATATTTTCAAATCCTCGCACACATTCCTCGTAACACATTCCTCGCAACACATCCCTCGCTCGCATTACTAGCTTGTTTGTATGAACAAAAACCTCGCTCCGCTAAGCCACCAGAGCTGCGCAGAGCGAAGCCAGGTAAATGAAGTGATTCTATTGGTGCTTACAAAACACATTCCTCGCTACGCAGCTTAACACAGCTCTGGTGGATGCTCAGCCTTAGTCAGTTTTTATTTATCGAAACTGTCAAAATTATTGGTTTTGTTTTTTGAGTCAAACAATTTGATAGCTTTTGAAAACGACAACTGTTTAAATGAACGGTTCGACGATTGATCAATGATGCTGTTATCAAAATTAACCCCTAGGGGGCTTCTTCATAAAGAGAAGGAACGAGCATTGATCACCACGCTTGCTCACTCCGGGTTGGCAATTTCAGACCATTAAGCCCAGGTCAGCCCAGAACTGCCTCGTTGGTCTACTGGTCGCAAGCGCGACTGCTGAGCGTGAGGTCCTGGGTTCGATCCCCAGGTCGGGCAAAGTGTTATTGGGTTTTTCTGTGTGGAATTCTCAGTAGCAGCCCGGAGTCTGGATTTGTGCCCAGTCGATGACAATAGGCTCGCCCCCTAATGGGACGTAAAACATAATGGCGAAATGTGGGTGTACTATACTACACCTCTGCCAACCCTTCGGGGAATATAGGCGTGAGTTTATGTAAGCCCAGGTTTCCTCACGATGATTTTCTTCATCATTTATGTCAGTGGCGTAATAACTAAGAAAGTGCATATGACATGCATGGTTAATGGTTTGAATCCGCCACCCGGTGACTAATAAGTGGGTCTGAAACCTCCGGACCACCGCGACATTAAAATAAAACTAATTAGAATATAATTAATTGAAAGAGAACACAAACAATGAATAAAAAACCAGCCAAGTGCGAGTCGGACTCGGGCACGAAGGGTTCCGTACCATTATCTATAAAAACGGCAATAAAAACACGTTTGTTGTACGGGAGCCCCCTTAAATATTTATTTTATTCTGTTTTTTAGTATTTGTTGTTAAAGCGGCAACAGAAATACATCATCGGTGAAAATTTCAACTATCTAACTATCACGGTTCATGAGATACAGCCTGGTGACAGACGGGCGAACAGCGGAGTCTTAGTAATAGGGTCCCGTTTTACCCTTTGGGTACGGAACCCTAAAAACAACCAGTGACTATAAAATCTCAGCATTTGAAGGTCAAATGTGTCTGGTGACTAATGAATCACTGAAAAAACTTTCAACGTAAAATCACGTAAAACTGTAAATTGTATAAAAACTCAAAATTACTAACAGTGTTGACCGTTAGAATGAAACTCGTTAAAGACGATCGATGGCGGCGAAAAGGCGAATGTCGCGTGTTACAGGCACATCAAGTAACTTCGACGATGCAATGCTTTTGTGTCCATTGATTTACAGCGAAAATTTCTCACCCAAACTGTTACAACACTAAGAGCGATTACGCACTGCATCCGATCCGAATCCGTGAAAACACGGATATAAAAAACTCGGACCGAATTCGGATATTGCTTTACGCACTGCATCCGATCCGAATCCGTGAAAATACCTATCTAGAGTAAAAATCACGGACCGAATTCGGATGTTCCTTACGCACTATTTCGATCTCTGATTCAAATTCAAACAATTCAGGGGCCATCTTTGACATATCCATTTGGCGTCTGATTTGAATCCGAGGTAATGCGAAAGCGTTCATATAAACAGTACTACGGCTACTTCGGTCCGTCAATTGTTCTTCCGAATTAGAAACTCACGGATAGAAATTGGATGACGGATGCCGGATGTAGTGCGTAATCTACCATACAAATAGTTCTATGGCTACTTCGGAATGTATTTTCACGGGTTCGGATCGGATGCAGTGCGTAACCGCTGTAAGGGCTCAGTCATACGGGTTCCGTCATTGGCGAATCGTCATAAAACACGATACGTCATGACGGATGGACGTTCACATTGCAGTGAATCGTGTTTTGTCACGATTTGGCGAAATATCCGAATTGATGTTCACATTCGTTTCGTGATTCAGAGTTTAGTCTTGGATGAACTATCGAACACGATGGATGTGAATACGAATCACGATTCGTGTTTTTTGACGAACGTGTTTTTATAAGACTACACGTGATTTGAGACGTGTCCGACATTTTTCACGATTCGTGATGCGTGTGAACACGGGTATTTAAAAAGCATAGCCGCCGTCAAAAAAAATACGAATCGTGAAAAAAGACGATTAGTCAAAAAAACGAATCGTCTTCGTGTGAACGCTGAAGTTACGAGGGGCTCGTGGCTCATCATACCTATGATTTTCAAGGTTAAGCTGCGCTTCTCGCGGTCAATCTTTGGATGGGTCACCGTTTATTACACACCGAGATCGACACCCCTCCGTACCTCGGAGAACACGTTAAAACCGTCGGTCCCAGGTGTCACACGAATAGCTATGACAGTCGTTACGGGTAGTCAGAAGCTTGTTTTGACAACCGGTCTAACCGTAAGGCCTCTGCACACCAAGCCCCGGCGGCTTTACCCGGCGGGTTATTATATCGGGTGTAAAAAGACCCTTAACGATAACGAAAACCACGTATTTTACCCATCATTGGGATCATTTTTTTCGAACAAACCATACCTGGGAAATCATTGGTTTTGGAGATATTGAAGGTCAAAGTACACATATTTTTTTTTAGTTTTTTCCGAAAACGATTTCCAAGTCATAATACTAAACTTCCTTCCATACAAACGTTATCAAAAATTTCAATTTTTCCTAACAAATTACGCATTTGAAGTTACAAAAACGCAATGAATATCAAACGCACACGACCGCCTTGGCTCGGCTGTGTGGCCGCTGCACGCATGCAAACGCGCGGCATAATTTGCGCGCTACAAAAAAGCGTTTTTTTTCATGCCAAAAAATAAAAGTCGTTTCCCAGCAATTATTTTTGGTCAATGTCATTTAGTTTGATGTACAGAGTGCGTAGATTTCGGTTGTGTGATGGGTCTTTTTACACCCTGTATGTATACCAACTGACGCGAACTAAGCGAGCGAACATGACGCAAAACAAGCAAGCAAAGCCGGCGGCATTGGTGTATAGAGACCTGTAGGATAGCAGCATTGCTATTACCCAGTCAGTAGCCAGTATTGACTATGACCCAGTCTACGATTCCGCTGATCCGCAGTTTTGTATGTTGTACCTAATCAAAAATGTACAACATGCAATTCAGAAGAACACGGTCATGTCTCGGCGAAATAACAAAAACTTACTATTCATCAAATTTTTAATTTAGAAACTAAGAGTTAAGCTACTCAAAATGTAATTAGTGATCTATTGTCAACCTGTTAGTTAATTATTTATTTTATAAGTCTATTTAAGCTCTTCTCGTCTGAAACACAGGATTACCTAGTTCAGGCACGTAAGTCTCAGGAACATAATTTACAGTTAAGCAAAACTGAACTATTTTTTATGCCTTGTAATTTTTGAATAAAATATTATTATATTGTATCTCTGTTCACGGATCGTCTTCCGTGCGGAAGATGTCCGGTCTTTTGGAAGGCACACACGGGGACACAGGTCCAACGCGCAGAGGCCCTTTTGAGAACTTTAATCTAAAATGGGATGGGGCACCCACAGAACAGATAAAGAGGTTTTTGGACATGCCGGTGAAAAGAAATCCCTTCTCTGGCTACACTACTCAACTAGCTTCTTTTCCGTCACGTTATAATAATGCAAGACGGCATAATTCTTTTTTTTCGCGGATCTCCGTACGCTTTCACAATAAGAGCGCGACTGTTGACCGGTAAAACAAGTTTCGGTTGACATATGAGCGTCTGCTCATATGTGCGGCTCGCCTGCCCCGCCTGCAAGGCCCTTCTAACGTTTTTTATCTGTTCTGTGGGGGCACCAACCGAGGACTATCCACGGTTGCACTATTGGAGTACAGTCGTGGACCGTCCCAGGTGGGTGCAAAACTATTGTAAAATATGGTAAAAAAAATATCTGGTCTATGGAAAGGGGTGTTTAGTGGACCGGTTAACCGCGGTTGCCGGAACAAAACTATTATTATATTATTATTATTGCCCAATAACTGGGTTGCGGAGGTCTGATGGCAGTCGCTCCGTGTACAATACTGATATTCAGCCGCATCTTGTTAGACTGGAAGCTGACCCCAACATAGTTGGGAAAAGGCTAGGCAGAACGAACTGTTTCGACGCTAAATGTATGATTAGAAGCGTAAAATTCTAGTCAGTAATATGAAAATCAAATACGTAGAGAAAGTCCTGAACAAACGTGCAGAATGAAAGTTTATTTTCTCCGCATACTTGTAACAACTAATATTCAGAGAATTGATATGATATTTGTTATTGTAACCAACTCAATAGATACGGGTCTATCTTAGATTCTTAGTGGTCAATCAGTCTGCACTAGAGGGCGCGGGCGCGGGCGCTTGGGTCTTGGCGTCTGCGTGTTCACAGTAGTGCCGAACGAGCTATCGTACGACGCTTCGGCGGGTGAAACAAAATGGTTTAGAACCACACGCGCAGTCACCTAACAGACGCTTTATCACTTGAACGATACAGGCGGACTGAGCCATTAGAAACACCCGCGCCACCCGCGACCGCGCCCGCCTCATGCAGACGCGCGGCTCGCGGGAGCACTGTGAATGCAACTGTCGTCTACATACATTTTGATTAACACGCGCCCGCGCTAGCACCCACGCCCGCCTCCTCTCTGAAAGAGAACTTAAGCTGGGTATCGACATGCGAGGTACCTTTGTGATGTGTAGACGCGTTTGCCTCGCGAGGCAACGCGATAGTTGCCGCGCGCGAGCGTATCTCGCGCGATCCGGCACGTTGTCGGTAAAGTCCGGTGCTTAAACGCTCAGTGTGAGCCGCTCAATTGCAAGAGGCGCATGTGTATTGCCTCGCGCGCTCTAAAAGCGACTGAAGCTTTTGGATCCATGTGAAACGTAAACTGACGCCTCGCAGGGACGGCTAGTGTCGGCTGTGTAGACGGAATTTGAGCATATCGCGAGGCTGCCTTGCGACTAAACGGTCATGCGAGCATTTGATGAGCAGCCTCGCATTGTCGATACCCAGCTTTAGAAGCATTATTCTCGATAGAACAAAATGTCGAAAACTAAATTTGAAAGGTGCGTTCGTGCACAGGTCATAATAGTAAATACTTAGATGGTAAAAACAAAGTTCAAAGTTAATGTTCACCTATTGTTGTGGAAATGTGTGCAACCTCGGGGTAAATGGCAACTTCTAACAATACCGAATCGCCTCAGCAAGTAAATACATTAGTTTTTATTGTAACAGTAAATAATTTTGATAACAATCGAATCTTCGGAAAAGGTAGAAAAAAAAACAGTTTTACCCTAGAATCGACTAAAGGAAGGGAACTTAATAGCGTTCGCAGGTGATGACGTGACAAAACGTTATTTGTGTCACTATTGCCTTGTTGTCACAGTAAATTGGCAAAGTTCCTGTGTGATTGTATTGATGTTTGACCGTGACCTCAACGGGGAAACTGTTGAAACTCTTTGGCACGTGTTTTATTTTATGACTTACTCGGTAACATAATAGTTTATTACCAGTAACTTTCTGAGGGAGGGGCTGTGGCGGATCATAACGGCTGTCCCATTTCAAAACTTAGTAAGGGCTTAAAACGAAATTTTACAGCAGAGCGCATAAACGTTAAATTGGTCAGCGTTTGAAAAGTATTTATATTAGGTAAAACGACGTGGTCTTCTTCTATCATGTCAGCATGAGCTATACAAGAATAGCTCATGCCGTGGTGAAAAGATTAGCCAGTCAGCAAGGATGGTAGCGAGGCTGACTGCCCAGGGTGCGCCGGACGTAGCGAAGTATCGTCACTCGTGGAGGCTCTTTTCATGCACCACGTGGTTAAAGTGACTTACTAGACAATCATTAGAACTTAAAACGGGATATTTACCATGTTTATTATTTGTTGTGAGTTTCCGATATTTCGGCACCGTTACAAGCGCCATGATCACGGATGAACTGAAGTAATTGCGGGTGGATGTTTATGAGCAGACGAAACGATCTACCCTCTTTCTTGTTCGTTTTTTGCGTTCGACGCCACTACCGCTGTCACGTATGTCACTCACAACACGTTTCTGTTCCCGACACACAAAACTCACTGTATCCGCTCGCGAACTTTTTTCTGTAGTTTTTCGGTTTTTTTGGTTCATATGAATCCCTAGCCAATGCTTATGTGTATATCGTAAGTGAAGTTCTAACAGTGCGGAAGTCAAAAATGGCTACTTTACAAGAGAGTGAAAAAACTATTTAAAACGAGCGTAACCTACACTGAACGCAATATTGTTTTAGTGTTTATCATTACAAATGAACTCTTTGATGATTTAAACCTTTGAAAATCCTAATAATATTTTTCATTTCAAGTAATATTGTGACTTTCGCAGCATTGTCTGTTTTTGTCGAACTTTACTGACGATAAGCTATTTAGCATGATTACACAGCTTTATTCACACACATACTTTAATATTCACAGTCTGAGTTGTATCTGTGTCACCGCAGAGTTTTAATCTCTGTAATTATCATCCGTGTTGGGACGCCACCTTTGACTGGAATCTCGCCCTTTTTAAGCTTGCATTTTCCCGTTGCGTCCTCACAATATAACCTACATAGAACCTCCATCGCGTGACTGCTCAGTATAAGACATGTTCCCTCGATGTGTACCGTTGGATGTGGAAACTTAGGTACTCAATCCACGGTTCCACTTTGTCGATAAACTTTTAAGTAGAACGCATTCATGTTTTGTCATTGCGTGGAATCAATTCTTTGGAAACGTTGGAGTTTTTTAAGTTTTATTTTTAGGTAGCTCCTAGTGGTGGGCGATCATGAATGATTGTCACTATCGAGACATTTACTAATTACTTAAACTGATAATCGATTACGATATTAGTAACTTACTTATCGAATAACGTTACTAAGGAGACCTGACACGCTTCATACATTTTTGGACCAAAATCAAAAGTAGCCGGCCAAAAAAAATTAGATACATATTATAATAGTACATGACTACCTAAACATTTTTTATTATGACGTCATTCCTCTAGGTCTGATATCTGAGTCACTACATAAGGTTAAAATATTCGAACTTAGTGAAAAAAACGAAAGTGTTTAAGCGTTAAGATATTAACTAACATTACCTAGATGGTATCTTAATGTTTGTAAGTAAAATACATATATACTATATACTAAACGCTATTTAGATTGCGTATTAAGATACGACGATACGATAACAACACTGGACATAGGATAACTGTCCGATGAAACTGAAGTTGCATGGATAATTAAAAAGCAGGGTAGTCACGCAGACATGTGATCTTTCAGCCTTCATGGCTACCTGCCTCTTAAACAATAACAAGTAACGTTTGGCACATGTTTTTCACTCACAAATTGTTTTTTTTAGTTTTGGCTGAATGCTATATGCATAATTTTTTTTGGCCGGCTACTTTACTTTTTGGTCCATTTTGTCAGATGTCCTTTGTATTACTAATCCTCAATAATCAATCGTAATCCCTTCTTGAGTAAGTCATTAATCGTTATTCGTTGAGTAGGACAGGCTGTAGGTATTTGTTTTGTTTCTGGTGGTAAGACTGGTGTGGTGACGCTAGTTTTATTTGGTGGTGTCTACTGTCGCGTAACTAGTAAGTAAGTACTGTATACTAAATGAACGCAGCGAAATGGAAAACCAACATAAAATGTACTGTATTTGATAGGCTTTAGACATCTTCCTTCAAAAGCAGCGACGATATCCGCATTAATTTTGAATCATGTCGGACTCTATGTCTCACTCCGCAGCGCACAACGAATTCGATCAAATTAGTAACTGAGGAGCTTAGGATCAAAAAGTGTCTTTTACACTTTTGTCTCGACGCGTTTTTTTTTCTCATTGCATTCAAAGCCTTGGATATTATCGATTTCTGAATATTAAAAAAACTGAAACTATTTTCCGAGAGAAAATAACATCTCCAAGTCTCATTCTGACCAAAAAGTCACATTTACAAAGTAAACAGGCCTACTCGTAAACAGTTTTCTCGATTTCTGAACAAAATAAAAAGTGTTAATAACACTTTTTGTTCCTGACCTCCTCAATTACTAGAGGTTATAATCGAGATATCTCGAGACACCTTCATAATCGAATGATTCCATTAGTAATCTCATAATCGCCCACCATTAGTAGCTCCTTGTATAGAATATTCGTAATACAGACTGTCGAACCGGATGAAAGGTGGGACATCGATTCCAAAAAGATGGAAATGAAAGGAACCAATGAGGCTTATATTCAAACCTTTGTTTGATGTGAATCTATTTCCAGCATATGATCAAATAGCCATGAAACCGTCCGTTCAGCTGGAAATTGGAATGAATACCTATTTAGTATAGGTATATTATGTGATTTGGATGTTATAAATATCCATTTCACCCCGTTCAAAATGCTAGAACGGTACTTAAAAAGTTTATAAGATGATTTCTACGAGCAACTTCTATTCAACGTGTACTAAATGAAACAGGGTTTCCAATCAGTTAAATGAGGTGCCTTCAGAGAATTTCAGAACGAAAATACGAAAGCGTTTCCGACCTTTCATAGTCATTTACGAATTACTTAGCATATTGTTCATTACCGTTCTGCCGTCCGATTTCTAAAAGACCGTTAAGTGACATTTTGACAAATTTGTGTTTTATACAAGGTGTAACATAAATAACGCACAACCTCTTATGGGGTCAGTGTACTCATCATTATGAACAACTTTTACTATGGGATCAAATATGAAATCGCGAAAAAAAAATCACCTGTTCTCTACATTTACGTCCGCATAACTCGTCAAAATGTAGGGAACAGCTGATTTTTTTTCGCTATTTCAGGTTTAGTCCCGTAGTAAAAATTGTTCATAATGATGAGTACAGTGACCTCTTAAGAGGTTGTGCGTTATTTATGTTACACCTTGTATAGGTACGCACGGCTTCAGATCAAGCTATACATTTCCAGTATAAGCTGATCTCGCATTGTATAGGATTTCCTTACAATGAGAGGTCAGTGTAAAATGGAAATGTATAGCTTGATGAGTAGCCGTGTGTACTACGTAAAAGCGCATTTTTTTCTCTATAGACCAATCTGGTCCGTATTTTTCTATAATTTGTCAGTTAAGAGATCCAGAGCCTTTACAAAGCCATTAACATTGTAGTTGGTGACATTTCAGTACCAGAAAAGCTTGACTAAAAACAAAAACTTTAATTTTAAGAACAATATTAGTCTTGTAACTCATTAAAAGTTACACAATGAGCTTAAAAGTAGCCCAATAATTTGGTACAACAAAAACTTCTTTATGTCTTCAGAATTTCTAGGGACAATATTTACCACGTTTTTGCTCATAACCAGTGATCGGAAAAGGGTGAGCTAATTTACCTAAACTTCAAAGAACAGAGACAAAAACTGGAGACTTCCTTACGACAACATTTTTTTTTTCAGGAGAGTTTTCTCGGAGATTGTCTTTCATTTGTTTTCAAAAAAATAAAAGACAATCTCCTTTTATGAAAACAATAAACAATCTCCGTTTAAAAACAATGAAAAACGTGTCATCTGGTTTTGTGACAATTTTGGGAAACAAAAATAGGAAACGAATTTAATTGTTTTTTGTACTATTAACATTAATATTAAATGTACTTTAGTGATGTCGCGAAACCCGGAATAATTTTCACGAAAAAAAATGTTGTCGTAAGGAAGTCTCCAGTTTTTGTCTCTGTTCTTTGAAGTTTAGGTAAATTAGCTGAAATTAGCTCACCCTTTTCCGATCACTGCTCATAACTCAAAATTAGGTTTACTCACTTATCGGCTTTTTAGAAGGCGGTAGCGTTACAAGAGTATCATTCCGTTCCATTATGTTATTGAATACCTACGTTTAACTTTAAGGCTCATTTAACCTACGCTTCTACTTATACAATAGCATCTATTGCCTTGATGGTACCTTCAATGGAGCGTGGGGGAATAGACGATTGTTGTTAGAAAATTATTAATTGCCACAGAGTATAAAGGTAGTTTGTGTTGTCGTACTTACAATGGTGCCTAGTCTGTGTATCGGCGCTTTCCACAACATTAGGCCGAGTGAAAACAGTCTAGATCGGTAACGTGTATGGATTAGCTGCCATTAGTCATTACTATACACAATATGTCTACTAATAGGTGTGGATGACAGTGAAGTATAAGCTAGAGATTTTAATTACAACTTTGACTGCCGACGAAAAAAAATAAGTTTTACATTCGAGCCGTGACGACCACAGTTGGCCGACAACCAACCCTTCCGTTCAGGCCGCGTCGCCCACAGGTGACCGCAAATCAGAGGAGTTTATAATACCTACATCGAAGAAATTTGGTAAAATCAATGTTTATCAACAGGCCCAGCGAGAGAATCGAGTGTCGCCCACCATTGTCCGTCACGGCGTTGAACGTGTTAAAAAAATACGATTCTGATTTATTTTTGCGGTGAGAACTTTTTGCGAAAGGTGGGAATCTTGATTTTGGTATCGTAATGATTATTTTAGGGTATGGGATGGGATATAAAAGGTTTCGTATTACTCATATAATGCAATTTTGTGGAGATTTGAACACAAAAATATACGATTCTGGTTTCTTTTCGCAGTGAGAACTTTTTGCGAAAGGTTGCTTTTGATATCGTAATATTTTTTTTAGGTTATGGATTGAGATATAGAAGTTTTCGTATTACTCAGAGAATTAAATTTTATGTAATTCCCTAATCTTAACAAACACTAAGCTTTCCTCTTTACAACTGGAAATTGCGTGAATATAAGTTTTCGGTTGGTTTTAATCTCTGTAATTCATCGAAATTATTTATTAAACCAAAGAAATAATTTGATAAGCTGATTAAATGGAGATTAGTCTCAAAGTAGACTCGGCTTTGTCCCAAGTTGTATAAAACTTTTCGTGCACGAATTCAAGTCATAATAATCTGAAATTCCATATAGATTTAACGTAACCATACTTTTAATTAAACCCTATAATGAGTATCGAACGTTCTAGCTATTTATATGCACGTTAAAGCCTGGTATACACGGGTAGAGTGAACGGTATAGTATCACGGTAGAGTACTAACTATGCTACTAACTATACCAATGTAGACAGCATTGACAGAGTAGAGTACTAAAACTTGAAAGAGTAGAGTGTCTAGCCCCGCAGGCAAGCTACTCTACCACTTGCCTTCCCCCACCACGGCACCCACTCTACTCTACCGTATACTTTACCGCCTACTCGACCCATGTACGTATAGTAAACTTACTGCTCGACTCCCGTTCATGGCGTTTTCTTTTTTCCCGGACGATATTAGAGCGACGTACGTGGCGTTCTAAGAAACATTAGTTACTCTACTAATAAAATATAAATCTACGTGTAGACAGTTACTCTACTGAAACTGGTAGAGTACTGGGAATTGGTAGAGTATTACGCTAGTTGACTCTAGCGTTGACTCGACCCGTGTACACCAGGCTAAAGGCCTTTTAGAAATCGGACGACAGATTTGCGGTCTTATACCTTCTGGATCAGCAGAATTGAAGCGGACATCGCTAGGTCGACACTAAAACCACATTTTGTAACAAAATGGGTTCTTTACGATGGAACATGCTATAGATTTTCGATATTGGCCACTAAAGGATTTTGTATAAGGAGAATGGATAAAGTAACTACAATTACAATGTAAATGCCATTATAATGTGACTATGATGAAATATTTTAGCCTTAACATTGAGACTTGTGGTGTTTGAAATCAATGTTCTTTTAGCAGAATTTAACAAGGGTGTTATTATTTATGATTAGTCTTATAATATTTACACAAACAATATTTACATAATTACAAATAAAAGAATATGAAAATAATAAAAAATATCCTAACAAAACTATAAATACTTGCGCCATCCCATCTTCCTAGCTCGGCAGGCTGTGCTAGCGCTGCTGCTGCAGCTGCGGAGGCCCTCAAGCGGCGGGAATATAATAACTTTATTAGTAATTATATTTTCGAGCCGTTTGGGGTCGAAACACTCGGGCCGTGGGGTCCAAGTGCCCAACTCCTATTCAGAGATGTCGCAAAGCGGCTAGTCAACACTTCCCGTGACCCGAAGGCTGGCCTCTACTTTGATACAACGTGGCAATGCTGCGAGCCTTCTGGGCACGTTACCAGTCGACAGCGATGCGGAGGAATATTTTGATGCCCTATTTTAGTTTATGATTAGTTAGGTACGGTTTACTTGCATTTTTTCGGCAATGCCCGACTAGTCACGGAACAAACGCAGCTCTTAATAATGAGCTGAACACACTGCGACTCCTGCGAGGTCCGTTTGGGTCCGAGACTATTCGGGCATTCGGGAAAAATGCACGTGATTAAACCGCAACTAATCATAAATACGACGTCAATGAAGTTCTAACAGAGCGTAAGTCATTTTATGACAAAAACAGACAATGCTGCAAAAGTTAAGTCACAATATTACTTGAAATGAAAAAGATTATTAGGATTTTCAAAGATTTAAATCATCACAGGGTTCATTTGTAATGATAAAATCAAAAACAATATTGCGTTCAGTGTAGGTTACGCTCGTTTTAAATAGTATTTTCACTCTCTCGTAAAGTTGCCATTTTTGACTTCCGCACTGTTAGACCTTCACTGACAATGAATGTGTCTCACAAAAATAATAATAAAAGGGTGTTGTTGTTAGTAATAATTTAAAATAATAAAAAATGTAGCTATGTTTGATTTCCTAAGGAAGAGAAGAACATCAACCGATAAATTAATTTGTCGAACAATATCCACAGTACAGTATCGAAGTATTCGTAATCTTTCACCGTGTGACTCGCAAAACATAATTCTTTTGACGAAAAACGTAAAAAGAATTCCCGAAGAATTCCTCTCAAACCTAATAACTTCAGAAGTATTCTTCAGAACATAATCCGTTTTGTCAAAACATTTTCCCTGAAAATGTTGCCTTTGTTTTATGTCAAATTGTTACAAACTATACAATGACAACAATGGTGCCGATTCTCTTGCTCACCAATTAAACTAAAATTAGAGAATTGCTATCTTTTACTAACAGATAGCGCAAGAAAAGGACGGTGATAGACAACAACTAAGTTAGAGATGTCAAATTAGTTTACGCCTTGAACTTCACCGTGTTTTTAGACTACACGTTTTAAATGTCGTAGGGAACTTTTATTTCAACTAAATTTGACAGCTCTTATTTACGTATGTCTCTTTCTTATTTTATTAGAGTGAAAAAGATGGCAGTAGACTAAATTAAGTTTAGTTTGTCAATAACAGAATCGGCACCAATGTGTACAATTCCTAAACGTAATAATTCCGAAATAAAGTAATTAACTTTCCGTAGCCTACCTCGGAATTATGTAACGGAATCCTTTATAATTTTCGATGCTAGCAAGATATTCGCAAGATATTTGGAATTCCAGCGTAGAAAAACGTAATTACGCCGAGAATTTTCTTGCTGATCCCTCTTTAGTAATTTTAGCGTCAACGAGGCTCCAAAGTTCAAGCAGTACTAACGAGTATATTGTAACTGCTTAGAATTTTTAGTTATTTACATTTAACAACAGAAAATGGTATGATCATAATAAAATAAAATAAAAACCCATAAACCATAACAGGCGCTTATGAAAAGTCGAATTTAGGTGCACGGTTCCAATTAGTCGTTTCCTATAGAGAGGAGCAGGCAAGAAACTTCATGGTTACTCTTTTAAAATCAATATCTTTACCAATTTCAGTAAATACAGTACTATGATTAATTAGATTATGAGAGAACAATGTAGTCTTGAGCACAGACCAGTAAGTAAGAAATGAAGTAACAGGTCTTGAGTACGAGATTTAACAAAAAAAAACACTGTATGAATAATAGTAATGTACAAATTAATGCATAAGTGCTGTACACTTGCCATAATATTGGAGACAAGACAACACTGATTCTAAAAAGCGCCTCTTAGTAAGTCGTAACTAGTCGCTTAGACTTAGTGAAAGAAGCCTTATAAAAAGTTAACTATAAAAAACATTGGTAGAAAAGAAAATAAGTGCTTATTTTATTTTATGGCAACTGAAACGTATTTTAACAATACTTTCGAATGATATTTAGATATGATTAGTTTACTCGCGTGCATTTTTCGGGAATGTCCAACTAGTTTCGGACCCAAACGGAGCATTAATCATGAGCTGAACAAGCGGAGAGGTCGCGAGTCGAACAATCATTCGCAATCCCGAAAAATGCATGTGAGTAAACCGTAACTAATCATTAAAATTAATGTGTCTCACGAAAGATTATATATAATACATGATATTCATCGATAGTTGATATCAAAACTAATATATGAAGGCCCCACTTTTTAGAGTCATTTTTAAATACAAAATTCTACAACGTTTCACAAAAACATTAGCGCTTTATCCAATGCGAAGCGCTATTCGTAGCCTTGTGTTTTGTACACATTTCCCACTCCACCCAAACAATGCAGTGTAGGTCCCCAAGTTCCCAACCACAGGCAAAATAATTAACAGAAACAAAAACTCGTTCCAACAAGCACTGGGATTCCCAAACCTAATTTTTCAAAACAAGCAAACTTTTCCCACAGTTTGTTTGCAACTGTCTTTAATCAAGTAACGTGGGGAACTGGCATAACTGCTACGTTGGTTTAATCAAAAGCCCATGTCGTTCGTCGCAGGAGGACTCATGAAACACGTTTATGGCTCCCGGTAGAACGAGGACCGAAGTGTTTCGGACTCATTCGGGAGCTTTCGGAACCTATTAGGCTGAGCATTCCACCAGAGCTGTACTAAGCTGCGTAGCGAGGAATGTGTTTTGTAACTTTCATGCTCGCACACGCTATACACACGCACACACGACTTTGTATGTTGCGTGTGTGTGGGGGATCCACACACACGCAACATACAAAGTCAAAGTCAAATAGTTTTTATTTCAAGTAGACCAGATCCCTGGTGCTTTCAAAAGGTCAACACTAGGTTCTCGCTCGGTACACGCGTACACACCCCACACACACGCACACATCCCACACACACGCACACTCACACCCTTTCCCCTCCCCCCATACACACACCCACACACCTGCATGCTAATACTCTCAAATCATTAATGTTAATGCATGATTATCATTGTAACGTAATAAATTGCTTACTTAATGTCAATCCAAACAATTATGTCAAGATGTGTATAACTTAGATAGGGAAGGTGGTCCCCAAGATACAGGTTAACCTAGTTTGGGGATCAACGTTCATACGATTTTGTAAAAAATACTTATTTGGAAATAAAACGATTATTATTATTTTTGTAAGCACCAATAGAATCACTTCATTTACCTAGCACCTAGCTTCGCTCTGCACAGCTCTGGTGGATATGAGCTTAGCGGAGCGAGGTTTTTGTTCATACAAAACAAGCGAGAAATGCAAGCGAGGGATGTGTTGCGAAAAATGTGTTGCGAGGAATGTGTTGCTAGGAATGTGTATTATTCTCGCTCATATTCGAAAAGAGTCCGCTACCTATCCTCTCACCGCTCATTTGTGCACATTAACACATTACATATTCCTCGCACAGCTCTGGTGGAAAGGGTTACACCGTTTCACATCCTCGCTACACATTTTCGCGCCGCACATGTTCCTCGCACAGCTCTGGTTGATGCTAAGCCTTAAGCAGGGGTATTTCGGATGTAGGTAATCCTTACGTGCCCAATAGTTATTTGGTGATGAAAAGGAAATATGAGTGACGGAAGGAAAGTGACGGGTGACGTTTGTAATATTTAGAGCTCAGTCCGTGACAGTATAGTATGATGATTTATGTCCTACATTATTGCAAGTACACATTAAGGTTGGCGGAAATTCGGGTTACCTGTCCTCCAGTATAGGAATAATTTTCGAATAGTAGATAAATCAAAATCTTTTTTTTTTATATCTCATGCATGAACCACTACAGGCGCTTATGAAAAGTCGAATTTAAGTGCACGGTTCCAATAAATCGTTTCCTATGGAGTAGAGCCGGCAAGAAACTCCATGGTTACTCTTTTAAAATCAATATCTTTAACAATTTGAGTAAACACAGTTATGATTTAGAATAGTTATGAGAGAGCAATATAGAATTGAGTGACGAAATGCAAACAAAAAAAAAAGAAAAATAATACGTTTATAAGTATCTAGATATCTAGCAAGTCTATGAAGTTCTCACATTTATTAAAGGTATTTAAGGAAGCTAAACTATACAAGGTGTTAAAAAATCAATTCTAAGAATTTTATGGGGTTACTCGGTATCGGAAATTAAACAACTTTTGTTCTACAACTTCGAAATTTGCGTATTTTTTATAACTTTCCATACAAATCAAAAAAATATTTTGATTGATTTGTATGGACAGGCATAAAAAATTGGCGAATTTCGAATTTTTTTTCAATTTCCGATAACGAGTGAGCCCAAAAAATTCTTAGAATTGATTCTTTAACACCTTATAAAAACAATTGACAAAGATAATAGTCATCAAAACACATTTAAAAAAAAGACTGTTTAATAAGATAATTGACGAAAAGTGTTGGTATAATTATATCAAGCAGCAGTTGCAGCTGATTGCTACTTCTTATTAATATGCATAAAGGAACTGATTGCTAGTTATTAATGCAAGCTGTTTAGACTGTATATTTTATAAGGAACAAACTCGTAAATTGCGTGTTTTCACGTCGCTATTTTTCGTATATAAACATGTTGATTAAAGTTGCTCTCATAAACTTGTTTATAAAACAAAATTCGGTACAAATAAAGGTTTGACATGTTTTGTCTGTAAAATATACAGGGTGTAAACGAATTAGTGTAATTCCATCAAACCGCGTGATCAACTGGTGACACAGATTAACCCAAAACGGCTGTGCTTAAAAAAAAAAAAAAATTGGACAAAAATATCTTGATTTTCTATTTCTGAGTCATTTTAGAGCCCCGAGTTCACTGATTGCAAAGAGCGATATCGCGCTTGTCGTGCCCGCCAGCTGTGTCGCCGTGCTTTTATTCATTCATGAGTGAGATAGACAAGATGAAACAAAAAAAGGAAAAAAAATGCCTTGTTTTTTTTATTGTATCCTTATAACGTGGTTTAGATAAGGTCACCTAACCCTACCGCAAGTTTTTTTTTTTTTTACGTCTATCTAAATCCCGTGCTGCTTCTATCTACACCAGTAGTAGATCATGTGGTTTTAAGGAATTCCACGAATTCGTTAACATCCTGTATATATTTTTAGTGTAGATATTTTAGGGGTCAGAATTAGAAAAGTTTTCGGTCAACAATGGTAACAAAACAATCTTTATTTTTGCCGTTATATGTTATTATTATGTTCACATTATTCTTTATACAATATTCGAGGAAAATCGGGGTGAACAAAGTGCCTCCAATCTTGCCAGTCATCGTAGAGAATGTTAGCAACAGAAAGCATGTAGCGCCGACAATTTATATGTGTTGTGAAAAATGGTTTATTTCCGCGAAATGTTGTAGAAATATTTTCTTTAACCTACCATAAACATCGGGGTCTGCTTGCTTAAAATAAATTTCATAGGGAAATTGATAGAAAAAGTACATTTAAAAGTTTTCTTTTCATGACATTAAATCTATGAATTATAGTTATTAAAAAAGTACGTATACCTACGTTTTTTACCTACAGCTACATTGAAAGAAACGGACAACAAAAGTAGTTTAGTAATTTCATATTATTAAGCCAAATTGTGCTTATCTACTATCAAACAAAGTTTGATTTTAATTAGCAAACCGCTTGTTTACTGGTAGCTTACTGAGTTGGTTACTAGTAGCACAAATTATGTAGTCACTTTTTTATGTAACTAATATCATAATATTGTGTTACTTATAGCAAATCAGTTTTATCTGTGTAAAATAAAGGGGACTGGCTGAAACTTAGCGAAACAAAAAAACCTTTAGATGGAACTTGCCCATCCGATAATCAAACATTCTATAATTGAATCTGTATCTGCGCAGATCTAACCGTCCCCAACTGAAATCGCTCCACCAATGATTGCTAAATCAATGGTTTGAAAACGTTCTCCACGCATGACAAGCCATCGTATTATTAATTTAATTTGATTAGTAGGTATTATAATTATTCTGACTATTTTTCATTTAGCAAGTAGCAGCTTGCATGTGTGGTACTATTTTTTATTTTTTTATCGTTGGAAAATCCTCATGGATACCCTTCGCCTGGGGAAGGCGAAGGGTTATGCCGGACTCTTACTGGCTAAAAACCCACGGTGTTCCTTCTTCTGACCCTTGGCCGAGGTCACGGGATTCGCAGCTGCATGCACCGCAACCCCGGCAGGCCTCGGTCCGCCAGCCCCTGGCGGACCTCTCCTTCTGTGGGGCCTTGCCCCACGTCCTCCTGAGAGGCGCGCACGGAACACATGCGCGCCGCCTTCTCGGGCCTGTTACTGGTCGGGCGACGGGTCCCCTAACCCGTCGCCCGCAGGCCACACACTAGGGTGGCCGGAGATCGTCGCGCGCCCTCCGGCGGCGCCCGGTGCGTCTGGCGCGGGAAGGGAGAGTGGCCGTCGCCTCTCTCTCCCTCTCCGCTCCCTCCTTGGTCGCCATCACCACCTCGCAAAAGGAGGTGACGGCTTCCCACGCACTCTCGCTCCCGACCATGGACAGAACCACGGCCGGAAGCGAGAGGTCACCACCGATCGCCGCGACTAGTTCACGGCGCTGCGTCGCCCACGCACGGCACTCCTGCAACGTGTGCAGCGCCGTGTCTTCCGGGCAGTCGACGCAGTGGTGACATCCGGGCGTCTGCTCCTGGCCTATGCGACACAGGTACTTCCCGAAACATCCATGTCCCGAAAGCTGAGGGCGCCATGCCGCCTCTCCAGCCACTCCTCCATAACGGGTCTTATCGCCGCTATTGCGGCGTGCCCTGCGCTGGGTTGCGCAAGTCGTTCTCTCCACTCGGCCACTAGGATCTGGATGTATGGTACTATACCCTTTATGTAGCTAAGGAATGTAACTCCCTTTTTTATAGTGGAAAATTCCTCATGGATTCCCTCCGCCCAGGAAAGGCCAAGGGTTATGCCAGAATCTTAGTTCTTCTTATCTAGTTCCTCCTCGTGACCTATGGCCGGGGTCGCGAGATTCGCAGCTACATGCACCGCAACCCCGGTAGGCCTCGGTCCGCCAGCTCCTGACAGATAACTCCTTCTGTGGGGCCTTGCCGCACGTCCTCTGCCGGAGTCGGTTTCTCGAAAGCCATTTTTTTTTTAAATTTACATTCATCAAGAAGAAATCGTTCAGTTTTTGCAACACAATATCATTGGTTTCCGACTTTGAGGCGGACGGATAGTACCTAATTAACAAAAAAAGGCTGCACGCAAAATGCTGCACTACACATAGTTTTACCTGCTCCGTCCAAGTAATCTATATAAATAAAAAGAAAAGTACTGACTGACTGACTCATCAACGCCCAGCCCAAACCCTTGGACCTAGAAGGCTGAAATTTTGCACAGAGGTTCCCTTTATAATGTAGACAAGGAATAAGGAAGAATTTTTCGAAATTCAAACCCTAAGGGAGTTAAATAGGGGATGAAAGTTTGTATGGAAAATCGTCACTTAACGGGTTAAAAATTTCACGCAAGCGAAGCTACGGGCAAAAGCTAGTTTACAAAATATATTGCCTAAATGTCTCAAAAGACATAAAGCGGCAAATACAAGTTCACAACGTTAATTAGTCTACCCATAGTTAAGGCAGGCAAGAAATGAATACACATATTCATTAAGTGGTACACACACTCGGCTAATCAAAACAGTAGCGGTATTGTTACGTCGCCAGTAGAGTGTAAACGGGTCAGATTTGCGCCCCACTGCCTTTCAACCGCGTATTTAAGCTTGTTTAGACTAATGTAGGACGTTACTTGTATAAACCTAGTATTAACTAGTTGTTTCTTGCGGTTTTACTCGCATTTTAAGGGAACTACTTCGTGTACCCGGATAATCGGAAATCGGATGTCTGTGTGTATCATCTAAATCGGTACAGTACCCACTGGACCTTCAAGATTAGACCCAATTGTAAAAAGTACCTACTGGACCCCATGGGGTCTCTCTGGGGCCATTCAGAGGCCCCATTCGACCTTCTTAAAAATATCATATTAAAATGACTATTGGACCTCTTTTTTGGGACCTGTCTTGTACCCACTGGACCTTCAAGACTAGACCCAATTGCAAAATACCACTTCACTATTGTGGACGATTGCACGCTTCATGAAAAGAGGGTCAAATGTGTAAAAAACCGAGGTCCAATGGGACATGTTTTTAACAGGAGGTCCAATGGGTCCTATGTTGCAGGTAAGGTTCCATTTTGAAGGTCCAGTGGGTACAAGGTTTGTGATAGAAGGTCTAATGGGTCCTGTTGAGTAGGTAGGGTCCAATTATGAAGGTCCAGTGGGTACAAGACCTCTAAATCTGTTCAGTCGTTTATGTGTGATTGAGTAACAAACTATTTATATTTGTGTGAATCGTATCTTCTTCTTTTTTTGGCATTTTAAGTGGTTAGTACTTGCAAATGCAAGTACTGACTATTAGTTAGTAAAATAACTCTATCGCTGATCGCATGACATGTCACCATGACAATTTTCTGATATCACGCAAGCATTATCTAACTTTTGCAATGTGATAACAAGATGCTTCTACCACATCACTTGATACACATCCTTTTAATCTCCTCCTAGGCCATTTTTTTTTTTTTAAAAACGTTGCCCCACACTAAGATTTCTCTTGTATCGTGGGTGCGTTTACAGACACAAATCTCACAAACAAACGCCCAGACCCGAAACAACCATCTGTAGGCCATACAAATTTTTGTTCCGTGTGGGAATCGAACCCACGACCCGTAGCGCAGAAGCCAATCGCTTAACCACTGCACCAAACGTGTCGTCATTTCCAGGGTAAATGACGTTAAAAGAGTTTTTTTTAAACTGATTGTTTTTTATTCGGAGTTACCAAAATAACCGTCGATTTCTTCAGCTACGTAACACTTTGTAACCTCCGTAATTTACTTATCTCTCGCTATTACACAAGGTAGCTGTGAAGCCACATAAAACCTCATAGGTATTTTTGCTGCATATTCAGTTTTCAGTACTGCGTACGAAATATTTTTCATATCTACGTCCAAAGAGTATGTAGGTCAGTTTTCCTTGTCCATGGTTTGTCGGAAATACAACCCCAATTGTGAAAATATGGAAGGTTCCGTTTATTTAAAAAGGACTGTTTGTTTAGGTCGATATGTAAAAAAGGCCGTGACAATTGAGATGATTTTGTTATTCTTGGCCTTTTGGAGTGGAACAATGTGTTATTTTTTGTCTGAAAATTAAAAAGGGAACAATTGGTTCAATAGCTCAGCTTTTCTATGTCCTTCAAATCTTTTGTTTCTTTTTTGGCTTACGTTGTCCGAGTATCAAATTGTTTTATATTAATTTTTCATTATCTCTACAATAGCAACTAAATTCTAAGGGCTGATTATTCAATCGTCAGATATCTTTTATCTGAGTTTTTTTTTTGGATCTGCATCTTTTTATACCGCCATATTTATTCTTCCGATAAAAGTTATTAAACGATTGAAAAATCGGCTGTAAATAAAGTATTTCTTTGAAAAGTATTCTCAAAAAATATATGCTCTCAGTGTAGCAAATAAATTAACGTAATTAATAAAAGACCAATATCATTTCTTTTTCTTCATTAATAATTTAACGTACATACCTACTACAAGAAAAATGCGGCAAAAAGACATAGACAAACCACATAATAGAAAGTAAATAAACTTATTATACAATGAAATGAAGAAGGGTTTCAATAAAAATGTCACGATCGACGGCAAACAATGAGTGAATGAAACATTGAACCTATATCGGCAGGCACTATGGATAAAACAATAGGGGTCCCGCTGAGATATTGATGACAAAACCAGAACTTTTCTTTTCTTGAAAAAGGCATTAACAAAACACTGCTAATAATTCGCAGTTGGCCAGAACAGCCGGGTGTTGTCTTTTGAAGAGGCAAAGGCCTTGATCAATTCAGCCTATCGCAATATAGATATGCTCAGTTGCGGACTGCTTTTATTTAAGTCTTTTTTTTTGTTTATCAGTTTATATTCAATGTTCTAAAGAAGAAGTTTAATCCTACTAATATCACTACATAGTATAAAACAAAGTCGCTACCCGCTGTCTGTCCCTATGTATGCTTATATCTTTAAAACTACGCAACGGATTTTGATGCGGTTTTTTTTAATAGATGGAGTGATTCAAGAGGAAGGTTTAAATGTATAATACATGCATATTATAGTACTCATGCGAAGCTGGGGCGGGTCGCTAGTTATAAATATAATACGAAAGTTTAAATGAAGATATTGTATGTAGATACCTATTATTTTATGGGATAGAGGGATGGATGGATGTTTGTAACTCAATCACGCATAAACGGCTTAACGGATTTGGACGAAATTTAGCACACAAATAGAACAAATCCTGGATTAACATATAAAATACTTTTTAATCGGGTACGTGAAGTAATAAAATGAAAATAAAAATAAAATGTCAATGACTCACATTACGCGGTCAGTTCATTGGTAATAAAATCTGGTTTCTCATATAAAAATAAACGCACTTGTATACGCACAGATACCTGTACCCGAGTGATATTCAGTAACCGGTCCTTGCTTCCGCATGGCCTACTGACCGTGGCGTGTTATTAAATTATCTCCTACCAGTTTGTAACGCACTTAATTCGCTGGATTAGCCTGCTCTGTGGCCGGTTCGAGATTGAAATCTGTATTTACGATCTTGTAATTTTAGTATCAGATTTACAGATGATGAGTTTGTGGTTAAAATGTTTGAAGGGAATCCAATTATGGTTAGGTCTGTCCTAGACTTAGAGCAACGCAGTCGACATAGTCGGGTGTGGCCATGCGGAACATTTCCCCTCTGTCACTTCGCTTAGGCCCCGTTTGACAGTTCGTGTCAAATGAGGCCTAAGTTTGTTTTATTTTTAATGTGTGAATGTCGTAGCCAAAGGGTGATATGCATTTTTTTTTGTATAATATTTTTTGCCTTAATACGTATTGTACATGTGAGTACCATGTAACCATTTACAAAACTAAAACTTTACTTGGTGTCTGGCGGTTAGAGTATGTCATGCTCACTCAAATGTCCCGCTGATGGTGGCGTGTGTGTTGGATCGTGCGGTTCCCAACGAAATGGTTGAGCTGAGCGATGCTGATACATGCGTCATATTCGTGAACGGGCGCCGTCAGTTGGGACTGGTCATCTCTAATCTGCCATGGCAAAATGAATTGTAGGTACTTTTATTAGCATAGCATATCTTACATTGTTCTCACTTTTATTTTCTTATTCACAATGTTGTAACCAATTTTCTGTAAATATTTGATGGAAAAGAGTAACCATGGAGTTTATTGCCCGTTCTTCTCCACAGGAATCTACACTTTGGAACGCGGCAGTAACTTCTTTTTTTTGTCTCGACAATTCAAAAGTGCCTGTAAATGGTCTAGTTGAAATAAACGCTTTGACTTTGACTGACTTTTGCATATGTGTGAGACCCTCCTCCAGCCAAAAATTACAGACTTTTTTGTATTGAAAGACAACGCCATTTTTTTTGACCATTTTTTTTTCTGGCATTTATTCTTAGCATAGATAATACTTTTATTCTAATATTTTTAAATAGGGAACAAACCACGAAAGTGTTCTACACTTGACGATAAATACACAAAAAAGTCTCCAAAATGTGCCAGAATTATAAATAAGGCTTATTTGAAACACATGCCACCCAGACAGACCTACTTAAATATGTTAATTTATGTACACCACAAACAAATGGAACAATCCAATACTAGTATTGTATTATTCTCAATTTGTACAGAGATTTCCCCAAAGATTTTCCTTTCTATCGGAAAAAAGCGAAAAAGAAAAAGAGCGATATCTTTTACGTGAATATTTCAATGGAAAGTGAGGTTCTATCGATAATGTATTCACTGGCGGTCATCCAAAGCGTTCCCGTCCATTGTCCACTGTCTTCCATACATATGTGTGTTTTGGACAATGATGTATAACATATAGTAGGTTTGTTATAACCATAAATAATGCTAATTTAAAAACTGGGGTAGGTTTCCATTTTTCTTCCAGCAAAAATTTTACTATTGGAGTTTCTTATATCTGTGGTTTTAAAATAGGAAGACTGTCCAATATTCTTTATTAAATAAACTTGCGACAACATTTTACCTAAAAAAAAAAACAAATTCAAATATGGAAGCTCATAAAAAACAAACCACAGATTAAAAGATTATTTAATAAAAATGCGCGTTCGTTAAGCCGGCCAACCCTAAAATGATTAGGACAAAAACGTAACGGCCAAAACAGTTGGTAACCTTGTACAGAAGTATAAGCAAGTGAATTATACACAATAAACAAGAACAAAATGTGTGCCGTCAGTACAAATTGTACAATGAAATATTAGGACCATCCCTTATCCCAAGGTTGGCTCGAAAATGTTTTTTCTACATATAACATAGTATCGCGCCTGTATTCCCCGACGGGTTGGGCAGAGGTGTATGGTACACCCTCATTTCACCGTTATGTTTAAGTCCCATGTAAGTGGGTGAGCCGATTTCCATCAACCGGGCACAAATCCAGACTCCGTTCTACTACTGAGAAATTCCACACAGAAAAACACAATAACACTGCCCCATCTGGGGATCAAATGACGAACGTAGGACCTCACGCTTAGCAGTAGCGCTTGCGTACACTAGAACAACGAGGTAAGTAGTCAGTTTTTTTACTACACTTGACTTGATCTGGCTCATGTTTAAAATTATAAAAAAGTGTGATGTAAAAGTGAAGAATTCCACCCATTAAAATTTTGTATAAAATAAAACTTAAACAATCTTTGATCATATAACATTATTTTGCTTTAAGAATCCATTAAAACACATTTTTAGAAAATCATAACACCTTTTCTTTAATTATTTTTGTTAAAAAAGAAGTGTATTTTTTATTCAAAAACCAAATGAATGTTTTACGATTAAAGGTTCATTTACCTACCTTCTACAAATGGTTGGATTATATTTAGGTACAAAAAAGTTAAAAAATAACATTCTTTTAAACCTTTTTCGCTTGAAAATTTAAAGCACTCGTCTGATCCTACGAATAATTCATCCGTTTTTTCGCAGTTCTTTTTTAATCAAACCCCGAACACAAAATTAAATAAGCTCGCATTTGGACCGTTTGTTTATACGGCCTGGGGTTTACGCCCAAAACCATATCACATTTCTATATGCGTTAAAAATGCAGCCCAGTGCCCGGGGAGCGTTGACATACTAAAAATTTATACGTCGACCCGATTGTTAAAATGCTCCAGAGCAGTCTTTTATCTCCGCACTCCATGCTGCAAATTTTATGTTTTTATTTACGTGATGTTTTCATGTCAGACGCACGTTGCATCTTTACGCCAATGATGCATTGCATAAATGTTACGCTCTTTATGATAAAAGCATAATTTCTCTTTTGAAATTGCCTGTTCGGCTCCAATTTGGTAATGAAAGGGAATCGGCTTATGTTTATTCATTGAGTAGATGCTTCGTCTGTTCCTCCTACCTTTTAATAGGGTTGACCGCTGAATTAGGTATGCTAAAAGCTCATTACGCGTTCTAATAGACGGAAGACAAGTGAGCAACTAAGTATGGAGCTACTGCTTAGTGCTTATGCTTAAACATTCCCAATGTTTGTCTAAGGACTAATGCCCGTTACAGCAAAGTCGTACTTAAGTGCACGAGGGAGGGCAGGGTAAATCCCAAATACAAATACAAAAACCTCAAGAAGCTTGTTGGATCAAATAGATTGGTTGCCAAATGCTATGGCGTAAAGTTCACTTTTGCCTATACCCTTTTCAACGTGAGGAGAGTCCTGACGTTTGTCTACAAAACGTTACCAAACTAAGAATATCAAATATATTTTTAAAATAAAACAGTTTTAATATAACTACTTTATGGTTTTTGATGTCTTTTACGTTTTTCGTCGACAGCAGTCTCCAGGCTACAATTAACGATATTACCGCTATGTCAGGACTCATTTTTCGTTGAACAAAGTTTAATGCTCATTACAGCAAAGACGTCCATAACTGAAAATTGATCTAGCAAATGCTAATGAAGCAAAAACGTCAAGTTTACTGGATCAGATAGATTGGAAGCCAAATGCAACGGTACAATCAGTGGCGTGGCTACGTAACCAAGGACCCCGGGGAAAAAAATAAATTGGGGCCCTATTTAAACAAAACTAAATACTTTGAAGGTGCAAAACTGCTTCATCATCACCTCCTTATCGCCCACTGCAGGGCATAATAAAGCAAACCTATTTATTTACTAGTAAGCATTATGTATGCAGCAGATAGTTATTTAATCGTAATTCCTAATAATATTATATTATAAATGTGAAAGTTTGTTTGTTTGTCACGCTTTCACGTAAGTCGTTGGTTAGGAGCCAAAAAGTTACAGTCAAAAATTCTTTATTCAACTAGGATGTTAATAACTTTTTCGAACGTCGTTCATGGAGGCCGAGGGGCCCCTCGTGCTTGGGGGCCCCGGTGCGCTGCCCCGCCTAGCCTTACGGTAGCTACGCCACTGGGTACAATCTAAAGATCACTTTTGCCTACGACTATGACAAGCTAACTTAATTGACGTATAAACCACGAAATATTATTCTGTATTCCGTGAAATAAACTATATACAAGCGCACGAAACTGATCCCCCTACACCGTACCGTACTAAAGCTTCACACGTTGACGTAAAGACTGAAGGCGACTGAATATTCATAGTCAGGACTTTTACAGCTCCGCCTTCAGTAAGCGCGTCTACATTATTCTAGCGTACTCAAGTGCACTCGTCTTCCCTAAGCTCAATTTGATCTTATGAAGAGAACTTTTCGAGAGAACGTTGCAATTTTACTTGAACTAAATTGAGGTTTCAAGTTTTATTTTAATAAAGTTGCTTCAACTCAGATGAATGGAAAATTGGACGTAAATGAAAATTAAGAAGAAGCTAGGACTGCTTTCTTGTAAATCCCTTGGTTTTTACGACTTTAGTAACTATATTAATCTATCAATCTACATCATACACGTGATATAATATTGAATTTTAAGTAGTTTTATCAAGTGTGGAGTTACCTGTTTATTAAATACGTAATTATAACTTTTATCTTCCATACAAACTCTGTAAATATTTCTTTACTTGATTACAGAGTAATTATAATTACTTTTTCAGCTATTATTTAGGGCTTTGTTTGGAAGGTTTTGCTTAAATCTTGAGCATCGTTTTATTCCCAAAACTGTTAAGTGTTTAGTTCCATTACTTGCGCTCTAGAATTGTATATAAGATTTTATTTTAATAATCCACGATATTTTGCATAGTGTCTTAGTAAATACTAAAGATGACACAATAACACATTAAAAAATTATGAGAGTTAAAACAATGTTTATGAATGAATCAATCAATTTACTGTTTTTCTTAGGTGTATTAACATCCAAGCACGCTAATTACCTATCAATGAGCGCAGGGTCACACTACGGATGTTATTACAACTTAGAGAACTATAAACTAATCAAACGGTTGATTTATTAAAAAAAATATGGCATCAAAAAAACAACTGATTTCATTTTTAGTGATACCTACGTTATCATATATCGACGGTCATAAATTCAATTGGCGTAAGGGACAAAGTACAGGTTTTCAGTACGAGCAAAAAACAAAAAAAGTATGCATTATCTATCATAACTTTTTCATTTTTAAAGCAATTTTCATGATGTCTTTGGCAAAAGAACTTGAAATAAAGCTCTCTTTTGACTGGTAACACTCAAAATAACTTTAATTTAATAGTTTCGGAGATAGTGTCCTTTACTCTTGCTTTAATATGAGAACTTGTCCCTTACACCGATACATAGTTTGTGTCAGTTTGGTCGTAAGTGACTATAATACTATAAAGTCTTACGAAAAATATGCCGTAAGTAACATGTACCCAAATAGAAACACCCCAAAAGGGATGTAAATGTAGCACGTCGGAAAGTCTTTAAAGCTATATTTTACTTTGTGTTACCTATTTTGAAGTAAAAAATGAATAGGATAATTGAAAATGCCGCCATTATTATGGAATCAACTTTTATTAAGAACAAAAACAATAACTTTCTAGTTTTAATCATTTTGAGATCAACACCACATTATCAACACAACATCACGCGCTATTGTGCACGCCGAAAATCCGGGGAGCCCCTTAAAGAAAATCAAATAACGAGTAATTACATTCTTAAGCTCGTTTTAAAAGAAAAGTTAATACTAGAAAACCAATAATAAAGATATAATAATAAGATTCACTTAAATTAATTTATGAATTTTTATATAGTAAGGTAGAAATGCAACATCGATTACATCAGAAACTTGTTAGATTGAATCAATTAATTCGATCTATTGGCATCTCTAAATGGCGCGAAAAACAAACCGCCCGTCACGCGTATTTTGATAAATACTTACGTGTGATAATTGCTCGCTTTATTGTTGTGTTTTAGAAGAAAAAAAAATCGTTTTAGATAAAAATACAATAAAGAATCAAACTTTCTTTGATTTTAACGTAAGTGTTACCTATTTGTTTTAAATAGGTAAATATTACTCAAACAAAAATTATATTGTTTTAAGACACAATCATGTCAATAGGAGTTGTGACTTGTCATGTCTAGACATGTGACTGTAGTCGATTCAACTATCGATAAAATTTGTAAAATTTCAGCGAGAATTTGACAAATTATTGTAATGTGATTTTATGTACATTTCAAATACTTGTGATTTAAGTAATTAGGATTAAGTCAATTAGCATGCATATCTTCAACAATAGACGATTACGTGCTGATGTGATAATGAATCCAGCAAGTATGGGATGAGTGAACATAAATGTTTATTTATCACCAATAATAATTAATTCTTAAAGTGTTAATGTCCGATTGAATCTACCCATATGATTATAACTTTTTAATGAATTATGATCTTAAACTATTTTTTTTATGACATTTGTATGCCCATGAGGCTGATCACAGCATGACCTTTGTATAAATAAGACCTAATTATTACCTGTGAATCACAAATAAATGATTTGACTTGATTTGATTTGAAAAAAATAAGCCCAGTAGCCGGGTCGCGAAAAAGAGGTTTATCTTGCGAAAGGTTCGTCGGTCCTGAATTTTGGATGTGTTATGTTAGGTGTTTTTATGAAAAGCCCACAAACAGACACACAGACAGAGAGAGAAATAGACAGCCAAACAAAAAGACAGACATGGGCTTCAAACCTATAAAATACCTCTGATTTTGAGTCGGGAATGAAAAATAAGAATTTAATTTTCTACAAAATTGATGTGAATAATTTTTGGCATAAAACCCATAAGGAGTTATTTAATAAAAACTCATTTTTGGGTTCTTTAACCCAAGATGGCAGAGCGCGCCGAAGTCACTCAAGGTACAAAATTTGTAATTTTTATAAGAACACATATCCATAACACGTATCCAAAATTTAGGACTGACCGACCTTTTGCAAGGCAACTGGGCTATAATGAGCCTTATTTTAATTATTCAATCAACTGAGCCTATCGTCTATAATTATTACGATAGTCAAAATATTCATTATGTTAATATAAATTTATCGAAATTATTTTATCGATACGCACGTCTCTGGCAACTGGTACCATCTGACGCAAGTTTGAAAACGCGTCGGGGTTTTTTCAAAATCATAATTTATAATTATGGCGTTAAACACATATAACTATATTGTTTCTATGTTTCTGATTTTAAAACAACCTTTTGGGTAACGCTTTATTAATATTTTAAATTGATTTAATACTTGTTGAATTAAATTGTCATACACAAGCGCCATTACAATTTATTTTCATGTCATGAACTGACATCTGCCAAATTAATCAAGTTACCGTGAAAGCAATATAGCAAACTACATAATGGACAAACAATACGATGTAATGATGCGTAACGGACAAGATTGTTACTTCGATTTGGCGTAAGGGGCTTTTTATTTTGAGTCATATGTCGTATGGGACAAAACGGAAACTTCGTGAACCTTAAAACAATTTTCTTTTTTCTTTTTAGTACTTACGTCAAATGTTTGAAATTTTTTTTAAATTAGTGTCCTTTAAAGCAAAATGCAGCGTTTTATGTACCAAAATTTCAGGGGTGTAAAGGAATTATTTGTAGAGCTACAAGCATTTTAAATATGCAGAAAGATAGAGGAGAAAAAATCAAGTACGATGGTGTAATAATATTTTTTTTGTCAAATGTCCCTTACGCCAATTGAATTTATGACCGTCGATATATGTCGTGGCCAGATCATAGAATTGATCACTTCATGATGTGGCCAGCCATTTCATGAAACGGTTGCATTTCATGAAATGGCCAACTAAAATTGGCCATATTGTTGAAACGTCAACGTTTAATGATATGGCCATCCACGTTTGGCCATATCATTAATGTAGGGTTTCCATGATATTAAAGGATTAATAAAAAATCCAAATAAAGGAAGCACGTACCATGCAAGCAAAGGAGTAGACTACGGAATTTCGATCCACAAAATATCGATGCACGTTACCGCGAAAGTTTAATAGCTTGATTCACCAACAAATAAGGGGATCTGGCGATATGATATACGATATGGCCACGACATATACACTCTTTTGCAAAAAAAACGGGCACCTAAGGAAATTTACGTTCTAAGGTCGATTTGAGTTAATTAAATGAAATTTATTTCTTTGACGTAGTCTGTATACTTATAATCGTGTAAATTAATGCGCGTGAAGTGAATTCGGGCAATTAAAAGAAAAAAAACGATGGATTCTTTAAAACCGACACGCCCAAACAGTAAGAAGTGGTCGGCAATAAAGACAAGTTTTTTTTTTAGTTTTTTTAATGAAATAAAGTTACAAATGTAAAAACCTAATAACGAGTGTGACCTCCTCTTGCCAAAATCACAGCTTGAATCCTTCTGGGCATGCTTTCCACGATGTTTTTAATAACGTTTTGAGGAATACGTTCCCAGTCTTCTGCAATGACTCTTTTTAGCTCCCTGATGTTTTGTGGAGCAGGTTGCACTGATCTTACCCGTCTCTTTAGAACATCCCAGACATGCTCAATTGGATTGAGGTCAGGACTTCGAGCTGGCCAATCTAAACGACGGATCCCAACTTCTTGCATGTACGCTTCCACGTCGCCAGAACGGCGCGGGCGAGCATTGTCGTCCATAAAAATGGAATCTTCCCCAAGTGCAGTCAATTTGGGTTGTGCATATGGAATTAGGACTTCCATTGTGTACCGGAGTGCATTTAATGTTCCATTTTCTATGAAAACTAACTCCGTACGCTCCGTCGAAATAATTGATGCCCAAAACATAACGGAGCCTCCGCCATAAGGAGTGATTTCTTCGAAACACACTTCCGCATAGCGTTCCCGTGGTCTTCGCAGCACTCGCCGGCGTCGGTCCTCTCCACACAAAGAGATTCTAGCTTCATCAGAAAACAATACTTTATTCCAGTCCACCAGAGTCCATGAAGCACAGTTCCGAGCAAACTGAAGTCGAGCAACACGGTGCTCACGGAGTAATTTAGGGCCCCGAGCTGGGCGGTAACTCCTGATATTGGCAGCCAAAAGCCTCCTCCTGACCGTCCACAAGCTAACTTCTACTCTTCTTACTTCTTCAAGGCTCTTCTTCAGGTCCACACTTGACGCCTTACGATTCCGCAACGCCTGACTCACCAAAAAGCGGTCATCTCTTGGTTCTGTGCATCGTTTTCTTCCCGAACCGGGTCTTCTTTTGACCGAATCGGTCTCTTGATACCGTTGCCAAGTCCTCTGGACAGTTGAACGACTCACATTTAGCCGCTGAGACACGTAAGTTTGCGAACAATCTTCTTCAAGTAGGGCTATAATTTTACCGGCCCTTATCGCTTTATCACTCATATCAAAAAGTGGTATTTAATGTAAAAAGAAAGATTAAATTGTTTAATTTGCAGAAAATATCCAAACAGTTTTAAAATATCGTAATCAGTTAAAAATCGTTTCAGCAATTCGCGCCATTAGTAAAGCAATTTTAGAATGATCCACAGTAATCATTATTTTTCTTTTATTAATTTCAAATTTTAAATTTGGAACGTAAAGAATTATGCCAGGATGCTTCAAATAACATGCCAATACATCGTCAAATTAATAAAACTTATTTCTTGTTCTTCTTCATTGAAGTAGAGAAAAAAATCTAAAGTGCCCGTTTTTTTTGCAAAAGAGTTTATGATTATTTACGGTTTAATCACGTGCATTTTTTCGGGATTGCCCGACTAGTTTCGGACCCAAACGGAGCCCTTATTCATGAGCTGATCACGCGGCGAGGTCGCGAGTCGAACTTAAGGGCTCCGTTTGGGTCCGAAACTAGTCGGGCAATCCCGAAAAAATGCACGTGAGTAAACCGATAATCATAAATATGAATGTGTCTCACGAAAGTTATAATACAAAAACCTACATTATCTTCAGCATTCACTAAGACGCTATGCAAAATATTTAATTATTTAAACTTCATCGTGGACTATTAAAGTAAGACTTAATATAAACGCTACAGATATAACATTACAAATTTTATTCTCACGATATGAGCTCTCACGAAACTTTTACTGTAAGTACTTTAGTATTTTATCGTTTCAAACTGCTAGAGTTTTGTGTCAATATGGCACAAGTTTCTTCCAGTCGATACTGAAATTTGTATGAACCGATATGGATCTTAGAGACAATATTTTTCTTTTATTTATGCACCATCTTTCGTCCGAAATACTCTCTGAAATTTTTCGTATATAATAATAGTTCTTTATATTTTGACGAGTTATGCGAACATAAATGTAGGGAACAGCTGTTTTTTTTTCGCGATTTCAGGTTTGGTCCCATAGTAAAATTTGTTCATAATGATGAATACAGTGACCCCTTAAGAGGTTGTTGGTGTTTTTCAATGAACCCTGTATATTACACACTCATTTCACTGTTATATTTAAGTTCCATGTAATTGCCACGAGGCTATTGCCATCAACCGGGCACACATCCAAACTCACGTCTGCTACTTAGAAATTCCACATGGAAAAACCCAATTACACTTTGCTCGACCTGGGGATTTGCCGGACCCAGGACCTTAACTGTCGCGCTTTCAACCAATAGACCAACGAGGCAATCAAATATAATTACTACATAGTATAAAACAAAGTCGCTTCCCGCTGTCTGTCCCTATGTATGCTTAGATCTTTAAAACTACGCAACGGATTTTGATGCGGTTTTTTTTAATAGATAGAGTGCTCCCAGATGAAGGTTAAGCTATAAAACGTACACGTGCGAAGCCGGGGCGGGTTGCTAGTTATAAATATAGCAAAATTTATTTATTTAACTACAGCGCATTATAAAAGCGTCCGTTTTGAATGGATTTAATTAAAAGCTGGCCTAACGAATCAGTCTAGTCCAATAACAGGCTCTATGATTGACAGAAAAACGAGTAAATGAACAAACAGTTCAAATGCCAACTGCATTGGGGCGATACCATCTGTTTGTAGTATTTCCTCAGCCTTTTTGTACCTTACCTCTCTATTCCATTTGCGAGAATTGCAGACGATTTCGTCTACGTTCATGTCTATAACATATGTACAAGGTTAGTCGGAAAGGGGATACTAATCCGCAGGCCACTTAAAGTATCACTGATGATGGTTTTAAAGCAAGTGTTAAAATTTCAAAATCCGATAATTTTTATTTCCATGTAAAATATTTTTTATTTTAGTTTCGTCGTCCATAGTTTAGTTACAAATTCAGAAAACAGAGCTTCTAATTCATGACCTCCAATATGGCCTAAAATGTAAACACAGCTGATCATAGCTGTGGATAGATAGATTTTATCAATTTTTTCATGTAATTTTTGAACAGCTTTTTCTCTTAAACTATCGACTTTTGGAGAAAGTGGTAGAACAAAAGTTACTCATTATTATGGGTAATTTAACACCCTTTTGGATTAGTACCCTTTTGGCATTCGATATGGCGTAGTACACTCCTTTCTGACTAACCTTGTATAAATACATATAATAAATCTGTGTAGACTTGGTGTGTTTGTACATTGGAAATATTAAATAAAAGAATAGCCATCATCTATTTTAATCATTTTTGGAATATTAGTCTGTTTATCTGTGTGTCGGTTTGTTTGTGCACGCATCACGTAAAAAGTACTGACTCAAAAAAATCAGCTGTTCCCTACATTTTGACGAGTTATGCGAACATAAATGTAGGGAACAGCTGTTTTTTTTTCGCGATTTCAGTTTTGGTCTCATAGTAAAAGTTGTTCTTAATGATGAGTACAGTGACCCCTTAAGAGGTTGTACTCTTATTTATGTTACACCTTGTATAAGCTAAAGCAGTACTTCAACTACCTACAATCGTCCGCATTGACACACTCACACAGACACGCACCAACAAGACTTCTAAGTTATCATCGGAATACAGTCACATACAAAAACTGCATTATACTCAGTATACAGTGCGTGTCTGTGTAAGGCCTCTTGTTCACGGCACGGTTTCTTAACCGTACGGCGTATTAGCCGCGTCGTAGAAAAATCGCGTGAGCTTGTAAACGACACGGCAAACCACCAGCCGAAACTGATTTATATCCAATTTATAACACAAAATCAGCGTTGGAAAGCTGTCATGCAATAATTGCCCTTCGCGATAACGTCCGGTGCCGTTAACAAACTCTCATAGACTGTCATACAACACTAATGTAAATCAAACCGTGCGCAAAAGAGGAGTAGCCACGGTGCATACGGCGGCGCAGGTGTGCCGGTGGCCCGCCGCCGCGCCGTGTTCGTCAACAAACTTCTATAGTAGCCCATACAACACTGATGACCGTGCCTACACACGGCTAATTAATCGTAGGTTTTACGGCGAAAAAACGTGTGTGAACAATAGGCCTAAGTGTGTCAATTCAGGCGATTATAGTAAGTTGAGGTAGTGCTTTAGCTTATACATATATCTACTGTGGCATTTGGAAGTACAGTTTATATTTTCGTTCGCAGATTGGCGTGAAATTTTAACAATAAACGAATCTTTGCCTGCACTTTGCAGAAAGCAGAAATGTTAAATCATTCATGTAACTGCAATGCAGTATTATTTCACACCAGTTTATATGAGGTGTCGTCTGCGAGGCATTTTAGTATTACAAAGTTTAGAGAGGATAGTTTTGTAAATAACCACCTTTGTTTATTCGAGGCCATCCCGGCGAATAATGTTTATTTGACTGAATTTTCACTTAAGACTTGGAAGTGATACAAAAAAGCCAACTGTCTACATCATACCGTGAAACACGCCAACATTGCCCACATTTATCAAACAAAACCAGATATTTCAAGATTTTTGTATGCAACCCGGGACGTATTTTTTATCTGTGGCAATACTAAGATCAAATGCATGCATTGGTTTACCAAAATTTAACATTTGTCATCGCTTTCTTGATTATATAAACAATTTTCAAGGCGGTCAAAGTTATCTGGACTTTTAGCCAACATTACCCACCATGATTTTAAGCGGAATTATAAACCTTATTTGAAAGCCATACAAATCATTAAAAGGTTTCTGGTAATATTACCCATAGCCTGAGAAATTTATTCTAAATCATAAATATTTTCTTATTATAATGAATGGGCAATCTTACCCTGGTAATTTTTCTCTTCTCCATACAAACGGTTTGTAGGAATTTAAAAGTGTCAGGGTTGTCTCATTTGATAATTTGTTTAAAAGTCACGAAATAAAATAAAACATTTTTAGATGCAAAGTCGTTTATTAAAAATTTAAATCAATAACAGTAAGTAATTGTGTTTTTGTTTCATTTATTCGTACTGAGTATTACTACATCTCAATTTTGATACAGAAAACAGAAGTCGTCTATCAAAATTGAGATCTAGCAATACCCAGTATGTTCATAAAAATCTGATATCTATTGTCTATTTTCACAAGTAACAAACATAAAATAATTAAAGATCTCACCTCACAAGCTGAATGTGAATCTATTTGACAAAATAAACTGATAAGTAACGTAATATTTCTGCAATAGGTATACTATAACAGATAGATCATCAGATACACCCTTGGGACCCACGCCTTGGGATTCCGAACTGTTTTTCAGCATCTCTTGATGAAATTTTACCTGATTGAACAGCTTCACATGCAAGCATGAGCATTTCTTCGGAATAATTTTTATACATACGCGATCCCAGTTCACGTCTTGACTTCCTTGGCCTAATGCGAGATTTGTGTGTGTTTTTCTGTAACAAAAAAATGCAAGTTTTTTTAAAGTTAATAGGAAAATCATTATGTTTCCTACAATCTTAAGCCTATTTTTATTCAGGTAGATAATAATATGTTGTAGAGTACTGAGTGGTATTTAAAAGTCTCGACTCAATTATTCAAGGCGCGACTCCTTATAGCAGAACTACTAAACTCTCTCTCTCTCTCCTTTCTCTCTCTATCTCGCTCTACTTTCTCTCTCTCTTTTCTCCTCTCTCTCTCTCCCTATCTCATTCCCCATCTCTCTCTCCCTATGGCATTCCCCATCTCTCTATCCTTTAACTCTCTCTTAATTTTTCATTTCTTTCACTCTTTCTCACATATCTTTCTTTCTCACTCTTAATTATAATTTACACTAATATTTTTTCGAGAATATGTACACACGGCTACACATCAAGCTATACAAAACCAGTTTATCTTGGCGTCGCTTTGTATAATCTTTTCGCACAAGTAACGGTCAGCTTATACTGGTTTTGCATAGCTTGAAGTGTAGCCGTGTGTACATAAGTAGGTGTGTGTGTACCTACCCTACTGTAATATAAAAAAGTTAGAGTCAATTAAAAAAACAACATACATAATTACATATATGAACCATGTAAAAACTACACTCATTTAGAAGAAATTCGAAAAAAAGCTTAGGACACAGATGGGAATTCTCATCTGTGTCATAAGATTTTTTTCAAATTTCTTCTAAAATTTAAAAGCTTAGATGTGTTAAAACATAGTTTAAAATAACAAAAATACATTACACCTATTTTTTAAGTCTTGTAAAAAGAAAACAAAAAGTGTCAACCCTAGTCGTTTTTTTGAAGCGGGCAATGTTGACAATGATATGGCTGCATATTACTGTGTAATTTTGCCCGTCATCATAACTTTTTTTATACATGAGTTACAACAACGAAACTATTGTTAAAAGACTTAAAACATCGTTTTACATAACAGAGAATTGAATAAACTTACCGGTGTTTTCGCCATAATGCACAATTCACTTCCTTCGATTTACAGTAATTGGCCCGCAAAAATACACTTCGTCTTCGACAAGTGTCGACAGGTAACTGAGTGAAGTAAGGAGCGGACGTGCTATTCTGTGTTGCCACACGTATATTTGATTTTCTAACAATATTATTAGTGTTGTCGTAAGTTTGGTATTTTTTGTGAAATTAGTAAATTTCCTTAGAAACTTTGTTTTGGGCAAAGATTTCCCTGGTAGCAAAGTTGGAGTATTTCACGGTATTATGTAATAGCGATGCAGTGAAAAAGTTAAAAGCATAGAGCAACTAACGTTTTTTCTATTATACTCAAAAAAAAAAATTGGTACATTTTATGTGAATTATTGTTTTCTCCAATTACCTTAGACGGTGCATTCCTACCAGTCTACTCCGACTTTCAGTACCTCGGTTCATTAATCCAGAACGATGGCGAATAACACCGGGACGTGAAGAATAGAATAAATGCGGGATGGATGAAATGGCGACAGCTCTCAGGAACAGCGTGCGATCCACGAATGCCCCTTAAACTTAATGGGAAAATTTACAAGTCGATAATAAAACCTGTTGTGTTGTATGGATCTGAGTGTTGGGCCACCAAGGGGACAGATGAAAGCAGAGTGCATACAGCGGAGATGCGCATGTTGAGATGGATGTGTGGTGTGACAAGAATGGATAAGATAAGGAATGAGTATGTCCGAGGAAGTTTGAAAGTAGCGCCAGTGACTGAAAAGTTGAGGAGTAATAGGTTAGCGTAGCGGAGGGAAGAAAGTCATATTACTAGAAGAGTGTTAAATGTGAATGTGGATGGATATACAAGTAGAGGGGACAAAGAAAAGATGGATGGATTGTGTGAAGGATGTAAGGGTAAGAAAGAAGTGAGTACTGAGATGACGGCTGAGAGAGGAGAATGGAAGAGGAATACATGTGCCGACCCCACCTAGTGTGGGATAAGGGGAGAGAGATGATGACACTTTACGTAAATTGTTCTGTAACGGGCATTTTCAATAACCTATCAGTCGACGGTTTGCCCTAGTAGAAATCTATATATATAAAATTCAAAGTCCTGACTGACTGAGCTATCAACTCACAGCCTAAACCACTGGGGTTAGAAACTTGAATTTTTGACAGTAGGTTCCTTTAAGACGTAGACATCCACTAAGAAGGGATTTCTCGAAATTCAACCCCTAAGGGGCGTTTAAGTTTTTATGTAAGTCCGTCATTTTTGAATCATGAAATTAAATATTAAGGTTTCTGGTTAGAAATAAATGTACAGGTGTTTGGGCGTTTTTAGAAATTCATACGGGGTGAAATAAGTGTTGAAAGTTTGTATGAGAAATCTGGTATTTTTGAAGTAAGAAGCATGAAATTAAATATCTAGACTTCTGGTTAGAGATAAACATACACGTATTTGTGCGTTTTTAGAAATTGCACCCCTAAACGGGTGAAATGAGTTGTTGACGTTTGTATGAAAATCCTTATTCAAGAGGTTTTTTGGATTTTACAACTAAAAATACCTGAAAAGGGGTAAACGCGGGTTTAATATTTCACGCAAGCGAAGCTGCGGGCAAAAGCTAGTTTGACATAAGCTCCATATGAGTAATGTCAAATTCCTATATAGTCGCCCGGGAGTAAAAACCTCGGGAATGCAATTGGGTCATTTTTATTTTATCACGACGTTTAGGTACTATAATATCTTATAAGAGAGCCACTCTACGTGTAATTAGTTTATAGGCATTGAAACTAGCCTTTATTGGGTATGTACAGGGTGAAATTGTAAACACTCGACAAACCGAAATGGGAGATTGTACTCATCACTATGAACAACTTTTACTATGGGACCAAACAGGACATCGCGAAAAAAATCTGCTGTTCCCTACATTTTGACGAGTAATGCGAACATAAATGTAGGGAACATCTGTTTTTTTTTTGCGATTTTCGGTTTTGCCCCATAATAAAAGTTGTTTATAGTGATGAGTACAATCTCCCATTTCGGTTTGTCGAGTGTTTACAATTTCAAACTGTATAAGGTAATTGACTAGCTTTTGTTCGCGACTTATTTGACAGCCCACAGGAACCGTATAATAACCAAATGCATTCCCGAGATTTTCTCTCCCGAGCGAATACGTGTAGCTAGCTAAACAAACCGCCGATAGGATATTGAAAATGACAATAAGAAGGTAGTATAAAAAAGATTTAATAAACAATACCACAAAAAAATACGTTTTCAAACCGAGACTTCAAAAAATATTAAAGACATGCAGCTTTCTTCCCAAACAAGGAGTATTCCTTGAATCAGATTTTTAATAATATTTTCAACAAAGCATTTATAAAAGAAGCTTCGTGATGCGGTCTGTCCCCGGGGGAGTCGGGGAAGCACGCAGAAGCGCTTCAAAGAAAAAAGATAATAAAAACAAACCGATCTTCCTCTATTGTTGTTCGTTAATTAAATATTCTAATGGAGTTCATAAAAATATACGCCAAGTACTTATTTTTATTTTCCAATTATGGGAGAATTGCCTGTTGTTGCCAGTTCAGGAAAATTATAGTAGGTAAATACTTTTAATGTAATAAGTAAGTGGTTGAAGAAAATAGATTTCTGTGATGTAAGCAATTGCTAGCCAATGATCCTTGACTTTTACAATCTCCAGATAAGCAGTCTTATGAAGCCAATATTTACCAAATAGATACAAAAGCCAGATATATCTACTGTTACAATAGAACAACAATTTATTAATCTAGGAAGTACAATAGGTAGGTAAACAATTATACCTACTAGATCGAATATAGCTTTGTTAACTTAATATAAAATAACGTGTGTCCTGTGTAATGTAAGACTTACAGATAGAAGTATTATATAATAACGAAACTGCACTAAAAAAAGTTTTTTTCAAAAATCTACCCCTAAGAGCGTAAAGAGACGTGGTAAAGTTAATATGAAAAATCTCTTCCCTGGGTTAATACTTGAAGCTTGTCACAAATACCTACTACTTAATCAAAGTAAGAAATAAGATAAGGGTTTATAAATCCGAAACTACTCCTAAAAGAGGGTGCAACAGGTAATAAAGTTTGTATGGGAGATCTATCTAGCATGGCAGATATCTCACTGTTTACTTGATTAACCCGAAAATTGGTAAACTTATTATTTAAATCAAAGAAAGGAATACAATATATTTTAGAGTTTTTCGAAAATCATTCCCAGGTGGTGAAAAGGAGTGTTAAAGTTTATATGGAAAAAAATCTTTTTACGCGTTCGGAGCCACGCGGTCTAGCGAATTGTGTAATACAATAAACTCCGCCTTTTGGAATACCGGGTGGAAATGGACAGGAAGCTTGAAAAATACTCGACATAATTTAGAATTTTGCTACAAAATGTATTTTCATGTCTTGCACATAAAGATAAGAAAGGTTGATAAAAATAATGTTAAACTTTAGGTAAGATTTAACATTTATTGAGTATCTCGCAAGCAACATAACCTACTTTCCCCGACATACGCGATAAGCAACCAAAAAATTGCCAATTTTACGTCTTAGCATAAAATAAATAAAGCATATAAAAATAAATTAAACCATTATCTCGTACCACAAATACCGCATCCGCGTGACGAAACGGTGTAAGTCAAAAATTGCAAATTTTGAAATTACTTCGGATCGCGTGCGCTCAACGAGGCGCGAAGCTAACCCTGTTACCCATCAGTTCCGACTGTTCCGAGGTACCGTGGTAACGGGGCGGTCCACTGTTCCAGTCCTCGTAAATCGTGGTACCTACAATGTGTATGAGCGTATGAGCTTTATTTAGAATTTTGTTTTATGGCTCGTGTTTTCTTTGTAAACTAATGTCGTAGATTTCGTCATAAAATCATAGTAGAAGCCCGAATAAAGCGCAATATAAAAGAATATGTTATAATAAGTTGTAGAAATTCGTATTTTCATAGCACGTGTCATTTTCATCCACAACTTTACAATATTATTGTTTAAGATACATCAAACATTTCTTTTTTATTAGAATGCTTATTGCAAAAACTTTACTTTACTAACTTCAGCATTTATTCCATTAGTTATATCATTCTTTATTGAATCAGTTATTAGATAACTAAAGGAAGTAACGGTAACACCTAGACAGTTAACTAATAACTACAAATACATTCCCGTCGCGCAGTTCAATCCAGTTATTTTACACTAGCGCGCAGTTCCCCCTTACTTATTTATAGCCCTATCACGATCGGCTAGTTCTAGTAATCATAGGTCTAATAAACGCCTAAAGTGTGAAACTCGTGCCAACCGTTAACGGGATGTCTCGATGCAGTTTGCAATAACCACACGAAATCGTGCTAACTGCAGTTTACGGACGATTCGAGTTGTTGTCGCGATGCAAACAGCAGCCAGAGCCAGTGCATATAAATCCATCTCCGTTATTTGTCCATAAAATTGCAACCGCTGAAGGAAATGCAGCGGTAATAAGTTTAATGATTAGTTCAAGTTTAACAGTAATCCTCCAGCTCTCCGTTAGTTTTTAATCGTAGACGTAACAGATTTATCTAGAATAGCACCCGGCATCATAAAATTCTCAGGCTGTTTATAGCATTTATTTTGTTTACAATCTTTCTTTAACATTAAGTTACTTTTCCAACATTTATTTACTTTTGGAGCGAGACAGTCATGTGTAAATTGTAATGGTTTTCCTGTGACGTCATATATCCTAAAATGTTCTCTGGATCATGATCATGACTATGATCCAAGGACACCTCATTTGTTGAAATCGGTTCAGTAGTTAAGGCTGTGAGAAGGGTACAAATATATAGATACATACACACCTACATACTTACAGGATGTTTGCCGCAGTCGGATAATAAAAGTAATATAACACCATACTTAATTCATTGGAAAATCATTATCAAACTAACTGGTTTGACAACAATACCTTCGTAATCTGATTGTAGTACAAAATACCATATGAAACAAAGTAGTTCAAACCAAAACAACCACACTATTACAAAGCCCGTGTCATATCACTATTCGCTCTCTAATTACTGTGAATGAGATAAAACCGGCAGATAATAAACAGCTAACGTTTTCCCCTATACAAAAACGTTACTTTATTACCAAACAAAAACGGAAACAGCGCGCTATTTGCTAAAAGCACAATGATTAATTACAGTAATCAAGTCTATTATTAAAAACCGCAATTCACTCAGGACCAGCGACAGGTTACCTGTAATAATGAAACAATGGACTGCAAAATAGCATTGAAACTAGGTTGCCGAATCCGCTTCGTGTCCCGCAAATGTACTAAAACGTTTTATTATCAATCAAAGAGCATAGAAGGCAGTTTTCATTTGGTATTGCCTGAATATAGCAGGTTAATGATGTCATCAAGTTTCACATCTTAGTGTTTTGGGCGGTGTGTTTATTCTTATTGCTAAATCCTTTTTGGGATCGAGGTTTCCATTTCGAGACTAAAAAGATCCGTTTGAAACACGTATCTTTAACCATAACTCGACTGTAACACGTTAATTTTTGGAGTACATTAAATTGTATTTTTTATGAGTAAGGTAACAGCAAAATTAAAGTTGTTGCTCGATTCATTTTAAAAGTTACGCGCGAACGGAATTTCATCCACAAATTACTAGATTACTCACAGCTGCGGATCGCAAAATCGCAACTCAATTCGTCAGCACGAGTTATTCCTTAGAAAACATGAGGTGAAATCAGTTTTTGCGTTGCGATTAACAAGCGAATTTCCCATCAAATAGATCCGCGTGTAGGTCAGTGAACGCATCGCAGCGGTTCGCCGTAACGGATCCATGGTAACCGCACATCGGTGCAATCGTGCACTAAGCCGTCTAAGGGCAAATGGCGAACGAACTTGTTCAATAAAACTTAATCTATATTGCTGTATTGGTCTGGTTTTCATGTACTTCATGTTGTTACATTGTCATACAGGATTTACAGTAGGACTGTTTGAAGTGTACTTTTAGGTCATGCCGTGTAAGTGGACTATATAATCTTGGATATGGATTATGCAAATCAAGTGCGATATCATCATCAAAATATATCATAGGTATAACTAATATGCAGCCAAATCGATACAGTATTCGTCTGCGGCCGTAATTAGGCACAATTAAGATCATTAAATAAATTCATTGTACATTTTACAGCGGGTTATTTTAGACATAATGTTAAATCTGGATTCCCACACCAAAATTTACTGTTTAAAGTAACAGGATTTCATAGTTTTATTAACTTCGTGACATGGATTTAAAAATAAGCTTCTAAAATCACCTTTTCAACTCACAGAAGACTTTGATCCCTAATTCCCTAATCTGGATCATCTAATATTCTTTATTCATAAAATCGCACGTAACTTCCAAAGTCCGTAAAGGCTACCTATATAAAGTCACGAGGAAGTTACGCGTTCATAAAATCCCTGGGGCAGCGTCCCGCCATGAATACGGCAGGTTATGTTTACGACACTATACCGAGTCACGTTCGTTTCTGTTCGAAATCCTCCAGGTATGTGTACGTACAAACTGGCTGAGGTACCTATTCATAGACGAAGGAATTACTAAATGATAACTGAGTCCAATGAAAACGCCTAGAATCTGGGCCAAATCTCAGAGAGAGTCAAACGTTCATAGGTAAGATATTTAAACTTTATAGAAGGTACACAACTTTTGCTCTTGTAAACGGGGTTTAATTCAAACACCGTGATCTACTGATTAAGCTGAAATGTTTTTTTTTTTCTAAATAAAAAAAAAGATTTCTATTTCATTTTAACGCCCCAAGTTATCTGACTGCAAAGAACGATACCGCCCTAGTCGTATCCGCCAGCTATGTCGCCATGCTTTCATTCATTTTTGCGTGGCATCGAAAATAATGTTCTATCTACCACATCAATATTTTATTTTGCCTAATTTTTTGTTGATACCTTATTAGATGGTTTAGATACGAACTCTATCGCGAGATTTTTTTTATTTTTAATCAATCTAATATCCCGTGCGTGATTAATCTATACCAGTAGTAGATCATGTAGTTTTAAGGAACTACACGAATTCGTTTACACCCTGTATTTAAAAAACAATAAGTATACGGTATTTAATCTCAAAAATAACTAGGCCAGTAAAACAAAACAAACAGGAGTCAATAAAATGTAATAGTTAACTAAACTGCTTGTAGAACACGATAGAATAGCAACACTGGCCCTATTTATGCAGTAATGCGCTCTTTAAACCCAACGCGTTATTGCTGTACGTGACTGCTGGCAACACCGTGCTTCGTGTATATTACCCGGAGGTCTGTTGGCTCGTAGGACTAACGATATTGGATACATAATGATTAAAACGGATCATTTAATAAAATCTTTCCTGGTATTGTTTTCTTTGGATTTTGAAAACGGTTTTTCTGATCGGCGTGCAATAAAAACTTTATCTTTTGACGTTGGTCAGGCTTTTTAAGTTATCTCCTCTCTTTTAGAATAAAACATTGTCTGTAAAAACAAATACACAAATAAACAATAAAACGTGAGACTAATGATACCTACATAGAATGAAAATTTAAAATATTCTACTTGTGCCACTTTTCTTGTTTGACGTCAGACGGATAACGGATATCCTATATGCGTTTTGTTGCCGATTCTTGCACAAGAGATAGGTATGTTGACGTCTTATTGAAGTACCTTATGTTATACTCCGTATAAAGGAAAGCGCAGCGTGGGTAGACTCCTCACAAGGTGGACCGATGACCTGGTGAAGATCGCGGGATTACGCTGAATACGAGAAGCACAGGACCGGTCGATGTGGCGATGCTTTAGGGAGGCCTATGTCCAGCAGTGGACGTCTTTCGGCTGAATGATGATGATGATACTCCGTGTCATGGCGTTACTTTCATTAGAATTAATGAGAACCAACCACAATACAAACATTAAGGTATTGCTATACCTGAAAAAAACTTACGGAACTTTTTGCTTTACATCCGGTTAACTAACAACTCGGATAACGCTACATTTGCCATTACATTTTTTAGTTTCAGACAGTTTTCATGCCTCTTGTAAATTCGGCAAAATAACCAGCAAGAATATTTTTTTTTTTCTTATTCGCTTTTTGCCCTGGTAAGCGCAAACAGGGTCTAAGCTGGAGAACACGAATTCAAGTAATAGAGATATAGAGGGATTCCTCTGTATCCCTCTGGCTCTCACATACACACGACAGAACACAGTAAACTGCTTGGTCGGGCCTTTAATGTTCAGGTGGTAGCTAGTCAGGCGGATCGTATAGATCCTATCATCAAGCGTGCTGGGTTGAGTTATATCTTACAATACGTGTCTATTGCCAGCGTACGGTGATGAAGTTTTATATTCCAGCCCGTCGACACGGGAAAATCTATATCTATACTTAATATTATAAAGAGGTAGAATTTGTTTGTTTGTTTGTTTGTTTGTATGTAGGAGGTAATCTCCGAAATTACTCATCCGATTTCAAAAATTCTTTCACCAATAGGAAGCTACGTTATCCCTGAGTGCTATAGGCTATATTTTGGGATCAAAAACTTAGGGATCCGTAAATTAACGGGAGCGAAGCCGCGAGCAAAAGCTAGTAAATAATAAATAGACTCAGCAGTCATTGTACCGATAGTCGTTACGGCGAATGGCCTAATAGCCAAGAGCCTCGGTCAACACCTCATGAGGCTCTCGTTGGGCGGCTGGATCAAGGGCTTTATACAGAAAGCAGTGACACGGCACGCATAGTGAGGAAGTTCCTTTCTCTGGAGCCCTGACTACCGGCAGCTTGGACCCTGTTCCCGATGCCGGTGGGCTACTACATATTTTTTATATTTTTAAATGTATATTGTGTTTTTTTAATATCTGTTTTTAAAAATATAATTTATATGTATGTTTAAAATGAATAAACGAAATACTTAGTAATTATTAATCCAGTCAAATTAAACAGATTTCTCTGATCAATTTGATTTCTGCCAATAATGATGAGTAAGACTTGATACATACCTATTTTCATTCGCAGATCAACTCGCCTACTCTTGTCATACCTAAATATTGACTTGTTCATCATAATGGCGTCATTTTTAATCCGTTACATGTGTATGTTGTTGATATAATGAGGCAGCTGATCAAGGAGGTATATTTACTTTAATTCGGCGAGCCACACAAATACGGTGACTACCATATCTGTATTTTTTCGTATTAAGCTTACGTTATTTGCTTGAATGATTAATTTTATTTGCTGTAAAAGAGATAATTTTTTCCATTTTAATAACTGACAATAGTTCTCTGTATAAATATTAGTTTTGGACATCAATGACTATTTGGAGACTGACGCAACTTAGAAGTTATTTTAAACTGCGTTTATTTTGGCTGCTTATACAAGGTTAGTCAGAAAGGGGGTACTAATCCGAAAGGGTGTTAAAGTACACATAAACATGAGTAACTTTTGTTCTACAACTTTTCCCGAAAGTCAATAGTTTAAGAGAAACAGTTGTTCAAAATACTAAAAAAAATATCTCTAAAATCTATCTATCACCACTTATGATCAGCTGTGTTTACATTTTAGGTCATATTTGGGGTCATGAATTAGAAGCACCATTTTCTGAATTTGTAACTAAAGCAGGGATGAAGAATTTTTGAAAAAACTAAAATAAAAATCATTTTATTTGGAAAAAAAAAGTATCAAATTTTGAAATTTTAACACTTGCTTTCAAACAGTCATCAGCGATACTATAAGTGGGCTTCGGATTAGTACCCCCTTTCCGACTAACCTTGTACAAGGTGTAATATAAAAATAATTGCACAACATCTTAAGGGGTCACTGTACTCATCATTATGAACAACTTTTACTATGGGACCAAATCTGAAATCGCGAAAAAAAATCAACTGTTCCCTAAATTAGGTAATGTTCGCATAACTCATCAAAATGTAGGGAACAGCTGTTTTTTTTTCGCGATTTCAGGTTTGGTCCCATAGTAAAAGTTGTTCATAATGATGAGTACAGTGACCCCTTAAGAGGTTGTGCGTTATTTATGTTACACCTTGTATAAATTATTTATTTGAATAGCTGCTTAGTTTACTTGTTTTTTTGCTATTAAAATCGGGCTGTTAACTCAATAACTCAATCACACACAATCTAAAACCTTAGTAATTACTCTGAAATTGTAACACAAGTACAAAGTATCACGAACATAATAAACTAAGTTATTCAAGTCTCTAGAAAGGTGTGCTTGTTAACATTAATTACGATTAGCTAAACTATACACTACGAGGGTGAAAGTGGCGGAGACCAATAAGGAAAGTGTTTCTTCTAGGATTACAGAGAGCCTATTGAGATATCCTAATTGTTAAAAGACTTAACATATCATCACGCCTATATCCCTGAAGGGTTGTGCAGAGTCCCATGTAATAGAAGGCCACCCTATTGCCATCAACCAGGCACAAATCCAGACTCCGGACTGCTACTGAGAAATTCCACACGGAAAAACCGAATAAAACGTTGCTCGAAATGGGGATCGAACCCAGGACCTCACGCTCAGCAGTCGCGCTTGCGACCAGTAAACCAATGAGGCATCAGTAAAAGACTTACTTCCAATAATAAGTAGAACTCCTGAAGGTTTAAAGTTTCTAATTCACGAGCTTGCACAAAACGAATTTAAAATTGGAAGGAGGAATTTTAATTCAGAAACAAACCATTGACAATCAATGTTTTTTTTTTTGCTCGTCTCTTTATTCTAGCAAAGGATCGAGCATGATACACGTATAAAAACTAATCGATTGCTAGAAGACTCGCCGCTGTGACGCTGTGCAGTGACAGACGCCAGTAATTGCGAACTCTCTCTAACCAAAACGCGGTTTCACTCGGCCGGCATGTCGCATGAGTCAAAGTGAAAGTGCCGCTCGGACATGACGATTAGTATGGATTACATGTCATTTATCATCGTTAATTAATATCACATGCAGTTGATGCGATGAGTGAAGTGATTGGAGCTTCCTGGGTTTTGTGGAGGTAATTGAGTGTCGATCTTTTCACCGAGGAAGTGAATTCGATCTGGGGTCTCGAATCATTAGGTATCATTTAAATCAAGAACTGTCAGCTTCTATGTAAGTAGCAGCCAGTATGGGTTCATGTTCTCTATTCTTATTTTAAAACTAAGTACTCAAAACACGTCAGACGCCATCTTTATTTTCTAAGTCGTTACGTAGTGAACTCAATACTTTTTTAATGAGCACGCTTGTAAAAATGGTACCAAACATTTTAAAATGCATTAAAGAGGTCCAAAAAACGCACACGCCCATTATAATTCTTATGTAACATAAAAATTAAGTAATGATATACCAACTAATTAAAAGTTACGACATAAATACAGACGCCGTTGTGATAATTATTTGATTTCATTTCCGCGTGACAATATCATGTTTGGGCTACTTCCCGTTTGACAACTATCCCGTTTTGCAACTATGGTGTTTATGGTTGTGGAGTTTATGGTGAAATCTGATTGTATGTTAATATGAAACTAATGAAAACTCTACGATATTGTTCATTCTGACTTTGGTATGTTAAGTCTAAGTAAACAAGATCGTGAAATCCATAATTATTGTGAAATCTTATGGTCTTGACTAAGTCCTAAAATTACAACTCATTAAAGATAAATTATATGCAATAATAACCCCTTAATTTTCTTTTTCTCCTGACTGTAGGTACTTACCGAGTACTTAGTAGGTAGGTTTGACAAACGGGAATGAATAAAAAATTACGAAATGAGACTGAATGTATGAAGATCAAAATAGTTACGAAACGACACTTTTGTTTAGGTATATTATTATAATTAGTTGCGAATCGGGAAGTTTACCAAACGGGAAGTAGCCCACTTTTGGCATCATTCCTAGCAGTGTTTATAGTAAATAGCTATGCAGTACCTGTACTACCTGTAGACTGAAGGTCTAATACCTTAATTGATAGAAACCAGAGATGAAAATTAAAACCTTCCGTGTTGGGTGCTGTAATATCATTAATTTACCTACTTTATGCAATTAACGTAAAACGACAGAGCGTTTACAATGTAAATGCTGGCATAGCTAAAACTACATAGTTTATCGTACAGTACCTACTAAACACCAAATTTATTAATTTATGCAGTTTTGGATAACACCACAGCCTTGAAAAGTTGCGCCTATAGGATCTCTATCTACGCCGTAGGTACTGTCGAGACCATGAAAACAAGCCGCATTAAACTTTACTGCAGTTATAAGTATACAACGATCCATTATACGCTACCTAGGCGAGGCGCCATGCCATGGTACTGCAAGGTACGCTGCCAAAATATCGCAAGGGGTAAATGGAACACCTTCGGTTCGTGATCGTTTCGATTGTGTTGCCAGACTGACATGTCTTGGGGTAGCTACGAAATATTGCTCTATTACCTACGTGTAAATAACTTTGGGAATTCTTGCATATTGTGTGTGAAATTTTCGATTAAGAAAATATAGAAAATTTCTTTAATTTTGTGTGTAATTTATTAAATTTCTTTAATAGATTTTTATCTTTATCGCAATAGCATTAGGTTCAAGATTGATTGGGAAAATTTGACAGTTTCACGTAGCAGTACATCAAAATAAGTTTGCCTATTTTTTTAAATTTTATCTTTATCTGCCCATTACTGTCCTACTCTCTTCTCAGACTGAGAAGGGTTGAGACTTTAGTCCTCCACTGTGACCTGGTGTGGGTTGGCGGACTACACACGCCATCGAAATCATTTTATTCCTCGCATTCAGTTGTACTTTGTACTGGTTTCTTCACGATATTTTCCTGTAGGTACTGTTAACGCAAGTGATAATCAAATTCTGATCCGCAAATGAATTCGGGAAGTCAATTGCTCAGACACTCTTACATGGAAGCCGCAAGGCAAAAGTAAAAGAAAAAAAAAGTTGTGATACAACTTTAATTTTATTTTCAAGACATTTTAATCCCCGGTAGGTAAAATTTAATACAATAGGTTATGTTTGTGATAAACTTTACAGCCATACACTATAAAGTTGAAAACAAACCAAACGTACTACCAAACTTGAAAGATAAGGTCTTCAAAACTGGGACTGAAGCTTCAATGCGCCTCTCGGAATCACAAAAACCTTGGCAAACTTTGGAGCCAAACGTTTAGGGAAAGGATTCCCGCCAACCATTAATGTAAATAAGGCACTTATTTATCTAATGGATGGCAAATCGCGCCGGTTATCTTAAGCGGATCGGTTGTTAGGGCCCCCAGAGACCTGGAAGGAAATCGTTTAGTCTAATGTTATTTATCTCGTTTGATGGTAATGTGCCGTTAAGGTGAACGTGGTAAGTGTGTATTGCGTTTGCTAATCTTGTGGAGTGGTGTGCCAATTGTTAAGCTTCGTGATTTCATATACTTAGAGTGCCGGGTTTAAAGGCGTGCGACTCTGTCGCCCGGGGCGCCAGGCCAAAGGGGCGCCCGCCGCACCGTGCGGCGCCATAATTCGTAATTCAATCGGTTTTCAATCTTTTTTTTTTTGTTTTATTTGAACGCTTCCTTTAAAGTTTTTATACTCTTCAGTAATACTTTCAATTTCTCGCGGCATAATACCTCCTTTCCGACTAACCTTGTATAAGGTCCTCCGTATAAATTACCGCTACAAAGAACGGTACAGGTTTAAGGCTCTGGTCAGTTGTGGACGCTTAGGGCCGGCGCCCAGTGACGGCACGGCATGGCATGGCGCGGCAAAGGTTTTTTTTCGTGGACAAATAATTTTCGACCTTTTTTCAATGAGTTTAGCACTGACATTATTTTATTTTAATGAAACGTCTCGCGTGTTGCCGCGACTTACCGTGGCGTGCCGCGGCATGCCGAAGCATCCCGCGGTACGACGTGGTACGCCGCGGGATACTTCAGTATGCTGCGGGATGCCACAGGATGACTCGGTCTGCCGAAGCGCGCCGTGCCACTCCATGCCACGCCGTGCCGTCAGTGGGCGCGGCATTCAACCCTTAAGGGATGAATGATGATGTCGAAAATAAATCTGTGCCCAAAACTGCACAAGCTGGTACAGATTTAATTCCAACAACTGTTACTTGCCCTAAAACCTACCGTGCACCGAAGCCTTTAATTTGTACATTAGCATGTTAATGAGCTTCCGCGTTCCACCAGAATTTACGACATTAACTTCCTGTTCATTAATTATTGTAACAATCATCAAAATGGTTTATGAAAATCGAGATGATTGAATTTAGTCTATAATCATTTACATTCGAAATAAAATCGAAATGCCATTTATTCAAAATATACAGCATGACTGGAAAACTATGAACTCTACTCATCTTCTGTACAACTTTTAATATTAGACAAATACGGAATTCGTGTAAAAAAAACAGCTGTTCCATACAAAATAATTAATGTTGCTGAAACTTCCTGGTTAAACACTAGATATTACCAAAAAGTCTACTGCATTATTTGAGTAAACGGTTGTTCAACCAGAGAATTAATGCTGGTGAAAACTAGCCTAAATACTTCAAAAAAATTCAATGCCTTACAGCCAAAATGGAATTTCCCAAAAAATAGCGCCTATCCCTTTTTGACAGTTAGGTATCGATTTTATTTTAATGTTGGCATTATATTTAATTCATAGGTATTCATAAAATACGAATACGGAACACACCAGTATTTTATAAGACGGAAGAAATAAAGAAATATAATATTTATTGTTAAATCGTTTCTACTATTTGTATTGCAAATACATAAATTGGAAATAAATAAATTAGAAGCGCTTAAACTTTATGGATCGATAAATTATTCGATTTGCATGAACGCTTCGGTAACTTACGCGTGCGGTCGTTAGAGACTATTTTAATTCTAGCTTTTAGATACTTGTTCGATATTTTCCGGAATAATTTTTCCATCATGACTGATGTTCCAATAAAATAGACCATTTTTCATTTCAGCTTAAGGCAGGTAATGTATAGTGAATGTGACGTCTTACATACAACTACTTTCAATGTTTTTATCGATAATGTCTTAGTCTTTACGCTAACGGCAAAGCAAAAATCGGCCTACTGTGTACTGTGTGGCTTTACTCACATGCATTCTATCGGAGTTGCCCGACTAGTTTCGGATTCGGTAGAACTGTTCGAATAAAGTCTAACATACCCCTACATGCGGCATCAGTAACCACTACCAAAAGTTTTTCAATAAGATCGCTTTATTGACTATTTAAAACGAGCAAACGGGTCGGTGATCGCAGTAATAATGTCGGTGGCGGTATTAGCATTTTCTTTATTTGATTCGTGGCATTAGCCATAGTTTTTTTTATTTACTAGGTTTATAAAGTTAGTACAAGAGAAGACGCTGCTTCTGTCCAGCCTTCTTGACAACCCGCCTTTTATTTCACTCAGGGTGTGGGCTATTCTTTGCAGGGAAACTACAATAAAAAAGATGGGCTGAAAAAAAAAACCTTTTCTTACATACCATTATTTTTCAAATTACTTATATTCTATTTTCAAACATATTGACACTGACAATAGTCACCAGTGCAAACGTAGGTTTACCTACATTAACCATAGACAGTGGAAGCAAGTTGGGAACTGTAGCGACTTCCGTGACATGAGACACGTATGGGATGTTACATGTACCGCTCATTTCCTTCCGACATGTTTTTAGTTATAGTCGTAAATAATAACAACATAACTGACAGGAAGTAGCGGCTTTATTAGCTTTAAGAAAGTTTGTTTTTGTCTTTAAGTTAATGATGTATTGCTCGTGTAAAAGTAGATAATTATACAAGGTTAGTCAGAAAGGGGGTACTAACCCGAAAGGGTGTAAAAGTACCCATAATAATGAGTAACTTTTGTTCTACCACTTTCCCCAAAAGTCCATAGTATAAGAGAAATAGCTGTTCAAAAGTTACATAAAAAATATGCTAAAATCTATCTATCCTCAGCTATGATCAGCTGTGTTTCCATTTTAGGTCATATTTGGGGTCACGAATTAGAAGTTTCTGAATTCGTTTTCTGAATTCGTAAGTAAACTATCGACGATGAATTTTAGAAAAAAATAAAATTTAAATTATTTTACATTTAAATAAAAATGATCGAATTTTGAAATTTTAACACTTGCTTTAAAACCATCATCCATCCTTTCCGACTAACCTTGTATATCATAGACTAAAATAACCATAGAGTAAGCTTTGATAGGAAACTATTAGCTAATGTATATTCGAAGTATTAGATACAAAATGTTACATTATACTAAACTTGTTAAACGATTCTTGGTAACTTTAAAAACAACCCTCGCCTCATAAAACTCTCTATAAGAAGATTATCAACTTAGAACAGTCAAAGAACAAATTCTCAGAAAATAATTCTCCAAAGATTTTCCAAAAGTACTTTGGTGCAAAATTTACAAGTTTTTACAGTTCGACAAGTTTTGTGACCATTTAAATTGATAGATCGCTTAAATTCCTGTATCAATTGCCGAGGGGATCGCTAAAGTCAGCACATTTACTGGAGATATTGCTTTGCGGGAGAGCTTAGTGACATTAAAAGGAATTTCATTAATTTTTCGAGAGTTAGGTGAAGTACTTGTACGAGCTGAAATCACACTTTCTTGATTGTTTAAGATTGTGATAGTATGAAAAAAGAGAGATATAAAGAAAGCGCGTAGGAAAGGCATTGAAAATTGGACAGGCGACACTTTACACTCGACACTCAGTGTCGACACCGAGTGCCGTAGTGTGTACATCGCCGTTACACTGAGTTCCACATGAGTTTGGCTTTAATTTCAGTGTCGCGATTGCCGTGTGTCGAATGTCAGTGTCACCGTGTATACGTACCTTTAGGTACTATACTCTGTTCAACAACGTGTGACGTGTATCTGTGTGTTGGTATGTCTGTGGCATCGTAGCTGCTAAACAGATGAACCGATTTTGTTTTGTTTGAAACGTGACTTGACCGAGAGTGTTCTTAGCCATGATTCAAGAAAATCTGTTCAGCCTTTTGAAGAGCACCAGCTCTTTTCACTGTGGACTTGAAATCTCTAAAATATGTGCTTCTGTATTTGTACTGTCATTTAATAAATACAAGATGTAGAAGAGGGAAGTGTCCTACTATCAAACACTAGTCAAGTAGTACAAAAATTCATATTATAAAAAGTACAAAAATTGTTAAAGCAAATAAAGTATTTTATATTTGTATTTATTTGTATTATGCAAACCTATACTCTGTTCATCCAAAGATGAGTCCTGACAGCTCGGTCATTTCGTAAATTGTAGCCGTAACGAGACTTCTATCGAAAAAACGTATACGTAATCATCAAAAACCGTAAAATAGCTATATTATCCATGTATATTTTTTTTATTTGAATTCTTTTTTGGTAACGTTTTGTACAGAAACGTCTGGACTCTCTGGACTGAAAAGGGTATAGGTATAATGTATAATTCATTTTTTCTTTTGTTTCGACTGTTATCAAACGGCTTACCAATTAAACACCACACTAATGACGCTAAAAGACAATCGAATCATCAACGCATTAACACCAAATAGCCATTGTAGTCTTATTAATTATGTCATTAATGACACCTCCACAATGAAGTCACTGCTCAGTGAAATCGAGAAAGCGCGGGCATCAATGACCTCAGGCTTGTTTGTCTGTCTGTCACGCGCTGCTTTCGCGTCCGTGCAAACAGTTCTAGCCCTTGATCGGTCTATGAAATATCAATGCTTTGAATTATGGAACTAAATCGTGCTAGAAGCTTTTTTGAAAAGAATAGCGTAATAATATTTTCAAGTCTGTTTGGTCGTCACCAACATTTTCTTTTACAAGCATAAACGCCATTCCTTGGAAAATCAATGTCAATGCCGATTCATTCTTAGTGTCAAATGCATTTTTTTTTTATATAACTGTTAAATCACAGATTATGTAATAATGTTCTTATTATGTTTAGAATAGTTACCTTACTCAATTTGATTGCAGCATCCAACCATATCTAACTCTAATAGCATTATCTCCACAATGGATGGATTCAAGCCACGAAAATAATTCACAAACAATAGAGTGTAAGAAATTGAATTATTATGTAACGCACTAACGCACCGTAGCCTATTTTCCTTCAATATAAACCACAAAAGCCCCTCGAGACTGACAAGACTGATTGACAGACAATTACCGGATTGATTCCATTCAGCCAAGTTTGAACGACAAAATATCCGTAAAAAAAAGTTGGAACCAATGAGAAATTTTGAAAAAAGAACCTTGTTTCATTCATAAAAATGTAAGTAATAAGTTGTACTATATGAATGAGCTTAGAGTCAACCACAGAAACCCAAAAATATTATTCAGTCTAGTCATACTGTGGTGTCAACTAAAAGAAAAAAATATGAGTTATCATTTTTGAAAAGAGAAGAAAAGAACTCTATTGAGAAATTGAGCATCATAAAGTAAAAGTCGCTAATTATTTAGGTATTTATTAATCTGTCTAATCTCTTGTCAATCAGAATTCGGTAATGTTTGATTAGCATGACAAGAGTTTAATTAATTGTATGAACCAAATCTCTTCGTGTAGTAAGAATTTAAATGAGGTGCTCATGAGAACACATTGTTACGATAGACACAATGTGTGCCAAAGTCGTGAGTGACATATTCAAATTTACTTTCTACATTGTGATTGCTTTATCTAAAGTATTAGTTTTTACTTTGGTTCGTCGTATTCCGTAGGTACCTACTTACTTGTTTAAATAATGATTCACGCAGACGCAATATTTTATCATGGAAAGGTCAATATCATTCGTGAAGTTATTAAAGGTCTGTACCTAAGGTGAGTCCTCACGTTTGTCTACAAAACGTTACCATAAAAGAATATCAAATATTTAAAAAACAAAACATGGATAATATAGCTATTTTACGGTTTTTGATAATGTCGTTTACCCTCTTTCAATAGCAATCTCATTACGCCTACAATTTACGAAATGACTGGTATGTCAGGACTTGTCTATCGTTGAACAGAGATAGAGCAATGCGCATTGGAGTGCTTCATAGAAGAACCAGTGTTTAAATAAGGCATAACGTAAATTAAAAATGTACAGTAGATACTATGGGAGCATTTAAAAAAAAACAACGCTCGAGATACAATTTTATTGCAAATGTCACAATTAATGACATGTTCGATAAAACATACGTGTTCTGCCAAACGCATTTTTAGTTAATGTTACTTCAAAAGCTGAATATACATTCCATTGAATATATAAATTACATTAAATTTGATATCTGATTAATATGAGCAGGAAAACTTATTCAAGTGGGTACCTCTCGACTCTTGCACATCTACGTCTTGGCTCGGCACTTTAAAAATATAAATTCTCTTCTAGAATTCAATTTCAAGTTTTGCCCGTTGTTTCAATAGTGGAATTACTTTATACGAGTATAATCCCATGCTTAGTAAGTTTAATAAGATACGTAAAAATATTTTTCTATAGGTACATATAATAAAATCAAATAAAAAAACACATAAACCAATAGGCATGTTGACAGCATCAATTAATTGCAAATCTAATTAGTCCGCCAGCTGGAGTTTTGAAAAATAATGGACACGTATTTTTTCTTTTGTGAAATCTATGAATAATTGGAACGATAAAACCCTTCAAAACTCGAGAGTGGGGGCCTGTGACGTCAGAAGCAAGTAAAAATTTGCTTAAAACTTGCTTGTGACGTTTTGCCAATTTTAAAAGGGTCGTATCTTTGTCAATTTTGGTTTACGTAACAAAAGAAAAAATACGGGTCAAATTTTTTTTGATAATCTAACTGACGGACTAATTAGATTTTTTCAGTCAAATACCCTATTCAGGCGCATAAGAAAAATCAAATTTAGGTGCACGGTTCCAATTAGTCGTTTACTATGGAGAAGAGCCGGCAAGAAACTCCATGGTTACTCTTTTAAAAATAATATCTTTAATTCAACAGTACTATGATTTAGGATAGTGATGAGAGAACAATGTAGTCTTGACCACAGGGGCCTAATTCTCCTAAAATAAATCTTGATAAATCACAACCGAACCAAGGCCGAACCGTTCATTCAGACAGTTCTCAATTTCAAAAGTTATCAAATTGTTTGACACAAAAAACAAAATCAATCATTTTGAAAGTTTTCGAAAACAAAAACTGACTGACGGTTGTGGTTCGATTGCGTTTGGCAACAATTTATTTTAGGAGAATTGGGCCCCAGACCAGTGAGTAATGTAAGTAGTACCAAATACAAATAGTACAAAAATTAACAAATAAAAAAAAAACAAAAAAAAAACTCAGTATGAATAATAGTAGGTATATTCGCCCAAAAACAATGTTGCTAACTTCACAAAGGCAGAGTTATTCTAATAAATGTTTAGGCTAAAACAAAACACTTTTATACGTTTCATCAAACATAAAACTGCCGCCGTCAATGTCTGTTTTTCCACAGCTTTTATGTATTAGATGAATAAAGTCTTTTTCTTCTGTTCTGTATCAGCACAGTTCATTTAATGTACCTACAGGCTTTATATCTTGTATTAGCGTGTTTACCATAACAAGGCAAAATGTTTAGCCGAAAACAGAATTGTTCGTCCCGTATATTCCTTAATATTTTAAAAGAACACAAAAGAAATGTAGGAAGACGTAAAATGGAAGATTTTTCTCGAATAAATCTATTACAGGTTAAATTTTGTACAACTTTTTATGACGTACCTATTGAAGTGCAATTCGATTCAGTCGGTTATATGTAGAATGTACCAATCGATTGAACGTAAACAAATAAGTATTGAATAGATGATCAAGGCAGATTAACTTAGGTACACTACTTATGGTTGCCACTTTAAACTACAAACTTCGAACCGTAATTAAGTGTTGTGTTATTACAGAATAAATAATTAATGACAGTTAAAAGGTTTGTCACAGTTAAACAGAAGAAGCTTAGGCCTAGTTCATAGAGCCTGCCGGGGTTGCGGTGCATGTAGCTGCGAATCCCGTGACCCCGGTCAAGGGTCAGGAGTGGAACACCGTGGGTTTTTAGCCGGTAAGAGTCGCATCCATGAGGATTTTGCAAGGATAAAAAAATGCCTAGTTCATAGAGAAGCGCGTAAAGCTGACAATTTATGACTATACTCTGTGCAATATAACATTAGACAAATTTTAATAAGAGGAAACGTATAAAAATAAGCAATACCCTCAGTGTACATCCGCTATCCTGTGTGAAGACGGGCTAGAATATAAAACTTCCTCACCGCACGCTAGAAATAGACGCGTGTTTCAAGATTCAATAAAACCTAGCACGCTTGGTGGTAGGATCTATTACGGTTCGCCTGGCTAGCCACCCTCACATTAAATTCCGGCGCCAAGCAGTTTACTGTGTTCCCTCGTGTGTATGTGAGAGCCAAAGGGGTAAAGCGGAATCCCTCTATATCTCCGTTACTTAGATTCATGAGTTCCACCTTAGGCCCTGTCTGCGCTTACCATCAGGTGCGACAAGGGTCAAACGAGACGAAGTCAAATAATAATTTTAAAAAAACATGTTGCTTTTAGCAGGAATTGAACAAAGTAACTGTACAGACGCCAGCACATGAAGCTACCCGAAACTGTAAATTTTTCCCAATCAACCTTGAACCTAATGCATTTGCGATAAAGATGAAAATCTATTAAAGAAAGACAGATTGTAGTAGCTTTATGTGTTGGCATCTGTACCTTAACGGTCAATCAAGATGAGCTGTAGAGTTTCAACTCATCTTCGTGCCTTGGTGGCCCAGTTTTGTCTTCTGTTATATTATGAAATAGTGTATGAGTATAGTAGGTAACAATTATTTGATCGAGACGCGTCTTTCGCAACAGTTTTTCTGCATAAACGGTGAATCTGTGCCGCAACACGGTTTCTGTTCTCATCTCATCTCGCGCCTCGGTAGCGGCCTGTCCTCATCACGACGTCGTCAACGTGGAACGGTGCGGTGACGTGGCACGGTGCGTTGACGTAACGTGAAAATTTACGTTACCGTATCGTAAAAGTGCACGTCAGGATCATTGTTAGATTTATCGTTTACCATGTAGATCCTGAATTTTAATAAGAGAAACAGTAAGGTATGGCTTTAAAGCATCGGAGCACATAGACGGCGACTAACTCGCGGGCGTGGAGAGCGCGGGCGGAGCGCATACGTGTGCGCGCTTGCGGCTACAGGCAGAACGTGGTACGATACGGTAACGTAAATTTGCACGTTACGTCAACGCACCGTGCCGCGTTACCGCACCATTCCACGTGACGTGGAGATGTGGACAGGCCCTAAGCTCTCTACATAATAAACAAGGCCTGACACTTTGTGGACTTATCATCTCATAAGCAGTAGACACAGTTTAATCTATGTTTCCTTACAATCCTAGATGAGCATACCTAAACATATCAAATCTGCGGAAGCTTCCTCGTAAATAACAACAGATGACATACCTAGATAAATGAGTAAATATTGGTACCTATCGTTTTAACAATACGTAGGTACCTACGCTTACGTACTATATCTACTTACGCGCTGAGCAAAGTTATGACACTACCTATAATATCAACATCTACAGATAATAAACAATAATTAGTATCTAGGTACTTTGGAAGCCCGTTGAATCCGAGTCCAAATAAAAAATAATGTTTGAGTTATGAGTTCAAATAGTATGTTATACGGAGTCTCACTAAGCCAAAAATAGGCGTTATCTGACTAAATATCTTCAAAAATGTGTCTTGGATCAGGTGGCTTGCAATCCAAGGTCATCATCTGCCTAGCCTTTTCCCAACTATGTTGGGGTCGGCTTCCAGTCGAACCGGATGCAGCTGAATATCAGTATTTTACATGAAGCGACTGCCTATCAGACCTCCACAACCCAGTAACTGGGTAATACGATACTCTTGGTAAGACTGGTTGTCAGACTTTCTGGCTTCTGACCAACAGTAACGACTGTCAAAGATCTACAAATGACAGCCGGGACCAACGGCTTTACGTGCTTTCCGAGGCACGGAGGAAACTCGCTTGCAATCCAAGGTAACTATCCATTATTAAAGACTTGAATAAAAAGTCCATTTGTCATTTTGAGTTACGAATGTTACGATCCTCAGATTTCGTTAGCCCGGCAACAGCCGATAGGTCTTCTTTTTTATATAAATAAAAAATGCAAATAAATGCAAATACGAAGTGAAATTCATCACGACCATGTCGATCTGTCACCGTTTGAATTCGTTAAATTCACTTTCTATAACACGCTTTTATAGCGTTTTATATTCCATTTGACTGTGACACGTTTGTGTTTGAATTAATTTTATTGTCCACTTCCATGCTTTCATTCAAATGAATTACCTGCACGTGTTTTCATTGTCAGAAATAAAAACAAACGATAAAAGAATTGAATTAGATGCACAAACAACAGAGACTAATTTTAATAAAAAATGTTGCGCAATCGCAAACGAACCACAACCGTTGTGCTAAACACATTCTCTCGCTGCAGGTAAGATCTTAAATCATGTTATGTTCACGCTCACACATTTTATTGTCGCACCTACAGCATGAAATTGTTTAGTATAGTTCGTTTTCGTTTACGAAAATTGCCCCCTGATTCACTAATCGATCTCAAGCGTCTTGCGAAATTATAATTACTCTAAAATCAGTAATACCTATTATGAGAAGTACTTACGATAGATTGAAAATATTTCGTTTCATAAACATTTCGCTAAAGTCATTATTAATATAACCGGCTTTAACAATATTGCTGCGATATTACATTCCTTTGATAGCTTACTTTACGATATCCGTCCTTTCGTAAACTAAAAGAGCGATGGATTTTAATCAATATTATACACTGTCTAGACTGCTCTACTAGAGACCGTGTAGTTTTCGACACAGAATATTCCTGCTTTCTTTTCCCGGGAGAATCGTGAAAAGCGGCAGCATCCTCGTGTGCCAGTATCAAACTGCGATAATCCTACAGCAGGTATACTCGGAACTGCAACTGTAACGCTTGCAACGCGTGGTCTTCATGGCTAGTGTTCTAAATACGAGGCCCATGTGTAATTAAGTAATGGACATTCCTGATCTGATAGGATGACGTAAGCTACTAGATTCCTTTACTCAGATCTTTTGTGAAGATTCTTAAACCTTCACAAAGGTTCTTAAACTACCTATACCTAACTAATATGCTAGTTTTCCTCGTAGGTTAGTAGGTACCTATAATTTACTTGTTTATTCATCAATATCCTTATAAATTACATTTTTAAATATTTCTCTAAAAAAGCATTTCAAAGTATTTAAAAAAAAGCCCACCGGCATCGGGAACAGGGCTCAAGAGAGAGGAACTTCGTGACCATACGCGCCGTGTACAAAAGTACCGCTTTCTGAATCAAACCCTTAATCCAACTGCCTAACAAGAGCCTCGTTAGATGTCGGTCGAGGCTCTTGGCTATTAAGCCATTGGCTGTTACGACTATCGGCACTAGTTTACCTTAATCTTAAGAAACTGTTTCGTTATTGGTCTTCACATACATCTTATAATTGCTTTAACTACAGATTATCAATGATTATACCACCGCAATTGTCTTAAACGCTGGTTGTTATCATATAATTGTGCAAATTGTTTACACAACAACCATTTAGGCGTTGAAACAAAAACAATGGATTTACTCAATCCTACTATAGATATAAAATAGTGAATTGATTATGTCATGGAGTGATAAACAGTGATCGGTAGGACCGGTTTGTTGTGGTATTTGCAATCAGTTATTAAATCAAACGTGATGGAGGTATTACGTATGTACCTTTGTCGGACTGCCCCCGATATGAATAATTCGCAATATTAGGGAAATTTTTACTTTTGATATACACAAATCTGTTTGCCAAGTGTGTTGATGACTGAGGACTATGGCACTGTTCTATGATGTAGCGCGGCTTCTTTGTAGCGGTATATTATGATACCTATATTTCCCGTGTGGGGAAGGGCTAGAACATAAAACTTCCTCATCACACGCTGGGAACCAACGCGTGTTGTAAGATTCATCAAAGCCCAGCACGTTTGGTGGTAGGATATATACGGTCCGCGTGGCTAGCTGCACTATTCAAGTCCGGCTCCAAGCAGTTTACTGTTTTCCGTCGTGTATAGGTGAGAGCCAGAGGGCAATAATGGAATCCCTTTTATATCTTTGTTATTTGGATTCGTGTGCTCCATCTTACACCCTGTCAGAGCTTACCATCAGGTGCGACTAGGAACATAGGTACGCAACTTAGACAAATAATTTAAAAAAAACATAGGAAAGACAGCTGGTCCACAATGGCTGTCCCTAACCTGATATTATGACGAGTATATTATAAATGAAAAAATAACCATCTGGTTAGGAATATCAATGTTAGCCAGAGGTTTATAAAACAAAGGAAAGTGTGAAGTGAACGGACCGACTCAATGATCCGAGGCGAGCTATCAAATGCTGCAAGCTCTACATAAAAAGTATCTACCTAAGTATAAACGAACTAACCCTTTGCAAAGTTACTTTCTCAATCGAGGACTTGTCGAATTTTACGAGCGCATTGACTTTAAACTTTTACTATCTTTCGGATTCAATACAAAGGAATTTGGTCTTTCTATGTCAAATTTTCTATGAGTTTTCACACATTTTTCCTTGTAAGTACCTCATTGCGTTTGATGCGATTTAATTTCGACCTCTGCTCTCAATATCTTTTGTAATGGCACTATGATTCCATTGTCCTTTGTAATGCAGATAAGATAATAAAGTAGAAGGGGGGAGCCATTTTCTTCTTTTTATTAAAAAAAAAACAATTGTGAAGCACCAACCTAATTGAATTTCTCTATTATAGACATCTATTACCAGTTTTTATAGATCAGTTGCTTTTAAAGATCCAGTGAAATTAATTTTACATTTAATTTTTTGGTAATAAGTAGGTAGACCTTTTCACCTTTTGTTAGTAAATTAACTTTTTCTTAAAGCCGACAGGAACACCCACGTAATTTAAAATACTAGAGAAGGAGCCATTATTCTCGAGCAAAAGATCTTATTTTACTTCCTACGCTTTTACTTCAACAACAATTTAACCGCAAATTTTCACTAGAATCGCCGAAAAAACATAAAAAAACAACTAGATGCACCATAGTGCATTAAAACTATCGTCTGGTCGCCTTTCACTACGCGGTCCGTTGCGTCACCTTCATACACGTCACCAGAGCCACTAGAGTTCACTCACTCCTTACGACATCCCTGACTTGACGACGTGACTACGAGAAATGTAGGAATATAGTGAAAGATCTCACGACTATGATACCCGTATGACGTAGATAAATATTTTCAAATTCTTTTTCCAGTCCAATCTCAAAGCGGGTAGAAACTTCGTGAGTAGAGTGTTGAGTTAGTTGCTGCTACAATATACCTAGTTGATATCTAAGCTGTTAACTTTATAGAGCAGTTTCTTGGATAGAATTTTATCTTTTGTTAAATGGTAGGTAAGTAGTTATTAGGTATCTAGCTTTTCAGTGTAGGTAGAGATATCATTAGCTAGAGAACCATAATTATTGACTTGTGAATCCGTTTACAGGTTTTCGGGAGCGCTTTTATTTTCATTCAGGTTTATCAGCTTTTTAATTCCACACTCAATAATCTCAATATTTCAACACGTATATCTGGAAAATACTCGTTATTCATTTGTTAAAGTATTTTTTATTATAACTTTTTTAAGACACATTCATATCTATGGTAAGTTACGGTTTACTCACGTAAACTAGTCACTAGTCGGGCAATCCCGAAAAATGCACGTGAGTAAGCCGTAACTAATCATAAATACATATTTGATTATTATATTTTAGATACATTATTACAGGAAATCCATGCTTCGATAAACCCAGTAAATTCAGCCAATTAAGAAACAGTATATTTTTATCATCGAAAGAACCAAAGATACAAGTTGTATCGGAGCCTTGTTCAAGATAGTTTCTGAAGCGTACCTAACGCTATGGCGAAGTTGAGATATTCAGTTTACAACTTCAGTGAAACTAAGTAATCCAATGTATATTCTATCCGGATATTATCAAACCCCAAAAGCATTTATATGAAATAAACTGTCTCCGTGACGCTTGTTTTTACATTTGTATTCAAGCTGCATTTCAGTTGTAAGTACGTACCCAATATTCTGCTGAAATAAGATACAAATTCCGCTATTTTCCGGTAGGTAGTTTGCAAAGGTTACGTTATTCGTAAGTATACGTAAGTAGGTGTACCTACTCTTACAACAATGTACTTTGTAACTTCATCTACCTTCATGACCATTATTTTACAAAATAATTCCGTATCTAAATAAAATCTTAACTAGAACCATCCACATTGTATTTCCAAGAGATGCAATGTCAAAGAACTAAGTTCAGTGACCGGCGAACGTTAAACTCAAACTAAAATCAGAGAAAGTAATCGCTAATTAGCATGCAGCCGATGGGCACGGCAGTTACGTCACTTCCTGAGTTCATATAACAAATAGAAACGACTACAATAGGAGTAAGAAAATGAGAACAGTAAATCCAAATTACCTACAAGCAGTGTTTTTAGTGTAATTAAAGAATAATAAAATAAATTCTGTACGCATCGGCCAGTGCGCGGGAAAGCCCGGTGTACGTAACCGCGAAGTGGCGCGAGGACGCATGCGCGCGCGTTTGGAATCCAAACCGTAGACTGTGCATGCACACACGTCATGAAGACGTGATTGACTGGTTCGTTCGTTACGAGTACAGCTAAATAAGTCGTCTTTTTTAAGCCTGTCCAAGTAAAAGTTTTTCTCGCCCGTTCCAAACTTGTGCCATTAATCTTGGCGAGTGATTACGCGAGAAACGATTGCTAAGGAAAGCGAACAATGTAGACATTTTCACGCCTCGTTTCCTGGTTGTTTACCTTTGTCATGACTGGAAAAAGTTGTTAATAGTTAATTATCTTTTAAATGTTTGTTCTGTAAAAACAATCAAATATCTTTCATTAAACGCTGGCCCATTTACTAAACGTAACTAATTGCAACTGTAATTACGATGATTTTAAATGATTCAATGGGTTGCAATATGTCATTGCAATTCGACATAGTTTGTTAAGCCGGCTCGGGAACCCGAGGACGTGTTGTATGATTCTAAAAATATTTCCGGTTTAGGATACCTACCAGATAAGTCGTGTGCTTTCAAAACTACCTTCCCTCCAACTTCGTTAACTACCTACATATGGATTCTACAAGTTTCAAACTTTATATATGTCGTGGCCATATCGTAGAATTGATCACTTCATGAAGTGGCCGGCCATTTCATGAAATGGTCGTATTTCATGAAATGGCCAACTAAAATTGGCCATATCGTTGAAACGTCAACGTTTAATGATATGGCCATCCACGTTTGGCCATATCATTAATGTAGGGTTTCCATGATATCAAAGGTTTAATAAAAAATCCAAATAAAGGAAGCACGTACCATGGCAAGCAAAGGAGTAGACTACGGAATTTCGACCCACAAAATATCGATGCACGTTACCGCGAAAGTTTAATAGCTTGATTCACCAACAATTAGGGGGATCTGGCGCTCGGCGGCCGCTGCCGCGGCACGCTCGCTTCGCTCGCTCGCCTTCGCGCGTTATTGGTCACTGTTCTAACCTAACCTAACCCAAATGATTCAATATACTAAATAGTAAATGTTTGCAGTAACGTGCATCGATATTTTGTGCTGTAGTTTCACAGGTTAACCAGATAAATAATCGAACAAATAAAAGTCTATGAAAAGTTCACCCGCAGTTACCATGAAGTCATATTTTGAAATCCAATAATAGTCCATTAATTTTCGTTGCGTGGTCACCCTACTTTACTTATTATTATTAGCTTTTTTGTCAGAATAATTGTCCGCCGCCATGATGCATCACAAAAACAAAACGATATCAGCGCCTCTAACGGTGAATAATGTAACTATTTTACGATATGATCACTAATGTTTGACCATATCATGAAGTAGCCGTGCGTTTAGCTGATCATATCGTTAAACGCTGATTATTCATTGATCTGGCCAGGCCATTTCATGATGTGGGCAGCGGTTATTGGCCATTTCATGAAATGCAACCATTTCATGAAATGGCTGGCCACATCATGAAGTGATCAATTCTATGATCTGGCCACGACATATACATCACAAAGACTGAGTTCTTTGAATTCCACAAGCTTCACATTGTATTGTCAATTGTCATTCTTCAATAACCATGGGTGATGTGTAACATATTTTAAATATCTCATTAACATGTTACAATGGTACCCAATCAATTCAGCATCAAGGCCGAAACCCATGTTTGTATGACTCAGAGATGCAAGAGTACTAAAAAAATACTTCGACGACCTCCCATGCATACATATACGTGATCAGATAAAGAAATCATCTTGACAATGATATTTGTATTCAATTGCGTGCTGATAGGCTGTGGCTTGTTCGGACGTGACGATAAACAGCCAGAGACAATAAACTAAAGAATAACAGCACCATCAATCGATATTAAAATTCATCAATTCGATTTTGATCATCATAACGATACCTAAAATAATAAAACGTAACGTCACGCCTGTATTCACCGAAGGGTTGGGCAGAGGTGTATAGTACACCCACATTTCGCCGTTATGTTTAAGTCCCATGTAATAGGGGGCGAGCCTATTGCCAGCGACCAGGCAAAAATCCAGACTCCGGGCTGCTACTGAAAAATTCCACACGGAAAAACCCAATAACACTTTGTCGGACCGGGGGATCGAACCCAGGACCTCACGCACAGCAGTCGCAATTGCGACCAGTAGTGTCATTCTGTAAGAAACCCACCTCAATATCGATGGTTAGCTCGATATCCATAATGTCACAGTATGGATAATAGAAGTAGAAGCAAAGTTGTACGTAGTACTTATTACTTCTATGCAAATAACACACAGATAATTGACAGTATAATCAACAACGCGTAGTTTTGTTATCCACGCTGTGTCACGTCAAGTGTCTAATTGACAGTCGCGATCGAGGTGAGATTCTTACAGAATTGCACTGCAGTACACCAATGAGGCAGTTCGATACCTAAAAATAATGGTAAAATCATAGTATCTACCTACCTACTTCTTCTTACGGAACCCTTTATGTGACATAGACAAAGATTTCATATAAATCGGATCAAGTATTTTTGTGTGAACTATAATAAAACTTGCTATAATTAGAACATGTTTGTGTTTAATTATAAAATACTAAATAAATGTTTTTTCGTTGCAGCGTTCGCGTGTGTGATGCAGCGATGTCGGTGGCGGTGAGGGCGGTGCTGCTCTGCGCCTGCGCACTGCTACTGCAGCATGGTAATTAGATTTGGATTTCTACAATATTGTTGTTGCTGGGCATATTATAGTTATTAAAAAATAGGGACAAGAATCCACGAGGGTTCACTGTTTGACGAGGCTCTGATGAGTGAAGATTAGATACCTAGTTACCTACTCAGCTGGTAATAACAATCCTACGCATCTACCAATAACATCGTTAGGTACAATAAAAAAAACTAAGTAGATTGTTGTGTGAACGTCTATAAATAACCAGTTATTGGACTTATTAATTGCCTTTGTTAATTAATCATATCGACCATTTTATTCACACTTACTTGCTTGTTAGAGCTGTAATAGCATTTGATTCTTATCACACATTTATTACGCCAATATTCTGCCCCAGATTACTCAAGTCGAATAACGGCGTAAAAGTGACCTAAAACAGTAAACAGCAACGTACTTATTACTACGACATTAGATTACTAAATATAATTTTTATTATGTTTACTAACAGCAGACTACTCTAATATTATTTTTAGTACCAAACATGAGAAAATTGTACACAAATGAGTTTTTTACTGAGACCTAAAACAGTTCAGGCGATTCGCCCATGGTGACGCACGTCGAAGCGACACGCGTAAGAACGATTTTAGCATCACACTGAATTGTATGGAGTCGCACAGCGCAGCGCCCACGACTGATGCATTGATGCACGTCTCTGTAATACGCACACGACTTTTGTCATTCCGTCATGCGTCAACGTGGGCGAAAGGCCGAACCCAACAGCTCACTTCTTAAATCTTGTATTTCTGACTGTTCTGAATGTATAGAGGCTTTTAGAATAAACTCAGTTTACGTAGCTATAAAGATACGCTCTTTGACTTCATAATAAATCTGTTTGCAGCAAGCGCGGAGCTCAGAGGAAGGTGTCCAACGGAAGAAAGTGCATGTCCGGCGCGCGCGACGCCATGCAGTACGGACGATGAGTGCGGAGAAGAAATATGCTGCTCTACGAAGTGTGGACGCGTCTGTGTCGAGCCGCTTTTTACTGGTAACTGTTCAATAATAATTATAGAATACTTTGCCTGGATAACAAATCTAAGATCTACGAAGCGATAGCCATATTATATGAAACAAGCTCGACAATTAAGCAAATGCGGTAATTCACTTTGCAAAATTAATACGGTCCTTTGTTCTGTTTGTACACTCAACCTTCTCTGTTTACATAGAAAGTTTAGGAAAGGGTCATAAGTTCAGAACTATCTACATAGGAAACTGAAGTTTCACAATCTCCAACAATAACCTAAGTTACTTATTGTAACCTTTAAATCTTCAAACAGGTTGTGAAAACGTAAAACTATCAGCGGAGCGGATATCCCGTGCCTTAGTAGCGGAGAACAGCCGCGCGGGCCGAGGCAAGCTGACTTCAATGAGGTCTCCTCGGTGCAGGTTCACGGACGGAGAATTCGAGGAGATACAGTGCGATAACGAGATCGTTAGCTCGTGCTGGTGCGTCGATGCTGCTGGATTTGAGGTACGAATCAGTAAGCTGAAAGATCGCTGTTTTTTTTTTTTAAATGTGGGTTTACTCTTGACTGTGCTCAAGGTCAGAGGTGACAGAGACAAAGTCTATGATGGAGCGAGTTTACCCAAAAGAAGCTTGTTCACTCTAACTTTGAAGAGATTCGCGTTGTAAGCGTTCGGGAACACAGACGCAGGTAGTAAGTTCCACTCTTTTGCCGTGCGCATTATGAAGGTTGCTTGGCAGCGCTTAGTGCGAATTGGTGGAATGGCAACAAGGTATGGATATTAACTTGCAGTGCGTCTAGATGTCCGATGGTATAAGGGGGCCGGTGGGATGAGGTTGTGGAGTTCTTGAGCACACTCACCGAAGTACAATCTATAGAAGACCGACAAGCAGGCAACCTTACGGCGATGAGCCAAGCTGCAAAAATAAAAATACATAAAACAATATTTAGCTTGTAGAAATGATGGCTGATATCTGCACGTTCTAAGTCAAAGCGCAAGGCAATGCAAAATTCGATTTCAAGCAAGAAATAGCAATCATGAAATAAACCTACTTTGATGTTTCCAGATTCCAGGAACCAGAGCACCAGCCGCAGGTCTTGTCAACTGCACGCGAGTGGCTCCTTGCGCTGCCCACACATGCAGAATGTTGTGCCCTATGGGCTTCGAGTTAGACGCGCGGGGCTGTCCGCTGTGCAAGTGCAAAGACCCTTGCTCCACTGTCACGTGTCCTGGACAACTATCTTGCCAGTTGGAGGAGGTGCCGTGCTTACGGCAGCCTTGCCCGCCTATACCTACTTGTAAGTAATGGCTGAACTCTTTCCCCCTTATTACAAAAGATGGTTTAAACCAAGACTAAGGTAAACCCAGGTTTAAAGTATACCCATCACTTTCTTATGTCATATAACAAAAAGAGACGGGGCTATTTTAAAACCTAGGTTTTTCTTAGACCATCTTTTCTAATAAGGTGGTTTGGGTCTTTGTTGATACACGTTATTGTAATTACAGTGAGTTTAATCCACGAAGACGCGCCCCACTCCTTTTTGTGAGAGATAGCTCCGTGCATAAGCACACATCTTACTATTGTGTGGCGATAGAACTAACACAATAGGACGACACGTTTGGTGCAGTGGCTAAGCGATTGGCTTCTGCGCCACGGGTCGTGGGTTCGATTTCCACACGGAACAAAAATTTGTATGGCCTACAGATGGTTGTTTCGGGTCTGGGCGTTTGTTTGTGAGATTTGTGTTTGTAAACGTACCCACGATACAAGAGAAATCTTAGTGTGGGGGCAACGTTTTTAAAAAAAAAAACAAAGAAAGAATAGTAATTTATAATGTAATTTGTACTGTAGCGATTTAGATCTGTCTTTCTCAAAGTGGACGATAACGCCCCCTTGTGGGCGCTAGAGGCCTACAGCCCCCTGTAGGCCTCTAGCGCCCACAAGGGGGCCCCCCGCGCCCCTGCGTTAAAGGGCAGTAAAAGTAATGATTGCGATTGATATTTTTAAAATGTGGTACCTAACGTAAAAAAAATTTGGGGGCGCTAGAAAATAATTGATTCTCAAAGTGGGCGGTACACGAAAGAAGTTTGAGAACCTCTGATTTAGACAAAGAAGCGGGCGCGTCTTCAAGGATTGAACTATCTGTACACACAGTTAAAAGGCGTAAAAAGTAGAAACTCGTATGGACGAAAGTGTCCCCCTCACCTTTTTCTAGATGTTGTTTCTGATTCATGCTTTGGACATGGACTTAATCATTGTCGAGCCATAATACTTTGTATATTATTTGTTTTATATTCATTATTTTAACCCTTTCCCTGTCTCGTGAATCATATGTGAACAAGTGCATTGTTTAACTATTGTGTCTGCTGTTTGGACAGTGAACGTGTTAATACACAAAAAGACAGAAATTACAAAAAAAAAAGTTGCATATAAACGACACTCAAGTGCAAACGTACCTATAATGCTCATTTCTAAAGTATTTTCTGTGAGCATACTAAAAGTATTTAACAAAAGCTTAGAAAAGAGAAATATTTTAATAACAATAGTTCCTATTAGTACTCCAATGAACTTGGCGTTAGCAAACTACTAAGCTGTTTAATAAATAAGGATGTTTGTTAACGATGCGCTATGCTAACGAGTACAACATAACATAACGTAAGAATTATGCGCGCATTACCGCAGGTATGCAAATCGAATTCTTTGTTACGACTAAGCAGCTTGACCTTACTTGTTTATAGGTAAACGAGGTCGCAGTCTACAGAACATCTGCCCAGTCGGAGATCCGCTGTTAATATCGGAGACCAGCAGGCCATACCTGTGTGGAACAGACCCTGGAAAACCAAATTGCCCGCCTTTATACAGATGTCTTGTTGAATCAGGTACGTTCTTTGCTCAGAATACAGAAAGAGTTCTTTGCTACTTTTAAAAGATATTTTTTATCAATGTCATCCATCGTCTAAATGAAAAAAAAACACTTTTCAATATGTATGGGTCATACGTCACATCTTAGTATTGGGCGTAGTACTTATTACTTCTATGGTATTGGGTTCCTATTTTTGTGTTTTTTGATTTCCAATTTATTTAAGATTCTTTCAATGCTCTAAATCTAAGACACAACACTGTCTTTCAATAAATTGAAAACCATTTTTATACAAATACGCAAAACAATATTTCGTTTTAATTCCGCCAAACTAGATCGCTAGTTTGGATGCAGAATGCAGCACCACCCTCCCGCCCACAAATATATGCACATGCATGAGTGAAAAAAATAATGCAATATGCAACCAAACCGATACGACACGTGTTTCGCCCCTCACTGCATCCTCAGGAGATGGTGACTCGTCGACCGCTTGGAAAGGACATAAGGCTGTTTCTTTTTCTATTAGACTGCTGTAGATGGTCCTTGGGGACCCTTTCTACGTTACCGGGCAGTTATTGGCGAGACCTGAAGGGTCTCCAGCCAAAGGGGGCAGATAAACGCAAATAAGGCTGTTTTTTTTTCTATTAGACTGCTGTAGATGGTCCTTGGGGACCCCTTCTACGTAACCGGGCAGTTATTGGCGAGACCTGAAGGGTCTCCAGCCAAAGGGGGCAAATAAGGCTGTAAAGCGCGCTCCCCTCGTTAGAGGGCGATCTAGTTTGGCGGAACTAAAGCTAGATATTGTATTTGCATATTTGTATGTCATGAATTTCCGCAAAGTAACGCCTGATTCCATAATTTAACCTTTTTCATATTCACAGGAAATGATTACGGCGTATGCTGCCCAGCATCACTAGAGCTCCAAAAAGCCGGAACTTGTCCTGATCGTTCGGACAACTACTTAGATTGCGGTACACCGTGTGCCCACGACTTGGAATGCCCTTCGATGCAGAAGTGTTGCGAGGATGGAGACTGTGGAAGACATTGCACTTTACCACACAATGTTACCATGTGCACGCAGCAGAAGATGTTAGCAGAACTATTGGTTGTTAGTGAGAAGGAAGGAAAAGGATACGTGCCGCAGTGCGCTAAAGACGGGTCCTTCGTGTCGAAACAGTGCTCCAGAAATGGATTAGTTTGCTGGTACGTAATAATTTCGTATTAATAGACATGAGATAGCTTTCGAATTCAAAGATAAAGCAGATGAACAGCTCTTACATACTGTAAAATGTTTTAACTTTTAATTTTTTCTTCCTCTTCTGTTTCAAACATCTCTCGTATTTTCTATAATTTTTCGGGAACAAATCCGGAGTCTGGACTTGTGCCCGGTTGATGGCAATTAGGCTCGCCCCTAATACATGGAAGTTAAAAATAACGGCGAAGTGAGGGTGTACTAACTGATCGTGAGGTCCTGAGTTCGATCCCCAGGTCGGGCAGTGTTATTGGATTTTTTCGTGTGGAATTTCTCAACAGCAGCCCGGAGTCTGGATTTGTGACCGGTTGATGGCAATAGGGTCGTCCCCTATTATATGGGACTTAAACATAACAGCTAACCCTTTGGGGAATCCAGCCGTGATTTATGTATATTTCCTTTAACGATTATTTAATTTTACCAGGTGCGTCGACTCAGAAGGCAACAAACTCCGAGGGTCAATGGGTCCGTCAACATCAGTGATGTGTTCGTTATCCCCACTACCAGCGCGAAGCGGTGCCCGAAGCTTACAGTCTTGCGCAAGGTCGCTATGCGCCGGAGTGTGCGAGTACGGGTATAAGTCAGGGGCTGATGGATGTCCTACCTGTGAATGTGATGACCCATGTGCTGGGTTCCCTTGTCCCGGTGGCGAAGAGTGCATCAGAGTCAAAGAAGCCGATTGTTCTGGAGACCTGTGTACGGGATATCCAGTGTGTGAGTAGAAAAACTGACTATAAAACCACAGTGTACCTACTTACTACATACAGTGGATCAACGCCCATACATTTGACAGGTCCTATGAAATGTCAAAATTATGTAGGGGTGGAGGTTATGTCCCAAGTATGCAGTATGGCTACTCGGGACATAACCTCCGCTCCTTCACCCCGCAACCCCCCGCACGATTGCTCTGCGACAATGTTCTACGTTGACCGACTGTAAGGAGTAAGATATAGGTAGACTGATAAAACTATACAGAGTATAAATGAATTCGTGTAATTACTTCAAACTGAGTGATCTACTGGTGACTCAGATAGACCAAGCAATGGTTTTTAAAAGATTAAGCAAAAAAAATTAAATTAAAAAAAAAATGATTTTCTCTTTCTGAGTCACTTCAGCCCCCAAGTTAACTAACTGCACGGAGCGATATCGTGCTAGTTGTGCCCTCCAGCTGGGTCACCATGCTTTCATTCATACGTGAAATCTAAATTAATATTCCAGTGCATTTTTTTTTGCTTTTTTTTTCTAACCGTATCAGGTGGATAAGATACGATCACTTCTACCGCAAGAAAAAAAATGATAATAATATGATTTTTTTATTTTAATCAAGTCAATCTATGCCATCTTTGGTTAATCTATGCCAGCTATAGATCAATAGGTTCTAAGGAATTGTACGAATTAATTTACACCTGTATACTCTTTGCCATCATTGACGTGTACCTACTCTTTTGATATAGTAATGATCTGAAGGTATAATATAGCTGTCCGTTCTACTCCATGCAGAACCTGAACTTAAACTTAAATTTACACAAGCACTAAAACATCATCATTCAGCCGAACGACGTCCACTGCTGGACATAGGCCTCCCCCAAGCACGAGGGTTAGCGATCGCAGTATGGCTGTTAAAGTATTCAGAGAACGCTGCTGCCCATCCTCTAGTGAATCCCTTAGTCGCCTTTTAAGAGATAAGAGATGGGGTAGTGCTATTCTTTAAGTCCGGCACTACACGAGGCAAAACACTACACTACATAAGCACTAAAACATAATGAATATTATCTGCAGGTCGTCCAAAAGTATCATACGAGAATCCTTGTGAGGAGGGCGTGCCAGCTATAGATGATGAAGGCGTGCTGGTATACTGTGACATAGATGCCAACTGTCCAATGAAACACGTGTGCACGAGGTCCAGACGAAACGGCACCGGGTACTGCTGCGAGAACCCTCACTACATCGATAATAGCACTGACATTAGCATGAGAGAGGTGAGTTACAGTTACAGCTGATATTTAACTAGACACTGTGTACACATGGCTACATATCAAGCTATTGTTCAATATAAGCTGACCTCTCATTGTATGGAAATCCTCAACAGTGCGAACTCAGCTCATATTGGAGCTGTATAACTTGAGATGTACCTAGCCGTGCTTACGGCATTTTTCGTTCGGTAGAATAAGTAGATGCACCGTTGATATTGCTAAGGCGAATCGATCAGCCGTTCTTTAGTATGTTTTAGGAGGACAAGGCCGAGGGAAATTCCAAAAAAGGTCAACCTTAGCTTGGTATGCAAGATCGATAAAATAAGTATAATATGTGGACGGTAGACGAATATGTGATGCTGTCTTTTGTGGTACACGCGACGTTCAAAAAGTGCTAACCTATTTTAGTTCACTTTGAATAAATGAACGATTATTTCTTTCTTTTCTTCTTTAACTGTCGTCAAGCAGAACCCTGAAGAACGTTTGACAATTGGTTAGGTATACCTCATAATTCGTACCGCAAAATGAAAATATACTTACTTATAGTTTTCCACCTCTAAAACCTTTTCAGGTAAACTTCGAGTCGTGCGGTCCAGAGGCTGAAGCGGTATGTGGTCTAAACTCCACGTTACCATGTCCCGAAGGCGACTGCGACAATGACATGGTGTGCTGTCCCACGACTAGCTGCGGTCTCGTGTGTGTGGACCCTGCCAAGACGAGGCTACAGGCAGCCAGAGTTGATGATAGTCCTACTAGTAAGCAGATTTATCTTACTTCAGTAGCTCAGTAATTAGTGGAATGTTTTCCAGTAAAAAAAAAAAAAAAAATTAAACAAGAAACCCGACTGCATAAAAAACGAACTAGAAAGTTGGTAAAAAGAGGATGTAGAAAGAAAAAAGAACTGAAAACATGTAAATAAGACGTATAGGTTTTCAAAAAGTCATGCCGTCAAATCACAACATACAGTCGGAGGCTACGTATATTTTTTGGTCAGTCGATTTGAGAATTACTAATTCTCAAGTCACATACATAGATAGATAGATACGCGTGAAAAACATAACCCTGTCTTTGCTGTGGCGCAGTCGGGTAAAAAAGGAATAGGTTACTGAGAAGTCTCATGTAGTCGTGAATTTGCAAAAGGACCAAAATGGCATATCCAAATATCTACAAGGTTAGTCGGAAAGGGGCTACTAATCCGCGGGCCACATATATGATGACGGTTTTAACGCAAGTGTCAAAATTCGATAATTTTTATTTTCATGCAAAATGATTTTTATATTAATTGTTTTTTCAAAAATCCTTCATTCCTGCTAAGGCAATTTCTGAATTCGTAGCTAAGGCTACGAATTCAGAAATTGGACTTTATAATCCCAGACCCCAATTATGACCTAAAATTTAAACACAGCTGATCTTATCTGGGGATAGATAGATTTTTTGCGTATTTTTATGAAATCTTTGAACAGCAATTTCTCTTAAACTATCGACTTTTATGGAAAGTGATAGATCAAAAGTTATTCATTAGTATGGGTACTTTAACACCCATTCCGGTTAGTACCCTCTTTCCGACTACCCTTGTATAACCGAAACGTGATTGTTACCGTCGTTTTGCTGTACTTAATGAAAAGTTTTCTGAGAACAATAATTTTAAACTAGCTACGTTAGCCCATTGTAGACTCTGGTGGCCTTCTCCCCAAAATGGGATGTAATCAGAATTTGTTATTATTTTCTATATAAGGTGTTAAAAAATCAACTCTAAGAATTTTGTGGGCTTACTCGGTATTGGAAATTGAACAACTTTTGTTCGAACTACAACTTTTCGAAATTCGCCAATTTTTTTTGTGCCTCAGTCAATTTTATTTTTTTGATTTTTATGGAAAGTTATAAAAAATATGCGAATTTCGAAAAGTTGTAGAACAAAAGTTGTTCAATTTCCGATACCGAGTAACGCCATAAAATTCTTAGAGTTGATTTTTTAACACCTTGTAGACTTACCAGTCCTTTACATTTTCCAAACCTTTATTCCCACAGTGTGCGAATACCTCCGCGACTTCGACGAGAAGATGGAAGGCACCGTCGACGGCATGAAGCTCGCACTACCAGCACCGACGTGCAAGCCTGACGGATCCTTTACATCGCAACAGTGTGCTTACGGACGCTGCTGGTGCGTTGACTCCTTCGGTACGGAGATACCGGAAACAAGCACCAGGAACGGTTCAGCTCTGGAATGTGACAAGTAAGATATTATTCTGATTTCCTTTTACTATGTTTCATAAATCTGACAAACTGTTCACCTTCCAAGCGGTAAAAGATGGTTACAAAAAGAAGTTTCTGGGCTTTATTATTTGTCACATTTGTCACGATGTAGCAGATTTTCTTCTTCTATCGTGTCGGACGAGCTATACGAGAATAGGTCATGCCTTGGTGAAAAGATTAGCCAGTCAGCAAGGTTGGTAGCGGGGCTGACTGCCCAGGATGCGCCAGACGTACTTATGTATCGTCACTCGTGGAGGCTCTTTTCATGCACCCCGATGTAGCAGATAAGTCTTCCCAAAGCGATTTTTTGATAAAGGTTTGATTTTTCGATTGCCGATAATAGTTTGGACGTAATACATTCGCATTTTGCGTCTAGACTTATTATTAATTTCTTAAAAGTTAATTCCAAATCCAAAGGCAACATAAAAAAACTAAATAATTGATCAACTTTTAATAAGTTCAATGATTTTTTTTTCCGCAGAATTCGTGCAGGTCTATCATGCCTCGAATTGACCTGCCGCATGGGTTGTGACTACGGGTTCGAGCTGGGCTCTGAGCGCTGCCCCACGTGTCGGTGCCGCGACCCGTGCGCGGGAGTGCAGTGCCCCGAGGGACGCGCCTGCGCTACCGTCGATGTGGCTTGCGATGCCGACTACTGCCCCGCTGTGCCTGCTTGTGAGTTACAAATATATTATCATAATATTCACTTATTAAACGTTCACATTACCCTTCGTTTACCCCTAAGTATAAAACATGTATTATACACGAGTCTGAGTTTTTTTTCGAAAAAACAAATAATTTTGCGTACTTTCAGTGGCAAACATGTATTACAGATACATGTTTGCCAGTTAAAGTACGCTTTAGACCCAATTTCACCATACAATGTTAGTTGTTAACGTTCTGTTAAGCTGTCAATGTCAATTTCAATGTACTGTTAAACAGCCTGTTAAAATGTTTACCAGGACATTAATAACTAACAGAGTATGGTGAAATTGGGTCCAAAGCTTTTAACGCTAAAAGCTTTTAAAATACTTTATACATTGTGTGTTAAAAACAAGTAACTAGGTACTTTTAAAAGACCATCAAACAATTTGTTTGCAACTTGTAGGTATCACAGTTGGTTTTTAGGTGTAAACGTGAGGTTAGGAATTAGGAGTGTTGCGTTCTGTAAGGTGCGCGTGCGCATCTGTCAGTTTTGTGAAAACTACTTATTTTCGGAACACTGCATTCGACCTGATAACATCGTCTGTTTCGAATGCGAGTGATCAGGAATTTGGATTAGGTATTCTGGACAAAAACAAAACTATTAGAAATTGTAATGAATCTTAAATATGTTATCTATACTGTAGGTACCCAAATGTGTTGTGTACTCACTTGAACCTTCACTCACCAGGTCTTCCAAAGAAACCAGGACAATGTCCGTACCTAGTGCCTTCGAACGGTGCGTGTGAGTGGTCGTGTCGAACTGACGCGGAGTGCGGGTCCAATGAACGATGCTGCGCTACAGGATGTGGCACTGCCTGCATTAAGGCGGTACACCAGACTGCTTGTCAGCAGAGAAGGTAACGTAATAAACATAAAACCTTTCGTCAAACCGTCCAATCTAGGAAAAGGACATCTGACAAAATGGACCAAAAAGTAAAGTAACCGGCCAAAAAAAAATATGCATATATTATGATAGTACATGAATACCTAAACATTTTTTAATAGTACGTCATTCCTCTAAGTCTGATATCTGAGTCACTACATAAGGTTAAAATATTTGTGAAAAACATGTGCCAAACGTTACTTGTTTTAGAGACAGGTAGCCATGAAGGCCAAAAAATCGCATGCCTGCGTGACTACTGCTTTTGAATTATCCATGCAACTTCAGTTTCATAGGACAGCTATCCTATGTCCAGTGTTGTTATCGTGTCGTCGTATCTTAATACGCTATATATGTATATTATAGCGTATTAGTATATAGCATATATGTATTTTACTTACAAACGTTAAGGTACAATGTAGGTACTGTTGCTTAATATCTTAACGCTTAAATTCTTTAATTTCTTTCACTGATATTGAACATTTTAAACTTATGTAGTGACTGAGATATCAGACTTAGAGGAATGACGTAATAATAAAAAATGTTTAGGTAGTCATGTACTATCATAATATGTATATAGTTTTTTTTTGACCGGCTACTTTTTATTTTGGTCCAAAAATTTATGAAGCTTGTCAGGTCTCCTTTCCACTTAGAAAAAAAAAATGGGCTCCTGACCCCAACTGCAGAAGCCGCGCTTCTTCTGGTCTTGTCTTGAATGGGTCACCGTTCTTTATACACCTTGCTGTCCCTCGGAAAACACATCAGAGCCACTGTTGTTGTTTAAGACAGTTTTACACCCCAATATCAGACAGTTATATACTTTTTCTTCAACAGGGCATTAGCTCTCCATACAGCGGCTGAGAACGGGAGTCCACCCTCCTGGACGTGGGTACCGAAGTGCAAAGAGGATGGTTCTTATCACACTGTTCAGTGCAGAGGCTCTGATCAAGCTTGCTGGTGTGTTGACACTGCTGGTAACGAGGTTAGTGTTATCTTGTCTGGTGGTTTTTTCCTATTTAAGAGGTCTTTGTCCAGCTCCAAATTAAGTAGATTTATTAGCCATTAACGTCTTTTCTACTGTAAACAATCATGAAAGAAGTCAAAAAACTCTCAAACTTTTTTGTGTCTCCGGAAATGCCTGAGAATAAAAAGTTTAACACAAAATTTCGCGTTTCGCTAGATCCCTGGCACCCGAGTCACAAACTCCACACCGAACTGCGAAGCTCCCTCACAGTGCCCCGACCCCGGCTGTAACGAAGAAGAAGTGTGTGCTCACGGCTGGGAGTTAGACGACAAGGGCTGCCCTACTTGTGACTGCAAGGACCCTTGCGCGGACGCTAAGTGTAGGCCTGATGAGACTTGTGAGCTTGTGCCTTTGGACTGCGAGGTAAGGGTTTATACGAGTTCTATTGAAGTGTAAATTTTAACTCTGTGTTAGCTGAAAAGTCTGTGTTCAATAGTAATCTGGAATCACCACTGTATTTGATCTTTGGCTACGTCTTATTATTACCTTTCATTTATCAAGAGGTTTGGCCGGTACTAAAATAAATAAACAATGTTGCAACACAAAAGAGGAAATTAATCCTAAGGGTAATCTATCCCTACTAACAGTTACTTTTTTACTAAAGTCTTCCGAAATAATTTGAGAAGAAAACTACAAGCAAAAACCTTGTCATGACTGACATGTTCTTCAATAATTTCAGGGTGATTCTTGTCCCCCTCTCGCACGTTGTGCCCCGTCTCCCCAATGTCCTGATGGACAGAATCCTCTACAAGCTCCTGATGACTCTGGGCCACTGCTGTGTGGACCGAATGCTGCCGCATGTCCTTCGACTCACGCTTGTCGATTTGCACCTCATGATTCAAGACCGTCTGTTTGCTGTCCTAAACCACGTGAGTATATTTTCATAGAATGGATGTATGAATTACGAATCTACTCTACCAATCTCTAATGGTTAGATTAGTGTAAAAAAATTGGACCAAATCCACCTTGAAGCTTTTTGTACTTAGAAATTAATATTCATTAAGTGGTAATTGGTATATGCGTCATTTCTGAACCAAAACAACCTTAACTCAAATTATCACGAATTAATTTATAAGCAGTACTGAATGCAAATGCGTTTAATTTGTTTTCATATTGTATCATAGACCACTTTAGTTTTAGGTTAGCCAAATGTAATTGGTATTTACTACTTATGCTGCCGTATATTTTTGCACAAATCCAAGGACCAGGGCAAATGAATAGCTTTGCCATCAAATAAATTCAAGTATCCAAGTTCTATCGTACAGTACCTAAGTACGAAAGAGTTATTTAAATGAATCCACATCCACAAATTGACCACCACAATCAATGCCTGTAACTGGATATAAAATCAGTTATTTCGTGACATTCGACCAACAGATTCTAAATGCAAGTAAAATACAATACCCTTCTCTTCAATCCAGGCACTGTCTGTTTCGAAAACAAAGACGAAGGCAGTTGCACCGAGGGCGAAGTTCTAAACACGACGAGATGGCATTTCAACCACGAACGCAACCGATGCGAACGATTCAGATATCACGGGTGCTCTGGCAACCATAACAACTTTAGGACTAAGGAAGAGTGCAATAACGTGTGTCCTGGTAAGTTTACAAGAATTATTAATATATTCAGATTATTAATACACAATAATTAAATACTCTAGAGTTTTAAGCCAGTTGAAGGTTTAAAAAAATATTGCCTTGAAAATATTATAGAATGCTCCGGAATAAACTTCTACATCATAAACGTTGTGTGTAGGTATCAAATAATTAGGATATAGAAAAAAAATGCGTCTTTGCTAAATTAGTAGGGCTCTCGTAAAAAAAAGAATATTATACTTTGCGGTGACTTTAACATAATATTAAATAGAAATAAGCTATCAAAAATATTTTTGGAGACAATAACTTGTAATAATCTAATAATTAACCCACTAAATTAACAAGCGGAACATGCATTGATAATTTTCTAATTAATATTCGTGGATGCAAAAGCGAAGTCCTTGAATTGGCATTATCACGCCTCATAATAAGTGCAAAGCTAAATGGATGGAAGTTATTAAAAAGTCGACAGTTAACACCTAAAATTTAAATTCAACAAATAAGCAGTGCACTGGTAGTGCACTGAAGTAGTGCACTGGTTTAATGTTAACAATTTACTTTTGAACGAGAAAAAGACTAAATGTATTAGATTTTTGACACCTAATGTTAAGCAGGTGAAAACCAGTGTAATAATAAATGGAGCCGAGTTGGATCTTGTGGACACCACTACGTTCTTGGGTATAACTTTAGACTCGAAACTGCAGTGGGGCCCACATATAAATAAATTGTCGAAGAGACTCAGTTCTGCAGCTTACGCGGTCTATAAGATACGCCAGCTAACTGATGTAGAGACAGCCAGATTGGTATATTTTAGTTACTTCCATAGTGTTATGTCGTACGGCATTTTGTTGTGGGGAAATGCCGCCGACATTCAAACTATCTTTGTTTTGCAGAAGAGAGCTATTCGAGCAATTTATAACCTTAGCTTTAGGCATTCACTGAGGGATAAATTTAAAGAAATTAATATAATGACGGTCGCATCTCAATATATTTATGAAAATTTGATGTATGTTAAGAAAAATATTAGTTTATTCTCTAAGAACAGCGACATTCATAGCGTCAATACTAGAAATAAAAATAAACTTATACTACCAATGACTAGGCTCCAAAAAATTAGTAATTCATTTAGGTGCCAAAGTATACGTTTCTACAACAAGATTCCAAGCAATATTCAAGAATTAAGTCTCAATAAATTTAAGTCCTTCATAAAACAGAAACTTTGTAATAAGGGTTTCTATAAAGTTAAAGATTATATGGACGATAAAAATGCTTGGAATTGAGCCGCTCGCTCTTATCATAGAGATATCATTGAAATTATTTCATATATTTTTTTGTTTTTTCTATTTTTGACATTCTGCATGATGATTTATTGATAATTATTATTATTGAATTACTATTATTGAATTATTATTTTTTTAACTTGACATTTTGTCGACTATTATTATTAATATGTCGTTTGTTTTATATTATTTTTTATTTTATTAAATTGTGAATGTGAGTACTATGTAGGCTAGCTTTATACATAAATTTCGTAGAACTGTTTGGCGGTTTGAGTAATTTTTTTTTGTGACCTACGCAAATGTCCGGCTGATTGGTGTCGTCGTGCGTGTCGGGTCGTTGAGCTCCCTAAAATAAGGTTGAGCTACACGATGGCTGATGCATGCGTGCCGTCAGTTGGGACAGGTCAACTCAAACCTGCTATGGCTCTTTCCTCAAAAGGCCATTCCAAACGTTGCCCTACATTGTTACACTCGCATAGTTTTTTATACCACAATGTCTGGACTTTAAAAGAGACGTTGACCTCTGAGTTTGTTTCGGCTTTTCTTCTCAGAGCGAGTCAGATAGGAAATGCCGGCGCCATCTAGTCTTAAAAAAAACTTACATTGACTTGTAAAAGTGTCTGTAACAGATTTATTTACAGAAATAAATATCATTTATCATTTAAGCATCGATGGCAAAAATATTATTGAAAATCCGTCAACTATGAATTCATTTAACGACTTTTTTATTGACACCCTAAAGAGCGATAAGTTAAACGTAGACACCAACATTAAGATACTCACCAAACTCTATGTTTATAAATCCGATTAGTCCGGATGAAATCCAAAAAATTACACTTAATATGAAAAATACTGACAGCACCGAATATTACCAGTATTGAGATATCAAAAAAAATTGAGGCTAATATTATCTTTTAAACTTTCCGTCATATTAAGTCATATTATAAACTTAGCCAATTTTAACGGAATGTTTCCGGATAAACTGATCTTACATTAATAAAACCTCTTTTTAAAAAGGTTAATAAACTTTCAATGTCTTCTTATCGTCCAATAGCTTTGGTGCCAGTGTTATTTAAAGTATTTGAGAAAATTATCCACAATAGATTATACAATTTCTTTGAACCTCAACATCTTTTAGAAACACACTGGATTTTGTAAAAATAAAACAATAAATGTGGCAGTATAAACTTTCTTCAAGAAGTAATGATTAACATTGACAGCAAAACTCGTCTGTGCACTCTACATGGATCTTAGCAAAGCATTCGATTTCGTTAATCATAAAATACTTGTACAGAAATTAGCAACGGAGTTCATGGTAACGTTCTTGACCATAATGAATCGTATCTTAGTAATAGAAAACAGTTTACCAAAATCACTCAGGTATGCCCAAAAGTAAATAGAGAAATTAATTACACACCAGAAAGTAGATATTATTATGTGAATTTAGGAGTTCCGCAAGGGAGTGTATTGGGGCTATTATTATTTATTATGTACGTTAATGATTTACTAAGGGTTATAAAACAACCAACATTTCTGTTTGCTGATGACTAAAAGTCACACAAACTAAGTGACGGAGATATATAGGGAGTCTCCTATATACCTCTAGCTCTCACATATACACGACGGAATACAGTAAACTGCTTAGCGCCGGAATTTCTCGTTCATGTGGTACGGTGGTTCAGACAGCCCTTATAGATCCTACCACCAAGCGTGCTGGTTTTTGTTGAATCTTGTAATACGCGTTTATTTCTATCGTGCGTGTTCCTCATAAAGAAATTCTAGACATATTATAGTACCTCTGTCTACGGGTCAGCTAGCAGTCTATATCTTCGCTTCTATTAAGCAGTTTTTGTCTTTTAAAACAGTGGAAGGTGATGCTGTGAAATTGAAAGATAAAAAAAAGGAAGCTAGCGAGATATCGAACGAAGAAGGCATGTGTTTTAATTTCTTGCGTTTATGCGTTTATACCTGTGATAACTACACAAAAATTGTATTGCACTATTCTAATAGCATGAATGAATGATTAGCTTATTGGCAAATTACACGCACTGGGACGAAAATAAGAGCCTTACGCTTATATGCGTATTGAATACTGTGCTTGAACGTTGAGTTTGAGTTCTTCGGTAGAATAGAAACTGTGGAAAGTTAGACGGCTACTGACGAAACCTTTCTTAGTTATGGCAAAGACTTAGAATAGATACTTTTCTGTAAAACTAAAATAATAACGAGTAGGATTAGTCAAATAGCATTGTTTGACCAATCACATTGACTAACTATATTTAGAGTACATAACTAATTTCGTGTCTTTTGGGTAAAACACACATTTATTTCATAAAGTCTAACAAACTTTTCTTTGATCTAGTATTGAGCCCATGCGAGAGGCTGAGAGAGAAGAACGAAGCAGCAGCCGAGAAGTACGGCAAAGGAACATTTATACCTAAGTGCGACGCCAGCGGCGCCTGGGAACTGGTGCAGTGTATGTCACATATTGGTGAGTAGAATATAATAAATATTCCGATAAGAACAAAACATTAATAAATAACGTTTTCTTTCTATTTGATTTCTTTTCAAAGATAATATCGATACCTACTCGGAATAAAACGACAAAAAGACCAATAATGACGGCAAGGTTTTCCGTTTATGAAAAAATACTAATATTGAAATTACCTTCTGGTGATTCTTCTATGATGTTGGTCTAACTTGAATTACAGTACCTTTATTTTTATTAATTGCCTACGCATCGTGGCAATAAGAGTCACACAGTTAATTTTAATCAAGTATCATCCAACTAAAATCCCTATCCATTTGTAGATGTGTGTTGGTGTGTAAGCGCGCGCGGTGAACCTCTCAAGGGTTCCCTTGTACGCGGGGCGAAGCCTTCCTGCAACTTCAGACAAGCGCGCAAGTGGGTGCAACGAGAACCGCTCGACGAACGAGCTAGAGCCGACGAAGGTATGAACCAATAACAAAATCGTATCAGTAATAAGTTTTTACACAATGAACATAAAACGATAGAGGTACTAGGTAGACATAGATAGAGGGCAGTGGAGAGTTACCTGGCTTCTGGAATTAAAATCTTTTTTGTGATTATGATCAGCTATTTAATAAGTTTCATCTATAGAAATTTCTGCTAAGTAATATTTAAAAAATGTGTCTTTTCCAGTACTAGAAGAACTAATCAGACAAATGACAACGTACAGAGTAGACGAGTTCGATGAAGACGATGATAATGATGATGAACTGGATCTCGAAAATCGAGAAATTGAATCTATGGACAAAACACTTGAACAGAAAGACGAACACGTGATGGTATCGGAGATCGTGGAACCGAAACATGCTGACACAACGAGAAGATTGGAGGTCCCTCTAGAAGTGAATGTTGAAAAAGTCGTCTTTAGGACCAAGTGTCAGCTGATGCAGGAGGAAATTGATAATGGTAAGTGTCAAGAAAAAAATATTTATAATGTATTTTGTTCATTTGTAAAGCCTACATGAATACATACAAGGAGGGTTTATCCTTCTCTCCTGTCGGTACGACCTATATGGGAATAACTCATGCCGTGGTGAAAATATTAGCCAGTCAGCAGGGTTGGAAGCGAGGGTTCACCAGACGTACCGTCTTTCGTGGAGGCTCTTTTAAGCACCAGTTTATCAGTTTAGGGCATAGTCAAGTCTCAACTAACAGTTAAATTCAAGTCAAGTTTCAGTCGAAGAAGTCACGAGGTCTTAAAATGACCTGTGACTTTGGTCTGCTAATCATTTCAGCTACAACTTGCCACCGTTCCCGGTACTTCCGTACAGAGGAAATAATGGCATTTACATTCGAATGTTTTGGTCTATTTAAAAGTAGCGAACAAGACTCAAACGGCCGGAACTAGATTCGAATTCAACTGATTATGTCTCCAGTAATGCGAAAAAGCCTTTAATGTTCCTCGTCCAATCTCAGGTGCTGAAGGTTACCGTCCCCGATGTCTGGACGACGGCTCATTCTCTCCGCGGCAGTGCTCGCGCGGACGTTGCTGGTGCGTGGACGCGGCCGGACAAAGGAGACAGCATATGGGATTTGTCAGCGAAGCGCCAGCACCTGATCCTTGTGGTAAGTTATGCTGCAGCAGGTATAGGAACCGAACTCCTTGCGTTTGCGAAAGAAAACCATGGAATAAGGATTTTAGTAATGGAAAGAAATTTTCAAAGCTCATGACTTCAATTCAGGAATCATGGATCAGCTTCTGCTTTCCTTTTACACTACCTACCCTACTCTAGGGCTGAGATCTATAGACCCAACTTGGACTTCGCTCAGACTTTACTTTAGACTTATGACAAAGTCGATATTTATAGAGCCGTCTTTGAATTCATCTGAGTGCGTGCTTAGCAAATGCTTAGCAAAGTCTAAGTTCACAAAATCGACGACTTAGCAAATACTTAGGTTACTATTATCCTAACAAAAAATAATGGTCCGTAATTTACTTTACCATCATTATATTTACACAACTTTTTAATTTTTTAGTATTATAAAGTGACCAGACTCAACTCAGTAATACCAGATTAGGGAAGATTTCCTTGATGTTGATAACTAATTCTGAATTAGTTATGTTAAAAACAATTAGGTAGTATAACATCACTTAAAACAAGTTTTTCTAAGTTTAAAATGTATAAAAATGAATTAAAAGTTACTTTTTTTCGACAAATTGCAGATGTCAAAACGATGCGATCCGTTTCAATGAATATAATATTGTGTTCGTTTATAAAAAAAAAAAAAACACTTTTATGCATGCCAATTTCTGCTTATTCTTATAATAATAATACATAGAAGAAATATGAGCGTAGTTCTAGATTATTTACATGTTATTATTGTTAAACATTTATAAAGAAAAATCAAGAATGTAATGCTTGAAACGAAACAATAACTTGTATTTTGACATCGACCGTCTTAGCGCATGCTTAGCATAAGCTCAGCATAGTCTCAACGTGATACGTCTATAAATTCCAAATCTAAGATTATGCTAAGCATACACTTAGCAAAGTATTGCGTGAGTAAAGTCTGAGCAAAGTCTAAGCTAAGTCCAAGTTGGATCTATAGATCTCAGCCTAGGTGTAGTCTTCTGAACTTTTTGTACATAGACGCATTGTAAATAAAACTGATGTTATTCACTTGTCTCAGTTTTAAGTGCTTACTTGTGGCAGTGGAGTCGCAATTTTACAAGATGATTTTTTTATCGAGGGTAGATTTACAACGCGTATCTCGCATTATCGGCCATAATGCTGTGCCTAACGAACTAATATAGGAGTAAAAGGAGCCTACGGTTATACATGATAGATAGTAATAATTCAATTTATATCAGATTTCAACTACTTTATTTGTTGTTTTTTTTTTTATTGTTTTATGTCGGCAAATCCAATTTATATTGATTTACAAATAACAAGAGCGATATTCGACAGATAGAGAACAAGTGTTACCAGTTACAAAATTATAGTGTTGCCAGTTTATTGAAAGTAAAAATTAGTTAAGACTAACAACTAACAACTTCCTATTTGTTTCAGAACTAACACAAGTAGAAACAGCAGTACTCGAACTAGATCTCCTGAACATGGATCCCGAAGCAGCGGAGCGCGCGCGGTCATCTCTAGCGGGAAAACTAGCAGCGTTAGGAGCACGCGTGCCGGTCGCGATGGCGAAAGACCGCAACACGGTCAAACTGAGAGCTGTGTTCAGTGGCTCCAGGGCTGTGGACTATGTGTACCATATTGAGAACCTGGTGAGTACATACCAAATCCATACCCTCGAACGTAAGGCCTAGGGATAAAATAAAAATGAGTTAACCTTTACTATAATCCAACGATCCTTTTGAAAGAACAAATTAAACAGTACCTCAGACCCGTTCAGACCGCTAGCCAGGACCGTTTTAGGCCATACAGGGGCCTCTGGGCTCAGAGTTTGGGGCCCCTTTAGAAAGCCCAAAAACGTGAATGGAAACATCAGAATTTACTTTTGTTCAGTGACTTTATTGGTACTAGATTGTCGCTAACTTGTAGGTCAAGTTGTATTCATACTGTAGTGAAAAGTTAGAAAGTTGGAAGCAATTTGTCTAAAATTAAAGGACATTTCTGCTGAGCAAACCTGGCTGTCTGGGTGCTTTGTTAATGATGGAACTAAGAAACCAATGTATTTTTTTAAATTGATTTTTGGGTTAAAAAATACATGGGCTTCGGCATTTCGGGGCCCCCATCAGACCAGGGGCCCTGGGCCCGTGCCCCATGTGCCCTTATGGTAAAGACGTAACTGCCGCCAGCTCCATTTCTCTTTATTATCCGTATCCAAAACTTCCGTACTAAAGGACCACTGTTTGTACCTATGATTATCAGGTGAAACAAGAGAAGCTAGCCAACAAGACGCGCGAAGCAAACGTGTTAGGAGCCGACGTTATCCGCAGCGAGTACCGGCTGGCTGCGCCCGCGCCGCCCGCCATGCAACAGCGCGAGATCCTCAGCGAGTCTACTGTGAGTTAATACAATAATACTATCTTTGTTAAAGGCAACATGCACTGCGCATGTGTTGAGAAAATGAAAAGAAAGAACCTATCTGGATTCGATTGGCGCAGTGACTGAGCGATTGGTTTTTGCACTACAGGTCGTGGGTTTGAATCTCAAGCGAAATAAAAATTAAATGTTAGGATGGCCAAGATTTGTGCGCGTGAGTTTTGTCTGTAAAGGCACCCAAAAAACAAGATAAATCCTAATATGGGGCAAAGTTTTTTGTCCTGCCTATTCTATGATAGAATTTGATATTACTTTGATATCACTACGGACTACCGCCTAAGGGTTGGACCTCATCTGGCAACACGAAATCGCCTTTTTCCGTCGCCCTTTCTCTTTCTGTCGCTTAGAACTGCCATTTGCTAGACCGAGACAGAAAGCATAATGCGATAGCACGCGGCGGAATCCTCGAGGCGATCGGCATCACGGACAAAATGCAATGGTCGGCAATGGCAGTTCTAAGCGACAGAAAGAGAAAGGGCGACGGAAAAAGGCGATTCCGTGCTGCCAGATGAGGTCCAACCCTAAGGCTACGCTACGAATGATCTGGAGTTGTTTACTAAAATATTGTAATATCTATAAACCAATGTAACAAGGTGCGAAACACATCTTTGACTAATACTTTTTTTTCTTACCAGGTATCTGCTGCAACTTCCTACCATACTGCGCTAATAGTCCTCGCGGCTACTTCAGCGTTCATCATCAGCGTCCTGTGTGTCCTCGTGATGTTATACCGCGCGAGACTGCAGCGGGAGCCGCAGAAAGCCGAACGGTTTCTACCAGCCGCCCCTCCCGTCTACGTCCTCTCCGCTGACGAGAAGGCAGAACTAGCAAGAGTACTACACGCCCCTCCTCCTCCAATTCACCCCCAAAATGATGACCAAACCAGAATATAACCATAAGACAAAAAATGCTTTAAAACTTTACTGTAGAACATGGATGGATATGACAACTCGTCTCAAATTTCCCGCTAAAAATCAATTGTCACTGTAATGAATGTGTTGCAGAGTGTAAAAAGAATTGCATTCTGGATACTGTCATCGACAATATTGTGTCTTTGCGACATCTTGGACCTACGTGACAATAAAATGATTGATAGCGCCGGGATCAGACTTTCATAGCACATACGAATTTATCTGCTAGTTAATGACTTTATACTATTACGATTCTATTTACATAATGACCTCGGACCTTATCCAGTTTACACAATAACTTAAGAATATTTAAGATTATTGACAAAAATAGATCCTTTATTTAGCCCTAGGTAAATGCTTCACTGATTTTTGCCTCAATTAATGAGCCAACATTTTTTTTGGATATTATGTCATATCTATGTAGACGTGGTAATTTATTTACTTAAAGTATTACTTCAATACTCTAAAGCGGATGGTTTACCTACGTTACTCGTTAAAGAAGCTATTGTAATGATAGTACAGGTACTAAAGTAATTATAGGGTCCAAAATAATATTGGCTAGAATTCTGAGTAACGTAGTTATATTCAAATTATATCTTACCTCTGTATTTGTAATTTTATATAAACTTAGTCATAGAAAACAAAATTATCTCTTTGAAAGTAATATTCCAACTTAGGCATATTTTACATTATAGCCGTGAGCGTTCGTAAAAAGCGCATTAATGACCAGAAAGTGAATTGCCAAGGATCAAAAATTGTAGGGCATGTAATTAGGAAATGTGCACATTGAATTGTAAGTACAGAGTTAAGTTTTAAAGATATCGATCAGATGTCGACAGTGAATGTATGATTAGAGACTGATTGGTGATGGTCGTATTCTCCCGAAAGAATCTCTGAAATGTCCTCCGAACTATGCGGTAGTTTCAATATTAATTTCCATTAAGCGTTATAGATGACATGAGCTAGGGGCCCTGGGGCTCCGGGACAGCAAGTGATCGAGCCCTATAACATGGCCCTTTATCAACTTTCTAAGACTCCTATGCTTGGGGGCCCTGGAGCTTCCCCAGTTGTAGCTACGGTCTTACTATATGGCATTATGATATGAAGAGGATTGTTACTATCGCAAAGTTATGGGATTAAAAATTTCCGATTCTAGGAAACTATGACACATGTATAGATAGATGCTAAAGAAGTGAAAGATTTTATCTATAAATGTATTGTCATAATTTCTAAGATTCAGAAAACAAGACAGTATCTTGTTATGTTTTATATTAGTATAAGAAACTATTATTAAGTAAGCGCAGAGGTGCGCGTAAATTAATACTACGCGCGCCTCTACGCACTCTTTAGTTCCTCTCGTTGAGTCTCGCTCTCCACCACTTCATTATTAAACTTTTAGTCCAAAAAACTTCTGCTTTAAACTAAAAAAACCTTGGAAAATATAGGCAGGTACACGAATCAAGAACGTGGCTCGACGTAGAACTAATCTAGTCTGTTTTTTATGATCCCTTATTCATTCTATCATTACGAATCATTTTATCCCTTTTTGAATTTGTAAATATTTATTTAAGTTTCATTGTACTCTTTCATCAACCAAAAACCTGTATAATTGACAATCAAAGTATTTTCCCTTTCGTAGGCATAATATTTAATTTTTAATAAAACCCACATTTCACGGCACTATTTTGACAGACTTGAAATATAATAAAGAATTTATTCAGATTATGTATTACATTAATTCATTAAATAAATATTTTTTATAAAATGTATCCTTTCTTTTGTACCTACAAGAGTCTTTATATTTTCCCATGTAAACATATCCGACAGGCTATAATTATGAAGGCTTAACTTTATTATAGTCCGTCGTTTAATCCCGAAGGCTAAATTAAAAGGCATACAAAAATTATTTAAAAGAGAATGGTGACATTGCGTATACCTCAGTTTTTCCGATAGCCTGAATATAAAAAACTTATCAATAGTTGTAGAACACAATAAAACGAACAAAATAGCAAATCGGATAATACTTGTACAAGTTGGTACAGTCCGCGAGGCCTAAGCTGAGCTTTGCCTTTGTGTGAGAAAGAATGCAGACGCGTCCTTTGATTAGTTTAAACCGGTTTATACTGTTTTTTGGCAATCGATTCTCTGTGCATTCACACAAATGCAAAGCTCAGCTTAGGCCTTGCGGACTGTACCTAGAATATTTTGAGCTCTTATTATCAGTTTAGCTGCACCTCTATGTAATTATGACAAAAAATAACGATTATCATGATAATGTAATAACAAAACGTGTCGAAGAAAGTCATCGACAGAAACTAAAAAGCAATTATACTAATCTTATTAGGATTTCCTTGATTTATCGATGGTATTGCATTCTGTCAATAGTATTATTACGTTGCATGCTATCGATAGCATCGATACTGTCGGTAGTATCGATATAACCGATATACCTATCGATAGTATCGGCTATAATAGACAAAAACGATCGATTGTAAAACTATCGATTATTTGGCAACACTAGTTAAAATCTTAAACAAAGTACAGTCTGTCACAGTCGCGTATTTTTTTAAAGAGTTGCCAACCTTTACAATTTTTTTTTGTAATTGATATAATTGTTACAAGCTAAGCTTTTATCGAATCCTTCAACATTAAGTTTAAAAAAAGCACAGCTGTAAAGTATTTTTAAATGCCCAAAATTAATACGCTCTATTACCCCTGTCGCTCAGATCGTTGTTCAAATTTTCAATTATTTTAATACCAGGCTCCCTAGGTATGTACATTTTCTAAACGCCTTCTTTCTTTGGTTTGGCCCGGTTCGGTTTGGGTCCAGTCAGATTATTCGTTGCAGTCCATTTCTTGCTTAGGCTTGTAGGCTTGCTTAGTTTGCTTTTAATCTGTGGGTACACCCGCAGTTAGTCGACTTCTGCAAATTTTACTAACTACTTTCGACCTCTACTTGTTTAAATCAGTTTCCATTAAAAAAAAAATTGTTTGAAATAATAGTATTTAATTTGTACAATAAAAATTGTACAATAGCTATACATCAAATTGTGGAACGATTTAAAACGATGTGGTTTTTTATTTTTGCAATTAAATATTCTCCATTTTGAAATCCGGATAACTGTCACTTGCCTGTCACATCGTCGATGACATTTCTTTCAGTTGACAACTCGTAAGGGGCCGGCCCTTGGGAGAAATTATTTAGATTAGAATGAATCAAGGAGGCGGCCTCGCTTGTTGCGCTGTTTGCAACGAGAAAACCCATCGTAGGTGCGCTCGTTGTCTGAACGTGTATTATTGTAATACTGAACACCAACGTCAAGACTGGAAAAGACACAAAAGCGAATGTGCACCTAAGTTACCGAAACAAGGTTCGAAAAGCGATAATTCAGGTGAACGTTCGATAGTTAGTGAAGAAGGTACGAAGAAAGTGAAAGACGGAACTTCCGACGTCATAGAAGATAAACACAAGGACATTTCGAAAGAGAGTAGTGATATAAGACGTTTAAAAAAAACTAAAACGAAAAACGTGAGAAATTGTGGCAAAGAGGGAATCACAGACAGTGTTAGTAAACATAATTCACAAATATCAACTGAAAACGTTAAACAAAGTGAGGAAGGCTCATCGAAAGTACCAGGACACAATGACAATAGTGTAATTTCTAGTGTAGTGTATACAAATAGCGACTTAACGACTTCTAGTGCCATAACATACGAGGGCTCCTCTGAGGAGGAGGTGTTGCGCGAGTCTGCGCAACTATTGAGCTCAGTGGACTTCGCTACGCCAAGTACATCTAATGTGTTACGGGCAGTGAACCGGACTGACACTGTAAAAATGCCTGTATTGCCTACCTACGGGGCTGAACAGGGTACACGAGTAAAAGAGTACCCTGAAGCTTCGTTGAAAGGAAGCGGTGCACCGTTTAATCATATGCCTAATAGTTACTACATGGATCCAAGTGATTCTTGCTATGAAATATGCCATAGAGTGATTAGAGATATGACCCAGTACGGTGTGTGCGTTCTGAACAATTTCCTTGGTAAAGAACGGGGACTGATGGTGTTAAATGAAGTGTTAGAAATGTATAGATCAGGAATATTTACGGTAAGTTTGCTTTTTCTTATGTTTTTCTCATAAGTGTAGGTAAAAAAACATGACCTCATTTTTAATCTATTTGCATACTAAAAATTATATTACACCATGTTAAAATATGAATACTTTTTCAACATGATCTACTTAACAAATAATGCCAGTAAGTAATTTATCAATTGTCTTGTTTATTTTGTAAACATCATGCAAAACAAATTATAAGCAATGTAAATTAAAATTTGTTGAAATGATTAACCTGCATTGACAACAATAACAATGATCCTTATTTAGGGAGGTCTATGGCTAGCCAGGCGATAGACTAACTGCCATTTTCAATGGCCTATCTTAAGGCGCTTCCATCTAGAGTAGGGTTGCCACCCGTACTCTATTATGTATTGTACTCTATTTCACATAGCTGTACTTTATAATCTAAGACAGTTATATAGTACGCTAAAATACTCTTTTTACCTGACACCATTCTTATTTGATTCTCATCCTACTAGTTAGACTTTTTTGGCATAGTTTACTTACTCTATGGTCTATGACTGTAATTTAAACATTCGCACATTTTTGAAAGAATTACAACATGTTTTCAAGAATCTGGAAGCAATGAAAAATAGATGTGTAAGATAATATTGTCAAAATTCTCCATTAACACTTGCGATTATCTTAAGATTGGACAGTAAAACAAACTTGAAGTAGGTAGGCTCTATTAAGTAATTATTTAAAATATACATAGCATAGGCATCACGTTTGAACTAATTAACTAATGTTAATTAGTTAAAATGTGAATTTAGGTATTTTAAATTAAGTTAATATATAAATAAAAAAATATATTTTTATTAGTCTGCATTAATTTAAAAAAAATATATGTTTCCCATAACTTTTTAAGATTTTAATTAATATTTTGCAAGTCAAACATGATGATTATAACATGATACTTGAGTAGTGACTCTAGTGACCTCTTTATGTTTTGTTTACATGTTCTGTCACAATGACTAATATTTAGTTAACAATTAGAGAGGAGTCCTTTCAAATATTGCAAAGCTGCTTCTACAGTATGCATAAAATTATGTTGCCTCTTTGAAACCCGACTTTAAGCGTTCTGTTCCTCACTTCATAGGGACAAAGTTATTTCGTACGCATAAAATAATGTTGCTGCTCTGAAACAGGACTTCAGAGTGTGTTCCTCACTTCAGAGAGGCAACATTATTTTATGCGTAGGTACTGTATGTACATAGACCAGGTTACACATTGGGATCCTGAATATTTGATTTGCCTGTATCTGTACCTTACCGAGACCTTCCGGAGTCTCTTTAAAGACCTGGTTAAACAAGTTAGGGTGCTTACATAAAGAAGCGGTACAGACAAGTTGGTACCGGTTGGTGCGGGTAAAATAGTCCCGTGTTATCTTATGCACTTACACATAAAGAAACAGGTTGAAATACAATAGTAATAGTCTGCACCAACAAGTCGGGACCGGAAAACCTGTTTCTTTATGTAAGCACCCTCACTCATTACTTAGTACATGATAATTTTTGTGTATACAAGTAAGTACACAAATGTATATAAAGAACACCAATAAATAACAAACACAATCTTTCGGAAAAATGCGAATTAAATTGCCTTTCAATATGCAAAGGGCGGGGTGAGCCGGGTTAAGGTCTGTCTGCAAGTGCCGTGCCGTTTTTTACGTGTTTGTTTGTTTTATATGTAAAATAGTGTCCATATTTTGGAAACTCCTAACAAGAAGCATTACTATAAAAATAGAGATGTACAATGGATGGTTTTATCACACTAGGCGATTTCTGCCAGACAACCTTTGGATGGACATGATTTGCAAGAACCAACGTTTTGAACGAGAAATAGGGTATTTGACTGAAAAAAACTAATTAGTCCGTCAGTTCGATTATCAAAAAATATTTGACCCGTATTTTTTTTGTTACGTAAACCAAAACTGACGAAGATACGACACTTTTAAAATTGGCAAAACGTCACAAGCAAGTACAATTTTTACTTGCTTCTGACGTCACAAGCCCCCACTCTCGAGTTTTGATCCGTTTGTGACGGTGCAGCGGTGGTTATCTTTCCAAATATTCATAGATTTAACAAAAGAAAAAATACGTGTCCATTATTTTTCAAAACTACGGCGGCGGACTAATTTGATTTGCAATTTATTGTTTCTGTCAACATGCCTATTAAATATGTCACTTGTTCAACCAATCATTGTATACCCTACTTATGTACCATAATTTGAATATTGCTTAACTTTCTGACTACCCAGTACTAACCCTATCACCGAAATATTTCTGACAGTCATCACCAGTAGTCACAGAAATCATGAAAACTAGTATTAAGCTTAAAATAGCATTACTTCTCCCAGTCATTAAGTTTCTGAGGTAATTCTGGTATTTTGATATATCTGGTTTGACTGGAAAACACACCATTAGATCAGACAATGGTGACTGGGTTTTTTATTTAAAATGTTAAGAGTTTTGCACTAAAGTTTTTTGTTGATGCATCTTGTTTTGCTCTCCATCTTGATAAAATCTGTTTTATCAAGCAGATTCAACATTCACTGCACAGGAGTATCCTGCTCTACTTAACATATTCTCTTAAGGGATTATCCTTATCACCCATCCAACGACAACCATGGGTTCAAAGGGCTGTATTATACTTTGCCTGATACTGGGCTAGAAAGAATAGGTAAAGAATTATTTTGATCTGTTTACTAAAATTCTTGTACAATTCAGGCAGGTCAGCTGGTATCAAATCCCGCGAGCTCAGAAGCGCAAACCATCCGGAGCGACCTCATCACGTGGATCGACGGCAAGGAAGCCAACTGCCACTACATCAGACAGTTAATTAGCCAAGTACGTATTATCAGTCTTATAAATATGAGTCTTATAAAAGGCATCTGGGAAATTCTGGTGTCTGCTATATGACCCATGTAACTCATGATTTTAGACGTGTCAGCGGAATATTTTCCGCTGGAGCAGACTTCCGCTAAAGAAGCTGTATTTTTTTAATGACCTGCTACTTTTTTTTGTCGATTAAGTGGGAAAATAAAGTAAATCCGTCATTAACTACGTGATCTAAGTCACACACATCGTAGACAATATACAGGAAAATGGTATAAATTCCCGATGTTCCGTTCTGGTGCTAGTCACTTATTATAATAATGTTCAGCTTGAAACAAAATATTAAGGCTAAGATTTATTTTGACTACTGTGTTAATCAATCCGTATCAAACCATGCTTAAAGTATCAACAATAAAAACAATGCAATAAAAGCTAATGCTTGTATCAATGTTTATTCAGGGATTGTCGCCAAAAGTACTTAGCGAGGCGACGTAATTGACTGATAAACAGTTCTTGGTGCAATGTTTGATAAATTACATAGGTAGGTATAATTGCAAACATCGGATAACACTTGCTAAAAGCTAAGTGTACACTATTTGATCGATTGACAACGAATTGGAAATCCCGAATGCTTGATATAAGGTGTACAAATGACTCTGTTTAGCCAGGTGACGACAAAATTATATCTCGCTGTTAGTTAGACTTGTAGGGGCTAAAAAAGGAATAAAGGAATGGCATTCGTTTGTATCATCTGGGTCTCTCCCTCTCGGTAGTTAAAGAATATACTACAAATGCAAATCCTATTTTAGATGTTGTAATAGCTAAATGTTCAAATCCATTCTTAATTAATTCTATTCAATTTGCCTAGAACGGTATTCAAACTCCAAAAATGATAACTTTACGTCATGTGCATGCCAAACGGATAAGAAACATTAGTGTAGAAAGAGCTACATTTTTGCGACATCCAACCACATGTTGTCCACTTGTTTGACGACATCGGGGTCATGTCGACCACAGCAAGATTAACGTGTAACGCGCTGTTGACACAGTCACAGGTCTGACTTGTAAATAGATGAAACACAGAAACGGTTGCACAGCTTTAAAGAGAAGTCCATTTCTTTAAAGGAAATATAATCTTATTAGCTAACGTACTTTTCTTGTCAGCTCTCAAAAATAGTGGGGAAACTGTCGCCATCCCCCGAAATGAAAATGTATCCTCGCCGTTCTAAAGGGACTTATTCTCTCTCCCGTAGATGCTTGATTTACGAGATGCAGCATGAAATTGAATGCGGTCTGCCTTCCTAAGTCTAATTTTCCATATTTTGTAATTTCTAATTGTTTGTTGATGTCTTCTTTAAGGACTTACCAGCTAGAAATGTGTGGCTCTTTCATTATAAAGATGAATAATCGATGCGAATAACTACCATGCCGCCATATTTATATTTGTCTTCGTGATAATAGTTCCATAATTATCAAAACTGCGGCAGTAATTGCTTATATCTCGCAATTTTTGACCTCGACATCAGAGCATTACTAATTATTGTCAAAACAAAAACTACCCAAACGGTTTCCCAAAAACGTATGTGAATGAAGATTTTGTAAAACACAATCAATACCTGTCGAATGCCTCTGAAGAGAACATTTAACTTATAGGGGAGAACGCAATGTTTCCAGTCATCCATTTAACTGACAATTGTCTTACATCGATGCGCATACACCTAAAAGTAGTCAGGTATCATATACTCTTGACTGCTTTTAGATAAACAAAGGATTATCTCGAGTTTGTTTCACTTTTAATTTGTTGAACTTTTAGTCTGATGTTCTGCACAATATTTCAACCAGGCGATCTAGTCAATGTATTCCAACCGTTTGGGAATACGTTGTCATGATCGTCTGTTTGTGCCTTTTGGTGTTTCTTTATGTCCACAATGAACTCTTACCGATATTTAACTGGTACCGCTAATGCTATTCGGGCGTCCCACAAGGTTCCACTTCGGACCTCTAAAAATAATTCAGACAATAGACATAAAGCATCAGACCAGAGATAAATTAAGCGTATTACAAGAAGTCGAGACTAATGGCGTTATCGGCTGATTTCCGATATCTTTCGAATTGATATAGACGGCGCCTAAGATTGCGGGCAACAGACATTCCATTGTTTGCCAAATATGATTAGAATTCTATCTTTCTGTTGATCTAATTTCAGCTGATGTTTTGCTGAAATAAATTGGCTCGTTTATCTTCTGACATTGATTTGATACTTTTTTCTTCGTGTAAACCGAGAAAAGGATCAAAATTCCTAAATGTAATCATTTTATCGCAGACGCCAAACCACACGTATGTTTAATCAGATAAGTGGGAATCAAATACCTGACTTATATTGATATTATGAATAATAAACAATTAAATTTTGCTTTCTGTATTCACCATCCTAGCTTTTTCCCAATTATTTTCGGCTGTACTTTCTTCCGCCGTTTCTTCAACCGTTACCTGCTGGGAATAAGTCTTCCCTGTAGATTTCTATATCGAGAGACAAAACTCAAATTATTTCTATAATTTTTATTGAACCGATAATAATTCTTTAAAAAGTTCCTGTCAACTGAGAGAAGATCATAAAATCTCTTTATTCATTCGATCAAAACATCCGCTTCGTCCATTACAATTTAATCTCAAGTAATTACCTAATCTACATAAATTTTACCCCACGTGGAACTTTTCCACTTCTAACGATCTTTCTCATTACAGATCCTTTGTGAAAATGCAATCAAAACGCAATTAATGGCCTTTTGTATTCCAGGTTGACAATATCATACTAAGAGCGAACAAGATGGCGAACAATGGGAAAATGGGCGACTACGTCATCAATGGCAGGACAAAGGTAAAATATAGAACAACATCATTGGAAGTCTTTTGCAGTTTAAAACCAAAATTAACGCTAAAATAGCGACTGTTCATTAAATGATCGTAGTATTAAAATGCAGTGCAATGTTTACTTACACACGCGACTGTTATATCAAGATGCCTAAAACTTGACACTACAAGTGTAGGAAGATGGTATCGTACAAGCCATTTTAGCCGTTACTTTACTACCTTCTAATTCACGGATGCTCATGAATGAGGTGCTTTGTAATCATTTACCAAGTCTAGTTTGAGTTACTAGTCTTCAAGAAAATGCCTATTATTTCGTTAGGCAATCAACTCCTACAAATTTGCATACGAAACCAATCAATTGAAGTTTTATTACTTTACCTCTAATTCAGCATGAACATGCTAATCCAAATTGTTATACGTCATCATACAAAAGTAGAAATCTGCCTAAACTCTCTCGCTATCCGCTTTCACAGTCCCTTTTTGCATTACAACAAAATATGCCGAAAGCATGCTATGTAGAAATCAAGAGCAGAACTGAACTTTCTGTTTCAAGCCTTGATCAGAAATGCGGAAGAGTTGAATATTCATACTTTTGCCAACGATTCTCATGCATAAGACCTCTTTTATGCAAATGTTATGCAAGAATGTGTGTGACAGACACGTGTTCTGGTGCAGCCGATCTTAATGTTGCAATCATCTAAATAAACCGCAACGTATGTAAAGAATCACATAATGATGACTAATTCTAAAATGTTCTTCTCGTTCGTTGTATAATGGTCTCTTATGAAATTGCACGGTCGTTCGTTTGAGTTCGTCGAGTTGTGACGTAAGCTGACCTCTTCGGCCTCAACGGCAATTTTTTAGGAAATCTGTAGGTTCTATTTGTCGACGCATATTGATTGAAAATATTTGAAGAACATCCACTCCGAGCTGAAGCATTTTGCTTCTGTACTTCTGAACCAGAATTTTATTTTATTTCACGGACTTTCGTCGTCTAAAATCTAGACAAAAAATCCATAAAATATCTTCGTAATTCGGTTTGAAAATTAATTTGTTACGATTCGAATTCGCATTTTTTTAGCACGTGTAAGACGAGCTTCTATATTTCAAACACTTGAATGTGTTCGATTGTAAACTTTGTTTTTACACTCATATAAGCTCATGGTTTTACACTCATACCCTTATCGAATCAATAGTTCCATCAAAAACTACGCGGAACATATGCGAGGATTATTGATTTTATACTTAGGAAATAGCGGTAATGATAAATATTGTATGAAACGGTGTTTTAGCTAAGTATTGCCTCCATACTTTTCCTGTTAAGTTTTGCTTCGTTGCTGATATATTAAACTTAAGAAACTTACCAAGAACGAAACCAACCAACCTAACTTATTTAAGCCCAAAAAGAGTTATAATAACTTTGGAAGTATTTAGATCTTTATTGAAACAATCAAATACATCATTACTTGGATCAAAATCTTTATGCTTAGGGATTTCCTGAAGAGCTTTTTTATTTCGAGTGTCTTTAATTTTTGTTTAACTTTGGTGTTTCCTACAAATCTATTGAGTCACAACTCCAGATGTTGCCATGTCGGTATGATATAATGTTAGATTGTTGCAGTTGATCGAATTGTTTTGTGTGAATATGGATATAGCCTCTCCCTATTCGGTGTTTGTGCAGTATTGCCGTCATAATATGCAAAGCCATAAATGCCAACGTATTACTCTGTTGTGATAGCAAGTTGAGCAATATCGCCTGATATTGATTACATGTACACATCATACATTCCTGTTTTATCGTGGTGACTTTCCATTTTTATTTTCATCCATTCGTAGAGATATAAATAATAATAAATATTTAGTTTCTTCGAGATAAACAAATAAAGTCGACGATAATCTAGCAAAAAATCGAAATGGATTGATCGTAATATAAATATTATTATATGTATGTTAAAATATGTACTATGTTTATAAAAATAGTAGCGTACAATTTAATAAGTATATGACAGAAAATATTTACACTGTAGCACACGTCTCAATCTGAAGGCATTTTAACGGCACATTCACTGTTATCGTTCTTAAGTCCTAAGTGGAAACGCACGTCTGGACTAATTAAATATTAGCATAATATTTTAATAGAATTTATGAATATAAATTACCGTAATTTATGATACATACTGTAGTCTCTACCAGATATTTTACACTTTCTGGACAATCCGCCCCGCCTGTGCTGTAACTCCTAGCATATAAGATTTATAATTACCTCCATTGGAAAACCGATCAATGACTTTCAGAGTTTCAGCTTGTCCTAGATTTAGTTTAACTGCCTTGCATCTACGAAATTATTCATGAGACGGAGAAAAGTCAACTTTTTTACTGTACACACATCAACCGACATTTTACTTCAACGATCTATTTATTCTATTGGCTTTGAACCTTCAGCTGTCCTTAATGAAACCTTGCTCAGTACTTACAATGTTTCAGAGGTACCTCTATTTACCACCGTATCTTCAGTCTATTGCCAAATTGCCTTCTATTCACAAACCCATCAATAATTTAAACAATTCCATTCTAACGTTCCGCTGTTACTTTTTGTCGTACAAAAATTAAATAGCCTTCGTATTCGACCTTGTCCTAGGACAAATATTCATGGAAAACATGTGCTTTCGATCGTGTCGATTCGCCTAAATAACTTATTAGCCCAATTAGACTGACCCACTCAACAATATGTACCGAGCCCAGCCTTTTGTTCCACAAACGTACTTTTTCTTGTCAATACTTACTTTTGTGTATAATTTCTATGAGTCATGGCTATATAATGGCATTTGACATTTAATTACACAGGTCTGCAATGGTTTTCCCCTTTCAGTTTTGATGATTGATTTGGATAGATTTTGGGGTGCTGATTACGGGAAAAATATTTTAAAAAATCCATCACGTCAGGATTTTTTTGTTATTTAGCATCGTTTTTTTTTTTGCAAGAATTGCCTAGGCGTTCCTGGTTATTAATCACACTGAATGTTTGCAGTAGACAATAATGAATAAGTTCTCACAAATAATTAGTTAAATATAACTTAATTAACTAATTGATATAACCTTATTCTTAAAAAAATTGTGTATCTTTAAGTCATTTGCTAAAGACCTCATTTCTTGTAGACTTATTGTTTTTTTTTTTTAAATAGAAATTATCTTAAATCGTTAGAAGAGGGTTAATGACGGTAGATTAATATTTTTTGTACTGAACTAGTCCCTGGAACCAAAAATGTTGTGAGAGACAATTTAGTCCCCGAGAAAAAGTTTTGCTACCCCCTTAACACATAAAACTGGGGATGATGAAACAATTTGTGAAGGCGCTGAACAAAGAAGGAGAAGGTTATAAATATCTACAAAAAAAAATCCATTTCCATCTGAAGCTAAACTGAAAGAAGGTATTTTCGTTGGCCCGGACAGAAGAAAATTGATGAAAGATACAGCTTTCGATGAAAAATTGAGTGAAATTGAATTAGAAGCCTGGAAATCTTTAAAGGAAGTAGTGATGTCTCACTACTTTTTCTAGGAAACCATAAAAGTCCAAATCATGAGGAAATTGTGGAGAAAGTGATCGAAAAAATGGGATGTTCGATGAGCATAAAATTCACTTCCTTATTCGCATTTGGACTACTTTCCTGCTAACTTGGGAGCTGTAAGTGACATTTTGACGAGTTATGCAAACATTAATTTAGGGAAAACAGCTGTTTTTTTTCGCAATTTCAGGTTTGGTCCCATAGTAAAAGTTGTTCATAATGATGAGTACAGTGACCCCTTAAGAGGTTGTACACTTATTTATGTTACACCTTGTATATATGTGTTTGTTAACCTCACTAAAATTAAATACTTTAGTCAGTAGCAAGTCGCCAAACAGTCTGTCTTACACATAATTCCAGTTCACAGTAAACCGACCTCAGTGAGATCACATCTACAATAATATAATTGATTTATTATTTAGTTTATCAGCTGCCGATAACATGGGCCTTATCTTAAATGATTTTCGTTCCATTCATGCAGTCCAAGTTTGACTGGTTTCCGGATGTTATACTTACAAGCCCTCCTATTATTTGATTTAGTCGGTTAAAGGGGGCTTCATGTAATATACCAAAAAGACCGCTGTTGGTCTTATCTGCTAGGCATTTCCTGTTTTCTGGTTGTTCGTAATTCCTTAGCCGGGTTTATTAGAGTTCCGTACCTAAAGGTTGCCATCGGACTTACTAAGCCTACGCGCCGTCTGTCTGTCTTTCCTTCCGTCTGTCACAGAGTATATTTTCAACCGTAGGTAATTTAACTTTTTTGCAAAATTATTTTTTACTTATTTTTTTATTAAATCCTTATTAGGTGATTTAGATAAGATCACTTATTACAAGAATAAGTTTTTTTTTCTGTCTTTCTAAATCCCGTTGTTTTTTTTCAATCTATCTTTTAATCTAGTCTAAATCCCGTGCTGAGTACACCAGTAGTAGATCATGTGGTTTTAAGGAATTACACGAATTCGTTTACACTCTGTACTGTATTAATTAAACAACAAAAAATAAAAAGAAGGAAAACTAGTGGTCGTACGGTATCAGCGTTGCCAGACGTCCCGATTTTGAAATCAAAATTAAATGTCCCGCGCGGGACAGGCTCAGTCCCGCTTTTCGGGGATTACTCGACGGTGCGGCGCGCGGCGGAGGCGCGGTTGACACAGGCTAGTGTGGCCTGGCCGCCCAAAGTAACGTATTTTCATTAAAATACATTTTCTAGGGCTATTTATTAAAACTCAAATAAAAAGATAAGTACACACATCAAAAGTGTCTAGGGATCAACATATATTTTTGCAATAACTTTTCTCCTGATTGATATTAATTAAAATTTTCTTTAAGGATTCATCAAATAAAGTGTTTTCGTTTGTCACAGTAACGATAAACCAAGTCACCTTTGCATTAATAAAGAAATTTGCCATTTTCCTAATAAAGGGATTTTTGACATTTGAACCACTAACACAAAAGTTCGAAAAAAAGACTGAAATAACAGTTTTCTTTAAAATTTTATTGGGTAACTTAAACAATTAATAATCCGTGTTTCTACCGCGAACACTAACAACACAAGAACATCGGTTTGGCATACTCAAAATGAGTTCATCCAAATCACGCTGTGGAATGGCCGCCCATGTTCGTTGCAACAACAAAAAAAGGTCTTCTTGCGACTGGATACCCTCCATATTCGGCAGAGCTCTTCTCTGTAGCATATCCCATGCATGCTCAATCGGGTTCAAGTCTGGCGACTGAGCAGGCCAGGGCAGGACATTGATGTTAGCTGCGGCGAGAGTCTGTCTTACAACTCTTGCGGTGTGCGGTCGTGCATTATCATGCATTAACTGAAATAAGGGACCGATTTGCGCTTGTAGAGGAACGATGACGTCTGATACAATCGTCTCAGCATAAATTTGAGCGTTGAGGTTGCCTCTGATCCAAATCAACTCAGTTCTTCCGCCGATCCAAATACCCGCCCATACCATGATGGTTCCACCACTATAAGGATGGACTTCCTGGCAGGATTTTAATCGCTGTTGGCGTCCAGGGGTTCTCCAGTGTCGTATACGTCTTGTATCCGGTCTCATACCAAAACGAGACTCATCAGAAAAGCACACGAAACGCCATTGTTCTTCTGCCCAATTTCTGTGTCCAAGAGCCCATTGATATCGAATCCTACGATTGTGCATTGCTATAGGTGGTACCCGTAGCGGTCTTCGGGAATGAAGGTTCACTTCATGCAAGCGGTTTCTGACTGTTTGGTCGCTAATTAAGTTCCCCGAAGAGTGATGAAGCCTCACGGCTAACATCATGGCGGTTATTGTTGGAGCTCTTCGAGTTAAGATTTGAATGTATCGGTCTTGTCTCCGTGTGGTGCAGCGATACCGTCCTCCATGGCGCTCAGCCACGGTACCAGTGCTTCGGTAACGTGTCCAAAGTCGACTGATAACACTCTGACTTGTATTCAGAGCTAAAGCCACAGTACGTTGCCGGGAACCAGCTTCTATCATTCCCACGGCTCTGAGCATTTCTTCCCTGCTTAAATGACGTCGCCGCTCCATAATAACGTTGGTTTTAATCAGTAGTAGGGAAACAGTAGCACTAATAATGTCTTCAATGCGTTGTATGTTTTTATAGGGAAAATATTGACAGCTGATTTTCATCTTTTACTCGAATTTGATTCACAGTTCCTGATTCAAATTATGAAATGCACCAAAAAGGATCCATATAAATTTATAAAATCATAAATTTATTACAAAGCCACATCTCAATCTCAAGAAATCCGCATAAAAATGCTTGATCCCTAGACACTTTTGATGTGTGTATTTAAAAACTACTGATTATGAACGTTTTTTTACTATACAGGGTGTAAACAAATTCGTGTAATTCCTTCAAACCGTGTGATCTACTGGTGACACTGATTGACCCTGCATAGGTTTTTTTCAGAAACAATAAAAAAAGTTTAAAAAAAAATGAACCATAGTATTTTGTATCTGAGTAATTTTAACGTCCAGAGTTAAATGACTGCGTGGAGCGATATCGCGCTAGTCGTGCCAGTTAGATGTGTCGCCCGTCTCTTCATTCATTTATGCATGGCATCGAAATATACTATCACATAAAAAAAAAAAAATTGAGAAAAAAAGTTTTTTTTTATTTTCAATCAATCTAAATCCCGTGCGGGGTTAACCTATACCATTAATAGATCATGTGGTTTGAAGGAATTACACGAATTCGTTAACACCCTGTATACCGCTTTCGACGAAAAAATCCCGCTTTTTTTACTCAAAAAGTTTCAAAATCCCGATTTGCAAAAAAAAACTGGCAACGCTGGCAATCCTTAGTACGCGAGTCCAACTCGCACTTGGCTGCTTTTTTAAATGTCGGGTTTCAGAATTAGATTTACCACCTGCCGATTACATTCTTATTACTTAAATCTTCTATTATTTTAGAAAAACCTAACTCTTCTAATAAATGACTTCCTCGGGAAACTTGCCGTTTGGTATTACGGTCACTGTTCTAGTGTTCCCGTTCTTGGGTTAAGTGGGTCACTTTTTAAATATGCACGTAGGCGATTATTTGATAATTTTGCTTGGCCGACGCGATATTCTATACGCTGAGTATGAAAATTTAATATTGATGATCTAAGTATTTATATGGTAAAAGTAACACGTTTAATGTATTAGTTATGCATATCACTATAATTTGTATTTTTAAATTAAGACGACAGTATAAACGTTAGTCGGAGAAGTATCACTGTATACCCCAAGTGTGAGTTTTTTTACGTTAGTACTATAGTTGCGTCACGCCTAAAATGTATGAAAATTTAGGCAGAGCCTCCAGCGGCGAATAACGTGACTAAAAATTTGTTTGACATTTTTGGCATAACGCAACTACAGTAGTAACGTAAAAAAATCACACTTGGGGTACTGGTGCCTTTTCAGGAAAGTTAAAATTTCCAAATTCGATAATTTTTGTATTCATGCAAAAATATTTTTTGTTTTATTTTTCAAAAATTCTTAATCCCTGGGTTAGTTACGAATTCAGAAAATAGAGCTAATCAGTGTCCGCAAATACGACCTAAAATGTAAACACAGCATATGCAGAGGATAGATAGATTTTAGTCTATTGTTTATGGCACCTATGAACAGCAATTTCTCTTTAACTATCTTCGTTAACTATTGACTATTGGGGAAAGTTGTAAAACAAAAGTTATTTATTATTATGGCTACTTTACCACACTTTCAGATTAGTACCCCCTTTTTGACTAACCTTGTATACGCAAAAATACACAAAGCCACCGAGAAATCTATTCCGCACTAACGTTATCGTTATCATTCGGCAAAAGTAATATCGCGCAAAGGGATCGGTGGTTTGCGCGATAAAAACCAAAATAACGCGCGCGTTCGACGCATGCGCGGTGAAGGCGTTGCGTACGTGACTTGTAGCATGGCGGCGGAGAGGCGGGGTGCGGGGTGAGGGGCACTGTAAACATTAGTAAGAATCGTAAGCGAATCCCACGCCGACATCCCTGTGTTTACTAACTACTATTGTTCGATTAACACAACCAATTTAATTTGGTACACGCGTTCTTCCGCGTTCGCTTGTATTTAGTACATCATTCGAACAACACTGGCCAGTAAACCAAGACCCATGTTGCTCGCATGGGTCTTGGTTCACTGGCCCGTGTGATGTTGACTTTGGCTTTGAAAGCGTCAAATTTTCACAGAACTGTGTGTTTTGCAAAATATTTGCTGATTTTTATATGGATGTTTGAGGTCGGGGTGTTGATGACTTGACAACAAATTGTTTTCTGTTTCCATCTTATTTTCTGTATTTTTTTTAACCAGTTTACAACTTAAGAATCTTAAAATCCATTATTAAAACTTGATTTTCTATTAATTAATTTTATTATCCGTTTATTCACCTGAAATACATATAAAATTACATTTTTAAATATTACATACTATAAAAAAAAAAATAGCCCACCGGCATCGGGAACAGGGTCCAAGCTACTGGTGGTCAGCCCTCAGAGAGAGGAACTTCCTAACAATACGTGCCGTGTCGAGAACTACCGCTTTCTGTATCAGGCCCTTGATCCAGCTGCCCTACGAGAGAGAGCCTCTTTAGATGTTGGTCGAGGCTCTTGTTAATATTATTATTAATTTATTAATCAAATCTTCAATAAAGTACCTACTTGTTTACCTATATCTCATTATCATTATTTAAGTACACACATCAAAAAAAGTTTGCGATCACTTTGAAAAATCGAAATCTTTTTTATTACGTTTTTTATAAAAAAATAAGAAATAGTTTTATTTTTTAATTTCAAACTGGGTATTTCTATTTAAAGAAACACAACAAAGATTTTTTCTTGATAAAGTTCAATTTAAAAAAATAGTTCAGCTTATGCTAGTGATCGCAAACTTTTTTTGATGTGTGTATGTCAAATACTTCAATCACCTACTACTAACAGGAATAATAAAAACCCTTTGACTGTTACCTTCACTACAGTTGATTCATTAATTACTCATATTATCAACACATTTGGTCACGTAGTTAACTGAACAGTTACATCATACGTTTATCAACAATCACATGTGTTTGAACAGAACTACCATTGTTTTAAATACATTCATAGGGCGAGAGGATGTGTGTAGTAGAAAAGAAAATTATGACGCATGTTAATAGATATTAAATAATTTTATCCCAATAACTATACAATATTTACACAAACAATATTTACATAATTACATTAACATTATTTGTAATTATGTAAATATTGTTATTACATTATTTTTAAAATACCGGAATATATTTCTCGTACGCTTTCTTCAATTAAAGCAGTCAAAGTAGGATTTAAAATAATACAATATATGAATACTATTGAAATATCGCCAATCCTGAAAAAAATTTGTTCAGATTCGTTAGTAGAATCGATACACATCGATCATCGCATCGATCAATATTCGATCAGAATAATCAGATCAGAATATTTCGGTTAACAAAAAATACTATTTTTTCCTATAATAATTAATAAAAATAAATACATTATAGCTGGATCTGGATTACAATTAAAATCTGTTGGGGTGTCTCAGGTTATACGTCATTTAAACAAAACGTATTTTTATAAAGCTTTTAATCCTAAAAAAAATGTACAATTGTCAAAACTTTACTTGAGCATAGAATTCCACTCATCTCACTTCCCATATCCAAATGAGTGAGCAAAAAAAATAGGCGTCGTCAACAAAAAAATCGGCCTTTCTGCTTTCTCGCAATCAAACATTCCTAAATCAAAAAGTGGGCACAAGCAAGTGTCCCAAACTCAAAAAAGTCCGCACGTGCTTCAAAATCCGGAAACGACATTGATCGGATGGTAGACGTCGACGCACCCTGTCGAAGGTTATCGCAACGAGGATTAGCAGCTTTAAACTCTCTCATATTTGTAAATAATTAATGATACAATCTCTGCGATGTTTACAAACAGCAGTAATTATTATAATATAAATTAAACATTTATTAATAGAAATGTACAGTCATGTTAGATACCTACCTATAGTACTTAATTGTACATTTAAAATTATTTTTTTCTATTATTGCAACACTGATGTTATTACATTTTACTTTGGGTTGCAACCAAAAACTAAACATGTACAAATAAAATGTTCAACGTTTGAGATCTCTAAAATTGTGAGATTATAAAAAAATACTCCAATAGCAAGTTTCCATCCTAGGCTCGTGGCTGATTAATAATCTCGCGAATCTTATGATTTGCAAAGTTAAGCTGCGCTTGCCGCGGTCAGTCCGTTGATGGGTGACCATTCGTCACATATTGAGAACAAAAGAAGATCATTAATTTTAGCTAGAAACAGAAAGGGGCCCAAAATTGAGCCCTGTGGCACGCCCATTTTACTAGAGACCCTGAAGATGTTACGCCGGATATGCCAACTTTTGTTGTCTTTTCGAAAGATATGATAAATGATAACCTCGGTTCTAGAGGACGTCCACGAATCCCGTAGTGATTTAACTTACAAATGAGCGTCTTATGATCCACGCAATCAAAAGCCTTGGAAAGATCACAGAAGATGCCAACAGCATCCTGTGACCCTTCCCAAACCTCCAAGATATGAGTGACTAATTTTGCACCTGCATCTGTCGTCGATCTACCTTTCGTGAAGCCAAACTTCGACAGTTTTCTTTCTTCTTGTTTTAAAATTCAATTTTTATTAAATTGTGACACCATCTGTACAAGCGTAGAAATTTGGAATATCTTTAGAAAAGAATTGTTTCAACAACGATTCTGCTGCTGATGGTGACGAGTCCAGTGAATTCGTGACTGATTGGGATATTTGGAAAAAATAATTCAAATGCATTAGCGACTTCTACCTTTTCCGATAAAGTTTTATTTTAAATTTTCAAAGATATTTCAGGATTCCTATGATTAACTAGTCCAGTTTCAGTGTTTATGAATTTCCATACCAGTAGTAATACTAGTCATCGGTGAACTTTAAGTGGCCCGCGATTAGTACCCCCTTTCCAACTAACCTTGTATAGTACTGTTGCTGCAAACTTTCTTTTTTAAAATAATAAGTAATAAAAAGTAGAAAATTATTCGATCAGCTCAGCCTACCACAATTCCCCTTTGGATCTGCCAAATTACTTCAAGTAACATTCGCATACGAACCTCAATAACAATCAAACGTCATAAAGTCATAAAATGTTAGTAAACTCAATACGCTCTCTTATCTGACCCACTTGATCGCTTCAAATAAAAGTAACACGTAGGTACGTGAGTAGCCGGTAGTACAGTCTGATAATATCGCAGAGGTGCGCCGCACGGTGGAACGATATTTAACCGTAGAAGACTTACGAATAAAAAAAACTTTTTTTTTTACGCTTATGAAATCTACTTTCAGATACAATATAATATTGTTTTATGACTTTTACGTTTTACCTATTATTTTTAATGCAATTAATATAAAAAATAAATTGTATGAAGAAAAACAAATTAATGAATATCTCGCAATTCTCAAATTTTCTTAAACGGATTGAAGATTTGAATAGTACAAATTATTAACCTATTTTAATACAGAGAGATATACAGAGTGTTTAGTTGGCCAACATTTGGAAATCGGAATCCATGAGATGCGAACTTTCTTAGATTTTTTTTTTGATCTTAACAATTTTGGCATTATAATTGTTTTGGTCAAGTGTGAGTTCTCCATAAGAATGAGTGAAATCCACTATCTTTTTTTATTGCTCTGTTGACTGTTTCGTGTAAGGATCGTTTCATTGTAGCAGAAGAAAAAAATCAGGACGGTGGAAGTTGGCCAAATTATGCAAAATGTTTTTTCATACAATTTGCATAAGAAATTTTATTAATTTTTATGGACAACTCTACTCAACTGGACAAAAAATTAAGTATGCCAAAATTGTTACGATCAAAAAAAAGCTAAAGTTTCCTAACAAAGTTTTCCGATATCTCTTATAGATTCGGATTTGCCCCTGTTGTCCAACTTAATAGAATCACTCTTTATATTTTTTTATTCTCTATTCCACATCACCCCAGAGGTAGAGAACTAGGCACGCCCCTTTATAGACCACGTTTTCAAATCTAATAACATAACTTCACGCCTTATTCCCCGAAGGGTTGGCAGAGGTTTATAGTACACCCGCGTTTCGTCGTTGTTTTTAAGTCCCATGTAATAGGGGGCGAGCCTATTGCCATCAACCGGGCACAAATCCAGACTCCGAGCTGCTATTGAGAAATTCCACACGGAAAAACCCAATAACACTTTGCCCGACCTGGGGATCGAACCCAAGACCTCACGCTCAGCAGTCGCGCTTGCGACCACTAGACCAACGAGGCAGTCAAATCTAATCTATATGCTAATATGAAGAATGCATTCCATGAATCGTATCCAAATGTGTAACGACGATAGACCATATTTATATAAGTCGGCATCAACATTATTTGTCAATATCAAGGGTAAGTCATTCATCTCCTTAGCTTTACATATCACATCTGTTACGGACGAAGGTGTTAAATCTCGTAACCAAATTCACGGACTGGCGGGACTTACAGTAATGCCAAACAAAAAGCTTCCAAATTCTCCAATGTTCTTTATTCTTCAGTATACACTGCTTCGTTCCAAATTACAACTTGCTTATTCAATGCTAATTTACAATTCACTATTCGTTTCACTATTCACAACTTACTTGTTCGGTGTTCATATAACAACTGTTCTGTATCCAGATAACAACTCTTCTGTTCCAATGTCAATTTACAACTGACTATCCGGAACTCAATAACAACTAACTGGTTCAGTAGAAATACAACTCACTTGTCTTTATCCGAATAACAACTGCCTATTCTGTTCCAATGTCAATTTACAATTGACTGTGCGGAACTAAGTAACAACTGAATTGTTCAATACTCAAAATACAACTGACTTGTTCAATGTCCGAATAACAACTGACTTGTCGGAACTAACCGGCCGTATTTATATTATACCATCGACCAATCAGATGCCGACACATTTTCTAGAACGTTCTAGTACTTTTCATATTCTGGAACTTTCTAGTACACGTTCTGGAATGTTCTAGCAAATACTTAATCGATCGATATCCTGTTCTAGAATATTCCAGAACGTACGACAGACTTCTAGAATGTTCTGATCAACTGTTCTAGAAAGTTCTCGATCTAAATATTATTATTTATTATTCATAATTACTAAATCATGCGGCGTCGCTAACAACATCTTTGGGATGATGTTTCGCAAAGAACACCTGTTGCTTTACCATCTATCATGGTTTGTATTAAACTATGTGAGATTTTCATTTCTCAAATCACTGTCTCTACCAAATTACCAATCTCTGCCTTGATTGCATTGTTCTCTAGTAAAATGCTAAATTGGTTCTCTTTTACAAATTTGAAAAAGAGTGGACGACACCAATATGCAGTGTTAGGGGAATCATTTTCCCAAAAAAGTTGATCACCAGAAGCAAACTACCCATAAAACACTAGATTCATCATAATCACCCTCCTCTGTGCTATCTATATATTGTTGCTTATAGTTGGTTTGATTCGAAGCTCCGTCAAAACCCCATTTACTAATCAGTGTCATTTCCCTGTTGTACGCCTCATTAATTGTGGTTGACTTAATTAGTCTTTTCACAGTAATATCCAAAAGAAACTGCAAATCTGTTTTAGCTATTGCTTCTGTTACTCTAATAGTAGTTTAAGGTGGATAGCATTTAAGTTTTTCAATTTAAGAGTCAAAAACAAGCCTAAAGCTACATCAGGTGCAAATTCGTTTTTTTTTTTTTAACAAAAAGACAATCTTTTACTTTCTGCACATCTTGTGGATTCTTAAGCAAGTGCTCTAATATTTCAGCAATGCCTTGATTTCCATCTGCTAATAATTTTGAAACATGTACATGTGATAATTCGTCTGAAGACATATTTGTAACAATATGTTCTGTTCGTCTCGTTTTTTGCTTAGGACCTAATTCAGTAAAAGGTTTTCTAGGACTTACCTCAGTCGATGTGCCAACAGATGCTTTCACTGGAGATGGAGTTACAAATTTTGTAGATGTACCTACTGGGTAATTCATCGTCATTTTCCACAAAACCCCTCATAAAATGTGGCCAAACTATTTCCGACTCCAACCACTCACTGCAAATGCTTTTAAAAACTCGCTCCTTACGATGAGCAATTTACCATTTCTTATTAATATTATAGCAATACTTTCCACAGAACTCCTTTAGTTTTTTATCATTATCGTCATTTAAATCAGATAGTTTTGACTTAATGGCATTGTATAAAAAGTTATTATCTTTAATACTGCCAACTACTTTTAATGTCACAAACAAATCAAGGTTAGTTACTAAATCACAAAAATTAAATAGGGGTAGACCGTATGTAATGGCGGGTAACAACGAACTGAGGTCATCATTTGACGTTTCCTACCGAAAGGGTAGGGAAATTTTCCAACTACCTGCAAATTTAATGCCCTCTGATTAGCGTACGTCACTAATGACTCACTAATGCCTGCACTACTGATAAAAAAACCGGTTTGGACACAAACAAATGACGCCACCGAAGTGACGGAAGAAGTGTGGAATATCATATCATTGTACATACTTACAACAAAGTTTAATTTGACAACATTTTGCAATAAAATTCTAATACTATAGAAAAAAATCATACAATGTTGAAAGAGGTATAACTTTGAAAGTAATGGGTTCATGACCAAAAGTATTGTATTAGTATGTAGATTTCAAAAATGTACAAACGAATCCTTAAGTCCGTACTTTTTGATTTCGTTCCACTGTGCGCCTGGGGCGCCGAATTGGAGAATTTGCAATCCACTTATCATCTTCTGCATCGTAGGTCAGGTATCTGACATATAATTTATGTTAGAATTTCAGTAAGAGCCATAGTGGTTAATGTAATTTTTATTTGACACTCATTCCACCTTTGTAACTCCTTTTTTTTTTTTTTTTTTTTTTTTTATCGTGGGAAAATCCTCATGGATACCCTTCGCCTGGGGAAGGCGAAGGGTTATGCCGGACTCTTACCGGCTAAAAACCCACGGTGTTCCTACTCCTGACCCTTGGCCGGGGTCACGGGATTCGCAGCTGCATGCACCGCAACCCCGGCAGGCCTCGGTCCGCCATCCCCTGGCGGACCTCTCCTTCTGTGGGGCCTTGCCCCACGTCCTCCTGAGAGGCGCGCACGGAACACATGCGCGCCGCCTTCTCGGGCCTGTTACTGGTCGGGCGACGGGTCCCCTAACCCGTCGCCCGCAGGCCACACACTAGGGTGGCCGGAGATCGTCGCGCGCCCTCCGGCGGCGCTCGGTGCGTCTGGCGCGGGAAGGGAGAGTGGCCGTCGCCTCTCTCTCCCTCTCCGCTCCCTCCTTGGTCGCCATCACCACCTCGCAAAAGGAGGTGACGGCTTCCCACGCACTCTCGCTCCCGACCATGGACAGAACCACGGCCGGAAGCGAGAGGTCACCACCGATCGCCGCGACTAGTTCACGGCGCTGCGTCGCCCACGCACGGCACTCCTGCAACGTGTGCAGCGCCGTGTCTTCCGGGCAGTCGACGCAGTGGTGACATCCGGGCGTCTGCTCCCGGCCTATGCGACACAGGTACTTCCCGAAACATCCATGTCCCGAAAGCACCTGCGTCAGCCGGAAGCTGAGGGCGCCATGCCGCCTCTCCAGCCACTCCTCCATAACGGGTCTTACCGCCGCTATTGCGGCGTGCCCTGCGCTGGGTTGCGCAAGTCGTTCTCTCCACTCGGCCACTAGGATCTGGCGGAGCTCACTCCGCTGAGGCGCCTCCTCGCGCTGACGATATCTCAGCGCGAGGGCCCTCGCCTCCAGATCCCAGGGCATCGATCCGGCTAGGAGGCTCGCCGCCTCGAAGGAGATCGTACGGTACCCCCTTATCACCCTGACGGCCATCGCGCGCTGCGGTCTGCGCAGGATTGCGACGTTGCGCGCCGTCAAGGTGTCCGCCCATATTGGCGCCCCATATAGGGCCATGGACCGTACGATCCCCGCGTAGAGCCTCCGGCAGGAGGTGTTGGGGCCCCCCAGATTGGGCAGCAGCCGCGACAATGCAGCCGCTGTGCCCATCAACTTTGGCGTCAGTTGCCGAAAGTGAGGCCCAAAGTTCCACCGGCCGTCGAGGACAAGTCCTAGGTACTTCATCGTCGACTCGACGCCGATGCGAACACCTCCCACACCTTTGTAACTCCTGGAGATCTATGGGGGCTGGTAGACTAAGTCTTGCCGGGGTTGTGGTGAATGCACTCGGGAATCTTGCGACCCCGGCTATAGGTTCTTGGAGAAATAGCGTCGTGGTTTTAGTACGTAAGAGACCGACAAACCGTTAATTTATAGTTAGAATTTTATTTCAATTTATTTATTTATTATTATATTCACTCAAATCTTAACTAACATTAGTTATAAGGTATTTTACTAACACAGAGAATTATTTGTTGTCCGAATAAATTAATTAAATAACCCCCGTCTCCCCCAGACTATAGGGTATTTATTAATTTAACCCCTTGTTAAAAAAAAGAGTCTACAACATAGTCGGCAATAGACCAATTAGTTAAGACCCTCGAAGAATTTTGATATAACTTTTTTGGAACGCACAATAGAAGAACAAGAGGAAACCTATAACCTACTTGTGCCCATTTTTTTATTCATTGACTTGGGCGCATTTCACCCTAGTCGCACCTAATAGTAAGCGCAGACAAGGTCTAAAGCCTGGCGTCGACTACAGCCGAAACGCGTCGAATCGAGTCGACTCGCATTTGTTCCATGTGAAGACGAATCGAGGCGAAACGGTTAGTAATCGCAAGTCGTTGAAACAGAAATACGCGTGACAAGCGTCCGCGAGTGATGCGACTCGGCGCGTCTCGGCTCGTCGATGATCAACGCAGTTTTATAGTAAAAATGTATAGGAGGCGAATTATTGCGGTTCTATTCGACTCGACTCGGCGAGCCTAATGGGCCTTAAGATGGAGCACACAAATCATAGAAACAAAGATATAGAAGAATTCCCCTATAACCCTCTGGCTCTCACATACACACGATGGAACACAGTAAACTGCTTGGCGCCGGACTTTAATCTACATACTTATATAAAAGGAGAAGCTGACTGACTGATCTATCAACGCACAGCCTAAACCGCTGGGGTTAGAAACTTGAAATTTTGACAGTAGGTTCCTTTTGTAACGTAGGCATCCACTAAGAAGGGATTTTTCTAAATTCAACCCCTAAGGGAGTTAAATAGGGGATGAAAGTTTGTATGGAAAATCGTCACTTAACGGGTTCAAAATTTCACGCAAGCGAAGCTGCGGCCGAAAGCTAGTATGACTATATTGCCTAATACCATGTCCACTGAATAATAAATACTTCTGCATAACGACGAACCACTAGATTACCGCATAAATCAGCCAATAGTAGCTCTACCAAAAGATAATAAATAATAACTATCTCGATTATCTATTGTAACATTAGCCATCTATTGTGTGGAAACACAAGATTTTACTGTGTTTCATTTGACTACCTACGATGTAAACGGCTGTATCTCATTCATTATGAACTTGAAGGAATGAGTGTATAAATACTATTGCGTCATCGAATACAATGTTGCGTTTGTGGTTACTATTTGTCAGAATAGCCATGTATTCATTTTGTAAACATTTGTTTGTAAACATTGTGTCAGAAACAAAAATATATGTGTTGCTGAAACTTTGATTCATGTTGCAGTAGCGGTACATAGCCTGTAGACAAATGGCAAACGATGATCGCTAGAGTATAGAAACGGCAATTAAATGTATGGAAATGACATAACAGATCACTTCGATTCGATCGACCGGTCGAAAGCTTATGTCAATCCAGTACATCTTTCTATTCTCTAGCGATCATCGATTGCCATTTGTCTACAGGCACTGTGCAACTTGTATCCGAAACATTGTTCACTTTTGGCACAGTAGGCATAATAAGCTAAAGCAGTACCTCAACTTACTATAATCTCATGAATTGAAACACTCACAGAGACACGCTCTGTATACTGAGTAGTTTTTTGTTTTTGTATGGAACTGTATCCCGAAAATACCTTATTTGTCTTGTTGCAGTGCGTATCTGTGTGAGTGTGTCAAATCGGACGATTGTAGGTAGTTGAAGTACTGCTTTAGCTTATATGTCTACTGTGCTTTTGGCGTGGCTGTAGTCTGACGAAGATTTTATTTCTATTTGATTATTGTTTCACCAGTTATCAAACCATTTGGCCTTAATACTAAAAGGTATAAATAAAAGGCACAGCCAAAAAAGTTGTCACCAATAATTTATTTTAAATTAATTTTCAATTTGTGTTATCTAATTGCATTTCTAAAAGAGAACCAATAAGCGGAGCTATTATTTCTATACAAGTTCCTGAACTTTCTAGAACTAATGAAAACATTAAATATGCATTTGTGCACATAAAACAAGCTGTAATCTGATAACATTGGTCTTGATAATTTGGCACGCTTACTATTACGAATTGGCGTTGACGACATATTTTTATAAACATTCTGGTCGATATCAAAAACTTGTCTGTAACGAAATTCCTTGCCTGTTTGTTTTTTTAAGGTTCCGTACCCAAAGGGTAAAACGGGACCCTATTACTAAGATTCCGCTGTCCGTCTGTCACCAGGCTGTATCTCATGAACCGTGATAGTTAGACAGTTGAAATTTTCACAGATGATGTACCTCTGTTGCCGCTATAACAACAAATACTAAAAAACAGAATAAAATAAATATTTAAGGGGGCTCCCATACAACAAACGTGATTATTTTGCCGTTTTTATAGATAATGGTACGGAACCCTTCGTGCGCGAGTCCGATTCGCACTTGGCCGGTTTTTTGGAAACCTTTTAATTGCCTGCCGTTTCCATTAAAAAATGTTTTATAGAAAAAAAACACTATTGTTGCTCTTAAGTAGGCTCTTCTTAAAACAGAATACCTGTTTTAACAGAGTAGTAAAGCTAGATAACAGTAATTTTATATTCATGTTGCCAAATGATGGTCCTACTTTGGCATTTAATTCGTCCTACCTCAATTGACTATTAAACAACTTTGTTCTATTTAACAAGTCATACTCAATGGGACCACCCATCGCGCGATCTATTCAACTATTTTTAATAGCTTCTATCCGCGTAGCAATGTTTACATTCTGCACGTGTATGCCATACAAATCATATGTCTGTTCGAATTCCCTATAACAACCGCTTTCTGAATCGTTGACCCAAAATACTGGACGCCATTACTTCTGTTTTGATCTTTTATGGACATTCCAAATTCCGGTTTGATTTGTTCAAATATTTGTCCTCAATTTGCTGATCAATTAATTGGAAGTAAATAACTTATTCGACTTTGCTTTCTCGTCTTTCGTGGATATTCTAAAGCCCTATTTGACTATGTCTAAACTATTTACACAGCATATTTGCTTACTTTGAAATCTTTGAGTCTATATTTGATTTGGAAAAATATTAACTCCTAATGATGACATTTTTTGTCTGAAGTGCTTTTGTCCAATAAAATATCTACGATATGCTTAAATTTTTACTGTGTATCCGTTAAATGTACCATGGTATCTTTTATTTTCACGCTGCTAAAATATTTTCCTAACATACAATATCATGTCGATGCATTTTATAAATTTGAAATTGCACTGTGCGTGTACCTATTATACAAGAACCATTGAAAGTATATCATACATGCGCCTTGCATATACAGGGAGTCCCGAAATTCAACGTCAAGCCAGGACCAAATAATAGCGCAGTTTATAACTGTTCAGAAAAAAATACAAAAAATAATTTATCTACTCGAACAGTCGAAAACAAAAAATCGAATTGAAGTATTCATTCACAAAACACTATTCAAAACTTTGTATCACTTTTAAATATATATTTTTTCTATTGGACTGCCTGTAGATTTTCCTTGGCGACCGTTTCTACGTGACCGGGCAGTTATTGGCGAGACCTGAAGGGTCTCCAGCCAATGGGGGGAAAGTAAAATACTTAACCTAAGCTAACTACTTGTACTACACTAACATCATGACTACCTGCAACAACAGCACTAAGGGCGACCCCTAGTGGGACTCGGACCTCGGCTTAGGGCGTTGCTGGCGGGGACTTAGTGGGGGGGGAGACAGCTTGATGAGGGCTGAATTATCGGTGTGACTGCGGAGTCTGAAGAGACAACCGGCTTTACGACGGGAGAGCTCGGTGGATCGTGACCGGGTCACTTTTACATACATTTTATATCTACAAATATTCCTTTTTTTCTGCGCAGGCGATGGTGGCGTGTTATCCTGGCTCGGGCAGTCACTATGTGAAGCACGTGGACAACCCCAACAAAGATGGCCGTTGCATCACCGCCATATACTATCTGAATCTCGACTGGGACGTCAAACGGTGCGGGGGATTGCTCAGGTAATTATACTCTTTATAAAAGAAAGAATTTCTTCATAATTTCGTATTGGCTGGAGACCCTTCAGGCCTCGCCAATAACTGCCCGGTTACGTAGAAGGGGTCCCCAAGGACCATCTACAGCAGTCCAATAGAAAAAGAAAAAAAACAATTTCGAAAAGGACATAGGTGGACAATTTGCTGTGTTTATTTAATTTAATAATACATAACATCACGCCTGTATTCACTGAAAGGTTGGGCAGAGGTGTGTAGTACGTCATTTCGACGTTATGATTAAGTCCCATGTAATAGGAGGCGAGCATATTGCCATCAACCGGGCACAAATTCAGACTCCGGGCTACTACTAAAAAAATCCACGTGGAAAAAATCAATAACACTGCCCGACCTGGGGTTCGAACACATGACCTCACGCTCAGCAGTCGCGTTTAAGACCACTAGACCAATGAAGCATATATTTTACAAAGAACCGCACAAAACTATGACACGTACATTCTAAATTCACGCGAGCGAAGCCGCGGGCAAACGCTAGTACTAAATAAATACGAGAGTGAAAGAGATAGCTATTTCCAATTAAGTACAACAATTGGTGTAATTTTGAATAGTTATTTTTGGCGCGTCAATGACATATCTACTTCTTTTTATAATTATAATATAATTGATTCCTACATTGTGATACGACACGAAGAAATATTTGGATGTTGCCCAATAGAATACCAGTTTATTCAATTAAATAAACATAACACTCTCGTTAATTTCCAATTAAAACATATTGGAAAAAGCCCTTCTAGTAATGATTATCACCTTGAAAGAAGAAACAATCAATTATAAACGTCCAAAAATATGTCTTTTTAATTTGATAAAAAATTAAGAACTCTATCAAATGGGAACTTTTATTATGATTAATTGTTCAAATTGTATTATTATTAATAATGACGCATAGTGGCGCTATAGGAGGCCAAAGAAAAGATAGATAGATGGTGTGAAGAATGATATGAAAGAGAAGGGTGTCAGTGATATCATGACGGGTGACAGGACGGAATGGAAGAAGAAAACGTGTTGCGCCGACCCCAAGTAGCATGGGATAAGGGCAGGAAGAAGTGGCGCTATAGGAGATAAAAAAAAATCTAAATAATAACACAGCATCACGCCTGTATTTTCTAGAACTGAGCAGAGGTGTATAGTACACCCTCATTTCGCCGTTATGTGTAAGTCCCATGTAATAGGGAGCGAGCCTATTGCCATCAACCGAGCACAAATCTAGACTCCGGGCTGCTACTGAAAAATTTCATACGGAAAAACCAATAACAATTTGCCCGACCTAGATTGAACCCAGGATCTCACGCTCAGCGCACATTTGCGACCACAAGACCAAAGAAGCAGTCGAAATAATAAAAATAATATAAGGTCCATCCATTCATACACGAAATATTTATACATCTATAGGTGGATACATCGTGGTGGTAAAGAAGCCAAAGAAAAGAGATTTTTTTTTTATTATTTGTTTTATTTTACGTAATTATTATAATTGTAATAGTGCTTGAGAAATCTATACTAATATTATAAAGAGGTAGAATTTGTTTATTTGTATGTAGGAGGTAATCTCCGAAACTACTCAACCGATTTCAAAAATTCTTTCACCAATAGGAAGCTACGTTATCCTTGAGTGCTATAGGCTATATTTTAGTATCAAAAAATTGGGGATCCTTAAATAAATTACAATAATGTAACCCAAGGTATCAAAAATTGGCTTATTATAATAAACGACGGCGCGGCGGCGCCACGTGTCTTTCGAATCATGATTGAATTATATTATTAAAGAAACTTTAGTAGTGTGTTATGAGTTTTTTTATCATAAATTAACGCGAGCGAAGCTGCGGGCAAAAGCTAGATTTGAATAAATAAAAAAAAAATGCCCGCTTCAATGACAATAAACACTACGTAGAAACTAGCGTAATGGATGTTGAAAATAGTAATGAGCCAGTATTTGTTATGTGTATAAAGTAAATTGAAATAATTTAATTAAAAAAAAATATACTTAGGTTTTGTTTTTATTTATTTGGCTTCTTTACCACCTATAGATGTAGGTATCCCTTTAAATATTTCGTGTATGAATAGATGGACCTTATAATAAGATGGGCTGAGTAGGCGCCATTAGCATAGTCAGCCCATTGCCTACCCACTGCTGGGCATGGGTCTCTTCTCAGAATAAGAAGAGTGCAGGCCTTAGTCCACCACACTGGCCAGGTGAGGCTTAACGGACTACACAAACCATCGGAAACTTTAAAATAAGCTTTTCATAATTTTCATTACCTACACTAATAAAATATTGTTTCTGACATGTTCACAGAGTATTCCCTGAAGGTACAAATCAAGTGGCGGACATAGCGCCCATCTTCGACCGGATGCTGTTCTTCTGGTCAGACCGGCGGAACCCACACGAGGTCCAACCCGCGTACAGTACCAGGTAATTGATTATATACGCTTAAATTGAAAAAAATAATCTAAATTCAACTCCTTACTCTGAATATGATCGTTTCACTTCGTGTCAGGTTATCATGCGCAGCGCGAGATAATTTTGTCGACGTATTATCTCGTGCCGCGACGAGATAAGCCATACATATATTAGGGACCATCCATTACTTACGTCACACGAATTTCATGATTTTTACCCCCTCCCCCCCCCCCCCCCCCTTTGTGAGAACTGGTCTTATTTGTGAGAGTCCCCCCCTTCCTAGTGTGATGTCACAGTTCTGCAATTTTACATCTAGAAATTATTAAATTAAAACAGCAAATCCGAAATGTTTCATTTAGTTCTTAGAAAATATTATATTTTGAAATGTGACGTCACAATATTTAGGAGCCCTCCCACCCCTTGTCACACTTTGTCGACCCCCCCCCCCCTTAACGTGGGAAGTAATTTGTAGATGCCCCCCCCTTATGCCGTCTCGGCACCAGATAATTAACGACAAAATTATCTCGCGCAGCGCATTTTAGACTATCTGGGTTAGTGTAGGAGGTGACAAACTGGCTTTACTAAGGGTGCGACAACAGAGGAATTGATAACATCATACCGCCACAATTATACGGTCTACCAAGCTTTGTACTTGGAATGATATCACCCTAAAATACCTATTTAGCTCTTCCGGTGTTTTTGGAATGATTATAACATTTTTAGGCTTCCGTATTAAAAGTATAAAATTAAAGAGCTTTATTTTACATATTTTATTACGTACATTGTTTTACATTTTACATAGTACGGAACCCTAAAAAATGTTATATTATGATTTTTCAAATCAATAATTTGTACTATAAACAAAGTCCGATAAATAATTCGTGATTTTTAAATTCCGGGATTAAAACATCATTATAATTATTCCGGGAATGATAGAGAAGGTATTATCGACTCTATAAGTATTACATTACTTCCTTCCTCGAAGTTTAGGTAGATAAATATACTCTACCTATTCCGATCTCTGGTGAGAACGGAAAGCCTTGTCGGAAATTGAAGCATTTTGGAGATGACCCGACCCATGTCTGATATATTGTTGTAATTTTTCAGATATGCCATCACGTTATGGTACTTTGACACCCACGAAAGAGAGGAAGCCCTCCGAAATTACAGTAAGTAACTTTGTTTATAAATATACAGGGTGTCCCAAAACTCAACGTCACGCCGGAAACAAATGATAGTTCATGGAAGTTAAGAAAAAATATAAGTTTATCGTTTTCAAGTTTCAGTTACCATGAATAATGCTTTACCTCAAAAATCTAACTATTAAACGTATTTTTTTTAAGTATACAACATGACAGAAAAATCAAAATAATTTAGGACATTCATAAACTGCTTGTCATTTGTTCCCATCTTGACGTTGAGTTTTGGGACATCTGTATGCATACAGCTTATAGTTTGAAAGGTTGATATTAGTTCAAAATAGTGCTCATTTCGAGATTAACCAGCTCAAACCAGAAATAGGTACAATAAATATAAATGTTTATTATACCTAATAGACGTGGTATGGCTGGTAGGATACATAAAATGTGATAATACAATGTGGCGCTGAAGTTATCACATTAAATTGTACAGCGATATAGACAAGTAGATATATACCTGTTAAGATAATCAAATAAACAATACCACTAAAAATAAAAAATCGCATTTTTCAAACAAAATAAATAGCGTAAAAGTTGACTCGAAATAAAACATCCTCTAAAACAATAGTTTACTGACCTGTAAAAGCGGCAACATCGCAAGCAGCGACATCGGTACCTACATAAACATTGTCGGTTCATCAAAGACGCGAGCGGCGCGACTCGGCTCGATGGCGACGGTTTCAAGTAACATAAACATAACACTGTACCTATTGTTTTTATCCAAATAATCACTAATCAATGAGTTCACGTCCAAAGTTTAATAACGATACAAATTACGGAAAATGGATTTTAAATTTTTAAATTTTCAAAATGTCCACCGTGTTCCTGAATGCATAATTGACATCGTCGTAAGATGTTATTTCGAACCCTTCGCAGTAGGTCACCATTCGCGGCTAAAAGTTTTACCTTGTTGAAGGCCAGAATTATTTTATTTTTTAAGTCCTCCACAGTGGTCACTTCAGTAGCGTAAACCTCGTTTTTCAAGTATCCCCATAAGAAAAAATCTAATGGGGTTAGGTCTGGTGACCGTGCTGGCCATCGAAAAGGTCCGTATCGGCCAATCCACTGCTCTCCGAACATATCATTGAGCCGCTCTCTGGCAGCCACCACTGAATGAGCAGGTGCTCCGTCAAGCTGGTACCATAATTGGCTATAGGCAAAAAATCGGGGTCATTAGCTACTTTGCTCAGTAGCCTCTGACAGTAGGCTTCTCTAGGTGGCTTATCCCTACTCAGTAAACCCTGTACCTTTCGGTATTTGAACGGCCGTTGTCTGTTTTTTTTTTAAAACTTTGTGTACAGTTTTGTGATGTACTCGAAACTGGCGAGCTGCTCTACGGAGACTTGACGTTGGATTACGAGCGAAATAATCCATTTGTTGTTCGTGGGACATCAATCTGACGCGGGATCAATGGTTCGTTGTCACGTAATCTTTGAACTGTCCTAATAAAGGTCCGTGAGTCTGAATGACATACACGGGTGGTACTATACCTTTCTCGGTATGTTCGTAACGCCAGAGCAGCGTTTTGATGGCATTCCCCATAAATTAGGATCATATCGGTGTACTCCGATGACGTGAAGTTCCTACGGGGCTAAAAAGCGTCCAATTTCGCACGAGTTATCACACCACTTCACTAAATTATAATCACTTAAATAATTGTACCTATCAACGTGTTCTATCACAAACAAAACAGTAAACTTATCCAAATGTCCACAAAATCAACAGTTCTTACAAAACTAAAGTGTCCTATCACGGTTATTATTATTACAAACAAAACAATAAAAATACAAAGGGCGCGTGCGCATATTAAGCGGCTCGCACAACTAAACTATCCTTTAAGGACAAGGGCGCCGCACTGATTCTAATTTCTAATTGATATAACTACTCACACGCCGGTGGGCGGGAAACGCGGAAGTACATCTCGCTCGCTTTTAATTTCGCACATTGTAATTTATGTCCTATGTCGTTACGCGTAAGTAATTTTTCGTTTGAATTGTTTTTTTGTTACTTGATTTTAGGTAATGCGGAATGGCAACGTTTAGACTTTTCGCCGGCTTAACGGGTCTTTGACCTAATTATTTTTCGTCGAAGATATCTCTATGCGTTTACATGATGTTGTTAAATATTAAAATGAAAAAAAATATCCTGCGGCTATAATATTAAATATTTTCTTTTTTTCTTTTGTGTATGACCAAAGAATGCCATGTAGTATACGTAGTATCATTTAATGTGATAACCTCAGCGCCACATTGTATATTATAAAATACAAGTAATAAAATCGCACCTCGTAAATAAAAGATGTAAAGCTTTGTTCAAACAGTTGAGCGAAATAAAAATATATATTATTAGATGCGCACTTTATACAGTGCTGTAAAATCGAAAACAAAAGACTAAATACAAGTACATTGCCTCCAAAAATTTCCTCCTCAGTCCGCGGTTGAAAACTTGGGAGCCTTTTTATTTTTGACAATATAATTATATCGATGCCTAACAGCTAAAAAGGTATAACCGCCAATTTACAAACTTTACAGAAGAGTGGTAGAAAGTTCGTTTACGACGAAGAAATTAGTCTACGGACCTTAATTAACATACCGCCTAAGTGACGAAAAGTATTTCGTAGAGTCATGAGACTTATGGCGATATTACACGGTTCAGCCAAATTGATTCACTTTGGTTGAAAGGTGCAAAGATGAAAGCATATGTTATTGAATGATTCACCTTTATGTTTACACGGTTCAATTTGGTTGCTTCATCCAAATTGAAAGGCAGAAGTGAACCGTGCAATATCACCATTAAACTAATCGAGGCAGAAAAAAAATACGATTCCAACGATATATTCTAAATCCATTTCGCAAAAAATGGAGCTTATGCCTTTTTGGTTGTTAGTCATCGATATATTATTGGCAAAGCTGTATAAAGCTTGTCTCGTACAACAAAATATCAAAAATCGATTAGTTCTCCGCCAAGAACTTGGAGTAAATTTTCTGATACACATTATATCACATCCTAAGAGAACTACTTCACGTACAACTGGCGATCCGTAAGCTGAACTTTGCATTTGTGTGAGTGCACATAGAATCGTTTGCCAAAAAGCAGTATAAACCGGTCTAAACCAAGAAAAGGACGCGTCTGCATTCATTCTCACACAAGTGCAAAGATCAGCGCGAGGCCTCGCGGACGGTACCCTGTTTAAAAGTATCCTATGTCCTAATCCCGGTCATGGTGTATCTGTGTGCCAAATTTCATCCAAATTCGTTTAGCCGTTAAGGCATGATTGATTAACAAACATCCAAACCTTCACGTTTATGATATTAGTACAACTGTAATACATTTGGCCATGCTTTATAAAGCTTATCTGCCGAGCTCACATGCGCAGCGCGAGATAATTTTCTCGCCTCATTATCTCGTGCGAAGACGAGACAATACGACAACAGAATTATGTCGCGCTGCTGGTTGCACAACAGTTGAGGAAAATAATAATCACAAATCGTAAATAGTAGCTTACAAAACTTGCCTACGCATAGATGTAATCGAGTAATCAGAACTGCTTTAGCGGCTAAAATAGAACAAATAACAAGAACTCCTACATCGATCGAAGCTTGCAACATGCACATATGCATCTTAATTGCGTTGCATTTAGCGAAGGGAAATACCCGCTCGCTCGAAAGCAGGAAAACGCTCTGAAGTATCATATTTATCTAGGCAATAGCACTGTATGAATACCACACACTTGGCGTTATCCTCTTACTCATCGATCGTAAACTTATGCAGTTTATAGTGATGGCGTATGGCATTTATTTACTAACCATGTTTCATATAAACATTGATTTATTTATAAAGGCTAGTAAGATGGTTTACTGTTTTTTGAATGCAAAACCATAAAAATAAAACTTTTATTAAACCTTTGACCAAAGTCCTCCTAATAGTTTTAGCCTCAATTTACACCGCCGCGGAATGGAATGGAAGGTACGAAATTGTACATAGCTTAATGAACTTTATGTCAATTGTATAAAGTACAAACTAAATACGAGCCAAAAAAGGTCGCGAGGATTCCCCAGAAGACGCCTTAGTACAACTAGGAAGCTCTGTCGGGGTTGCGATGAATGCACTCGCGAATACCGCGACCTCAATCATAGGTCCTTGGAGGAACAGCGTGGTAGTTTAGGCTTATTACACTTCTTTGAATTTAGGAATCCTAATTAGGATTAGTTAAATTGTCCTGCGAAATTCGTTTATAGAGCAATTTTCTAATTCAAATGTTTGCTCCTTGCTCTTAAGCTGCAATACATTCATCATCCATCATCTTAAGACGCCTATCCTCCGGTTTCTGATTTGAGAATTCGAGATAAGCTATACTTAAGTAATATTTGAGTACGGAGTTGTCAAAAAAATGCTTTAATATCCGTCATATTTTTGACAATTCCGTACTCAAATGTTACTTTAGTACTGCTCATCCTAGAATTCTCAATTCAGAAACTGGAGGTTAATGCCATAAATATTACATCTTGTACCAAAGATCTCAAACCACCCTAGCGTGAATTTGAAAAATGATTAGCCAGGATTGCAAATACAGAGATAACCTTAGGGAAAAAAGACAGAAACAGTGTATTTTAGTAAGAATTAGATTAAAAATAGACTTTGAAACGAATATGTCTCGCAGTGAACTGCGAGTCCAATGACAGGTTTCTTTCTACAATATTTGTCTAATCTAACTAATATTAGAAAGTTTGGATGTTTGTGAGTTTGTGAATTTGGATGTCTGATAATAAATAATCAATCACGTCTTAAGGCGCGATTCCATTGGGCAAGTTACTTGTATGCAAGTTGCAAATTGCATACAACTTGAACAAACCTGCATACAAGCTACAACTTGTATGAGGTAGTTCGAACTTGTACATTTTTTATTCAAGTAACGTGCAAATTGAACGCGCAAATGTTAGTTGCACTTTTCGAATTGCGAACGAATCATTGACACCCATGATGTCCAACTCAATTGTTGAACTTGAACATCTCCACTTGTATGCAAGTAAAACCTGCATGCAATTTGCACACTTTCGAAAACATGTTTCCAATGTAAGCAACTTGTACGCAAATGTGACGTCATACTTGCATGCAAGACTTGCCTAATGGAATCACGCCTTTAACAGCTGAACGGATTTGGATGAAATTTGACACTCAGGTAGAACATGACCTGGATTAAGATATATGATACTTTTTATCCGGGGTGTACGTTCCCTTGGGATGATTATTCAATTAGTACTAAACTTTGGTAGTAGATGGCGTTAACTTAAAATTTGAATTCCACGCAGAGAAAGTCGCGGGCGTCAGCTAGTAGAGTAGTACTTAGTTAATGCCATGCATTAACAAATTCTCTGTTTACTTTCAGAAGAACGCGGCCAGCCGTCCTCGAGTAAGTGATGTTGGTACTTGTGGGCCCCCCGCCCCGCGGGTTCTTCACACCCTGCCCACACCCTTACACCGACTAGCGCTTAGGTACCTAGTGCCGGTGACTGCAATAGCTCTTAACACTGTTATTCTAAATTATGTTAAGAAAAATATTAATTAAAATTTGTGCTATTTTTGACTACGTGTATTCTATGTCAGGGGGTTAGGACAACATTTTATTAAAAAAATGAAGCGCTAAATCCACTAGCAAGTTAATTTCGCAAGTTTTTGCAAGCCTTTGCTCGCTTAATTTGTAAAACTTGCAGAAATAGATTTGCGGTCGGTGTGTCCATAGCACGAGGCAAATACAAAGAGATGTTGTAGGTAATTCGATTTGCTGATAATTCGATGCCTGAAATTTTATGGGGTAAGGGACACGTTACATCCCGCCTACTCAATATTTTCTATCGAACGTTGAATATAAAAAAATTAAAAGCTTCGGATAGATCAGAATTTCTCAAACTTTCGGCTCCACGAACCCCTGTTAAAGTTTCCAGGTGACAGCGAACCACTTAACTAACTAATTAACCCCCAGCCCCACCCCCAAAGAAAATAATAAAATTGACTGTAGAAGAAAATAAGGTTTTTATTTGAATAAAAGGTAACAAATAAAGTGCCAAAAGAAATATCTTTTTAATATTAATGTGATGGCTGGCCTTGTTTCTTGTTCGCAAATAGAGTCAAATTTTAGGAGTAATTTTGGATAATTTTATCCTTAATTCTGACTGGGTATCAAGTCGATTTCTGTATTTAGTTTTTATCATGACCAGGTGTGAAAACCCACTCTCACATAAGTATGTTGTAGCAGAGGGCCAGTCATCAAGCCACCATTACGTAAATCCTGTCGCGAACCCCCTTGCCGTCGAATTGCGAACCCCTAGAGGTTCGCGTACCCCACTTTTAGTAACCCTGGGATAGATTCGCATAAAGTACTTTTTTATAACTGACGTTATAAAACCATATTACGCTAGATATTTCTAGCGTCACATATGTAATAAATTACATATAAAATTATTTACAAATGAAATTTAATGCCATCTATGGCATCAGTACATTTATCCGACCAGCTTTTGCAAAATAACACAACACTTCATCTTTTGTAATGTAACAGACGGCCCTAGGATCTCCTGAGAGCACGTCTGCTACACCAGTTGTAAAGAATGTGTAGGGCATTCAATACCTAGTACATAACAACAACAATAAAGTGCTTATACGAGTAAGAGTCAGCAAAGCTTTACGTCCCTTGCAGTAGTCAGTGAGTTCCTTCTTGTATTCAAGCGTTCGTCGATGGCCCACTCAGCCATCTGATGGAAACCGACGGCAGCAAACAGACCGGCTGTAGCATTTAGTCGTAGTCATAGTAGTAGACGTAGACGACAGCAGGTCCGATCGCCGATCTCACAAGTGTAGGTAGGGCAGGAGACGAAGTGAAAAGAAGGGAGAAGGGGTTACCACCGGGGCGCAGCTTCTTTATCTGGCTTTCCAGTTGGATAACATGCCACAGCTGTTAATAACACCAAGGGAAACACGTATAAATTCCACAAATGCTTTTTATTTAACTTGATACGCTTCATTTCAGTAAAATATCAAAAACTGTTCTGCTATAGAAATATTCAAAATTTCAGTTTATAACATTTATCAATGAAAAATAAATAGAAAAAATATCGTATCAAAAGCATCACCATGGTGTCCAAAAAAAAAAAATCTCCTCCAAAAGCAGTTCCAGTTCAAATCCCTATCTGTCATCAATAAAAAGTATCAAATATAAAAATGGCCAGTTGGTGAAGATGACGATCATGAAGGTGATACTACACTTTTTCCTTCAAATAATAAAGAAAATTTAAAAATGGGATGGGAGCGCGATCGTACTGTGCACAGGACGAATCCCGACCGACTGACAAAAGCCACGGCCACCGCGATGACGTCAGGACCTAGCTCGTATCACAGTGCACAGTTGCTTAAGCCAACTCTTTGTATTTGCTTTGTCTTCTTCGTCTCTCGTGTCAGCACGAGCTATACGAAAATAGCTCATGCCGTGGTGAAAATATTAGCCAGTCAGCAAGGTTGGCAGCGGGTCTGACAGCCCAGGGTACGCCGGACGTACCGAAGTATCGTCACTCGTGAAGGCTCTTTTCATGCACTATTTGCTTTGTGGTGCATAGTTTTTCGGTTGCACAAAGTAAAACGGCGCAACGCAACTTGCTAGGAACTTTGGTGCTTTAAACTGCACTAGTGTGCAGTAATTGATGCCTTGTACTACTAAAAATATGGTCCATAATTGTCCACTGTTAAATATGGATCTTCGATTAATAGTAACACAAGTCTGATTTTGGAAAATACTGCCAGTAGAAGCCTGAACAACGTCTCTGTTATTCTCTATGAGAATTATGTTTGAGTGCACCCCTGACATATAATACTATGACTATGACAAACAGCACTACATGACTGCCTCTTCTAGGCTAGATTAAATAGATAATTCTTTCTAAAATTGTGTGAAGAGTGCATCTTAATCATATTCCTTGCAGTCCAGCGTACTATAAAATATATTTTATTTTAATTTGAATGTCAACAGACACCAGAGTCATAAATATTAGATAGATATATAAATAGATAGTCCTAGATAAATTTGATATTTTATTAATGTATGGTTATTGTTTTCCATGCCCTTGAAGTATTAATTTTGTTGATGTGTATTTTATTGAAGCGAGTGTAAGCTGTTTACATTATGCTAAAATGTAGTGCTCTTGCTAATGGGCCAGCGAACGCGAAACTAAAACAGCACTCTGTTTCAGCTTCTCGATCGATTCGACTTGTTATCTCGTTTCGTCTACGATTCTCATAACAAGAGTAAAAGAGATAACAAACCGTATCCTTCTGAATCAGCAGGAATAACATGACAACCGTAGAAAATTGTTTTGTTGACTGAAGAGACAAAATGACATATCGCCATTGTGTATAATGTCATTTGGTATATTCTTCCCTTGTCTTCGGTCGTCATGCTACGCATTCAGGGAGCAGATGACAGCACCTCCGTTTGTACTCATTAAAGCTAGCGTCCACGTCGAATAGAATCGCAATAATTCGCCTCCTATACGTTTACTATAAAACTGCGTTGATCAGCGACGAGCCGAGACGCGCCGAGTTGCTCTCGCGCGCATCGCTTGTCACGCGAATTTATGTTTTAACGACTTGCGATTACTGACCGTTTCGCCCAGATTCGTCTTCACACGGAACAAATGCTACTCGACTCGATTCGACGCGTTTCGGCTGTAGTCGACACCAGGCTTTATAAGGCACAAAATAACAATTGACAAGCAATAATGTCAAATATATTGTAACCAATGAAACTGCCCAATCATGGTATAATAATATGCTACGCCAGGTATTCTCTTCCCGCAATGGTCTAAGACTACGTCATGAATGTCACGATCAGTGCTGCCATTGATTAACATCTCCAATACAATAAAGGAGATTTTTAATTCATAATAAATATTAAATAAATTGCTAACTAGCCTATTTTCTATTGCGTGTTATTCATCTATTTAGTTAAAAAGTAAACTGTATAAAATTACTAGTTCAAAATTGCTTCTCTAAAGAAGCAAATATGTGAAAAAAGCATCTTGCTCGGGTAATTTATTTATACATAGTGGAAGCACTCCCAGCTGATGGCGTAGTCTTAGGCCAATCACGTGACCTAGCTGTCACGGGAAGAGAATACCAGTGAAACATATTATTATACCATGGTACCAATGATGGTAGCGCCTAAAATTGGGGAATTTCAGTTATCTGCCCTATTAATACCGTGAGAGTGGGGGCAAGCCTTTATAAACTCGTTAATTTAAGGGCTAACTTAGTGCGCTATGTTAAGCATAATGTAAGAAGCGCTTAAGACATCTTGCTTGTATTTAGTTGGTGCACGGTTATACAGAATTATTCAATGTTTGAGCTAGTTTACTGATGTTTTAACTGAAAGTGTGTGAATTAAGTATTTCCTTCTTTTATCTTTTGTAGTAAATATTATTTTATCATTAACAGTCAGAAGGTCCATAGTGAAAAGTGCAATATGTATTATAAATATATATTTTATTTTAATGTTTATAAAGTTGTATTTCAATTGATTTTATTTTCTGTAAATATATCTGTTACAGACACTTAAAAGTTGATTAATGTTTTTTAAGACTATATGGCGTCGGTATTTCCTATTTGGCTAGCTCCCAGAAATCGTATAAATTTTCGTCATTATGAAATTAATGGTTTTTTTTTTATATCTTTGATACCTTTACCTTAAAAGGTACAGGCAAAGTTATTGCAGCAAGTGCTCGCTTAGTTCTTAAAACTTGCAGTAGACTTCCTGCAAGTGTGTCCACACTTTGTAAGTCAATTGCCCAAGTCAACTTGCGCAGTGGATTTGGCGCTTAATATTAGAATTTTCCTTCTATTTTTCTTTCTTCTTGTCTAAAATATTTCTTACAACTTAAAGTTAACATCAGTGAACAGTGAGAACGGCTAAGACTGAATATCAATTCGCCACGTGTATATGAGATTTAAACACGTACACACGTACATTTATTTATTTGTTTTTATACTTACTGTTCGATTATTTACCTTGTTGTAAATATTTATATGACTAACTGGCTAAATTCGACTCAGTTTTATTTATACAATCTTCTACTCAGCTATACCGGTACTCTGTTCTATATTGTCGTACTCATTACAAACTTGCTTGAAATATCTGCAACTTCATACGATGAGGGATCGTCTAATTTACGGTCTCGCCAAACAGAACAGTAGGCCTAGCACTAAAATATTTTGACGTATAGTAACGTAAACGTAACGTTAATGTGAGTGAATTTTAAATCGAAAATACAATTATTCTATAGCATTTTAGTTTAAATACAAGGTTAGTCGGAAAGGGGGTACTAATCCGAAGCCCACTTATAGTATCGCTGATGACTGTTTGAAAGCAAGTGTTAAACTTTTTAAATTCGATATTTTATTTTTCCAAATAAAATGATTTTTATTTTAGTTTTTTCAAAAATTCTTCATCCCTGCTTTAGTTACAAATTCAGAAAATGGTGCATCTAATTCATGACCCCAAATATGACCTAAAATGTAAACACAGCTGATCATAACTGGGGATAGATAGATTTTAGAGTTTTTTTTTTGAGATTTTTGAACAACTGTTTCTCTTAAACTATTGACTTTTGGGAAAAGTTGTAGAACAAAAGTTATTCATTATTATGTGTACTTTAACACCCTTTCGGATTAGTACCCCCTTTCTGACTAACCTTGTATATGCGACAGCCACAATTTGTATCCTACATAAATAAATGAATGAAGTTTTCAATTCGATTAAATATTATGTGCGAAACGAGTATTCCCAATTCAAAATTCACTCGCGTTAACGTTACGTTTACGTTACCATACGTTACAACATTCGTGCTAGGCCTACAGAGCGCGTAGCATATTTAAGCCGCGACGGAACGCGCTCTGTGCGACTGTCACGTACTGTTAGGGCCAAAACACAATTAGCGTATCTCGCCCCGCGTACTGTGCAAGATACGCGACGCAAAATACGCTTAAGTGTGGCTGTAACCGCTGACAAATATGATTAACTTAACATCGATCGAACGCAAGATGCGCGCGAAATTCTAGGCCCTATTACGCTCGACGTAACGACGTATAATACGCGTGGTGAGGCCGCGCAGGAGAATTTGTATGTAGCGCGATGCATACGCGTAACGCGACAAAACATGAGCCGCGCAATATACGCTCAGTGTCTGCAGCCTTATAGAACAATTTAACGCGGCGGTAGACGCGCTTGAAATACACGTTCTGTTTGACCAGGCCTTTAAGGCGATTACAGAAGAGAAAGTAGCGCCACTTCAGAAAAAAAAAACATTATTTCTGTCAACACACAACGTATTGAAATTTCGTAACGTACAACATTTTAGTCAAGTTTTGTAGAAATTTTGGAACATCAAAAAACAACACTTGACGTACTTGGTTAGAGGTTTGAGTAATTAATGCTAAAAACGGCCGTTTTTGGTACTTATCGCTAAAACTTCGAATCCAGAAGCTCTAGTGTTGATATTTGGTGTTCGAACATTTCTACAACACTTGACCAAAATGTTGTACCTACGTACGAAATTTCAATATGTTGTGTGTTGAAAGAAATAATGTTTTTTTTTTCTGAAGTGGCGCCACTTTCGCGGCTGTAATCGGCATAAATAAAATGACGCGCCCCTCCACCTCATGTCCTAGCAATACTATGAGGGAAATATGAGTAAGCTTAGGAACACAGGTATTTCCGCCGAGTTATCAATAGTATATTATGTATGGTCCCGAAATATTAGAAGTGTGACTAAAGAAACGATAAAATACCTCGTGACAGTTTTATAAGAAATTGGTGTAAATAAAAATGTAAAAAAAATACATACGAAACGAAGAATATACATAACTTAATTATATAAACGTTGTGTGTAAAAAGTATTGAATTTTATACAGAAATTAGTGTTTACTTAATAACCCTGTTATTTTCCCTTTGTAACATTTGTTATAAGTTGTGTATAAATAATCAGTTACTGTAAGCTGTGTGATGTAATTTTAGTAGATTATGATTTTGTATAATTATGCTGTATCGATTATTACATTGTTGTCCAACATTGTGTTTGTTACAATTAAACCAAAACGACTTGTGTTGAAGTCATAAATTATTTTGTGGACAGAGCCTGGTAATAAATTTTACATTGGAATCTATTCTTTTATTTATGTACCTTGTAGCCAACTCTCGTACTATCGCTATACTCTTTTCACCGTAAGTTGATTGATGACGTTTCTCCACAAAACGTGAAAAGAATATCAAATATTTAAAAAAAAAATGCATGGTTATTATAGCTATTTTACGGTTTTTGATGATGTCGTTTACGTTTTTTCGATACCAGTACCTTACGGCTTTAATTTACGAAATGACCGAGCTGTCAGGAGTCATCTTTGGGAGAATAGAGTGCCGATTCTGTTGTGCACAAACTAAACTTAATTTAGGCTATAGGCTATTGACATCTTTTTCACTCTGATAAAATAAGAAAGAGAAACGTAAATAAGAACGTACTCAGAGAACGCTGCTGCCCATCCTCTAGTGAATTCCTTAGTCGCCTTTTACAACACCCACGGAAAGAGATAGGGTAATGCTATTCTTTACGTTCTGCACCACACGGAACGTGTGATGTGACATGCAAAAATATTTAAAATGATTTTTTTGGAATTACAAACTCACCTAGCAGCGCGGGGGTTAATCGTAGACTTTCGCTGTGATAGTAAAAACATGTTCAATGGTAGGTATTATTTTCTATCAGGAAACAGTATTTTGTTTTTCTGGCCTTAGATTTTGGCTACAAATATGCTGATCCAGAATGATCTCCTATTAAAACGAATAAATTGAATAAAGGAATGTCTAATTTTGTACACATATCAAGTAGGCTTCGTATTGAGTAAATATGTCCGCGTCATCGCGTCGTCGTTCACTACCTTGTGGCTTAGGCAATCCACTTACGGTACGGTGCTCTTAAATATGCTTTGTTCTACTTCATATAAAGAAATGCGATTGGAGTCAAGGCGATGCCGAGACAGTGCCGCGCTGATGGATATACCTTTGGAAGTAAGTATAATTAGCTTAGTATATGGTGCACACATATTTCTCCAAGGAATCGCACTCATCGAATTTGAATCTTCTGTCATTGAACGATCATCGGCCATACAGAATAATGCTTATTCCTCGGTGTAGTGGCGATATAAGCTGCCGTACTTATGTAGATGTTCGACCATTCACACCGATAATTCAGTGCTCATCAAGCTGTCTCCCCCCTAGCCCCCGCCAGCAACGCCCTAAAGGGTGTATTATATCTTCCTAAATGTAGGATCCGATATTTAGGATATCCTGAATTCAGAAAAGTTTATACGCATTTAGGATGAGTAGCATCTAGGGTTTCTGCTCGAGAATTCTCGAGGCGAGAAATGTCGAGAAATCATGCCAACTTCGAGACAAGAAAAAACATCGAGAACACGAGAAATCAAAGACTTTCTTTTATTACTGTTAAATTGGCTTAAAAGTTGCGTAATCTTTGCATTCTGGCTTTATTTTTCACCTTACGAGGCGCGAGCATAGAAGTAATAAGTACTACGTACAACTGGAATGAGTAGGTACTTGTCGATTTCTGCGAATCACGTGAGATAGGTATAAGTGTACGCCTTGTCACGTTCTAACACAAGGGTAACCATATGGCAGACTTATGGTGTAATAAGTCCTGCCTAGTATTACTAAATATTGTATGTCCTATAAAGCATTACAATATCTTTTTAACGCAAGTTAACTAAACCAATCGGAAAAAGATATAACCATAATTAGCAATGTCTTCTAACATTTACACGATTATTGTACATACTAGGGATGTTACGGAGCTTCGACTCCGACTCCGATAAGTCGGAACTTCCGATTGATATTACATCTCCGGTTCCGACTTCGGCTCCGATACTTTTAAATCGTAGGTTTGAATAGGAGGTCGAAGCATTTTTTTTATCGCCTGCGCCTTTATTAAGTATGTAGGTTTATTATTTTTAATTGAAATTAAAGAGGCTGACTGAAATTATGTAAATACTATTTTATTTTATTAGGCCTGTCCTTAACACATCTCTCTTCTGCTAACACCTCCGAATCCGCCTCCGACTCCGATTCCGGTTCCGAATCCGACAAACCAAATTTAAAAACTCCGACTCCGACTTCGGTTCCGATAAAACCACCTCCGTAACATCCCTGGTACATACTACCTACTCTTTTTTTGTTTAAGTACATTTTGTAATTATATTCAGATGTTAGGCTGGGACTATAGGTCGCCGCGCCGCCGCTCCTATTTGGGTCAGGGGGCTTACTATGACCTCTTAAAGCAGGGCAGAAGTTGCCTGGAAGTTAAACTGCCCTGCGTTTTTGTACTATGACATCGTTAAAGCAGGCCTGCAGGCCTGCTAAGTTGACGTTTACGAAATCCGTTCACCTTTTCTTTTGTATAGTTTTCATACCATGATGTGTTATTTGATAGCAGCAGAGCGTATATTGAGCGGCTGTAATGTCAAAATAAGCGATCTTGAAAAAGTTAATATTTACGAGCTTATTCAACATTACTTTTACTGTTTTTGTAAATGTGTGACGAGTACGAGATATTTGAATATTTAGAGAGTAAATATCGTATGGAGAAAAAGCGACGGCGTCGCATTAGGGAAATAAATAACCCATTCGAAATTGATAAAAGGAAAGGACAATGGGACAAAATGTCCCCACCCTCTAACAGATTTGAAACATATCTCATTCGAAGCGTAATAATACGTTGACAAAACTTTACTATGGCGACAATCTTCAAATGAGTGGGGTTTACGTACAAATCGTATTTTTATGTCAGTATTTATTGTAACTTTTTTACATGTTTTTCATAGTGTGCAATGAAAAGGAATAGAAAAATAGCAAAGTGAACACTGCTTTACTGTTATGATCAACTTGTTATAATATTGGACTACTAAGGAATTTTGAAAAAAAGATCTAAACATTTTTCTCGAATATCTCATACCTCTACAAGGTGTAACTTAAATAACGCACAACCTCTTAAGGGGTCACTGTACTCATCATTATGAACAACTTTCCTATGGGACCAAAACTCGAAATCGCGAAAAAAAAATCAGCTGTTCCCTACATTTATGTTCGCATAACTCGTCAAAATCGTCAATATTGGTTTGATTTGGTTTAATATTCTATTGTGAAAGCAATGTCAACAGGCAGTAAAAACTTCAGGGCTTCAGCATCAACATAAACATTACTTTTATCTTAAAAAAATACTTTGACACAACAATATAAAGAAAAATCGTTTTTTTTTTTATCCATCCATTTTTCACCTAAAACAGGTAGTTTCCATTTTTGTGGCTCCTAACGAACATATTAATATGTATCCCAGGACTGTTGGAGGGTGGGGACGGGGTCCATACAAAATCGCCCATGGTCCTTTATAAACCAATATAGGTACCTATTGCAATATTATATGCAATTTATTTAAAGTTATTTAAAAATTCCCACAGGTGAAGCAGTTTGGTCATACTAACACGACGGCGACGTCTTGTTTGTGTTTCACTAAAAATAAAAGCATCACATTTTATATACATTTTATTAAAAAAAACTGAGACTATGTGCCTAGATTTAATTCGATATTTTGATAAAGGTAAGTAAACGAACGTACGACATTGTTGAAGCAGGATTCATAATAAAGTATGAAATCACAACGAAATGCTAGTTTACTATTTCATTGACAACTTCGATCGACTAACTGTGATACAGATATCTGAATGATGACAGAATATCACGCTGCGGAAACAAATTTACCTAAAAAAACACTTCAAACTGCATTAACTAAAGTATTTAATAACTACATCGATGTCAAGTGGGGAACAAAACAACTCGGGATGTTTTTTAAATTTACGCGCTAAAAAAAGTTGACAAAACTAATCCACGTTGGTACGTTCATAACCACGTTGTTTCTTTTATTTAGAGTCACAAAGGTCTTTTGAACGTGAAACTTTTGCTTTTTAGAGCTATTAAATAATGTATCATTAAATTACTTGACCGTCACTGGAAGCTTTATATTGAGAGAGCATATCCGTTTCCGTCGATTTCATAGCATTTTTAGTACTTTTTTAACATATTCAGTGGCGCCATCTGGCGTTTGCTTGCCATTTTAGTTTCATAAAATGTAACGAGCTACTTTTTGTTCATTGGCGTTTCGTTCTCCGTCGAAGCAACTTGTACGCATCGGTTCACGACCGATGCCAAAATTACCATTATAATCGTCATTGATTATAATATATTTATTTTTTCTAAATATATTCATATAAAAGTACGTGATCATACTTTTAACGGTTTTCTCCGTTCGGATCACAATCTAGTTAATTAAAATTTTAAAAATATAGTGCTGTTTTTTGGTGAGTTACATTGGAAGAAAAACTGTAAGTACCCTACTTTGTAAAAGTAAGTGATCATTACTTTCAACGGTTTTTTCTGTTCGGATCACTACTTAGATTGATTATTTTCCAGTTATTTTCAATATATGTGTGTATTTAGATTTTTATTGTGTCGGCTTATCTAACGTAACTTTTAGATATAATGGATAACTACGTAAATGTTTCGGCTGTCGGGCCACAAGCTGAGGCCGGCCCGAGTGGAATAACCCGGAAAAGGAACTTAAGCTGCTCTAGCAGCAGCACGACGAGCAGCAGCTCTTCAAGCTCTTCGTCTCCAAAACGTGGCAAGCGGTCGCGCCGCGCACGCCGCAAGAAGAATAAGCGCGCCCAACAGTCTAACCCGACATTGGACAAGCTTATAAAAGAAATCAGTGAGCTACGCCAACAAGTTTTTGCAAATAATATGCATACTGCTTGCCATGATGGGGTGTCAGTTTGTTCTGGGGTCAGTGGGGAACTATATGACCAGCATAATATTGACGAACAGAGCCCTGATGTTGAAGGTCCAAATTTAAATTTAGACTTCACTTTTGAAATAGAGACAAAGCTTAAGGAACCATCAGTTCCAAAAACTCCTGATAATTTTTTAAAAATGCTACTAGATGTCCAGCGCTTAGGTAGTACATCTTGGTCCGAGGTAAGGTATTCTGATACTCAAAAGCTCTACAATCATACCCCAGGTTTCATAGACTTAGACACAAACGAGGAGGTAAAAATGTATGATACCTTACGTCACTTGGCACATGCCGATAAATCATATGCAGCAATTACTTTTTGCATCCTTAAACAAAAAGAATCGTTACAAGAAGCTATTCGCAATCTCCTATTGTGGGCTAAAAATACAGAAGTCAATTGTGATAATTTAAGCGGTAAGGTTGACGAATTATTTCAAAAAGGTGATTTGCATAAAAACTCTTCAGACCTGTTACAATTAGTTTGTGGCCATCGAGCCGAAACTATAGAAATGCGTCGAGAGACAATTACGCGTCAAATTCGAGATCCATTAGTTAAAGCATCTTTGAACAGAATTCCCCCATCATCTACTTATTTGTTTAATCCCGAATCATTCACGACAGCATTAGAAAAGGCCGGCGGTGTACGCAAAGCCTTTTGGCCTCTAAAAACTGATTCACATACTAGATCTAATCAATCTAACCGCCGCCCCTCGCGGGGGCAAGGCCATAAACCAGTAGTTCCAACACGTGAACCTCAATATTTTTGCCATGAACCAGGCATACCAATGCACATGCATGGCTATGACAACTCACCCTCGCGGGGTGGACATTTTCGCAACAATTACCCAACCAAAGGTCAGGGTTTACCATCCTTCCAATCCGATCAATATAACAACAGTAGAGGTTCATTTCACAACCGAGGCTCGCGGCCCGATCGTGCAAGTAACCGAGGTCGAGGACGTTCAATTAACCCTCCAAAAAGCTATCGAGCAAACCAAAAACGGTATAAACAATGACTCGAATCGTTTTCGAGCAGGTCAGTTAGCACACTACCACTCGAAATGGAAGGAAATGGGGGCACCAGAAATTGTTTTAAAATTAATTCAAGGGTATCGCATACCATTTACCCACAAACCTCCTCTAATATACCCAAATTTAACCAAGGGTCCCTTTCAAACACCTGTCTCAAAAGAAATGTCTGCAATAATAAACAAAATGAAAGCTCAGGGCATTCTAAAAGTCGTTCAACTCTCACCGAGTTTCATTTCCCCTCTATTTCTGGTACCAAAACCCGACGGATCAGCCCGTCCCATATTCAACCTAAAGGCGTTAAACGAATTTGTAAAGACCCAACCATTTCACTTGATAAACATGTATCGCATCCCGGACTTCCTGCAACCACAAGACTGGATGTGCAAACTGGACCTATCACATGCATATTTCCACTTAAAAATTTCAAAATCACACAGGCGCTTCCTTCGCCTTGTATACAACCAAGAACTGTTAGAGATGACCTGCCTTCCATTCGGATTGAGCACTGCACCCAAAACCTTTTCAATTCTAACGAATTGGGTTGCCCAAATATTACGAGAACGCTGGAACATCCGAATCATCGCGTATCTCGACGATTATTTAATAGTACATCAAAATGTACACACTCTTCGAGATCATGTCAAACTCACATTAGATACATTACAAAATCTTGGTTGGCAAGTAAATTTCGGGAAATCAGTTCTTTGTCCTCAAAAGACTATTACTTATTTAGGAATATTGTGGAGTCCCTGGGACAATTCAAAATGCCTGCCAAAAGAAAAGACTTTTTCATTAATCAAAAAAGTGAGTCATGTTCTCGAGCGAGGAATAATAACTGTAAAGGAATTGCAGAGAATAATAGGACTCCTGAACTTTGCCAGTTATGTTGTTCCTCGAGGCCGGCTCAATCACCGGCAATTATTAATGTTCATGAACTCGCTACCAGACCTTTTATCGAAATCCTACCCACTACCACAAAATGTTCGAAAGGAACTGGAATGGTGGACTCTGAACTGTCACTCATCAACACCACTACATTACCCTCCGCCAGTAAACTTCCTGACAACAGATGCATCAAACCAGGGTTGGGGAGCGCAACTGAACAATCTGGCTGTATCGGGCAGTTGGTCTCAAGAGGAACAGGCACTGCACTGCAATCAAAAAGAAATGTTGGCCATATTTCGCGCCCTTCGAGACAGCGCTCACCTGCTCTGCAACAGCTCGATCCTGATACAATGCGACAACAGGACTGCTGTCAGTTACTTAAGGAACGAAGGAGGTACGAAATCATTATCCCTAATAGAACTAACCTATCAAATTCTGAATTTACTGGACCAATTTCAAATACATTTCAGCATACACCATCTCCCAGGCAGGTACAACAATCATGCCGATCACTTGTCACGCTTTCGTCAACCTCCGGAATGGCACCTAATGCCAGCCTGTACGGAAATAGTGTTTGCAAAGTGGGGAACCCCAATAATAGATTTGTTTGCCTCGGCGTCAGCTCACGTAGTTTACAATTACGTATCCCGAGACCTGAGAGACCGACAAGCACTATTTCACGATGCATTCAGTGTCCCATGGAACTATCCACTCGCATGGGTGTTCCCACCTCCGTTCTTAATCCCAAAAGTCCTAACACACCTCAATCAATCAACGGGAATATTGCTAATAGTAGTACCTCGATGGGAGAAGGTATTTTGGCGTGCAGACCTCAAAGTCCGAGCGCTAGCACCACCTTTAACTCTGAAAAATTTACAGATTCACCTGGTCGATACATCGACGGGACTTCCACCACCACAAGTAGACAAGATCATCCTCGAAGTCTGGAAATGTGGGGGTGGTCCAAGGCGGTAGAAACATGGACCGCTGAACAACAAATATTGCTCAAAAATTCCTGGCGTAAGTCTACCTTGAAAACATATGAGGTCGCTTGGAAACGTTGGACTTCCTGGTCTATATCTAAAAACATTGACACGAATAATCCTACAGGTACGCAACTAGCCCAATTTTTGTCTGATTTGCATTTAATTCATAAATTATCATATAATACAATTCTTTTACACAAATCTGTCGTTTCCACTTTGTGTAATGTTGAAAGATCAAGTCAATTAAGTTCACATGTTCTTTTAAAACATATATTAAAATCAATTGCTCTGGAAAATCCCAAGTCTTCTAAGCCACCAATTTGGGATGTTAGTAAATTGATTACCTATCTAAGCAATTACACTGTAGACATAGACAATCCCTTTCAAATATCACGCCATACTGCAACTATATTACTGCTTTGTTCAGGTAGACGCATACATGACTTAACACTGCTTAGAGTTGATCCTGACCATTATATCAGATCAGATGGTAATGTTATATTATGACCTCAATTTGGTTCAAAAACAGATTGCAGTAATCACAGACAGTCCGGCTGGAAACTTCTTGTAAATCCCAATAATTGTAATCTTAATCCTATATTCTGGCTAGAAAGAACTACACAATTATTGAATGAAAGACGTAATGCTGCAAAAACGTTTAATTTGTTTATTACAGTTAAAGGTGTGCCAAAGCCCGCTTCACGCACCGTCATCGCAGGCTGGGTGAAAACCCTATTCAATGAAGCTGGCATCACAGCAACTCCAGGGAGTACACGATCTGCAGTAGCCTCTAAAAGTTGGCTAGAAAATCATCCCCTTGACGAAATCCTGTCTCGAGGAAATTGGCAATCGGCTAATACATTCCAGAATTTCTACAGAAGAGAAGTCGTAAGAAGTGTTGATTCAAATCTAAATGTTACACAATTATTTACTCCGATTAATTAACTCTGAATATTAATTATCATTTGTTTTTGTATAATTATTTTTTTTGTAATTAATTCAATAAATATCTATCAACCTTTTCACATGTGCAAATATACTTTCTGATGACTTAATTTGTGTTTAAATTAAAATTTCCTATCACATTGGCGTTATCATATTAGTGGCGACACCAGGCGATAACAAACAGGTCTCAATATAAAGCTTCCAGTGACGGTCAAGTAATTTAATAGAAGCGTTTTACCTGAAATAAAACGCATATTAAAATACTTACCTCACTGGAAGCTTTAAGTTTACTTCTGCCTGGTTATATTGAGCCAATGAACAAAAAGTAGCTCGTTACATTTTATGAAACTAAAATGGCAAGCAAACGCCAGATGGCGCCACTGAATATGTTAAAAAAGTACTAAAAATGCTATGAAATCGACGGAAACGGATATGCTCTCTCAATATAAAGCTTCCAGTGAGGTAAGTATTTTAATATGCGTTTTATTTCAGGTAAAACGCTTCTATAGTCAGTGGTTATACATAATCTTAGATACAACGTGTACTAACCCAAAAAAACTTGTTTTTATTATTTAAAAAAAACCGGTAAATTGCTAATCAATTTTATTTAGATTTTTGAACGTTTTCTATTACAAAGACATAGACATCTCAGCAGGCCACAGACAAGCATTACCGTTCAATAGTCGTTCACCTTTAGTACTGTCATGGTACGATTTTTAGCGATTCAGAAGCAGGCCTGCTTTTGAACGGATATTGACTGGCTGGCATTTGAACGTTTTATTAAGACGTCATGGTAAGCCTCCAGTTCACATAATATAACAACGCCGATTTCGACTAGCCCCATACTCACAGATACTTTGCAGTGTACATGGCAGCGGTAGCTGATGAATGTCTTGATTTAAATTTGAAAATGAGTATCATTGCGGTCTTAGAGTTACAATAATAAAAATCTTTGAAAAATAATCCCATAATAGAAATTTAGATTTTGTATGTACCTACTGCTACTAGAAGTATCATGGTCACCCTAACGGTAAGAAAATTCAAGTAATGAAAAACCAAAACCCTTTCTGTGAAAAGATATTCCACAGTCCGGGTAATATTCGCTTTTGCAAGCATTTACAACGCAAATTCCAAATTAATTGTGTAATAAATCCATATTTTTTTTTTTTTTTAATTCAAATTATCGGTTTACGTCAATGCAAATGGGGTTATCAGCATTTGTATTTTTTTTACTACCATTGAGAAGAAGCTAAATAGAAAAGCCCAAACCGAGTTCTCTTATCTTCATTACGAGTCAGATAGAGAGAATACCTAGATTTTTTTTGTTAAATTAGTAATAAAATATTTATTATAGGTACCAATCAAATCGTTTAATTTATAATATTTAGGGCTGATTTTTCAATCGTCAGATAACTTTTATATAATCATCATGGGTGTTAATTTCATGGTTTTCGGGGTCACTGATGCCAAAATAACGTCAAAATCCAAATCCAAGATGGCAGCCATGAAAATTAGTGGTCATGGGTGTCAAATCCATTGTTTCCTGGGGTGCGGATGCCGAAAATGAAGTCAAAATCGAAATCCAAGATGGTGGCAGTAAAAATGTCAAATTAGTCGTCATGGGTGTCATTTCCATGGTTTTCGGGGGTACTGATGTTGAAAATGAGGTCAAAATCCATTTCCAAGATGGCGGCTTTTAAAATTTCAATTTAACCACCATGGGTGTCATTTCCATGGTGGATGCTGATGACGAAAACAAGATCCATTCTCAAACACCAAGATAGGGACCACGTTTTACCTGGCAAATTACATTTAACAGATAATTTTTTTTGACCGCCGTATATGATCGAGGAATACTTAGACTTTATTTCCAGCATCAGCATCCACGAAAACCATAGAAGTAATAACCATGAATAATAAGTAATTTTCTATGGCTCCTTCTTGGATTTGGGAATATTTTATGACTCTTACCTACCCCCGCAAGCGTTAGTCACAGCGACTGTAACCTCGACAAAATTTGTAGTTTTAAATATTGTTAGAAAATTCCAGGATAAGATGGCGAAATTGCTGCTACATACCTTTGCATTATTTTGTCAATCGTCAAAATTACGCATGCGTGGTTTTCTTTTTGCGTGTCACTGTTTCTATAAAACGTTAATTAATTTGGACGTTTGTTTGACAAAGTTTGTGTAATTTGTTTTATGTGACAACCCTATGACAAGTGTTACCAATTTTGACATTTCATAGGACCTGCCAAATGTATGGGCGTTGACCCACTGTATGTAGTAAGTAGGTACACTGTGGTATTAATATGTGATTTTTGTATTTGCGAAAAATGATCGCCTACGTCAAGTACGTCACCCCCCCCCCCCCCCTTTGAGTTTCTGTCGATGCGTGAGGACGTATAGTTTTATTTTGTATTCCCAAATAAAAAAGTGTAGTGCGAGTGCGGTGCGCAGCGCGGGTACCTACGAAATGACGAAAGAAATAGAAGTTATGCTCAATATTTTAGAGCTGTATAAAGATATGCCCTATCTTTGGGACAAAAATGACAAATATTTCCTGAACAAAAATGTACGAAATGAGGGCTTCCAAGTGCTACTGAGTTTATATAAAATATAGACGAATCGGCTACAATAAAGGCCAGGGCTGGGCAAAGGCCAATTTTTTCTCTCGCCCACGACACGTCCGACTCCGTCGCGCTTTAACTGGCAACTGATTCAGTAACTAAAGTGTGGCAAAAAATCTGCCAAAATCTGCCACACTTTGCGCCAAAAATGCCAAAAATATGTCTTTAAGGAAACTGAAAAAAATACACAATGAATTCAATGAAATTTCTTTAATCAATAAAAATATTTAAGTTTTCTTATGCGTTATTATACTTAAACACTACTTACTCTACGTATCATCCGCATTTGCCTTCAAATTTTCGGTAAACATAGATTTTGACGACATCTTTTTGATCATGTTTTTAGTTGGTTATGTAGGAGACACAGTCGCCGTGTCTTTTGTTGTAATTAAAGCTGACACATGTTGATTTAGGAACCTATTCTTTATTTTTGTTTTGTTTAAATTCACCAGACAAGATTCTTTCGCACAAAGCGTTGGACATCGGCAAACATAATAATAATAATAATAAGCCCCTCTAGGAAAGGCGTTACCTCAGCATGAGATTAACGTAAAACCTGAGGGTACATTAGATTAGCTTTCTACAACCCCATCATATAATAAAAAATGTATCATGAGGTCTACTGAAAAGCTTACAAACCGCAGGGCAGCTTGTGGCGAGCTGTTGGTGAGTGGCGACACTGCGTACCTTATTGCCTCAGAGAGTCGGTCAGGGCCTCGTCTCCAGTTTGCCTTTATTGGCTGGCTGGAGTGGAACCCCAAGAGTGCCCGCAGGACTCTCAACTCTGGCTTGCCTTTATCGGCCGGCCAGAGGGGGGCCGCCAGAGCTATATGCTCGGGGGTGGAAGTGTCTAAAGGCGTAATAGCGGGGAAACCCACTCCGGGTCTTTTAGACCCGCGACGGCGAAACCGGGGCCACACCTCTCTACACCCCTAGCCGCCCACACGTTTGTTGCCCTCTTCGCCTATGTACTGGCGGCTTTTCAGGGGGCCCAGCTAGTGGGCTGGCGAGTCACCGTCTGCCAACAAATTTCAAATTTAAACTTGAAAGGCAGACGCCGTTTTCTTCCGGCAATAGAGGTTAACCGATCCACAAAACACCCCTTTCCATAGACCAGATATTTTTTTAGCATATTTTACAATAGTTTTGCACCCACTTAGGACGGTCCATGACTGTACTCCAATAGTGCAGCCGTGGATAGTCCCCGGTTGGTGCCCCACCCCATTTTAGATTAAAGTTCTCAAAGGGGCCTCTGCGCGTTGGACCTGTGTCCCCGTGTATGCCTTCCAAAGGACCGGACATCTTCCACATGGAGGATGAGCCGTGATTTAAAGAGAGATACAAATAATAATAATAAATATTTTGGGACATTTTCTACACAGCACCATCTAGTCCCAAACTAAGCAGAGCTTGTACTATGGGTACTAGACAATGGATATAATACTTATATACTTCTTTTTTTTTGTAAATACATACTTATAATACATAAGAAACACCCAGACCAACACAAACACTTATGTTCATCACATAAATATTTGTGTCCTGTGGGAATCGAACCCACGACCTCGTGATCAGCAGTCCGACACTCGAACCACTAGACCACAGCTTTCGCGAAATTTGTAATATTTGGTTTTGGATATTTTGTAGCCCCATTCGCGTCCAGGATTTTTCCAATCGCTCCCCAAAATTTGTCTACACTCATAATTGTGCTGGTGGCGCTACTTCCACCTGATTCTAACAAGTCTCTTGGAAACCAAATCAATAAAGAAGTATTCCAGTTTGATTACAGTACAGTCAGCATCATTAGTAGATGAGCAACTCAGGTGTCCAAATAATTAAATACATTCAAGATACCAAAAACATCTATGCAACAAAACTGTTCAAATTGTTTTGAGCATCATATACTCCAAATATATCTGAGCAGTCACAATGTCAAATAGTTATTTACAAACTAAAGGTCTATGGTAAGTAAACAAGCTAAACATTCAAAGGTAACTAAGCAACACGTTATTCAGAAAGTCAGGATAGCAACGTAAAATGAATTGTATTTGATTGTGCTTAGAGTCATAAATGGAAAGTTCAAAAATAGATACAATGTGTCCCATTGTGTCAATACAGCATTTTTTCTTTTTCTTCATATAGCTATATCCCTTTCATTTCGTGCGTGACGTCATTGACGTGTCTTTTGTTTATAATATATTCTGATAGTCAAGTTATAGAAAAACATCGTAAGGAAATTGAAACGAGTATTTATTCCACACGACAGCCATTAAATTCGAAACAATCAGTTTGAATGAAACTGACATTTTTATTTGCTACATTTTCTAGTATATCTTCAGGAATTGAATTTGTAATAAATACCTACAAAATACCTCGGTTCATTTTAACCATGTTTCGGATTTATAACCGTGCTCAAATAAGTACAAAATCTGTTAAACGTCAGTTTAATTACTCGGTTAAAAGATATCTGACGATGTAAAATCAGCCCGACTAAGCACGCACTGAGTTGCTATATGATTTTACGCAAGCGGTTTTCAAATGCTTTATTTTCTATCGTGTCGGCACGAGCTATACAAGAATAGCTCATGCCGTGGTGAAAAGATTAGCCAGTCAGCAAGGATGGTAGCGAGGCTGACTGCTCAGGGTGCGCCGGACGTACCGAAGTATCGTCACTCGAGGAGGCTCTCTTCATGCACCCCTTTTTTGTCAAATGCTAAAATCGCGATACAGCTTATCTATGAACATGCACTGTAGCCTGATTTTAGTAGTCAGTTATCATCGAATCGCATCGAATATACCTTTAGCCAAAATCTAGCACGATACGTTTTAAAACAGTCATTTTAAGAAGAACCGCTAGTGCGTGCGCTGGTATAGAAAGCCATACGCGTTACATTTTTAGTGGCTCACCGCCTGCCTTTAATTGCAATGCCTGCATTTTAATCTAAATAATGTCACAGGACACTGTACACCTTACAGCGATAACACACTGGCATGGCGGTCGAATCCATATTGCTACAGAGAGACCCACTGGCAGTGCGAACAGTAGCATATACGTGCGTTCGGTTATTTTGAAGCGCGAAATGTAACGCGCTTGAATGCGCGCATGCAAAAACTTAAAAAAAAGTAAAAACCGACTAAAAAAAAACATAAAATTAACAGTTTCAGAAGTCGGTGGCTACAATTTTTTTCAGTGTAGAATTGCACCGTCTTCTGAAACTTAATTTTATCTTATGGTAATTATTTTACTTCTTATAGTTTTTTATTAAAGTCGGTTTTTACTTTTTTATAAGTTTATTTTTTATTAAATACGTTTTAGTGCCATAAATTAAACCCTCTCTCTTCCATACTCTCTCTCCCTCTCTCTTCATAACCCTTATTTTTGACTTTGCCGTAGTCGGGTATAATAAGCCCTTTCATGCTACACCTTACACGATATATGTCAAACACACCGAAAAGTGAACGGAGGGGGGGGGGGGGGTTTGACGCACCCCCTAGTAGTCAGTTACCAACAACACATATTTTAAACAAAGCAATATTAGTTATTTGAGGATTTTGCTTTGATCCAATGAGGAGTTCCGTTCCATATCTCTGAAGTTCATGGTCTAATCATAACAACATTTATATGGGACTAAACGGAAAGTACCTATACACTCTCAAACAAAAAAAGAATTTTTCAAATCGGTTCATAAATGACGGAGTTCGGAGGTAATAAATATTAAAAAAAATTACAAACGTATTGAGAACCTCCTCCTTTTTGAAGTCGGTTAAAAACGAGCATAAAACATCAAGGTCTGTAACCGCCCTAAAACGGCTAGGTTTGTAACAGGCCTTAGTATCACTGAGCAATGTATTGAGAAATGGTTATTGTTGACATGTTTTTGAACACTTTAGTTGCTTAGTTACATTTGACTACCTCAGTTGACAAGATGATTTGTTTGCATAGAAATATTTGAATTGCGAGTGTTCAGATGATATTGATACATTGGATGCTAACAATAATTTGAACGCTATTGTTGTGCAGATGTTATTGTATTTTTGAGAGTGTAGAATTATCTGAGTACCTGAACTGCTTCTATGTATCTGATGGTGACTGTACATAATCATCTGAAGCACTTGTTTAAATAAGCGGGAAATCCCCGTATAATTTGGCCATGAAACAGAAGCTGCCAGTTCGAAAAAATCATTTGTAATCTCATTATACATATATAAAACCTGATGTACTGTATACTTTTAAAAAAGATAATTCAAATTATGTAATGTGAATAATCATGAAATCATTTAAATCTGCCGAAATCTGCCACTTTTGTGAATCGTCAGCAGGATCTGCCACAGATAAAATTTTGGAGCGAAATCTGCCAAAATGGTAGAAATCTGCCACAAATGGTCACACTGACTAAATTTAGGACAGTGTGATCAGAAGCTTCTAATTTTCCCTTCTGAAATAAGACGTCTTATTTCAGCCAAATGTAATAAGCGTTTTATTAGTACTTATTCTAAGGTTGAAATGACAACCATTGACAGCCACAGAGTAATTTTTTGACAATTATTATTTTTATGACTCTTTGATTATTATTTTGTACCGACTTACAAATGTTTTTATTTTTGATACGATTTACTTAATAATCTTGTCGCAAAAGCGACATGTTTAAAAATATATATATTTTTGTATAGTATTATTTTGAGAAGGTATCGATGGATAAAGTACAACAGCGTTTCATTCCTGGCGAGGTCCAGGTGGATGACGGTGACGAGGAACCTAATGTATTTTACCGCCAAGCTTCAAGCAAAATGCTCGTTAACCCGGTACAATATTTACATAATTACAAATAAAAAGTATACATATTACCTACAACTAAAAGAAAATATATCCTACTATAATTATAAACTAAAAAAGGGCATCAAAATATTCCTCCGCATCGCTGTCGACTGGTAACGTGCCCAGAAGGCTGGCAGCATTGCCACGTTGTATGGCAATGCTAATCCTTTGACCAAAGTCGGCACAGACCAGCTTTCGGGTCACGGGAAGTGTCGACCAACCGCCTTGCATCATCTCTATATAGAAGTTGAGCACTCGGATTATTTTGTGTACAAATAAAAAATTGCACCGACTGCAGACAGCAGCAGCAGACAACGTGTCGCTCCGACACTACTGGTTTATTGTATTTCTATGAAATACCTTCCGCAGTCAGCGACACGTCGCTCGACTACACGTCGTACGACCGCAGACGACGTGTCGTCCGACCGCAGATCAGTAGTGCCACCTACGCTGGAGCGGCGACACGTTGAATCTTTCTCAAAAAAATATTTTTTCCAATTCCGAGGAAGAAAAACTAATGAACCAGGTGGCCCAATATCCTGCACTGTAAGAGGCATCTAACAAAAACAAAAAATACAAAAGTAAATCGCGATCGCTAATCCCAAACAGGTCAAACATCTTGTCTCACGGAACATTCAGAACTAACTGGAATATGACGCTGCCGTCTGCTGCAGGCATCTGCAGTTGGATTCGGAATCATGACTACGTTGTGTCATGACGACATGTCGTCTGCTGTTGCTGTATGCAGTCGGCTACGAACTTGTACCTTTACGAGTACGTCAATGGTCACTGGCTAGGAATCGAACGACGTCGGTTACACCCTTATACTCGTGGAGATAAAGGTTTTTCTGACTGGCCTAAGCCGATTCCGCGTCGATAAGTGTGGGGAGACCCCTTACACCACGGTACTTACAAATAACTTGCCCCCCCCCCCCCCCCCCCCCGCCTCTGAAGTGAGGAACAGAACACGGAGTCTGGTTTCAGAATGGCAAAGTTATTTAACGCGTATCTACCAAATAACTTTGCCCGTCTTAAGTTAGGAACAGAACGCTGAAACACTGGTTGCAGTGCGGCAAAGGTAAATAACAGTAGCTTGTGTTTTAGTTGTTTAACCTTTAATTGAACCGCAGGGCAGCTTGTGGCGAGCTGTTGGTGAGTGGCGACATGCACTGCGTACCTTATTGCCTCAGAGAGTCAGCCAGGGCCTCGTCTCCAGTTTGCCTTTATTGGCTGGCTGGAGTGGAACCCCAAGAATGCCCGCAGGATTCTCAACTCTAGCTTGCCTTTGTCGGCCGTCCAGAGGGGGGCCGCTAGAGCTATATGCTCGGGGGTGGAAGTGTCTAATGGCGTAATAGCGAGGAAACCCACTCCGGGTCTTTTAGACCCGCGACGGTGAAACCGAGGCCCACACCTCACTACACCTCTAGCCGCTAACACGTTTGTGGCCCCCTTCGCCTATGTACTGGCGGCTTTTCAGGGGGCCCAGCTGGTGAGCTGGCGAATCACCGTCTGCCAACACTTTTCAGTTTTAAACTTGAAAGGCAGACGCCGTTTTCTTCCAGTTTGTGTTTTATTATTATAAAAATTAAATAGATAAAATACATGTATGTGTCCACGATTCAAGTATCAGCTAACAGGAAGACACCAAGGTAGCTAACTTGGTGGCGACGATCTTACCTTCATTCTTGGGGACCATACAGTCACCGATTACTGAAACTGCAACCCCAAAATTCATCGATGAACTTGTTGATCTTTTTTTGCAGGAGCCTGGCACACTCGCGGCAACTTCGTCAGTGCCCGTCTGGTTAGCATTTTAAGGGATAATTTCTATGATAGTCGGCTCGCAAGTGCTATTCACCGCCTGAGTTATAGGAGCAGCAGAAGCCCGGGGACGGAGACAAGACCAAGCATACTGACGGAGAACGTCTAAGTTCTCGTGCCCCCTCCTGCCGCTTTGATACCTTAGGCCAGGGGTGGGCAAACTACGTCCCATGGGCCAACCCTGGCCTGCGAAAGATTTTAATCTGGCCCGCCAACCCCCCTTTTAGACCAAGAGAGTATGGCCCTCGGAAATATATTTTTACAACCTCATCGACACCAATAGTTTTAAAATAAATACAAAGATAAATACAATGCCATAACAAACAGCCGTAATTAGTTATTTGAAAATGTTGAACATTTTTTTTTATTCTTTCCCCCTTCGATATTTCTTGATTTTTTTCTGAATAAATTGTATGTCTGGTACTATAATGAAAATATATTTTCTTCTTGCAGTCTTCCTTATCTCCAAGCTGTCTTATTCGCCAACGTATTGGAAGATTCCATAATGCAGCTGCGTGTTATAGGTAAAATATACCTATTTAATTCTATTTTATTATTTATTTATTGTTCTATGTTATTGAAGGGCTCGTGGCTACATAATAACCGCGCGGGTCATACGATTTGCAAGGTCAAGCTGCGCTAGCCGCGGTCAGTCCGTGGATAGGTGACTGTTTGTTAGTCATCAAAACCCCTCCGTGCCTCGGAGAGAACTCGTAGTCAGAAGTTCGATAGTCTGACAACCGGTAACCTTAGAATATCGGCATTGCCCAGTACCTAATTGGGTTGAGGAGGTCTGATGGCATTCTTCGTGTAAAATACTGGAATTTACATAAGAAACTACCTTTTAGAACCGTGCACCTAGTTTTGACATTTTAAAAGTGCCTGTAATCTGGTATATTTGAATAAAAACGTTGACTTTAGATTCCTAGCTCCAATTAAATGAGATTCCAAATCTGTTCAAATCTAGATGAACTATCTATTATAGATGCATTAAATAACGAGCTGCGCGTAACCAAGGTGAGAGCTGACATGGACACCCTTCGCGCCAAGAAGTTCCACATACAAAAGGGAGGAAGCGAGGACAAGCTTGCCGGCGTGGACGCCAGCAACATCGGATCAAACCAGTTCAAGCTGGATAAACTTGTTGCTGACAGGTAGACCTTAAGTACGATTTCCACCAAACGGGCCGCGTCGGGGCGCGCCGGAGCGCATTTCACACTGTGCTAAAGGAAATTCAAGCTTCTATACAATAGTTAAGTTTCATGTTTGCATGGGATTTACACTGCTTGGAACTCGGACGCTGCGGCAGCCAGTCTGTTCCTCGCGTACGTGGACGGCGGCGCTCGGTTGTCGTCGCGTCCGGTCGGCTCCGCTCGGCCACCGTCATGCGCGCTCGTGTGTTGTCGCCGGCCGGCAAGTTGTATCATGCAAGTTGTGCACTAGTCGCTGAGAGCATGCTAGCGGATACGTGAGCACGCGCGCGTATGCGCCCGAGTTCTGGCAGATTGTAGCAGTCGGGCGGACGTGGTCGTCTACTGGCGCGTGCTCACGCATCCGCTGCGACGCGCTGCGCTGCGCCCCTGCGTGGCCCGATTGATGGAAATTGTACATTACCCCGCGTAGTGTAAATTTAATTCAGCTCACTCCTGTCGGTTTAATCATTTCTGCGGCCAACCCTTTCAATAAGCGTCTAACTCGTCCCGCCATCTTCATCTGGGCCGGACGCGATGTCATCTAACGGTGTGTGGGCTCTACTCAGTGGTGAGCTGGTGAGTTTTGCCCACAGCTAGACCGACATGAAGCAGACGTTCCATTTTAAGCTTGCGACTTTTTGACCAACTTTGGCAATCTGAGTTTTGGAGCGCAGTACACTATTCCTTACACGGTCTGATTACCGGAATCCTAAGATACTGCGCTGGAAGCACGGTAGGGAGGCCTCTGCCATGCAGTAGAAAGATGTAGGATGAAATAAAAAAAAAGAAACAGCTCAGTAAAACTACCTAAGTATTCCTGAAAGTACCAAGAATTTTGTTCCAGAGTATACTGTGCCGAGGTGTTGATTGGGACGTACCTAGAGCTGGCCATGCACAGAAGCTATACCTCCCTCGTTGACAGCAACAAAGACATAGAGGACAGGGATGCGTACCGGATCAGACTTGCTGAAGAGGAGACCAAAAATAAAATGTAAGTCATACATACGTCACACCGAAGGAAGCGTAGGTACCAACGATTGGGGTTATTTTGATATCAAGGGGCGACATTGATAGTTACTAAAAATATTGCATTTGGTCATATAGCTCTGTAAAAATGGAACTTATGCATTTTAATTTAACTGTATACCTAGGCAACATTGACAGTTATCCTATTTTACCATACGGTATACAGGTGTCTGCGAAGTTAGATGGCGAAGATAAAAGTTACTAAATCACACCCCTGATTATGTACAAAATTCGAGTCCTAATTGGGGCTACTTCGACACTGAATGATAAAACAGGAATTATCAAAGTAAAAGCCTACGGTCCGACTTTGATAAGGAACATTTCTCCTTTTTTTATCGAAAACTATGGTCTGTAGTTTTTTTTTTTATTAGTCTATGTGATTTTATATATCTCAGTTAATTCAGTCTTATGAAATAATTTTGATGTAGCAGCTAAAAGCGAAAATAAATAAGATACAAACACATGAAGCTCAAAAAATTTATCAAAGTAACCCTATTCTACGGTACCTACCTGTGGTGTTGTACGCACGGTTACATAACAAGCTATACAATTCCAGTAGGAACTGATATCGCCTTGTTAATCTTTCCGAACAATGAGAGCTCAGCATATACTGGAACTACACTAGACACTATCGTGTAATTCCTTCAAACCACATGATCTATTAATGGTATAGATTAAGCGCGCACGGGATTTAGATAGATTAAAAATAAAAACAAACTTTTTTTTCCCATAGGACACTAAAATTACTCAGATACAGAATACCATGGTTCATTTTTTGAAAACTTTTTTTTGTTGATTCTGAAAAAAACCTATGCAGGGAGGGTCAATCAGTGTCACCAGTAGAACACGCGGTTTGAAGGAATTACACGAATTCGTTTACACCCTGTATTGGGCCATGAACATTTTCTACTCGATTACACCAGACCTAGTATTGATATAACTATGAAATCTGCCCAAGTACAGTCCGAGAGGTCTAAGCTGAGCTTTACATTTGTGTGAGAATAAATGCAGACACGTCCTTTGCTTGGTTTAAACCGGTTTATACTGCTTTTTGGCAATCGTATCTATGTGCACTCACACAAATGCAAAGCTCATCTTATACCGGTTTCCCACGGTGCGTGATAGCGCGCACCGCGACACACGAGCTCGCACCGACGCACCATGTGAAGAGACTCGTCCGTGGTCGTTACGTCGTGCACTGTATCCAAATCACACACCCTCATAATGTGGCTTCCCACGGTGCGTGATTTTACGGATGATATCACGCACAGCCGGTGCGCGTTACCACGCACACCACGCACCGTGGGAAGCCACAGCTTTAGGCCTCGCGGACTGTACCAACCTAATATTTTACTCCCTTTATCGTAGTGACCGTCGAGATCTACTGAGGCAGCTGAGGCAGCACCGGAACCACATCAAGTCCGTCATTTACGACACTGACGCATTGATGGATCAACTTAAAAGTCAGGTTGAAGTAAGTAGATTACGACAAACTGATTATCGAAATTAAGATCGCTTTTAACTTTAAATGTTTTAACCCTTTTGGCCGTAGTTGTAATGCTTTTTCCAACCGTCCTAAGCCGCCGCGTCGATAAGTTTGAGGAGACCCTTACTTAGGCCTCGCCGCACCAAACGCGAGACGCGAGCGAGACGTGTCGTTGGTGGGCCTGCGTTAGTGTGCAAGGGATTACTATGAAGCATGCCACACAAAAACGAGTGCGAATCGTGAGCAGGGCGAGGGCGTGTCATCAGCGTAGTACTTAGTAACTACCTTATTCACGCGATTCTTCGCGCCAGAAGGTGTGAGCGCGGGCCCGCCGTCGTCGACATTTCCCGCTCGCGTTTCGCGTTTGCAGTAGTATCACATCTAACTGAAAAAATCCGCAGCAGATCTCGCGTTAAAATTAATATAATGTTGATTTAAATGCAAATGATTTATGTCTGGAAATTAAGAGCATATCAGATAAAATCATTACTGCCTTCATTTTTAACATAATTCTTAATTAAATGCCCTTTTATTAAACGCCCATTTTTGTGGGTCGGAAAATTTGATCCTTGCTCTGAGCGCTCATGACCTTAGGGTAAAACCGGGATACATGCCGCAGTGGGATAGACGCCTCGTTTTCAAAAAACCTAATTTCCCAAACTCGCAACTAAAAATTGATAGTTTAAATAAGAAGCGCAGGCGCCCCACACATTATCCCCCGCAGGTTGTCATGCATCATGAACAAATCTCGCTTGTGCGTGTGATTGTTTCCGCAGCGAACGCGACAAATGCTTCAAATTTTCAGAGGTTAGTATTTGCCGGTGTATAACTTTTTAAGTAGTAATAAATTCCGTTAGGTATGTTTTTTATTATGTCAATATACTGGTTCATTAAGTGTACACCTAGGTGTAAATTAACGCTCTTTTGTTTTTAGTTTATTTAAGAAATAAAAGGGCATCTATCCACATCAAAAAGGATAGTTGCCCCTATTTTTCTAGGTATAGATGCCCTTAGAGGCATCTATCCCCTCATACACATATACATATGTCAGAGTATTTTTAAATGCTTCTGTTCTGTTAGTTTTTTTTTTTTCTTTTTCAATCTATTCCTGATGGTAGGTTTTGATATTCTTCGGGGCATCTAAGTATACGCTGATAGTGCTAGCGTGTTTTATTATTAGTTATCGGAAATATTATGTTGTATTAGTGTATTTGGGTTGGGTTCAGAACGTCTGAATTGTAGAACGTCTATGTGGGCAAAATGTCTGGATTGAAAAAAAGTCTGTATAGATACAACGACTTGGTTGCAAATAGTCTTATTTATTAAAATGTCATGGTGGTAAAACGTCTTGGTTGCAAATGGTCTTTGTTGCAAATAGTCTAACAAGAGAAAACGTCTTGGTTGTAAATAGTCTAGTTAAAGATTATCATTCATAGTGACGAATAGTTCCAAAAGTTCTAGACTGACTGTCGAGACAGCGAAGATTATTTTCTATTTTATCTTATTTTAGAATAGAATAGAATAGAAATAATTTATTTGCATTGAATGTAGGTAAATACATGAGTTGTTACATTAATTTTAGTTTTTGTTCCTGGTACATTCTACCGTTTGGCATGCAAAAATTTATACTTTTCAATTACGATTAAATTTCAATTTAAAAACGTTCAGTTTTAAGAGCGTAAATGTCTACCTACTGATTTGTTTTTTTTTTTTTTTGTTAAAACTTATTTTTGGTTTTGTGATTTATTTTAAGTTTTACCTAAATAAGTTTTACCTAAAAAAATGATAAGCTCCAATAAAATAACTTTGAGCTCTATGTGTGACTCTTTTTGTCAGGAATGGCTAGAGGTATCAAGCTGAAATAAAATCAATTAAAAATAGGTAGTGCCTATTTTCCAAGGACCCCTTAGGAGATAAGTAATACAGGCTTCTTGTAAAAAATAATCGTTTATTAATTTCAATTGAATGTGCCTAGTCATTTTACAAGCAAGCAAGACATTTTGCCTACCTAGAAATTTTACAGTTAAAGATCAGTCATTTTGCAACCAGGACTTTCTACAAACAAGACGTTTTACAACCACGACGTTTTGCCTACCTAGACATTTTACAATAAATTATTAGTCATTTTGCAACCAAGACGTTTTATGTAGACTTTTTTCAACCCAGTCATTTTGCCTACATAGACGTTTTACAATCCAGTCGTTCTGAACCCAACCCGTGTATTTTTATTAATGTCTACTGATTGTAGGTGAATCATGCCACGGAAATATAAAATAATGGAGAGAGTGCGAGCTTGAGTATTTTCTTGGGCTACAGAACAATTAGCTTTCGATTTTGATTAGATTTTCGAAAAAAAAAGAAAGATATTGCTGAAAGGAAGAAAAAAAACAAACAAAAACCAAGTCAAGAGAAACAAGACTGAAACTACTAAAGAAAAAGGAGAACTTAAGAAAACAAATAAAGGAACCAAAGACAAAGGACAAGACAATAAAAAATAAAAAAAATGTTTTAGTGAAGACCACGAGGACTGGACTGATTTTTGTTATAAAGAAAATGATAATTATTTAAAAGTAAATGAGGGTCGAATCTCACGAAAACGACAAAAATATTTCCAGTTCAAACAGCGAAGATGAAGAAAATCCACCCATTATTGACTATAAAAATAAAGGAAAGAAAACTATAGGTTTGCCTGTAAAGAAAACTAAGAGACATGAACCAGAAATCCATAAAGACACAGGCAAAGATGCACATGCATAGAAAGCTTCGAAAACTGTAAAAATACAAAGTCAAAATCCGACTGGATTTAAATGTCTAATGTGCCAGAAGTGGCTACATAAAACCTGCTAAACAATTTTCAGAATCTAAGTACCTAGTGCTCAAGATGTGGAAAACTGAAAGCACTTTCCAGTTCGACCTAAATTAAGTAGGATAAAAAAAATGTAGATCTTTTTGTGTTATTTTTCTGAAGATATTAAATAATTATTTCTTAATGTTAAAATAGGTATGATTGTGCACGTTAAAACTTAAATATTATTATTTTTTAGGCAAATGCTTAACTTTATTATAGTGTACCGTGTCATATTCGAATTATCTTCTAAAGATTACTAATAAAACATGTTAAAATTATGTATTTTGCTTATTTTATTCGATAGGGCATCTATCCTACACTGCAGGCATCTATCCTCATTGGCATTTTCATGGTGGGGCATCTACCCTTACAGGTAGGCATCTATCCTCAAATAAATTGTTGTGTAAAAAGTTAATTTCTGCTAAATCTGTTATTGCTAGGTCAACAAAAACAAGTCATAACGTAATATTAAAGATTAAACTAGCTATATTCATAGAGAAAATTCATGGTTAATGAATATTTTTAAAATTAGGAGGCCATTTTAAAAAGTTCGGCATCTATCCCGGTTTTACCCTATCTACCTACGACACTTGAGAGTCATTTAATTTTCTCATTTATAACCCTAAGAAAGAAAGCCTATTTTAATAAATCATCAATCATTATCACATCTATAGGACGCAACATTGAATGCAAACACCAGGGGCAGGTACGTAGAAAACTGGCAGCTCGCGCGATCGGAACAGCACAACCAAACCATTCACGACGTGGAGGCGGGACCTTCCGAGTCCATCGAGTATTACCGGGACAAGAGTGAACAGGAGCAGAGGATACACTATGAAGTTGAATTACTTGTTAATATTTTCATCGATGTAAGTCACTAAACAATGCAAGTAGAAAGATCAAGTGGAAGTGCCACGCAGCTGTCACGTGTGTATCACAACACTGACTCACGTAGTTCTTCTTCTCTTCTCTCGTGTCAGCAGCTCATGCTGTGGTATAAAGATTAGCCAGTCAGCAAGGTTGGTAGCAGGGCTGACTGCCCAGGGTGTGCCGGACGTACTTAAGTGTCGTTACTTGTGGAGGCTCTTTTCATGCACTCCGTATGCATCACTCACGTAGTGGTGTAGTCCTCACTTGTGAGGTACCCCGTTTGAGTTCCTCAAAATGAGAAATGAGGGAGTTACTCGTAGGTATTTCAACTTTGGACCAGCTCATTTAATTCCTCAATTTATTATTTGTAAGTACTGCTTTCCTCACCCAGCGAAGCGGCACGCGGTAGCGCAAAAGCGAGCCCGCCGTTCACCTATCCTCTCGAATGAGGGGTAAAATGAGATCCTCCCTTAGACTCGTTTGAAATAGCCGAGTTACCAGTCACTAGACTCACGCGATTAGCTACTTTTTCTGTGACACGTCTCGAACTCATACGTAAAATATTAGAGTCATGCCTTAGTGTGCAATTTCAACGTGTAAAAATAATAGCTATGATTAATTACGGTTTATTACACGTTGAAATTGCACACTAAGGCATGACTCTAATATTTATTTTATTTAGTTATTTTTTTATTTAAAAAAGTAAAAACCGACTTCAAAAAAAACTAAACGGAGTAAAATAATTATCATTTAATAAAACTACCAGTTTCAGAAGTCGGTGCATTCAATTTGTTTCAGCGTAGAACACCGACTTCTGAAACTGGTAGTTTTATTAAATGATAATTATTTTACTCCGTTTAGTTTTTTTTTTAAGTCGGTTTTTACTTTTTTAAAGTTTTTTTATTTCATACTTTTTAGTGCCACAAATTACAATTACAATAGTGTACAAATTCTCGGACCAGCACTACAACTAGAACGTCGTCTACATACGATTTGTGTATTTTATTTTGTTTTTGTTGATTTTTTCAAAAAGTGCTGAATCAATTTCAATAAAATTTATATGGGACCACCTCTGAAGTATGGCCTACCAAGCAAAAAAAGAATCATCAAAATCCATTCATAAATGGCGGAGATATCGCGTAAAAAACACACAAAAAAAAAAAAAAGAACATTCAGACGAATTGAGAACCTCCTCCTTTTTGAAGTCGGTTAAAAATAATAGCTATGATTAATTACGGTTTATTCGTGTGCATTTTTCTCAAGGTTTACTCGAGGTTCGACTCGCGACCTCGCCGCGTGATCAGCTTATGACTACGGGCTCCGTTTGGGTCTGAAACTAGTCGGGCAATCTCGAAAAATGCACGTGAGTAAACCGTAATTAATCATAAATATGAATGTGTCTCACGAAAGTTATAATACAAAAAAAAAATAGTAGTCTGAGAAATATTTCTCACAGACGTCTATGTATAAAACTTTGAATCTTTCAACATAAATTGTATGTCAGTTTGGCGACACTATGGTCCCCGTACTAAGGAGGTTTATTCGGCACTTTCACTTGTTTCTTCTACTGCGTGCTGAACTGACCATAGAATTATCATGATCCATTCTCTTGACTCAGTACCTTAGGTCCGTATTTAAACAACTCTTATTTGAGAGGTTCCTAAACTGCCGTTTTTATCACTGAAGCTGATTATACATATTATATTTAAATAAAAAAAATATTTAATAATATACAGCATAACTGCTCATCATTTTGTACAACTTTTACTATGGAAAAACTCTGAATTCGTGTCCAACAGGGGTGAAACACGTGTCGTATCAGTTAGGTTGCATTTTGCAGTTTTTCACTCCTTGTGCAATATGCATATTTGTGGGCGGGAGGGTGGTGCTGCATACCTACTGCATTCAATTGAAACTACGATCTAGGTAGTTTGGCGGAATTAAAACATTTTGATTTGAATATTTGTATGTCATGAATTTCCTTAAAGTAACGCCTGATTCCATCATTTATATTATTATTTTGCAGGAAATTCTGAAGGAAGTGGAATCATGGATGAATAAGTACGACACTGACACAGAAGCCCTGGACCTCAAGATACAAATCATGAAGAGTAAATTTATAGATGTAACTGAATACAAGAACAAAATGGAAGCAACGGTTATAATTATCTATGTTTTAAATTGTTAAATTATTTATAATAGTTTTGAATTTTCCCGCGAGTTTATTTGCGTGGCACTTTTTATTGGAAGACAAGGGGTGACACCCAACAGTGGATAAAAAAAAAACATCAAATGAAATAACCGCTAAAATTGGATACTGATTTCTACTTTTTAGGGTTCCGCACCCAAAGGGTAAAACGGGACCCTATTACTAAGACTCCGCTGTCCGTCCGTCTATCCGTCTGTCACCAGGCTGTATCTCATGAACCGTGATAGTTAGACAGTTGAAATTTTCACAGATGATGTATTTCTGTTGCCGCTATGATAACAAATAGTTACTAAAAAACAGAATAGATAATGGTACGGAACCGAAGGGTTCCGTACCATTATCTATTCTGTTTGTGCGTGCGTCCCCCTGATCTGACCCCTCGTTGGTAACAGGGGAACAGATCGAAACTTTTTATTTCTATTTGTCCCCCTAAAGAACAGTAGGGGACAGACCAGAAATAATTCGTTCGATCTGTCCGTTCGTCTTGGTGACAGGGGAACAGATCGATGTTTTTATTCCTGATTGGTCCTCCCAAGGGGACAAATCAGGGGGCAGATCGGAACATTCCGATTTGACGGGTTTTTGACACCGTCCTTCTCAAGCAGCGCCCCCATCCATTTAGAGCCATGTCGGAGTCCAACAAAAAGCCTTTTTTTCTATCCTTTTAAACTGGCGAAGGGTATGTCGGTAGGTTATGTGGGACGGTATTCCTTCTCCTGACCTTTGGCCGGGGTCGCGGGATTCGCAGCTGCATGCACCGCAATCCTGGCAGGCCTCTGTCCGCCAGCCCCTGGCGGAGCTCTTCATCTGTGAGGCCTTGCCACGTCCTCTTGAAAAGCGCGGAACACGCCGCGGCACCTTCTCGGGCCTGTTACTGGTCGGGCGGTGGGTCGCCTAATCCGCCACCCGCAGGCCACATACTGCGGTGGCCGGAACCGCCGAAGGTAGTCGCGCGCCGTCCGCCGCCTGGTGCGTCTGGCGCGGATAGGGAGAGTGGCAGTTGCCTCTCGCTCCCTCTCCGCTCCGACTTTGGTCGCCATCACCTCCTCGCAAAAGAAGGCGACGACTTCCCACGCACTAGCCATAGAGCCTCCCAGGGTCCTCCTGTCTCTCATCGACCGACGTTAATGTACAATTTTTCAACAGTACGCTGAACACGTGGAACTCATGAATAACTGGCTCCAGTTCAAAAAAGACCGCGAAGAGGCGCGCCTGTATTCGTTGAAGATGACGAATGCTGCCGTAGCAGTGCAAGCGTGGTGGCGCGGTCTGCTCGTCCGTTTAGAACTAGGCCCATATAAACCAAAGAGAAAGCCTAGAGGTGCCGACAAGACAGAAAAGAAAAAGAAAAAATAGTCTAATCAATTTAATTTCGTATAAAAGTAAGCAAACCTTTCGTGAAATATTTATTTTGCTTGAATCTATGATTAGTTATGGTTTACACGTGCATTTTTCGGGATTGCCCGATTAGTCTCGGACCCAAATGGAACCGTTAATCATGAGCTGAACACGCGGCGAGGTCGCGAGTCGAATGCATTATTATTAAGGGCTCCGTTTGGGACCGAAACTAGTCGGACAATCCCGGTGCACGTGAGTAAACCGCAACTAATCAAAAATATGAATTTGCTTAAATCGTTTCATAATAGATATTTCTAAACGATTAATAGAAATAAGTGTTAGGTTTTCTAAAGAAGTGTAAAATATGGTTAATGGATTTTTAAAGCAAAAGGAATGTTTCACGATCAATGGTTTGTTCTGAATTATAATAAAACTATCGCGTAGCAAGGCTATTGTTAGGCTGCTTTTCCACCAGAGATGTGTGTAATGGCCCGGCTACACGCTCCGTCTTGCCTGCGAGCATGCCTGCACAAACCAGTTTGCACAGGTAAGATCGCACGTGTGGACGGCAAGACGATAGCTCGTGCAGGCCCGAAAGCGCGGCTTGCGCAATCGTTGACATGCTGAAGATTGGACTGCGCAGTCTTGGACTGCGCAGTTTTGGCTGGCAGCGTGTGGCCGGCCATTCAAGCCGCGCTTCAGTCCGGCAACATTATTTTCGACGATACAATGAGTGATGTAAGAAGTCGCACATCGTGACGTGACAAGCTCTCAAAACATTATGAGGTTTGCACAGTCCAGTTTGCACGACCTTACCTTCACGTGTGGCCACTGTTCGGTATTCCGTCTTTTTGTACAGTGATGATTGCGCAGTTTTGGACTGCGCAGGCAAGACGGAGCTTGTGGCCGGACTATTATGGATGTGTGCCTAATTCACCATTAGGATCGCTTGATTTTCAAACATCTGTCAAGGTTAGTAAAATAAAGCGGTCCTATTGGCTGGTTTGAAACACATCCGTAGCACATATCTCTGGTGGAAAAGCGGCCTTACAGTTTTATAGTAAAACCACAGTGTACCTACTTACTACTTATAGTGGGTCAACGCCCATACATTTGACAGGTCCTATGAAATGTCAAAATTATGTAGGGGCGGAGGTTATGTCCCAAATAAGCAGTATGGCTACTCGGGCCAACCTCCGCTCCTTCACCCCGCAAACCCCCGCACGATTGCTCTGCGACAATGTTCTACGTTGAGCGACTGTAAGGAGTAAATATAGGTAGACTGTGGTAAAACTATACCTACTTAATGAATTATTTAAACTAGCAATATTTTGCAATTATTCACGAAAAACTTAACGGAAATAATTGTTGCGTTTATCGATAAAATGTTTATTTTTGTGACAACTTTAATTTGTATTTTTATTCCTTAAACATTTTTTTAACGTTATTGTTTTATTTTATAGTTTGATATTATATTTTTTAGTTTAGATAATACTTAATATAAAATATTAAAAGATTCTATTTATTTAATGTATTTTTACTCTACCTACATAAAGTTTTCGAGCAAAAAAGTCTCAACGAAATTGAATCATCCGTTTCGGAGTTACGATGCCACAAACAGACATACAGAGAAACAGACAGCCATACAGACAGACGGCCAGACTTACAGACATAGGTTTCAAACTTTTATATCCTTCTTTTTGCGTTTTAGGTTGTCAATAGGCTTCAAACCTCTTCAAACGTATAACACCTCTCTTTTTGAGTCGGGAATGAAAAATGAAAAACGATCAAAAATTGTGTTTTTTTCTTATTTCGTGTTGTTGTAAACTATTAGCTATAGGAGGAAAAAATGCTCAAGACAGGCTTGAGATAAATATCATTCTTTATCGTGTACCTCGACAATTTTCCAATACACTTAATTAACTTTTAATGATTACTTTCAATTGGATGGTCATTAAGAACATTCAAATACACAGAAAGCTTTGTAAAAGTATCAGCCACAAGCTAAAAATTCTGGGTATTATTCAAAATAATACAAAAATTGCAATATCTCGAAATCCATTGAGTTTTGGTAGAACATATGGGGGGAACATTTGTTGCATTTCAGCCCTATATCGTAGTGTAAGGAATACGTCGAACTACCAGTAAGCCTGTATGCTATACTAACATCATGACTACTAGCAACAACAGCACTAAGAGGGGAGACTTGGGACCTCGGTTTAGGGCGTTTTGCTGGCGTGAGATTGGGAAGAAGGAGACAGCTTGACGAGAGCTGGAATTATCGGTGTGACTGCGGAGTTTGAAGAGACGTACCTACGCCTCTACGACGGGTGAGCTCGATGGATCGTGAACGGAGAGTAAACCGCTTGCTTTAATAACTTGCTTGCTTGTGGATTTAACCCTAGAACCGTACCCTGGGGTACAAACAACTTTTTTTTGTTTTAATCGTCATAACTTTGTAACTTCGTGCGGGATCCTTACTTGTGCCCGGGTATTCTAAGAGGTGCGGGATGCACGTCATTGTATTTATTAGCTGCGAGCTTAGCTAGCGTGTGGACCTTGTGACAAGCGTGTTTGTTGTCTGTAGTACCTACACTGTACCCCACGATACAAAATATGACAAAGCTCTATAAAAAAATATTGGCGGTATTCTGGGGAAAAAAAGGGAATATGATGGGCCGGTCTCTCAAACCGGGAAGATATTTTATGTTTTTGAGGAGTAGGGATCTGACTGAATCAGTTGCCAGTTAAAGCGCGACGGAGTCGGACGTGCCGTGTGCGAGGATGGCTCCAGTAGGTATTATCCAGACACCAAAAAATTGGCCTTTGCCTAGCCCTGGCCTTTATTGTAGCTGATTCGTCTATATTTTTATATAAACTCAGTAGGACTTGGAAGCCCTCATTTCGTACATTTTTGTTCGGGAAATTTTTGTCCCAAAGATAGGGCATATCTTTATACAGCTCTGAAATATTGAGCATAACTTCTTTTTCTTTCGTCATTTCGTAAGTTCCCACGCTGCGCTCCGCACTCGCACTACACTTTTTTATTCGGGAATACAAAATAAAACTATACGTCCTCACGCATCCACAGAAACTCACAGGGGGGTGAGGTATGTACTTAACGTAGGCGATCATTTTTCGCAAATACAAAAATCTACAAAGAATCTCGCGAGAGGGCTCTCTATTCCCATATATTACTGTACTCTTTGGTCAAAATAAAACCATACATCCTCACGCAGCGACGGAAGTCAGTAACTAAATGCGATTACACCTTCCTAAATGCGTTTCTAGTTAGGCTTCTAAATGATTTAGTCAGTCAGAAACCATCCTTGCTACTGAATTTGGGATCCTAGATTGCTAATTGCGATTATACTTGACTAAATTCAGTAACGACTGAATTAAGACGACTAAATTCAGCCAAGTGTAATAGGCCCGCATATTTTATGATGCATTCCTACAATGTTACTTACTTTAAAAAATACGGTTTACGACTGCGATAGATAATACGAAACGTATGATACAGAAAGAGATAGCTTAGTGTGTTGGCTTGAAGTACATTAGCGAATCAAAGAGTATGCGGATTTGCCAACAGAAGAGACATTGAATTTAACAATAGGTATATTACACTGGTAGTGATGTATTAAATAAAACAACAAAGAAAATTGCTATCTATTTATTTACAAACAAATTCTAACTAATATTATATACGTAACTAGTATTATAGTATATGCGAAAGTAGTTTGTTACCTTTTTACGGCTAAACCACTGAACCGACCATCCTGAAATTTTGCATATACGTTGTCAGGTGTACAGAAACGGAATAGGGTATCTTTCATCCCGAAAAAAATACTGTTCCCGAGGAAAACAACAATAACGTTCTTATGATAGTAGATGGCGCCACGTGTCTTTCGAATCATGATTGAATTATACAAGGTTAGTCAGAAAGGGGGTACTAATCCGAAAGGGTGTTAAAGTACCCATAGTAATGGACAACTTTTGTTCTACAACTTTCCCCAAAAATCAATTAAATTAGAGAAATAGCTGTTCAAAGATTTCACTAAAAATACGCTACAACAACCCTATCATCAGCTGTGTTTACATCTTAGGTCATATTTCGGGTCACGAAACAGTATAGGTACAAATAAAAATGGCCGACTTTTCCCCTCGCAATTGCAACTTTGTAAGATTATCTTACAAACTTAGAATACAGAAAGAACTAGAATCCGCGTTGAACAGTAATTGCAAGCCGTACGCTGTGTCCAAAATCAAAGCATGCGTCCCGCGCCCGTCTCACTTCCCACCCGCGTAATGTTGCTAGCTCAGACATTGTTTACCCGTTTTTGGGGAAAACGTTGAGTATTGGAGGTAAGATAATAATAAAATCAAAATTGTGCTTTTCTATATAGGCAATATTTTATATCTGAGTAGGTACAGTCAGCGTCAAATATATAGGGACGAACAGACTGTTCAAAATGATCCGAACAAAACTACAGGGTGTTAACGAATTCATGTAATTCCTTCGAACCGCGTGATCTGACACTGATTGACCCTGCATGGGATTTTTTCAGAATAAAAAAAAAAGTTTTCAAAAAATGAACCATGGTATTCTGTATCTGAGTAATTTTAGCGTTCCAAGTTAACTGACTACGTGGAGCGATATCAGGCTAGTCGTGCCCGTCAGCTGTGTTGCCGTTCCTTCATTAATTTATGCATGGCATCGAAATTTTCAATGAAATAAAAAGGGTTTTTTTTTTGAAATTTTTATTCAATCTTAAGGTTACAGCTCATTAGAACCACCCGGCACCCGACCCGCACTGCTTCGCCTCGTGCGGTTCGTATTCTTTATATGAATTTGTATGGATGTGCGCTCACTACATCAACTCCGTAACGTGGCGGCTGTGAAATTCTACAAAATATGCGTCATGGGTGTCGTTTCCGTGGTTTTCAGGGGCGCTGGTGACGAAAATGAGGTCGAAGTCAATATCCAAGATGACGGCTGTAAGATTTTGCCCATGACGCATACTTATTTTGTAAAATTTCGCAGCCGCCATCTCGGATTTTGATTTTGAGCTCATTTTCGTCATCAGCACCCCCGGAAACTATGGAGCCGACACCCATGACGCTTATTTTGTAAAATTTCACAGCCGCCATCTTGGATTTTGTCTTCGACCGCATTTTCGTCATCAGCGCCCCGAAAACCACGGACTCGAAACCCATGACGCATATTTTGTAAAATTTCGCTACCACCATCTTGGATTTTTACTTTGACCTCATTTTCGTCATCAACGCCCCCGAAAACCACGGACACGACATACATGGCGCATATTTTGTAAAATTTCACAACCGCCATCTTGGATTTTGACGTTGACCTCATTTTCATCATCAGCACCCCCGAAAACCACGGAAACGACACCCATGACGCATATTTTGTGCGCGTTTCAGAATGAACGTAGGACAGGTCAACTGGCATTCTGACAAGAATCCCATTTAGATAAAGTTTAATTTCTTTAGCTGTTTAGGTAATGATGAACAGTCTGTTCGTCGCGATATACCTATTTGATGCTGACTGTACCTGATAATCTCAAGAAATAGAGAAGGTCTAATAGGAATAAAACACGTTTTAGATAAAAAACGTTTAATTTAAGCCCTCAGTAGGTAATAAAAAGAAGGGAAAATCAAAACTCTTATACTGACAACACTAACAATATGGACGCATCATTCCTTATGACAATTACAAACCGAACAATTTATTGATTAATTAAATAAGACGATATCTGAATGTGCTACTTAAACGTGAAATGTGATCCCATCCTGTTTTGTTTTTAGCCCCGCTGCATTTTTATAGGTTCGAACGACACAAAACTGCATAATTTAATTTAATTTGACACCGGTAAATACATGTAGTCGTTATGACGTCCCCATAGTAACTGATCGACTGCGCGTCAAACTACTCTGTTTTAGAGTAGTTTTTGATGCTTCAGTATTAGGCGCGATCACGGCTTCTGTACTTTCTGTATTCTGAGCTTACAAAGTTGCAATTTAAACGAACAAAAAAATTGCGCAGACACGACAGTTCGCAATAGTATTGTACCTAATAATGCTCTGCATCTCAGCGTGTTTTGTGTTAGCGCTGTTAGATCAATATTTTATCGGCTTATTATTATTAACAACTGACAAACCTGAAATTAAGGTTCCCTGTACCTACTTACTTAGAATATCTGTAATAACAGATGAAGAACCGTCAACTTGTCTATCAAAGGCTTGGATCACAAAAGCACGTAATTATTATTATGCTCTATTCTACATTAACAACTATTCCGATGCATCAGCAGCCAGTACAATAAGTAAGTTAATATCACAAACAATCCGAACAAAACAAACCTTCAAAATTGACCAATAATCTTACCGCACGATGTCGCTTCTGCAGTTACTCGGTATACAGGCCGTCAAAAGGATGCCGCGGCGCCAGCGGCAAACTCGACTAGACTCTTTGTTCCGGCCGCTTGCCGCTTTAGTGTTGTGCAAAACTCAATTTTATAATTTTTTTTGGGAATGCGTACATGTTAAAATTTATTGTAAAACGTAGACCTGTCAGTCATTTAGTAAGACTAACAAATTAATGATTATTATCGTACGTAATAAACGTGTGTGTAGGTACTAAGAAATGTACCTATGCACTATCTTTTGAAAGCGCATGAACTCGACGAGATAGATTTATCGATTTCCGTAGTTGACCGTATTTCATAAGTTACGAGTATTTTCCTTTTTGATAAAAACTTTGCGAGCATTTAAAGTTTCATCCTCTCAAACTTAAAATAAATCAGTTTTTTCAGCATGCTATTGCTAACCTAAGATCTTAGGCTTTAAATGTGTGTTCGAATCCCATATTAATTGATGTAGTGATAGATCCCCGTGACAGAAAGACACAAAATTTAAGGAATTTAAAAAAAGTTATTGAATTTGAATCAATTGTCAAATTCTCCGGAATATCGCGGGATTATGTTTTTGGGATAACGTTGCACAACTCTAAAAGTTTTATAGCCTAAACATTTTATCCGTAATTATTATTGTAGGTTTCTTAGTCGCTTCAGTCGCTTGCAACACTTCCCGGAATACAGTCGATAATTTTGATTGTTTACGCGAGTCGTGCTTTAATTTTTGTTGATTTTAACACGGAGGTTGACGGAGTATCAAATGAGGAGTGTTATAACATGGTGATGTGTAATGATAGTTGTGATGCCGTGCTCTCAACAGGCCATGAATTGTCCGGCAAAAGTTTTCGGTTTAGTATTCGAGGATTGTGTTGTGATTGTGATCCAGCTAGTACCCGTACAGCGGCGCGGCGCCGGCGCTTCGTTTCTTTTCGCTCGCAGCCGTAGAGCGTACTGGGATCAGCAGTTCCCCATGTAGATCGGACGTGGCGTTCCTGTAGGCTGGCCTCCTCGCTCACCAGACCTGATTCCGCTGGACTTATTGTGGGGTCACGTGAAGTGTATGGGTTACGCTGCGGACTACAGCAATGAAAACGAGATGGGGTAAAGAGTAACATCTGCGTTTGAGAGCATGAAAGACAATCCGCAGATAGATGTTACGTAATGCGATCGCATCCGTCCGTAGGTACCTACATCGCCACGCGTCTTTGTGCATCACGCGATAAGGGCAGCAGATTGATCCTATTTTGTTTGTGATAACCAAAAGTGCTTCTTGTGTTCCAATTCGAAATGAACCCTTTTCGTAGTGTCCGTGGTGATAGATTCATTTGTAGGTATTAACGTAAGTTCATAAAACTAATAACCGAAAGTGCTTGTTCCATTCGGAATTGAACCCTTCTTGTAGTGTCCGTGGTGATACGGGGGATACATCCATTCGTAGGTAGGTTAGGTACCTACGTACTTACATAAAACATTAATAACCAAAAGTGTTTCTTGTGTTTCAATTTAAAATTAAGACAGCACGTGTGACATTCTCGTTGGCAGAGAACAGCGTCGACATCAGAAATGGTAAGTTTCTAGCTAATAATCATAATGATGTTCAAAAACTTCCGCTACACGCACACATACACAGTATCATAGTAAGGTCTACGATTTCGGCGGCAGTCGTAGGTACGTAGGTACAGCTGGCGCTTTGTATTTTACCGCCGCGCCGCGCCGAACCGATAAGCTTATAACAAAATTAGGGTTGCGGAGTTTTTGAAATAAATAATATTTATTTACTTTTGTATGGAAATAAAAATGTACGAATTTAATTTTTTTAACACATGCTATAAAACAGTCTTCAGTGATACTATAAGTGGCTTTCGGATTAGTACCCCCTTTCTGACTAACCTTGTACTATCCCGAAAAATACAGAATACGCGATTAATGACATCCACGCGGGCGAAGCCGTGAGCGACCTCTAATTCTTATACGCCGCTGAGGAGTAGTAATTTAAAGTTAACACAAATTTGCGAAGAGCTGCTGGGTATTTCTTCCTATTTTTTTTTTTAGATTTATTAATTTGAAGTATTCTGTTAAATAAGTTTAATGGTTCTGCGTTTAGGTTAAGTTCCGAAAATTGCTGATCCGTGATAATATAATTCTTTTTTTCAAAACCTTTATAATATTCTTCATGCATGTTACTTTTTTCCTTAATCTGTTATTTTGGACTTTAAGAACATGATTTTTTTTCTGTAACTTTTTTTTTTCACAAACTAGTTTACGAACTCGCGTCTTAAGTGTTGCTTTTATAGGGGAGTCGAATACAGAATCCATGTCGGATATATTAACATCGTCCAAACTGTTAGGTGAGCAACATTTTGGATCATCATCATTGTCCTGAAAAAGAACAAATTCTCTTAATTATATATACATATACTAACGCCTGTATTCCCCGAAGGGTTGGCAGAGGTGTATAGTACTACCTACATTTCGCCGTTATATTTACGTCCCATGTAATAGGGGGAGAGCCTATTGCCATCGACCGGGTACAAATCCAGACTTCGGGCCGATACTGAGAAATTCCACACGGAAAAACACAATAACACTTTGCCCGACCTGGGGATCGAACTCAGGACCTCACGCTCAGCAGTCGCGCTTGCGACCGCTCCACCAACGAGGTAGTAAAATTGACTTAATTGTTAAGGTAAATTATTAAAGACAAGAATGATAGTTTTAATTAATTAACCAAGATTGACTGCACGGTTGGTGTAGTGGTTCAAGTTGCACGGTTGGTCTACCTAGTGATTCAAGTGCCAATAGCGCCAAGAGCTGTGGGTTCGATTCCCACACGGGACAAAAATGTTTGTGATCCCTAAATAAAATAAAATAACAAAATAGTTACTTTATGTCCCGAGTCTGGGTGCACATGCACGCACATTGAGTTTGTTATTTGTATGTTTGTAAAGTCCCTTGCGACCTTATTCCCTAGTGCGTGAGTTGTCTTTTATGAATATAAAAATATAGGTATATCGGTATCCTAACTGAAATCTGTGTGTGAGTCCTAAGTGGAATTACAGAAGTTACGACCTTATAATTATTATTTTTTCATTTTGTTTAAATAATGAAGTACTTATCGTGATTTTTATAATACTAAATTTTACCGGGTTCATCACAGGTACTGCAGTTTTTTTCAGACGCATGTATCCTTTCGAAGTAGTGTATTTGTCTTCCTGTTTAAAATGTACAGAACAAATTGTACTACTTTTTGTAGGCATCCAGTCATGTTCACTTCTTTCCACCTGAACCATGCTGACCCATTTAAGTTTAATTAACTCATCACTCGGAAATCTGGAAAACAATAAAACATAATGAGAAAAAGTATGTTTTATCTAGATACATTATTACACATTCTAATTTTACTAATAAAATTTCTAATAGCGCGCTATTACTAATGTCATTCTATATCATCTTAATTATAAAACGTTGAAAGCCAGAACTTATTATGATCATCATAATATTATTGTTAGAAAGACGCTCACTATCTAACAAGAAAACTCACGTTGCGCAATCAAGCGGCTAACGAAAACGAACGCTATGTATTGTGCCTACGATTTCGCTTCTGGTTGATTAATCTATGACGCTTGCTATTTGTCCTTGTCGCGCTGCAGTTGCTATCATATTCTCTATCCTTTTCGAACAACCATGATAATCCAAAATTTATTTATTTGTAAACTAGCGACCCGCTCCGGCTTCGCACGTGTTCGTTTTATAGCTTAAAACCTTCATCTTGAATCACTATAGCTATTAAAAAAAACCGCATCAAAATCTGTTACGTAGTTTTAAAGATCTAAGCATATATAGGGACAGACAGCGGGAAACGACTTTGTTTTATCCCTAACTATGTTATTATTATGAGATGATGAGAAATAAAATCGTGACAAAATAAAAATATGTCATTTCATTTACATTATTATAGATACTTACGTATGGTATGAAATTCCTTCACTCTTATTTATCTTGGAACCATAGTTTTTACACTTTCTTATCACACAACTTGGCATTTTAGATTTATTGTCACACCACTGACACGGATGGTTACGCTCGCTGGCATTGCCCGACTAAATCAAATTACAACAATTGTCTGAATTTGTCTGCAACAATTTGCGCGCGCTATCTATCTCTTTTTTTTTGTATTTAATATCATTGTCTACATAACTGTGCCAGTTTTCAGAATGGATCAAACATGGAGGCATTTTATGTAGTATTGCAGGACTATTCTAGAAATTAAGAAATACTTGTCACCTTGGCTCATTTCATAACAGAATAATCAGAGATTGGAACCTAGGACCTACCTTTTATATCTGTATAATCTATGCTAGGACCACAAGCTTATTAGCCAAACTTGCAAATTGCAATCACTATAGTCCAGTATATAGCTTGATTAGAATGACAGCTGCCAAACTAGTGTGACTAGTGCTGGGAAAGGACTGGTCAAATCGATATAAATCATTAAAAATAAATATAATACGTTTAATTTGTATATTTTCGTAGCCGTCTTCTTCTATCTTGGATTTGGATTTTGACCTTATTTTCAGCATCAGCACACTGGAAAACCATGAAACTGACACCCATGAAAACTAATTGTCAAATATTCATGGTCGCCATTTTGAATTTGAGTTTTGACCTCATCTCCAGCATCAGCATACCCGGAAACTTTGGATTTGATACCCATGACGAATAATCGTAGCCGCAATAGTTTATACCTAAAAATACATTTAAAACTTTTAAATACCTTTTTAATATTGTACGAAGTAGATATAATTATTTATTATCATCGCATACAATTTTAAAAACGCAAACGTAATATTTTTTTTATTCAATCGATTTACATTTATCGATGTGTCCCATCTCTAACATTTTTGCAATATGACATAACTTTTGAAGAACGTAAAGGTGCGTAACATATTATAAAACATAACATGTTATAAAACGTTGATAACATGTTTCAGTAATGTGGAGACTGAATGTTATAAAACATGTTATAATAACAAACGTGTTATTTAACATGTTATTAATATTTACAGCAATGTCAATAAACTAGGACGAACCCAGCATCTACGTTTTTTTCTTTTGTTATTTAAAAGTACAATAGTCGCTGCAGCAGCTAGTACAAAACGTCCTCTCATGTCGACATTGTGAACAGCACTGCAGAACGACAAGCGAAAATGTCATATAACATGGTTACGTTGCATTGTTATTCTAATGTGTACAGTATTGTTATATATTGCAATGTTGAAAAACAAAGTTACATATTGTAGACGTATTATATAACACAAGTTACACAACATGTTATATAATCTGTACGCACCTTAAGATTTATATTTTATGACTACGAATCAGTAAGAATTATTTTAGTTTTCAAGCTGATTTTGAATTATATGGGAAGTACTGTATTTAAAAAAAATGTTATCATGCTTGTTAAGTGAGTGATTTTTCGTGCGCCAATTTATATCACCCGTTCGACGTAACTACAAAGTTATGTCGTCACTTTTGCTGACATCTGTCATTCTAATCAAGCTATATTTTATGGACATAGAGGAGCACGGAATTACGTTGTAACGTTCGGTCGCCGGTCGCCTGTTGTCAAAGGTTGTCAACGTGGTTTCGTATTAAATTCTCTAAGTTTATTCTACCTAACAGTGTAAAGGGTATGATACTATTAAAAACCTCGCCTACGGCTCGTATTCAAACACACTCCTTTTTGAATAACCACTATTATAAATATGCAACAGTTTCTTAAACTACTCTAATTTTTTATTGACTTCATTGCGCCAGTCCGGGCACATTTATGAATTTATGAAGAATAGACCATAATAAAGTTTTTTTTTTTACATCTCGTTTTAATCGTTTTAATAAACCTTTCTTTTCGAGCTCCATGCTGATACGTAGGAAACCTATCTAAACTTTTTAACGCTTAATTACCGCGGATAGATAACTGCCAGCAATGACATTAGCTAAACTAAAAATGTCTACGTATTTCAAAAAAAGAATACCTTTACCTGTTAAATAGGTCTTAGTTCCATTTGCATTTATTTCATTTTCGTGAATTCTGCGACAGGAAAATCTCACCTTGCTAGAAGAAAGGAAAAATAAAAACCAGCAATTATTCAAAATCAAGTGACAAAAAATCGCACGCGATTAGTCGTCCAGCTATTTTAGAGTTTACGTTATGACATTATTTGAGTTGTCAAGTCATTTACTTAATGTCAAATGTATTTTGCAACAGATGTTTTTGACTAAAACTTAAGAGAAGTTCCTATAGTATTTTTATAAGTGATTAATTTATTTATTAGCTGAAAATGGAACGCGGTCGTGTTTTAGCCGCTGTATCGGAGGCATGGGGCCATGGGACTATCTTCACCTTTGACCCTGAGTCTACGACCGCCGTAGATGTTCCAGCCACTGCTGCACCCCCAGTAAATTAATTTTATTTAAACTTTTTCTTATTTGCTACCTCACAATCACAATCTTAGCATATCGGCGCAAACTACAGGTTACTCGTGCATGTAAAGGTGCTCCCACACCGCTGTTAAAAATGTTTACAAACATTACTTAACATTTTCTAAACAAACATAAATAAAAAAATATCTGCAAAAAACTAATAAAATATTATCTAATAATCTATATTACATAAATTAGATTTATTATTATCAGATATTTTTATCTTTTCCTAACATTAATTGTTAATGTTAGAAAATGTTTGTAAACATTTTTAACAGCAGTGTGGGAGCACCTTAAGAGCTTTGGTGTGGACCAGAAAACGACGCATGGTGGGTCGTAGGGTAGGTAGGTAATAAGTACTGAATAAAAGAACGTAACGTAGAATTAGCCACATCATGACGTGCCTCAGCATTTCAGATATTTCTACTAAATAAATTTACTCAAATTACTCAAATATTCGAAGCAGTTATAGTGCTGTGAATTGTCACCGATTACAAGTATCGATATTTCGATATCGATTACCGATTTTGTATGTCTATAAAGTGGCCAGTTTGTCTTGGTAGCTCACGGCAGCGCTGCTTGCCAAGGTTAAAAGGAAAAATAGAATGGTCCCGATTTTGCCACCTGCCAAGATGTTCATACCTATACGTGGCACACTGTAAATGTTAGGAAATGATTAATTTTATTAATTCTTTTATTGCAGAAGGCTATGTCTGGCGTACCATTACCAACCATCTCAGAAAAAGTTGAAGAAATAAAAATTCCTGAGCCTGTGGCTCTTGTGCCAGTTTATGGGTAATTAAATACTATTAATTGTTTTGTTTATCGTGTTTATCGTGCATCGCCTTATACTTGCTTTTATACAAATGTAATACTTACCTACTTTTTTTATTTTTTTCCATAGGTTACCCTATCTTTCTGCATATTTATTTGCTACTATTCTAGAAGATGTAATGGCACAATTGTGGACTTTAGGTAAGATTATAATATGATTTACAATCGAATGGTCTCATCAACGAATACCTACAACCAGTACCGGTGGTTGTCCGGAAAATGACATCTTGTATGACTTCAGTGGTTATTTACAATCATTTTAGGTATTGTATTCTGTAAGTACTAAGTACCTTAAGCACGCAATCACGCAACGTATGCGACAAGACATCATATACTTATGTAGGTACAGTGTTTAGTGCTGCACTACCGAAAATTTAACGACATGTTAAAAACTTAAATTCTGTCGACAAAAAAACCTCTCCTCCGAATGGCAGCAATTTTGATTTTTGACTTGCCCAGTAATGTACCTACGTGCCCATTACTTCAATTTTATTTGCAAGCTCACAATCCCCGTCGTATAATTCATAAAAATAATAATATCATAAAATCATAAACGTCTTTTAAACTCATACAAATGGCAAATTACATTTTATATACTTTGCTTCTCATTTAATTCTTTTTTTTACGGACTTTTTGTTTTTTACAAATAGTTTAAAACACTCAATAAATGTCGGTTTATAAGGAAATAAATGACAATTTTTTTTTTTCAATTTTCCAATTTTTTTAAGTTTAGGCACTAAGTGAGATCCTTTTTCACAGAAAGATGCAACAACGCGTTAAGTATTGACAAGACACTTTCTGATGTGGATTATTTTAAAGCTATAAAATACGGAGTGTTGGATCCCAATGAAGTTAAGGACGAACTTGAAGGACTGGATATCCGTAATCTTAACTGTGTGATATACAAAATTAAAAAACTCGACGCAGACAGGTACACTTTATTTTGGGTTTTTAAGTAACGTGGTAAGTAAAGTGTTGCCTGTTACCCTGTTAGGCACATTAATAATTGATGTTTTTTTATTCTAGAAAATATATGAATAACGTAATGGTGTCAACATATCTGGGTTTAGCGCAATACTTTAGCTTTCATCCTCTGGTACAATTTGTCAAAGAAATCGAGGATCGTGATCTCTACCGTTTCAATTTACAGGAAGAAGAAAACCAAAATAAGGGGTAAGACATGAAAAAACATTGCTCGATTATTTTTTAAGTTATAATACACATAATTAAATCTGGTATTTTCAGCATCCGTAAAGAGTTGAGTAAACAAGTGAGACAGCAACATATCCATATTAGATCTGTATTGTATGACACCGACGTGTTCATTGATAAACTGAAGACTGACGTCGAAGTAAGTCTGCATAAACTCTTTAATACATAGAATGGTTTCGTATCCCGCCCATATGCTCCTAAGGCGAGAGTCACAGACCGCAAGACTTTACTAAGTAAAGTAAGCGTTTGATACGAATATGAACCTTGTACCATTAAAAATAAAGTTCTTATTCGTATGAAACACCTATTCACATTCACATTAATATGGGATGAAATTGAATGACCACCAAAAAAACAATCGTTACCCTAAACAGCCTCATCCAAAAAAAATGTAATATGTACAAATAAATGAAACCTGTACCAAAATCTTTTGGGCTATTTAAGTCATGCCTGCACTACAAAAACTTTTCATTACCCAAAAAGGCCACGCGTGCACCAAATTTTAACTAGCAAAGTTTTGTGTCATTACTACCCAAATATATCAATCACTACGTTTGGCATAAAATGTATGCATATAACCAAGAAGATTGATTTATTCGTTAAGATTTTAAAAGGGGAATTATTAATCGGGCGAATAAATAATACATATATGGAAGACTGTTAATGAGATACTTTAATACTAAACCGAGCGGAATTAAAATATATTTGCGAAAAATTAACTTAACTGGCAATAATTAATGAATGATTAAAATTCGTAAAATGAGCTACTAGCAGTGGGAAACAGTTAATCTGAGCTAGCAACTAAAATTCCAAGTGTCCGAATTAAATACTAACTTGGGCGAAAAAAATACTGAGTGGGCGAAAATATTCATTTTTTTACCCCGACACGGATAGGTTAGGTTCGAAGGGGATGACGGGGGCTAGAGTGAGCGAGCGAAGCGAGCGAACGAAGCCCCCGTCATCCACTTCGTGTTAGGTTACTTTAAACCCTGCAGACAGAAATAGGAGCCCCGCGCAGCGGGGCTCCGTCGACGCTCCTTTGGAAACCCAAACAACCTTACAAACATACAACAATAATGTGAGCGAAATTTGTTCGCTTAAGAATTATTATGCTAAGAAGCTCAACCTTTAGTAAACATTTTACGGTAGTATCGGTGAACTTTTAGAACTTCATTTATATTTTTTGGGTAAACAATGATTTTTGTATATTAATTTACTTTATTAGGATAAAATTGTGTAACATATTTGGATGATTTTTTTAAATAAAATGCGAGTACATATTTGGTGCATGCGTGGTATTTTTGGGTAGCTCAGCGATTATTCTGAAGATACTTGCCTTTTTTAGGTTAGCAGACTTTACGTTTATTGGTGATAATTTCATATTAAAATGGGGATTAAATTCTGGTAAGTACTTACGATTTTTTGGGCGTTATATTTCATTATATCTGGTGATTGCTTAAACATAAGCCCATTAATATCTTCTTTTTTTTTTTAAATGTTGCCCCACTCTGATTTCTCCTGTATCGTGGGTACAGACACAAATCTCACATACACAAAACCCGAAACAACTATCTGTGGGCCATAACAATTTTTTTCCCTGTGTGGGAACCCACGACCCGTAGCGCAGAAGCCAACCGCTCAGCCACTGCACCAAACGTGTCGTCAAACATTAACAATGAACATTATCTGTATCAAAATAGCGTCCATATTCGTATAGAACGCTTACTTAGCAAAGTAAAGTCTAAGTGCGGTCTGTGAATCTCGCCCTTATCTTTGTACGTAACGCTTTTAAAACTGTTTTACAACTAAGCAATGGTTTGTTTTATGGTGAATAAACCATTGCTTATTTGACTATTTTGCTTGTTTAAAATATAACACATATACCGCTGCGATATAATATTTTTAAAACCAGGGACCCAAAGCGGTAACTAAAGCTACTCTATAGAAATACCGGTATAAACCGCTAAAGTCTCAGCGCCGCGGATCAGTGGCTGCATCTATTGTGTCTTAAAACCGTTATTTCTCTAGGATATCTATAGAATGCAGATTACTGTTTTCGGTCCCATATAAATCAATAATTGCATCTGTCGTACCCGTATTCAATTTGTTTTAGGATTCACTTTTGCACTCTGAAGTTCGTAGTCGCTACATAGATAATTGGCAACTAGCAAGAACCGAACAACATACGCAGACTATATTTGATATCGAGATTGATCCAGCATCTCAGATTGAATATTATAAAAAAAGATCAGACCACGAACTAAGAGTTCATTCTGAAGTGGAGTTATTGGTTAACATTGCAATTAACGTTAGTACCCACCTACGAAGAGAATGAGAAAAAAAGAAAAAAAAATGTTTTATGTCCTCTGTCCTTTTTTCATCATATCAATTTTGTTGCTTTTAAGGAAACACTCTCAAAAATTGAGGAATGGATGGAGAAATACGACACAGATGTGGAAGCAATGGACCTCAAAATACAAATAAAAAAGAACGATTATCAAAACATGCGCGACAAAAGGGTTGATCACGAGGAAACGGTAAATTTAGATTTCTTGTTTGTTTACTATGATCTTACGTATAACATCTTGCGGCGTGTTTTCAACGTTTCACAAGTATCCTGAAAGAGTCTCACGAATATCCTTGTCCTGTGCAATGGACTCACTATACTCTCACGCAGCTGCCTTCACCTTCATCAAACACCTTCATGAAACCATGCAACCTTATGTAACATCTTTTCAATGCGGTAACATGTAATTCAGGACAACCTCCGCCACATCACTTTGGCAGCTGATACGGTCTTAACTAAGAGGTGGTACTTACATGTTAGTCATAGCTCGTCTTCACCTTCATCAAGCACATTCATGAAACCATGCACGTCATTTTGTAACACCTTTTCAATTCGGTAATATGTGGTTGAGGATTATCTCCGCCATCATTTTGGCATCTGATACGCTCTTAACTAAGAGGTGGTGCATGATGGCCATAGCTCGCCGAGCGGTAGCGAGTACCAACGTCAGACAGCCTATTTGTCTACCCTCGCCATCGCTCGTCGTCGCTCACCTAGCTGGCAGAGTGCAGGCGAGCGCCAACGTGTACCTGTACAGTCCGTTTGGTGTACCTTGCCAGCACTCGGGATCGCTCACGACCACCCGTCACACTTTGAAACAGTTTCGTGTGTTTTTCTGCACAAATCAAAGGCGCCTCGCCTGCACTCGGAAATACGATGCGACACAACGCCTGTCGACGATTATCTTTGAGCCTCAATGAAAGCCACTACGTCGAAAACCGGGCATCGGCACCCAGAATATCACACCTTAGAATTATTGGGAGTGAATGTTATGAAAATGACGATGACTCCCGCATACGGGATGATAAGCAGACTAGCACGTCAAGAAACCTTACTTTTGAAACAATGTTGAAATCAGAATTTTAACAGCAGAATTTAAAGGGATTGATAACACTGCTACTATAGAACCCGAGAGAGATCAACATCAGTCGGTAGACGATAACCAGCTGCTAGAAGAAATGCACGTAGAAATTCCTGACCATGCTCTAGAGGGAGAAAGTGAACGTGAAGATCATGTTCAAGATCCTCGAGATATAAGTATTTCTTGATACTGACGAAAACATAGAAGTTAGAGAACCAGATTTCAATGCTATTGCACGTCCTGCGAAGTACAATGACAATGTTTGCCATACTGGCGGAGATTCCTTACCAGAGACGTTAAAAAAGCCATGGACAGAAAACATAAATCAGCAGGTTAAAGACTATGTAGAGCGAAATGAAGTCTTTAGAAGATAATAATTATATCTAATTGGTCATTAAGCAAGCTGCCATAAACCAGGAAAGCACTACCATATAAATGGGTCTTTACGATCCATTTCCACGAAAAGGAATCCCGACGGTTCCATTGGCAAGTATGAGGCTCGCCTCGTAATCAAAGGGTTGAAGCAGCGCAGAGGCATTGAGTATGAAGAAACCTATGGTCCCGTTGCAAGATTGACCACTATTCGAGGTTCACAGAGCGTCAGTGATAAGGATTTTTTTACGATGCACGCGCATGTTCCTGTCGCACCATTACGCTGCGCCCGCTCGATCACTGTGAATGTGTTTACGGGATTCCATACCTTCTAGCTGAAAGATTTTGATTTTGCCGCGCCTCTGCCGCTTTCGCGCCCGCGCGTTCTCTCTAGCAGAGCGCTAAGGCAGGGCGCTGCGGGTCTCTCTAGTAACGTATTGAAGTAAACTGTTATCTTCTTATGGTTTAGCAACAGAGTTTCCGTTGTTATATCTTATTTGGACCTTCAGTTGCCACCTGTCTTCTAGGACTTGCTACAGTTCGTTCCGGATATTCAGCTAAGTTGTAGGTTGCATAGGATTTCTTAACCGGTTTTGGCAATTGTAACTAGTTCGCAGCGAACTAAAGGCAATGTGGTCAATTTGGTAACGTACTCGGAACCTAATCAAGCGATAGCCACGTCTGAAGAATACTTCGTAATTCGTTGCCAGACCATTTGCAGAACTAACTAAACACTATTTGGTTAGTAAGGCACCACCAAAGACAACAAAACAAATCGTTGTCATCATTTTCAGCCTCCACAATCCACACTGGTCCTGTGCCAGTCACATAGATAGGTACAGTCCGCGAGGCCTAAGCTGAATTTTGCATTTGTGTGAGAATTAATGCAAACGCATCCTTTCATCATCTGTATGCACTCACACAAATGCAAAGCTTATATCACGATCCAAAATTGTGATCAAAATATCGTGATAAATATATTGAACATGTAGCAGTGTCTCCTAACATGCATGATGGCTTAAACATTATTCAAAGGCATCTGATAGATAATTAAAATGTATACCTACTTAAATAGGTTACGTGCAATCGACGTCATTCAAATTTTGAAATATTTTTCAGCTAGCATTACATGAGGTGCAAATGAAGGATTGGATCTTCTTCAAGGAAGAACGCGAAAAAGCTCGTATCTATTGGGAGAAGATGACTAAATCTGCAATTATTGTGCAAGCTTGGTGGCGTGGCTTACTTGTGCGTCTTCAACTCGGGCCGTATAAAGTCAAGAAGAAGAAGAAGCCGAAGAAGTAAATTAGTAATTGTGTCTACTAATGTTCTGTGACATTAAATTAAATATTGTTAACTTATTTATTTATTGAATAAACGTAATTTACAAAGGGGTATTTTTGTCGATATTGTTTAACATGTCGAGGGAGTATAATTGCAATTGGGAGTGCAATCCGAAGCACACTGTAAAAAGACATCGATCCTAACAATATAATATGGCTATTAAAATAAAGGACAAGGTATCAACAAAAAAAACTGATTATTTTAATCGATACTCATTCATCGTACGATATATCTTTATATTGTAGTCGTTGATCACATCACTACACTACTCGCAATGGAGTCACGGTCACGTGACCGACCAGTTCGGCCAATCGGAACGCTGTAGTTTTGACAACTAAAATGTAAACTATCCACATCCACGCAAATGTTACATGTCAAAAACTTGTATATATCTATAGCTTTATTTATTAATTTATTTAAATAATTTATTACTTATGCCGAAGAAGGAAAAGGTGAGTGAATAAATAATAAAATAAAAAAGTAACGTCATATAAAAAATAAAATTATCTTCTCATCGTTGTGAAAAAACGGTAATTTATGTTGTCGGCATTTTACGTCCATCCTTGTAATACGTACCTACTCTACTAGCCATGTCAGTTCAGTTCGTTTATGGTATGCGGTGCTCCATACTTTACGTGTGATAAATCTCCGTGTATTAGTGATTCTAAGCAAATTCGCGTGTGTTGTGCGGGTTTAAGTGGAAGCTGTTGTTCGCAGGAGGCGATGAAGACCAAAATTGATAAAAACAAAAACGGCGACAGTGAGGCCGAGGTGAGTTGTTTATAACAATTTAAAAGATCACATTATTTCCCGTTGGCATTCGACTTGCTTGAGCCGATATTTACTGCGATACGATGCTAGAAATGAACAAAACCTGCTCAGAAAACTCTTTGAATCTTTATATTTGCTTACGAACGAACGTTAGTAAAAAACAAGATTTACAATGTTGTTAGAAGTCATCAACAGACAACAGGATATGTTTTTGCAAATCTACGTACGTAATAGTAGAAAAAAATCGATGCCAGTAATTTTATTATTGAATCCTTATTGGTTGTCGTAGGTGTCGTCAGTCAATAAATTGCTAGGTCAAGTCTTAATTAATTTTATTGAAGGAAAAACGCTGTCCATATTCTCAGTTCTGCAGAGCAATGGTCAGTACATTTCCGTTGTTTAGTGTATTCTGATAAAAAGCTAACTTATTTTCGAAGTAAAAATTAGTCTCAAAATGTATGTTTGGTCAGAGGGTCGTCTTAGGGGCGGATTTACATCACTTTGATATTTGCTTCTGGAAATGGTCATCATAATTTATTGTAAATTTTAACACTACCCTGTTAATTCTTCAGATCATTTATGGCAATAGAAACTGTGTTTAATGTTATAAAAGCTTATCATAGTGAATTAGGAAACTGGTTTTCTATTAATAACTGTATTGCCAATGTCAGTTTTCATGTTGGACTGTGATGTGAGGTTCCCAGTGAGTCAAAAGCTATATCTCCACATTGTGCATAGGCATTGTAAGGAGATTGTGTTATGCCTCATTTACACTTTTTTACAAAACATTTAAAACAAGTAAAGATCAATTAAAAAAAAAAAAACTTCTATATATTTTAGATTGCAAACACGTTTGTAGATCTTTAAACTCTCAATCACTGTAATTATAGACACAATAGATAAAACAATTAAGTGTCGTCCTGGGAGGACGGGCTGTATGCAACCGGTTAATACATTTGAAATCTGTAGTGAAACTATATTTTCTAGAGGCCAATTTTACCTGCGTCCAACAGCTTTTATCTGCGGAATAACTCTAATGTTTTGACAGCATATTAAACGCATACAAAATCTTTCACATTTATTTTGCAGATGTTATCCTACACTGGTGAAATCAGACCTAAGTAAGGCCAAGATTTTTGTAGTCTTCAATAATAGAATAGAATATACTTTATTGTACACCAAAATTGTAACACAGCTCATAAACAATATCATTATATTGAAGGGTACAATGGCGGTCTTATTGCTGATAGCGAAATAATACTAGAAATCAAAAATCATATTTTAAGAATTTAAACTAAGCCAAATCACAATCCATCAATCAACCAGTCAAACAATGAACTCTGTTCATTGCTGTCCATAACATAACACCTGTATTCCTTGAACAGGTGGGCAGAAGTGTATTATGTTTTAAGTCCCATGTAATAGGGGGCAAGTCCATAGCCGTCAGCTGGGCAAAAATCCAGACATGTAACTCCAATAGATGCAACCTGCTCTATGCTTGGATTGTTTGGGGAAATCAAAATCAATTTTTCCTTATGTATATTAATATATTAATAATGTGTACAATGACCATCATTTACCTATATTATAATCTGTATTTTATTAATATACACAAGTGAATAGTAATTGTTTTTGTACCATAAATATAAATATCAGGAATTCAAATACCTCACTATTTACTATGAAGGCTACAATCTAGATATTAAAGAAAAAAAAAGATTTTTAAATATTTTTGGTGTTCTTAATTAATCAACACATACTTATGTATACTTAATCGAGTTAATGTTTAAAAAATAAATAAAGAAGGGTTTATGAGATTTTAATCATTTTAGATAGGTTAGTTCTACTAACATCATGCTAATATCAACCATCATGATTTATGAAATTTCTCTGTAGTCATCAAAACACTAAAGGGGTAGTCATCAAAATCCTCTGGGGAAAATACAGATTGCTGTGTTGTATTTTAGTGATAAAAAGGTACTATTGATAAATTTGTACCATTTCTTCCATGAATACTTTAGACAAAATATCTTTAGAACTATTTCTTCAAATAGAGTTTCAGCACATCTTAATTGCCCATTAAGGTTCATTAAAGCATTATACTGTGTTGAATTTCCTTGCTAAAATGGGTCTTATTTGTCTAAAATCATATGAAATAGAGATGTAATGGCACAATTACACTAGATCTTTTGCCCCAATTTGGGTATTCAAATTACTTAGACTTTATCTGAAACCGGGCAATACTTTAGGAATCCGATTTTGGGTAAACAACCAAGTATTTCATACTCTTTTCAGTGCACCTACCATGTTTTCTCTGCATCACCCTAAGGTTGACTGGTAGAAAACTAAGGCATTAAGTCCATCTCTGTACCTACTCATTTTGTGTGAAAGTATAAATACATAATTGCACCATAATCAATTAAAGATGAACCCTAAAGTCTTAAGTAAAAATTCATAGTTTTGTTGGCCAAGAAACTATTAGAATATTAGGTACATTGCTAATCATATCAGGCTGCGTAGAATGTGATAATATAAGATTACCAATACTAATAATATCACTATTTCTAACTACAGTATCTATTTTATATTCTTTGCAAGCTGAAAATACTTCTATTATATCTTTATTTTATTTGTTTGAGCCACCATTCATATGGTAATTGCAACATTATTTCTGTAATAGTTTGATGGTCATACTATACCTACTTAGGTACTGCAAGACAATGATTTTAAATAAGTGGTCTTAATACTTTTCATCTTGAGTATTTTGTATTGAATGTAGATAGATAATATTTTCAATCTTTTATTAACATTGTACACACGGCTATATCAAGCTATACATTTTCCGTATCTGACCTTTCTTTGTGCGGAAAGCATGTACAATGCGAGATCAGCTCATATCGGAAATTATAGCGTCATAAGAACCCGTGCATATCTATCTATAAATGTATATATTTAGAGAATGAAAACTTATGAATTTGTATTCTATACAATACAAAGTTGTCAATTCATCTTTTTTTACGTACCTTGGCATTCTCTAGCAGATAATGCCTTATGGCATTCAGTCCGCCTTATGTATCACCATAGTGCATAGAAGTATAAATAAATAATTATAACTTGTAAAAAAATTGTAATTATAGCAGAAGAAAGAAGCATAGCGTTTCAAAAAATATAAAAGAAGACAATATTGTAAGTATTTACTTTGTCTTGTTTACATAATTTCTTTACATAGAGAGAGTAAGCTATAGTTTACATTCTTTGCAAAATTATCTGTCACAGAGTATGCAACTTTAAGATACAGCCTTGTTTTAATTAAAACAGTGGGAATGTTCTTATCACAATAATATTATGTTATGAATGGAAATTGTCTTTGTTGCATCATAACAATGGCTTATCTGATAGCTGATGGATAATCAATGTATCAGTTATTGAAAGTTTAAAGGGATTCCTATTGGCCTTGGAACTGTTGACATGGGAACAAAGTTGTTGAAAGTACCAGGGAGACAGCAGCACTCTAGAGCTTCCTTCTGTGTAGTTATTAGGATATACGGAGTAAAATAATATCGGATTTCATTATTTACGTTAGTTTGTACTCTTTGAGGGTTCCATTATACTAAATACCAAGGACACAAACTTGGCAGGATTCTTGAATGACGAGTGTGTTCGTGTTTTCTCTAATTAACATTGAATTAACCACAATATCTATTTATACAACAAGGAAATACGTATTGTAATACCTTCAATTAGAACACGTAATCACTAAAATACAAAGCACTGTTTACAATATTAGTTGATTCTAATAATGATTTAAAATATGCATTCTTCAAGGATTTGTTTTGTCAAAACATGTGGTAGTCTACAGTATTTATTATGCAAATATTTTGTTCATACATAATGTCAAAAACAAAGTAAGAAAATCGACTTCACATCAATCTTCGTCATTAACTTGCAAAAAACGTACAAAACATTTAAATTGGTTCTCGCAAAAAGTAAAAAGCATGCATTTGCATTTTGAACCTTGTTGCGTGGTGATAGCGCATTGAATGTTTATCAATGATATGTAAATAGCTCGTCTTCGGCGTATGTAGGTGTTGGGTGAGGATTTGGATTTGGCATCTCTTTGAAGCGTGAATACCCACCCAGTGCGTGTGACGCGACCGAGGGAGCGCAAACGCGCGTTCCCGTACCCTCCCTCAATATTTCTATAATTCCGTTGTGATTTCAAAATTTTCTGGCCTGTAAATACGTATTGTGATTTTCCGTGTTGCGACTTGCGATGTTGACTTTGGCAGATCTGTGGAATTTCGTCGCTTTTGTATGTATGTTTTCATCGCATTGGTTTTTGATTGATAAAATATTCCTGCCGTATTTTACTAATACTTGTGCCTAATTTTATCTGCCTCCTATTGTATGTTTTATCAAAGATCTAACATAATTGTATTAAAATGCGGTTAGCTGTGAATTGGCATTCAATGACAAAGCATCTGCCAGAAGTCTTCAAATTTATTTTAGGTTCCTTCCCTGAACCTAACTTTATACAATATCGAATTATGTCTTTCAATACACGAATCCATTCATGCATGAAAAAGTACGATCTCTGCGAGAATACTATCTTGAAGCACTCCATAGGAATCAAATTCATTATTTGATATCTGAATCAAATTAGGAAGCTCTTGAATATAAATCTTTTAGACGACACCCGTTCCATCCATCGTACGTCGAAATCCAATCAATCCTAGTCAACCTGGAGTAGGGTCGGGATCGGATCTGCTGATTTCTTCCATCCTTCTCACAAGCGTCCACGTTCATCTCTTAACGAACATTTACACATTCTTCCACATCGTGTGCCAGTTGTATGTCCTCGAATCGCTTGATGCGCTTATTATGTTAATCTAATGGAATAACTAATACAAATTTTCTCTGTATAGAACGCGAGGGTATCTCTGTTATCTGTTTCCATTGACGCAACTTTCACTATCGCATGTGTGCTATAATAAAATTGCAGATAGATCTGTTTTATATTAACACAATTAAGGATCGCTTCGACCTTCGCCAGTGTTTGCGTCAGTAACCTCAAAAACTTGACATGTTTAGCGTGAACGTTCATTAATACTTTATACAAATTAGCGTAGGTATTCTGGATTTAATGTTCCAGTTGGCAGTCGTTGAGTTTCTGTCCATCAGTATGAATGTTAACTTAATAGGTGATTCGCTGTGTTGGTTGTCCAGAAATCAACGTGAAACTACTGCTCAGCGCGAGCTTCTCCAAAAAAGTCAAAGTAATGTTCCAGAAAGTTTATGTGTTGAATATAAAGATTCTTTTGTCTATCCTCCCGATACCCAATCACCTCTAAGCGATGTTTTGCTCCGCTTGTAATATGTAAACATCTCCGAGGCACATCTCCAAGATTGAAATGCGTCGAATATTTGTGCTGAAACCGATGCGATGTCTTGTTCATGTATTACGCATATCCGCGATCGTTTTGCACTCGTCTAATTTTGTTCCCTCGTTAATTCACGTAACTGCTCATATCATAATATTACGTTTGCTCTACTTGTATTAAAATATATAATGAATTGAACAATCGCAGTTGTTTATTGACGGAGAATTGGGTCAACAAAAGCTTGTAAAATCAACAGGGCGAGGCTGAAATAAATTGCAATGAACATCTTACGCTTTCTGCGAGATACTTTGATTAATGTTTCTTGGTGCAAACAAAAATATTTATGCGGCATTCGCTACACGTTCACAATCGACCTAATGAATTGTCCATTACTGTTAACAGGGCGTCATGCTGTGTGTCGGCCTTCGTACGTCACGGTAGCCAATAACCGCCCTGAAAATAGATCCTACACATTATAAGCTACATTTCGTTAATCAATTGTTCAAATAGAGCCTCCCTGCTGTACAAACGTCGTCTATTTCTAGCTGTCATTCGTATAAATATCTCCGCCTTCAGGTTCAGCGTTACGCATTGTTTTGTTCGTTTTATCAGAAATGTAAACAATAACAGCGTCTCTTGTCTTGTGTACTGAAACAATAACATATCTTGATAGTAACATGAACAGCCTTATCTTTGCAGTTTTACATTCATCTACTCGAGTAAGGAGCTCGTCCGAGAGAAAAGTAGGAATGTAATATACACTCACCGGCATAATTAGCGGAACGTTTTCATTTCATAATTTTTTTTATTATATGGTACTGCTATTGCTATGACGATTTTTTTATTCAAAAGAACCTTCAATTAGGACTTGCATGTTGAAGAAAAATTTGGTTTTCCTAAGCGATTAGAGGTAAATTAGGCCCAGTTTTGATTTTATAAAGATTTTGCCCTTTTGTATTTTTGATCGGAACTTTGTTTTATTCAAGAACTGGTGGTTTGGCCTTAGTGTATTCATTGCATTTGGAGAATAAACATTGCGTAGAGGCTGAAAGAAGTAATTTACCTGTGACAAAAGCTGCGAGGGATGTTACAGTGATCAATGAAAGTCAAACCTACCGTGCAGTAAGTTAAACAATGGGTGTATCGATATTAGTCATTCCTCGCAATGTCCATCGGTACAAGCAGACAGGATGTTTCGTTAGAAGATGAGGACAATGCAGAAATCAAGGAAAAAGCGCCGCTGATGATTGGTTTATGACAGTTCAAACCGGTTAAGGCTCTGAAAAAGTGGCACAATGCTGCTATTCGGACATGTAGTATCCTGAAGGTGGTCCGTATTTTGCTTGTGAGTATGCGGAAAGAAAGATGACGTCTCATTGAAGGTAATCTGATTTCTAACACGACTGCTGAAAGTCCAAAACGTGCTGTAGGTCATCGCGTAGTGAAATTAAGTTTTGTTCAATAACACCAAGATCGGACTAAGGAGTTAGAAAGAGATTTTTTCTCAGGGGCAAGCTGTTTTTTTTATATACATTTTTTGGATGGGAGGCATAGAATATGGATACGTCAAGGGAATCGCTTTGAACAGTCAAATTTTACAGGAATGTGCCTTATACTGGAGGCTCCAGTAATGGTTTGGGGTGTTATTTGTTTTGAAGCGCACGCGGAGTTAGGCATTATTGAAGGAGGCTTACTGGCTGCTTATTTTTGCAGGATATACATCCCAGAACCTCATGCGATGCCACGTGACGAATTACCAGACAAGAAAAAAAAATATGCACGATTATGTGTGGCCGGACTGTGTATTCGTGGTCCGGAATTTCATTTATGATGTTGTAATAACCCACCAGGGTGGGTCAACGTGGACCCCGGACATGAGTCCAATAGAATATGACTTGGCTATGACGGGAAATAGGGTTAGAGAAAAAAATCCAGCCACCCAGAAACATTAGAGGATTAAAAAGTGTTTCATGGGAGTATGGGGACAATTTGCTTTAAGAAAAGATAATGGATTAAAAAATTGGATGGAAAAACATGTCATAATACTGATAAGGACCCTAGCAGTATAGAAACGGACGCAAAACAAACAAAAAAGTAAAAAAAATAGCAAATTAATTATTCCAAAAAATATGCGCCGAAAGTTACAAAATGGATATTTTAGCAAATTAAAGATTTAAATTGCCAAATTCAATTAAATGATTATTGATTATTTGTCCTTTCAATGCATTTAACCCTAATTATAAAATATTTGAACAAAAACATTAATGTACAATACAAAATTATGGAAAAAACACGGTTTTTTGTTGCGTTCCGCTAATTATGCCGGTGAGTGTAGTTTCATATGGAATGTAATATCATTCTATTTTGAACATATTTTGCGGGATTTTGCGTGAAACTACTACTAACAAAATTGGTGCCGAACCGCAAACGAACCACACCCGTCAGTCAGTTTTCGTTTACGAGAACTGTCAAAATGTTTGGTTTTGTTTTTGTTGGCAAACAATTCTGGCTTCGGTTCGGTTGCGTTTGATCAGCGTTTTTGGTAGTAGAATTGATCGCAGTCTGTTTAAAGTGTAGACATCTTCTGCTGAATATGATCCTCTTAATAAATCGCTACCAAAAATGGTCGGTACAGAAAGTTTCCATAATCGCAACGTTTGGCAAAAGCATTGGGTTATAAATACTAATTAATGTAAACCTTGATGAATGCTTGCTTATTTCTCATTTACAAGAAAATCATTCTGGATTACTAAAAATAGAAGCAGCGCATCATTGTTTGCTTTCTCTATTTCATGTGGGCGTTCCACTGACGTTCATTGCGTATGCGCAGGTCATCTGGTTTATTTAAAGGCTATGATTTTTAGCTCATTTTATAACACGGATGTTAAAATATAAAATTCTGGAAGAAATTTTAAAAGAATTTTCGTTTTTGAAGATGTTGATTCTCATGTCACGGATTTTTATTGTTTTTTCAACTTGTGTTGAACGAACTGGTTTCATTGCACTCTCTGATGTTTTAAATCTGTACTTGGAAATTATAAGGTGAGATCAAAGATATTAGATATATAATTACACATTTAACGAGTCCGACAAAGTGTGCAACATCATCATCCTTCTGCCCTTATTCCAACTTATTTGGGATCGGCGCAGCATGTCTTTTTCTTCCATACATCTGAAGTATGTATATTCCTAAGATATCTTGAAATGCATTTAGATAAACGTGTCCAAGATTATTCTAATTGACTTGGCTTGCTCACAGATTTATCAATTGCAGAAGACGCTCTATAGTTTTTGTACGACTTCTTTCTTGAGTTAACCATAGAAATTTGTGCCATCCTTGGGTAATCGGAGCAGTTATTTAAATCGTAGCGGAGCCTTTCTTTTTCGTTTTTATAATTGTTATGTTATTTTATTTGTTCTCTTGTCTATTGAAACTCATAAGGCAAAGGGGTTATTTAGCAAATTGCCAACTATGTCCTAAAGGAGAATTTCTTCAAAGCCAAGGTTTATTCTGCTAGTTAGTTGCTAATGAGTGCAAAACCACTACCTTGAAACTACCTGACATCTGCAACTAGAGAAATCAGCGATTTGCAGTCATGTATCAGCTTATTATGCCGAAGAAAGTGCTGCTGCAAGGGTTGTCGACCCTCCCGGAATCTGCCGCCAAATATGAAAGTCTCCCGGCTCCCAAATTTCAATAAAAAATGACCAGGAATTTGAAATGCGCGCCACAACATTGTAAAAATGGCGGCCGATTGCAATCTCTTGCAATTTCCTTATATTATTGAGTTGACAATCCCTAGCTGCTGCCCATCCAACATGTCGATCTCTTAAGTTTTTTTCTTTTCCGACAGTCACCGAAAAAGACCGAGCGAGCTATCGCCCTGTCCAAGGATCAGAAGTCCAATCTCAACTTTGGGTTGGGTTCAGAACGTCTGGATTGTAAAACGTCTATGTAGGCAAAATGACTGGGTTGAAAAAAGTCTATATAGATAAAGCGTCTTGGTTGCAAAATGACTAGAAATTTATTGTAAAATGTCCAGGTAGGCAAAACGTCGTGGTTGTAAAAGGTCTTGTTTGCAGAAAGTCTTGGTTGCAAAATGACTGATCTTAAATTGTGATAGGTCTAGGTAGACAAAACGTCTTGCTTGTAACATGACTGTGAGAAGCCTGCATTACTTATCGCCTAAGAGATACTAGGAAAATAGGTACTACCTATCATTAATTGATATTCATCTCATATAAAACGAGAAGTTTTCTACGAGTATGTATCAAAAGAGTATAATACCTTCCAAAGGGGTCTTGAAATGGGATACCTTTAATGGGTTCTATGTTCTAGTGGCTTTCATACCAGTTTTAGACAAGAATGTCGCGGGTTCGATTCCCAAAATTAATTTTCGGCCTCAACCAAGATTGCCGCAATATTTAATAAATAAACAGTAGTCGCTTTAAAAGTTCCAAAAGGACTAGATCTATGTATAAAGCAAACTCAAACTTGCTTATATTCTACACTGATACAAATAATTATCAGTGGTTTTTACACCAACCTTTTACAACCAAGACTTTTTACAATCAAGACTATTTACAACGAAGACGTTTTCCCTGCCTAGACTAATTGCAACAAAGTCCATTTGCATTCAAGACTATTTACAACCATGACATTTTTATAAACAAGACCATTTGCAACTAAGACGTTTTATCTATGTAGACTTTTTTTTCAATTCAGACATTTTGCCCACATAGACGTTTTACAATCTAGACATTCTGAACCCAACCCGATTAATTATTTAAACAAACAATATTAAACCGATTTGACACCAATTTGGCATTCAAAAGTACGAACTGATATAATTTCAGTAACGATCAATCGACATTAGGTATCTACTGATAGTATGAATGCTAATTTAGCAAATTGGTATTTGTTATTAATTAGTAACGATTCGTGAATTAATGCAACCAGGTCATCGGTGTTTGTTAACGATAACGTAACGTTGGTTGCCAATTTGCTGTTTAATTGTAGGAAATCGCATGTAATTCGACAATACACAATACGATTTCGAAATCCGATTCCTGTGCGATTAGTTGAACGACGTGACCGCTTCTGTGTACACGCGTACATCACCAAAACTAACGTTTATCAGTTTATCTAAAAGTGTTATTATATATAAATTATCTTGTTACTTTAATCCGGCGTTATATTTTGAAGTAAATATACTGGGGATGTTTTAATTGTACCTTAATACCGCAATTTAATTTTGGCACAAATGATGTCACAAAATATACTAACGACGGAGAAATGTTTAAAGAATTTAACCGAAGTGGGTTGCGGAGTTAATTTATGCAGTAGATTGCGCGCCCAGGATCTAGTTACTGGAGGATCGTCTCGCTAACGAGGTTTGGGGCCGTGACGCTTTTCCTAGAAAACTGTTTCACCTTTTAAACTTTTCAATCTAGTGCTCTTGAAATCGATTCGAATAACGTAATTTTATTAACTCTGAACTTGGATTCTCGGTTCTCTTTTCTCTCAAACCCGTGTCCAATACTTTCCATATTTTAAAGGAATTCATTCTCTTCCTCATGTGTTGATATATCAGTGCACAAATATGACTCACTTATGGTAAAGTTGCAGAGAAAGTTCGCCGTGTTTTGACCGAACCAAGAAAAGTGATAGGTTTGCCGGTTCTCGCGAAATACGAGCTACTGCGCACTGCAGTGAAACTTTTTTATGTGGCATGATAGTAAAAGTTTATTGTTCTTTGAATCACAAACCGTCTTCATTGTGCTTTGGCTCGTCTGTGTGCTTTCATGTTTGTACAGCTTCGTTTGACAAGAAAATTTACTTTTCAGAATTTTATCTTTTATAAACCTAACTGATAGCGTCAACGTCAGTTCAGTGCGTACATTATAATATCTCAGTGGAAACGGGAATGCGCCGGTTACAGTGTATGTGATAGTGTTGGTTAAAGTGTAAAATGTTGGTGTCTACCGCTTCGTCGGGCAACCTCACCAGCCACTCTCTTTCCTCAATGTTTCGGAGGCGCCGAAATCGTTCACCCGTCACGGTAAGCTTTGATGTCTAAAAATAAACACAGATGCTAAAATAAAGACCATAATGTAAGCTCAGTTTCGTACCTTCTACATTTCTTATGAATATTTAACAACAAAATTAACATGATGTTACCAAAATTAAATGCTGACATCAATAACAATAGACATGTAACTTCCAAATACTCCATAAACGATCATCTTGAACCTAAAATTGATTTACCAAAATAGATGTGACATGAATTTGCAAAGTTCTAGTCTAAAAGTGGGCAGCGTCTGGAATTCTTAATATAATATTTTTACTATCGGAGCTATCAGTCTCTGGGTAACGGTGGTTCTTCTACGTCACCCGTTCGCCGTGTTACCATTTGCTTTACATACCCAACGGCACATTTTGCTCCGAGGTAACGTTTTTAGAAGATTGATCGTAAAATTGTGAATTATTTTAAAGATTAAATTTTTCAAAGAAGTGAAAAGATTATACTAGAAATTTAAACGTAGTAGATAATTAATCTCTTGGACTATTTAACCTAATCTTTCCCGACAATCTTGATTTCGTGACGATAGATTTTTAACAACATGTTCCAATTACAAATGTTTCGTATTTGTTATGTCATGATCGCACATTGAGAGATTCTGATATCAAACTTGATTGTCAAACGTCATTGTGGCGTCAAGTGCAAGGGCAAGGGTACACACGCGATCAGTGCATCTGTGCCATTTAAACGTTTATCTCGGCGTCCTTCAATTATTATTTCAAAGACTAGAACTGTACTTCGTTGTAGAGATAACATTATCTTTCTCGCTTGGCATGAAGTTATTACGTAAGCCGTTCTGGTTACGTTTCTTTTACTCGTTTACGCTGCACCCGAGAAAGTGGTGGAGTGACATTCAAAATGTTCGTACTTATTTATTTAATTGCAAACTGAATGGACCACTCCTTCATTTTTCGAAGAGATGACGGCTAGTTACGTCACATTTGGCTAATAATATTTCATTTCATATTCGTAATTAGTAATTACTGTAAGTGAGGTGCTCACCCAGTCGGCAGTTGTCACTTATTTGCACTGACTGCATCTTAATTGCCTTCAAGTTTCATTCGGCGCTGGCATAGCTTGCAGTTGCGACTGTGCAGTCAACTCGCAGTTATGAATATAAAACGAAATTTGTTTCACCAAATTGACGTAATTAGCACCCCAGCCCTGCGAGCACGGATCTTTTATACATACATGTAGAGTCGATTCGAAAAATGTATGTATTCTAAACGTCAACGATAAAACGACAGCAGTTGTCGTTTTATCTATATCCTATGTCAAATTTGACGTTTAGAATACATACATTTTTCGAATCGACTCTATAAAAAGATCCGTGCACGCACCGGAGTTGACCGGAGGACAGGCATTAAAAAATTAGCATCGCCTTAAGTATTGACTGATATCAACATAATTGTTGCAAAAACGTAAACTAAACAATATGCAACGGTAATGATTGTGACAAAATAACGTCAAATTTTAGAAAAAAAATATAAAGAAAGAAAAATCATTTATTCTAGACTCACACAGGTAGTTACAAAAGTTGAAAAATACACAAAAAAAGACAACAAAAATTTAAACAACCTGCAAATTTGCGCAGCTTCAGACGTAGAAGTGCATTAATTGTAAGGGGAAACTCCGCCCAATTTTGTAACGAATATAAAAGTTATAAGTGTAAGTGTATTTTCAATTACAACCACCCTGACTACCCGTCGTTACAGTAGGTATGCAGTACGCAACCTCTCGGGGTGACTAACGAGTTTGACTTGCTATTATCGCAAAGTGCATCCCCCGATAATGATCGCGACACCCGATAGTGACGTGACGACGTCCCGCATTACCTTTTAACATAAAAATGAAGACAAACGATATAGATCTCTGCTGTCCGAATTCTAAAAGACCGTTAAGTGACATTTTATCAAATTTGAGTTTTGTATTCTACGTAGAAGCGCAACTTTTTCTCTATCGACCAGTCTGGTCCGTATTTTTCTATCATGTGTCAGTTTTATGAGTTCCAGAGACAGTAACATACCTTTTACAAAGACTGTATACAAGGTTAGTCGGAAAGGAGCTACTAATCCGCAGGCCACTTGAAAGTATCACTAATGACGATTTTAAAGCAAGTGTTAAAACTTCATCATTTTCATTTCCATGTAAACTATTTTTTATTTTAGTTTTTTTCAAAAATCTTTGTCCCTAAGTACTTTAGTTACGAATTCAGAAAATAGAGCTTCTAATTCGTGAACCCATATATGACCTAAAATGTAAACACAACTGATCATGGCCAGAGGATAGATAGATTTTAGCATATTTTTTATGTAATTTTTGAACAGCTATTTCTCTTAAACTATTGGTCTTTGGGGAAAGTGGTAGAACAAAAGTTACTCATTATTATGGGTACTTAAACACCCTTTCGGGTTAGTACCCCCTCTCTGACCAACCTAGTATTGTATATACTTACTCACATTTCAGTACAGAAAAGCATGACTAAAAAACAAAAGAACAATATTAGTCCTGTAACTCATTAAAAGTTAAAAAATGAGCTGAAGAAAAGTAGCCCAATAATTTTGTATAACAAAAACATCTGGGGGCCGATTCGAATAACAAAATTGTTGCCAAACGTAAATGAACCACAACCTGTCAGTCAGTTTTTGTTTACGAAAACTGTCAAAATGATTGGTTTTGTCTTTACAGGGATGTTTGGCATTAGTTCCTGCAAATGTGGCTTCCCTGGAACCTCGTTAACGATGTTTGTGTATGTCTGTTAACTGTCCTCAATTACTTATGTTTTTTTTTGGTGTTGCTCTTGTTACTCTCAAGATATATTTTACAATGATTTTTTCTCTAAGTCTGGATGACATTTAATTATGTCAATTGTTTTATATGGTTTAGCTTCATTTTATCTTTTGTAAATGTGAGAACTTTGTTGACTTGCCTATACATATAATTGTGTAAATTACTATAATTCATATTGTTTTTTTTTTTCCTTTTTGGTTAATTTTTGTACTCAAGACTACTACATTTCTCCAAGGTCTGTGGTCAAGACTATATTGTCTCTCATACCTATCCTACATCGTAGTACCTGCTGTATTCACTGAAATTGTTATAATATCCTTTTAAAAAGAGTATCCATGGAGTTTCTTTCCGGCTCTTCTCCATAGGAAACGACTAATTGGAACCGTGCACCTAAATTCGACTTTTCATAAGCGCCTGTATTGGAATATGTGAAATAAAAAAAAAATGATTTTGATCTTTTCTGTAAAACAATTCAACAGCTTTTCAAAACGAAAACTGTCTGAATGAACGGTTCGGACGATATATCAAGATGTATTTTATGAGAATTGTGCCCCTGTATGTCTTCAGAATTTCTAGGGACAACATCTTCCACGTTTTTGCTCATAAATCAAAATTAGGTTCACTCACTTAACGACCTTTTAGAGATCGGACGGATTCTTAGCAAAATCTATTCGCGCGATGCAACATGATACACATTACGTTAACGTTTTATGATCACACGTGTTCTTTGAACGCCGTTAATAAATCTACACCTCTACTCGGTAGAATAAACGTACAAGCCATAAAGTTATCGAACTAGACTAGTATTGATTGCGTACTTTACGCTACAACCTTGACATTGTGTATCTGATTGGCTGTATAGATTGTTTCAGTGCCTCCCACGTATCTTTTAATAATTTATTTAGGAAAATCGATATCGACTTGAGGCAATTGGAAGCACTAGGAAAAGAAACCTTTGTACGATAATATATTATGTATTGACTTTGTTTTTCCGTTTCATTATGTGATTTGAACAATGAAGATTGTTCTAATGATGACGTTTAAGTTTTTGCAACGAAATATTGGTAGAGACGTGGGAAAACCCGGTCAATTTATTATATACAGGCTGTAAACGAATTCGTGTAAACTTCTTCAAACCGCATGATCTATTGGTGACATAGATGGAAACGGAAAGAGATATTTCAAAAAAAAAATGTTCTATTTTCGAGTCATTTTTGCTCTCCGAGTACCTAAACTGACTGCGTGGAGCGATATCGCACTATTCGTGCCTGCCAGCTGTGTCGCTGTGCTTCCATTTATTTATGCGTAGCATCGAAATATTCCATTAGAAAAATATTGTTTTTGCAAAATCTTTCTTTTGCTTATATTTTTATTGAAAGATTATTAGGTTAATCACCTACCATTAAGATACGAAAAATTTAACTAAAACTTTTTTTTTCTTATCTTGTTAAATCCTTGCGAGGTTAATCTATATGCCAGTAATAGATCATGTGGTTTTAAGGAATTACACGAATCCGTTTACAGCAGCGGTTCCCAGACTTTTTTTCACTTAGACCACTTTCAAAATTTAGCTAGTTCCGGTGGACCCCCTGCAGCTACATTTCTACCATATTACCATATAAAATGTGAAGATTAGATCTTTTTGTCACGCCTACGTAGACCCCCGTCGAGTCTCGCGTGGACCCTTGTGGGTCCACCTGGACCATTTTGAGAACCTCTGGTTTACAGCCTGTATTTTTCCTGGGAATGCCACCTGCAAAAAAGATGAAATAAATGGAAGTCAGATATCCGTAAAGTACTTACACGCTAGTTGTCATTACCTGCGTTCATATTCGTATGGAATACAGATTAGGCGATTTACATCGATCATTGTCCAACCTTGGCATGAAATGTCCCGTAAATAATTCTTCACTATAAATACATTGACATTTGTTAGACCAGCGTTTTCCAGAAAGCGTAAATGTTTACAGTATCGATTTACGCCCACAGCCAGCATGCATCTACAGATCCTACATTTAGTTTTTAAATATAAATTCCCATTTGGTGTCAGATTGGTTGGTGTTTTCAAACAAACCAGATAGCAATATTTACGATTCTTATTTCTAGCATTAGCCAAAATCCACATAACAAAAAAAAGTATAAGTAAAATTTTTAAAAAACCATCTTTGAATTTGTATTGATAACATAGCTCTAAGAACCATCCCTATTAAACGAGCTTTCGAACAAAAAACCGCATTCAAATTCTTTTTTTTTTTCGTTCGAATAGGCACAGTCCATGCACTTGTGAAACATCTTGACAATTTAGTTGCACGATTCCAAAAAGTAGTTCCTATGGGGAAGAACCGCAAGAAACTTCATGGATACTCTTTTAAAATAATTTCAAGTACAATCGTTTAATGTTACAATATAGTAAGTACGTAAGATTATGAGAACAAAGCAGCTTAGTGTAAAAATATAGTAATAATAATTTACAATACGGCTGACGTATCTTGGCGAGTCTGAAGTTAGCTGATTAGATGCGCAGTAGACAATTTCGTTTCTAAAAGATTCATTGCGCAGCCAAACAACTAACTTCAGACTCGCCAAGATACGTCGACCGTATTGTACATTTTGATGAGGATGATATGTATCACCAAATTGAAATCAATTCATCCGACTTTGAAGTATGCTGCGTTCCGATTTCTAAAAGACCGTTAAGTGTTTGAGTTATGAGCAAACACGTGTAAAATGGTTGTCTCTAGAAATTCTGAAGACATTTTTAGGGTTCCGTACCCAAAGGGTAAAACGAGACCCTATTACTAAGACTCCGCTGTCCGTCCGTCTGTCCGTCTGTCACCAGGCTGTATCTCATGAACTGTGATAGTTAGACAGTTGAAATTTTCACAGATGATGTATTTCAGCTGCCGCTATAACAACAAATACTAAAAAACAGAATAGATAATAGAGACTCGCACTTGACCGGTTTTTATTTATTATTGGACTTGGTCGCGCTTGACGCTAGTCGGTCCTGATGGTAAACGCAGACAGGGTCTAAGATGGAGCACACGAATCCAAGTGACAGAGATAGAGAGAGATTCCTCTATACCCTTCTGACTCTCACATACACACGACGGAACACAGTAAACTGCTTGGCACCGGACTTTAATGTGAGGGTGGTAGCTAGCAAGGTATAGATCCTACCACCAAGCGTGCTGGGTTTTGTTGAGTCTTACAACATGCGTCTATTCCCAGCGTGCGATGAGGAAGTTTTATATTCTAGTCCGTCCCCACACGGGAAAAACAGAAACATAGAGATGTGTTTCTTATACCAAACTATTGGGCTACGTTTGAGCTCTCATTGTAAATTTTTTAATGAGTTGTAAGACTAATGTTGTTTTTTAGACGTTTTCGCTCATATCTCAAAATTTGGTTTACTCACTTAACGGTGTTTTTGAAATCGGACGGTAGTATGGTGAGCCAGACACACAGACAGATAAAGTATTCAAACTTTATAACACCCCTCTTTTTGCATCGGAGCTTCAAAACAAAATTCTATATGTCGCGCGCCGCGTTGTGCGGCGCGGCCCGCACTGAATTCAAACATATGGCGTTGTATGAGACCGTTTACGGAGAAGCGATTTTACACGCGTTTGCTTGAAATGCAGGCGGAGCCCGCGGATGGCATCGCCGCGTCGCACGCGACGTTTATCGCGGCGGCGCATGCAGCGTTGCGACCAGCTATTCCTGCAATTCCCGTCCACTGTAAAACGTAGCGTCAACCGCGGCGGGGACCGCGGCGTCGCACGCGCCGCATCTTCATAAACAACATCGTACATTGCCATATGTTTGTGTTTGCGCGTGTGATGATGTGGGCCGCTGCACGCGCCGCCGCTGCCGCTCCGTAAACAGAAAAATCATACGACGCGCCGCGAGACGCCACGCCGCACGCGACGCGCTACGCCCCGCGTCTCCGTAAATGAGGCCTTAGGGCTCTTTCAATTTAGCGGTATGCTGTCGTCCTGCTGCGGTGCAGCAGCGGCGCGTTAGTCGCACTGCGCACGGACGATCGTTTTTTGTCATACAAAGCGCGCGGTGCGGCAACAGTGCGGCGCCGGCACCGCGAACGCTCGGCAACAGGACGGCAACGTCGAAAACACCACGTGTTCATTTCGCTGTTGAATAGTGCGGTGAATAGACGACAGAGCTAATTTCATAAAATTTTCATTACTTGTTTGCTTTTATCACCTCTCTCAAACACAAGCAAGCTGTGTTTATTATGGAACACAATAAAAATGTATTTTAAATTACTTATTAAATTCATATTATTTTCTGAGCCCATTGATTACATTTTTCAAAACTGCATCTTTTCATTTAACATTCTTAAAAATATGTTCTGTTCGAGAGAGGTGATAAAATGTGATAGCCCTCTTAATATTATCCTTTTTACTAAAAGTTTGTATAAAACAAATAACCAATGAAAATAATTGTAGAAATAAATAATATCACAAATATGTTGTTTATTTTATTCACCTCAATGTTATCAGCAGTCTTTCTTCAGCTGATATAGTATGTTTGAAAACAGTTTATTGCCGCTGAATTTTACTTTTAACTTATTCAAGTAATTCGTAGAAACATTCTTAGATAATTAAAAAAATTGCTTGGATCTTGTTTTAACCTAGGATAAAGATTATGGAAATCACCAGAATTACATGTTAATGAAAACATTGGTGCTGCTCTTTTACGGGGGCGTCGTTTTTGTTTCTGTTTTATAATTTTCAACAAGAGCACTAACAATAATGTTTCTTCGTCAGAGTCCATGGCTTGACTGATGTCACATCACTAGCATACAAACGCACGGCAGTCAGATACGCTTTCAATTTAGGCGTTTGCTGTCGGACGGCTACCGTACTGCAGCGGCCCGCCAGCGGGTTATAACCAGCGGCACGGTAAACGTGCGGCAGCGGTCCGACACGAAACGTCTAAATTGAAAGCGCCCTTAGACGTCTTTACGCGTATTTCATTTACTTTGAAGTCAATGTATTCATTTCCATGTACTTACCAGTCTATTCTAGTACATCCTTATAAATCAACATAGGTATTTATTTATTATTCACGCGTCGTATATGTAAATTATGTTTACCATATTATACTAAATTACTTAATTGATATTACGTATTCCGTTAATAAAACAATGTGCCTATTCTTAGAGAAGTAGACAATATACCTATTGATTATGATTTTTTTCCTTATGAAGAAAAGCTCATATTGGGAAGTACAGAATAAAATTCAAAAGTCGTCTGTTTTATACATGCCTCGTGCAATATACAGGGTGTAAAACGAGTTCGTTTATTGACAAAAATTGATCAAGAGCTGGTACATTTCAGATAAAGCAAAAAAAAACATTCAAAAAAAGGTTCCTGGTTTTCTGTTTCGGACTCATTTTAGCGCCCCGAGTTAACTGGCTGCACGGAGCGATATCGCGATAGTCCTGCTCGCCAACTGTGCTGTCGCTGTGCTTTCATTCATTTATGCGTGGCATCGAAACGATCTTATCACTTTTTTTTTCTAATTTTAAATCCTTTTTTACTTTAAATTAAACTAAATTCCTTGCGGGGTTAATCTATACCAGTTATAGATTATGAATGTGCTTTTAAGGAATTACACGAATTCGTTTCCACTCTGTATCTGCTCTGCACTTGACAATGCGGATCTCTGTTCCACAATAGCAGCATTAACATTGAGTCCTCTCGTTTCCCGACCACTAGTGTCTTCGTTTTAAGTACACACGCGTTTGAACACGTCCTAGCTGAACCTATATACCTAGGGTTGATTCTTCTCATAGACTCTACAGACATGTGTGAAATTATCCTTTTGAAAATGTGCATCTAGAATTTTTTACAGGTGTTTGTGTAAAGAGGCAATATACAAGGTGTAACATAAATAAGTGTACAACCTCAAGGGGTCACCGTACATTATGAACAACCTTTACTATGGGACCAAAGATGAAATCGCGAAAAAAAATCAGCTGTTCCCTACATTAATGTTCGAATAACTCGTCGAAATGTAGGGAACAGCTGATTTGAACAATGCCTAATGCATCTTATGCAAATAATCGGTCTTCTCGTCAAGTAGCTATGGACCACAAAATGAAAGCTATCTCGATTACGAGCGTGTTACGCAATAAGGGTGCTGATGTATATTAATCATTAAAGCCCCGTTATCCAATAACCTACATATCGGTCGGCGCGGCGATTTGCCATACTAGGGATATAAATTTGACATTACTTCCATAGAGCTTATGACAAACTATCTCTAGTATGGGGAAACCATCTATAGATAGGTCATTGGAAACGGCTGTTAGACGTCTACAGTTCTAATATTCCGTGGCTGTCAAAGCCACGGAATATTAGAACTGTAGGTATACGGTATACCGTGGTCAAAGCCGCGAGCCAAATTCGCGAGTGGCAGGGTCTTCGGCATGCTCGGCAGGCAAGGTTGCCAATTGACGTAGTGGGTTCTAATTCGAAATGGTACAAAAATATAATACTAAAGTTTAGTAAATCCCTAAGCATAAATGTAATTTTTATTCAAATTTTGTATTAGAAAATAGTTTTTTAAAACCTTCGGTTGTGACTCGCTATCGCCAAGGCAACATTAAAAATGTAGTAGCAATGCTAGTTGCTTGCTTGAATCTCCGATTTCCTTCCATTCGAAGAAACCTTGACTTTTCCAAGGACTCAAATAACGCAAGAATCGACAATCCAGCTTATCGACTAGCATTCATAGCATACCGTAGCGTTTTATTATAAAACTTCAAAGGAAAGCTCTTGGACTGTGAAAACATTACTGGAATCGATTGCATAGTTTAGATTTCTGATCATCTCTGAAGAACTGATCAAAAATATAGACCTATTTCTTAGAATCTGTACTAAGATTGTAGGTATAGTTTACCAGCTCTTGCCCGCGGTTTCATTTACATCCCAGGGGAACTTCTTCATGTTCCCGGATAAAAAGTATCCTATGTCGTAATTCAGGTCATGGTCTACCTCCGTGCCAAATTTCTTCCTAATCCGTTCAGACGTTATGGCGTGATTGATTTACAAACATCCAAATTCAGAAACTCACAAATATCCAAACTTTCACATTTATAGTTTTAGAAGGAAGTAGGATAGGATAAGATTATGATGATAGTCTTTCTTGACAACCGCGAGAATCGTACGATATGCGAGGTTAAGCGGGTTAAGGGACATCTGGCCCACGCAAAATCTGGCCTGCGGGCTAGTACCCCCTTTCCGACTAACCTTGTATGTAGACAGGGTGTAAACGAATTCGTGTAATTCCTTCAAACCGCGTGATCTACTGATGACACTGATTGACCCTGCATAGGTTTTATTCCAGAATCAACAAAAAAAAAGTTTAAAAAAATGAACCATGGTATTCTGTATCGGAGTAATTTTAGCGTCCCAAGTTAAATAACTGCGTGGAGCGATATCGCGCTAGTCGTGCCCGTCAGCTGTGTCGCTGTGTGTTTTATTAATTTATGTACCTATGGTAAGGAGAACATCACAAAAAAAATGGGAAAAAAAATATTTTTATTTTTAATCAATCTAAGTCCCATGCGTGGTTAATCTATACCATTAATAGATCATGTGGTTTGAAGAAAATACACGAATTCGTGCAAACGAATTATTACCTAATTCAAAAAGAAATAGATAATTTATTGATTGTATACAGGGTGTAAACCCTGTATACAATCAATAAATTATCTATTTCTTTTTGAATTAGGTAATAACCCCAGCTTCAGTTCTTCATATTTATTAACAAGATATCTGATAATGACAGAAAATTTAATAACACCAAACCATGCGTCGTTATCCTCTGTTGAGGAGTTATCCTCCATAAAATCACTCTCCAACTAGATGCGATGTTGCAAACTATTCTGTTGCTTAACTTTGGAAGCCAATGCTAAAACATTTACCTACATCCCAGGATCGCCCAAAGTTGTCACACAATGTGAATGAAATTAACTATAACAAAGCTATTTATTTAGTTTCGTTATCAATTCCCAAATTATCAATGTCGAACTGTGTTATCGCCGCATTAAATTTTAATTAAGTCAAATTATGTAATACTGACACCTATTTATCGTATTTTGTTTTCATAAACTGAGATGAAAATTATATCAGTAATTAAATATTTAGCAACTAATTAACACGGCACTATAAATTATTTTAGCTTACAAATTAAAAGCTTCTGCTCTGAATATTAATTTACGCGAAATCCGAAGTTTTTGTAAGTAATTAATATGATTTTCGGAGAGATTAATATTCTTCTCATTGTAAATTAAAGTGACATCTGGAAACTTGTTTCAATGGCATAATATATTTGGAAAATGGAGAGTTGAAAAAAAGTGTCATTTAAAATCGAATAAGCTGGTTTTGTTCGACCCACTAACTACTTACGATATACCCGATTATAGGTGAAAGTTGACTCAAAATTTGGTAGTATTTTCACGACTTTAAACACGGTGCAATGTCATACAGTTCATAAGATATTTTTTCTTTAAAAATTGCAGTTTAATCATTTTTATTTGTTCACGACGGTACTATGTATACAACGTTATTTTTACTTTATACGAAAACCGAGACACCCCAACAAGATTTTCATCAGAACTGCCTGAATATGTGTTTTTTTTTAGTAAATCTCCAAGTTACACCTTAGTTTATGTCGCGTTAAGTTCCCTAAAAAAGTGTGAAATGCCTGAGATATGCTATGCAGGGGTTGTCTAATACACGGAAACTGACCGAGAGGACCGTCTCAAGCCTCAAGGTGTGTATTCCCGTCAACTGTTATGGGTATAAAACTACTGAAACAAAATTGAAATTTATGAAAAAAAAATTATAAAAATAAAGTCGTGTAAAAAATATGTCAATCGATTCTCCTAGTGATTCTGAACAAACTAGTTTCAGGTTTATTAGTATATATACTAAAACTAACCTTGTATATACCTGGTACTATATATCTTGTAAGAGAGTCGCTCTATGTGAAATTTGTTTGTAGGCACTGAAACTAGCCTTTATTGGGTACTTATATAAAATTCGTAATCAATCTTTTGCCCGCGACTTCGTCCGCGTGAAAGCTCACAGGAACCGTGCAATGACCCAATACATTCCAGAGGTTTTCACTCCCGGGTGACGATTTATGATTCGTCACGGTTTACTCACGTGCATTTTGCAGTCAAACTGTTCGACTCGCGACCTCGCCGCGTGTTCAGCTCATGATTAAGGGTTCCGTTTGGGTCTGAAACTAGGCGGGAAATCGCGAAAAATGCACGTGAGTAAACCGTAACTAATCATAACATACCTATCATCGCCTGTGTTTACATCATTATCCTTTCTTCTTCACCAGACTCGACCAGAGAAGCAATTGTCGGCCCTGGCGTCAGGCCCTCCTCCTCCCGCGCCGATTGTCCCCCGGTCCGCGGATGGGCCTCGACCTCCCGGCTGGAATGGCCAGCCCCGAAGACACGGCTCCAGCAGATTCAACGTTCACAGTCACAACCAGGAGCTGGTGAAACTACCACCTATCAAAGGTAATTATTATAGCTATTGTATTAATCACATACGGTGGCTGAAAACCGGCCAAGTACGTGTCGGACTCGCGCACGAAGGGTTCCGTACCATTCTATAAAAACGGCAAAAAAATCACGTTTGTTGTATTGGAGCCCCCTTAAATATTTATTTTATGCTGGTTTTTAGTATTTGATGTTACAGCGGCAACAGAAATACATCATCTGTGAAAATTTCAACTGTCTAACTATCACGGTTCATGAGATACAGCCTGGTGACAGACGGACGGACGGACAGCGGAGTCTTAGTAATAGGGTCCCGTTTTACCCTTTGGGTACGGAACCCTAAAAATGGAGATAATACAACCATTCTGATGTCTGTAGAGGTTTCTCCTGTATCTTAAGCTGCTGCTCAATGTCGTACTAAGGCATGCCTGTTGCTGGCATGCAAGTAAATTGCACAGCATTTGATTTTTTGGCATGCAATGTGCGACGGCTTTGGCGGGGCTTGCAAGTTACATGATACAAAATGGTACTTCTGAACACGTTACACGGCTACCGGCTTCAGTAGGCTGTTAAAGACTGTCATTAAAAGGCATGCCATTTCACTTGCAAATGTATTCTCAACGCGCCATTTACTGGCACATGCCATTTTTTGGTATGCAAGCTAGTTTCTTATCTTACTGGCATGTGTATACCCGGCCTATAAGATAGTAATTGCTTATTTACCATCTTTTTTACATTAAAACGTTGTCTTCCTGATAATATCAGCTTCAAGTTCAAAGGAATATGTCGAGATATGTAGTGATACCTTCTAATCCCCTTAACGACTTACAACGCATTGCGGTATGTCTTCGTTTAACGTAGCCTTGCCACTAAGCTGACTTATTACAATGTCGCCCTATAACTTAGCTAAAAAAGGAGAATACACCTATAGTATGGATAAAAGTTATAACCTCCAGCACAAAAAATATACAGCGTGTGCCCGAGGTACCAGAAAGATTTTAACCACGCCTTTCTGATGGTATTATGAGTCAATAATGTTATGTTAATATAGGTCCAATTCAAACAATTCAACTATTTTATTTATAAATCATTAAGTCACCTTACAGGATAGCAAGATGAAACGTAGAACGTAGAGTATGTAGTCTCACCAGAATACAGCACAATATCTCTGAAAGGACAAATAAATGTTAAGGGAGGGTTAGGAGGGGAGGGAAAAGAGTAAAAATAGAGGAAAAATAGAGGTAATAGAGGAAAAATAGAGATAATAGAGGCCGAATAGATATCCAAACTATACAATTCGTAGCTGAATTATTTTTGGATTTAGAGGATAGTTTGGCGCCCAACTTTTTAGTACTTCCTTGTAAACAATACCTTAGGTCGAACTGGAAACGTTTAAATTATCGTGTGAGTGTGTAAGAAAGCTTATCACTACACGAACCTCTTCGATAAAACACGACATAAGGCGAGTGGGGTATGGTATGACCAAGGTATGGTAAAAGTCGCTAAGCCGCGTTCATAGGACTAGTTTGTTATCTTAGAGATTTTTTGACTTGTTAATTTTCTTAAATAATGAATATCCCGAAAATTAGCTTTATTCGACAAAATGTATCCTAGCTTTTCTTCTCCAATTAGGCATCGGAATCAATGGATGGTTAATAATAATCTTTCGGGTAGGTACCTCGGGCCCACGGTGTATAGATTGATAGAACACCAACAGAGTGGCTCGTGCTATGTAAACTGCGCCAATCATACGATTTGCGAGGTTACCGCTTGCCGCGGTCAGTCAGTGGATGGGTGACCGTCCGTTACACATCGAGACCCCGCCATGCCTCGCAGAGCACGTTAAACCGTCAGTCCCGGGTGTTATGCGAATACCTATGACAGTCGTTACGGGTAGTTAGAAGCCCGAAAGTCTGAACTGGTCTAACTTTAGGATATCGGCATTGCCCAGTAATTGGGTTGCGGAGATACAATGGCAGTCGCTCCGTGTAAAATACTAGTATTCAGCCGCATCTGGGAGTCTAACTCCCTAAGCACGAAGTCCGTGGTTTCGGCCTTAGTTACGAGCGTCTCCTACTCCCTATCACCTACGGACATACGATTATTTCGGGGCCCGAACTAAGAATGAATGACAACACGATTTGACAGTTGTCCTTGCTACCGGTGTGTTTTTGCCCGTCCGAAAAGTTGAACTTGACACTTGTTTTGTTCACACCTACGTTTCGGGCTACTTTCGGACGGGTGACTATTTTCGTTGACGGAGTTAGGGAGTAGGCCCCCTAGTTAGACTGGAACCCCAACATATTTGCGAAAAGACTTGGCAGAAAGATAGAACTCCAACAGCTTTGCAAATGTCTTCTCTATAACGATATCTAGATACCAGAAATCAATCGTAAACTAATAAAGCACAGTTGAGCCACTTTACACGTGTAGTCCCAGTGACCTACACTACACTGCACGGTGAACGGTTCATCTATATGTAAATTAAACTTTGAACCAACTTGACTCAGCTTGATCCGGCCAACTGGTCCCCATTAATCGTAATTTCGCCGTAAAATTTGAATTTGACACACCTCTCATAACTTTCATTCGATGTGACCTCGGAGCCTGTAACAAATTTTACGAGCTACTGCTTTACGTTTACGGTTTTATTTACCTTTTTCATTACTTTCTGTTACTTACGTCATTCGTAAAAGAAATGCGCCAACAATTTCATACATTTTTGTATAGGGCAATGGTAATAATTTTAACAAGCAAATTCAGATTCGAATTTCAAATCAAATTTCCCGTGCATTTACATAAATTATGTGTTAAATGTCATATAATTATTAGGTATTAAAAATGTACGGAATTGCCTCAAGGTTAAAAATCTGGAAAATGCAAGTCGGAACTTTTGTGATTAATGTTTTGTACCACGATGAAAATACAACTTTGTGGACGAGCTTTTTATGCATTTCATCGTGAACATTCTTCATGTTTAACGTCCAAAAACATTATGAAAGTTTTCAGTTTTTAAACAATTCAACAAAATTACTTACTAAAGTTATTAAAAAACTATTCCTGTGCGCTCAACGTTATTTTGTACTTTATCCGAACAACCCTTGTAAAAGCAATTTTTAGTTTACGTGACAAACGCTTATTTTCACGAGGACCCTTCCTGCCGGATGTCATTTTTCATGTTCGCCAAGGGAAAGCATTTTCCAGGGGGAAATACAAAAGAATGGCTTTCCACAACGCCATAGGACCCGAAAACCACAAAATATGAGTTCGCTCATATTACTTTGTAAATTCTTATTTGAAGACAGATTTGTGCGTTGATTTTCGAACTCAAATATTTTAAACAATACCGATGTTTCGAAATTTGAATGCTAGCGTGTGACTGGATCATTTGTAACGGTTTTTTCGGGACTCGTCAATAAAAAATATATCCTTGAGATTAAGTAAGTAAAGAGTAAATTTCCGTTTAAATGCCTGTCATAAATAGAAGGAATTTAGTTATGACGCTGTTGGTAACAAATTATAAAAAAATAGCAGATTTTTTTTCATATTTTTTACGATTACAGTTATTAGTAGTGAGTGATGTTTTCATCGAGAAAAACTTAGTAACATTTAAGCATCACAACGAGATGTGATTTGTCACGGACCGCAGTGATTTTTCCGTGTCCAGTGCACATTTTCTCCATCAAAAGAAAATAATTATGCTCGTCACTCGACGTCGACACGAAACGAGAATAAAATATTGCTGCCTGTTGCCAGGTCTAAAAATAGTGTTGTTGTTAATGGTAATTTAATTGTATACATTTGAAAAATAGGTACGTTTTTTTTGTTGTGTACACGTGTACCGATCGTAATCCCAGTGCGCACCTTTAGCTAATGATTCAGTTAGCTGTCCTTAGTAATTGAGCTGGGTAGGGCTTGGTGCGTCACCTGGACGTTAAATCTTTTGTACGGTAAACATATGACGTCATAAGCTTGTAAAGAAAAAAGTAATGTACGAAGTGGAGTTTCAGTAACAAACAAAACCTCTTTCCTGTTTCACTTACTTCATAGATCTGAAGCCGAGATAGTTTTTTTTTTCTATTAGACTGCTTGTAGATGGTCCGTAACCGGGCAGTTATTGGCGAGACCTAATCCCCCTTATTACAAAAGATGGTTTAAACCAAGACTAAGGTAAACCCAGGTTTAAAATATATCCATCACTTTGTTATGTCATATAACAAAAAGAGACAGGGCTATTTTAAAACCTAGGTTTTTCTTAGACCATCTTTTGTAATAAGGGGGAAAGGGTTTCCAGGTAAAGCCGAGATTGGATTTAGTAAACCTTTTCATACACTTTGAAATAGAAAGATTGGTGAGTTTCTAATTTTGTAGTCTTTATAAGGTTAGTCGGAAAGGGGGGTAGTAACCCGCGGCCCGCTAAAGCGGTATCACTGATGACTGTTTTAAAGAAAGCGTTAAAATTTTAATATTCGATAGTTTTATTTACGTGGAAAATGATTTTAGTATTTTTTTTTTAATTCTGCATCCCTGTTTATAATTACGAATTTAGAAAATGGAGCTTCTAATCCGTGACCCCAAATATGACCTAAAATGTAAACACAGCTCATCATAGCTCAGGATAGATAGATTTTAGCGTATTTTTTATGAAATCTTTGAACAGCTATTTCTTTTAAACTATTGACTGTTTGGGAAAGTGGCAGAACAAAAGTTATTCATTATTATGGGTTCTTTAACACCCTTTCCGATTAGTACCCCCTTTCCGACTAAACTTGTATAATTAGAGGAAAATTAACAACTCCGAGGGTATAATTACCTATTATCTTATCTGTCATCAGCACAATATGTAATTATTTCGTAAAAACTACCTATAATGTCTCAACTAAGATGTGAATTGAATAAAAAACGCGGGACGGTCTCACGTAAAGAAACTACACAGCAATTTAGTTCTGCAACATCTAGATTCTAGATGGTATCATTGTTTATTTTTTCCAAGGCAAATGACAATAATCGCTCTGACTCGCCATCGCTTTGGAACAACGCAGATAGCGAAATAATTGACGCCTGCGTACTCGCTGTAAATAAGAACATCTTGGATTTGTACAAGGTTGCACAAAGCGATACTTACCCTTTTAAAAATCTTATAATAAAAATCGAAGATCTAATCGATGCCTCCCACGTAAGTTATTGTATGCCACAAATTGCATTTTTGTATTTTTCACGTAATATTGTCTAATTTTATGTATTCTTATCTGTTCTAAATATAAAAATAGCAAAAATATGTATTGTATACAGGTATTTCTATATTTGGAACAGATAATAAATAATTCATAAAATTAGACACTTTTACGTCAAAACACACAAAAATGCAATTTGTGGCTTACAACAACTTACATGGGAGGCATCGAAATATTTTGTTGACTTGATCAGGTCCACAAAGCCCTGTTTAGGGCCTAAAAATATCGTTAAAAACCATAAAAGTGACCACTGTTTAAATTGTTTAAGGTGACTGCTTTCGTTCAGCCCGCGGAATTTAATTATTCAAAAGAAAAGTTTATAAAATAATGTTTCAAGAAAAAGTAAAATGCGTCTTTCAATGGTCAACAAACACATAAATACAAAGCAATATTTGTTATGCGCTATTAACCCAGATGTTACTAAAACTATTTTTCATTTCCGATCATCGTGATTTTTGGATATGTTTCTTCAAATTACTCATAAAAACTTGGAAAAATTATAAAAAATATCCAGCTTTTCTGGGAAAGCTAGGAAAAGGTGGCCTTTTAAAAGGCCCGTCGTAATATGAGGGTCGTCTACATATATGGCAGTCTAATAATGAAACAAAGTGTTATGGAATCAGTTTTTAATCATTTAAGCTCGTAAAAAAACACAATTACAGACTTATGGCATACAAGTTTAGTATATTAAGTTTGGCTGTGATATTCCAAAAAAACACTTCTTGGGGTGTAAATATTTTTTTCACTTTTGGCAAATTAAAAAGGTTTTTATATTGCAAACTTTACATATCACTTGAGGTGCACTATATTGGACCAAGTGATCAATCCCAGCATACCGAGACGATTCCTGATAAGATCTAGAGACGTCTAGATCTCCTATGGACATGGTCCTCTCTTATCGCCCTTTTTGTACGATTTGAGCAAACCCTTTGCTAATGATCTACGATCTTTGTTGGTTGTGAGAGGACACTTGAATGTTCTATTGTCACGAATAGTGCCAGTCGCTCTCAGGCCTCTGTTACCAAGCTCATGAAACAAGGGAACAGAAGGAAATAGTTGTCAAAAAACAAATGAAAGGGCAATGTTGAATGGCGAGCCCCCTAGACCAAACTCTTTGTAAGTTTCTGCAGAAGTTTATGATTTTCCCTGGTAAGGATCAAACCTTAACACGTAGCCTCATCTTGTTGTACCAACCCACAGTTTATATCCCCAACGAATGGGTTTACCGCTTATAAACTGCTTGCAACTGTGAGCACCATAATAGGGCACCACAGCCCCGTCTGTGCTGTAGTTTTCTTGTAATGGTGCCATTCTCCTATGGGAAAATGGTAATTTGGTTCGGCAAAAAAGCGTGGTCATCACCTCGCTCCAAGACATCAACAATTTCGTTGAGATTGAGCGCTTTCACTGGACGCGTGCTAAAAATAAATAAGAATATTATGAACCCCTATATTACGACGGGACTTTTAAAAGCCCCTCGATTTCAAACGTAAAAAAAGAAAGCAATTTTTTTGTTTCGAAACAAAGTAATGTTGTTGTTTTTTTGTTTACTTATCGAACATCAAATATCCGAGTGAAATATTATCAAATGCCGCCTTTATATATCATAAAAACTTACCTTTGTGCAGCCCTTGTAAAAAATTAAACTCCAAGTTCTTCAAAACCACTGAAATGACATGAAAAAGTGTGCCGAACCATACACGTAAGTGCATCAAATCAAACGGTGATAGATACTGATTTACGTGACAGTATAAATATCTAAGTCAATTTATTAAAATAATACGAAAAATGCAGGTAGATTTTTGGGCCTTTTAAAAGTCCCGTCGCTGCATCTGGGTTAATGAAATTACGTCTTAAGAAATTCATAAAAAGAGGAAAAACAAAAGAAAAAATATTTGCAAATCACTGACCGATCAATTAAAAAAAAAAAAGCTTATACCTAAATGTGGAAAATAATTTAAATAATAAATACAACATGTAGGTAATCAGAGACGCAGTTTCGAATACATTATACACCGTTTTTAAAACAAGACAATAGGTGATTCTTAAAGTTCGCAATTATTGTACAAACGCTAATTGATCGATGAGTCTTTTATATTGAGGTGAAGTGTTGTGGCTACAACTATTATTTTAGCAGTAGGTATTATCAATTATATTGCGTTGATATGAAGTTTTGTAAATAAACAGACCAGTACAAACATGAAATGGTGTTTACGACCCTACAACTAAGTCAAATAATCCCATTGTTTTTTGTTATAATAAGGCATACGTCATGTATCGTCATAGCGTAAGAATGCGGTTTTTTTTTCTATTCAAGGGGTCAATTCTACCAAAAAAAATGTTACCAAATCGCAAACGTACACACGGCTACGTAACAGGGGGCCTACTCCCTAAGTCCGTAAACGAAAATAGTCGCCCGTCCGAAAGTAGCCCGAAACGTAAGAGTGAACAAAACAAGTGTCAAGTTCAACTTTTCGAACGGGCAAAAACACATCGGTAATAGGGACAACTGTCAAATCGTGTTGTCATTCATTCTTAGTTCGGGCCCCGAAATAATCGTATAGATATTCGTAGGTGATAGGGCTAGTAAACGCTCGTAACTAAGGCCGAAACCACGGACTTCGTGCTTAGGGAGTAGACCCCAGGCTATTCATTTCCAGTATGAGCTGATCTCGCATTGTATAGGCTTTCCCTACAATGAAAGGTCAGCTTATACTGTAAATGTATAGTTTGGTATGTAGCCGTGCGTAGTGCGTACCACAACCAAACCGAAAATCCTAACAGTTTTCGTTCGCGATAACTGTGACGAATAATTTGTTAAGGTAGTTGCATGCTAATTAAACGCACGACCCTATTGTCACAGTCGTTACACCGTTCTAAAACTGTCAAAATGTTAGACTACTAAAACAAAACCAACTTTTGTCAATTTTCGTGAACGAAAACTGCTTGACGTTTGTGGTTCGATAGCGATTTGGCCACGATTTTTTTGCAGCTTTATTCCCTCTTATTTAAACTATTATACGTTAGTTGCTATATTCGCGCAAAGTCAAACAGGCAGTAATAAGCCGCGCTGTATACCAGCAAGTCTGAAAGAATCCCTAAGCGCCTTAAGCGCTTTTCACGCTAAACGCCGTATAAAGTGGCATATGTCCTATGCTTTTTGCTCGGCATCCCTTTGTGCCGTGTTCCGTTTCCGTCCGCTTTTCACCGCTGCAAGCGAGCCTCTACGATGAATGCTACTTCACAGACATCGTCCTAATTCTCGCCAAACGACCGCTTTGTGTGTCATTTGCGACGTGTTATGCGACGAAAATGACCTAATACCGGTCCAGGGACACGTTTACCGTGTTTGTTTTTGTAATTTTTCGGGTTTTGTTCGTGTTTTTACCAGATTTTGTGGTTTTGGTTAATTTACTAAAATTACTTCGTAATTGACAGTTAATTAATTTGTCCTTTTAAAGTTGATACGTTCGTCCATTTAAAATTATTATTAACATTTTTATAATAGTACTTTTTTGTATGTCTTTTGAAACCAAAAAAACTTTTCTTGATAGACCTTGAATTGACATGATAATCATCATTAAGTTTGTAGGTACAAAATAGCTAAAAAACTAATAATTTTCCGTGTCCATGACGAACGATAGTCACCCATATATACTTCACCATTAATGCCAAGGTCGTATTCCTAGGGTATTTCACAAAATCATTAACATGAATGTTCCTAAAAAAAATATTTCAATAAAAGGACATTTAGGAGCTAGACAATGCATGATCATGCTTTATTCCCAAAGTATAGATAGATGTGTTATTTCCTTAAAGGTGCTATTCCGCCGGCGACTGCAAACTGCATCCGCAGACCGCAAGTCTGGTTTCTATGAACCAATAAGTAGTATCGCTTGCGGTGCGGTCTGCTGCTGCAGTCTGCGGTTGCAGTCTGCATTTTGCGGTCGCCGACGGAATAGCACCTTAAGTCACAGCCAGCCAATTAAAAAGTATTTGGTCACATGTGATAGGTATGAGGCATGAGCCTGTTGGCCAGACGATATTGTGACGATAGCTGGTAAAGTGTGGATACGGAGGTCACAGGGGCCTACTCCGAATATCGGACTGCGAAGTTTTGGCTGATGGATCGCCCGTTTTTCAACCACAAAAGTGTTTCGGATCCGATCCGGATCGTCGTTTGACATTTTATTTTTCGTTCACTCTATTCCCTAATGTTAATTGACATCTATTATCTCGTTGTTTGACAATACTTTGATCGTAGGTATACTATTTATAAGATCACTTCGACGTTCGTTTTTCGGAGTTCCCTAGATTGTTTAGAGTGACGTAACAGAAAAGAGGCTTATCCTCGGCAGTTGGTGGATACGCGCTTGAAAGATGGTGATGATATGAGCTGAGCATATCACGAGCTATCGTGTACATACAAACTTTAAACATAGACTGCTAATTCCACCAAGTTATCTGACGACCACGAGCAATGAGGCGGATGATGCACGTAATAATAAAAAAACGCATTGCGCCGTATAGAATGCGTCGTAAATGACGTAAACGCCATAAATCTTGAGACATCATCATGAAAATAGGTCAATGCGAAGCGCACAAATCAGTGAACTCGTGTGACCCACTATTCTTAGCTTATTTTGCTTGTTCGAAACTATAAACCGCACTTTATAGTTTATGGGTTCGGTTTTACCATATTATTTTAATAAGATTTTTGACCCAATTTTTTTATTCATCATTGGATTGGGTAGTAAAAGCAGTGTTCTCTAGTATGCCTATCAGTGGCGTAGGGTGAATTTTCTTAAAAGGGAAGCTGGACCAAAAAATGCTTACCTTGCTCAAGTGTGATGCGTGAATTCCAGTAACTACTCGTTTCGAAAGGGAAGCCGATAGGAATCGAGTTGTATGGAGCCTTCGCCACTGATGCCTATTGTTTCATCTACTCCATGTATTGTATATCAATATCGACCTCTGTCGCGTCAAGAACACAGCGTCCCTGAAATCTGTAGTAATTAATTCTATCAAACGTTTCCTGTACTAATTAAACTGGAGTGCTCTAAGGCAATAGCGCGCACATAGCTGCTAATATATCACCCGACACCACTGTACTGACTGTACATGGGTTGAAATCACATGATATGCATATACACGCCTTCAGCCTTATGTTAGGAGTTCGAACACGGAGTAGTAAGCAAATGAAGTCATTATATAATTCTTAAGTTGTCAACAAAAGCTACTTTATATCGCTGCAGCAGTCGCCAATCGGGAATATGCATTGTCAGCTTGTCTAATGACAAGTCCTACTCCGTAAATCGAATTACGAAGTTTTGTCTGATGGATGGATCGCATGTTTTCCAACCACGAAAGTATTTCGGATCCGACGATTGATTCGATTTTCGCGATTTGACATTTTGTCTTTCGTTCACCCTACTCCCAAATGTTAATCGACATCTACGTATATGTTCGTTGTTTGACAATATTTTGATCGTATATTTATAAGTTCAATGTTCATTGTTGTTTCGTTTTGAATCCGAAACTTCGACATTCGTTTTTCGAAGCCCCCAGGCTCCTTTGCACGGATCCACAAATTAAAGTGAAAGATAATGTCAAGATTCCAATGAATCTATTATATTACAATTAATGGTCTGCGAAAAATAACCTCCCAAAATTGGTGACTGATCGGTATTGTTGGAGTAATTCCGTCACATTCACGGCAAACTTACGAATCTTACGATGAGATAAAGTTACGGATGTGCGTATATTTCTGATCCTTATAAAATATTGAACATCTGGTATCTTAAAAAAGGTAATTCTGAAAACAAAACGTACCAAAATACCGATACCCCAATTTTCTTTTTTTTGTTTGCTTCTTTTCGCTTTCCTGTAATATGTATCTTTTGCAGATTCATAAGTTTGCCGTGAATGTGACGATATGCGTTATCTGCGACTAAGCTCTCCATTGTTATAAACACATCTCACTTCTCCGTGGCCTTCCTTGGGTTCGAAAATACGTCCTATACGTGTCTTATGTGTTCTATCTCTTTGAAGTGTGCCCATCCTTTAAAGGACAAGCGATAGCTAATTAAGACCGTCAATTAGGGCACAGGTCATCGCCACTCGGCCGCTAATCTCGTTAATTTCATCAGCGTCGGACTAATCTCCTCTCTTATCTTAATTAGGCACTGACCTTGTAGTATATTTTATGTTAACAGGTTCTTAATACCGTACACATATACTTACTGTCCTTGAAGCTACTGTGAACAGGAATTAGATAGATCAAAATTATCCATATAAATAGAGAAATGCTTTACGCTACGCGGCTGTCCCATTTCAAAACCTAGTAAAGGCTTAAAATGAAATTTTACAGGAGACCGCATAAACGTAAAATCGGTCAGCTTTTGAAAAGTATTTATGTTAAGGTAAACTATGTGAATAAACTGACTTACTAGGTTTTAAAATGATCAGAGACAGTGAATGGCACTTACTAGGTATCGATACTTAAATATATCTGCTTATTATGTGAGTTTTCATCGCTGGTGTTTTTGTATTTGGTAGAGACTTTCTAGGTTAGCAAGATTATGCAATTTTAAAACGATTTTTGTAAAAAGTGTCCCTAACTAGGTTTTGAAATGTGACAGCCGTACTATTCAGACAGCAGGTCGAAGTCATAATCTTCTTCTTCTCTCGAGTCCGGCATGAGCTATACGGGAATAGCTCATGCCGTGCTGAAAAGATAAGCCAGTCATCAAGGTTGGTAGCGGGGCTGACTGCCCAGGGCGCGCCGGACATACTTAGTTATCGTCTCTCGTGGAGGCTCTTCATGCACTCCTAATGAAGCCATAATATGAAGACTTGAAGCTACTAGCTAGTGGAAGGCGAAGGTCCGAGTGTTTTGGCGAACTGCTTGAGCTGCTTACAAGCTCGAAGCTGATTGAACTTGTTTGCATAGTAAGCCCATTACCTAACTGTCTCACTGCTGGGAACGAGTTTCTTCTCATAATGAGAAGGGTCTTGGCCTTAGTCCACCACGCTGGCCTGGTGCGGTTTGGTGGACTACATACAACACCAGGCATAGGTGTGCAGGTTTCCTTACGATGTTTTCCATCACCAAGTTTGTTTAAAGTCGTAATAAGTTATGCAGTAGGAATAATGTAGTCGAATAACATTCGCCTTCTATTTTAAAGATGGGAGTTTCTGTTTCTTATCGAATAAGTATGACCTTCAGTTATTTGTTCCGGGTCTGAATGTTTGTCAGTTCTCTCGCAAACAAATGAAACTCTAGATAGAGCAAAAACCTTGGCACAGTTCTTAATCACATCATTGTTCTAAATATACCACATAATTTTGTTTTATGTACTTCATTTGGGACTTTTTACGGAAAACAATAAATAACGTCCCGCCCGCCATATTGGAATAAAGAAAAATGGCGTAAGATATCATAAATGTTGGTGAAAATATTGTCTGGCGCGGTTGCTTTATCAAATATGATATTTCAGGGTTTACTTTACGTATGTATTTTCTAATATTTCTGAGCGTATTTTTCTGTGAAGATTGCTGAATATTTATTGAAAATAAAAACTAGCGCTTCTCTCGTTCTTGCTTATCTACGTCTGTTTCCGTGAAGATAAATATTTAGAAAAGAAATGTATTTCCTAGCCAGTCGAAAGAAAACGATTTCTGAAAAAAAAAATGTAGTGAGGCCCAAAAACGCTGTTGCCATAACAGTCTGATCGGAATTTGGCGGATACTTGGGAAAGCATGTTTTGGTATTGGGCTTTTACCAATTACAATAAGGGGTGGGCTATTGTTTGTCGTGGAGGATGGATTATTCAGAATACTCACGACCCTACGATATGACCAAATGGACGGTTCCTATAACCAGAAACGAGACGTTTTGGCTACCAATGGTAGCATCTTTTTCCCAATCTGAGCGTATTCATTAAATCATATGTTAATTTTATACCTGTGATAGCTACTAACGTTGAGAGTGTCAGCTATGCAAAGTGAAGTCTTTGCTTCATTATTGGTACAGATACAAAAATCTTAATTTTTACCAATAACGGGGCCAGGTTTGGAGGCCCTGGGGCAACGAAGATGTGAAACCCTGTTGAAATGTTTTAAAAGAGTGCCTGAATGTGAACTTTTTTCTCTTTGTCAAAATGGGTGTCATTTTTTTCTTTTATCCTCCCCTAAATTCGGCCTTGGGAATCGGCCTCAACAGAATACAGGTAGCACGTTACGTCATCAATCCCTGTTGTCATATTAATACTAGGTTGGTGATGAAAGTAGTGTAGTAGTTGATTGTTAACCAAGAGGAAGCAGTAGCTGTAATAAACGCAAACAATCGCCCGACTTCCGGTAGCTGCATAACTACTTCGATCCTAAACAATTGGTGTATAGCTTCATAAAGATTGCTTTGTATTCTCCACCCTATAAGGGGAAATAGCGTGATGATGCATAAACGCCATTGCTTATAGCTATCCCTACATATCATGTAGTCGCCCTAAAGTACAGGGAAGGGAAAAAAACAATAAGGATTGGTACAGTCAACGAAACAGCTAAGTATGTAGGCAACGAATTACATAACATAGACCTTACATTACGTTTGTATTCCCCGAAAGGTTGGGCAGAGGTATAACGGTTGTAAAAAAACCCTTAAAGATAACGAAAACCACATATTCTACCCATCATTGGGATTATTTTTTTCTACCAGACCATACCTGGGAAACCATTGGTTTTGGAGATATTGAAGGTCAAAGTTGATATTTTTTTTTAGTTTTTTCAAGAAACTATATTCTAAATGATAATACTAAACTTTCTTCCAAACAACCTTATCAAAATTTTCAATTTTTCCTCACAAATTACGCATTTTAAGTTACAAAAACGCAACGAATATCAAACGCTCACGACCGCCTTGGCTCAGCTGTGTGGCCGCTGCACGCATGCAAACGCGCGCATCGCCATAACCACACATTGCACGCTACAAAAAAAAACGTTTTTTTTTTTATGCAAAAAAATAAAAGTCGTTTCCCAGCAATTATTTTTGGTCAATGTAGTTTCGTTTGATGTACAGAGTGCGTAGATTTCGGCTATGTGATGGGTCTTTTTACACCCTGTATAGTACACCCTCATTTCGCCGTTATGTTTAAGTTCCATGTAATAAAACGCGAACCTATGGCCATCAACCAAGTACAAATCCATACTTCAAGCTGCTACTGAAAAATTCCACACGGAAAAACCTAATAACTCTGCCCGACCTGAAGATCGAACCCAGAACCGACACTGGACCAATGAGGCAACTAATTACATTCGTAGTGAGTTATGTTTGTGTTGTGTGGCCAAGTTTTTGCCATCACTTTGCCACAATAACACAAAGTTATTACGCACACAATTACAACGACAATTATCTGCGTAGTGCATTGATATCCGTTGTTTGCCTGTATACCTAACTCTTTTGTCAACTGTACTAGTGGAATATATACTACTGGGGTCCCCAGTAGTATATATTCCACTAGTACAGTTGTATTATGTGTCATACAGAATCCCCAGTCTGGGGATTCTGTATGACACATAAAAGTGCGGCGTTACCACCCAAATGTGTAATAGGGTGTTCATTTTGAATGTATTGAATTTGACGTAGATATTATTGTCATCATTCAATGGCCTTTCTTGCAAAGGCGGCGTCCATGACGGCATTGGCTTGCATGGTGGCGTCATGAACTGCAAAAAAATAAATGTAAAGCGGTCATATAAGAAAAACACTCCTGAATCTCGATTTTAGTAATAAACAATGTGAACATAAGTCTATTTCCCAAAACGTATAGGGATAGGCTCCCACTCTTCACTCCTGGGTATCGTAAAAAGCTAATAAGCGATTTCCCATGAGTCTGCCAAGCGTGGTAATAGTATCGATATCCTCTAATTAGCGTGTAACTGTCCCACTGCAGGGCAAAAACCTCTTCCCATACAAAAAAAGGAAAACAAAAACATTGATAAAATCACCCAAAACTTTCAGTACTTTTTCAAACAAACGTAACGTTTTTTGGGGTGTTACCACACCGATCGATTGATCGTCGATCGATGCCATCGAACGACATCGGTCGACGTTTAGTCGATCGATTGGTGTAGTAAAAGCTATCTAGACGTCGACTAATCCGTTCTACCATCGATCGATGGCATCGATCGACGGTCATTCGATTGGTGTGGTAACACCCTTAACTTGATGATTGTGTTGTAAGGGTTGTTTTTTATTTACCATGCAACGTCAATTCCTAGCCATCATTTTCGTTTTTATTTAAACGAAATAAAATAACGCTAAAAAAAACCATATTTATTAAATGTAATTTTCTCTAATTTTTTTGTTAATATTTTGACCGCCACGTCATTATCGAAAATCTGTGTTCTCTACGCAAAGCGACAAATTCCTTCTTTCATCCGCATCCCTACAAAGTAATAGTCACGGCAAAAGTATTTTGTATGTCATGTTTATTTTGAACAGTAAAAAAGTGGTATTTTCGACGTGCCATGCCGTCGGAGGCGTCGTGAGCAGGTTTTAATTTGACGTCCATAGACGTCTGTGGTGGTCAAAAGGTTAATATACATATTGTGGTCTCATTTCACCCATTTTCGTCAGTGCACATTATTTCCACCCTTCAAGGGGAAAAGGCGTGACCGTGATGATGCATAAACGCCCTTGCTTAAATCTATCCCTACATATCATGTTACCCTAACGACATTTCTTTCCTATTCTAGTAAAGAGACTTATGGACTCGGACAGAAAACGATACATTACGAGGAAGATCTTTAGGATTAGGAGATTTTCTTTCTCGCCAAGAAAATCGAGAAAATATTAGTGCTGCGAGTAGGGTTGCCAAGCGCTTAGTATTAATGAACTTGGTACATTGCAGTCAGAATCAAAAAAGTTTATTTGTCAAACATAGATAGGTTAGTATAAGGATAGTCGGAAATGGGGTATTACTGATCCGCGGGCCACTTAAAATATCACTGATGACTGCTTCAAGCAAGTGTTAAAATTTCAAAATTCGGTAAAAAAAAACATGCAATAGATGTTAATTTTAGTTTATTAAAAAATTCTTCTTCGCTGCTTTACTTACGATTTCAGAAAATGGAGCTTCTAATCCGTGACCCCAAATATAACCTAAAATGTAGACATAGACACAGCTGATCGTAGGGATAGATTGATTTTAGTGCATTTTTTATGATATATTTGAACGGCTATTTCTCTTAAACTATTGACTTTTGTGGAAAGTTGTAGAATAAAAGTTACTTATTATTAGGTACCTTTTCGGATTTTCGCTGACCGGACCTTTTCGCTGTGTGTTTAATGGAGCTGTTCCTGGCTCCTACATAGGTATCATAGTAGGTATACAGTAAGTGCGACCACGGCTCTACCTTGACCATTTTTGTACCTATGAATTTCTGGATTTCTATTTGAATAATTTTCTTGTTTCGTCCTTTTTAGACCCCTTTTTTATTTACGTAGTCGGGTTATAGTTTTTAACTTTATTTTTTATTTAATTTTTAAATACGTTGCCCCTCACTAAGATTTTTCTTGTATCGTGGGTGCGTTTACAGACACAAATACACAAACGCCCAGACCCGAAACAACTATCTGTAGGCCATACAAATTTTTGTTCCGTGTTGGAATCGAACCAACGACCCGTAGCGCAGAAGCCAATCGCTTCACCACTGCAACAAAAACTGTCGGCAAAAAGATGCCTGGCTTATTACACTACTCTGAATTTAGGAATCCTAATTAGGATTTAGGAAAGTGTAACAAGAGTTAGGGCGGTTAGGATCCTAACTAGCCAGTCAGAATATAAAGTTGCTTCTGAATTTAGAAGACTAAATTCAGCCAAGTGTAATAAGCGCTTTTAAGAGGTAAAAAATATCATTGGTTCTTAGTCTTTATCCTGGTTTATAATCAACTCATCTAAACGTAGTCCACTGTTAGATAGGGCCTTTCCCAAATTACCTTGTGCTCTTGAGTATAAATAAACCAAATTAGTAAGCTTTTAATAAATTAAACGTCCTTCCATAAAATAGGCTTTTAGTCCATTATCACTTTAAAGCTTTTAATGTTATGTAACGTTTCCGAACGCTTCCAACCGAAGCGATATTGAACGAAAATTGCACCCAGTGGAAATGTAAATTTTCCCTAAAATCTGGGGAATTATGTTCTCAGAGATAACCACTTTCCTTTATGATAAACAAATAAATAAGTAGGTGCTTTTCATATTAATTAGCTCGAAGGTAGGTAAGTATTTCGATGTCTCCCACGTAAGTTGTTGTAAGCCACAAATTGCATTTTTGTGTTTTTCACGTAAAAGTGTCTAATTTTATGTATTATCTGTTCCAAAAAACTATACAAGGTTAGTTTTAGTATATACTAAACCTGAAACTAGTTTGTTCAGAATCACTAGGAGAATCGATTGACATATTTTTTACACCACATTTTTTTTTTGTTTTTTTTTTTTCATAAATTTCAGTTTTGTTTCAGTAGGTTTCTACCCATAACAGTTGACGGGAATAGACACCTTGAGCCTTGAAATGGTCCGCTCGGTCAGTTTCCGTGTATTAGACAACCCCTGCATAGCACAACTCAGGCATTTCACACTTTTTTAGCGAACTTAACGCGACATAAACTAAGATTTTTGATTGGAGATTAACTAAAAAAAACACATATTCAGGCAGTTCTGATGAAAATCTTGTTGGGGTATCTCGGTTTTCGCATAAAGTAAAAATGACGTTGTATATATTTTTGCTATTTTTAAATTTGGAACAGATAATAAATAATACATAAAATTAGACACTTTTAAGTGAAAAAACACAAATGCAATTTGTGGCTTACAACAACTTACGTGGGAGGAATCGATTTTTCTGGCACTTTAAATGAAGAACGTCCTATCAAACCGCCAATTTTATCTTAAAAGCAATTAAATTGAATCTCTTAATTAATTGAACCAAACCACTTTCCACGAAATTATTTCAGGAAGTGAGTCAGACGAATTAAAGTCAATTAAACGATCGATGGTGCAGGGGAGAGCGCACCAGTCTGGCACAGCACTGCTCCCCCCGCGGGACGGGACCCCACCGCGGTACACCCAAACAAACTTACCCTTGCGTACCCCTTGTTATTCTTATATCTTCCCAGAAAAACGTCGCCGTCTACATTCGGTCGTTACTCGCAATTTATAATTTATTGATAGCTCAGTTATTGGCCGACTATTATTGGCTGTGAATATTTATCGACGCATATTTACGGCGCCTATCTGTTTGAGTATTTTTTTCTAATTAGCAAACTGTTCAAACGTTTATCATTAAAGATAACAGCTTCACAGCTGATTAATGTTTACTTACATATATTAATATTATATTGGTACTGTTTATAATATTACGCGTTTGCTTATAGCAGAACGGTTCATTTGTTTACTGTTCTTCATAGTGACGCGTTCGCGACACCCCGACCTCCTTGACTTGTGAAATTATCGTAATATCTACAGGGCTGGTACAGTGTTATACGAATACGCGTCAAAAATACGCGTCATTACGTCGAGCTCTCAGTGTCGCTTCCGGTAAATACCGTTACTCCATTACGAGAGTGCTCGAGTCACAGACGTAATCAGCTATTGAGACGCACTCTTGTGTGTAGGCGGAGGAGTTATTGTATTGCAGTAACAATCCGTATACACATTATGTAAATCGTATATGTTATGACGTGGCAACCCTAGCGGAGGTTGTATTGTATAGAGCGGCTGGGGCGCGAGCGGGGTGCGGCGGGAGTGCGCGCGCACGTGCGGCGCCGCAAGTGGCGAGTCGCGGCAGAGACCGGCGCGTGGCAGTCCGGCCGCCCCCGCAGCTCGCACCGGTCCCGGCGCTGCCGGGCCTCCGCTCGGATGCCGCTGCCGGCCGCCGCCTGCGATGGTCCACGCCGGGCCGGCCGCGCGCGCGCCCTCTCGCGCGATGTTCGCCGCCGCTGAGAGCAAACCGCGCCGCGCCGTCTCGCCGCTCGGAATCCCAAAGTCTCCGTCGTTCCACTCGGGTCTCGATCTCGTCGCTAACCAAGCGGCCACCAAGCGCTCCGAGAGCGTGTCGGACGTCGCGCGCGCTTTTCGATTCGCGCTCTTCGCCGGCTCCGGCATGGAGGGCCAGGGCCCGCAGCAGAAGGCGCCTTCGCCGCCGGACGCGCGCAGCCCGCCGCCCCCCGCCGCGGCTGCCGTCTCGCCCGAGCGCCCCACGCCGATACCAAATGCCGATAAGGAAAGTTTGATGGTGCAGCTCCCCCCGCTGAAAGGTTCGTCGGTAGTATCTATCAACAATGCACCCGTGTTCGCTTTGCAGATACACATCAAAAGCGTCGAATCCAGAAGCCTCTTAACATCTGTTTACAAACCGCCTCCGCTGTTTGTCTGACTTTAGGCATCCGCGTGCGAAATAGCCGTATCTATTTGTGGTTTATAGTTGCCAAAGTAAGCGTAAACGTAACTGAACTGCGGCGAAGAAGACGTGTTCAATATACTATCATAATATTATAGCGATAAGTAATAGTTACCTACGCTTCATCACTAATAGCCTTGAAGAGGCTCATCAAACTGGCCGACCTATAACAATGCGCTTGAATCACTGAAACTAATGATTGACTATCTTACATACGTACATATAGTAGACGTAGGGGAAATGGCGAAAACGCCGCAGAAATATATCGACCCATTGGCGGCCAGCGGCCGGCCCCGTGTTGTATGTATGCCATGGGAAATGAATAGCGACGTCCTTGCCCTGCACCACAAACCACGACATAACTAATGCAACGCGATATTCGTGCTTCAAATATAGGGAACTGCTTAATTGCAACCGAACGGCCTCTTTGTAGACGTTAAACTTTGCTAATGAGCGAAATTAGCACTACGAGGTCATTTGCCTATTCCTGTGAGCTGTTCATACTCATCAATGTTATCATAGCGCTCGTTTGTTCATAGTTCTCAGCTCGACAGGACTTTGAAATTACAAAATGTTTTTTGTCATTTTGAAACATGTTTGTTTATGTGTCTGAGCTTAGGTGCGGCATTTAACAGCATTTTTTATAACATTGGGTTGTAAAATTTCTAGAGCATAGTATTGACATAAACAAAGCTTACTAACTGGGTTGTTTCATCGTTAAATAACAGGTTTTACATGTAAAACAGCCTGAAAATTGCTTAGTATAATTAATTTTGTATATATCCTTTCTAATATTGATATCTAAACTGTCGACATACATGACCTCACGCTGATATCGTTTATAGCCCCGGATAAACAAAAACCGTGAGCAAAATACACTATACATAATAATAAATATAAAATACATTCGAAATTAGCATTAGATATTGGTAAAGAGGAACACAATTTCCTTGAAACTGCTTCCTGAAACTAACTTAAATTTTAAAACCCGGACATCAGCGAATTCAATCGGAAAACATTTCGACTGAACCGAACAAGTTTTGAATGTGATTTCATGCAAATGTCTAGATCTCGGCGACTTTGCTCGAAGTTCTTCAATTTTGAAACAACCGAAGCATCTTTGTGGATTACTGCTCAGAGACTTCCTTAAACCCCCCTCCCCTTATACCCCTACTTAATAATACTCGAAGATAAAGTAAAAAATTCTGAGCTATTTCGGGAATTCCGCCTCTAATTTGCGGCTTTTGTACGGCTACGAAATTACGTGATGGACGAAAAGAATAGAGGATTTTTACTACAATTTCTCTTGAACCGAGTGTTTACGTCCCTAGCTTTGCTCAGCTATTTAAAATGTTCCCTTTTGTTTCTGTGAGGCACGCATTTAGGACATAACTCACCGAACCCCTTGTAAGGGTGTCTGGAGCGGGTGACAAATTTATTACGAAGCGAACGTACTGAATTGTTGGCAAAATTGTCTCTTTACTTGAACTATTGTCCTTTTTGCCCGAATATTAAGTAATAAATCTTTGAATGCTTTAGTCTTTGCCCGCAAGCAAAGAACGTCTTAATTTCGTCCTCATCTTAGCATTTACGAGTTATTCCATCCCCTTTTTGCGTTTCCTTTGTTTTAAAGGCAGCAATACGTCCTAAGAAAGGATAAATACCTACAGCCAAAGTAGAGCGAATTTTCAGTTCACCGCAGATTCATTATTAACTTTTGTTACCCTAGGGAATCGAGGAGTAATGTTGTCAATAGCTTATGAGGCGATTAGATACATAGATACTCTTTACACGGCTTGGATTCATCCAGTTTTTCCTCTTAAATAATGGTTCATTTTCCAAAGTTGGCAACTACTCGCGTTTTATGAAACTCTGATGTTTGTTTATGGTTTACTAACTTGTATTTTTCGGGATTGCCCGACTTATTTTGGACCCAAGTGGAGACCTCAATTATGAGCTGAACACACAGTGAAGTTTATGAGGCGAACTGTTAGCTAATTCAGGGGTTTTTTTGAAGCACCTGCGTCATTCTTCATGTTTTGATTTACGAAAACTGTCAAAATGGTTTTCACACAATTTGTCAATTTTTGTAAACGAAAACTGTACTATTAAAGAAAGCTGGGGGGCAATTCTACTAACAGAACCGTTAACCAATCGCAACCGAACCGAAGCGCAACCGTTTTTTCAAACAGTTTTCATTTACAAGAACTGTCTAAAATGTTTGAAAACAAAAACAAAATGAAACATCTTCACACTTTTCGTAATCGAAAACTGACTGATGGCAGTGGTTCATTTGCGGTTTGTCAACTATTTTGTTAGACTCATTGGCTCTCTGAAAGGGACAATAACAACGATTCTGCTTCAAAAAAATACTTGAATTAGCATATTAATATTAAGCATTGATGAATATGTCTGAAGTAAGTTAAAACACAAAAACCTCTAAAAAGAGATGTAGTGGTCGATTCTACGTAGGTAAACATACATAACGTAGGAAGCCTTAACTCCTTGCAATATTAATTTACTTGTGTTTGAAAGTTTGGAAACTAGTTTGACAGCAAATTACTACATGCTTGGAAGTTTGACTTACCGAGTAATGTGTCGTGAATTTGATCCGAGAGAACTTTCAACTGGGGCAAGACTCAAAGCTCATACCAACTATTTCTGTTATATCATACAAGCTATAAGAACAAATGTTAACATAAACACACAATTGAATTTTCGTTTCCATATGAAACTTAAAGCAAAACATGATGAAAGTTATACCTGAACCAACTTTTAAAAAGAGCAAAATGCTAGTTAGCCTTAACTACTTACTGACTTAGCCTAAACAGCAAATATGAGATTAGAAAAAAAAATACCGACCGAATTGAGAACCTCCTCCTTTTTTTGAAGTCGGTTAAAAAAATGCTTCAGTACCTCTACCTATGTATCTAATTGTCGTATAAATATGTATTTTACCATACCTTTCGATGTTTTTTCATGACAGTTTACTATCACCTAACCATAACCTAAAGTCAAACCGTAACTCAGCTTTAGTTAGCCTGTTCTTAAATCTTAACTTACTCGGGAACCATTATCAATTCAAAATATTGTTGAAACATTTCTCAAGTCCTTGTTTTTCCCACCAGATGCACCAGCAGCGGAGCGAGAACAACTCTTCGTTCAGAAGCTGCAGCAATGCTGCCTTCTGTTCGACTTTGCAGACGAACCGCTCTCAGACCTCAAGTGGAAAGAGGTCAAGCGGGCAGCCCTACTGGAGATGGTCGAATACGTGACGTCACAGAGAGGCGTCATCACGGAACCTATATATCCGGAGGCGGTTAATATGGTGAGTTTGACAACCTTAGCTATTTTTGCTTTGTATGTGAGAATTACTTTAATGAGCAACTCTTGCCAGCGGAGAACTGCTTCATGTACCCGGATATAAAGTATCCTATGTCCAAGGTTATAACCTACCTGTGTGCCAAATTCCACCCAAATCCGTTCAGCCGTTGAGGCGTGATTGATTAACAAACATCTAAATTCACAAACTCAAACATCCAAACTTTGACGTTTATAATATTAGTAGGATAGGATTTAAGGAAGAGTGAATAGCTGGTCAAATAGTCGGAAGTAGTGGCGTAGTAGATGCGGAGAGCAGAGTATTGAAAAGAGTGGGAAAATGAATAAGAAGAGTATACTCAGCGGTGGGAAGGCAGATAACGGCTGATAATGATGGGTAGTTTATTGCTAACACGAAACAGGACAAAATATTTTTTGGGGAGTCAAACATGACTTTTCTTGACAGGATCAGGGGAGCTAATAGCGCCGGGTTTGGTGAAACATATTTCGTTTCATATTCGTAATCATAACTGCAAGACTGCACATCCAGTCGACGTTTATTAGCCCCCCTGGTCGTTAACATTAGGAAAGATATAGATAAAGAAAGATAAATAAAGAGTATAGATGATAGAACTAGTCAACAGATTTTATTTAACACTATTAAAATAGTGTTATAAAATTCTATAAATCTAAATACGCATGTAAATTGTATAGTAATAGGTTAATATAAAGTATTTAGCACAGAATATGAAATGCTTGCTAGATAATTTTATAGTGTTAGACACTTAACTGTAAATTTTACATGCCAACTAGGCTCAAGGACGGACTTTAAATCATAAAACACCTATGTAACTAATTGCATGCTAATAAACGTTCTTATAAAAGAAAAACTACTAAGACAAAGCCTAATGAAGCGCCTCGATAAGAACTTTCCATAATGCCTACAACGCCTTTCAAATTGATAAGCATCGCCGCAGCTCTCGTGCAAGATTGAAGATTAGCATTTGTAGCAGCAAAGATAAAATGCTTACAAGCTGCTTGAGACACAACAAGGGGTCCAATGAATATTTTTAATCGCAACTGTTTTCAAAACAAGGAAATATCTGTTTTAAAATTTTTAATAGCACGCCTTGATTTACTGAGTCCGCTTGCTACAGTGAACATTGAAAGTCCGTGTGCTCTCGCTTCGAGAAACATGAATTGTTTCCGAAGACCAGGGAATGTCCCGGCCGTTCCTAAAATAGCTACATCAATTTACTTTCAACTTTTCTTTTAAGTACCCTAAATTTTTATTTGAAGAATAACTCGGAGGCCTCTCTCGGTTAAATGCACTCGACAAAGGGAAATTGTTTTCGGACTTTTTGGGGTGCCGCAGTAAAACAAAGAACTGTTGTTCATTCGTTTCTAAATTATTGTTATGTTGATATTAGTATCTATTTATATTCTGCTTTTTTTCCTATGTTTCATCATCATATACAAGATTAGTCGGAAAGGAGGTACTATTCCGCGGCCCTTATATTTAATTTAATGTAAAATTGTTGTTGCTGTGCCCTAACAGGGTCATGTTTGATACCTATCTGATAATGTATGACCATCTTGTAAACAACATGAGTGCAAAAATAAATAAATAAATAAATTAGTCGGAAAGGAGGTACTATTCCGCGGCCCATTTTAAGTATCACTGATGATTGCTTTAAAGCAAGTGTTAAAATTTCAACATTGGATCATTTGTTATTACCAGTGATCGGAAAAGGGTGAGCTAATTTACCTAAACTTCAAAGAACAAAGACAAAAAGTGGAAACTTCCTTACGACTGCGTTTTTTTTCGGTAAAATTGTCTATTACCTAAATGTATATTACCAAGCAAAGCAATAGATTTTTTTCAAAATTCTTCTTCCATATTTAAGTTACCAATTCAGAAAATGAACCTTCTAATTCGTGACCCTAAGTATGACCTAAAATGTAAACACAGCTGATCGCAGCTAAGAATAGATAGATTTCTGCGTATTTTTTATAAAATCTTTGAACAGCTATTTCTCTTGAACTATTTACTTTTGGGGATAGTTGTGAACAAAACTTATTCATTTTTATGTGTACTTTTAACACCCTCTTGCATTAGTACCCCCTTTCCGACTAACCTTGTATAAGTTGTGTCTTTGTACTGGGTCCAATTAAATTTTTCATTTGGCATGTCATTCCCTTTTTGTTGCCCTTCCCTTGCAAATTCTTTCCCGTTTATTAGAACTTTCGATTACTTTGCCAGACTTCTATCAACTTCTCTGTAAGATAATTGTGTTTCAATTTTCCAGTCGGTTGGTTTCGTTGTTCTTCACACAAAAATAAACTTTGTAACATCGTATGTTATACGAAACTCTCTCTCTCATGTTTGCACATTGCAGGGCTTTCATTTCTTTGAATCCTTGTCCGTGTAACACGTAGTCTCAACCTTACTAATAGATCAAGGACTAGCACTTAAAAGTCCGAATCATTAATCATTACCGAAGGCCTTAGACGATTCCGTTCGGAAGGCCAAGGTTTTCGTCCGAGAATACTTTCTACAAATGTCTCTTATTTTCTACCGGAACAATGTGTAATATCGATAGTATATGTCTTAACAGTATGAATGCACATATTCCTATTATATTATCCAGTTAATTGACTTCACAGGCGAAGACAATGGCACCTAACTATTGAATAGATTTTGATTGCCTATTGACAAATTGTCTGTAGTTTCATAACAAGCTGTCTTTGAATTCCATTTAGGATGTGCTCCATACCTACATAGGTTTTATTTCATTTATGCACATATTGTGTCTTAAAATCTTTTTTCAAAAAGAGAGCCTCGTCATCATCATCATATCAGCTGAAGAACGTCAGTTGCTGAACAAAGGCCTTCCCCATATATTTCCACAACACCCGGTTACATGCCGCCTGCATCAAACGACTCCCAATGACATTCACCAGGTCATCTGTCCATCTAGCTAGATGCCGCCCCGCTTATCGTTTTCCGGTGCGTGGTCTCCTCTCAAGAACCTTTCTGCCCCGAGGGCTATCAGTTCTACGAGCTATGAAAAAGAAATCCCAGCCCTTTGCAATGCTCTATTTTGTTTTAAAGAACTAGAATAGACTAGATATATTTATTTGCAAAGAATGCAGTTACAAAATTAGGTGTTACAATTTGTGAAAAAATCCTTGTACACACGGTGTCCCAAGATAAGTATCCTCCTAACTGACGTTTTGGTTCTGAGTACAACGAACACACTTTTGAATTATCGAATGTCGCATGTTGTGCTCAAAACCAAAAGGTCATGTAGGTGGATACTTTTCTTGGGGTATCATGCGTACAATCTACTTTAATACAGCATGCAAATTTATTAGGTACGGTTAATTACAAAACAAGCTTAAATTATTGTTTAATTACACTGACTTGTCAGCTAGGAAATCTTGATTTTTTCAGTAAGGCAATCACGTGTGCTTTTGCTATCGATTTTTCAGTATAATTTCTGACCATCTTCCATTACACATAGCGGCTGTCCTCTGATTTGCGATGCAGTACGATGCTCGCAAAGATAATTGCTGCTGCTAATCCATTTCCTACGCAATGCATCACTGCGATATTGCAAATGACCTATATACAGTAGAACTAACAACAATAGAACTCATGATTGACCTAGATTTCAATTACTAAAGTGTTGGTCTGACCCTTAACTAATATCAGTCTATCTATTCAGCTCTATACAATAGCTCCACGCCGCCTCTTCAATCAATCGTGCGGGGGAAATGGGCGGTTCTTATATCCCGAACTGTCGTAGTGCAGTTCGGGATATGCGATTAGGTTGGCGCGTTTACATTATAAATGCAGCCAGCGGTTTTGCATGTTTGTTTATTGCATTAAATTAATGATTAATAAGCATTTCAAATTTCAGTTTTTGTTTATTGTTGATTGATGATGATCTGATTAGGAGATGATGCTATAAAAAGTGAGAAATTCTACCATGTCAAAAACTATGAACCAATGTATCGAGTATACACCAGCTAAACTGCTTTGAGATTAGAAACCTTAATTCTATTACACACGGTACAGTTTCCAATTGAACTCAAATTGTTTTAACTAACGCTTACCCATTGTCCACAGTTCGCGATAAACTTATTCCGTACATTACCGCCGTCATCAAACCCCAATGGCGCGGAGTTTGACCCGGAGGAAGACGAGCCCACGCTAGAAGCAGCCTGGCCTCATCTACAGCTGGTCTATGAATTGTTCCTACGGCTACTCGAGTCGCCTGACTTCCAGCCTAACATCGCCAAGAAGTATATTGACCAGAAGTTTGTTTTACAGGTATGTGATAAGGTACTTTTTACTTTGTAGCCCTTCGCCCACAACGCTACGCAAGTCTGATACTCGAAGGCTAAAGCCATGTATTCATTAGGGGAACAATAACCCGCGAAATGTGTTGCCAGCAATATACAGCGACTAGGGCCGTTCTTAAGCATAGGCTACATAAGCAGCTGCCGAGAAACAGGAACCACAAAAAAAACAATTGAATATTAAAAACGCAATTTTGAAGGCCTACGTCCAGTGGTCTGTGACAGCCTTTGAATTAGAAAATAGCTCTATAAACGAATTTCGCAGGATAATTTAACCCCCCCCCCCTCTCCTCCTGTAAGTAGGGCTCGCACCCCAAGTTACCCTAAGGGTCTACCGACCCTAAATGCGGCTTTGCCAGCGACATCACTTGACACATAATATTATTAAATTAGGTATTCTCTTCCGACGATGACCTATATTACTTTCTTTCTTTCTATTACGTCGCCATTAGTAATGTTTTTCCATCACTATCAGCAAAGTTTGACAACAGAAACTGAAGCTCATTGGTTCATCAGTAGCTATGACATAGTATCGTTGAGTCACGTGATCTAGCTGTCACTGGAAGAATTACCTTGTTTTATTATACCACGGTTCGATAGACATGTTTCCCCGACATCTTCGTGTATGACTAGTCGTCATCCGTCGCCGGTCATCGCTGGCGACACCATCAGGGCTAACATGCGCAGCGAGACATCATTTTAGCGATACATTACACACGAGATAAATTAACGAAAAAAATATCTCGTGCTGCGCATGTAAGACTAACATCAAAAGTCAAAGCATTTATTTCAATAAGACCATTTACACGCACTTTTGAACTAAAGAAAAAAAACAGAAGTTACTGCCGCGTTCCAAAGTGAAGATTCTATTGTGAAGAACGGGCAATAAACTCCATGGTTTAGGTACTCATGTTTTAGTAAATGTTTATCAAATTATATTTACAAAAAAATTATTACATTGTGTATAAGAAAAATAAATTTGAGAACAATGTAAGATACGCTATGCTAATAAGAGTACCTACAATTCAATTGCCATGGCAGATTAGACATGACTGGTCTCAACTGACGGCGCCCGTTCACGACGCATGCATCAGCATCGCTCAGCTCAATGTAGGGAACCGAACGATTGAGTGAGCATGACATACTCTAACTGCCAGACACCAAGTAAAGTTTTTAGTTTCGTAAATGGTTACATGGTACTCACGTCTACAATACGTATGAAGAAAGCTAAATAACTAAACATTAAAAAAAAACTTGCTGTTGACACAAACAAAATTAAATAACGGATAATAATATTAAATGAATATCGTTACATCGTTTATGGAAACGAAAATGTAAAAAAAAATGTATAGCAATAAAATATTTTGTAAATATTACGTCAGAAAATAATGAGTAAAAATAAAAATTCAATACCATGTCACATGATCAAATTTAATAAAAACGTTCGTATGGTATATTGCGTAATATTTGTCCCCTAATGAATACGCGGCCTGTCTCTAGGTGACTACCACAATACATTTGTTCGAAGGTTTGTAAACAGTTGGACGCGTCGCTATGTCAAATGTATTTCGTCGCTAAGAGATTAAAATCGTCGAGTAGGTACTTATCGAATATTTGCGTCGCCTTGTACGAAAGGCCAGTCTGTTAGTCCTACTGAAAGCAAAGTTTAGAAGTTTCAGCTTGGAAAAATCCTTTCCCCCTTATTACAAAAGATGGTTTAAACCAAGACTAAGGTAAACCCAGCTTTAAAATATACCCATCACTTTCTTATGTCATATAACAAAAAGAGACGGGGCTATTACAAAACCTAGGTTTTTCTTAGACCACCTTTTGTAATAAAGGGGTTTATGTCTAGTAAATTGAGTATTTGCGATAATAATATAGTGGAGTAATGCTGACGACGTCTCAGATTTGTTTTGATAGATTCGTTCGAGATAACACACAGCTTTTTTTTTTTTTATCGTGGGAACTCCTCATGGATAACCTTCGCCTGGGGAAGGCGAAGGGTTATGCCGGACTCTTACCGGCTAAAAACCCACGGTGTTCCTTCTCCGGACCCTTGGCCGGGGTTACGGGATTCGCAGCTGCATGCACCGCAACCCCGGCAGGCCTCGGTCCGCCAGCCCCTGGCAGACCTCTCCTTCTGTGGGGCCTAGCCCCGCGTCCTCCGAGATAACGCATAGCTGAGCATACAAGATTATACATGCACTCACGCCTTTTCCCATGGGGGTAGGCAGAAACTGTAGAACGCCACATGCTACGATCCTTACATGACATACTCATTTCGCTTCGTCCACGGTCATACATCTTGTCATACACTCACGCCGGTTGAAAGTACTACGCACCTGTCCTATTTAAGAACATCGCCAATAACATAAAAGTATGTCCTTGTAGGGCGTCGTCTACTGGCGTTTCTACTGACATCCGCCTTATAAATTCCTTTAAAATACATGAATATTTCAGTGACAAATATGCAGAATAACTTTGGCCCGCGTGGGGAATGTGGGAACGTACTACCGAGATAAAAAGTATCATATGTCCTAATCCAGGACATGGTTTACCTGTGTGCCAAACTTCATACAAATCCGTTCAGCCGTTTGAAGGAATTACACGAATTCGCTAACATACGGTATAGATGTACTACCTATCTGAATAAAATACCTTACGGAATCCCACTCGTACTTGACGGTTTTTTTTTACTACTACCAAGGAAGGAGGCTCATTGGAAAAATGGGGAATTTTGCGAAAGGGACATTTTGCAAAAGATACATTTTTTGAAAGGGACGTTTTGCGAAAGATACATTTTGTGAAAAGGACATTTTGTGAATGGGACATTTCGCGGAAGAGACGTTTTGTGAAAAGGACATTTTGCGAAAGATATATGTTGTGAAAGGGACATTTTGCGAAAGGGACATTCTGCGAAAGGGACATTTTGCAAAAGATACATTTTTTTAAAGGGACGTTTTGCGAAAGATACATTCTGCGGAAGAGACGTTTTGTGAAACGGACATTTTGCGAAAGATATATGAAATGGACATTCTGCGAAAGGGACATTTTGCAAAAGATAAATTTTGTGAAAGGAACATTCTGCGAAAGAGACGTTTGGTGAAAGGGACATTTTGTAAAGATACATTTTGTGAAAAGGACGTTTTGTGAAAGGGACATTTTATTAAAGATACATTTTGAGAAGTAGACATTTTACTAAGTGGACGTTTTGCGACCGAGCCAAAAAACATCCAAATTCACAAACTCACAAACATCCAAACTTTCACATTTATAATATTAGTTAGAGTTAGATTATAATACAAAACATAACTTATTCAATAGTTAATTTAGGACAAACGTGAGTAAATTGATATCAAGATGATATCAGATAAGATTAAATATACATTTAATAAATATTCAGTGGGAATATGACGCAAGAATACGTAAATAATGGATTCTGGACTTTAGACTTGACCTTTCTAGGTTTCTAAAGGACTTATTTTTTTAATCTGTTGTCAAATATCTTGTCAACGTATGTGATTGGTCGACCAAAATACTAATAACGAATCACAGCCCTTGACATGGGATTTGACAGCTGATAAGTTAATTTTACGTTGTTCTATCTGCGGAAACAGACTTTAAAAACCACTTCTCTTTAAGGACTTTTAATAGTTTTATTTATTTTAAATAAATTTCAGCGTATTCGAACTTTAATTATTGTCGAATAAAACACGGACCACTAATTAAAACTGGACAAATGCGATTCAGACTCGCATACTAAGGGTTCCGTACCCTTAACCCTTAACACATGTTTGTCATATTACTGTTTTTGTTATTTTTTCTTTAACAATAGAATATACACTACATAATACTAATGTTCACGCTTGTATGTATTACCGTTTTTAAGATGGATGGGATAAAAAAAAGTTGAAAAATATTTTTTTTACCGACTTTTTTGTATTGGGGCCTCCTTTGGGTTTAGTCTTTTTATAATTTTTACAAATATTATATAAATATTTAAAAAAATATTTTGTAAAAAAAAACAACTGTCTATCTATTAGGGTCAAAATACACGTCCGATAGTTGCTTCCGGGAGCCGGATTCGACTATCTGATCGGATTCATGAAATATACGTACGATTCTCGTGTCCGATTTTTTCTGGACGACGACGACGCCCGGGCGATGCTTACGATTCTGACATCCGATCCAATAGTCTGATCGTACGTGTAATTCATGTTCAAACAAATGTATGACGCGGAGGCCTTCAGATAGTCTGATCAGACTATCGGAACCGACTATCGGAGGCAAGTATCGGACGTGTATTTGGGCTCTTACGGTTAAAAGATACAAGCCCTGTTACAGACAGACAGACAGGCGGCGTAGGCTTAGTAAACAGGGTCCCACTGTTCACCCTTTGGGTACGAAATCCTAAAAATGAGTTCCTTTATTAGATGTTTTTGCCGAATTAATGTTACTGACATAACTTGTATAATTCCACTGATAGATTCTAGAACCAATGTCTACTAGTTTTCTAAATGAAGGAAAAAGAAAAATAGCTAGATAACAAAGAGAACAAAATACGTAACTACATTAACAAGAGAGAAAATTACGTACTTCGCTTCAACGACTCAGTAATTGCTTTGACAAATTACTTGAAAAACAAACAGTTTCCTACAACGATGGATATACTTATATGAACTGTGTTTTATTTAACGCAATGAAACGAACGAGTTATATGAAACCTTTTTTTTAAGACTTTTGCTATTTTTTATACTGGCAATTTGTTATTTTTTTTTTGGTCAGTCTGTACTTGCAATAAAAATTAATAAGTTGTAACAGAAGTTGGTAAAATTTTATATTTTTTCTTATTTTGTTTCCTCTTTTTTTACATGAATATCCAAAAAAAGGTTTTCTAAAGTCATTGACTTAGAATAAGTATGGACAACGAGTGTAGTACAAAATTCACGATAAAAGTGTCCTGAATTGACATAATATAAACAAAGAAATACCAACAAGCTCATTTACGACGGACGAAATCCTATGTCGTTATCATAATGCCTAATTTAGCTTGCAACAATTTTTACCATACGAAAATATGACAGCACTGCTCAATTTTTCAAATTTCGAAACTTCATCTAATGTTAAACGAAAATTTGGAGAACATAGGAGTAATAGAGCAACCTTAATTTTTAAAAGATTTTATTATTAGTTATATTTATTGTGATTGCTAAATATTTAATCCAACTGAAAGAGCATAGAACATTTCTTGCAAAATTACAACATCGTCATTTTCAAAAACGCGATTTTGCTTCCTTTGCTGAAGTATCACGATCAACATCAGCATCATCTAATTAATCTCGAGGAAAACTGAAATTAAATCAGAGGCATATTATTATTTTTCAGAAAACAATCTTTTGTCATGTGTATTTAAAAGAGTTCATGATAACTAAACAAACGAGCCCAAACGTCACGTGTCCACTATTTGCCATTACGAAGTTCCAGAGCCCGTTTTCCGGCTATACCATCGGACCTACGTCATTATTTATGTAATGAAAAGTGCTTATAATGACAAAATACATGAGCTGAAACTCGACGAGCCTACCATTTGTTCCTGTGCTTGCCTAATCTTTGGCTCCATCATCAAATTAGTTCAATGACATATTAATGATCTAAAACGCACATACCTACCTGCAAAATTTCAGCCCAATCGGAAACTTGGTAGTGACCGAAAAACCAATACAATTTTGAAACGGAAGGACAACATACATATTTTCGTACATAATATGTTTGCATACAATGCAAGTTTAAAAATAACTTGTTTAAATGAATAGAACAAAACAAATTGCAATTGGTTCAAAATCGCAATACAAAAAAACATCGCGTAAAAATAACGACTCTTTGGAATCTTTGTTCTAAATTCTGTCAAATATGTCAAGTTTCTTATGGTAATCCAACCAAATGAAGTTGACATAATTGGTCAAACAAAGGAAGGAAAATAAGATACTTTTTATTTATTTGGATTATTGTGTGTTTTGCTCTTGCAATTAATTCAATTTTAAGTAAAATACAATGTTCCTTAACAAAATAATACTTAAAAATTGTAAAACAATAACATACCTACTGAAAATATGATACACCATCAAATTTTTTCACTTTTTTGAGTAGTTTTTACACGATCTCACTACACAGAACGGCATTGTTGACATGTGACATTGAGGTGTAGCTGCTTGTTCGCCCAAATAAAGAATGACGCGCGCAATTGTAGCTCTTTTCAAATTTCTTGTGTTTTAACACTCATTCGGTTCGGACATTTTTGAGCGATGACCCGAGGTCCATACTTATTCTAAGTGAATGTCTAAAGTGGTAGAATTTGCTGTTACGCTGAAAAGTGCAAGACATTTTTTTTAAAATTTTTTTTTTGTCTTTTGTTATTTTTTTGACTAGTCATTTTTTTTTTTGATGTAGTCAATGTTCTATAATCCTCCAAATACCTACGCAGTCGTAATAAATATTCACCATCGTCATATCGTCTTCCGACTGATATAATGATGATGATGTTGGTCATGAGATGGAGGGGGGGGGGGGGGGCGCAAGGGACAATCCCGTTGCTGATTTACCGGGTATATCTAATTTAAAACCATCTGCTGCTACAAATTATTTTCCTACAGAAAAAACCCCAACAACACTGCTTGGGAATCGGCAGCTGCACTTGACTATAGATAGGCCAATGAATCGGTCAATTCATTAATTAATATGTATTGCATCATGGAAACAATACTCTTTGCCTCGTAAACTTCATACCCTACGGTCTCGTTCATGGAAACGCACTGGCATAACATACCTCGTTCGGAATATTCCGATCTGTCCCCTCGTCGGTAACAGGGGAACAGATCGAAACTTTTTATTTCTATTTGTTGTCTACCTTATAGGAGATAACAATTAGGATATCTAGAGATAACAATTAGCCCATTCATTCTCCTTTGCTGAAACTGTAACTAAAATCAAATATAGTTTCATATTATGTTTAGCTAGAGATCTCTACTTAAAAGTATATTATTTCCACCGCCATCACTATAATCGGAGGTCACCATTAAGCACTTATTTACCCAAATTGACCCTAAGCATTACAGAAGCTGGCGAGCTGAAATCAAAGTCTCGTTAGTAGTACTCTACACGACATGAATAAGTAAACTCTATTAAGTGCTCTTTGCATTGCAAAATTTGGAGCACTGAGCTCTTCTGCATTACTCTCAATATAGGAGCGGACGCGGTTGGCGCACTGCACTTGTACGATGTCAAGAGCGCTTGAATTTTAGTTTAGAATTGAACAAAAAGTTGAGCGAAAAATAGACAGATGTTTTGATAGATAGTCTGCTTCGTTGGTATAGTGAGCGTGAGGTCCTGGGTTCGATCCCCAGGTCGAGCAAAGTGTTATTAAGTGTTTCCGTCTGGAATTTCTCAGTAGCAGCCCGGAGTCTAGATTTGTGCCCGGTTGATGGCAATAGGCTCGCCCCCTATTACATGGGACTTAAACGGCGAAATGAGGGTGTACTATACACCTCTGCCCAACCCTTCGGGGAATATAGGCGTGATATTATGTATGTTATTTTGATACATATTTAACTACAAAACTCACAAACAAATAGTAAGTTGGCTTCAAATATACTCACATGTATTGTATTTAGGAGCTTTAAACAAAACTTATATTTTTAACACGTTCAGTGCCGGGTGCCCTCCAGGAGGGCACCCTGTAGTCGTATTCACCATGGGGGATGCCCTCGTGGAGGGCTCATTTTAAATGCAGGTTTTTCTTGGAAAATTCACCGTCATGAAACAAGCAAACACCTATTTTACGACGTAGTAGCGTATTTTTCAAGGTTTTTAATCTAATGCCAGGAACCCTCCTCGAGCGTTCACTCTTAGTGCAAACGTAATGCTGAGGACCCTCCTGGAATGTCCACTAGCAATATGTATGGCGGCATGGCATATGAGCTCTATGAAAAGTGTGTTGGACTCGAATGTGTCAAGTCGAATGTAGTGGAAAATACATATAAGTAAATTGTTGAAACAAAGGCAAACTATGCAGTTTAAGTTTAATAGTATACTTATTTGAATGGTTTTCAATAAGAACGGAACAGCAATATCTTTATTATAACAATAATAAAATTACACAAAGAATTTACATTCCTGATTTTCTACAGTAGAACTATGTTTTATTTTATCATCCAAAATCAATTTACATGCGGAAAAATTGTGTAACACATTCTTTGAATTCCACGGCTTGTTTAGAGAGAACCATACAGCTTTAGAATATACGGTACGCATATCGTTGCCCGGGAGTGAAAATCTCGGGAATGCAATTTGGTCATTTTATTTTATCACGACTTATAGGGACTATACCTTAAAAGAGAGCCGCTCTATTTGAAATTAGTTTGTAGGTACTGAAACTAGCCTTTATTGGGTATATAACATTCGTAATATACAATGTGTCCGGTTATGGACTAGCGATATTCTAGGTACTTATACATATAGCAACTATTCTAGTATACAAATACACTACACACTAGGGTCCGATCCACTTCCCCGCTATTTGGCAGCCATTTTGCTTTTTTGTTGAGATATTCTCTATCTTAAAGTTATGAAAATGTGAACCCATTGTATCGTAATGTAAATGATAGACAATATTATTCCCCTCCGAATAAGCCTACTTTTATCTCAGTAGGACCAAAACTTTGAGAGATATGACTTTTTGTACACACGTACAGAAAATCTCAACATAAAAATGGAAGTGAATTGGACCCTAGTATATACTTAGTGTATTTGAGTACTAGAATAGTTGTTATATAAGTGCCTAGAATATCGCTAGTCCATAACCGGACACATTGTATATAATTGACTAGCTTTTGCCCGCGACTTATTCCGCGTGAAAGCCCACGTGCAATGACCAAATGCATTCCCGAGGTTTTCACTCCCGGGCGACGATATACATAATAATATGGTCGCTCGCAGCTTCGCCCGCGTCGATGTCGTTTATCGCGTAGATATTTCGCAGTTTTCGGGATAAAAGTAGCCTATGTCCTTCTTCGGGCTCCAAACTATCTCTGTACCAAGTTTCATGAAAATTGGTTCAGCGGTTTAGGCGTGAAAGGACTGATTATGACATACAGGGTGTAAACGAATTCGTGTAATTCCTTAAAACCACATGATCTACTACTGGTGTAGATTGAACCGGCACGGAATTTAGTTTGATTAAAAATTAAATTATGTTTTCTTACGGTAGGGGTAAGTGATCATTATCTAAATAAACCACCTAATAAGGAATCAATAAAAGCATTTTTTTAAGGAATTACTCTAATTCGTCTACAATTTGAGAAAACAGAAAATGCAATAAAAACTTCAAAATAAACTAGAATATAAATACGACTTTACAAATCATCGTAGTTCGCGTTGACTATGCCCTAATTAATTCTAAAAAGAAACTAACCAATATGCAATCCTTCCGTCGATCTAAAGATAATATAGTTTCCCGTAACACCGCAAATGAAACGATCTCACTCACCCAATTAATATAAAGTGAACTGGAAACTGTTAGCTATTGATAAATCAAACAGGCATATAAATCACTCGCTAGCGAGGATTGCTTACAATAACACGATCAAGGGCGAGACCGATGCGGCGACCATGTTGTACTGAATATGTATATTAGACGTTATAGGAAGTATGTAAATTATTTGTTGTTCCATTCAATTATTAAAGAAATAAAATAACATAATTTTCATTTAACGCATCAAGTCTTCATACTTTAGTAAGCCCCGTGTAAGGTGGATAATTCAAAAATAAATGATTCTTTCCGTTTATTCATTACTAGCGACCCGCCCCAGCTTCCCAGGGTACTATAATATGCATGTATTATACATATAAACCTTCCTCTTGAATCACTCTTATCTATTAAGAAAAACCGCATCAAAATCCGTTGCGCACTTTTAAAGATCTAAGCATACATAGGGATAGACAGCGGGAAGCGACTTTGTTTTATACTATGTAGTGATGATACATACATTATTAATTAAATACATTTTTAAACATTTCTATAAAAAAACAAAAACATTTAAAAATATAAAAAATAGTAGCCCACCTGCATCGGCACTAGGGTCCAAGCTACCGGCGCGGCGGTCAGGGTTCCGGAGAGAGGAACTTCCAAACAATACGCGACGGGTCCAGAAGTACCGCTTTCTGAATCAAACCCTTGATCCAGTTGCCTAACGAGAGCCCCAACAGATGTTGGTCGAGGCTCTTGGCTATTAAACCATTGGCTGTAACAACTATCAGCGCAATGACTGCTGAGTCAACATCCTACATGTCGACAACTTCGTGTGCCAAATCGAGTTTTTTTTATAGTTTTCGGCTTTCATAAGACACTCATCTAATCACTGTCAAGATCACTGTCTAAGTGATATCAACAATAATTGTGCGGCCGGCGTTCTAATCGATCTATCACCACTATGTCCGCGCCTATTTTTTGAGTTGTAGGTATATTATACCAGTGCTTGTAGATAAATGGCAATCGATGATCGCCAGAGAATAGATACGCCTTTAAATGTATGGAAATGACATAATAGATCGCTTGACCTGTCGAAAGCTTATGTCAATCCAGTACAATCTCATTGTCGTTTCTATTCTCTAGCGATCATCGATTGCCATTTGTCTACATCCACAGACCCGGTTCCGGTGGTCATACGAGTACTTGACAGTCCTTACCGGTAGTCAGAAGCCCGAAAGTCTGACAACCAGTCTAATCTCAGGATATCGGCATTGCCCAATAAATGGGTTGCGGAGGTCTGGAGGCAGTCGCTCCGCGTGAAATACTGGTATTCAGTCGCATCTGGTTAGTTCCAGTCTAACCAGATGACCCCAGCATAGTTAAAAAGGCTAGATACAACAAACAAAGGCAAAGACTATATCTATTACTACAATTACTATACATGTTCAGTTATTAACTGCACAACATATTGGTTATATTCTTAAATAAAACTTCATGTCAATAATCATGCAAAGATACGAAGAAATCAATACTTAAATAATGTTGCATGACGACATTGTACACCGAACGACATGCAGACATGGAATCCGACATGTCGCTAAGCGAAGCGAATACCCCTCACAATTATTGCAGTAATATCATGATCGATTTTAATGAATTCTTCATCGTACTGACTTCATATTTGTATTTACGGCCAGTCTCATATTAAAACAAACTTCTTTCTTTGTTCTATTCAGCCTTGTTTACAAAACCTCCTTTTTGAGGTGAAAGGTGTTAAGAAAATACAGGGTGTAAACAAATTCGTGTAATTCCTTCAAACCGCGTGATCTACTGATGACACTGATTGACCCTGCATAGGTTTTTTCAGAATCAACAAAAAGATGTTTTCAAAAAATGAAGTAGGTATGGTATTCTGTATCAGAGTAAAGGAGAGTGGGAAACAAATGTATGGGGTCTGGGCCCACCCTTCAATAGTAACATTTGATATATCGTTGGATAGGGCTTTTTAAGCGGAACATTAGTTACTAACGAAACTATGGTCAAATGTTAGTACTTTCGGAGATACGACGTTTTAAAGTTATGTGATGAGTTATGCAATCACTATAAACGAGACGTTTTTATTTAACTTTGCCCCTCACTTCTAATTTCTCCTGTATTGTGGGTGCGTTTACAAACATTTTTAAACTCACAAACACAAATAGCCAGACCCGGAACAACTACTTGTATGTCACACAAATATTTGTTCCGTGCGGGAATCGAACCCGCGACACGCAGTGCAACAGTCAATCGTGCGCCACCGCCACCACTGCGCCAACCGTGCTATCCGGTTTGAGTCTGGGTAATGTTTATCTGATACGTCTTTAGGGTAATTGTAGTAGCGGGTTATAACTGAAACAACGTGTTGTGCGTACGGTGGTTTATTCCTTACTGATGATACAAGATGGCGCTCGGCCGAACAGCGGCCCGCGCGCCGCCGCGTCGCAGCGCGGCTCGGTAGGTAGGTATATAAATGAACTTACTTAAGTAACTACACATCATTCCTCCACACTAATTTTGAAACCTGTGGAAACAGACCATTAATTACTTTACTTAAACTATTTTATACTTATTACTACATATATTTATTTTATAACCTTTATTTATGTAAATAAACAATAATGTAATAGTAACAACTAAAAATACACTGAATAATCAATATTCTTTCTGGGTCGCATGGAACGTGCATTTGCAGCTAAAGGGACGTGACCTTCAATATTATCACTTGAGTCCTGAGTGTCCTGACACTCTTGCTCCTCTACTATCTCGCCCTCAGAAATCACCATATCCTGATCCTCACTCATGCTAAGGTCTGCATCAGCTGCGGCTACAGCTGACGCCTCGCCACTTTCCCTCTCCCTTACTACAGATGTATTGCTTTGACCGGAATCGTTCACCTGTTGTACATTTGCTGCAGTTGGTCTTGACGGACTAGCATCCACGGCCGGTGACCTACTTGCTACAATTTCAGGTTCTTTATGCAACCCCGTGTAATGAACTATTTGATCTAGATGCCTGATACAAGACACATTACAACAATCCACATATACCTTAAATAGCCTATTTCCAACAATTTCCTCAATTTTGCCTAGTGTCCACCTTTCTTTTCGAGCACTGAACCAGCGAACCCAAACCTTATCTCCTGTTTTGAACATCCTACTTTTATTTTCATATGTTTTACTTTTATTCGAACGATGTCTCTTTTCTTTGGGAAAAATTAAGTCAAGCCTAGATCTTAAATTCCTTCCAAACATCAACTTTGCGGGTGATTCTCCTGTAGAACAGTGTATTGTATTTCTGTATTCGAACAGATATGCTAACAATTTCTCTTGCAGAATACATTGAGATAAGTTCTCTGTTAAAATAATTTTTAACATTTTTTTACATGTGCGAACAGAGTTTTCAGCTTGTCCGTTGCTGCATGGATGATAGATCGGCGATGTCAGATATTCAGTACCGTTATTGGAACAAAAATCCTTGAATTCTTTACAATTTATTTTTACGTCGTTGTCAGAAACTAAAGTGTTAGGTATACCGAATACTGAAAATATATTCTTTAATTTAATTATTAAAGCTTGTGTACTGACACCCTTATTCATGTTAACACACTCTAACCATTTAGAGTACGCATCTATTACCACGAGATACATTCTTTGCCCTACAGTTAAATAATCTATGTGTATTCTTTGCCAAGGAGCTTGCGGGCGCGGCCAGGGCGCGGGTGGGGCGCGCGGTGGGGAGGGTCGCACGCTCGCACACGCCTCGCACGCGCCGCTCCACCGCTCAATGTCTGCATCAATACCTGGCCACCACATTCTGCCACGAGCGTTACACTTCATTTTAACTATGCCTAAATGTGTACTATGCAATTCGGCTAACATTCGTTCTCGTAATGCTGCTGGAATAACGACCTTATGGCCCCGCAATAAGACGCCGTTTTCAAGTTGCAAGTCGGTTCTACATAGAAAATACGGGCGAATTGATTTACAACAAATTTTTCGTGGCCAACCGAAGTTCATATATTTAATTACTGTCTGAATCGTTTTATCACTTTCGGTTGCATCTTTTATGTCGGTAAATAAAACAGCTGGAGAATTCGAGTTCAAAAAATTCAGTGCGCAATACGCGTCATACTCTTTGTCAGTTTCGCACACAGTATCCGTGACGGGAGCACGAGAGAAATAATCCGCAACTATGTTGTCCTGGCTAGAAATGTACTGAACCACATAGTTATATGCTGCTAAAATAATCGCGTATCTCTGAAGCCGTAACGCTGTCGTTATCGATATACCGGTTTTATTATTAAATATGGAAACTAATGGACGGTGATCTGTCTTAAGAATAAAAGGTTCACTTCGCCCGTACAAATACTGGTGGAAGTGTTTAACTCCAAATATGATTGCTGTTGCCTCCTTTTGGATTTGACTGTAGTTACGTTCGCTCGCCGAGAGCGACCTGGAACCGAATGCCAGTGGTCGCTCGCGACCGTCGCTATCTCGTTGCGACAAAACCGCTCCGAGCCCTGCCGGACCTGCATCCACCGCGAGCACGAGTTGCGCGCTCGGCTCGAAATGTGCTAGCACGCGCTCGGACGCCAACTCGGCGCGCACTCGGCGCATGGCATTGCGCTGACGCTCGCCCCACTCCCATGGGGCACCGTCGCGCAACAACTCGTGGAGCGGGCTCATAATACTTGACGCGTTCGGAATAAAATTCCTATAGTAATTTACTACACCTAGAAATCGCTTCACTTCCGTAACGTTAGTCGGCTCGGGAGCGTTTACTATGGCCTTAACTTTTTCACGGCTCGTACGTAACCCATTCTTATCAATTACATATCCTAAGTAGGTTACACTTTTCTTTAGAAATTCACACTTGTCTTTTTGCAACCGAAGACCGGCTTCGTCTAATTTTCTTAAAACTTGCCCTAATCTTTGCAAATGAATCTCCTTTGTCGATGCCGTTAAACAGATGTCATCCAACCAAATACTAACACCCTCTATGCCCGATAACAACAATTCCATAGATTTTTGAAACACGGCGGGTGCATTTGCCAACCCGTATACAAGACGAGTATATTTGAACAACCCTTTTGGCGTATTAATTGTCGTAAGATCTTGCGACTCATCGGAGAGGATAAACTGGTTATATGCATTTTTTAAATCTAACTTCGAAAAATGTTCCCCACCACCTAACTTCGCGAAAACTTCCTCTATTCTAGGTAATGGGTACTTATCGATTATAAGATCTTTATTTAAAGTGACAGAAAAATCCCCTGCGATTTTAACCGTTCCGTCGTTCTTTAAAACCGGTACTATAGGCGTTGCGTATTGAGAATTATTAACTGGAATTAAAATACCTAACTTAACTAATCTGTCTAATTCCGATACCACCTTTTCTTTAAGGGCAAAAGGTATTGTTCGTGCTTTAAAGAATTTAGGAATGGAGTTTTCTTTTAACTGTAAATGTACTTTAAATTTGTTAAAACTACCCAGTTCATCCCGCCATATATTAGGACTAGCTGTTGCCCGCAGCTTCGCTTGCGTGAAATTTAAACCCTCTTTAAGCTCCTTTTTAAGTGTAGGTTTAAAATTTAAAAATCCCGTCTTATATTATTTACTTTGAACAGTGTTTGTGCCAAATTTGAAGTTAACAAAACAACCCTATGGAATAAGGGTTTCACACAAACGTTACCAAAAAAATTCACCAATTAAGGGGTGGAATTATTAAAAACCCTTCCTTGCCTACGTTATTAGACGTTACTTTCAAAATGTCAAATTTCTTACCCTAGCAGTTGTAGGCTATGCTTTGATAAATCAGTCAGCGAGTCAGTCAGTTTCCCCTCTTACTTCAAAAGTATCAGATTTTTCATAAAAACTTATATGCAACCCTTATTCCCCCTCCTTAAAGGTTGAATTTGTAATAACATCAAACATTACTAAACAATTATTTGATATCATGCTTTTAACTATGAAAAAACTTTTATCCGTTATTTTATCCCTTAGGGGCAGAATGTCCAAAAACCCTCAAACGCGTATGTTTACTTCTAACCAAAAGCCTAAATATTTAATTCCATGCTTCTCACTTCAAAAGTAGCACATTTCTCAAATAAACTTTCAACCCTTATTATTTCACCCTCTTATAGGTAGAATTTAAAAAAAAAACATCAATCACGTGTGTGCTTATTTCCCAGCAGAAAACCTATTATTTTAATGCATGCTCTTTTTAACTTCAGTACTTACATAAATCTTTCATCCCGTATTTCACCCCTTAGTGGTAGAATTTCCAAAAACCTTCAAACACAAAAGTCCAAACAGTTAATTCCATGCTTCTTATTTCAAAACGATCAAATTTCTCATACGATTTTTAACCACTTATTTTACACCTTTAGGGGTTGAATTTCCAAAAGCACTCAAACCTGTGTACATTTATTTCTAACCAGGAACCTTAATATTTAATTTCATGCTTCTTACTTCAAAAGTACCAGAGTTCTCATACAAATATTCAACACTTATTTCACCCCTTTAAGGGTTGAATTTCCAAAAACCCTAAAACATGTGTATGTTAATTTCTAACCAGTAACCTAAATATTTAATTCCACACTTCTTAATTCAAAAGTATCAGATTTCTCAAACAAACTTTTAACCCTTATTTCACCCCCTTGAGAGTTGAATTTAGAAAAACGGTCAAATGCATGTACATTAATTAATTTCTAACCAGAAACCTTAACGTTTAATTTCATGCTTCTGACTTCAATAATGACGGACTATGCTTAGGTACGTTACAAAAGGAACCGACTTTCCAAATATCATTTTTCAATATAAGTTTTTAAACTGACATGGTCACTAACACAATCTTTAGAGGTTAAAACGGGATATTTACCATGTTTATTATTTGATGTGAGTTTCCGATATTTCGGCACCGTTACAAGCGCCATGGTCACGGATGAATAATAAACATGGTAAATATCCCGTTTTAACCTCTAAAGATTGTATCATTTTTCAGTTAGTACCTTTCTCTTTCTAATAGAAGAAGACAAATAATTATCCAATACGATTCGCGCGCCATCTATTGTACGTTGAAGTTACTATGTCAGAAACTTTCGCGTGAGTAACAACAACTATACAAAGTTTCAACTCAATCGGATGAACGATGTGAATTTTTATTTAAAACCATCCGATACGACTCGCGCACCACCTCCTATATATTTATATTACGGTGATGGTACATACTATACCAGAAACCCTCGCGCAAGTGTCAACAATAAAAAAACTTTCATCCCCTATTTCACCTTCTAGGGATAGATTTTTCAAAAACCCTGAAACACGTTTTATGTTTTATGCTTCTTACTTCAAGAGTACCAGACTTCTCATACAAAACTTTCATCTGCTATTTTACCCCCTTACGGATTTAATTTACAAAAACGCTCACACACGGTAATTTATTATTAATCCGAAACCCTATTATTTAATTTCATGCTTTTAACTTCAAGAAAACTTTCATCTCCAATTTCACCCCCTAGGGGTAAAATTTACAAAAACTTTCATAAACGCGTATTTATACCTAGCCAGAGAGCCTGTTATCTGATTTCATGCTTTTAACTTCGTAGAAACTTTTATCCTCTATTTCACCTCTTAGGGGTATAATTTCCAAAAAACGCTCAAATACGTGTATATTTATTTCTAACCAGAAGCCGAAATACTTAATTCCATGCTTCTTACTTCAAAAGTAACAGATTTCTCATACAAACTTACAACACTTATTTCACCCCCTTAGGGGTTGAATTTCCAAAAACCCTGAAACACGTGTACGTTTATTTCTGACCAGTAACCTAAATATTGAATTTCATGCTTCTTACTTCAAAAGTACCAGATTTCTCATACAAACTTACAACAGTTATTTCACCCCCTAAGGGGTTGAATTTCCAAAAACGCTTAAACACGTGTACATTTACTCCTAACCAGAAATCTTAATACTTAATTTCATGCTTCTTACTTCAAAAATGACGGACTTGCATACAAACGTTAATCACCCTTTTCACCCACTTAGGGGTTGAATTTCGAGAAATCCCTTCTTAGTGGATGTTTTCGTCATGTAAGGAACCTACTGTCCAAATTTCATATTTCCAGCTTTAGTGGTTTAGGCTCTGCGTTGATGAATGAAATGTCAGTCAGTACCAGTCTCTTTATATATAAGATAATGTTCCAATAACGTATTTACGTCATTATCGTGACTTATTTTGTTTACATTTGTTGTGAGTACTAAGCCGAAGGCGGACATAAAATCACGACCGAGTAACGGGGGGCCGTTTGAGTTAACGACAAATATTTTTATACATTTAATTAAATTATTGTATTTAATTTCTGCTAAGAAGTAACCTTTCGGTGCGATTTTATGGCCGTTATACAAACACATTCTAATATTACATTTTAATAGCTTATGCCTATAAAACTTCTCAGAATACATTTGTTTTGATATTACCGACACACCTGACCCCGAGTCTAATTCCATAGTCACAGCTTTGTTACCTACACTTATTTGTAACTGTATGGGCTTATCTGTTACGTACCTTAAATTAAAATTTTGGCACTCCACACATGAACCACTCCCGACATCTGAGTCGGACTCTTCACTCGCGATATTATTTACGTGTACGTGACGGCGATCGAACTTATTTTTGTTATCACAAACTTTCTTTAAGTGTCCTTTCTTACCGCACTTCTGACACGTGTAGTTTTTATATCGGCACTGATCCATGCTGTGGTTTTTCATTCCACACACGGCACAACGTAACTCCCGGTCGTGACGCGGGGAGGAGGAAGCGCACGCGGCTCGCGAGCCTGCGCCGCCACCGCCGACACCGTCGCTGCCGCGGCCATGTTTACCACGACCGCCACCGTCCTTCTTATGCGTAGCACCAAACGATAACTTATTAATCGGCTCCTCCTTCACTGCTACCGAATCCACGGTGATCGACTTAGCTTCCCTGGCACATTCTGCTCGTTCAGCAATCTCCAAGGCGCTTACCAAGGTCAGGTCACTTGGATTTTTCTGGAACAATTTATCGCGCACGGGACCTGGCCCCAGGCCTAAGACAAAACGATCAGTGAGGTTTATCTCCAGAGCAACCCCGAAATTGCAATAGCTTGCTAAACCCCTGAGTCTTGCCGCCCAGTCTCCTAGCGACTCGCCATGGTCCTTTTTCGCGCCGTGAAACTTCGCTTTGTCGGCGAAAGAGCACTTTTTTTCTTTAAAATGTCCGTCGAGCAGGTCCACCAACTTAGGAAAACCTAGCTTTTCCAGGTCCTCGGGGTATGCTAGGTTACGCACTAAACGGTATGAGTCGTCAGAAAGGTGCGTTATCAATATCGCTGCTTTCTTTCCCTCATTTGTTACGTCGTTCACATTATAAAATTGTAACAATTTCCCCTTGAAAATCTTCCATTCACTTGTTTTATATTCAAACGTAGGCAAGTTACCTAAATACGACATCATCGCGCAGGTATTATTTTCTTATTTTATTTACAATGAAAATACTTTTATTATTCCTATACTCGTCGCCAAATGATACGTCTTTAGGGTAATTGTAGTAGCGGGTTATAACTGAAACAACGTGTTGTGCGTACGGTGGTTTATTCCTTACTGATGATACAAGATGGCGCTCGGCCGAACAGCGGCCCGCGCGCCGCCGCGTCGCAGCGCGGCTCGGTAGGTAGGTATATAAATGAACTTACTTAGGTAACTACACATCATTATCTTATAATGAAGTAAACTACGATCATTAATTGCTTAGATTGGGATCACTTTTATGGCAGTATAACTCCGAAAGTACTAACTTTTGACCTTAGTTGTAATTCTAAGTTTTATTCTGCATAAAAATACCTATTCACTCATGAGTATCTTATTTCTATTGAGAGGTGGGCCCACCATTACTCATTGTCCTTTAGCGTCCCAAGTTAACTGACTGCATGGAGCGATATCGCGCTAGTCGTGCCCGTCAGCTGTGTCGCCTTCTCGCCTTGCCTACATTCATTTAAGCAAGGCATCAACATTTTCTATCATATAAAAAAAGTTGGTAAAAAAGTATATTTTTACTCTTAAACAATCTAAATCACGTGCGGGGTTAATCTATACCATTAATAGATCATTTGGTTTGAAGGAATTACACGAATTCGTTTACACCCTGTATAGAACACAGAAAAATACGCTTTTGAAGACTTAGAACGTCGCCTTTGAAAATTCTGAGCCTTTTTTTGTAAACATCTGTGTATTAGAATATACATAATTTAACCAATTTAACCAATTTAAACAGTATACTAAAACCATAGCCATACATGTTGAAGCAAAGAAAAATCATTCATAATCATAAGAATCAGAAATCGGAGAGGTACACTGCGTTCAATACACGAAGACGCGCCCTACTCTTTTTGTGAGATGTAGCCGCGTGGTGCGTTTGCACACATCTCTTATGATTTATCTTTTATTAGTGTGTGTACAAAGAGTCGCTTCTTCGTCGATTGAACTATACGCAAAAGTAGTATTAAAGTTTAAAAAAAGTATATGTTAGTAATAACACGTTGTCGCCGTTCGCCTGTTTCTACTAGTTCAAAGTAAAAGTTTACCGTCCATCGATTTTCTCGTGGGACCAGAAGCACCTGATGAAACCATCTATTATTCTTTAACCAGCGTTACCACTTTAATCATTAGAACTGTAATCACAAGAAACAACCGTAATTGAAAAATTGTTTGTTTATAAATAAATATTTCAAAAAAACTTATTACGCGTTTGAACTTTCTCGCACCTGATTCTCTGATAACCTGGTCATCGCAGACAGGGTCTAAGATGAACAGAGATATAGAGGGATTCCATTATACCCCTCTGGCTCTCACATACACACGACGGAACACAGTAAACTGCTTGGCGCTGGACTTTAATGTTCAGGTGGTAGCTAGCCAGGCGGACCGTATAGATCCTACCGCTCAGGAGCAACTGGACAGATTCGCAACTGGACAGATTCGCAACTGGACAGATTCTCAACTGGACGGATTCTCAACTGGACAGATTCTCAACTGAACAGATTCTCAACTGGACAGATTCGCAACCTGGACAGATTCTCAACTGGACAGTTTCTCAGCTGGACAGATTACCAACTGGACAAAACGTGTACAGTCCATCAAGCGTGCTCGGTTTTGTTGAATCTTACAACACATCGCACCTCCGATAAAATAGGGTTACAACTCGAAAAAGTCGAATTTTGAGTTAATGATACAGAAATACTTAAAATTTTATGAACTATCTTCTCCAAAATGGTTACATCTGTAACTCTAAAACTGGCCGCTAGATGGAGTTGTAACGCTACACGACTAAAGCATTTTGGCTCCAGAACGATCTCGATTAGTGTTACATTTAGTTTTATGAAACGTGGACGTACGTTTGTTGATACAAGTAGTGTTACAAATTAAAATATAACAGTGTTTCAGACAGATAAAATCTTGTTGCTCACATCAATTTGTGTAATGAACAAGTTACAAGTCAAATTATTACAGTTTATTGTTAAAGGATTGAATTAAACTAGTTCAATATTTCTATAATAATGTGATATATTTTTTATAATTTACATGCAGAACTACGCTTCGGTACGGGTAACATGAAATTGAAAGACGTCAGAATCGTTAAATTCATGAAAGAAACACCTTCCCCCTTATTACAAAAGATGGTTTAAACCAAAACTAAGGTAAACCCAGATTTCAAATATACCCAGCACTTTCTTACGTCATGTAACAAAAAGAGACGGAGCTAATTTAAAACCTAGGTTTTTCTTAGGCCATCTTTTGTAATAATGGGGTTACAAGAACTCTTATTAAGATGAAGGATTTTCGGAACCTAAAATTTGGCGAACACACCCTGAGGTTCTGCCTGGACTTAAAGCCTGCTTATATCAGACAGCTCTCAATAAGCGAGAGGAAGAAAGCTGATTTGATGAGTTTGATTAATAGTAATCAAATATCACAGTTCTATGTGCTTTTTTACAACCAAAATGTAATTGAATATTGAACTTTACTTTGTATTTTTTTATAATACATCCTAATTATGAGACGACTGAAACTTAAGACTTCATCTGTGATTTTGATTTTTATTGTGATGATTATAGTTCCTATGTAGTATTTAAACATTATTTCATTAAGGAGAACAAATATTATTTACGCGTAGCATAATTAAAGACTACCTAAAATTGTACTGTAAATGATTCGTTGAAATTGTAATGATTAGAATTGTTTTTTTTTTGTTGGTTCGAATTTTTGAATGGTTTTGTTAAAGTTAATTTTGTTTCGAAGTCTACAGCAGTACGAAAGCTTATTAAGTTAAAAAAAGTTTAAAGAACTGCCTGATTTTTATTATAATAAGAATTGTTACATCTGTCATATTGTATTTTTGTTAGTAGAAACTCGAATAGTTATCTAAAATACTGTTACAATTGGGAATTTTCAGGGCTTTTTTCAGGAAAATTGAAAAACAGCTTATGCCATTAAAAAGTATTTTTTGTAAGCTTTTCAAGTATATACAACTTGTGTCACATAATAATAATACCACAAGAATAAAAACTGATTATTAAATCCGTGAGTTTATTTTCGCTTTTCTGAAAATCCAGGTTTTTCGAGTTGTAACCCTATTTTATCGGAGGTGCGACATGTTTATTCCCAACGTGCGGTGAGGAAGTTTTATCTTTTCGTACCTTTTTGACCGCCAGAGCATATAGCGTGACTGAGTTCCTTAATGAATGAAAAAGAATTTGTGTTGACATAATTAAATTTATTTTGACAGTGATTTTGAATAGAATTTAAATTCTGATATTGTAATTTTAATTTTAACATTATGATTATTTTTATATTCTTTTTTTGCTTTGTTTGTCTAGTGCGACAAATTTTGTACGCCTTAAATGGCAAAACATGTAGCTACCTTATTTAATTATAAGACCTTTATACCATACTCATGTTTTTAACCGACTTCAAAAAGGAGGAGGTTCTCAATTCGGTTGTATTTTTTTTAAAAAAAATTTAAATTTTTTATTTTTTATGTTTGTTACCTCATATCTCCGTCATTTATGAACCGATTTGAAAAAATCTTTTTTTGTTCGAAAGGGTATACTTCCCGATTGGTCCTATTTAAATTTTGTTAAGATTAGACCATGAACTTCAGAGATATGGAACGGAACTCCTCATCGGATCAAAGCAAAATTCTCAAATTACTAAAATTGCTTTGTTTATAGTTGTTGTTGGGAACTGACTACTGGAAAAGAGGAAGGGGTGCGTGTCCCTCCTCCCCCCCTTTGGAATGTTTTCATTATATCGTGTAAGGTATCATTTGAAAGGACTTTTTATGCCCGACTACGTCAAAGCCAAAAAGAAGGGTTATGAAGGAGGGGGTTAAAATTATGACACTAAAACGTATTTAATAAAAAATAAACTTAAAAAAAAAGTAAAAACCGACTTCAAAGAAATACTAAAAGGAGTAAAATAATTACCATAATATAAAAATTAACAGTTTCAGAAGTCGGTGCAACTCTACACTGAAGCAAATAGAAGCCACCGACTTCTGAAACTGTTAATTTTATATTATGGTAATTATTTTACTCCTTTTAGTATTTCTTTGAAGTCGGTTTTTACTTTTTTTTAAAGTTTATACAAAATAAATATATATTATCTTATATTCTAGCCCGTTATATTAATAGCGCATAGAAATGCTGCTGGCAATTTCTTTGACACAATGCCTTCGTACCTTTCACGACATGCGAAGAGAGTGGGAGCTTAGACTAGGACGCTTTGTCATACATAGAAGCTAGTTTTAAACAGACTAAAAAAAATACACTGAGATAGGAGGTTCTCTATTCGACGCGAATCTTTGTTTTTTTTTTATGTACGGCTTTTTTGTTAGAGATGTCTCAACCAATTGTATTGATTTAAACTGTACTGCGTTAAGTCTGAAATTTTTATTTTTGAAATCATTATAATAATATGCTGGTGTTCACTAACATTAACCAATGGCGTAGGGGGTGCATGAAAAGAGCCTCCACGAGTGGCGATACTTAAGTACGTCCGGCACACCCTGGGCAGTCAGCCCCGCTACCAACCTTGCTGACTGGCTAATCTTTTCACCACAGCATGAGCTATTTTCGTATAGCTCGTGCTGACACGAGAAAAAGTAACATTAATTCCGTAGCTAAACAACCGTTTACGTTTTAGGTAGGTAAACAGTTGTCTAACCAGAGAATAAATTTTGGTGAACTCCAGCTGTAGTAGTTTTCATGATCGATATACCTATGAAATAATGATATCCTCACAAGTATAGTGATGTCATCTACATAGACAAATACTCATACGAGTTTGTTCATCAATTATGCGACATTACGTTAATCGATTTAAGTCTTCCTTCAATTTTAAAAGGTTTCAGTCATATTATAGTTACTAATATTTATTATATGGATCATGTATAAATACATAGGTAAAATGAATATTTTTATTTATCTTTCCAATATATGCTATAAATTATTTTTTGTACCACTTTCGAAGTGCTTAATTTTTGACCCAAAAGTTGACTGGTAGAGAATGCCAATGGCGTTAAGTCCGCCTTGTGTACCAATAAACATGAAGTTTAAATAAATAAATAAATTCATATTTTACTAACAAACAACAATTAATTGTTCACAGCTACTGGAACTATTCGACTCAGAAGACCCGCGGGAGCGTGACTTCCTTAAGACGACGCTGCATAGGATATACGGCAAGTTCTTAGTTCTCCGCGCCTACATCCGGAAACAAATCAATAACGTGTTCTATAGGTGAGTACATGTGTATATACCACGTGCTTTTTGTCCTTTGTTAAGGCACGGTCATTCTTTAAATCTGTATCTACATAAATAACGCTGCGTTTTAGCTGCGTTAACCAATAATAATTCTCAACAGGGGGTTTACCATGACCTCTTATGGAAACGCTCAAATGCCAGCCAGTCAACTTCCGTTCAAAAGCAGGCCTGCTTCTGAATCACTAAAAATCGTACCATGACAGTACTAAAGGTGAATGACTATTGAACCAAGTTGAACGGTTATGCTTGTTCATGGTACGAAAAGTCTATACAAAAAAAAAGGTGAATGGATTTCGTAAACGTCATCGTAGCAGGCCTGCCGCAGGCCTGCTCTATCGATGTCAAAGTACAAAAAAGCAGGGCAGTTCAACTTCCAGGCAATTTCTGTCTTGCTTTAAGAGGTCATAGTAACCCCCAGTTGACTCGAAAATGTACTAGAATTTTTGGTAACGTTGTTTATTAACCAAAGAATTAATGTTGGTACACACCGGGGTCGTTGCTGATGCACATTTTTTTCACATCAGCGGATGCTGATGCTTTGAGTTTTATTATTTTCTTTAAAAACAAGGGAAAGGTGCTGACCATTCTGAATTTATATCCAGTTGCAGTTTTCCTTGGTATTGAAATAGCTGCTTACGTTTTAATAATCTTATGACTAAAGTTAGAAATTATCGAATTTTGAAATTTTAACACTTGCTTTAAAACCGTCATCAGTGATACTAAGTGGCCACGGATTAGTACCCCCTTTCCGACTAACCTTGTATACTATGACGCAAGTTTTGTTCTGTACACTAGCATACTTAACCGAGTAAAATTATCCTGCATCTATTTATATATGAAGAAACGTGACAAGCAATAATAACTAATTACATCTCGTTGTTCATTCACGTGATAAAATTAAATACGTAACTCAACGTCCAACCTACATGGGAAAAGTTAAAGGGGACAATATTTTTAAATAACGTTACATAATTCTTCTGTATCTATGTATGCAGCAAATAGTTGCAATAATTTATTTTTAAAAAGTAATAGGTAATTATTTTTACTGGTGACAACTTAAGTTGACAATTGTCAAATCATCTTTTTTTTGTACCGATTTCGATGCTTTCCTTTTAAATCCAAGGGTGACTGGTAGAAAATGCCATATGGCATTAAGTCCGCCTTGTGTACTACCGTAGTGAATAGAAGTTTAAATAAATAAGTTATTAAGTTCTCTATGATTTGTCCAAACGAATCCTACAAGGATCGAACGTGTGAAAACTCTTATTTGTTCAATAATTCACACCTTTAAAAATACTCACAAGGAGCGAAAATAACGTGTGAATTGAATAATCAATATATAAGCAAGTTGCGTCGAAACATCCACAACTAGTGCACATAGGAGGAAATCGCTGTCTATGCAAATATACAGTCGCATCCTTACCTTTTTTTTATGGGTCTGATATCATCATGTGACTCTTACTGACTAAAACCCATCCGTGTTCCTCCTTATGCCCTTTGCGTTCCAGGGCCGCGGTAACTCTTTCGAAGAAATTCCGCAACCCTGGCAGACATCCTTAGCTTAAGATTAACAAACAGTACAACACAACGAGTTACATCGATGTGCCTGATCGAACAACCAATGGCAATCGCTAAGTTTCGCGCCACACACTTAATGCGTCGGCGTAAAGATCATTTTTTACTGCAGTACTAATTAACATTCGTGTTCTTGAAGTCGCACTCAGTTCGGAATAGATCGGTTTTACGAAGTTTGCCGATGCGACCTCTCTCTCTCGATAGTTTTGTTTTAGTTTACGAGTTATTTCCGATGTTATAAACTCCATCATGGTCTAATATAGTCAAAACTTGTTCAAGCGTATCTATGAAGTGCACTATTATTTTGAAATCTTGTAGATGGAGGGATCTTACGATCTGCGAAGTTAAGCTGAGCTTGCCGCGGTCATTTTGTAGATGAGTGACCGTTCGTTAAACAAAGCCCACAAGTCTGACAATCAGTCTAAGGAAATCGGAATTGCCTAGGAACTGGGTTGCGGAGGTGTGATGGTAGTCGCTCCTTATTAAATACTGGTATTCAGCCGCATCTATTTAGACTGAAAGCCGATTCCCACAGAATTAGAGCTATTATTATTATTATTATTTATGTTATCGGTAGCGGGTAGCGCTGGTCAATATTACTAAAAGAGGGTGGTCGTCGATATGGATCAACCTACCCGATGTTTATAAAGGCGGTAGTCATTCGACGAAGCAGGGGCTTTCTGTGTTCATCAGCTGAAGAAATCTGACCTTTTACATCTGACTTGCATGTCCTTATTTTATGATCTTGTACCTTGTAATAATTGTGTAAAGTATTATATTGTGATCTAGTTCATGTTACTAATACTAACACAAATACTCTCAGTGGTGGAGAGTCTATGTTGGTTTTATTTACTATATTTATCTTGCTCGCAATCTTGACATACCGATATTAGCTATAACTTTGATGATAGAATCACCCCTGAATGATTATGTTGTTGTGTCTTTTACATTTATTTTATTTTTGATATATGTCCAGGTTTATCTACGAGACGGAGCATCACAATGGCATCGCGGAGTTGCTGGAGATCCTCGGATCCATCATCAACGGGTTCGCGTTGCCGCTCAAAGAGGAACACAAACTATTCCTATTGAGGGTAAGTGTTTATTTGTCTGCCATACAAAGGGAAGGTCACCGAGAGCAGTTGTCTGCCGACGATTCTGAACTGTCCGTTATTAAAGCTATTTCTGAACGTCTTGTGGCAGAGTGGTAATAATTCAATGCTTAATGCAAGTTGTTCAAAATTATCTGAACAACTAAGAAAATTAAACTGTATCTCAATGATACAAGTGATGTTTCAGAATGAACACAATACGTAACTGTCATTCTGACAAGATTTTTTTGGCATTGAGATGAAGTTTAATTTCTTTAGTTGTTTAGTTATAGGTCTAGTGCATAACTGAGTCAGTGCCTGGGGTATGGGAGTGGCACGGGAGGGGTGACATATGACGACGTGTCCGAACTATCTCGCTATACACGTGATAAATATAATGGAGATATCTCTTACGATGTTTACGTGTGTATACTTATTAATTATTATAATTGCGCGTGACAGTGTAAACAAGCAAATAAGTTACAATAATTATATTATTTTATTTAAAAAATATTAATATTTTCAACTGAAACAACAAAAAACAATAAAATCCCGAAATCCCAAATTTAATTAATCAGATTCCTTATCGCTGTCTGTACCATCATTGTATGAATGGCTCGAATCACTTTCATTATCTAGTAGTAGTAAAAAAATCGTAAGAGATATCTTCATTATATTTATCACGTGTATAGTGAGATAGTTCGGACACGTTGTCATATGTCACCCCTCCCGTGCCGCTCCCATACCCCAGGCACTGCCTCAGTAAAGCGCTGGACCTATAGTAAGCAGATGTGTTCTCCTATTATAGGAGTCTGTATCACCCACGATACACGCCTCTGCCTGGTATCAAGTTCCATAATCCAATAGGTGTCGACCCTATTGCCATTTTCCGGACACAATTATGATGCTAGGTTCGTCGTCTCTTACGACGCCTCTTGCCCGGCGACGGAGAGGAATCGTATTCCTAATCCGTCCTTCTACGGGCAATAATACTAATAACAGATATATTTACTTCCAGGTACTACTACCGTTGCACAAGGCGAAGTCACTATCAGTATACCATCCACAACTTGCGTATTGTGTGGTGCAGTTCCTAGAGAAGGATCCCTCTCTCACGCAGCCAGTAGTTAGGTATAATAATAAAATAATAATAAAACTTTTATTAAGATAACTAGGATCCAATTACTTATATCTATCATTTATTTGTCTAATATAAAACTGAAAGTAGTCACTTCAAAATTAACGGCTTCCCTGCACGAATAGTCACAAGGATATGGAAAAGTTAAAGCAACCATCACCCTAGAATCCGGCCGGACCTGCGGTTTGGCCAAAACAGCCAAAGTTCCAAAAACGAACGAATTATTACGAATAACTCGCGCTAAAGATACAATGCAATTATTTTAGTATTTTTATTCAAAATAGCATACAAAATTAACAGATCTAAAGCACACACCGTGGGCCGGAGGTACCCGAAATATTTTAACCACGCCTTTCTGATGCTTTTTTTTTTATTTCTGATAAGTCAAATGTTCTATCAACAAAAGTCCAATTCAGTATTATTTTTTTCCTTTTTTTTGTTTTTCTTCACATAGTAAATCAATTTATCTTAGGTTGAACTGGCAACATTTATAAATTATCGTGTGAGTGGATAAGAAACTTCTTACTTCACAACCCTCCCCGACAAATAGCATACGACGAGTGGGGTATGGTATGACCAAAGTCCCAACGCCGCGTTCCTAGGACTTGTTACCTTCGAAATTTTTCGATTTATGAATTTCCGTAAATAATGAATATTTCGAAAATTAAGCTTTATTCAACAAACGATATCCTAGCTTTTCTTCTCCAATAAGGCATCGGAATCGAAGCTTAAAATCTTTCGGGTACCTCAGGCCCACGGTGTACCTATATTAATCCAGATCCTAGTCCTCCTCAATTGTGGTTAATACCATCAAGCAAATAGAAGTATTCTATTTAATTCTTAGTCAAAATGAAGGAACAAAGACAAACAAGCTTCTAGATACAAAAACATGACAATAAAACAATGAAATTTCGTTTACAGGGCATTATTAAAATACTGGCCGAAAACGCACTCTCCTAAAGAGGTAATGTTTCTGAACGAGATGGAGGAGATCCTGGACGTGATCGAGCCTGCCGAGTTCCAGAAGATCATGGACCCGCTGTTCAAGCAGCTCGCCAAGTGCGTGTCAAGTCCGCACTTCCAGGTCAGTTGAAATGTTACTATGTAGATGGCAAACTAACTTTTGTACTTTTTTTTCGTTTCTTTTTTTTATTACTTGACTTGGTCGGCTTTGACCTTAAGCGCAGATAGGGTCTAAGATGGAGAACACGAATCCGAGTAACAGAGATATAGAGGGATTCCCCTATACCCCTCTGGCTCCCACGTACACATGAAGGAACACAGTAAACTGCTTGGCGCTCGACTTTAATGTGAGGTTGGTACCTAGGCAGGTGGACTGTGTAGATCCTACCACCAAGCGTGCTGGGTTTTGTTGAATCTTACAATACGCGTCTATTCCCAGCGTGCGGTGAGGAAACTTTATATTCTATCCCCATACGGGGCAACGACGTATCTTTTGCTTCGAGTAAAAATTGTTTTTACGCTGTAGCCGCAACGATAACTATGCGAAAGCTAGTTATAGGACTTCGGCCTAAGCCGCAACCAAAAATTTTGAAATGGCAGTAGCAAATTCCGGGTTCTTATTGTCCTTGAGCGTTGGTGAATGGGACCCAGATTTGGTTTACATTATTTAGTGCAGTCTTTACCAAAGCATGAGGTTCTGAAACTGGACGAGAGTCGCAACATGTCGAACGGGCCTTACTGCCTGCGGCCTGAGGGCCTGCTTTTTTTCTCCATGTTAGACACTGGGCGGGTCCCGAACATTGTTTTTTTTTTAGATGGGTCGCCGTGCTACCTCTTTGGGAACCACTGATTTACAGACATTTCATTTAAAGCTACTTGTCCGCCAAAGCTCTGCGCTAGCTATAGCTACAAACAAGTTGTCTTTGTTGCTCGATTATGTATCTTCAAAGTGGTACAAAAACGTCTGCCTCTAGAATATTCTAAAAGTAAATAAAAACCGTTCTAAATATCAAATTGAATACAACATTCCAGGTTGCAGAACGCGCGCTCTACTACTGGAACAACGAGTACATAATGTCTCTAATATCAGACAATGCGACACACATCTTGCCGATAATGTTCCCGTCTCTGTACCGTAACACTAAGAGTCACTGGAACAAGACCATACACGGGCTGGTGTACAACGCGCTAAAGCTTTTCATGGAGATGAACCAGAAGCTGTTCGATGAGTGCACGCAGCAGTACAAGCAGGAGAAACAGAAGTGAGTTAATATAACATGTCATTACGATTAATGATTACGATTCCTTAGCAGGGTTGTCCAATATGTTATTCACTATTTACTTAATAACCTAAAAATAGTTAATGAAAAAATGAACCACTTTCGACCTCTGTTTTTTAAAGGCATAGTTTCGTAACTTTAAAATAATAACTCGAAATGGTTCACTTTTGTATAAAGCATTACTGGATTATTAGATAGTTGATAATATATATGTTACGGCTAATAGCCGAAGTGGGGCTACACCTAGTTTTAGCCGGGTACAACTAGGTGCAGCCGGCCACATGCGGTTAAACTTAAATCTATCCTACTTATCTTCGGTTAGAACTAGGTTTAGCCTTCATCATAGCGGCTAGAACTAGGTGCAGCCGCACACCGATGATTAAGGGTAACCCCGACACGGATAGGTTAGGTTCGAAGGGGATGACGGGGGCTAGAGTGAGCGAGCGAAGCGAGCGAACGAAGCTCCCGTCATCCCCTTCGTGTTAGGTTACTTTAAACCCTGCAGACAGAAATAGGAGCCCCGCCCAGCGGGGCTCCGTCGACTTAAGCTCCACCTAGTTCTAACCAACTGCTACTGGTTGCACCTAGTTGTACCCGGCTAAAACTAGGTGTAGCCGCACTTCGGCTATTAGCCGTAACATATACATTAATCCAGCCATTTTCTAGTAAACCACTTTATTATATTCATATTATCACATTTAAAAGATGGTTGAACGGTTGCTCTGCGAAAACGATCAGATTTGTGAATGCATGGAGTTTGATTTAACTGAATATTCCGGTCTATCCCCCTGATCTGTCACCTTCGGGGGACAATCAGGAATAAAAAATTCGACCTGTTCCCCTGTCACCAAGACCAATGGACAGATCGAACGAATTATTTCTGGTCTGTCCCCTGCTGTTATTTTGGGGGACAAATAGAAATAAAAAGTTTCGATCTGTCCCCCCTGTTATCGACGACGGTACAGATCGGAATATTCCGATTTAACTGCAGTTGTAACAAGTATATGCTGCCTAGCCTTTTCCCAACTATGTTGGGGTCAGCTACTAGTCTAACCAGATGCGACTGATACCAGTATTTTACCGGGAGCGACTACCATCAGACCTCCACAACCCAGTTACTGGGCAATGCCGATATCCTAAGGTTAGACCGGTTGTTAGACTTTCGGGCTTCTGACTACCCGTAAATGTTGTCATAGGTATTGTACGACACACTGGACGGCTTAACGCGCTCTCCGAGACACGGATAGGTCTCGATGTGTATAAAGGTCACGCATCTATTATACAGTTGTAACAAATTATAATGCAGAAATTTCATGTTGTATTGTCACTACAACAAATATTGTTTCCCCCACAGGGAGCGCGAGCGTTTGCTGCAGCGTGAGGAAGTGTGGCAGGCGCTGGAGGCGAAGGCTGCCGCCAACCCCGCCAGGGGACCCGCCGACGACGAGCTGTGCGCGCTCACCTACCAGCGTATAGAGCACGAGGCGCATGAGGTACGGGAACATCTAAATGATAGCATACTAAACAACTAACTTTCCAACAATATTTAGGCAACCCATAAAACTTAGTGCACCTAGTTTTGACGCTACAAAGTGCCAGAAATCTGGTCTATTTAAAATAAAACACCTTGACTTTGAATAAAAACTAAACTAGGAAAGGGAGGAACGACTACGATAGCCAGCACTCACGCACCGATGACTCCGCCGATTCCGCCATCTGTCGGTTGACAGAGTCACATCAGTGCCAGGGTGCACCACGTCCAAGTGGGATAAGGCTTTGAAGAAGTTGCATGTTCCCCCACTCACGAATGCACGTACCCTCCACATAATGTAAGTCTTAGTGGCCTCTTGGGGCACTCCCGGGGGAGAATAAATTGAGTATCTCATTCATAAGCTAAAACCACATAGCAACACAATATGATTCTCATAGGTTTAAAAGGCCATACAGCATCTTTTTTATTTCATCATCATAATCAAACCACTACTGTCCCACAACTGGGCAAGAGTATTTTCTTAGAATGAGAACGATTTTGGCCTTAGTCCAACACACTGGCACAGTAGATATAAAGCTAAAGGAGCCTCAACTTACTACAATCGGCTGAATTGGCTCACTTACACAGACACGCACTGTATACTGAGTATAATGTACTCTTTGTAATGTACTCTATGACAGTCCTGACTGACTGCATCGTGATGCTCACTTAGAAGTCTTGTTGCAGTGCATGTCTGTGGGAGTGTGTCAATTGAGCCGATTATACGTAGTTGAGGCACTGCTTTAGCTTATATATCTATAACTGTGATACTGGCCTGGTGCGGGATGGCGGATGATCGGTTATTTTAATTTACTACTTATTCTTATAAATCCAATTGACATTAACACCAAAAATTTCCTCCACAGCTCCGAAAACAAGGCTACAACGCGAGCAAACCCCTTCTCCGCAAGAAATCGGAGTTACCCGCGGACTCCACAACCGTCAAAGCGCTGATCGAGCACAAACGTGCCGACCCTTACCTCTCAACACCGCCCGACGTCAACCAGTGCTAGCGCATAACGTAACGAGCCCGCACACACTAACGAGCCTTACACAAGCGTCAGTTGACGGAACCTGACGGTATATTGACGGTAAGCTGGCTGACTGTCGGCCAGAGCTGACGGACGGTGGAATATATACTTAGACCCGCTTGGTGACTAGAAAAACCCGTATCCTTGGACATTTGGTCCGATACAGGTGGAATATGCCCTGAAATTGCCTTAATAAAGTCATGCTGCTCGATTAGACGGATAGAAACTGGAAAACTGAGATAGAAAGAAACCGATATCTTCCAGTATTTTGGGTTGAGCGTCAAATGGCGCGCCTGATATGCATTTTAGACAAGGCTAGTAAGATTAGACTGCCCAGATCAAAGATGCCTAAAAATCTTCAAATAAAGCTAGATCGCTAGAAATTGTAAACTTTCAAGCTAGAAGTTGAAGCCTGTTTGCTTTCGGACGGGGTTGTAACATCAGTTCCACCAAAATCAACGCATTCTAAAAACAAGGGAATTAAAGACCTGTTAACGGCCTTACAATATTGAGTATCAAATACAGATTTGACGAAAAAGTATTGCCAAGACGTGTTTCTAAAGTGCCGGACATTTGACCGCTGGCAACACCGCGAACGGTCACCCTAGTGTGCGAGCGAGAGGACGCTATATGAGTGACACGAGTGACGCATTGTGCTCGATATTGAATAGTTAGTACACATATATTATTACGGTAGTGTCCTTTTGTTGATGTTTTATATCCACTTGGGTCGGCAATCGCGTTCGAATCGCGTGATAACCGACCAATTGGAAGCTGTGTGCTTTAGCACGCGGCCCTCTCATTGGTCGGTTATCACGCTATATAAATTGCTACTTAAATGTACTCGAAAGCACTGCTGTTATTGTATTATAATCTAAAAGAAGTTTTTCATTCGTCGCGTTGTCGGCCTGTATTATACGGAAGTGATGCAAAATGTGAGTGACTGGAATGAAGTTTTCTTTCTGTGGTCCTTCATAATTTATGATAGCTTATGTACAGAACAAAGGAATCCGACATACTGGCTTGATTCACGAAAAAGTTCCTATCGTTAAAGCGTAATCACGGCTATACAAGGTGTAACTTAAATATCTCACAAACAACTTTTACTATGGGACCAAACCTGAAATCGCGAAAAAAAAAATCATCTCTTCTCTACATTAATGTTCGCATAACTCGTCAATGTGTAGGGAACAGCTGATTTTGTTTTCGCGATTTCAGATTTGGTCCCTTAGTAAAAGTTGTTCATAATGATGAGTATAGTGACACCGTAAGAGGTTGTGCGTTATTTATGTTACACCTTGTATATCAAGGTTATATCCAGCATAAGCTGACCTCTCTTTGTAAGAAAAGCATACACAATGCAAGATCAGCCCAGACTGGAATTTATAGCTTGATATCTAGCCGGTGTACAAGTTTACTTGCACAAACACTTATTAGCACAAGTAAACAGGTACTTTAGAACGGCAAAACGGTATTACCGCAGAATACCGTCACTACCGTTAGCGTCAATAACGTTTGCGCATGCGAGACGCGTCGATTTCTTTATAGATTTTTTTCAAACGTAGTGTTATTACCGTGCTTTCCTATAAAACAGTTTTTTTCATCACAAATGTTTAAAAAATCTGTTTGGAATCCTTTAACGGACTATTTGGTGACATCGGGTTAATTTTTGATTGTCTCCTTATATTTTTAAGAGCCAATCAAAAAAATAGTATTTCGATTTCGCTGCAGTTCAATTCAAACAGTTGAACATTCTGTACCGACTCGTTTTATAGTCCCCATTCAATGAGGACGTTTCATTTTCAATACACATCACAAAGCGCCTCGCTTTCGTTATTATTTTTTCTTTTATAATAATAAGTAACAGGTTTATACATCATTCCACTGCAGAACCACCTACGAGATGTTTTAGCCCAATCGTGTATTAATTTAAATATGTTAAGTCTTATAATCATGTTGATTTAAACGCCATACAGTTCTAGAATGCGGAAGAATATCAATTGTGATTGAAGAAATACAGTAAAAGCACATAATATATAAGCTAAAGCAGTATTTCAACTACCTATAATCGTCCGAATTGACACACTCACACAGACACGCACTGCAACAAGACTTCTAAAGGTACTATTTCGAACCGAGCTGCCGACTTCACGTACAGCGACTGCATGAAGTCGGCCGCAGCGGCACTACTGGTTTGTATGTATTTATATGAAATGGCTTCTAAGCGCCGCGGCAGCAGTACGAGCAGTCGCCGTTGGCTGCTGCCGCGGCGCTTGGAAGCCATTTCATACAAGGTTAGTCGGAAAGGGGGTACTAATCCAAAAGGGTGTTAAAGTACACATAATAACGAATAACTTTTGTTCTACAACTTTTCCCAAAAGTCAATAATTTAAGAGAAACAGATGTACAAAAATCTCAAAAAAAAAAACTCTAAATTCTATCTATCCCCAGTAATGATTAGCTGTGTTTACATTTTAGGTCATATTTGGGGTCATGAATTAGAAGCACCATTTTCTGAATTTGTAAATAAAGAAGGAATGAAGAATTTTTGAAAAAACTAAAATAAAAATCATTTTATTTGGAAAAAATAGATCGAATTTTGCAATTTTAACACTTGCTTTCAAACAGTCATCAGCGATACTATAAGTGGGCTTCGGATTAGTACCCCCTTTCCGACTAACCTTGTATAAATACATACAAACCAGTAGTGCAGCTGCTGCGGCCGACTTCATGCAGTCGCTGCACGTGCAGTCGGCAGTTGTAGTTGGCAGCTCGGTTCGAAATAGTACCTTAAGTTATCATCGAAATACAGTCAGTCACGGCTGCCATAGAGTACATTACAAAGAGTGCATAATACTCGGTATACAGTGCGTGTCTATGTGAGTGTATCAATTCAGGCGATTATAATAAGTTGAGGTACTGCTTTAGCTTATCTACTGTGATAAAAGTGAATATGTAGGATCACGAACTATCAGTAAATTCAGCATTCACAATTGATAATCTTCCGTCACTAATTAAACTTTAATTTATTGTTTATAAAAACCAAATACATGAACACATAATTATGTTAATACAGATACTATTCGTTTGACATAAATATCATTATTATTCGCAATGTTTTTCTTAAAGTATATTTTATGTCAAACGGTGTATCTCACATTATGTTTAGTCGGTTTTGTATAAAGGGCGGGATGATATTCTATGCACAATATTAACGACATTGCATTTCATTTATTCATTACTAAAAACATATTAAAGTCCATTGTATATATTATTCTCGCCTATCGAAACGGAAACATATTAAGCTTATGTTACTACACTAATATCTTTACTAAATAAGTAGGAATATAGGAATTTTGGTTACTATATTTAGGATCGTAATAAATCGTAATTAAGCCGTCCTACGGTTACTAAAGTATTTGTTCTATGTGAAGACTATCATGTGCTAACTGCTTCTTGCATTCTCAACTTGCTTGCTACACATCGCTCTAGTAATTTATAAGAAGCGTCGTAGTAATACACGATATTTTCCAAAGTGTAAGCTAAATATGTCTCCGTTTGTACATTTCGACGTATAGTTAGTTTATTTATAAAGAATATATGCCTATCTGCCTTTATGAAGTATCTTACGGTTAATGCGAACAGTCGACCCGCGTATTTTTATTTTCTAATATTTTTACATTAAATACAAAAAAATTTAAGACGTCATTTTTTACCTTATAAAACGACAGATTTAGCTGTCTTTTTGTCGATAATGATAAAATTAACTTTTCTATTGTTCGGCAACAATACAGTAAATATGTCATTTTAAAAGGTAAATAAAACCACACATAAATAAAATACATTATTAGGTAAATTACGGTTTTAAAGATGTTTTTATTTAACGAAAAATATTAAATCTCTAAAAAAATGATTTCGCGGGGGACTGATCGCATTCACAATAATTTTACAAGTCGGGGCACCCACGGTGATGTATTTCGATTTTATATTAAGTTTTATTATTTTGTGTGTATAGAGTGCCAAAGGAGTTTGTGTTGAAGCCATTTCAAGCAGTCGACTTAACATATGATGTGTAATGTATGTATAAAATGTATTAGATGAGCTTCGGGGATGAGAGAATGGTTGAGAGCACCTATGTATGTAGTTATTTATTTTTTTATTTTAACATAAACTTACCCATGTTATTGAATGACGACTGAAAGGAAATTATCAAGTGTTTTTATGCAAAGTATCCGATACTATCGACTAATGAAGCTAGTTTTTGTAACTTTTATATTTATAGTTATTTGCAGTGATATGTAAAATGACGTTAATGTTAAATGTACAGTTTCACGTTATAGGCGCAAGCCAGGTTATCGAATGAGGAATCATGAAATGGCAAGTTCCTAGTATCACAGAAATAGATTTTCAAACTTGACGGTACTGTTGCTAATGTCCAAATGAAAGCTCATAAAGCATTTATATTGATATTTCGAGCTCTCATTAATACAATTGTACTTTATATGAAACAAAATCAGTTTCATGGCCTCGGATCTCGTTACAGTAACATTACTTTGTCACGTTCAAAAATCTTTTTTTGTCCAAAGGAGAGTTGATAGTATCCAATACTTATTCTAACTACCACCATTTATCAATACAGCAAGTGACTGTATTCGACTATAATTTAAACGATTTTAAAATAAGGTATAATAAACTTAATTAATATGGAATATTTTGCAATACGCTTCTGGTAAGCAAACGAGTGCAATGTTTTGATATACATATAATGTCGTGAACAGTTACTTGCTGACTATGTCCGTCTGTCTGTTTGTTCGTGTGACGCATGATCGACAAATGACCTCACTTTAGCGAATTATTTGCAAAACGCTGTTCAACAAATTGATAAATTTTGTATAAATATTTATAACGATAATGTAACTGTTGAAAACAAATATTGTAACAGATGACATATTATAAGGTGCTTATGATTATCGTTATAATACAAAGTTGTGCATATAACGTGAGTTTTTATTTATTTTTCTTGTTCCTGACCTATCCCAATTTATTAAAAAACGAAAGAAAATAAATTTTATTCACCCAGCGCTGATTTTCAGTTGGTACACTTGCATTGAACATCTTTCTTTATCTTTGATTCCTTAAAACAATGAAACCACCACCAATTTACAGTTTCAAATGCAGCCAGTGCCTATACTCGGATCAAATCTGGCCAAGATTTAGGAATCTTGGCCAGATTTCATCATTAGGTGCTCGGGGGTGTGCTTAGCTACGAAAAGTACTCGTTTATTGTCCATTAATTAGTTACCTACTAATTCAGGTCTTGGTGAGCTAAAGGGTCTTCTTCCATGAGCCGCACATATCATTGCATCCGAAAGCACTTCTTTTTATAAGTGAATGGTGTCCAGCTGATAAAGGCGATGTACACTCACGGACGTACATCACGTCAGTCGCCAGAATCAAAACCGAGCAAACTACATATTTGAGACGGAACTTGTTTTACCTACTTTATTTTGTAAATAAACAATTACTATCATCAGTAAAAATCACTATTCATAAAATTAAATAATCATACGTGATCCTGGTACATCGACTCATCTTGTGACGTCGGGTAGTTCTATAAAAATCTATCTCAAACGTCAAAAACACGTTGAGATTTATGGGTTCCTGGGGCAGCAGTCTCGACATGTATCGCTATCACTTATCGACCGAAATCGGTAGTTAAGTGATAGTGATGTATCGAGTCAGTTAAACTATAGATAGGTGATTGTGTCCTCGAGTTATAGAATTGAAGTATTCGAATGCTCGCAACTCGAGTAAAGATTTCGAGTATTCATAGTAGGTACGCGAATACTGAACCGAGTACTTAAATCGCGACCTTATGTTGTTGCCGGGACCCCTCTCTTCCGAAAAATGCAGGTTGTTGTTGTGTACCTGTTTGTTTTTTCGCGAGAGTTTGATTGTCAAGTTGCGTTTTAAGAATTATTGGTACTTACTAATCCGAAAGGGTGTTAAAGTACACATAATAATGAATAACTTAAATAGCTGTTCAAAAATTTCACAAAAATACGCTAAAATCTATCTATCCTCAGTTAAAACATTGAAACATTTTAAGTCATATTTGGGGTCACCAAATAGAAGCTCCTTTTTCTGATTTCGTAACTGAAGCAGGAATGTTGAATTTTTCAAAAAAAAACTAAAATAAAGATTCATTTCCATGCAAAATGATCGAATTTTGAAATTTTGACACTTGCTTTAAAACCGTCACTTTAAGTGGCTTGCGGATTAGTACCCCCTTTCCAACTAACCTTGTATATTAACATTAAAGTGACATTCGTTTCGAAGCGATTGATCTGTTAAGTGTTGGACAGTGGAAATAAGTATCGTAAATTTGCTTTTTTAAATAGTTAATTGAATTGATTTAATTTTGGCCCCTAGAAATCAAAAAGAGAATTTGTTTATGATTATACAGTATGTATATCAGAGAGTAAGAATATGATTTCTAATTATTTAAAATGTTTATTTTTCTGTATCTCTATTCACGGCTCATCTTCCGTGCGGAAGATGTCCGGTCTTTTGGAAGGCATACACGGGGACACAGGTCCAACGCGCAGAGGCCCCTTTGAGAACTTTTCTTCTTACTTTTCTTTTTATTGACTTATCAATAAAACTGATTTGTATTTTATGACCCATATTTTGTATTTTTGGTGCTTGTATTTTTGGAAGTGACAAACATTAGAGTAGTCGAATCCTATGTAGTACTTGAGTACCTGACGCAGTAATCGCATCTAGATTCGAGTCAGTGACTCGAGTTTTGAATCGATTCTCTTTATAACGAGTACTAATTTATTAAAATACCATAAATGGCCAACTCGGCACATCACTACATAAGTCATAATGACAATTTTTTATTGATTTTTTTCGGAAACGTAGCGAATCCAACTGTCAAGTTTACGATTTAACGTCATTTTAGCGAATAACTTTGCGAGCAAATTGGAAAGCCCGCAAAGTATTCATTACGATCGTTATGTTGTGCAAGAGATTTTTTATTTGAAAATAAGCGTTTATCTGCTTATAAGTTGTTGTAGTTGTAGCAGTAGTCTCAGGCTTTATCGGATATCAAAGGAGATGTTTAACAAGCTCGTAAATAAAAAATAAAATAAAGAAATAACGTTTATTAGCAACCAAAATGAACTACGACCATCTCTTCAACGATTTTCCACGAAATCACAAGCCAGTGCCTCAGTTTATTTTATTTTATTTAGCCGTTACAAATATTGTTCACTCTGTAGCAACTTCCTTCCACGCCAACTCAAAATTCACCTTTCCTTGATGAACAGTAAATCATCTTCTGGCTAAAAACGGCCGAGCATCTTATTTAGCCAGCAACGCTTCTATGTATATGGTTACTTAAAGGACGTGTTGTACGTCTACGTCTAAAACATGAATACAAACGTAAACATTATTAAGGTACAAAGTGTACAACAAACGAAATTATAGGGCGCTTTAATTAAAAGACGGTTGGTGTCGGACTGCAACCGTGCCGCAGCCAATGATATTTTTTTTCTATATAATATCATTTGCCGCTGCGGTGCGGATGTCGTGCTGCGGACGGGTGGTTGTGTTTTTTATACAGTTGACGAGACGAGAGAGCAGTGCGTAGTCCGTACTGCCGACGTGCATGCACGGTACTAACAACACAAGCGGCCCGACCGCACCACTGCACCGCACGACTGCAGTCCGACACCAACAGTTTAAAGTTAAAGCGCCCTTAGACTCTACAATAGGTTTTGCTTTGCAGGTACCTACTTACTTTCTTACATTCTACGACAACGCACCCGTGTGCTGCCGTGAGTCGGAGTGACTATCACCCATTGTCTGTTTTGTCTACTAACTAACTAAACTATAACAATTTTCAATAATTAAAATTCACAAAAAAGAGCACATGACACTTAACAAATAACAACAAAGTGACAATTGACAAATACTGTGACATTTGCTAGTGTTGCAAGGAAAGAAACTTTTATGTCCATTTATAAGGTATTTTGTACTTCAAACGATAAAGGAATATAATTTCAATGTTAAATAGGTGTTGCAATTATAGTTATATGTAATTTATTTATATTTTGATATTTTTAAATATTTATTAGGATAAAATCTTCTTTACCAATCTTCCTTAAAATTTTGGGAGATTTTTCAACAGGCATCATTTCCCTGTAAGAATACTGCACTATGAATACCGTTTTTCGTAAGCTTACCAATCGCTATCTCATGTCGAGACTGCAGCCCCTGGTACACAAAACAAAAATGTTATCTTGATGTCGGGTAGTTCTGTGAAATCCATCTCGAACGTCAAAAACACATTGAGATTTATGCGTTCCCGGTACAGAAAGCAAAAATGTTATCTTGATGTCGGGTAGTTCTGTAAAAATCTATCTCGAACCTCGAACGTCAAAAACACCTTGTGATTTATGCGTTCCTGGTATACAAAGCAAAAATGCTACTTAAAATGTTCTCTACTAGGCAATCAAAGTTGTTGGGTTTAAAATAAAGTCTGGATGGAGACTAGAAAAAAACATTCAGACGAATTGAAAAGCTTCTTTTTGTAGTCTGTTAAAAAGGTACAGAATGCTGCCATGCTTGTAAGTCGTACTAGGTAATCTTAACAATGTGTGGTTCAGTGTTAAAAACACATTGACGTGATTATTTGTTGGTTGATGACATCATAGAATGAGAAAAAATCACACGCCTTGATCAACTGTTTCATTTCATGATAGAATTTGTTTTGCCTTGAACTAACTTGCCTTCTACAGAATTTGCTCATATATTGTACTTTATTACGCAGACAACAAACTGTATTTACCAGCTTATTCGACAAGATTTTTACCCAAACTTTATGAGTAGTAGTGAAAAAATACACACATTAGTATTCAAAACTATTTATTGATAATTTATTTCTCTTATTTATACATTATATGCAAGGACTGATTGCGAGTAGTTGGATACATCTTATTATCTAATCTTACGAAGTTTCAAGAAGAGCATGGGTTTGTAATACGGAATAAACAGGTTTTGTAGAAATTGTAACATCATTTTTTTATTTATTATAGTTTTTTTCAGCGGTAGAGTTGGGGAGTTTAGAGTTAGATTGCAGAATTGGGGGTGCAAAAATAGCATATTTCACACAAATGCTCTAAAGAGGAATCATCGATATATAAAAATAATGAATTTGCTTTACATAATGCATGTTTAGACATACCAAAATACTCGCATAGAGCCTACACCACTTTTTACACATAATTACATTATTCATATTACATCGCATATTGTTTTGCTTAATATTAATAACTAAAGGTAAGCAAATAAAATAAACAACTCTTTTTAGAGTAACAGTCTGGGCGTCTCGGTTATAATCTCAATGCCCTATTAATTATTACACGTTGGCCGACCAATACTGACTAAATTCGAATGGACCCCACACACGTTACGAATTCTTTGCACAACCTTAGACTTGCAGAAGCCTGAGTGACGCCGATACCTGCATAAATTCTTCCCAAACACGTACCTAACTTTCAAACTTCTACAAGCCCTAAACTTCTGCAAAGAAATTGTTACGTGTGTGTTGGATTACCATTCGCCCGGATTTGTCCGGAATTTCTTTCTTTCGTCTGGAAATTGCCCGGTTTTCTAATTAGTCCGGATTTTTGACTTAGATGGAAAAATATTGAATAAATGTTTAATTTTCGTGTTAAATTACTTAAAAATAAAAAATGTGCTGGGCCATGCCGGGCAGGCGGGGGTGTACCCCAGGCTCTGCACGAATCCCTCCCCGCGCCCTCGCGAAGTTGCGAAGGGCGTGGGTTTTTTTTTTAATTTTGTGGCTGCCGTGTTCTTTCTTTTTGAAAGGTATCTAGCTTGTTGTCAGGACTTTTCAAATTTCGAAATGGTAACCCTACATCTATGGGTCCTATTAAGAACCTTACTCCACTTTTATCGAGGTCCATCAAAGTCGGTATTGACTTATTTCGTTACCAATGACTCACTAATGGGTCGACGCATGGTTACTTATGACAGTAAATGAATGAAGTTTATACAACTGCAAACCGGTTTTAAAGAATTTGCAAGAATAATTTGCGCCAAAAATATTTACCGCTCTGAACTCGAGGCGTATACATTAGTGTGAGCACCGGTTAGCGGTAACTTCAGAACAGAAGTATTTTTTGAGAAAAACTGTATAGCACAAATCGTAACACAGTTCGTTATCCTGTGTAGACGCTCAATATTAGGACAAATAACATTTTTTTCTTGTTCTTTCATGTTTTTTCATTTATAAAAATAACCAAAACGAATGCTTCACCAATAATTGACTAAACTAAAGAACGAATCACTAGCCGAATTTAATACGATTATATACATCAGTTAGGCCACAATAATTCTCATTTACAAGATCATTTGGTTGTGATAGGAATGCAATAAATCGGAGACTAGACTAACTTCTATTTTGACATAGATATAGCAAAGGTCTTGAAAATATATTGTGTAGTTTATAAACTCAGAAGCGAAATTAATCTCTGGCTGTGATGGTAATAAGAAGTCAAAATTTCAATGCAAAAAACGTAATCCTACGCCTTTTTCAAGACAGAAAGCAAACACATTAAATCAGATCGATTAAAAAAATCATTTTACGTAGGTATATTCAAGGTGTTATTTAAATAACGCAAAACCTCACACACCAATAGTTTTTTATTCTTATTAATTGATCTAGCTATTATTTATTTTCATCAATTTTATTATAGAAGATATATTTTACTGACCGGAAAATTCTATTTTAAATTTTCTGTTCTGATTTTTTGATCGGACGACTACCCCGGCCTTGTCCCGCTGACCGCTCCTTACTTACAGTACAACACAACTAATACTATGTACCGGATCGAACAACTAATGGCAGTCGCTTATTTTCGCGCTGCTCACACTTATTGCGGCGGCGTAAAGATCATTTTTTACCGCAGTACTAATAAATCGATGCCTCCCACGTAAGTTGTCGTAAGCCACAAATTGCATTTTTGTGTTTTTTCACGTAAAAGTGTCTAATTTTATGTATTATCATCTGTTCCAAATTTAAAAATAGCAAAAATATACATCTTTATTCGATATTTTCATATTTGGAACAGATAATATACATAAAATTAGACACTTTTACGTGAAAAACACAAAAATCCAATTTGTGGCTTACAACAACTTACGTGGGAGAAATCGAAATATTCACGGCGTTGAAGTCGCACTCAGTTCGGAAGTGATCGGTTTTACGAAGTTTGCCGATGCGATTTCTTAGTTGAGTCGTACCTACGTATTGAATATTAGTCTAGGTAAATGGTACGCTTGGTTTTCGATAATTGAGAAACGACAAGGTTTTTGTTTTAAATATTATCAACATAAAAAATTGTTGAATCGATTCTACTCTCGATACTAAAACAAACTACTTTCAGGTTTTGCGTTATTTCAATAACACGTTGTACGAGTATCAATACATTCAACGATTCTTACACCATTTTTATATCCGACATGATTCTCTAGACACATTAAATATTTTCTAAAATTTTATACAATATGCGGGACGTGGTACAATGTTTATTATTTCAACGACAATTTAACAATTTATACAATTTAATTTGTGATAAACATTCAAACGTGTATATTTGTGTATAGAAGAGTGAAAATAGTAAAAATATAAGAACAGTGAGAAACATACCTCGGCAAATGAGTTATCGTACAACTACTAGCTGACCAAATGAAATGGAATGAAGAATATCATAGCTACTGAGCGTTCCTTGCAGTCTACATTTTATCTGCAACTTTCCGTTTTTCAATACAAATATACATATTTTATTAGGCATCCTATCCCTTCTAGGTGACTATAGCTTCAATATTCAACTGATACTAGCCAATCAGAAATAATGCATATGTATGACACGACACTGGCGATCGTATATGGACAGGAATTTCTTTCCCTCACACGGTGTGATCGCCAGTATAGGGTTGCCAACACTCCCAAAACACCGGGATTTACCTGGACAAAATTATATTTTTAATAAATAGCCCATTCGCCAGGTACTTTCAGGCCAGTCGCCAGGTCACAAAATTGGGTTTACTTTGCAAAAGGTCGGTCAGTCCTGAATTTTGGATGTGTTATGTTTAGGTGTTATTAAGATAATTTAAAATTGTTGACCTTGCAACCTCAGCTCGCCATCTTGGATGAAAGACCCCGAAAATGAGTTTATATAAAATGAGTCCTTATCTATGGGTGTTACGCCAAACAATCATAACAGATATCCAAAATTTAGGACTGACCGACCTTTTGCAATGTAAACCGGTTATTGCGACCTGGCTTCTGGGCTGAAACATTTCAAGAGTAAAGTTTTGTTAATGTACCTTTTTAAATAAATAATTCAGTTGAATTGTTTTCTTTTTTCACCTCTCGCATTTCTGATCCACTAAGTTGGCAACCGTCACACCACAAATTCGTCGACTGATTCAACGGAAAAATACGCGTATTAACAGCTAATAATGTTCAAGACTGAGTTGGCCCATTCACGACACGATTACTCTTTGTATCGTGCAAAACTGATACTCAAGTGTCAAAAACTACATACTGAGTGCCTAGTGCGGCTTTGTAAATCACGAAAACGGAGAAAGTTTGTAAATCATGAAAACGGAGAACGAATCGTGAACTCACTAATCTAGATAATGTATTTGTTTTCTTGTGAGTTTGAAAAAGAGATAGAGTTTAACGAGCTTAAGGCACTTGTCGCACCGCCGACGATGAGCGAGAAGCGAGTAGAGCTAGAAACTAGAAACGAGTTGGCGAGAAGCGAGTGTGTAGTTCCGATAGTTTTGTCGCTGGGCTATAAGCGAGTGTGCGAGTGCGACGGGCGATTACTCGCACCACTCTCAAATGACCGCTGATTGGTCTCTCGGCGTGAGTTCTGACCACCAAGCGAGCATCGCTCAGCAAGTATCGCTGAGCGAGTATTATCTTTGATAGCTCTTGTCGCTCAGCGACAAACTAGTGGATCAAGTCCTCGCCGGCAGTGTAAAAAGTCAGCGATCAACTATTAATATATGCATCTCTTTTGTTTACACGGAATGTTTATCTATTGTACGTTTCTTGAGCGAGAAAATAGCCGATAGTTAGTCACTTCCTCGCTGGCGCGCGGTGGGAAAACTGCCTAAACCATTGCCGTGTTCGTAATTTGCAAACTCGCATTCAGCACTCTGATTTACATTTCAAGTATTTACTTAACTTCAATGTTACTGAAGACCTGATACTGTACACTTTGATCATATCAATGACCACATTATATGAACTATTTCCTTTATACATTACAGCGAGATTATTGACAGTATACGGTATGTTTTTATTCTAACTAGGACGTAGCCGGGGTGAGGGGAATGGAACTGTTCTACAGATTAGTATATTTTGTCCAACAAAGTTGATTTTATTCAATAAAGACCGATATAGTGCGTTCAATCCAGGAAGATGCACCCCACTCCATTTAGTGAGAGGTAGCCGTGTGGTGCCTATGCACACATCTAACTATTATGTGGCGATAGAACTAACACATTGTAGCGATTTAGTCAAAGAGTGGGGCGAATGATTCCCCTCCAGGTCCCGCAGACCATCTGGGGGCCAAGCTTAAGGCGGTTTACCTATAGCTTATTAAATAACAACATCGAGCAAGTCTGGGAGCACCTCGTGGACAACCGTATAGGGAGAGATAGCTAAGGAGGACTATGGGTCTCAACGTTCATAATTGGAATTAAATGACGCAAATTATTGCTCAATTCAGCAAATGAAGGTTTTCGACCGACAAAAAAAATTAACAGAAAAAAGAAAATCAAGTTTAAGTTTAACTATAGAGCTACATTTTCAATATATTTTCTCGATAAAAATTTGAAGGCAACTCGCAAAACATCTCGATTTTATTGTCCCTCCCCCTCCATCCGGCTACATCACAGCTACCTATCTATTTCCTCCTATTGTGTAGCGTGTGTTTAAGCTGTTGTATCTCGTCGTGCTGCCTCGCGAGCTGTTCGTTCAGACCGGCCACGTGTTCCGTTAGCACCGACATCTGTTGCTCGTAGTTGTGTGACGTTGAATGTAGCTCATCTTCCTGTGAAGAAGCGAGATCATTGTATTCCTTCATTTATCGTTAAAATATTTAATTAGTATGTAGTAGTAACTCCACCACATTAGACCCATAAGGACGCAACTTCCAGAAAGTTCCCAAAAGCTTAACTCGACGAATCTACCAATTAGTTATATATATATGTTACGGGCTCAGAATACAGAAAGTAACAGAAGCCGTGATCGCGCCTAATACTGAAGCATCAAAAACTACTCTTAAACGGAGTAGTTTGACGCGCAGTCGATCAGTTACTATGGGGACGTCATAACGACTGCATGTATTTACCGGTGTCAAATTAAATTAAATTATGCAGTTTTGTGTCGTTCGAACCTATAAAAATGCAGCGGGGCTAAAAACAAAACAGGATGGGATCACATTTCACGTTTAAGTAGCACATTCAGATATCGTCTTATTTAATTAATCAATAAATTGTTCAGTTTGTAGTTGTCATAGGGAATGATGCGTCCATATTGTTAGTGTTGTCAGTAGAAGAGTTTTGATTTTCCCTTCTTTTTATTACCTACTGAAGGCTTAAATTAAACGTTTTTTATCTAAAACGTGTTTTATTCCTATTAGACCTTCTCTATTTCTTGAGATTATCAGGTACAGTCAGCGTCAAACAGGTATATCGCGACGAACAGACTGTTCATCATTACCTAAACAGCTAAAGAAATTAAACTTTATCTAAATGGGATTCTTGTCAGAATGCCAGTGGACCTGTCCTACGTTCATTCTGAAACGCCCCTTGTTTCATTGACATAATTATACAGGCTGTAAACGAATTCGCGTAATTCCTTCAAACCACATAATCTATTAATGGTATAGATTAACCCCGCACGGGATTTAAGGTTACAACTCATTAGAACCACGCGGCACCCGACCCACACCGCCTCATCGCTCGGCGTCCACTCTTTGTCAGCAGGTGGTCCACGGGTGGACGCCGCGTTATCACTAGTAAACGTCGCGTGGTCAACCAGAGGACCTCGCGTGGTCAACCAGTGGACCTCACGTAGTCAACGAGTGGAAATCGCGGGGTCCACGAATTTCCGAGTAGTCTGCCAGGGATCTGGTACATTTACGCGAAAGACACTTGCGCGATTCCATTTGCGCGACTACACATTATGCGCGAATAGACTGTTACGCAAACCCAGTTGCGCGACCGATACTTGCGCGACTGAATTTGCCGCGAAAGACATTGCGCGTATACACTTCCGCAAAAGGACATTTGCGCGATATTTATTTCGCAAAGGACATTGGGCAAAGTCCGAGAAACGAGATTCCATACCATCACGCCTGTATTCTTCGAAGGGTAGGACAGAGGTGTATACTAAGTATGTATATTATAAACTCATTAATCACTACGTTCATAAAGGCTAGTTTAAGTTAAAGTTATATTATCTCACACGTTTCCCCTTCAGAGGGTGGGGGAGGTCAAAATCAAAATCCAAGATGGCGACTGTGAAATGTTACAAAATATGCGTTATGGGTGTCGTTTCCGTGGTTTTCGGGGGTGCTGAAGATGAAAATCAAGTCAAAGTAGAAATCCAAGATGGCGGCTGCAAAATTTTACAAAATATGCGTCATGGGTTTCGAGTCCGTGGTTTTCGGGGGCGCTGATGACGAAAATGAGGTCGAAGTCAAAATCCAAGATGGCTGTTGCGAAATTTTACAAAATATGCGTCATGGGTTTCGAGTCCGTGGTTTTCGGGGGCGCTGATGACGAAAATGAGGTCGAAGTCAAAATCCAAGATGGCGGCTGTGAAATTTTACAAAATAAGTATGCGTCATGGGCAAAATCTTACAGCCGTCATCTTGGATATTGACTTCGACCTCATTTTCGTCACCAGCGCCCCTGAAAACCACGGAAACGACACCCATGACGCATATTTTGTAGAATTTCACAGCCGCCACGTTACGGAGTTGATGTAGTGAGCGCACATCCATACAAATTCATATAAATAATACGAACCGCACGAGGCGAGGCAGTGCGGGTCGGGTGCCGGGTGGTTCTAATGAGCTGTAAGCTTTAGATTGAATAAAAATTTCAAAAAAAAAAACCTTTTTTTATTTCATTGAAAATTTCGATGTCATGCATAAATTAATGAAGGAACGGCAACACAGCTGACGGGCACGACTAGCCTGATATCGCTCCACGCAGTCCGTTAACTTGGAACGCTAAAATTACTCAGATACAGAATACCATGGTTCATTTTTTGAAAACTTTTTTTTTATTCTGAAAAAATCCCATGCAGGGTCAATCAGTGTCAGATCACGCGGTTTGAAGGAATTACATGAATTCGTTAACACCCTGTAGTTTTGTTCGGATCATTTTGAACAGTCTGTTCGTCCCTATATATTTGACGCTGACTGTACCTACTCAGATATAAAATATTGCCTATATAGAAAAGCACAATTTTGATTTTATTATTATCTTACCTCCAATACTCAACGTTTTCCCCAAAAACGGGTAAACAATGTCTGAGCTAGCAACATTACGCGGGTGGGAAGTGAGACGGGCGCGGGACGCATGCTTTGATTTTGGACACAGCGTACGGCTTGCAATTACTGTTCAACGCGGATTCTAGTTCTTTCTGTATTCTAAGGTTACGGGTAAAAGCCGAATGGCGGTTACACCTAGATTTAGCCGGGTACAACTAGGTGCCAGTTAGGGTACAGTTGGTTAGAAATAGGTGTAGCTTAAGTCGACGGAGCCCCGCAGCGGGCAACGGGCTCCTATTTCTGTCTGCAGGGTTTAAAGTAACCTAACACGAAGGGGATGACGGGGGCTTCGTTCGCTCGCTTCGCTCGCTCACTCTAGCCCCCGTCATCCCCTTCGAACCTAACCTATCCGTGTCGGGGTTCCCCTTAACCACCGGTGTGCGGCTGCACCTAGTTCTACCCGCTATGATGAAGGGTAAACCTAGTTCTACCCGAGGATAAGTAGGATACATCTAAGTTTAACCGCATGTGGCCGGCTGCACGTAGTTGTACCCGGCTAAAACTAGGTGTAGCCACACTTCGGCTATTAGCCGTAACATACATAAAAAATAATATTTGAATATAATTTGACTATTTTATCTAGCAACACTAATATGACTAATGTTGTATTGTCTGTTACTGCAGCGAGGGTGCGATTTACTCATTTCACATTTTTAAAAATTAATATGAATAATTATACAGGGTTAATGGAAAGACACTAACAACCTCTTAAGGGGACATTGTACTCATCATTATGAACAACTTTTACTATGGGAACAAAACTGAAATCGCGAAAAACAAATCAGCTGTTCCCTACATTTATGTTCGCATAACTCGTCAAAATTTAGGGAACAGCTGATTTTTTTTTCACGATTTCGTTTTTGGTTCTTTAGTAAAAGTTGTTCATAATGATGAGTACAATGAGGTTGTTAGTGTTTTTCCATTAACCCTGTAATACATTGTGCTAGTTGCCGAAATACAATCTTATTTTCTACATATTTAGTGAGTTTTATTATGCCTGTACCCCAAGTGTGACTTATTTTCGTTAACTACTGTAGTTGCGTCACGCCAAAAATTTAAGAAAATTTAGGAAGCGCCTCTAGGCCCGATGTTCAATACTAAAATTCGCGCTACAATTGAACGCCGCGCCTAGAGGCGCTGCCTAAATTTTCATACATTTTTGGCGTGACGCAACTACAGTAGTTATCCAATAAAACTCGCACTTGGGGTACTGATCACTATACAGTTAAGAAGCTCCATCACCACATTGTTCTGTAATTATTCAGAATTAAATAACTCAATGACCTCATTCCAACTTTAATTCAAAACAACGCTACACATCGATATCAACCCAACATATTATAAATAGTTGTGTATTAAACACATGTGCTCTGACTCACCAGTCTGCTAATAGTGTTATGTTTCTCGCTCAACGTGTGCTCGTCCGTCTGCTTGTCGCGCTCCATCTCCTCGAACCGGAGACGCAGCATCTCGCACTTAAAGAAGAAAAGATATTGAGGATTGGTGTTCCTGGCTAGCAGTGAATGTGTAGTCCGTCAACCCCGCCAGGCTAGTATGGTGGACTAAGGTTTTGATATGATAAGAGGCTCGTGCCCAGCAGTGGGCATGTAGGTACCCACTAAACGTTTACCTGGCCCACTGAGCGAACGTCAATGCTACCACAGTGCAGCTACGGTGTGGGGTGCGGGACGAAGAGGACGAGGACCTCGTCTTTCTGCTCGAATCGCTTATTATGACCATGTGTGCGCACCTAATGATTATACTTAATTTTCCAGAGTGAGAGTATACAAGTTGATTTGAGTAGAATCGCGTATTCATTTATTAATTACTTACGCCTACAGCCATTCTATACATATCGCTGCTTTGAATGAATAATAACACAATTCAAAAAAGCTTATTTTCGAGGAGAGCGTTTTAACTTTACATTGTTGAAGAAAAAAACCACGAAAAATAAAAAAAATGGCAATGACATTTTGTGATGCCACTTCGTAATTCTTGACGATATGAATGTGAGATTAATTTGCAAAAAGATATGGCTATTTTGGATTCAGCTGTCTCCTAATCTAGTTTGAACATTTTGGATTATGTGGTTATTCATGCAAAGCAGCGATATACTCGTAGTGGCAAACTTAAGCTTTAAGAGATGCTGTTATTTGACATGCGTATAGAACACAGACCGTCGCCTCCTGCATGGAAGGTAACCGTTCAACCGCTAGGCTATCACTGCATATCAATAATAAATTAATATGAATCTATAAATTAACAAAACACATACCTCTTTAACATAATGTTCAGTCTTGCTCTTCAATTCCTCTCTTTCAATTTTCAGCTCGCTAATCTTATTTCTAAAGTACGACTTCATCCGTTCCTCCCTTGTCTCCACTTCATGATTGAGGAGGAAGGGTACTTGGAGGCTCCCCAGTAGGCCTGTGACCCTGCCCTCAGCGTCCACGGAGGTCTCCCCGAAGGTGTTGAAGTCACCAGAGTCGTGGCCATCGCCACGCCTCCTTTGGGAGGCTGATACGTATTTTGCTATTTCTAATGTTAGGCTCTCATTCTCCATTTGGAGCATTTCGAATTCCATTCTTAGTTTTTGATTTTCCTGAAAAAAAGGTTAGGTCATAGATGGGTTGGTACAGTCAACATTGCCTGCGGGCAACGGGTTAGGGGACCCGTCACCCAACCAGTAACAGGCCCGAGAAGGCGGCGCGCCGTGTTCCACGCGCGCCTCTCAGGAGGACGTGGGCGAGGCCCTACAGAAGGAGAGGTCTGCCAGGGGCTGGCGGACCGAGGCCTGCCGGGGTTGCGGTGCATGCAGCTGCGAATCCCGCGACTCCGGCCATAGGTCAGGAGAAAGAACACCGTGGGTTTTTAACTGGTAAGAGTCCGGCATAGCGCTTCGCCTTCCGCGGGCGGAGGGTATCAATGAGGATTTAACGACGGAAAAAAAAATGGTATAGTCAACATTAAAAGTGAGGTATATCAAAGATTTAAGAGTATTTTATGAATGAAAATATGGCAATTATTATTTTTGTAAATAATAACGATAGAGTAAAGAATATTTTAAGAATAGTAGTACGACAAAGCTAAGATAAATAATTAAGTCCAGAGAATAATTAACTTTAAATTACCAAAATATTTATTGAATTTTGCTGTTGACTGTAGTTTAATCCTCTCGCGAGGCAATGGTGTACGTACGGACGTAAACATGCGGTTGTGGTATGACACGTGTCGACATTTCAGCGAGACTGCGAGAGTGACAAGGTTTTGTGGCAGGAACTTCGATGAGTTCGATGTCACGCGTCGTACGTGAATAAAATGTTTTCACAATCTTATTTTCAGACATGTGCAGTTTAAATTCATATGTGTAAGTATGTGCGTGTTTGTATATGTGTCGCAGTATGATAGATAAAGCCGTAATATAGTTATATCCCTAGGGATATAATTATATACCATAACATAGTTATTCGAATGCGATTCATTACTATCTTACGGCCCCACTGCGCGGAGCTCCTATTTCTGTCTGCAGGGTTTAAAGTAACCTAACACTAGGTTCGATAGGGATGGGGATGTAATCCCCTTCGAACCTATCCTATCCGTGTCGGGGTGCCCCAAATTATTGTTAGGAATATGATCATAAAACGGCTAGGGGTTCACAAACACAACGAAGCCCCCGCCGCCGCCTCCGCTGCACCCCCGCACTATAATCCTACAATTATTTCACTAAACTTAAACAAGTAATATAATTATATTGTGGAGAAACTTGGTGTGGTGTTCCTCCAACCAAAGGGAGGATCCTCCAACCAGGCGGAGTCTTGTGCCTGGCGGGCTACTGCCCACCAGTTGATGTTGGGAGGTTGTATATATACTATCTGCGTGTTAAATCTTGATTGCGCGATGTAGGATAGTTCGCTAGTTCGCATGTGGCGAGATAGATGCCGCCACATCACTCCCCCCCTGAGACCGGAGGTCGATCGTCTTGATGAGTCAGCGGTCGTTGAGTCTTGAGAACTTGCCAGGGCCAGTGAGGGGTTCCTTTAAGTCGAAACCGGATACCGCGTCATTCCAGTGAGTCGGAACTGTGAGAGCGATGAGTGGTGGCTGTGGACTGCGTCGACCAGGAGAGAAGTGCCTCTGCTAGTTGACCGGTCGAAGTGCAGTATATATGCGCCGAGGATGCTGGCTGGCTGTGTGACACGCTGCTTGCTGCTCGATTGAATGCTGAGCGGAGGGAGTGATGATTTTGCTGCCGAGGCTGCGAAGGTTGCATGTGACGTCACCAGTGTGGAAACACTGTCTGTGACGATCACGTCGGGGTCACCAATGTGGAGAAACTTGGTGTGGTGTTCCTCCAACCAAAGGGAGGATCCTCCAACCAGGCGGAGTCTTGTGCCTGGCGGGCTACTGCCCACCAGTTGTTTTTTTTTTTTTTTTTTTTTTTTTTTCTATTGGACTGCTGTAGGTCGTCCTAGGGGACGGTTTCTACGTAACCGGGCAGTTATTGGCGAGACCTGAAGGGTCTCCAGCCAAAAGTTGATGTTGGGAGGTTGTATACATATATACTATCTGCGTGTTAAATCTTGATTGCGCGATGTAGGATAGTTCGCTAGTTCGCATGTGGCGAGATAGATGCCGCCACAATATCACTAAACTTGAACCATATTATAATTATATTCCTAGTAAGATAGTAATGAATCGCTTTCGTATAACTATGTTACGGTATCAGTGGCGAAAGCTCCATACAACTCGATTCCTATCGGCTTCCCTTTCGAAACGAGTAGTTACTGGAATTCACGCATCACACTTGAGCAAGGTAAGCATTTTTTGGTCCGGCTTCCCTTTTAAGAAAATTCAGCCTTCGCCACTGTACGGTATATGTATAATTATATCCCTAGGGATATAACTATATTACGGCTTTATCTGTCATACTGCGAAATATGCGCGCGTGCGCTTGGCTGTGTGATGAAACTGCACATCCATGATTTTCTCTGTGCTCTTGTAAATGATTGCAAGTGTTTCTCACATTAAACAGATGTATGTAAAGTGCGTGTAAGCTTACCTGTTCTAATGAGTGTGCTTTCATACTAAGTTGCTCAGTAACATTCATGTCATCTACAGAACTTAAAGCATCTTCGCTGCCAACCTGCAAACAAATGTAGATTCATGGAGTGAAGGGTGGGTGAACATGAGTGCTGTCTGTTGTTGATGTCCAAAGAGTATTTATCTATTTTGAATAAATACTTTTTTATAAAATAAATACTTTCTCTTCACTTAAAGAAGGAATAAAGCAGTAGAGATCAACTACGATAACTTGGCACGCCCCTCCAACATCTGTCTTCAATGTGTGCGTGCATATGTCAACGAGTCACCAACTTTGTGTTTGATATTTAGTAGATTTATTGCTGGATTAGTGCATAATTAAAGTGACCGCTCGATAAGGCGCACGTGTGTCATTCATACAAACTTACAAACGGTACCATACTGTTAATTAGCGACGTCAAATCTGTCGAGCGACTGATCCATGTTTTTGTTCAAGTTTGGCCTACAGTTGCAGTATGCACACATCTGCGTTGAACGAATGACGTGTTGTAAATATTCTTTCTCATCATTTTTACTTCTTGAGTCAATAGAGCCAACGTGCCATGCTATCGTAGTTGATCTCTAACGGCCATTTTCAATATCCTATCTATAGGCGGTTTACCCTGCTAGAAATAGAAATTTGACATTACTTCTATTGAGCTTATGTCAAATTTCTATCTCTTGCAGTGCGAACCATCGATAGATAGATTATTGAAAATGGCCGTAAGTCACTATTGAAATGAAAGATAACATACTTATCTAATTCAATTGCAAAGTGTTCTTTACTAAATGTGAACGAGGCTTCTAATAACATAACAAAAAAAAAACCTTGAATCAGATGTCTTTTAAGAAATAAACCTTACCAAACTTCCTCCTTCCGACAAAAAGTCCCCATTACAGCTGGCAGCCTGACTGCTGGAAGCTAAGTGTATCTTATTAGGAGTGCCTCCTATCCTCTCCCTCTGAGCCTCTTCAAGAGAGTACTGCAGCTCTTGGTTCTTGTTCTTAAGCTTGGCTATCTCACACTTATATTTACTGTCACTCTCATTTATGTGTCTCTGGTAGTCTTCTAGGGACGCTCTCAACTGAGACACTTCGAATACTTTGTCTGATAACTGGAACAAAATGGTTATAGTACATTAAATCAAATCATTTCTATTGTGGAGGAATGTAGTATGGTGTTCCTCCAACGAAAAGGGAGGAGACTCCAACCAGGCGAGTCTTATGCCTGGCGGGCTACTGCCTAACGGTTGATGTTGGGCGGTTGTATACAAAGTGTAACATAAATAACGCCCAACCTCTTAAGGGGATACCGTACTCATCATTATGAACAACTTTTACTATGGGACCAAACGTCAAATCGCGAAAAAAAATCAGCTGTCCCCTACATTTTGACGAGTTATGCGAACATAAATGTAGGGAACAGCTGATTTTTTTTTTCGGTATATCAGGTTTGGTCTCATAGTAAAAGTTGTTCATAATGATGAGTACAGCGACTCCTTAAGAGGTTGTGCGTTATTTATGTTACACCTTATAAATGCTATCTGCGTGTTAAATTTTGATATCGCGATGTAGGATCTGTCGTGACGTCATCTTTGAGAATTGTCGTCGCTGTAGTCTGCTACACCACTGCAGTGTTACGTAATTCACGTGGCGATAGATGTCGCCACACTGTTATTCTCATGTAGTTTGAGACGTACTCACTACTCATAGTACCAAAACTGTACTTAAAAATAAATTAAGGTAACGAATCTGGCGCAAAAGACATTTTTAAATTGGAAAATAGTGATGTTGAGGTTGCATCGCAACACGTTCAACGCATCCAAGGCAAACTTACGAATCTGCAAAAAATGCATTTTACAGAAGATTGATTTGAAGCACAGAAAAATAAAAAATAAATCGTAATTTGGATATCGGTATTGTGGTAGATTTGGTTTTCAAAATGTAATTTTCTTTTTATGATACAATCAACAGATGTTCAATATTCTACAACGATCGGAAATAAACGCACATTCGTAACTTTACCGCATCATAAGATTCGTAAGTTTGCCGTGAATGTGATGTGTTCTCGAAAGAATAACGCACGCTTGTTTGACAAACAGAAATAGAACCTATTTCCTGAAATCAACTTCCACTATCTTTTATATGAAAACAGCATAATATACAAGCTTAGTTTTAGTATATACTAAACCTGAACCTAGTTCGTTCAAAATCACTAGGAGAATCAATTGACATATTTTTTACAAGACATTTATTTTTTCTTTAATTTCTGTAGGTTTCTACCCATAACAGTTGACGGGAATAGACACCTTGAGGCTTGAGATGGTCCGCTCGGTCAGTTTCCGTGTAATAGACAACCCCTACATAGCACATCTCAGGCATTTCACACTTTACTAGGGATAAACTACGGTGTAACTTGGAGATTTATTAAAAAAAAACACATATTCAGGCAGTTCTGATGAAAATCTTGTTGGGGTGTCTCGGTTTTTGTATAAGTATACTAAAAATAACGTTGTATGTTTGTATTAAAGGAAGCTGATTGCCTCGTTGGTCTAGTGGGTGCAAGTGCGAATGCTGAGCCTGAGCTCCTAGGTTCGATGCCCAGTTCGGGCAGTGTTATTGGGTTTTTCCGGGTAGAATTTCTCAGTAGCAGCCCGAATTCTGGATTTGTGTCCGGTTGATGGCAATAGGCTCGCACCTATGACTGCTCAACCCTTCGCGGAATACAGCGAAGTTTGTAGCGCCGTTTCTTCTTCACAGCACAATCACTAGGAAGCGGTGAAGGGAGGCCTTTTTTGTAGGCTGTCTATTGTAACATTGACGTTCAAAAAGAACTAAGTAATTCTAGTCTATTTTGAATAAATGAGTTTTGAGTTTGAGTATAATGTACAGGAAACTTTCTATATTTAATTGTGTAGTTGTAACTCATGCAATTAGTACAAGTCCAATTATAATCAATATAAAAGTGCACACAGACCAATTAACGCTACATATGGCAATGAGTTTTATAATTACATAACTGTACACATAGATACCCCGCATGACTCATTATCATACGCATATCATGTCCTATACATACGAGGAGCTCCTAACTAATTATCAACCGCGCGAATCATACTGGGTGAAATTGTAAACACTCGACAAACCGAAATGGGAGATTGTACTCATCACCATGAACAACTTTTACTATAAGAACAAACCTGAAATCGCGAAAAAAAATCTGCTTTTCCCTCCATTTTGACGAGTTATGCGAACATAAATGTAGGGAACAGCTGTTTTTTAGGGTTCCGTACCCAAAGGGTAAAACGGGACCCTATTACTAAGGCTCCGCTGTCCGTCTGTCACCAGGCTGTATCTCATCAACCGTGATAGTTAGACAGTTGAAATTTTCACAGATGATGTATTTCTGTTGCCGCTATAACAACAAATACTAAAAAACAGAATAAAATAAATATTTAAGTGGGCTCCCATACAACAAACGTGATTTTTTTCCCGTTTTTATAGATAATGGTACGGAACCCTTCGTGCGCGAGTCCGACTCGCACTTGGCCGGTTTTTTTAATGTTGGCACGGTTGGTGTATTGGTCAAGAGATTGGCCTCTGCGCTATGAGTCGCGGGTTCGATGCCTGCACTTGTATGACCTACAGAGGGTTGTTTCGGGTTTGTGCATAAAATATCGTGTCTGTAAACACACCCACGATACAGGAGAAATAAAAAGGTTGGACAGTGTTTAAAAAATCAATACAATACAATTATCAATAAGTGATTGTAGTCAAAATAGACGTTGTTGATGAATTGGAGGAGCCTCAACATTTTATGGTTTGTATTTTCACGTTATGAGAAGTTTCAGTTCAACAAATGTTTATCGTTAACTTGTATTATACAAAAGACCGTTGTAAACAGTATAATAATTTATAAGGCCTGAATTACATAGAAACGGCATAAGGCGCAGGCACGGCGCAGGCGCGTCACTTTCATACATTTGTCGTGCCGCTTCAAATTTTTTTCGCGCAAAATGTATGAAAGAGACGCGCCTGCGCCGTGCCTGCGCCTTATGCCGTTTCTGTGTAATTCACGCTTAAGGCCAGTGGCGGCGTAGCATGGGTTGCCACACTTGCCACCCGGGGCGGCACCCCGGTTTCTATTACTTAATAGGGGGGGGTACTCACCCCCCAAAATAAAACAACAAATACTAAACGTGCTTACGCGACCCACTTGCCGCGCGTGCTCGTGGCTCAGCAAGTATTTTTTCTGTGCTGCGCTGCGAACGATATCCTAATTTCTCTAGTAAAAGTGCGTGTCACTACTTTTTGGGACAACCTGTTTAAGCCTTCAAAAATGTGTTTGTTTTTTTACCCCACCCACACTAAAGCTTTAGGCACACCAAATGCGTGTCGTAAGCGGTGTTCATTATGTTACACGATACATTAAATGAGCTCGCGGGTCAGGCCGCTCACAACCCGCGTTCAGTATGCCGAACGCTGTATTCACATTCACTGATCATACAAGGTTAGTCGGAAAGGGGGTACTAATCCGAAGCCCACTTATAGTATCACTGATGACTGTTTGAAAGCAAGTGTTAAAATTTCAAAATTCGATATATATTTTTTCCAAATAAAATGATTTTTATTTTAGTTTTTTCAAAAATTCTTCATCCCTGCTTTAGTTACAAATTCAGTGCTTCTAATTCATGACCCCAAATATGACCTAAAATGTAAACACAGCTGATCATAACTACGGATAGATAGATTTTAGAGATTTTTTTTTGAGATTTTTGAACAACTGTTTCTCTTAAACTATTGAGTTTTGGGAAAAGTTGTAGAACAAAGGTTACTCATTATTATGTGTACTTTAACACCCTTTCGGATTAGTACCCCCTTTCTGACTAACCTTGTATACTGCAACACATATACATAATACTGTTAAAACACAGACTTGATAGACATAGACACAATTATTGATTGAGAAGTACATAATAAGTTGCAATAAATAATCTAAGGAATAAATAATAAGAATAAAATGTCAAAGTTACTATTATGGGGCAAAAACATAATATTAAAACATGCATAGCACACAATACATGTTTTTTTTTATGTTCAGCTTGTTTAAATTACTTACTTACTGTAAACAATGGGATATTTATATTATTCCGTTTGGCTGTATTCAATCGCAGCCCACTTGTGGTCACATATTTTGTGCACAACTTAATGTAAAAAAGCCATAATAGTAGAATTCAGAAGCCCAAAACAAGGATACAAAGAGGACTAAGTTTACATTTAATAAGGATAATAATAAATTACCAAATAATTTTAAATTTGATGCTGCATATTTTGGCACTTTATGGCGATTTCATTGCAAATTTTGAACATTTATGGTGCATATTTCAACCATTTTAAGTTGCATATAATCCAATCTCTACTAATAAATAATAACAAATCATACCTGGGACGCATACTGTGCATTCTCAATGATTTTCTTCTGTAATTCCTCCTGGAGTAGCCCAGAGTCCAATGAACCAGCATTGCTGACTGTTGGCTGCTTGTCATCACCTTTACTTTTTGATTTCTTTGTCAACTTTAACTGTAAATAAAATAACATAACATCACACCTGTATTCTCCGAGGGGTTGGGCAGAGGTGTATAGTACACCCACATATCTCTGTTATGTTTTAAGTCCCATGTAATAGCAAGCCTGACCATGCACAAGTCCAGACTCTGGGCTGCTAATAAGAAATTTTACATGGAAAACTAACTATTTAAAATTATAATATTTTGTTTAAATGTACTATTCCTACAGTGTCTTTTTCAACCTTGTTTCAATTTCATCCCACAGTGTCTTTTTCAACCTTGACATTGACAGAATCAAAGATAATGGAAGGAAAAACAAAAAAAAAATGATCTTCATGTCAGATCTTAGGATTTGCTTGTTATTTACTATGGCTAATGGCCAAATGTAGTTTCCTACCATACAATAGATTTAATAAATCATTGTGCATGCAAATAAATATACTTTATTTACTGTTTGTTTATATTCTTGCACAAGTTTAAATTCTAATAAGTTGAAAACAGTAAATACACAATGCGTTGCACAGCTTGTGTAATTTGTGTTATAAACTTAGAAACTAACTGTAATAAGCATTAAATAGAGCATATAATTGAGAACAAGGTACGCTGAAGTAACAGATTAACTAAACGGTAATTGTTTGCCAAATAATACAATACAAAGATAAAAAAATCCATAGTGAATTGAGATAAGTTATATGCGGAGATTAAAAATGGCTCATAGTGATTGGGCTTTGTTTTAACTTCGATTCATAGTGCAACAGACCTGTAACGCGTCGAGTTCGTCCTGAAGGAAGGACACGCGCCGCGTCAACTGCTGGTTTCTGAATGTCAGCGAGTCTATTTCCAACTCTCCTTTTCTCAGAGCTTTCTCCTTTTCTTTCAATGTGTCTCGCAGCTCATTCGACTTTGCCTGCTCGTCCAAAACCCCCTTTTTTAGCACCTTCACATGCACCCGCAACTGTAACAACGGAAACAACGAATTCACCAAATTGCCGATCGTTTTACCGCATCACTGATAGAGAGATACACACTTTTGAATACTCCGCCGCCAATTTCTGGTACTTCGCCTGTATATCACCCGAAGGCAGCCCCTCCATTGTCGATTTTCAGGTGGTCATAACTGTAAATTCCGTTATTTAGGTGTTTATTTGTTAGTTGTATTGAACATGAACACTGAAGACCCACTTCAACCCACTTTCATGAAAATGACGTATTGTGATAGTGGAAAGAAACGAAACGTCATGTGTCAAAAATGATAATGGAATCGATTTAATTAGTCGATTTTTATATGATCTTGATTATTATGTTAATTTATGTTTAATAATCAAATCAAGTAAAAGACTTCTACTGCAATAATCTATTAATTATAGCGTTATATAACGTGATAAATCATTCCTTTTGTAAGAACAATGATTTAATTATGTTTGCAATTTATTATTGTGCAATAACTGAGTCAACTAGTAAAAACCTTTTGGAAAAAAAACGAGGGAAATCTTTTTTCAGCATGGTAACATTGCCTCTGTTGATGTGTCGTGATTGTCCAATATAAAATATCAATATTTTGGAAATTTATGAAAGAAAAGCTGTAATTTCTAACTTATAAAGCTTATTTACATACTACTAAATATATTTCATCTTTCAATGGTACGGTCATGGACGATAGGTACGTTATTTGTTAATTTTTCATAACATTGTATCGCAACAGGTAAAACTAAGTTAGAACAAAGTAAATTATGACTAAACTATGGTTTATTTTGCAGGAATATGGAATCTGGCTGTTCTCATTACAACGATGTTGAAAACGAACATGCGCGGTGTATTATACACATCGATATAGATTGTTTCTATGCTCAAGTGGAGATGGTACTAAACCCCGAGCTGCGGTCGGTTCCGCTCGGCATACAACAGAAGAACATCGTCGTAACTAGCAACTACGAGGCCAGGAAGTACGGCGTGCAGAAATGTATGCTCATAACGGATGCGTTAAAACTTTGCCCTAACTTAAAACTTGTCAATGGTGAAGATTTGCACAACTACAGAACTGCCTCTAATAAGATTTTTGCAGTGTTACAATGTTGGAAATGTCCTGTGGAAAAATTGGGTATGGATGAAAATTATATTGATGTCACAAACTTAGTACAAGAAAAGTTGAAATCCACAAACATTAGTAATGTCACCCTTGCTGGTCATGTATACAACGAACCCAGTGTTGACTGCCCATGTGGCTGCCACACTAGACTGAGGGTAACATCACAAATAGCCAGTGAAATGAGGAAGAAAATATATGAAGACTTAAGTTTCACAACTTGTGCTGGTATCGCACACAACAAGTTGTTAGCTAAACTAATCTGTCCCCAAAACAAGCCTAATGACCAAACTACTATATTCCCAGAACATGGGACCAGTTTTATGTCTACTTTACACAGTGTTCGTTCCATTCCAAGTATTGGTTCTAAAACTACAGAAGCTCTTATATCTAACAATATTATAACTGTGAGTGACTTACAGGAAGCATCCCTAGATGTATTGAAAAAGCATTTTAGCAGCGATATGGCCGTTAGATTGAAAAGCTTAAGCTTAGGTGAAGACAATACTCCAGTGAAACAGACTGGCAAGCCTCAGAGTATAGGTCTAGAGGATAGTTTCAAGATTGTCAGTGTAAGGAGTGAAGTAGAGGATAAGTTTACTGCCTTACTGCAGAGACTACTGGTCTTGGTGAGGGAAGATGGACGCATTCCAGTTTCTTTAAGAGTTACACTACGAAAGAAAGATGCAAAGAGGCTGAGCAGTCACAGAGAGTCAAGACAGAGTCAAATCTCACCCTCCATCTTCACCCTCAGCAATGGCACACTGACAGTCACTGAGGCAGGCCAAGCCAAACTGATGAACATAATTATGAGATTATTCAACAAACTGATGGATTTGTCTAAACCATTCCATTTAACTTTAGTGGGATTGGCTTTTACTAAGTTCCAGGAGCGCATGACAGGCAGGGGTTCTATAGTGAACTACTTAATGAATGATATTTCCGTCCAATCTGTGCTTAATTTACAAAACGAATGTGATACCTCTGCTTCATCTATGGACTACTCTGCCGTGTCGCCAAGCAGTAGCACTACGACTGATCTCTCTGACGCCGAAGTTGAGCCGTCGCCAAAAAAACCCAAAAAAGTTACATGGATCGCGAAACGAAGATGTTTGTCCAAAGAAGAAGTCGCATCTCCAAGTAAACTAAAAGTTGGTGAACTCAGATTAAACTCCAAAGAGCTGGAGAAGGTATCAGAGCTAAGACTGAATTCGCGCGACCGATCACTCACGCCGCGCGCTAGTCCTGCGAAAGACAACCTGTCTGATACATCTGATACGATGAGGGAGTGTGAGGAGCGGAGTTGCGACAACTGCCCCAGTTACGTTGACAAAGAAGTGTTCAGTGCACTACCTGACAACATGCAGAAGGAACTGAAGGCCATGTGGAAGAACCCCTCTAGCTCAGAGATGCCGAGGAGTAGTCCAAGAACCACGAACAAAGCTAAACCGAACACAATTATGAAATATTTTGTTCCACACAAATAGTATTAGTAAGATTTTATCTTGTTAATTATTTTAAGTGATAAGTGAATGGTTTCTATTTTTTCAAATCATACAATTTTTATTCAGCTGATCAAATACATGTTTATGTTAAAAAATAAATATCTTTTATTGCTATAATATAATACATCTAAATACTACAGGTTAAACGAAAAAACTTTAGTATACAACTGGGCATATCATTTAATATCTATATTTTTTACAGCTTCGGTTACCATACTGGAAAGTTCCGTGAACTTGTGAACACTATTTACATTGAGGCGGAGTGTGTGTGCGAGGTTGCCGTACGAGACGACGTCCACGTTCAGTTGCAGTCTGATCTTGTCGCCGTCCGTCACGCCAGCGCTGTCGCTGCTCTGAGGGGAACTCATCTCTCGTATTTGCTTCAGTCTTCTCAGTGACTCCTCAGTTCTCTGCACCGAGGTCAAAACATCCTCTACATATTTGTAGTATCTGGAACACATGTTTCTATTTTTAGAATCTCATTTAATGGTCGTAATAGATAAGGAGTTACGTTTGATTGTAATTAAATTTTTTGACATTAAAATACCTACGAAGTTATTCTGCCCAGATAACTTGTATGATCCGTAATCAATAGTATATTATACATTTAAGTCGCTTTTTGCGTCTGTCTGTTCCTCAAAACTATTCAATGGATTTTGATGTAGTTTTCATCTTAATCTAGGTAATTTCTTGGTAAGGTTTTAAGCTGTAAAACGTACCCGACCAATACCAGGGCGAGTCGCTAGTAATTTATAAAGAGGGTAGTCAAGCAATGAAATTGATACTTACGAAACAGTCATAACATTGAACAGTGATTCAAACAGCTCCATAATGAACACATCATCCAACTTTCTGGAAGCTTCCTGGTTAAATTCCTTCAGGGCATTGGACACCACGTCGATGTACGTACAAGGCTTAGTAGGCACACTACGATTAGTCTTCCTGTACAACCGTGGTATGTCACTAACTTGCTTCAAATGGACATTGAAATTATTGTACAGTTCATTCACTATACATTCTCTTATTTTCCCGTTTGTGCCTTGTAATGCCCCCTCTGAAGATCTCAAGCTTTGTCCAAGCAGATCTTTTTTGTCAACCGGTATTTTGGTCTGGACAAGCTCCAATAAGTGTGGTAACTTTCTCAGTAATGTTTGGATGTCCACATAGATATTAATACTGTTGTCAATTAGGTTTTTATTTACATTTGTTGGTTCGTATTTTTGCGATGGTATTCTCTGAAATCATAGCATTTATATAAGTTATTTTACGTGTCAAAGAAGAGTGTTTTAAGAATATAAATGATTTTTGTACACAAATTTTATCCCTACTAATATTATAAATGCGAAAGTAACTCTGTCTGTCTGTGACGCTTTCACGCCTAAACCGCTGAACTGATTTTGATGAAACTTGGTACAGAGATAGTCTGGAATCTGAAGAAGAACATAGGCTACTTTTATCCCGAAAAATACGGAATACGCGATAAAAGACATTTACGCGGGCGATGCCGCGAGCGTCCTCTAGTTATGTTATAAATAAATGTTTTGAACAATTGTGTAAAACTACACATCGCGTTTATTTTTATTTATAATAGTAAAAAGTTCAAGTACAAAGGGTACAAACTACTAGATAAAGTTGATAATTTTTATGTTAAACTAATTTGCATTTGATTAATCACTATTAGGCCTTGAGATTAAATGACTAGAGAGCTTAAGGCTTTATGAGTACCCATTAGCCTAATGATAAAATCTGGTACATTTCATAACGCTTATCAGTGTATACAACATTATCAGCACTCAATCGCGTTTTCAAATCGCCGATACACAATGTTTATTACCTGTGTACAATACGCATTAGCCCACATGGCATATCGCGATAACAATTGCAGAGTGAGTTTCCAGAACTTATGCGCCAGTGCTTCGATGAAGACCCCGTCGGACCAGCACTCCTGGACCGCATTCCAACACTTGTGCGTTTCTCTCAGCACAAAATCATTATTGCTTTCCACTGTAGGGCTCTTCTGTAGCGCCGCCTCGTAACTTCCTGCGATTGTTAGTACATTTTATAAACAGACGCATATTTGAAATTTTTATTCGTAATCTGACATCTTTCCTATCAACAACGTTGCCAGCTTTATTGTTGGCCGGCTTTATATATTTCATAGAAGATCTTGGCATATGTCCAAAAAGAAGTATTTGTTTGCAAGCCTTACATGCGCAATGCGACATAATTTTGTCGTTGTGTCGATATAATGTATGACGTATCTCGTCTCCGCGACATAATGTGACGACAAAATTATGTCTATTAGTAGTATGTATTTTGAGATCTCTTAAAACATTGAGCAGTACAACTCAATTAGATAAAAATGGAATTGGCAATGGCGGCTCTACTATTGTTATTTGCATCTCGCTCACGCACGTTCTGTGTGAGCGAAAGGCAAATAGTAAATCCGACATTTTTAATCCGATTCTTTAAATAATCGTTTTTTACATACAATATCGCTCCAGGGCGGCGCATGATATTCCATTTACAGCCGATCCCGATAACCGATCTCAATCTAGGATCTCTGGATTAATACTTCTATCGAATTTCAGCCAAAAACCTACATCAATCCAGAGATTATGGATTGAGATTGGTTATTGGGATCAGCCGTTAGACTGTGCGCCTCGGCACCTAGGCACTTACGACGCCCACGAAGAAAGACAGTGACCTAATTGTAGCCAGGGACCACAAAGCATACAATCATAATGGTAGTCGTTTTTTTTAATAAGATGTTTCTTTAAAAATCAGGCAACAGTTAAAAGACTACTGAAGTCTTTAACAGATTGCCCAATTTTTAAGCAATTTAATATTGTTCACTAGACAGAGATAGCAATGAAAAATGACATCATACTTTAAAATTTAACGAATCCATACGTCTGTTTCGTGCGACAAGTACAGAAAATATCCCCCAAACACTTGAAAAGTGTTCTCCATGAGAATATTTAGTACTAATATTAATAGTTATTCCTGTAGTATGTTCTCCATTTTTCGTTCGTTTTTTTTTTATTTTTATCCTTTTTCTACCTTCTTTGAAATAATATTATATTGGTAATTTTTTAAAGTAATCAATCCTGTTTTTTTTTAATATTAAAGCTTTTAGGATGATTTTAAATGAAGTGTAATATAAAATCTATCAAAAAGTTTTTAAGAATACACAAAAAGTATTCAATAGATATAAAATAGATCTAGAAAAAAGTTTTCCTCACCTGCAATTTCCTGAAACCGAATCTGAAAATAAACTGGCAAGTTCCATCTTCTCTGAAAGCTCTTATACCCAGAAGTTTCACGCATCAACTTGACATCTTCTGCAGAGCAATACCCTTCAAGTTTCCTTATAAACTGAATACTTTCACTGTACCTCCTATAAAATATCTGAGGGTTACCAGGAGCAAAAATTGACGCAAGATTCACCTCCAACCTATTTTCAACTTCCCACCAAAAGCAGTTTACTAAAAATCTATATTTTTTAACAAGAAATGTTAATTTGGAATGTTGGGTCACGGTTAGAAGTAACTTCAGTTTTGTGTCTAATAAAGTCAAGATTCTGTCGTAGATTCCCTGTAGGCCATCTTTGCTTTTCTGTAATGCTGGTTCGTTAATAATGTCTTGCAGTAGAGGAGCAACTGCTTGCTTTCTGAACAGCATTTCGGATTCCGTAACACGGTCTAAAGATGCTAGTATGATGAGAGTTTTGAGGAGGTTCTCTTCGTCACTATCGTTCCAAAACTTGAACAGTAAATCGTTGAGTGTATGTATTAGTTTTCCACCTACTTCATTATATTGTAATTTATGCTCCGGCTTTATTATACTGTCGCACTTTGAGATGGAAAATTTCAATTGATTGTATTGCATTGCTGCACGATCTGCGAGGGCTACCTGTTCTTGTCTCTTTTTAGTAGAAATGTTTTTTAGAACATTGTCTAGTGTTTTCAAACAATTTATTGTTTGGCTATAGTGTTTAAGCAGCTGCTTTTTCTTTTGAAGGCCGTGCCTCTGGCTCATCCACATTGACAACTCTTTCATTGCATCTTCTAAACATTGCTTTACACCCTGTAAGAAAAGAAATAACTAAATAATCCATTGAAATACAAAAAGTTGGTAAAATTTTATACAATGAACGAACAACAAATACTAAACTAATTAGCAGTAAAGTACATACTGTACTACATGGATCATAAAAATCTAGAATTGATTGCTAAATAAATGAGCTATGGAAAGGAAATTTTACTCACAACAACTTCATCATTTAACTGTCCCAATGGCACCTGTATTTTCACTATAGCCTTATCAAACCCGATGAGAGTGGCGCACAGATTGACGAAGTTAGCGTAGTCCTTATTAATGAGCTCTATCATGGCCAGTCTTAGGACTTTTAAGTACACTCCCAGGTCATCGCGCATCGTCTCCAAAGACGCCACATTTTGATGCTCCGCCAAAAAGTTATCGACGGAAAAGTTCGTCTGTAATGATCATTGACATATTTAGAGAATATCCTAAGGCTAATAAACTGATTAACTCGAGTAATTACATGGAAATCGGCGAAAATACCTTGACGAAATCATTTCTATCGAAGCATAGCCCCCGAGGGGCCGGCGGCAGTGTAAACTCCATTATATTATTTTCCATACTTTCGCGTCACTATCATTGTATTATGAAGGCACCATTATTGAGAGGAATTGTTGAAAAGTGTTTAAATTATCTATTTAGATCGCTTCTTTCCAGGGCGATCATTTTGACACTTAACTACACTGACGTAAGCCTGACACATCACACGTCAAGTTTATGGTTCGGAAACACCTTCATCAAAAATATGTAATGATTTCGAACTTTTTAGTTAAAAAGATGATATTAGAAGTACACAAATTAAAGAACCATTTATACGCAAGTAACATTTTTAATATTCATAAAAAACTGGTGTTCTTTGTCCGTGAAATTCGCAAAATCTAATATCTTTTCAATTAAAACGGAATGTCTTTTCGTCTCGAAACACGAGAGCTACAAATTCAATCCATTAATTTTATCTTTCCCCGATGGAGTTTAATTAGATAATATAATAACAGACAATGCATGTTTACATCCAAAGATACAATGTAACAAACTAACGAGGATTTTTGTGCAGCCCTAGCTTACTTTCTCTTTTTCCACTTGTTGTAGGATTTGTACACACGGCCACACATCAAGCTATACAAAACCAGTTTATCTTGGCGTCGCTTTGTATAATCTTTTCGCACAAGTAACGGTCAGCTTATACTGGTTTTGCATAGCTTGAAGTGTAGCCGTGTGTACGCACACAAGTCAGAACTTCAATGTAGATAAGCCCGACGACAAATGACAATGATATGATGTGAACGGGCAGGTGGTAAAAGAAGTACCAGTTACCACAATCCTATAGATAACATATACCTAATAACTAGGTATGTAAAAGGGTACGATGGGGCTGACATATCTTTGATAAAAGCCTCTTCTTTGCGCAAGCTTGGACTTGCACAAGTCTGCGTGACGACGCAGTGCCTAGATTCCTGTGCAAATTCCTCCTGCAAACGCAGTTACATGCAGTTACTGCATGTAACAAGCCTAAACTAAACTTGTACAAAGAAATAACTACTTACGTGTGTGGGTCCCATACAACATATCATACCTAGAGTGCGCGCAAGATAACTCTGCGCGCGACTGAGGGCGTGCTGAACGTTGCCGTGATCGCAAAAGTTGAAATTACCGCTTTTTAAGCTTAACTTTTTTATCGCTTGACATAATTTTCCCGTTAAATATTCCTACAATCAGGTAGTTCTACTTTCAAAATTGATAAAACGGCACACACTTTGGTGGACCATGATTAGTTCCGATTTCGGCCGCGCGCAGACTTATCTTGCGCGCACTCTACCTAGCTATTTCCTTGCGGGTGGAGTCATAAACACAAGCTAGTTAACCCATTGTTTTCATTTGCAGTGAATTACCGTTAATTGGTCTATTAGACGTTATTTCAACAATAGATTCAATCCGCCGATGCTACCTATCATTTTAATATTATTAAGGTTATTTATGATCGCTAGATAAACGGAAACTTGTTAGAAAATGTAATCTACGTTAAATGACATGATGCGACAGGGTGTGTTTTTCATAGAACCTCTGTATTCTTCCGGAAACAAAGCTATCACTCACATAGCTCGGAGTATAGGAGCTAAGTATATTTAGAGTCTGCTGGGTACGAATCCTAAGTAGAAAGGTTGAATAAATCTTAATTTTTTCATAAATGCATCTCTAAACGTAGGCCCTCAAAAGTAAACTCACTTTGCCTACCTACTGTTCAACACTACTACAACTACTGACATTATTGTATGTCAAGCTTATGTCTTCCTGCAGGTGTCGTTTGAAGTAATTCATCATCATCATCATTCAGCCGAAAGTCGTCCACTACTGGACATAGGCCTCCCCCAAGCATCGCCACATCGACCAGTCCTGTGCTTCTCGCATCCAGCGGTTTCCCGCGACCTTCACCAGATCATTGGCCCACCTTGTGGGAGGCCTACCCACACTGCGTCTTCCGGTACGCGGTCGCCACTCCAGAACCTTTCGGCCCCATCGGCCATCCGTTCTGCAAGCAATGTGCCCCGTCCACTGCCACTTAAGTTTGGCAATTCTTCGAGCTATGTCGGTTACCTTGGTTCTCCTGCGGATCTCATCATTTCTGATATGATCTCGCCGGGTAACTCCGAGCATAGCCCTCTCCATTGCCCTTTGGGTGACCTTGAGCCTTCTTATGAGGCCCATTGTGAGCGATTAAAGTAATCAAGACATCAAATTATCTAGCATCTACCTACTTAGTTGAAGTACTTTTTGTAGTTAATTTTCATAAGTACAATATTAAAGTTAGACGACACGTCTGGTGCAGTGGATAAGCGATTGGCTTCTGCGCTACGGGTCGTGGGTTCAATTCCCACACGGAACAAAAATTTGTATGGCCTACAGATGGAGATTTGTGTCTGTAAACGCACCCACGATACAAGAGAAATCTTAGTGTGGGGCAAAGTCTTAAAAAAAGAAAAAATTGAAGAAATCATAATACGGCCCTTCATCCAAAATAGTGGATCTTGGTTCGTTGGGTTGGGCAGTGCCGTATGTAGGGGTTCTCAAGACCGGGACCGGGGAAGCAAGCGTTTGTGTCCTTCATCGACTTGTTCGGGGATCTCTTAGCCTGGGGGGCCCGGCTGCCTTGGAAAGAAAAGAGATTGATGATTAATTAGTCAGAACATTATCTGTTCCTCAGTCAGTCAAGTTCTTCATTTACCTACGAATGTTACAGCCATAATCAGCCTGTAGGTAAAGCAGTATGAAAACGTGCCAATTATCGTCCAACCATATTGATACTACATCAATTGGATCGCTATTAACCTATTATTTAACATAATTGCCTCGTTTTATTAAGTGGCCAAACATAAAAGATTGTTTTATACGAGGAAATTTAATTTAATAAGTAGTCATTTCAATTTCCGATGTTGTCAACATGGCTTCTTCAGAGGATCTGTATCTGAACAGAGCAAAGTTTGTAATGAAGTACTTAGGAGTATGGGTACCAGCGGAAAATGGATCTGTTTTTCGTAAAGGCCACAGGGCATTTATGATGACCCTGCAGTATTTATTTTTGATTTTCCAAATGATTTACATCGTTCAGGTGTGGGGGGATCTGGATGCTGTTTCGCAAGCTTCATATTTGCTCTTTACTCAGGCCTGCCTCTGTTTGAAAATTACCGTTTTTCAAATGAACATGGACATGCTAAAAGAGTTGTTGAAGTTGATGGATCAAGAGATTTTTAAGCCAGAGAATGAAACACATGAGAAGTAGGTTCTGTAGGGATTAATAACCGGAGTACACTGATTGTTTGAAATTGTATTTTGTATAAACTCTTCTTGCGAGGAGGACCGGTCAATGTAGCGATGCTTGAGGAGGCCGTCCTGCAGTGGAGGACGTCTTTCGACAGATAGCGCGAGAAAAGGACGGTGATAGACAACAACTACGTTAGGCTTAAAACGCACTTGCGGCACGCCGTATTGCGGCTGACCGCAAGTGCGTTTTAAGCCTTAGAGATGTCAAATTAGTTTACGCCTTGAACTTCACCGTATTTATAATCAACACGTTTTAAATTTCGTGTAGTTACATTTGTATGGAACTTTTAGACTTAAAACGCACTAGCGGCCAGCCGCAATACGGCGTGCCGCTTGCGGCTGGCCGCACATCGATTTTACATGAAACCGCATGATCTCAACGCACTGGCGCATGACGGCTGGCCGGGAATCAGTGCGTTGAGATCATGCGGTTTCATGTAAAAATTGATGTGCGGCCAGCCGCAAGCGGCACGCCGTACTGCGGCTGCGGCGGTCAGCCGCAGTACGTTTTTACAGTACAGTACGTAGTTTTAAGCCTTAATTCGACTAAATTTGACAGCTCTTATTTATATGTATGTCTCTTTCTTATTTTATTAGAGTGAAAAAGATGGCAATAGCCTAAATTAAGTTTAGTTTGTAATGATGATGATAATAAATTCTTCTGAGTCTTTTTACATCGAAGAGGCTTATCTGCGATAGTCTGAATTGAGACTACATTTATTCCATTGCAATTTGTGTGCTCCGGCATTTAAACTTATGTTTTTACGGAAAGGACATAGTAGCATCTTTTCGATTTAGAATATTAAAGTTTCAGGCAGCGCGGATCAAACGATTACTGCTAGCTTTCATGGTTAGCTCTCAATTAACTTGCGGTATGTGGGCACTGAAACCTTTGTTTGATGATGCTGATAGGAAGTTCCCGTTTGATATGTGGTAAGTAAAATTCTATAGAAGTTTATTATTTATTTATTTATACTTTCACACAAAAGTACAGAGGCCGACTCAATGCCTTAGGGCCTTTTTACTGTGATGCAGGCTCCGGCCCGCATGCGTGCGTCACCCGCACCCGTGGCGAGTGAATTTCACCTTTTCATACATGTAACTTATTGTGATGCGTGAAACACGCACGAAAAGATGAACTGCGAGCGCCACGCATGCGGGTGACGCACGCACGCGGGCACGAACCCGCATGACAGGAAAAAGACCCTTAGGCAATTAGTTCCCCACTACTCCCAGAGAACATGAAAAGCTCTAAGATTTTTCCCCAAGTCCTTTAAAGTTTGGTACCTTGTGTGTTGTTGTCTTAGTAATCGCAGTTGGTATCTACTTAAGTTATTAACCATCATCTCGCCCATCTTGTCCATCACCACTGGCTTCTTATGACGTTACAATAAGAGACAAAGTGACCTATTTCAGGCGAAGTTTTGGTCCTTCGGTACTCGCACATGCACCTAGCAAAATTTTATTTGATTAGATATCAATTTTTTAAAATAGTTAATGCAGATTTATTCTAACAGGATGCCATTTAATCCCGAGAAAGCTATTCAATATTACATCGGGTACGCCTTCCAGCTGGTCACCATCTGTATGAGTGCGTACATGTACTTCGGCGTGGACAGCGTCGCCTTCTCCTCGGTCATCTTTGGGTGCGCCCAGATCGACATCGTCAAAGAAAAGATTATGAGTGTAGGTGGTTTGATGCTTTATTTCGTTTGACTTATCTTGGAAATGCTTGCTTTAGTTTTGCGACGGTACCATAGATAATAATACTACACGCAAACGTGTGTCAGGGGACGTTACTCCTTCGTGTTTAGGGTTTCGTAACCAAAGGTTAAAACGGGACCCTGTTACTACGACTCCGCTGTCCGTCCGTTTGTCCGTCTGCCACACTGTATCTCATAAACCGTGATAGTTAGACAGTTGAAATTTTAACAGATGATGTATGTCTGTTGCCGCTATAACAACAAATACTAAAAACAGAATAAAATAAATATTTAAGGGGGCTCCGATACAACAAACGTGATTGTTTTGTCGTTTTCATAGATAATGGTACGGGACGTTCCTGCGCGAGTCTGACTCGCACTTGGCCGTTTTTTTTTTATAGGTAGGTAGGTTCGTTCTATCTACCCTTTTCCCAACCATGTCGTAGCCAGCTTCCAGTCTAACAAGATGCGGAAGACCAGTATTTTACACGGAGCGACTGCCGTCAGACCTTCGCAACATACACACATCAAAAGTGTCTAGGGATCAAGCATTTTTATGCGGATTTCTTGAGATTGAGATGTGGCTTTGTAATAAATTTATGATTTTATAAATTTATATGGATCCTTTTTGGTGCATTTCATAATTTGAATCAGGAACTGTGAATCAAATTCGAGTAAAAGATGAAAATCAGCTGTCAATATTTTCCCTATAAAAACATACAACGCATTGAAGACATTATTAGTGCTACTGTTTCCCTACTACTGATTAAAACCAACGTTATTATGGAGCGGCGACGTCATTTAAGCAGGGAAGAAATGCTCAGAGCCGTGGGAATGATAGAAGCTGGTTCCCGGCAACGTACTGTGGCTTTAGCTCTGAATACAAGTCAGAGTGTTATCAGTCGACTTTGGACACGTTACCGAAGCACTGGTACCGTGGCTGAGCGCCATGGAGGACGGTATCGCTGCACCACACGGAGACAAGACCGATACATTCAAATCTTAACTCGAAGAGCTCCAACAATAACCGCCATGATGTTAGCCGTGAGGCTTCATCACTCTTCAGGGAACTTAATTAGCGACCAAACAGTCAGAAACCGCTTGCATGAAGTGAACCTTCATTCCCGAAGACCGCTACGGGTACCACCTATAGCAATGCACAATCGTAGGATTCGATATCAATGGGCTCTTGGACACAGAAATTGGGCAGAAGAACAATGGCGTTTCGTGTGCTTTTCTGATGAGTCTCGTTTTGGTATGAGACCGGATACAAGACGTATACGACACTGGAGAACCCCTGGACGCCAACAGCGATTAAAATCCTGCCAGGAAGTCCATCCTTATAGTGGTGGAACCATCATGGTATGGGCGGGTATTTGGATCGGCGGAAGAACTGAGTTGATTTGGATCAGAGGCAACCTCAACGCTCAAATTTATGCTGAGACGATTGTATCAGACGTCATCGTTCCTCTACAAGCGCAAATCGGTCCCTTATTTCAGTTAATGCATGATAATGCACGACCGCACACCGCAAGAGTTGTAAGACAGACTCTCGCCGCAGCTAACATCAATGTCCTGCCCTGGCCTGCTCAGTCGCCAGACTTGAACCCGATTGAGCATGCATGGGATATGCTACAGAGAAGAGCTCTGCCGAATATGGAGGGTATCCAGTCGCAAGAAGACCTTTTTTTGTTGTTGCAACGAACATGGGCGGCCATTCCACAGCGTGATTTGGATGAACTCATTTTGAGTATGCCAAACCGATGTTCTTGTGTTGTTAGTGTTCGCGGTAGAAACACGGATTATTAATTGTTTAAGTTACCCAATAAAATTTTAAAGAAAACTGTTATTTCAGTCTTTTTTTCGAACTTTTGTGTTAGTGGTTCAAATGTCAAAAATCCCTTTATTAGGAAAATGGCAAATTTCTTTATTAATGCAAAGGTGACTTGGTTTATCGTTACTGTGACAAACGAAAACACTTTATTTGATGAATCCTTAAAGAAAATTTTAATTAATATCAATCAGGAGAAAAGTTATTGCAAAAATATATGTTGATCCCTAGACACTTTTGATGTGTGTAGTTACTATTATAGGCAATGACGATATCCTAAGGTTAGATTGTTGTCAGACTTTCGGGCTTCTGACTACCGGGAACCGACTGTTTAACGTGCTTTTCAAGACACGTTTTTTTATAGGTAGGTACTAGGTAGGTACAATACGGCCTACGTATCTTGGCGAGTCTGAAGTTATTTGTTTGATTGCGCAATGAAACTTTTATTTAGAAACGAAATTGTCTACTGCGCAGCTAATCAGCTAACTTTAGACTCGCCAAGATACGTCGGCCCACAGAAATATTAAAAACATTCTCTTCTTTATTATATCTATGCGTCGGCCGTATTGTACTGAGAAAGAGAAAGAAAGAAAGATTTTAATGTCGGGGGCCTTTGATTGAGTTTGCTATTCCGTTTAAAGTTTATCAGCAAGCACTGAAAGAGGTGGGGTGCATTAAAAGAGCCTCCACAAGTGACGATGTTTAAATACGTCCTGCGCACCCTGGGCAGTCAGCCTTTTCACCGCGGCACAAGCTTCTCGTATAGCTTGTGCTGACATGAAAGAAGAGGCAAGGACTAATACTTATTTAGGCACTGTCATCATCTGCCTAGCCTTTTCCCAACTATGTTGGGGTCGGCTTCCAGACGAACCGGATGCAGCTGAATATCAGTATTTTACATGGAGCGACTGCCTATCAGACCTCCACAACCCAGTAATTGGGTAATACGATACTCTTGGTAAGACTGGTTGTCAGACTTTCTGGCTTCTGACCAACAGTAACGACTGTCAAAGATCTACAAATGACAGCCGGGACCAACGGCTTTACGTGCTTTCCGAGGCACGGAGGAAACTCGCTATGGTAAATGGTCACCCATCCACAGACCAAACTCGGCAAGCGTGGCTTAACCCGGAAGATCGGTCTATGCGGCTGTAAATATTTAGCCACGAGCTCCTCATTATTTAGGCAATGTATTTGCGATTAAATAACAATCCTTAAGATTATTTCAGTTACTAAATACTTATCTACAAAACCGCAACTTTACTCATGGTATCAGCTCGCGGGGCGTTACTAAGAATGTAACCAAATCACAGGGCCGGATTCAAAGGTTTGGAGGACGTAAAGCAACGAAGAAATCATTTCAACATGCTGTTCGCGCACGGAGGGTTTCGTACCATTATCTATTCTGTTTTTTAGTATTTGTTGTTATAGCGGCAACAGAAATACATCATCTGTGAAAATTTCAACTGTCTAACTATCATGGTTCATGAGATACAGCCTGGTGACAGACGGACGGACAGCGGAGCCTTAGTAATAGGTTCCCGTTTTATCCTTTGGGTACGGAACCCTAAAAGGTACCTCGTACGTGAATGTGAACTTTTTTCTCTTTGTCATAACGGGTGCTATTTATCTACTTTCCAATATTAAAAAATTCAAAGAGCTGTTGCGCTCCCCTAAGTCCGAGCTCTAATCACCTAAGCTTTTTGCAGATTAAATCTGTGGATAGAAAACGTGGTATGAGTGAAGTGACCCAGGCTTTATCAGACAACTATAACAAGCTCGTAACTTGTATCAAACACCATCAAGCTGTAGTTACGTAAGTATTCCTACCTGATTTAATTAGGTTCTGTTTTACTTAATTAGTATTTGGCGTAGGTACGTGTTTACGGTATCTAGTTGCGCGGGAAGCATGCACAGTGAATAGAAAACGTGTTTCTATTTCGACTTGGTTTCTGTTAACGCGTTCTAGGATCAGACTTCCTCTCCAGGAATAACAAAAGAGCATATCGAGGGATTCGGCGATCGGAATGTTTTAATATTACTACGTGAGTGGGTAAGAGATGGCGCTAGAGAGCTGTCTAGCGCTGTCACTTTCCCACTCTCGGAATAATATTAAAACATTCCTGCTCTAACAGATCATGGTAACCCACCAGTTCAGGTCGGTGCTGGGAGAAGACTTAGGGAGTTGCATCAGATATACTTGACGTAAGGTGTACCTAACATAAATACCGCACAACCTCTTAAGGGGTCACTGAACTCATCATTATGAACAACTTTCACTATGGGACAAAAGGTAAAATCGCGAAAAAAAACAGCTGTTCCCTACATTTATGTTCGCATAACTCGTCAAATCAATCGTCATTGCAATCATTAACTCGGGGGTCTAAAATGAAAGTTATTGAAATTGTTTTTAGTTGATTTTCATAAAATTCTATTTAGAGTTAATCTGCGTCACTAGTAGATCACGCGGTTTAAAGGAATTAAATAGGTACACGAATTCGCATAAACTATGTACCTAAGTATTCATATTAATTAATATTTTCAGATTCACTGAGCTTGTCGAAAACGCTTACCACCCATATCTTCTGTTCCAACTGGTTGGTAGTATTGGAATCATTTGCATGTCTGCATTAAGAATCTTAGTTGTAAGTATCTATTTTATCTACTTAATAACTTCTTAACATTATTTTGGTGATTGCTATAGTTTCTTGAGGCAATTATGTAAAACCATGGTTTCAATTGGTTTCAATCATGTAATTTTATAACGAATGTAACGATTTCTGTCGTACCGCTTTATATATTTAGTTACTTAAACGTAACCAGTGAAATTTATTTATATTTCTATGCACTACAGGGTGTAAACGAATTTGTGTAATTCCTTCAAACTGCGTGCTCTACTGGTGACAATGATTGCATTGTCACCAGTAGAGCACGCAGTTTGAATCAATCTAAATCCCGTGTGGGGTTAATCTATACCATTACTAGATCATGTGGTTTGAAGGAATTACACGAATTCGTTTATATCCTGTATGGTGGTACATAAGGCTTTAATGTCATTAGGCACTCCCTACCAGTCAACCTTTGGGTTAAAAAGATAAAAAATAAACTTTAAAAAAAGTAAAGACTTCAAAGAAATACTAAAAGGAGTAAAATAATTAACATAATATAAAATTAACAGTTTCAGAAGTTGCTCGTAGCTTGTTGGCAAAAGCGGGACTGTCCCGCTCAAAGCGGGACGTATGGTCACGTTAGGGAAACAGCTAGTGTCTAATTAAATTAACTTAATCAGGTGGATTGGCGCAGCATGCAGTTCTTCTCCATTTTGACTTACGTGTCAGTGATGATCAGCCAGCTGTTCGTGTGCTGCTGGTGCGGACATGAGCTTACTGCTACGGTATGTAAATATTTTAGTACCTGGTAACATTTAGTTGTGTGACCCACACCAACAACTTTTACTAAGGGAACAAACATGAAAAAGCGAAAAAAAACAGCTGTTCCCTACATTTATGTTCGCATAACTCGCCAAAATGTAGGGAACAGCAGTTTTTTTTTTCGCGATTTCGTCTTTATTCCATATTGAAAGTTGTTCATAATGATGAGTACAGTGACCCCTAAGTGGTTGTACGTTATTAAGTTACACCTTGTATATTTTTAAATATGTTTCAATTCATTTTAAAACCACACTTGAGAAGAATCTCTCTAATGAGCGCTGTTTATTACTAAGAAACTTTTTTTTTGTCTTGGAAAATCCTCTTGGACACCCTTCGTCTGAGGAAGGAGAAGGGTTATACCGAACTCTTACCGGCTAAAAACCTACGGCGTTCCTTCTCCTGACCTTTGACCGGGGTCGCGGGATTCGCAGCTGCATGCACCGCGACCTTAAGTACGGGCCTTAAGTGCTTTTCATCTGCCTGGCTTTCTTCATTCCAGCTTTTGCTACAGTCCGCCTTTAGTTCCTCCACTTTGCTCGCTTTTCAACATCGTCAATGGTCAATTCCTTTCTGAGGTGAATAATGAAGGCTAGCTGTAATAAAGTTGGCATATTTCAGAGTGAAGACCTGCACACAGTCATGTACAAATGCATCTGGTACGAGCAGAACATCAAGTTTAAGCGGGATCTGTGTTTCGCCATGATGCGCATGAGTCGCCCGCTTGTGCTGCGCGCTGGGCACTACATAACTCTGTCACGACAAACATTTGTTGCTGTTAGTATGTTTTATTTTTAAATCGTCTTGAAAGAAGCCTTCGATGCATAAAGGTCAAATACTCGACCCACAGTTGAACAATGTAGTGTTGAAATATTGCAGGGTAAGCGTTTAACTTACAAGCCGAACGGTAACGGTATGGATACACGGTGACACTGACATTCGACACAATGCAATCGCGACACTGAAATTAAACCCGAGCTAATGCGCAACTCACGCACACGTGTCAAGTGTAATGTGTCTCCGTGTATCCTTATGGTAAGGATACACGGGACACATTACACTCGACACTCAGTGTCGACACCGAGTGTCGTAGTGTGTAGGTACATCGCTGTAACACTGAGTTGCGCATTAGCTCGGGTTTAATTTCAGTGTCGCGATTGCATTGTATCGAATGTCAGTGTCACCGTATATCAGTGGCGAAGGGTGAAGTTTCTTAAAAGGGAAGCCGGACCAAAAAATGCTTATCTTGCTCAAGTGTGATGCGTGAATTCCAGTAACTACTCGTTTCGAAAGGGAAGCCGATAGGAATCGAGTATGGAGCCTTCGCTACTGCCGTGTATCCTTACCATACAGCAAGACGGTATAGGGTGTGAATAACCTGTGTTTACGGAAGCTGGCACTGCAGTCACCGACCAGCTCATTGGCGGATCAAAAGGAGGGCACGTAGGACGTGACCACTCAGTGAGCTGGCGCATACTTTCGTGACAAACTGTGCCTCATTTGGCCAGCTTTGACAACCCCCTTAGCTAAAGGCTGCATCTGCCAATGCACCGCTTGACCAGCGTGCCTTCTGGAGGGAAACCTGTATTCAGGGGGTCTACTCCCTAAGCACGTAGTCCGTGGTTTCGGCCTTAGCTACGAGCGTTTCCTACTCCCTATCACCTACGGACATTCGATTATTTCGGGGCCCGAACTAAGAATGAATGACAACACGATTTGACAGTTGTCCCTACTACCGATGTGTTTTTGCCCGTCCGAAAAGTTGAACTTGACACTTGTTTTGTTCACTCCTACGTTTCGGGGTACTTTCGGACGGGCGACTAAAGGCTCAATTACACGAAGATAGTTTCTCGAAGCGAGTCTTATGCTATCTCTGTTTTCGTCGTAGAGAAAAACAAAGACAGAACGAGTCTCGCTTCGAGAAACTATCTTCGTGTAAATGGCGCCTAACTTCGTTGACGGACTTAGGGAGCAGGCCCCCAGATGTGGAATCGATGAGCTGCAAGTGCCTACTTGCCTTACCTAGACGGATACACAGCATAATTATGCTGTAAAGTAAAATACTTATATTTGTTTCAGATCCTGCGAATGTCTTACTCCTACTTCGCCGTGTTGAATCAGACAAAATAAAATAAAACACACATTAAGTAAACCATAGCGGAAGACAACAAAAAATCATTTAAGATTAGATAATAAAGACACAGTTTAGGCGATAGAAAAGTTTTTAGATTATATAGAAGCCAATAATAAGTAGCAATTAAATAAGCACATAACTTCACTTGGGTTTTTGTTTAATTCTTTGCCAACCTTCAGTTCTGGGGGCTTATCATGACCTCTTATGAAAACGTTCAAATGCCAGCCAGTCAACTTCCGTTCAAAAGCAGGCCTACTTCTGAATCGCTAAAAATTGTACCATGACAGTACTAAAGGTGAACGACTATTGAACCAAGTTGAACGGTAATGCTTGTTCATGGTACAAAAAGTCTATACAAAAAAAAAGGTGAACGGATTTCGTAAACGTCAACGTAGCAGGCCTGCTCTAACGACGTCATAGTACAAAAAACAGGGCAGTTCAACTTCCAGGCAACTTCTGTCCTGCTTTAAGAGGTCATAGTAAGCCACCTGGATTCTCCATTGATTACCCCTTTGCTTTTTAAATGTCAAAAATCAGAGCCGGCAGATCTATGTGAACCAAATCAAGCACAAGTGCCACGCACCAGGGAATAACCTTAATTATCTCCGTCTAACAAACTTTGCTATGATGGGACATTCTTTGAAATATCCCAAGGAGCCCGGTAGCCTTTTATTTTTTACCCTTGAACAGGAAAAGACCACGAGTATTCTTACAATGTGCATTGCATATTAGTTAAAGCACAGCAGTGTTCCTGCAAATCTTATTCCTGTAAAATTCTGAGTAAGTATTTGGTTGATATAACTTATTCATAGGAAAACACTGCAGAGTTTCCTTGAGAAACTAAAGCAATTAGCACAATGTCTACAATTTATAACACATCAACGTATCAACAATAATTAAAACTTTACAAACTTAAACGTTTTAACTTTATGCTTTTAAATATTCAGCGGTTCTTTGGAAATATAAGTTCAGGTACGATGACCAACTCCTAGATAAGCATTTTCATTGTTAACTCGTTGAGATTTCTGTAGCAAAGTAAAAAGAGCAATGGCAGTGAAGAACACTACTTTGTTTCTGGGCAGACCGAACAAGATTTTAAGTTTCTTCGGGGTCTGGCCACATCCGAACAACTACGTCATCTTCCGGAAGCTATACATGCTTTTCGTGATGTGGACTCAGTACTCCTTCCTCTTATTCGAGATCATCTACATAGCAGATGTGTGGGGTGATATTGACGCGGTTTCTGAAGCTTCTTACTTGCTGTTCACTCAAGCGTCTCTGTGTTACAAGTCTACAGCCTTCATGGTTAACAAAAATAATTTGATTGAGCTGCTGGGGATTATGGACTGCGAAATTTTTGAGCCAAAATCTTCTAAACATGAGAAGTAAGTAAATGCAATAACGTTAATGTTCTAATCTGAATTGATTGCCTGGAAAGGTTACCATAGGGTATTAGACTTTTTTGATTATAATACGTAGTTACAGTTCACTCACGGTATTTTTCGGGATCGCACGTGTTCAGCTCGTGATTAAGGGCTCTGTTTGTGTCCGAAACTTGTCTGGAAGGCCCGAAAAATGCACGTGAGTAAAACCGTAACTAATCATAAATATGAATGTGACTCACGAAAATTATAATACAAAAATATTACACTAATAAATGTCGCCTATATCTATTAACTCTGTTGGAAAAACTCGAGTCTTGAACTTAAAAGAGTAGAATTTCAGCCGTAGTCTTCAAGCTACGTTTCCAAATCTACTCCATCTCCGACCCACCCCGGCTTCGCACCCTTCCTCTTGAATAACTCTATCTATTAAAAAAAAAACCGCATCAAAATCCGTTGCGTAGTTTTAAAGATCTAAGTATACATAGGGACAGACAGACAGCGGGAAGCGACTTTTTTTATACTATGTAGTGATTCAAATAACTCAAGATCCATAGTTCTTAGTAAAGGCTTTAGATAGAGTAGTACTTCATTACGAAGAGTGACATAGTCCTGGGTAAGAGGTCGAACATTAGGCTATCATATTCAGGATGCAGTTGCTGCTGCCACGCACTCTGCTGAGAAGTGAGGCCGTATTTTCGTCAGGTGGCATCAAAGCCATCTGTTTGCGATTGATATAAAGCTACATTTCTTAGGTACTTTACGTTTCTCCATAACGAAAATAACGCCACTAAAATATATAACTTTGTTAGAATTTTAGAGGCTCAAGCTAGCAAGATAAAACGTTTGTGTTTATTCTTTCTGACGAGTGCCACGACGACGTGCACGCTGTGGGCCATGATACCGCTGTTTGACGCTGCCAACAAAAGATCATTTCCTTTTAGAATCTGGTAAGTCCTTAAGTTTTTGGTAATTTGTACCCACCTGCCTGCAAGTAATCTTCTGCTCACTTCTCCCGTCGCCATAGAAGTACAGTACTTCTAACTCAGTCTATCCCAGATCACAGCTAGTTGTAACCCAATTTTAAGAGCAGTAGAGCTCTTTGTGAAAGATTTCGCCTGGAGAAGTACTACCTTCATACCAATTTCTGCCGCTAAGCAGCATTGTTGTGTTCCGGTTTGAGGGATATGGGTGCCAGTGAAATTACTATGACCTGATATTGTGTTACTATGACCTGAATGCAGATCTTCTCCACAAACTTGACCGCCTTCTTAATAACTGCATTCGATTTGTTTTTAACCGACTTCAAAAAGGAGGAGGTTCTCAATTCGGCTGTATGTTTTTTTTTTTTATTTTTTTTTTATGTTTGTTACCTCATATCTCCGTCATTTATGAACCGATTTGAAAAATTCTTTTTTTGTTCGAAAGGGTATGCTTCCCGATTGGTCCCATTTAAATTTTGTTATGATTAGACAATGAACTTCAGAGATATGGAACGGAACTCCTCATCGGATCAAAGCAAAATTCTCAAATTACTAATATTGCTTTGTTTATATTTGTTGTTGGGAACTGACTACTGGAAAAGAGGAGGGGGTGCGTGTCCCCCCCTCCCCCCCTTTGGAATGTTTTCATTATATCGTGTAAGGTATCATTTGAAAGGACTTTTTATGCCCGACTACGTCAAAGCCAAAAAGAAGGGTTATGAAGAGGAGGGGGTTAAATTCATGGCACTAAAACGTATTTAATAAAAAATAAACTTTAAAAAAAAGTAAAAACCGACTTCAAAGAAAAACTAAAAGCAGTAAAATAATTACCATAATATAAAATTAACAGTTTCAGAAGTCGGTGCAATTCTACACTGAAACAAATAGAAGCCACCGACTTCTGAAACAGTTAATTTTATATTATGGTAATTATTTTACTCCTTTTAGTTTTTCTTTGAAGTCGGTTTTTACTTTTTTTTAAAGTTTATTTTTTCAATCTTCGTAAATATGACCATGTCTCTGCGTATCGGTTGCTTCTTAAATGGTTGCCTATTCGCCAACGTAGAGTCCAAAGGGCATTGACTACTCTATTCTCATTTCTCTACTCTCCCACTTCCCCTACTTATTTAACTTCTCACTTTCAGTACATATGCTCCAATCATGACAGAAATCTTCGCTCTTCACACAACCGTCTCCTTCAATGTCCCTCTCATCGCTCTGACTTTATACATTCTTCCTTCTTCGTCCAGTCCATTCTTTTGTGGAATGCACTCCCCTTGGAAATCAGGATGGCAACCAGTTGCTATACCTTTAAAATTAAGTTACGTGAACATCTTCACAAGGCATTGGCAGAATCATCTCAGCGCTGATTTATCCTTTTATATATTTTTGTATGTATTGTATAGTATGTTAATTAATATATATTTGTGTATGCTTAGGTATATAATATCGTATGTATATATATTTATTATTGTATATAAACATGTACGTAAATATCTTTTCAAAATGTTGGTAATATTGTTACCAAAAATGTTTCCAATAACTTTGTTAATTTTTAATAGCGTATCCATATCCTCTTTTCAGTGCACCTACCATGTTTTTTCTCTGCACCACCCTAAGGTCGACTGGTAGAAAATGCCTATGGCATTAAGTCCGCCTCTGTACAAAGTTTGTGCGAAAGTATAAATAAATTACAGGCACATGAGATTTTCTAACTTTGTTTCTCTTTTGGTGTTGTAAGTGTATACAAAATGATTTTTTAATCACCGTCTAAAATGTTTATAGGCATTAGGTATCATTCAAAGATTCCATTTTTGAATAGAAATAGGTAGGAGAAATTTTCATAATAAGTTTCCCGGAAGAATTATCAATTTAGCATGGATTACGCTTGTCGCTCATGCACAGAATCAGAGAAAGGAACTCTATTAAGTACCATTTAAACCGCCTTGGACTATGGTGGAACAAATTGTGATTCACTCCCGTTCGCCCTATTGTAGAGCCGGCCCTGCATCAGAGTGAGAGGATTTGCCCAAGTATTTTTTTTTCAAAAAAGGTTCTTTTAATGAAAAACAGTGCCTAAAAAAATTGGATGGTGATTAAAAAATCAGCCTGTATAGGTGGTAACCAGTCCCCATAAGGAGGGACGCCGGCTTGTTTGCCAAAGTATTAAATAAAAAAAAAAAAAAACCAAGGACGGGAAGTGACACCCATAGCCATCAAGCTGAGTCAGCGTATGCATAGAGGAGTGGAATTGCAAAAATACTGATTTTAGAAACAACTGACGGTTATCGAACTCTGTTGGATACAAATCTTGGCATAATTTTTTGTAGGATGCCGGTTACTCCGTTGAAGTCACCTGACTATGAGCTAGGCTACTTGTACCAGATAGTCAGCATCTACATCAGCGCCTTTCTGTTCATATCCGTGGACAGCGTCGCTGTGTCTATGATCATGTTTGGATGCGCACAACTGGAGATTATCATGGATAAAATACAGAAGGTACTAAACTGAGAGGCCGGCCGCACTTTGGGATGCGAAATTGTATCGTACGTAAACGTATGAATACGGGTCGTACGAATTGAGCACACTGAATACGTTTTTCTCCGTCAAATACTTAGGCAGTTTTATGTTCAACGCACCAAAGTGTATTAAAAATACCAACAAGTTCGGATTGTTTTCGGACGTCGGAACTTCACGCACGTATACGTACGACTAACTCGCACCTAGTCTGCGAGTTCCCGTAGTACTTGGAAGGTAGTAATTGTTCGTGCGTTTTCGTACGTGTTCGTACAAGTCAAATTCGTACGAAAATGCTTCCAAAGTGCGGCCGGCCTCAGATGACGTAGTTACGGTAACTATTGATCCTGTCCCAAAATATAGGTAACTAACTTCGGCTTACGACTTCCAGATACAGAATGTGTTTGAGTCAGCAAATCTGAAAGAAAATGGTCAGGAACTGATCAAAATGAATTATGAACTTCTTGTTGAATGTATCAAACAGCATCAGACTGTTGAAAGGTTAGTAATATTTATGGAATACCTAAAGAGTCAATGACCTTCTTAAGCTTGACCTCCGATAGGTCCGTAGCTTGGTAGCCAGGATCTGTCGGAAGTCGTAGTAGTCTATGGCAGTGCTTCGGGGCTCCCAAATAAGAAAGGCCGTGAGTGCTGTGACACCGGCCGCCGCAGTCGCGTCGAGTTCGAGCGACGAGTACTTCTCTCCGCTGACGTCACTACCACCGCTGACGTCACCAGTCACCTACATGCCGACGGGGAGGACGCCAGCCACCGGACCGCACGGAACCTCGAGGCCCACCGGCCTCTGACAGGGTCCCCGCTTCCGATGGTAGTGTGTTGCGCATGCGATGGTCTCAAACGATCAACGAAAATGTCATGCGCGTCCACTTTGGGGCTACAGAGGGAGGAACTAACCTGACCGCGTACCGTGGACGGATGCTCTCTCTGTTCCAGGTGCTTGAGCCAGCTGTAACAGAGAGCGGAGAGAAGTACTCGTCGCTCGAGCTCGACGCGACTGCGCCGTACGATCACTTGCTGCACCGAGGCCTTAGAGCCGCTGTATTGGCATTGGTTCAGAACGATTCGATCAGTCAGTTGTCAAACGATACGGTAAGTATCTCTTTTTCTCTCGTTACGAGAATCGTAGATGGAACGAGATAACAAACCGTATCGGTCGACAACTGCTTAACGAAAAGGGGCCCAATTCTCCTAAAATAAATTGTTGCCAAACGCAATCGAACCACAACCGTCAGTCAGTTTTTGTTTTCGAAAACTTTCAAAAAGATTGATTTTGTTTTTTGTGTCAAACAATTTGATAGCTTTTGAAATTGAGAACGGTCTGAATGAACGGTTCGGCCTTGGTTCGGTTGTGATTTATCAAGATTTATTTTAGGAGAATCAGGCCCCAGGTCCTGAATCGGGGGCTGAGTTCTGAGTACCTAATATTAGATTTACTGACCCGTATCCTTTTTATCGTCTTGTGCAATAAATTCTTCAACGATATTGACTTTATTTACAATAGACAAATAAGACTATTACGACATTTCGTCCCCCTCCGCGCTAACTGTCGTAGGTATCTAGCAATTGATAATTTTTCAGTTGTTGCCTTAGCTGTGGCTTTATTCATTAATAACTTTTTTATATTGCTCTTGGCTTGGTTAGTAGTTGCCCTAAAGCCCTAAGGTAATTTATTTATTTCTATTCATTTGAAACACATACGGCACTCTGTGAGAATTTCTCTGAAAAATTATCAATTGCTAGTAACAACAGTTAGCGCGGAGGGTTACGATTTTAGCAAGGAAATGCTTCCAGTAGGGATTCAATTCAACACAGTACCTATGCTTTTATGAACGTTAACGGTCAATCAAGATGAGCTCAAACTCTGTTTGAAGAAGTGGTTCAAAAGACGTGCGTCGGTAGGCAACTAATTGTCTATTGCAATATTAAATGGAGTACAGTCTACTATTTCTTAAAATAATTAAATAGTAGGTACTTATTTAATTATTAAAATTTCATTTAACTAAAACAGTCTTAATAAAATAATTCTGTCTGAATACTTTTGCAGGTTAATTCAACTGTGTGAAGACACGTATCATGCGAATATATTTTTCCAACTGACCGGCACCGTTGCAATCATCTGCAATATTGGATTGAGGATATCTATAGTACGTGCTTTGCGTTCATTAGTCTATTATATGTAGGTACATGTAACTACTAATGTATAAAAACGATCAAGGAAAATATGAAGGAAATATAGATAATTAGGTACCTACTACGAGATATAACGACAGTAGTATCTCCCACAGCAGTAGGTATTTCCCCGCTTCGAAAACCTGATTTCACTTAGAATAACAAAGACAAGTCGCTTAGTGTAGGTATAACCAGAAAGCGTCTATCAATTCCACTTCTCCATTCTGCAAGAAGGCAATAGACTAAAACAAGAAAGAAACTTATATTTTTAGTATTTTCGGGGTAAAAACACGCGTTGGGTAAAAGTTCGCAGTATCAGAATGCGTCGCTTATTCGGATTTTTTGCACCATTTTGATCAGTTCTGTTAATCCGTCTATAACAATTGTTTTAGTGTCGGTATTGGAGGCGATAAGGCAGTGTTCCCGTGTATTCCTGATATCATTAAATTTGAGTTTTGACATGATCTGCGTGCTCTTAGCCCGAATTACTTCACAAACCGATACACTGACACTATATTGTGCTATTTCTTACATTTCCATTATTATTGCATTTCTTCGTCTGGCTTTGACATAAAATTTGAAAAATAGAACCTCGTTTCACACTTAATTCCATGTAATTGCCAGGTGGAACACAACAGCGTCCAGTTCTTCTCGATGCTAAACTACTTGGTCACCATGCTGTCTCAGCTGTTCCTGTACTGCTGGTGCGGCCACGAGCTTACTATACGGGTAAAACTTAAAACATTTACTCACGTTGTTTCCTTTCATAAAGAATTTTTATTAACATAAGTACACCAATTTCGGCAGACCAAACATTGGTCTTGATCAGTCTTTCTCAAAGTGGGCGCTAATGCCCCCTTGTGGGCGCTAGATGCATACAGGGGGGCGGTAAAGGGCGGTAAAAGTAATGATTGCGATTGTGATAAAGTAAAAAAAAATAGGGGGCGCTAGAAAATAATAGATTGTCAAAGTGGGCGGTAGACAAAATAAGTTTGAGAACCTCTGGTCTTGATGATGCGTTTCGATTGATGCGTTTCGTCGGCGGCCCCTATTTCATGAGTCGTTGTTCCACTATGTAAAAGACACAACAACATAATCGTTCAGGGGTGATTCTATCATTACCGTTATAGCCAATATCGGTAGGTCAGGATTGCGAGCAAGGTAAATGTAGTAAATAAAACCAATATACTCTCCACCACTGAGAGTACTTGTATTTGAGTTAGTGTTAGTAACATGAACTAGATCACAATATAAACTTTACACAATTATTACAATACCATAAAATAAGGACAAGCTAGACAGATATAAAAGGTCAGACTTCTTCAGCTGATCTACACAGAATGCTCTCGTTTCGTCGAATGACCACCGCCTCTATAACCTCGGGTGCGTTGATCCATATCGACGACTACCTTCCTTTGTCAACATTGCCCAGTGTTACCCGCTAGCGATAACAATTTATGTTTGTTTTTAGCTTCACTTTCTAACTTTAGCTCTGCTCATTTACTATTTTGTGGGGTGGGAATTTTATTAATTATATTGCTATCCCTTCAGAGTGAAAATCTTCGAGAATGGCTGTACCAATGTCCGTGGTACGAACAAGACACCAAGTTCAGACGGGCTCTGTTCATCGCTATGGAGCGCATGAAGAAACCCATAATTTTTAAAGCGGGGCATTACATATCATTGTCTCGACCTACTTTTGTTGCGGTCAGTATTTAATGTTTTTTTCTTACAAATATTTTTTACGCCTATCATTATGGCATTATTTATACATATAAGTGCAAGTGGACTGCCTATCCAGTCGCAACGTTAAACTATGCAATTGCCAAATGCAACTTGAAGCATTTAAAATGCAGTCAGTGCAACTGCGTGACCCTGACAAAGTTACCTCGTTTGAGTTCCTCAAAATGAAAAATGAGGGAAACGAGTACCTACTCGTATTTCAACTTTGAACGACCTCATCTAATTCCTCAATTTATTATTTGTATATGCGTGAGTGTTTATCTGACTGATGAGCAAGTGAGTGTGTAAATGCATGGATGCAAATATTTGATTAGGAGTATTCGTTCGTTCGAGCACTCGGCGCCCTTTCTTTATCCCTCCCTCATCACCAAGTGAGGCGGCACACGGTAGCGCACAATCGAGCCCGCCGCTCACCAGTCTCTCTCACTCATCCTCTCACGAGGTAAAATGAGGTCCTCCCCCACACCCGTTTAAAATGGATGAGTTACCTACCACTACTACCGACTTCATGTGTAGCCCATTTGAAGTTATGATTATGAATATGAAATGAAATATAATTCACCAAATATAACGTCTGCTTATCTGGACTTTGAAACTAGATTCGATGCATGATCAATATCTTTATTTTTCAGATATTAAATTATGTTTTTCCTAATTTCAGATTTTACGCTGCTCGTACTCTTACTTCGCTGTCCTTAACAGGGTCAACACTGAATAAAACACGAAAATCACAAATTATTATTTATTTATAAACCGTGTAGGTATCACATATGCTTAGTGTAACATTCACGACAGTTTAGGCGAAAGTGTGCTTATGAAAAAATATTATCATTTTTTTTTCTTGTAACACTCAACGATACTTAACTAAAGCCTAATACACACTTCACGATACTTTTGTACGATTTATAAGTTATAATATTCGTGTAGTCTGTTATATAAAAAGACTACGAATCATCGCCAGCGATTAAATAAAAATAAAACAGCAAACTTTGAAATTCGAATTCAAGTACTGCAAAGTGTGTACAAGGCTTAACAAAGTTTAGTTTTTTAGTCAAATTGATAAATTCGTGCGCTTAAATTAAAAATAACAAGTAGCGTAAAGGCGAACGTGTAAAAAAATTACAACCACGTTTTAGAATTTATATTCGCAATAAATAGGAGACTTGAGGCCTATTTATATAGAATCGATAGTACATAATACAAAAACCTATTAATACCAGCCGTAACAATCCATATTTTGCCTTCACCATGAGATTCATCTAACATTTTCTGTACCGACTTATTAAATAAAAAAATCTTATTCTTATAACGTTCTCTATAAAATAAAACAACCTTCCAACCATTTTTTTATGATTAGTTACGTTTTACTAACGTGCATTTTTCGGGATTGCCGAGTTCGACACTCGACCTCGCCGCGTGTTAAGTTCATGTAAGCTCCGTTTGGCTCCGAAAATTGTCGGGCAATCCCGAAAAATACACGCGAGTAAAACGCAACCTTCAAAGTACTTATCGTTTCTTTATAAATAGGCCTGAAACATTAGAAATAGATATCTGAATAAATTCAGTTTCATATTAATGTCTCTTACATACATTTAGCAATAAAGCGCCAACCATAACGTTCCTTCACTTAATACCTTATCTTTTAAAACAATCACTTCAAAACGACTTAGGAAATAATTTTGAAATATCTTTAAAGGTAACATCAGTCGCATCTCGTTACTTATTTGTTACGAAGCTCATTTTGTTTAAAATAACATTTTTTTGAAGACCGTCTGTCACAGTGGACTTAAAAATTAAAATCATAATACCTAACTTTTTTTTTATTTATACATTTTCAAGATGGGCTAAGACATTTTTTTATTGACCATTAGGTAAATTAAAATTCTTTTTTTTTAGCCTTCGTAACAGACAGTCACCGTAAAGTCGACGTAACAATACTTGTGATTAAAAATAGTGCGCATGAAATAAAATAAGGCATTGGGTATTATCAATATCACAGCGATGCAGAGCCGAAGATAAAAATATGGGTTTGCTCTTTGCAAGGGTTTGTGAAGTTGCAAGTGGTATCGTGGGAGGTATACGACGTTTTTTTAGAGTGGTATTATCGTACCTTACAGCGCTAACATGCGTGCGCTTCGTCTATTTTTTGTCTATGTAGAGTTTGGTGCCAAGTTAAGTTGGGTGTAAGAGTGCGCAATGGCAAAGGATGTTGAACGGGTAAGAGTGCGCATACGTAATTTTGCAGACTTTTCTATCTCTGGTTCTAAATTAATTCTGAAGTTGAAGATTTTTTTACGATTGGAAAAGCTGCCAAAGTAAGTCAAAAGATATTTTCAATCTTTGACGGTAACGAGAAATAAATATTTTGCGATCAATAATTGAAGTGACTATAAAGCGTGCTGCGCACTCTTACTTACCCTAATTTTGTTGCGTAATTCCTACCTTTTACCACTCGCCATATTTTTGGAAGCTAAATAGTAAAGTTGCTTGATTAACTTCACTAGTTCGAAATTAGTTTCCAGGACTATTGAATTATTGCAACTTTTTTCCTCTCAGTTGACTCACGGAAACGATTCACGTTTTTGTAGGGAGAGCAATTAATTTCATTTTTATTTTAGTTAATACATTTAATAATTTTGAACCAATATTTAGCTAGCGATTGCCTATCTAGCGTGCTTACATGATTAAAATTTCTTCTTAAATTAAAGATTGTATGTGATTCATAAGTTTTATTTAATTTTTATTGTAAGTTAGTCTGTGTATATGTGCGTGCTGTTGACGTATGTATAAAAGAGATAAACACGCGATACTTTGTTCATCAATACGGCCGTAATTTTTCAGTTGAATATTATAGACAAGGTTAAGTAGAAGAGATTCGACAAATAAAGCGTAGCAAAATTTCAACAGTTATCGGTCACTTGATTCCTTCTCAAGCATTATTTCAAAATAATTTTATAAAGGATTGAAAGCGAAACAGACAGTATTGAGGTTCCCAGTATCGCGTGGAAAATTTTAAAGCTTTTATCTGAAAAATTATAGGCAAAATTTTAAGATTCGTGGAAGACCGCGAAAATGCTGTGATTCTATTTGTCGCATGCGATTATGAAAACAAATGTTGTGTCAGAATTAGGTTGTACAGTTGCAAGAAGAAAATGCACCGACCATTCACAACTTGCTAGAACTTTAATGGTGTTTCACTTTACTTGAATAATCATAGGACTATTCTTCTAAAGACGACTCTTCTAAAGTAATATAAATGTGAGCATTTTCTTTTCAGAACTGTACAAGATATTTGGCGCTCTAAACTTTATTATTGCGACATCATTTCACCATAAAGTTTCCCAAGATAGGTACATAATCAAATTTCAAATATTCAAACTTCACATTAAGGTACAACCAAAACGTAACGTAACACTAGTAAAAAATTCACGAACACACAAACAATTTACGACACGACGGTTTTAAAACGGAAAATTTTCTCCAAAAAAACCACAACCGAAACTTAAAAAAACGATTGTTCAAAAAATCACAACGTTATTTGTTACTCAACGCTTGCACACTTGCCTTAGAAAAGTTTTCACTAAAAATGTTCACGTCTAAACCTCGGCATACACTACATTGCACTTCGAACGAATTATTTCGATCTATCCATTCAATCAGTATTTCTAAGTCATTAAAAACGAGATCCATACGAAATTAGCAACGAAGCTAAAACATTACCCGAAAAACTCATTCAGATCTTAATCAGAAGTCTTCAATGGCTTGTATTTAATTTATAAGCTATGTTTGCTGTTTGATTAATTGTAAGCCATATTTTATGAAGACTGCCGCGCCATACAGAGACCGCCGCATTGGCTACCTGCGAAGCCGAAGCTGTCAACACTTTTCCTAAGATAACCTTACTCCTTACTTTCCTATAACCGTACAATTAAACACTCATTTTTATATTCATAATAAAATATCCCTCTTATCATTTTACATGCAAAATCATTTCCTAAAAAACATGCTATCCATTCTTAAATTATTTGCATTGTTAGTAGTGTATGACGGGTTACAAGAATTAAGGAATTATTCTATCTAAACGCCTTTCTGTCCACTAAAACGCATGATTTAATACTCTTTCAATATATTATATTAAATTACGATACACTGAAGCATACATTGACAAAGTTATTGCTTATAATTGATAATTGCTAATATACTTTTTTATTTTTCACAGTCACACCACATCATGTAGGTTTTTTTTTCCATTTCAACCGTTATATTTAAATCATGTTCTCGTGACGCTAGTTTATTCAACCGTTTTAGTGGACAATATGCCTAGGAAGCAAAATGAATCATTTTGTCTGTCTAGTTTAGCACTAGGAGTTGTAACACTAACTACACAGGGCTTATCTACATAGCCGCGAGCTGTGGCGTGATCTTGATCCTTACTTCTCAAAAGCCTTCTATTGTTCGTATTTTCCCTGGATATGTATTCGGTCATTACAACCGATTCCACCCTCTTGATATGCTACCTTACAAAGTCTCTTGCTTTTATTCTAAAGTTTGCCATAGACAAAAATGGAATGCATAGCCGGTCAATGAAGGTTCTGAAGCTCTCACAATTAAACATTACGAATATTCTTTATTTGAACTCCCTATTCCTGGCATTTGCTTGAAAAATGTTTAGTAATCGACAACTAGACTAGTTAGTTATCTAGCTAAATGATCACGCTATCTGGTGCACTAGGAAAGAAATAATCGCCCCAACTTACGCTGCACATATGGCTAAAACACAGCACTTCAGCAAACTTTTAGAATTTATCTGTTCCTACAATACACTACTCTTAAGTATTTCAGAATCACGCCACAACATTATTACTAGCGTAAACATATTGGGCAGAACTACAGGTTACATTAACTATAGCTAGTTACTTTAAAATAGACGCTACGATAACTGCACTAATCACTATGTCGCTGTCTTTTTAGGAAATCTGTTAACTATCGTTACAAAAACTATTTAACTTTTGGCTAACACGATATCGAGCAGAGATGAGCTGACACCGTTATACAACTTCCAATATATCGTAAAATGGATTGTACATAATAAATTCTGAAATGTAGCTAGCGAAGTGCAAAATTAATTTCTCTGAAATGTAGCGATTTATCTAGTAATTTGGAAAAATCACGATACTTTGTGAGGTGTATAACGGGTAAGAAGGAGTTACGGTGGTAAAACACTCTAATATTCCAATTACTTATAAAGTTACGGATAGCAATCCAATACATTAACTAACGTTGGCTGGTACTTATTTATTTATTACTTTGGTAATGATAGTTTGAAAAAGGTAAGCTCGAGTTTTTTTATTCACTTGCAAGTTGTGATTACTATTAATTGTAGTGAGCTAACAGTGAGACTTTTTTAATCTTGATAAGTGCGTACTTTGACGCACATTTGCCAAAATTACGCAAAAAATAAAACTAATTATTACGGCTTGGTTTAATAATACTTAGATTATGAAATTCCCAAAGCGTTTATTTTATGATCTATTTGTTCCAGTTTAAATATAACCCGTGGTATCACCCTAACTCCCATGGCTAAGCTAAGCCAGAAAAATAATGTTTTATATCGTACTTTGGTCTTCTGGAAGATATTTGATATTTTGTTTAGATTAAAGCGTACTGAAAATAAGACTAAGGGCCAAAACACACTAAGCGTATCTTGCGCAGTAATGCGCGCGCACGAAACTTCTAGGCCCTATTACGCCCGGGCGGCGTAACGATGTAAAATGCGCCTGGTGAGGCCACGCAGGAGAATTTGTATGTAGCGAGATTAATACGCGCAACGCGACGAAACATGAGCCGCGCAGGATACGCTTAATGTGTCTGCAGCCTAACCCGAAGTATGACATAATTTTTTCTGGCAAAGCACCATCGAGACACATTTTTTCAAAACTTAGTCACATTATGAGAGTTTATTTATTTTTGCATTTACGATAATAATTTTACACATTATTGACACTAAATAAAGGTTTATAAATCCCTCTTCAAAATACAAATATGTCTCGACAGTTCTCAGCAAGATTGTCTCGCACATAAATAAATGGCACACTATGTCAATTCTACAAATTACATACAACTGCGTGGTCCTGTAATTGATAATTTCCATTAAATAACTTTCAATCCAAGAGATAGACAATTTATAACAAACTATTATGAAAATATATTATCATTTCAATACGCTCAAAATCATCGTTTCCATTACAACATTTTGAGCAAACGATTCTAATTCATTCTGCTAAGTTAAAGGAAGTGTGTACTACCCGTTTTCGAATGTCGTTAAAAAAAGTATCTATTCATAAGATATGCAGCATACTGTATTGACAAAGCATAATTTCATTACTTCGCGCTTGCGGCAAGACTCTTTTTTTCAATAAAAATAATAAAATCAACAGAATTAGATAATTAAGTACATTGATAACATTTTTTAAACAAAATTTTATTTCGATTAGCGCAGTTTTGCGACAAAATTTAACGTCTTTAGTGTCGCAAAACTGTGTTAACCATACTGTATATAAACACTTAATTAATTTCAAAACTAAGGATCATCTAACAACACTGGGCAGTGCTAATACTAACCTACTTTCAACATATTTATCGACAACCTTATGAACAATTCACGTTTAATCTTATAAATATTTTTGGGCTAAGTCAACTAAAATATGCATCGATATATAACCGAGTTACGTATACCATTTGAGATGTTAAACTTGAAGATATCATGGTTCTATACAGCGTGGAAGGGACATCGTAACACAAACTTCGTGAAAAGGTTCCTCATAAAGCCTTAAATTAATTTACGTAAGTCATTAATATCACAAATGATAGGTTACAGATGTTGTCATTTTTAAGCGCGCAATGTACTGCGAATGCAAACAACGAGTCACAATCACAACCGCAAGCCATTACTCCGCTAACGCGGTACCGGCGCGCGGCGCGGCGCGGCGGCGGTACTGTTAGTACAGTGCCTACACGCATACGCACGCACACATCACAAGTCTGAGTTCGGCACGGAGTCGCGTTGCCGCACAACGCTTTTGTAAACGTGAAAAGTAGCATACCTACGTTTACACTACTGATAAAGAAATCACCTAACAAACACATTGATAAACCGAACTTGAAATTTAGTTCAATTGACTGATTGCTTACAACAAAAAACAAAACATTGCTCGTTCGCTCATAAAATAACATAAGTAGGTACCTACCTAATGATTCCGATGAAGTACCTACCTACCTACATGGCAATTAGTTGCAAACAAATTAACACTCACCTTAATCTCTCTTATTAGGAGTGAGGGACTCCTAATAAGATAGGGTTCAAAGTGACCGCCACCAACTTGCTCACAAATCCTAGCGCGGCGCAGAGTTTCAGCGTGGACACGGGGCAATAAGGTGGGGTCTCGGACATACTCCGCACGGAGCGTCGCAAGCGATCTCGCATTTCTGCTGCCGTATTGCACTCCGTAACAAAGTCCCTATCTTGACCCCACAGACAAAAATCTAGTGGGGTCAAGTCTGGTGATCGCGCTGGCCAGGGTTGTGGATCGAACCTCCCAATCTACTGGTCACCTAAAGTCGCTGTAAGGTGTAAGGCTGTCGCACTGGAAGAGTCACGTGTGGGGGAGCGCCATCGTGTTGGTACCACGCATCCCGGAAGTGGGCCACCGGCATCTCTCTAGTTACGGGCACTAAACGTATGGTTACGACTGTTACGTATCCGAGGCATTTTCGTTCAAAACACACACAGTACAACACAGACAAAAAAACAACTCTACTGATAATAACTAATACGCTCAAATCCAAAATCACGAAAAACAACACAACCGTTTACAATGACCGCAAATCGGAAACTGAACTGATCAAAAATCGGCGAAATTAAAAATTTTACTTCCTTTACAATGTCGCCGACAAGCCGTCATAGACTCGTAGGCACCTAGATCATGCACAGACCAATAAAATGATAGACTGTGCCAACGCATTAAGTTGTACTGACAAAATAAATTGCGAAAATGGATAGGGTTAAAATTTACTAAAGATCAGATTACATCGGTTAAAGAAAGGTGTTAATGCAAAAACAAATGTTTATAACAAAAATTGCCTAAAAAAAAGGTTAATTACTAAAAAAACTTATTTTTTTACATTCAATTTATTAAAATTGATAACAGTATTGGACATACTATCAGAGATCATTAATAATCCCAGATAAAAAGTCTAAATAAAAGTAGTCAATCTGATATTAATTTACGTAATAACGCATCTGTTAGATTCATAGGCACTGGCCGCTATAGCTTTGTCGATACCGCGCGTCGGCGCAGCGGCATGTCGGCTTCTTTGAGTGAGCGCGCGCTCAGTGACTAGTGCCTACACTGTCTACTTTGTTGCACTCACTTACTTTGTTGCGATAACCTCGGTTCGTGAACTTTACCAAAACAGCTGATCGGGAGCACTTTTTAAGTTTGATTTTCATTGCTGTTTTACGTGAAAATTGTGAAATAATTGTTTTTTTCTTTTTTATCGCATTGGGATGGAAAACAATAATGATTTTATACACTATAAATTAAAAAAAACTGCAAAAAAAATCGTAAAAATTAAGAAAAAAGCGACGAAAAATTCCAACGCTGGGGGGTTCAGAATCATGTACTGGATCCATGGTACACGTATACGTTACGATGTCCCTTCCACCCGGTATATTACCTAACTACCATTCTTCGAAATTAAATGATTGAGATTACAATTGTGTTAAACTAGATATGCGGTTAAAATTAATAAGTATGTGAGTACAAGTACCGGTAATATTAATAATGCGCATGCTCACTGACACAAAAGTGTACCGTTCAGTGTAAGAGTACGCGCGAACTCTTAAACTACATCTTCAGAATAAGGTTGCCGATTAATTACTAAAATACAATTAAAATATAATTATTTCATTAAGCTACAATACAATTAATTGCAATTAATTCAAATATACAAAATTATGAGGTAATACTAAAAGGTGAACGCAATTTGTACAACGATTTCATTATTTTGTTCAGCTAATAAGTTGAGATATTTATTCTATAAAGTGGTAACAAAAAACTATAGAGAAAAACGAGTTTTTTTTCTGTACCTCGAATTTCATATTACGTAGTATTATTACGTTGTTTGAAGGATAGAAAAAAATCTATATAAAGTACTAGGAGATTATGTATGCAGTGGAGTACAATAAAATGAACGAATAATAGCTTTCTCGTTGCAAGACATACTTGTGTTCGATCAAGGTCGCATCCAAGAAAATAAATATTCACATCAAATGGGGAGGCGAACATAGCAATACCACCGTAAGTACTTATCACAACCAATCAGAACGGATAAAATTGACATTATCAAAAATGTCAAACAAATTCTAACCAATGAAATTGCTTCGGTACCGACGATGATGGCGCCATACGTTTCCTAATTCCCTACCCCACAAGTGGGCAAGTTTGTATTCCACAAATATTTGGTCCTTCGGATACAAAGCGGAACTAAACCGAACAAGCCAAAAGGAAGCATGACAATAAAAAATATACTCTCTGACCTCGACATAGAGACCACGTTTCAACGTTCCTTTTGACTGGACGGGTACTATGAGGGCTAATGTAACCCGACTCGATACAGAAGCGTTTGGAGCATAAGCGATCTCTTTACATCTAGTACATTGAAAGCAACTTCTTTAATGATTCGGGTTACATTATTTGGCGTCACCCGTTAAGGACTTATGTTAGTGGAGTTTGGACATTTTTGTTTATAATTGTTTTTAATTTAGACTCATTGTACATTGCTGCTGTAGTGTTGTCTCCATTGACTAAAATCTTTTGTATTTCATTTCAGGTGAGAGGCTAACTTAAAAACAATTATTTTGATTTAATTCTATTTAATATTAAAAGCATCAACATTGACATATTGAATGGCAAGTTTAATGTTACACGTATAATCGATAACGGCAGACATCGATAGAACTTAGTAATCGATTGGGCATCACTAATTTATTGGACTGCAAACCACGCTTAAACAGTCAATATTTGTGACTAGATACGATTTAATTTTAAAATATAACGAATTTGTTAAAATAATTATTAAAAAACATGTCAATTGTAAAGAAATTCATTCGGTTTTATGCCTCGGCCACACTTTTGGGAATGTTTGTGTTCATTCATTTGAGGAGATCCAAAAAGGAATATGGCTACTACATTAGGTTTAAATTGTGTAAATGCAGCCGAGGCAGGTTAAAATAAGATGTATAAAATTTGAGCGATGAATATTTGCGTGATAAATATTATCAATTGTAAATCAACATCGTACCTTCTATTCTCTTAATTTAATGACTCACCATTACTCTTGAGTAAATATCCAATACCTGTAAAAAATAACGGTTGTTAAATTCGTTACTATGGCAACAGAGGTCGAGAAGCATCAGCTTCCTGAAACTTAGTTCAACAAGATCTTCTTTTGTGACAAAAAGACTATTTTCAGGACGACAACGTTCGTCTTTTCCTCATGAGTTCGAGGACATCGCTCGGAAGTTTAGAAACGTTGTTCTGAATGTGGAACGGTCTAGGTCGTTTTTCCACGGCTCACGGTACTACACGACAAAATTTAGTATGACGAATCTGAGCGCCTATACAAGGTTAGTCAGAAAGGGGGTACTAATCCGAAAGGGTGTTAAAGAACCCATAATAATGAATAACTTTTGTTCTACCACTTTCCCCAAAAGTCAATAGTTTAAGAGAAATAGCTGTTCAAAAATTACATAAAAAATACGCTAAAATCTATCCACAGGTTTGATCAGCTGTGTTTACATTTTAGGTCATATTTGAGGTCACGAATTAGAACCTCCATTTTCTGATATCGTAACTACAGCAGGGATGAAGAAATTTTGAAAAAACTCAAATAGTAATAATTTTACATGAAAATAAACATTATCGAATTTTGAAATTTTAACACTTGCTTTAAAACCATCATTAGTGATACTTTAAGTGGTCTGCGGATTCCCTTTCCGACTAACCTTGTATTTCTATGAAACGTTTATCACAATACTAATAATGCAGTGTACTTTCGTGAATAATTTCATACGTTAGTAAGCCAAATTTCCCCATGTGTCTGACGGGCTGGAGGGTCATCAGTATAACCTTCGGTTTTTGAATTGAGAAATCTAGAATAAGCAGAACTTAAGTAACATTTGAGTCTGGAGTTGTCAAAAAAATGACGTATTTTACAACTCCGTACTCAAATACACTTAAGTATTTCTTATCCCGAATTCTCAATTCAGACATAGGAGGTAAGAGGGCTAGCTCTACGGTGGTTACTACCACATTTATTTTTTGGCCGTTAATTTTCCAAATATCGGATTATTATCGCACTAACTCGCATTGAAGACTAAGCTAGCGCACATATGGCGTAACCTTAACTGTTGAATTTCCAAATAACATTTATTAAATACTAGCTTTCGCCCGCAGCTTCGCTTGCGTGAAATTTTGAACCCGTTAAGTGACGATTTTCCATACAAACTTTCATCCCCTATTTAACTCCCTTAGGGGTTGAATTTCGAAAAATCCCTTCTTAGTGGACGCCTACGTTACAAAAGGAACCTACTGTCAAAATTTCAACTTTCTAACCCCAGCAGTTTGGGCTGTGCGTTGATAGATCAGTCAGTCAGCTTCTCCTTTTATATGTATAGATTTCAACTATTTAAATCCTTCGAATTTCTCCCAATGTTACCTGTATTATGAATGGTTCATAGTCCAAGGTCGCCGTACTGGACCGACCATTTCTCGTAAGCCACGAGGCTGTGCGGCGACACGGACGGCCGGATCCTCTTCAGCGCGTCCATGAAGTCCTGGAACGTGATGGCGCGGACCAGCGACAAGTCCAGGCACTTGACTTCTTCGGGGTCTAGTTCTGTAGTGAGAAAAGTTTGGAATTTAGTCATGCAGTTGCATTTGTACCTGGTGTTGTAAACGTAACACCTAGAGTAAAGTTAAGAGCATTAAGGTACTTTCAAAAAAGGCTTTATGTAGTCCTTTTTGTCCGAAAAGGAGGCTGCGAAAAGGTCATATTAGTTCATATTTTTGTGGAGGAACGAGGTATGGTGTTACTCCAACGAAAAGGGAGGATCCTGCAACTAGGCGGGCCTTTATGCCTGGCTGGCAACTGCACAACGGTTCATGTTGGTTGGTTGTATACATGCAATCTACGTGTCACATCTTGATATTCTGATGTAGGATAGTTCGCATGTGGTGTGATAGATGTCGCTACATTTTTATATAAAAATATTCTTGGTTGCGGCTCGTAAAACGCGGTGGTGCAGTTGCCGAGTGGAAACGAACACTGACTGAATATACAACAGCAGCCACCTGAGTCTTTGTTCATTAAGAGTCATGGCATTTATCTGTATCCCAGGACCACTCATCGCGTGTACACACCAGAGTCCACCGAGTATATCTATTAGCTATTTCTACTGGCAAGCAGTATTGCTGTCATCATCATTAAGCCGAAAGACATCCACTGCTGGGTATAGGCCTCCCCCAATATGGGGGGGTGGGGGAGTTGCAATAATCGCCACGCTTGGCAGGCGGGTTGGCGATCGCAGTATGGTTGTTAAAATACTCAGAGAAAGCTGCTGCCCATCCTCTACTGAATCCCTTAGTCGCCTTTTACGACACCCACGGGAAGAGATGGGGTAGTGCTATTCATTACGTCTGGCACCACTCGGAACGTATTGCTGTGTTCCGGTTTAATGGATATGGGTGCTAGTGAAATTACAAGCACATGAGATTTTCCAACTTTGTCTCTAAAGTTGGCAACGCATCAACATTGTCTTGATGTAGTAGGTATAGGCGGCGATAACTACTTTCCATCAGGTGGGCCGTCGCCATGTTTGTTTGCCAACATAAAAAACTGTTTTCTGTGGGGTGTTTATAACGTTAAACAAGGAGCGTATAATTAGCTTTCAAAGTAATCAATGTTAACTCTCCATTACTTAAGAAGTACTGCAAGTTGTCAGTGGCACTGGCACACCGCCTACGCTATGTCATAAAGTTTATTGACCACTTGATTTATGCCAAGAGGTGAAGATTACGACATAATTAGTACATTACTGGTGTTAGGCGTTAGATATTATTAGGCTGCGTTTACACAAGTTTGCGTTGCGGTTAGTATGAATTTATGAAACTGGTGACACATTTTTTTTATGGTCTCCTTTTGCTCTTTTCGCAACTTATGGTAACTGCAGGCAGGGTCTAAAATAGAGCACAAAAATCAACAAGAAGAAGCAACAAGAATGTACTCTTTTATATTTATATCCTCTCATATACACACGAACGGAACACCGTAAACCAGGGATGCACAGAAAGCGGCCCGTGAATGCCCTCCGTCAATATACGTGCGGCCCGCCATTATCATCATTCAGCCAAAAGACATCCACTGCTGGACATAGGCTTCTACCAAGCGCCGCCACATCGGCCGATCATGTACTTCTCGCATCCAGCGGATTCCCGCGACCTTCACCAGGTCATCGGTCCACCTTGTAGGAGGCCTACACACGCTGCGCCTTCCGGTACGCGGCCGCCACTCCAGAACCTTTCGGCCCCATTGGCCATCCGTTCTGTGAGCAACGAGCCCCGCCCGCCAGTAAACTTTATTTGAAATTTTTTGCTTGTTTTTAATTGTGGGAGGCACATCTCTACCCGAGTGGCCCCTAGTCGTAATAAGTCTGTGCATCCTGCCGTATACTGACATTTGTTTTTTTATTCATCTTACTCCGAAGTGTTAATTGACATCTAGTAGTTCGTTGTTTGACAATACTTTGATCGTATATTTATCGATGTTCGTCATTGTTTCGTTTCGATCCGAAACTTGGACGTTCATTTTGACGATCCCCAGATGTCTGGTTACGTAAGGCCATGTGTGTCGATAAAAGTACTGCGACATTTTTCCCCTAGTTACGCGACTTAAACGCAGCCTTAAAATATTGTTTTATATTGCGCCTAAAGACGTTAAAGATGGCGTGGGCGTCAGTTTTATTGTGTTCCGATATCGTTTTATGAGTTAAGACATTTGACGTGAATGTAGGTCAAGGTGGGTGTATTGCGTGTTAAGCTGGCATATCCAGATGTACGCGTTACGTGTTCACATACTATAACACGTATATTGAACTATACATACATGGAACGATTTGTATTCTATATGTGAAGGAAGGTGAAAAGCCTATTTGCTGGCCCGTATTAATAAACAGCTATCATTTAAGAGATCTTTGTTAAGTGCCGATATAAAGAAGAACGTATTGAAAAAATGAGAGCTGTTGGCACCACATTCTGTCGTACCTACCAATTATAACCAATCAGAACAAGCTAAATTGACATTTGGAATATTGTCAATCTTTTAACCAACGAAATTGCTTTGGTACCAGTAAAGGTGGCCCCATTGGTTCCCAGTTTTCTATTTCAGCATGTTAACAATGGGTTTTTCTCCCTTTGGGAGTCCATATGGACAGTGAATAGTCATAAGCTGGGAACCTGCGCGTGCGCATGTAAGCGAAACATAAGTTTACGTGTATTATTAGTACTCATAGCGTGTTATTAGAGGCCTATGTCCAGCAGTGGACTGCTTTAGGCTGATGATGATGATTAGGTATTATTCCTCACTTAATCACCAACTAGCTTGTCCAGACTGATGACTAAGGACAATATTTCCTTCTTAGTAGAGGCTTAAAGCCTATATCCAGCAGTTGCTTGGTGATAATGACTTACCTCTTATAGGTCCTAATGCTGCGTCTCGACACAGCGCGGTGAGGTCACTTCCTGAGTATCCATCAGTGAGAGTAGCCAAACGAGCTAATTCTTCTTCACTGATGGTGGCGGCGGCGGCCCCCCGCGCTAGCACGCGTCGTATGAGCGACATGCGCGTGCGCACGTCCGGTAGGCACACGTACACGCGCTTGGGGAAGCGTCTGGATAAGTGAAATAATTCAAATTATTGACTAACAATTTATAATATTTGAAGATTTGAGCTGAAAGCTGAATGCTGAATGGTGGCATGGTTAAAACCACTAACTACCGACTAAACTCGGGTCTTCCGTCTTATTGAACATTTTGTGTTCTCTGACGAATACCGTATGACAGAGTATAATAAATGCATATCCAAGAACATCATACTGCTACCAAAACACATGTGGTCAGTTGCGGTTGGTATACTTATGGCAAATATGAAAATAAAAATTAACGTAACCTACACAGATGTCAACCTTATAAGTTATAAGGTTGACATCTGTGTAGGTTACGTAGTCCAAATGGTTATAAGTTATAACCATTTGGACTAAGTTGATTTCAGAATGACAATAACCATCGGAAACGTCATAAATAAATTTTTGGTTGCAATAGAAACGGAACTATTTGCGATAGAAATGGGATTTCTTATTCCAAAGCATGTTAATTCCAAAAAAGTGGCTGATGTGTAAAGCAACATATTTATTGACTAGTGAGAAAAGCTCACATTTGCTGATCTTTTACTGGCTGTTTTGAGTCAAAGTAAAGAATTTTTATTCACTTATGGCCGTTAATTTCGTGCTGTCTCTTTCAGTTCGCCTTAAAGCGACAGTGACAGCACGAGACTCAAGTGTCGTTTCGATATGTGCTGAGAGGCAGATATGAAAATTAAAAAAGTTGTTATTATTAAAAAATTCAGATGGCGTTTACATTTTGACAACTACACTTAGGTTTCTGCTCCCAGGACGACACATATTTCCTTATGTTTCCAATTCTTTAACAAAACCTACCTTAACGCCGCCTCATCCAACTCCTGCGGCCTATTAGTGGCAGCCATGACGATAAGTCTATCAGCTCCCGCGGCTGGTAACCCATCGAACTCCACCAGGAATTCTGTCTTCAGTCGCCGTGAAGCTTCATGCTCGCCCGACGATCTTTCGCATAGGAGCGAGTCTACTTCGTCCACGAAGATTATCGCGGGCTATGGAAAGAGTTAAAGGTGAGAAAGGGGATAGAACCTTTGTGGCATAGCCCCCCGCTGCCATTTTGATTTTTTTCCATGTTGCGGCGCACGATTACACTAACATATAACGGTAGAGGACACTTAGACAAACAAAAAATATCAGGGATATGGTGCCCTAAAGTGTCACGTTGCCGAGATATTTGGACTTAAAGATTTTTTTTCAAAATCGCAGCGCACTTTGTGACTGGTAAATATGGATAGAGAACACTCAAACAAACAAAAAATATTCAGAGATATGGTGCCCTAAAGTGTCACGTTGCCGAGATATTTTGACTTATTTTTTTTATTGCAGCGCACTTTGTAACTGGTAAATATGGGTAGAAGACACTCAAACAAATAAAAAATATTCAGAGATATGGTGCGTTAAAGTGTCACGTTGCCGAGATATTTGGACTCAAAGATTTTTTTTCAAGATTATCTCGACACTATATCTCTGAATATTTTTTGTTTATTTGAGTGTCCTCTACCTTTACATGTTAGTCTCATCGTGCGCCGCAACTTGTAAAAAAATTAAAATGGCGGCAGGGGCCTATGCCAGCTTCCATAGAAAAAATGTTCGAACCCCTTTGGTTAGAGGTGCTGATCAATCTGGGAGGTTAAGGCTAATAACGTTAAATTCGGTGAATCATAACATAATATCACGCCTGTATTCCCCGAAGGGTTGGGCAGCGGTGTATAGTAGTACAATCCGCGAGGCCTAAGCTGAGCTTTGCATTTGTGTGAATACACATAGAATCGATCGCCAAAAAGCAGTACAAACCGGTTTAAACCAAGCAAAGAACGCTTCATTCTCACACAAATGCTAAGCTCAGCTTAGGCCTCGCGGACTGTACATCCTCAATTCGTCGTTATTTTTAAATTCCATGTAATACCGGGGGGGGGGGGGGGGCTATTGCCATCAACCGGGCACAAATCCAGACCCTGGGCTGCTACTGAGAAATTCTACACTACATTTACATGCGACTTGAACGTAACGGCGAAATGAGGGTGTATTATACACCTCTGCTCAACCCTTGGGAGAATATAGGTGTGATGTTATGTTAAACGTAGCTACGTTTGCAACATCACCAGAGCAAAAGCTATTTGCTTCGTTGCACTTGCTCTGGCCCACGTTAAGACTTCGGGCATCATCAGGTGCTAAGAGAGGATGGTCGCGGTGCATGCAGCTGCGAATCCCGCGACCTCGGCTAAGGGTCAGGAGAAGGAACACAGTGGGTTTTTAGCCGGTAAGAGTCCGGCATACCCCTACCCTTTCGCCTTCCCCGGGCGAAGGGCATCTATGAGGATATAAAAAAAAACGTCCTAACGGAGGACTTAGAATCGGCGGTAAGTAAAGTTGGAACTTTCCATTTCGTTCAAAATGAAATTCCGGAAACCACTTGCATATATCTACTTGACCAATTATTGCGACCTTTTAGTGTTAATTGTAACACCGATTCATAATAGCACCGCGTCATGCCATGTAGTGTTAATAATATGTGTCACAGAGTGAATGAGCGCATAAAAGTCATGGCAACTCGATTCCGATGTCGAATCGATTAAAAAGATATCAAAAATGTTGTATTGGTAACTTTTACTAACACCACTTTAAAACGTCAGATTTAACGTTAAAATAGAAAGTTATGTTTGATTATAAAAGTATTTCTCTTCCAATAATGATTTTAAAAAGTGTAACAATAGGTCTATCTTAGTTTATTAACGAAATATCCAAAAGAAGTATTTGAAAGTGCATTCAAATGTTCAATTGGTTTTTTATCATCGAGTGCGGTGTATGCTCGAAAGGAGGTCGTCGACTCGGCTGCTATATTGTTGGCAAGATAACAAGTTTATGTTGCGTGATATGTTAATTATTTATTTATAAGACAAAGCTACGACTTTGCAATAAAACAGTCAATAATAGAAGGAACATTGACAATGATTGGGTTTTATAAATTGGATCATACGAGTATCTATTAATACGCCTCCCCGATCCGGATATTTGAATGCTAGAATTTGATCAATATTGGAGCGATAAAAATAAGGTGAATAATGTCATTAGTTTTCTTTGAGAGACTTTGGTTTGAGCCTATACATATTCACACCGAGCTGAGCTTGCATCAAGGCTGGCCACACACGGTCCACACGCAGCAGCCAAGTGTTCAGCCACTGCGCCAATCATACCGTCAAAATCTACCTTCATTTTATTCTTACCTGCAACTCTCTAGCGACTTGGAACAGTGCTCGCACCATCTTCTCGCCCTCGCCGACATACTTGCTAGTGAGCGTCGCCGCGGATATCGAGAAGAATGTCGCCGAACACTCCGCCGCTACGCATCGCGCGAGTAGCGTTTTACCTGTGTATGATAAATTGGGTGATATCCCGGTTTCGGAAGTATTGGAACAAAATTTTAAAAATGACTTAATATCTTAATATGTAAACAAAGACAAAATAAGCTTAAAAATTAATGTGGTAATGCTTAAGCATAAAAGTAATTCTCATAAAAGAATTTAATTTTTATAATACAAATTAAATTATATATTAACATTCATATAAATGCTAATTTAGACAATTCTATAAAAAACCCAAGATAAATATGACGTGTATAAGTCCTGTTTCATTTCTTAACGTCATAACACAAAATAGACGGGATTATTTCTAAACCTGGGTTTACTTAGAACATCTCTCGCAATAAGGGGTTTTTAGTTCAGTATAATTTTGACTCTATTTTATGAGTATACAATAAATTAATTTTCTGAATACCTATAACTGTCGTTACGGGTAGTAAGAAGCCCGAAAGTCTGACAACCGGTGTAACCTTATGAGATCGGTATTACCCAGTAACTGTGTTGCGGAGGTCTAATGGCAGTCTTTCCGTATTAAATACTGGTATTCAGCCGCATCTGGGGGTCTACTCCCTAAGCACGAAGTCCGTGGTTTCGGCCTTAGTTACGAGCATTTCCTACTCCCTACTACCTACGGACATACGATTATTTCGAGGCCCGAACTAAGAATGAATGACAACATGATTCGACAGTTGTCCCTACTACCGATGTGTTTTTGCCCGTCTGAAAAGTTGAACTTGATACTTGTTTTGTTCACTCCTACGTTTCGGGCTACTTTCGGACGGGCGACTAACTTCGTTGACGGACTTAGGGAGTAGGCCCCCAGGTTAGACTGGAAGCTGACCCCAACATAGTTGAGAAAAGGCTAGGCAGATAAATACCTACAATATTGAATTTTCTTATATAATCTACGTATTGTTAATTTCTGTGCAGTGCTAAGTAGTACTTACCATTTCCTGGCGGTCCAAATAGTAGCAGCCCCCTCGCAGGGGACCTCAGTCCAGTGAACAGTTCAGGCCTCAAAGACGGCAGCACCACCATCTCCTGTAACGCTTGCTTAGCCGCCTACGAAGAAATGGGAGAAAATTATAGTAATCATTACTTTGGTAGGATGTGCAGAAGCGTCCCTCTCGCTCCTACAAATAAACTGCGGTCACTAATCTGTCTGCCAAACGTGGTGATTCTAGTTTTTTCTTCTTTTACTGTTTAATGTAGAGGTCAGAACTCATACGGAGGCCTACGTCCACAGTGAACGTTTATGGGCTGATGAAATGGTGATGATAGTAGAAAACAATTATATTGCTTTTGCTCAAATTCTTTTTTTGTAGTAGTTTGGCAAATAAGCCGACCCCGATGGAAGGTGGTGGAAAAAAATATTTTATTGGATTTTTGTAGAACGTAATAAAAAAATTATACGCGAATTTCGAAAACTTGTTCAATTTCCGATATCGAGTACCTAGGTGATTCTTACGGAAAGTCATAAAAAAAAAACGCGAATTTCGCAATGTCGCTTTACGAAAGTTTTTTTTAATTTCCGGTAATGAGTAACCCCACAAAATTCTTAAGAGTTATTTTTTAACACTATATTGTAGAAGAGGATTGCTGGTGCGTTGCCAACCTTTGAGACAAAGTTGAAAAGTCTCAAGTGCCTGTAATTCCACCGACACTCATAACCGGAACACAGCAATACTGCTTGGCTGCAGATATAGATATGGTGGTATTACTTCCCCGGACGAGATCTTTCACAAGTAGAGTGCGTCTCACGAAAGAAGTCCCTTCGGCGCTGTGTTGGCACTACTGATTTTTCATTGTAAAAGCGTACGAAACAATGGAAAGTCAGTGGTGCCAACATAGCGCCGAAGGGACTTCTTTCGTGAGACGCACTCTAGCTCTACTAAAGTCACGGAGATTTTATAGTCACGAACGTGAACAGATGACGTTAGAGAACAATGTTAGTCTAATCAGGCTCTGCTAAGTACGCTTCGGTAGGTCACGCATCTCTTTTCATAGTTGTCGTCAAGGTCATATTGAATTATTGTTTTATTGAGATAGCTAAAAGACTGTCGGCACGAACATGCGAAGCTACATCATGTGAATAAATAATACCGTATGGAAGCGAAATTTCTTTGTGCGTGCCTCAAATGCCGCTTCATAAATACCTACTTCCCCCTCAGCCTGCAATGCCTCGGGATACGCCAGGGTTGGTACAATCATTGGTGGTGACCTCTCGCTTCCGGCCGTGGTTCTGTCCATGGTCCGGAGCGAGAGTGCGTGGGAAGTCGTCGCCTCCTTTTGCGAGGAGGTGATGGCGACCAAGGAGGGAGCGAAGAGGGAGAGAGAGGCGACTGCCACTCTCCCTTCCCGCGCCAGACGCACCGGGCGACGCCGGAGGGTGTGCGGCCACCCTAGTGTGTGACTTGCGGGCGGCGGGTTAGGGGACCCGTCGCCCGACCAGTAACAGGCCCGAGAAGGCGGCGCGGCTCTCAGGAGGACGTGGGGCGAGGCCCTACAGAAGGAGAGGTCCGCCAGGTGTTGGCGGACCGAGGCCTGCCGGGGTTGCGGTGCATGCAGCTGCGAATCCCGCGAGGTCAGGTCAGGAGAAGGAACACCGTGGGCTTTTAGCCGGTAAGAGTCCGGCATAACGCTTCGCCTTCCCCGGGCGGAGGGTATCCATGAGGATTTTACCACGAAAAAAAAAACAGCATCAAATATACCGGGACGAACAGACTGTTCATAATTACCTAAACAACTAAAGAAATTAAACTTTATTTCAATGGGATAAAATTATTGTCAGAATGACAGTTGTCGTGTACTGACATTCTGTATCATTGAGGTATAGTTTAATTTTATTAGTTGTTTAAACCATTTTGAACAGTCTGTTCTACCCGATATATTTGAAGCTGACTATGGCTGTTATTTTATTTAACAGTTTCGCGCGGAACGTGTAGAAGCCTGTGAGGCAGCCTGACTGACTTGTTGGTTGAGCCAACACGAGAGGGTAGGCTAGTATCGTGACCTTGAACGCGTTTGGTAGGCCTAGCATGAATGTTGTGACGTATGGTAACGTAAACGTAACATTAACGCGAGTGAATTTTGAATTGGAAATACTCGGTTCGCACATTATATTTTATCTTCACAGCAAAAACACTAGGAAGCGGTGGTTGTGGTGGATGGTGGTGGTGGTTACAATATTATAGACATCCCACAAAAAGATCTCCCATCTTTTTGTGGGATGTCTATAATATTGTAAAACTGACGTTTAAAAAGAACTAAGTAATTCTAGTCTATTTCGAATAAATGAGTTTTGAGTTTGAATCGAATTGAAAACTTTATTCATATCTATGTATGATACAAATTGTGGCTGTCGCATACATTTAAACTAAAATGCTATAGAACAGTTGTATTTTCGATTTAAAATTCACTCACATTAACGTTACGTTTACGTTACTATACGTCAAAATATTCGTGCTAGGCCTACAGAGCGCGAGTTTCGCTTCTATACGATTATTAGTTATTTCTATGGTTACTTACAGGCATGGACGTACAAAAAAGATCGGACGGAACTCCCGCTAAGACAAAACTGTGTCCCGTAATGGCGGCGGCTATCTAAGTGTGAATGAATTTAGGGTTGTCATGTTAGCCAAATTTACCCATTTTTTATCATTTTATTTTAAGACAAATACAGGTTGGCAGACAAATTTCTTGGAAATGTCGGCAGAATTATACCGTGCCATTTGAAAAGGTTAATGGTAAGAACCAAATCTCCCTATGAAAATATCTGCAAAATAAATGCCATGTTAGCTTAGATTGTTAATTTACATTTTGAGGTACTGCATATGTAACAACACACCGGAGTCCTCCTTTAGTTGTATTATATATCTCGTTAGCTTCAAAATGTAGACTGCAAATGACACTGTATTTGTTTGGAATTCAATCGTTTTCACCGTTACAATTTCTCATTTTTTTAATCCAATTATTTCTCCATACTTCATTTTCTTTAGGAAATCTAGTAAAAAAATATATAAATAAAATACCTAATAAATAAATTGAATTGAACAAAAAACTATAAATCTCCCATATTTAGGGTAATTTGCACACGTGAATATTGACAACACTGGCCTTGTGACAGATTCTTTTCTTCTGGTGAATACATTGATTTTATTGTATACAATTGGGAATTAAGTGATTGAATTATTCATTGACCTATGAAACGTGATTCCTGGATTTTTTTTCTTCCGATCACTACGGTTTTTACACCATTTCACCACACAAGACATGCTATATTTTAATTTTTTTTGCCGCTTTTTGTCCCGACTCTGTTGACGTTTACGCGTGTAATGACTGACTTTTTTTGTGAATGTGTGCGTGCCAGCCTGTACGTACAGCAAACTGACTGACTCTGAGTGACACAGTTTTTTGTTAGCGAAAATCTGTCCGATCTTTTTTGTACGTCCATGCTTACAGGCTAACAAAACACTAGGAATGAAGACGAAAGTTAAGTAACAATGACCAATATCTATTGATAAAAACATTTTATACATAAAAATTGTTCACACTTGCACTAAAATGAATACAGAAACAAGCTATTCGATGTCTGTTTCTATCATTGATTTATTGTTAAACATAAAAGTGTTTGAGTAAATTTTTTCAGTAAATCGTTAAAACGATTCGATTTCTATACATTCACTTAATTGGTCTTAGGCAGGCATACTTTTATTTGCTTTTTCATACAGATAGAATAAACTTTCACCGTGTTATTTATTGGGTAAACATAACATAGAGAATATATATTCTGCCAGTAAGCACATATTGCCGAAAACATATTCCTTCATACTTTATTAGGCCTTTCAAAGTGTAAATGGAATAAAGGAATACTGCGCCATTTTGGGGTAGGGTTTGTTGATCGCAATAAAGTATTCAGTATACTCTTACAACCACGAGAAGCCTTCCTGTTTTTCCGGATCACTAAAATATTTAAGGTGCTATTAAATGTTTATAATAACCTGCCAGCCAAAAGATTTACAAAGAGAAAGGACGTGTTGTTTCTATCGCTGGTATTCCACTTATCTTTGTCCAATATTTGGTCAAATTTCTTTGAGGGATGCCCATTCCACTTCTATACTAATATTATAAAGAGGTAGAATTTGTTTGTTTGTTTGTTTGTATGTAGGAGGTAATCTCCGAAACTACTCATCCGATTTCAAAAATTCTTTCACCAGTAGGAAGCTACGTTATCCCTGAGTGCTATAGGCTATATTTTGGGATCAAAAAACTAGGGATCCATAAATTAACGCGAGCGAAGCCGCAGGCAAAAGCTAGTGTCAAATAACTTTGTCCAAGATTTTGCGTAGTCTGAGAAAATGGAGGAACTTGGAGCGACTTTATGTGCTGCTATTGTCATTAGACTATTATTAAAAAAGATAAAACAAAACAAAAAAAGCTTTGGGTGAAGCCATGGATCGAAAGGCGAAGAGAAAAAAGCATTCGTAGTTGTATACACCTCTGAACGTTTTGTTTTATTTTTGTAATCTTGGTGCCTCGTATTATAAAGACATTCATTGCTTTCATGAGCATTTATCAAAAATTTCGTCCTTGAAATTATCCACGAAATCTTAGTTGCAGCTATTTTGATTTAAATGTCATTAATCTTTGGTCAAATATCGGTGTTGCTAGTACATTTGATGGAGTCTTCCAATTTATTTGATCAAATGTACATTGGACAAAGATATTTGATAAGTGGAATACCAGCCTAAGAATAAGCCATAATTCTTACGGGAGGCGTATAAGGTGGCTAGGGGATGTGAAGCGGACACGATCCTCTGTTGACAACGAGAAGGGTGCGGATGTGCGGACTACACACACCGCATACCATCGAGAACTTTGTGGAGCTTTCTCAAGTGGCACGCTTTTTTGTCAATTTCAGTGATAATTAAATTCTGATCCGCATATATGAATTCTAAGGGTGAAGCTAGACGAGCGTAATTTTTTGAGTTGTGTTGTGAGTCTTAGAATTTCGGTCGCGTAATTTCTGCTACATTCGTTTTCATACAAAACTCCTGTTTCGTTCACACGACGACGCAAAATGAGTCTCTAAAATCCTTCCAAAAAATTACGCTGACTTATTTTACTTTTGCCTCACCCTAAAAGTCAGAGGTGGTGGTCGGGGTAAGAAGACACTCCTGCATGGAAGGCAAGAGTTCAATCACTAAACTATCACTAATGGAGAGGACTTGATAGAAGGTACCTATCCACATACTTTTACGTAATGTTGCCATGGTAACGTCGCCCGATGTGTCAACGTTGCACCGTTACTTGTAAGGTCAACGTACAAGTATACATGAAACTTCGGCGTTACTCACGATTAATCTAAATCGCTATTTCTAGAAGGTCAAGTAAGCTATTATGTGATCAATATTCATGCTGAAATGACAATGAAAAAAAAAAGTTACGCTACGTACTTGTAATTCGGACAAAAACTATCGCACAAGGTCCACACCAGGGTTTATGATTAGTTACGGTTTACTCACGTGCATTTTTCGGGATTGTCCGACTAGTTTCGGGCCCAAACGGAGCCCTTAATCAAGAGCTGAACTGACTCGCGACCTCGCCGCGTGATCAGCTCATGATTAAGGGCTCCGTTTGGGTCCGAAACTAGTCGGACAATCCCGAAAAATGCACACGAGTAAGCCGTAACTAATCATAAACATTGCAATATTGGCAAATAGTACTCATTGTTCCACAATCGACCGATTTATCGGCGGCGTAATCGACTGTTGTATCATATCTAAACGCCAAACGTTCGTAGGTAATTCGATAAGATCGTCTATTTTGTTGCCTCTCGCTTGAAGTCGATGGAAAGGGTTCTTCCGGAGTCGTGGTAGATCTCGCTTGAGAATTTCGCATTCTGTTTGCTTCCAAACGCTTCCTACGCGTGCAGTTCTTATTGTTTTTAAAATAAAAATGGAGTCTTCATTCAGTATTTTTTTCTATCTACAGTATTTAAGGTACTTTCCCTCCATGTGGAAAAGTCGTGGGACGCCCTGTATATAGATAGAAGATTAGCACCAGCAACATCTCTGGTCCACACAACGAATGAGTTGCTCTAATGTAAATAGGGAATCCCGTCTATAATTATGTAAATATGTGCCTGCATTTAGGCACTGTTGTAGGTAACTAAGCTTGGCACCTAACTCGCTCACTGGAATAGCGTAGTGTTGACGCTATAATTCCACAAACTTGGCCTGCCGCATTCTTCTGGCACTTAGATAATGTCTAAGATGAGAGGCAATAAATCAGGGTAGTTTAAATTTTACTTTTTAGAGAAAAACGCAGTCAAATGTTGGCAAGTCTGCAATTTGCCTCCTTTTTTCATGTTCCGTACTTTAAGTTTGCAATGTTTCGTGATTATACAGATATTTGGTTTTAAACGAAAACATGTAAATGGAAATAAAACTACAATAAGACAAGCATGGTGTTGCCATTCATAGATTAAAATAACACAAAAGTGAAATTCTTGGTTTTTATTTTTTTTTGTCTGTACCCTTCATTTTAAAAATGCCAACGTCAGTGAAACGAGGTAAGCGTTGGTAACGAGCATAGTGAGCATGTGTCAATTATATAGTTGTTATACCATTAGCAATGGGTTCGGGGAAAGCTATAGAAAAACATATTAGTTCAAGAACCTGCGATGAGGAATCTCAGAAGACGTTATGCCACAGTGTCTTCTGAGTGCACGTTAGGACTACTTTCCACAATTTCAGCCAGAATCAGTTGAACGAGTCTCGGATCGACTCCCCGCAAGCTCAAAGCTGGCTTTGGTGTTAGCTTTCCAGCAATCGTCTCTAACGCGGAGCCATATGCATACAGCTAAATAAAGGGTAGCAAATTAGCTCACTTATTGTCCCTCTCTTACTCATCCCAGGTTAGTTCTCCTTTCGACGAACGAAACGAGACGAATAAAAATGTCGTTCAGAATCAGCTGGACGGACCCGGGGTCGACTTTCTAATTTCTAAACGCCTAGGATCTTGTTTCCACTATGCCGGATGTCAGGACCTCAAAATGACATTCCGGTCAACTTAAGCCCGCTACACACCTTCAGTAAAAACTGTGCGATTGTTGATGTGTAGAAGATTTGTACTGACTGTTTGTTCTACACACCCAACGATTTATCTGTACAGTTCGACTGTGCTGTTAAATTGCACAGTTAAAACTGAAGGTGTGTAGCGGGCTTTATATGACAAACCGACACCGTGAGTGGCACCGACTTTTTGTTGGCCCGACATCTAACATACATAGTGGCAACGAGATTTAAAGCAGGCAGTGGTGACGTCATAGTACTATGACGTCACCCAACTTAGGGATCGTCCATTAATCACGTGAGGCTCGAAAGAGGGGAGTTCGGAAAAAAGTCGTTGTTGTTTGTTACTTGGCCTGCTTTTGGCCTCCATCTCGCCTGATGTTAAGCGATGATGCGGTCTACGATGGAGCACGCTTGCCCAGAAGAAACCGATTCACTCGTGACTTGAAGACACCCAGATTGTAGCTGTCGGGGAACACCCGGGTTTTTTTTTTTTGACACTGGCAACACTGGCCACCGGTCGTCAAAAAACGACTTCGTAGTTTAATTAGTTTTAAAAATTATTTTAAGTGCATTTATAGTGTTTAAATTCATATATCATCATCAAAACTAACTGAACTGTATAATAAGTGATGTATCCAGTGCATAAGCGGTGTCTTCGTTGCAAAATCTGCGTATAACAAAGGAATCTTACACCGGCTGTCAACGAACGGATCACGGATTTGAAATCGTCAATCCGGGGGAGTATTTCTTTTAATATCTAATTCTAGTACTTATTCTTACATACTGTACAACACCCCATAACACTGCTCAGTCCTCTGAGCTACGTCAATTACATACATATTGGCTCGGTTTATGTCTCCTTTTGCTTGACAATTTGTGGAAGCAAAATCGACGACGAAAACATTCGCCCAGGCATAAAACACTGCAATACTTACTCCACCTTATCGTACTAATACCTACTAACTTCACATTAATATAAACAGCTGGACCCAGATAGAATTATATTAACTTCAATTCAATGATAATTAATAAAATTATTACCCTCCCTTTCCCTAAATAGAAGTCAATTATTAATATTTTAAGTTAATGACCTGTTTTGTCCTAATTAAGTTGTACTTACCTATCTAATGTTATTTCTTATTTTCATATCCATATACTACTCTGTTTAGAGCTGTTTTACAATTTTGTTGTATAATAAAGTACATTCTATTCTACTCTGTACTACTGTAATCTATTATTTTATCTTTTCTGCTTGTCTAACTTTCTGTGTCTCAGTAACAGAAATCTAAATATTTATCTGGATTTCTGTGTTCTCAACCCACTTACTTTCCTTTCGTACACTTAGTTGTTTTCCTGTCACATTTCAGGTGATACGTGGGGCAAATACTGAAGATGATGACCCGCAGAGCTGTATCTCGTGACATGGAGGACAAACTGAGGGCTACGCTCAAGGAATTGGAGTCCTCAAAAAATCTCTGCAACCAGCTGCTCCAAGAACGAGATGACAGCGAGGTTGAAGTGAAGCAAATAATCGACAAAAACACCAAGCTCAAGCATGAATTGGCAGAACTCCACATCCAACACGTGGATATACTCAACCAGCATCAACAACTCCGTGAAGTAGTGTCTGACTTTCAACAGTGCATGGGCACTCACGAGTTGGCGTTGAGACGTATATCGGAACTGGAACACGAACTGAGTGAGGCCCACAACATCATATCTCACACAGACTCACTCAAATGCAGCGAGCAGGATGCTATCACCCACAGCATGTATGAGGAGCTAGTTGTCGGTGAATCCGGTCTGGGGTCAGTGAAGCCATCGGTAACCATAGACTTAACTGGGGATGATACCATAACTAGACGTCCGTTGCTATCTAGTCACAAGAACATAAAGAGATACATTAAGATAAACAAATCTATTAGAAAATATAAGAAATTATTTCAAAAATATAATATGTACAAATGTAACATTAGTCTCAGGAAAGAACGATTAAACTTGCTGAAACAATTAAAGTCCTGCAATAATGAATTAGATCTAAGTAGGCAATTGTATGATGTTGACACTGTAAACCTGCAGGAAGAGCTATTGCGCAGGGAAAACTTTTTAAAGGAAATATACAATAAGTATGAATTGTGCCAACAAATGTTAAGTGAGCGCTTACAGGCGGCTGGTGAGCTGGTGGATTTAGTGAGGTACAATGCAGAAAGATATGAGTCTTTAACTAATAATCTCTCTTGTACTTGTGCCCGCTCCCCACCACCTCCCCAGCCCCAGTATGTTGCTCCTTCAGCCTTACCCATAGTACCTCAACCGGCAGAAAATGTAAACATCAAGCCAAGTAGGACCATATTATACTCAGATAGATTAGGAATAGGCTTTGGATCATTGTTAAATAATTGTCTGAACCACAACATAATTAACCATTGTTACCATGACCTACATTTTAATGAAATTGTAAACAAAATATTAAATTCAAAACTGGACGAGCATAGCACTGTGGTTCTGCTAATAGGTGACAGCTTAAACATTAGAAAAAAGGACATAGTTAATGGTATCGGTGCCCTTCTTAACCTAAAGATAGGTAAATTAATATTGTGTGCCTTGCCATATTCAGACTCTCTGTCTGAGCAAGAGAATAACTATATCTACAGTTTAAATAATTTAATGCACATGTTGACATGTCGTCATAGTGACCATTTATTGTATTTTGATACTAACAAGTTTGTTAGAGGTTTTGTTTTAACTCAGGAAGCTATGTTCCTGTCGAAGAAATGTAGACGTTTATTAGCTACATTGATAGCTTATAATATACACGCAGTTATTGGTAATTTAACTGAGACTAGGTTAAGTGATGAATCAGTATTAAGTAGTTATTCTAATAATACTGTCATAGACTGTTTAAACTTTTAGTGCCGACAAAAGAGAAGCATAGTGATAATATTTTACTTTATCACCAAAATATTAATCGCTTCTCTGGCAAAATATTAGATGTGGAAATGTTAATAGATAAGTACCATATGGATATTTTATGTTTTTGTGAAACTTGGTTGAAACCACATAAAATGTTGTTCAATGTTAATAATTTTGCGGTTGCCAGTGCGTACAACAGAACTTCGCTAGGGGGCGGTACTTTAATTCTTTGTAATAGTTGTTTTAGACATAAGGAAAGAAAAGATATCACTGCCTGTTCTGTTGATCGCTTATGTGAGGTAGCATGTGCAGAGGTAGAGGGCCACACTATATTATGCGTTTATAGGCCACCCGCATCAAACTTGTCATCATTTTTGATCATAATGGAAGACATATTGAGAAAACTTTTTAGGAATAATAACTTAATTTTTGTTTGTGGTGACCTGAATATAGATTTTTTAATTGAGTCACCGGAAAAATGTAAACTTGTGTCATTGTTTAAATGTTTTAATTTAAAGTATATTTTTAATGAAGCAACTAGAATAACTGCTACCTCAGCTTCATGTATAGACAATATTTTTACAAACTGTCAAATAAAAGACTCTTCTTTAATTAGTGGCGTTAGGTCTGATCATACAGGCCAACTAGTGTCCTTTCAGTTAAATAAGCAGCTTCAATTAGACAAAATCATTGAATTAAGACCACTAACTAAAAATAATTTGCAAAAATTTAATAATAATGTGTTAACTAATCTTCCTACATCCTGCTCTAGTACAAGGGACCCCAACATAAATTATTGTACATTGTTCGCTACAGTCTGCCAAGAATTTAACAACACATGTCCAGTCAAGAAACGTAAAATTAATTGTAAATCAAAATTTAGTGAATGGGCCACCCTAGGTATAAGAAAAAGTAGAGAAACTTTGTATAGTCTATATCATGAGAAATCATTGACATCTGATCAAGCTTTTCATAATTATGTAAGAAATTATTCAAAGATATTTAAGAGAGTCTGTACTCAAGCTAAATCTAGATTAATTTGTAACAAAATAGGTGCCTCTAATAATAAGATAAAAACTGTGTGGCAGGTAATAAATAAAGAAACCGGAAACACAAAAAAACGGGATAACGAACTAATTTTAAAATCAGATAATAAATTAATTACAGATAAGTCTGAAGTCGCTCAGACACTCGAAAACTTTTTCACGAATATCCCGATAGAGGTCACGAAATTCCTTGCTTCGTCCTCTTTACTAGCTGAATCCTTACTTAAACAGAATTTCTGTAAAGATATACCTATCTTTGAATTTAAGCACATTTCTGCTACCTCGATTATAAAAGCTTTTAAAAGTCTAAATATAAAAAATACTGAAGACTTATGGGGCATTTCTGTTAGGGTTCTTGGAGCTATCATTAACACCATTACACCTTTACTTATAGACATATTTAACCAATGTATAGATAGCGGTACATTTCCTGATTTGATGAAGCATAGTAAAGTAATGCCAATCTTCAAATGAGGTTGCAAGAATAACCCCTCAAATTACAGACCCATTTCGGTGCTTCCAGCACTAAGTAAAATCTTTGAGAAAATCATGCTTGATCAGATGATGTCTCATTTTGACCAGAACGGGATAATGCATAGTCGCCAGTACGGTTTCACGAAAGGTAGGTCGACTACTGACGCAGGAGTGAAACTAGTCACTCATATTTTGGAATCCTGGGAGAGCTCTCAGGATGCTATTGGCATCTTCTGTGATCTCTCCAAGGCTTTTGACTGCGTTGACCACAACACCCTCATCTGTAAATTACACCACTACGGAATTCGTGGCCGAGCTGCTGACCTTGTTTTCTCCTATTTATCTAATAGACAGCAAAAAGTTGGTGCTAACGGTGCGATATCTTCGGGGTCTCTGGTTAAGATGGGCGTGCCTCAAGGCTCAATCCTTGGACCTTTTCTGTTTCTAACCTATATAAATGATCTACCCTATATGATGACCGACTTATCAGACATAATTTTATTTGCCGATGACACTTCCCTTATTTTTAAAATAGACAGAAAAGATAGGGACGTTTTACATGTTAACGAGAGCCTTACTGTTCTTTCTAAATGGTTTGCAGCCAATAATATGTTACTTAATGCAAACAAAACAAAATGCCTTAAGTTTTCACTACCAAATGTTCCCCAAGTAGGTTTAAATGTAATGCTCGAAGGCAATAATCTTAATACAATTAATGACACCGTATTTTTAGGTATAACTCTCGATTCAAAATTGCAGTGGGGTGCGCATATTACTGCCCTGTCGGCTAGGTTAAGTTCTGCTGCATACGCAGTTAGGAAAATTAGGCAGCTGACTGATGTAGCTACAGCTAGGTTAGTATACTTCGCATATTTCCACAGCATTATGTCCTACGGCATTCTGTTGTGGGGCTCAGCAGCTGACGTAGATTCTGTTTTTATTTTACAAAAGAGAGCAATCCGTGCAATCTACAATATGGGTTCCCGCGAGTCCCTTAGAAACGTGTTCAAAGATATTAATATACTTACCTTGCCGTCACACTATATCTTTGAAAATATTATGTATGTTCGGAAAAATTTGCATATGTTTAATGTTAGAAGCGATTTTCATGATAAAAATACACGTAATAAACATAAAATTGTGATTCCCACATTTAGATTGAGTAAAACTAATAAGTCATTTTTAGGAAATGGCGTGCGTTTTTATAATAAGCTACCGAAATCTGTAACTGATCTTACCGAGGGAAAGTTTAAAGCCCATATTAAACGTGTCCTTATTCAAAAAGCATATTACAAGACTAAGGACTACGTTGACGATAAAGGTGTTTGGAAATAACTCCTTCTGCACATGTGGCTTCCCTGGTACCTCATTAACGTCGTATGTGTACCTATGTCTATTAACTAACCTCATTTGATTAGCTTTTTTTTTTTTTATTACTAACGTTACTCTCAAGATATCTTTATCTTATACAGTGATTTTCTTTGTAATGTGTTTTGATGACAATTAAACATGTCAGTTGTTTTATATAGTTTAGCGTCCTTTTACCTTTTGTAAATGTGAGAGCTTTGTAGACTTGCTAGATGCCTGGATACCTAGTTAATTTGTAACCATATTTTTCATTTTGTTTTTTTTGTGTGGTTCCTGCTCTTAAGTCTACTTTGCTCTCTCATATCTAAGTCATAACTGTACCCACTGAAATTGTTAAAGATATGGATTTTAAAAGAGTAACCATGGAGTTTCTTGCCGGTTCTTCTCCATAGGTAACGACTAATTGGAACCGTGCACCTAAATTCGACTTTTCATAAGCGCCTGTAATGGTTTATGTGAAATAAAAACTTTTGATTTTGATTTTGATTTTGACCCACTCGGGCAGCGCATTCCACTGTTTGGCGGTTTTCACAATGAAAGTGGAATCAAAGCGCTTCGTTCGGGTTTTTGGTATATCAAAAGCGTGTACTTATTTTTTCGTTTTTCACGTGACTATGTACACCTGTCCTTTATTATTTTTATGCCAGTCAGAAACAACCTGCAACCTTAATGTCTGCCTGGACATTTTTACCACGGTGCTTAATTTTACAGAATTAAATTAGATTACCTATACTTACCTGTATTTAAAGACAATATTGTTTTTTTTTTTAAATGTATCATATTTTGAAGGTGGGGGCGTTGTATAAAACCTCACCAGGGGGGAGGGGGCGTTAGAAAGTTGCTAAAAAACATCATGTGATGACCCCTTAAGTAGGCTTGCCAACCTTAATGTAATGGCAAAAAAAAAGGGGGACCCAACTGTCAAATATAGGGAGGCGAAAAATACAATTAGAAATTATTTTAAATGGTTTTATTATTTATTGTATTATTTTGGCACACAAGTACAAAACTTACAACTCGTTACAACGTAACAAAAGTTGAAAAAATAAGGAAATATAATAAAACGAATACAGAAAAGTAGTGGGAGGGATAGGAGCGGGACGACGTTGAGCGAGACTCGCGGTCGCGATCTCCACTCTTCTAGTTAAAACAAACGTGCGTTCACTAAATTCCGACTTCTGCCCGAAGGTTTAGCCGTAGGTACGATAAAACGGGACGCACATGTCTTTCGCGGGACGCATCCTCTAAAGCTCTAGAAACGGGACGTCCCGGATCTCGCGGGACGGTTGGCAAGCCTACCCTTAAGGCTAAATAAAAGGTATCAAAAACAATTGACTCACATCCTGTCCCGCTATATCTTCCCAATGCACCTTAGGGCCTCCTTCCACAATTTCGTCCAGAATCAGCTGGACGAGCTTCGGGTCGACTCCCCGCACGCTCAATGCTGGTTGTGGTGTTCGGCTCCTCGTGGGAGTCCCACGTTGAGAGCCTCCTCCCACCACGCGCCGGACCGGCGACCCGTTCGATGGTACCTGGTATGCGCTCTGATGATGAGACGCGAATAGGGGGTGATTTGTGAGTTAGATGGATGGTAATGTTAGTGAAGTCGTTGAAAAGGAAAGATAAAACTAGGGTTAGTACAACATTAAAGATTAAATCGCTCATTCATTTTGTGTTCTCATTAAAACTTTGACTGCAATTAAGACCCTACATTGTTCTTCGACTAAGACTGTTTTTTTTTTCATATTAATAATATCTTTTTTGTTCGCATATGAGTCGTGTAAAATCAAAGGTGGCACAATCCGACTTTTGGCAACTATTGAGCAAACGTTTTTTTAAATCAAGCAACTCTACCCTACTAAATCCAAATTAAGTATGTGTTCATTTGGCAAAGAAAACGGTCATGTTTGGTTATGATTGTCCAACAAGCAGTTAATTTCAAACTTCAAACTTCAAATGTTTATTGCAATCATGAGTACATAAGATGTTACAATGTTTTATAGGCTCATACATGATACCCTGTTAGGGCGCAGCAACACAATTTTATTATTTTATTAATTATACAAATAAAATAAAATTACAATTAAATACTATTATTTAGTTTATAAATGTTATTGTTATAAATGTATATAATATATATTATTATATGAATATTATTTAGATAAATCATTATGTTATATATTATATTGTATTCATATTTTACATTAAGTTACAGCTTAGTTCTGTCCTCGAAAATCCTTTTTAACCGACTTCAAAAAGGAGGAGGTTCTCAATTCGGTTGTATTTTTTTTTTTTTTTTTTTTTTTTTTTATGTTTGTTACCTCATATCTCCGTCATTTATGAACCGATTTGAAAAATTCTTTTTTTGTTCGAAAGGGTATACTTCCCGATTGGTCCCATTTAAATTTTGTTATGATTAGACCATAAACTTCAGAGATATAGAACGGAACTCCTCATCGGATCAAACCAAAATTCTCAAATTACTAATATTGCTTTGTTTATATTTGTTGTTGGGAACTGACTACTGGAAAAGAGGAGGGGGTGCGTGTCCCCCCCTCCCCTCCTTTGGAATGTTTTCATTATATCGTGTAAGGTATCATTTGAAAGGACTTTTTATGCCCGACTACGTCAAAGCCAAAAAGAAGGGTTATGAAGGAGGGGGTTAAAATTATGACACTAAAACGTATATAATAAAAAATAAACTTTAAATACTAAAAGGAGTAAAATAATTACCATAATATAAAATTAACAGTTTCAGAAGTCGGTGCAACACTACACTGAAGCAAATAGAAGCCACCGACTTCTGAAACTGTTAATTTTATATTATGGTAATTATTTTACTCCTTTTAGTATTTCTTTGAAGTCGGTTTTTACTTTTTTTTAAAGTTTATTTTTAAACTGTAAGTACTATATTTTATTACTTAATTATTGTATCACATTTGTATTATTTATTATATTGTATTCATATTTTACATTAAGTTATAGTTTGGTTCTGTCCTCGAAAAACTCTTTTAAACAATAGTAACATTTTTGAGACAAGTATTTTTTTAATTTAATTTTAAATATATTGAAACTAGTTGTGTTTTTTAATTGTTGTGGTATTTTGTTGAATATTTTAACACACATTACATGTGGTCCAGAATGAAATATAGATAAGTTTGATGTTGGTAGAGCAAGTGAATTTTTATTTCTTAAGTTACGAGGGTATGTGTAATGGTCTTTCTTTAAGGAAAATAGGTGAATGTGTTTTTTGACAAATAGACAGATTTCAAAGATATACATGGATGGTAATGTTAGTATGCCAAGTTCAGTGAAGTGTGGTCTGCAGCTGTCCATTCCGTCGATGTTTGCCAGGATTCTTATGCATTTCTTTTGTAATTTGAATAGAACACCTGCATCTGTACTGTTACCCCATAGCATAATTCCATACATAAGCGAAGAGTGTGCATATGCATAGTAGGCAGCAGTTGCTGATTTTAAGTTTGTTGTTTTTTTTAATTGAAGTAATGCATATGTGAACCTAGATAGTTTTCCACTTATGTTATGGATGTGGGATTTCCAGTTTAAGTTGGTATCTATATGTAAGCCTAATAGTTTAAATGATTTAACGCATTCTAATATTGTGTTGTGGTGGGAATAGTTGATTACTAGTGGACTTTTTTGATATGGATGGAATTGCATAATTTTGGTTTTAGTAAAGTTAACTTCAAGGTTGTTTTTGCATGGGAATATTACTGATATGTCGTCAGCGAATAGGATGCTTACTGTGTCTATGATTTTTGGGAGGTCGTTAATATATAACAGGAACAGTAGGCAACCAAGTACGCTGCCCTGTGGAATGGAGTTTTTTAAATCAGTTTTTTTAGAACGGACATGTGATATTTCACCGGTTTGTGTATTAAGATGTTCAATTTCAACATACTGCGTGCGGGAATTGAGATAAGAGGAGAACCAATCATGGGCAACACCTCGAACTCCAACACCTTCCAGTTTGTTTAGCAAGATGTTATATGATACCCTGTCATATGCTTTACTCATATCGAGCAGAATACCTATAGCGTATTTCCTATCATTTATGTAATTTAGAGCTTGTTGGATGTATCGGTGTACTGCATATGTGGTAGATCTATTCTTCCTAAAACCGTTTTGATTTTCATCAAAGATGTTAAATTTTTCGCAGAATGCATAGAGGCGTTTTGACATTGCGGTTTCTATTATTTTTGAAAAGGTTGGCAAAAGGGCTATTGGACGGTAATTAGTACACTCAGTTAGGTCGCCTTTTTTATGTATCGGTTTTACAATAGAGATTTTTAGTAAGTCTGGGACAATACATTCTGAGAACGATTGATTTATAAGATGTACCAGTGGCATCACGAATTGTTGGGCACATTTTTTTATTAGAGTGGGGGGAAGTTCGTCATGACCGAAACTTTGTTTGTTTTTAAGGTTGGATATTATGGAGAAAATTTCAAGTGGGTCGACTGGTTCTATATATATGGAATTCTCCGAGCGTGTTTGGACTGGGCGACCTGGTTGGGTGCCAGGTGTACCCCCGAGCTTAACAAAAAAGTCATTGAATGCATTGGCTATTATGTTAGGCTCGTCTGTGACTTTATTTTGAACTTTTAATTTAATATTATTTCTAATCCTTTTCGTTGTTTTATTTGTACGCTCTTTTATGATTTGCCACATTGTTTTTGATACGTTGTCACTTTTATTAATTTTTTGTATGTAATGAAGTCTTTTTGATTTATTTACGCATTTTTTAAATATGTTTTCATATTTTTTATAATAGTTATTTAAAATAGGGTTATCGTTTAGTGTTATAAATGTTTTTAGTAGGCGTTTTTGTTTACAAGATGATTTCAATCCGGCTGTTAACCATGTAGTTTTATGTTTATTTTTTATTTTTATTCGCGTTTTGGGGTAACATTTATTTAATAAACTATATATTGTATTATGGAATGCTTCGTAATTAATGTTAACGTTGTTATTTTTAGTGATAATTGTTTCCCAATCTATTTTCCCTAGTTCTGATTTGAAGTTTAGAGTGTTTTTTTCATTAAATATTCTTTTATTTATGCACCATGTTTTCCTTTCATTAGGCAACATATTTTGTTTACTGAGTAATATACCTTTATGATCTGAGATTCCATATTCATTTACAGTTATTTTAGTATCTTTCGTGTCAAAATTTGTGAAGATTAAATCAATACAGGTGGCACTTGTGTTTGTTATTCGGGTAGGTTCTTTTATTTGTTGGTGGAAGTTGAAGCTTTTCATTAGATTTAATAGGGATAGACTTGTTGGAGAATTTTCTAAGATATTAATATTGAAGTCTCCTCCTATTATTATATCTTTTTTACTATCCTTCAACAATAATACATTTAAGAGTTTTTCGAGTGAACCATAAAAAATATCCGTATTCCTATTTTTTTGAGGCCAGTACAAAACTATAATGACAAGATTTTGTTTGACTATTTCTATTGCACATATTTCAAATATGAACTCAACAGACAGATTGTCTATATCTTTACGTTCTGTGAATTGAATATTTTCCTGTAGTAATACACACACGCCTCCTCCTTCATAGTTTTGCCTGCAATTTTGAATATGTTTGAATTTTCTGAACTCAAAATGGCCTAGTCCTAGTATATACCTAGTCCAAAGAAGTCATTCTATGTCTTACAGGTAATTTTCAAGTTTTATACTTTAACACCATGTGCAAAGATTTTAACTTATAATAATCGTAACTTGCCCTTTGAGATTGTACGCACGGCTACAGATCAAGGTACACATTTCCAGTATAAGCTGATCTCGCATTGTATAGGATTTCCTTACAGTAGAGGTCAGTGTAAACTGGAAATGTATAGTTTGATGTGTAGCCGTGTGTACCTTTGATTATTTACGACTCATATGATATCGGCGAGCCAGGGGGCCAATTATACTAACAGAAATTTTTATCAATTGCGACTGAATCGTTTATTCAGACAGTTTTCGTTTACAAAAACTATCAAATTGTTTGACAGCAAAAACAAAATGAAACATTTTGACAGTTTTTGTAAACGAAAACTGTCTGAATAAACGATTAAGTTGCAATTGATAAACGTTTCTATTAGTAGAATTGGGCTCCTAGATGGTTGTAAGCCGAACAGAAGGATTTTATTTATTACAATTGTGCAATTATTTCTGATTCATTGAGTAGGTGAAGGCGATAATACCATGGTTACAGTCATTTAGTTTTACACAATGAGCAATTAATTATGTATTTTAAGACATTTGTAATTCATTTTATAGTCAAAATTGGACTTAAATATTGTTCGGCACGTTATTACAAGAAGACGAATCAATTTGGTGAATTTGGAATGAATGATGATGCCAATTGATGATTTACATATATTTAAGGAGAAAAGTCAGCAATTTTGATCAAAATCCAATGATTAGCCAATTATAGAAGAAAGTTTTATAGATTCTCAAGCAATTTGTTAGTCCGTAAACATTTTATACGAAGCTTCTGGGGGGTTACCGTGAGCTGTTAGAGCAGGAATGATATTATTCCGAGAGTGGGAAAGTGACAGCGCTAGACAGCTCTCTAGCGCCATCTCTTACCCACTCTCGTAATAATATTAAAACATTCCTGCTCTAAGAGATCATGGTAACCCCCCTATCACTGATAATACTGTGAGATTTATTGCTCAGTTTCAACAATGATGGAACAGTTCCCACCGATTCAGTTCAATAGTACTTTTGGTTCAGTATTAGTAAATGAACGAACATTATACAACGTTATTTTTAGTATATGTATACAAAAACCGAGACACCCCAATAAGATTTTCATCAGAACTGCATGAATATGTGTTTTTTTTAATAAATCTCAAATTTACACCGTAGTTTATGTCGCGTTAAGTACCCTAGTAAAGTGTGAAATGCCTGAGATGTGTTATGCAGGGGTTGTCTAATACACGGAAACTGACCGAGCGGACCATCTCAAGCCTCAAGGTGTCTACTCCCGTCAACTGTTATGGGTAGAAACCTACTGAAACAAAAGTGAAATTCATAAAAAAAAAAAAAAGTGGTGTAAAAAATATGTCAATCGATTCTCCTAGTGATTCTGAACAAACTAGTTTCAGGTTTAGTATATACTAAAATTAAGCTTGTATAACATTCCCCCTTGTTTCCATGGCGTACACACGGCTACACATCAAGCTATACAAAACCAGTTTATCTTGGCGTCGCTTTGCATAATCTTTTCGCACAAGTAACGATCAGCTTGTACTGGTTTTGCATAGCTTGAAGTGTAGCCGTGTGTACATAGCATAATGTTGTACTCATACATAGCTCACACCTGTTACCCGCTGGGGAAGGCAGAGACAATTGAACGCCACCTGGGGGTCTACTCCCTAAGCACGAAGTCCGTGGTTTCGGCCTTAGTTACGAGCGTTTCCTACTCCCTATCACCTACGGACATACGATTATTTCGGGGCCCGAACTAAGAAAGAATGACAACACGATTTGACAGTTGTCCCTACTACCGATGTGTTTTTGCCCGTCCGAAAAGTTGAACTTGACACTTGTTTTGTTCACTCCTACGTTTCGGGCTACTTTCGGACGGGCGACTAACTTCGTTGACGGACTTAGGGAGTAGGCCCCCCGCTACGATCCTAGCATACATTTATTTATTCTTTATGCAAAAAAGCTTTATTTATAGAGGCGTACTTAATGCTTTAGGCATTTTCTAACAGTCAAGCTTAGGGTGACCTTGGGGGTACATTCTTCGCTTCTTGTACGCGCCATCGTTCACTATTTTGACACAGTTATCGTGAATAAAATAATTGATGTAATGCTAAACTGTTGAAATGTTAATAATTTAGTGCAATTACATCAACTCCGTGGTATCAGTTGGCTTTTATATTTGACTGTTCCTTTGAACCCAAATTCGCTATCCCATCGTACGTTCTTGACTTCTGACTACGAGACCGTACGGCTGGTACACTTCTTCTACACCCATTATCCTTTACGATCATCGATTGTTCGTACTGAGAACGTTCGGCTCCTCACTGTATGTTTGTTTTTTGAAGCAGAAAGCAAACCTGATAACTTTCAACGGAGTACACAGAATAATTGCGGCAGGCACCACCAGACAGAGGAGTGTTCACGCGGTTATTATTTACCAAAGACCGTCTCAAAGTTTCAAGTGTTTATTACACTATCCGATTTTTAGGGTCCGGTTGTAGACCGAAGAGTAACTTTTATTATACTCCACTGAATAAGAGTTACGGATCCAAAAATTGGGTAATGCACCAAGCCCTTTCATAATATTCACTTACATTAGCATGAATTAAAATAGCCTAAAACTATGACGATGCATAAGTACATCCGGCGTAGGTACTCTGAGCTGTCAGCCTCGCTACCAACTTTGCTGACTGTCAAAACTTTTTACCACGGAATGCTCGAGCCGACACGAGATAACTGAATTATTTTGACTAATATTTAAATAGCAATACAATCATACTACTGAACTGAGCTGGGATTACTATTATACCGGGTGACTTTCATTACCGTCTAGAAAAAAAATGATACTTATAATAGTAAATAGGTGAACGAAGTAGCAGCTACTATATCTTTTTTATTTAAAAAAAAAACGTCAAAAAAGCCAATCGCTCAGCCACTGCACCAAATATGTCGTTAATTTGAAGTAAACTTTCATACTAAGAAAGAACAGAAATAAATAAATCGATTAAGTAATATCTACATTCAAATCATATGTACCTGCCTATGATTTGAATTTCAATATTGAAATTGATTTATCAATAAATATCTGCATATTTATTGATAAATCAATTTCATTCTAGGGTAATGAAATATAAACAAATATCTTTGCCAAAGTCTTCCACTCCGTTCACCTATTATACCCAATTTCTTTCCAAAAGGTAAAGAAAGTCATGCGGTATATGTTTTCACAACAAAACTGGACACAACATTATCAGAAATCAGAAGAAAGCATTCGACCTAAAATTTGTTATCACAACTGCACTCACAGAAAGCTGTCGTTTAACAGCGGGTGGCGTCGACGCTGGCTTCACAGGATATCTGCTGTAGCCCCCGTTGGAGCTGTTGGGTTGTGATGATGATCTACCCATGGACCTGGGTAAGGTCTGGGACTTCATCAGTGGGCCACCGACGCCGCTACTGGGCACCCGTCGTCCAGCCGTCGTGAGCTTGCGGCCTGCGACTGAAGATTATTTTTTTAGAGGAATACTGATGATGCTTGAGGATAAGAAGAACACAGTGTATGTAACTACCTTGTCCGTAACGTGGTTTATTGCCTTTGATATTCATAGATCTCGTGTAATAGGGCCATCATATCATAAAAAAGATAAATTAAAAGACCTTACATATTCATGTCCCGAGTTGCAATATGACAGCTCGGGACATAAGCCTCGTCTTTTTAGTTCAAGCCCTGCACAACTACTTTGCAAAAGAGTTTGCGTCAGCCGATTGTATGGAGTAAGAAGTGATGAGAAATACATTAACACAAAACTTGTAACGATTGCCCTACGAAACGGCATTTTTTATAATTATTCTATGAGTTCACTGCTCTGTATCAAGGTGTTAATTGATGTTCTGTTGTCACAAACGACGATGACACATAGTGGCCTTTTATGAAACTGACATAAGGTTCTAATTGAGATGATTCACACGTCGTCATCATGCAATGCAACAACTAGACTTATAAATACGTACGTATCGATGTTTGTTATTTGTTATGAAAGCACACAGTTTGCCATTGCGTACAGTACTCTTAGTACGAGTTAGCAAATTACGAACACGGTAATCGTTTTCGCGAGCTCACTACACTATCACTATCTCTCTTACACACACGCAAGAAAAAAAAAGACAAATATATTATTTAGTTTCAAGGACCAAAAACTGTTCTTAAATTTTGATATTTAATCAGATCACATTAACGATACCATTTTCTTAACCATTTTCGTGTATACCGTTATTTCACATTTCGGTACTGATATACTTTGAATAAAGCGCGCGGGAAGACAGCGCAGTTTGCGGCAGTGTCAACTGTCTGACAAGTTTGACTATCGATAAATTGTACCACTTTTCGCCTTTGAAAAATTTACTGATCTGCGTAATCGATTTCTTTTCGGTTAAATATCGATACCGTTATTTAACTAATATTTCGATTAATCATTACAATTTGGTATCATTTAAGTTATTGATACTGAAATTTTAGGATACCGGAATTTTTGGTAAACCGTTTTAAATAGATATGACGTCGTATCGTAACATAAAAATACGGTAATTCAGTCCCTTTTCATTTTCATAATTTGCAAACTCGTACTACGATACTGAAGCCGTTAAATTACTAGAGCCCAAAATAAACGTTTTTTTTTTGCTTTCTATTCTTGATTTTACTAGTCAAAAAAAGTATTGTCGATACTATGACTAACTATTTTTGAAACGGGGTTAAGAGTTGCAACGTCGTTTATTTTTAAAGCCACTAATTTGGGTCACTACAGAAGAGAATTTTAACAAAATCGATTCTAGTTAGCAAACTGTGCTAACTGTTACGCTAAGCTAAAACGAAGGCTTGCATTTTGTTCGCTTTGATAAAAACTTTTTGATAAAATTCTTGTTAGTCCACGTTTAATGTTAGGTACATGTTTTTTTGGTCATAGTTTGTTTGCGGTTGTATTAAAAATAATGTTGGCAATGTGTGGTTTAATAATACAAATAATACCTACGTTATTAATATCCATGTTTACTACTACAACTAAGCTAGATAAGCTCTAGAAGATCCCATACTTAAATGACGAAGAAATAGAAAGAAAAGTCAACAGTTGATCGCTTTGAACTACCTCTACAAAAGTTTATAAAAGCTATGCAGAATGTAGAAATCCGGGGGTGTGCATGGGCGTATACAAGGGGGGAGAAGAGAAGCCCTAGACTAGTCCCCTAGACTTCCATGCAGGGCCGCATTTAGGGTCCGTAGACCCAGCTAACTTGTATGGTTGGCCCTACTGACCGGGGTTCGCCAATTGAAAACATAATAAAATTGAAAGGAATTCAAATTCATATACAGGGTGTTAACGAATTCGTGTAATTCCTTAAAACCACATGTTCTACTACTGGTGTAGATAGGCCCCGCACGGGATTTAGCTTGATTAAAACTAAAAAATTAAATATTTTTTTTCATCCGGCTTTTTTACCGATCGTATAACTACATAATGAGGATTAAGTAATTTTTTTTTTGCAATTTTTTTTTGTTGACTTTTCGATGCCACGTATAAATTAATGAAAGTACGGCGAACGGCGACACAGCTGGCAGGAACGACTAACGCGATATCTCTCTTTGCAGTCAGATAACTCAAGGCTCTAAAAAGACTCAGAAACTGAAAAGAAATTTTTTTTTTTAATTTTTTTTGGTTTGTTTTTCAAAAATTCCCATTTAGGGTTAATCTTTGTCACTAGTAGATCACGCGGTTTGAAGGAATTACACGAATTCGTTAACACCCTGTATTGCTATGCTTAAAAACGGCCGTTTCCCTAACATGACGGATTATCATTTTAAACTACCACAGTAAAAAAATCACATCTTATTCTCCCCCGAACCTAGAAGGCTCTGGATACGCCCATGCGGATTTGCGCAACTTGGAAGAGTCCAATGTCGAGCAAAAGACAGCGATAGACTAAGTTGACATGCATATACATATATCCCATCCACCTCACAATTTGTGTATCTACGCAAAAATATACACACAACAAAATACCTATAGTAAACAATTAATAGTATTTATCAAGGATAATGAACATGAATAATCATTCATGTGTAGTCCTTGACTTAATTCCTATAAACAATACAATGGATCGTGTCTTCTAAACAGAATGAAACTGTATTTTATCTCATTATTGCATGTTTAATTAGTTACCGCGGGACATACGCGTTTAGAATGTACAAACAGCAAAAAATAAATTGGAATATTTATTTATTTATATTCCTACTCTTTATTGTATATACACGGAATAAACAAAAATAAAGAAAGGCAATTTAAATTAAAAAAATGTTCAATGGGCGGTGTTATCGCGCAAGACGATCTCTTCCAGACAACTTTTGGATGTACTGGAAGAATGGAAAAAGAAAAACGGGCAGTCTAGGTATACAAGTATAATATACATTACGTATAATATTACTTCGATTTATATTATAAAATACATAGCAATATTATTACATAAATATGAAAAAAAAAACATTATAATAATAAATATGTATTATTTATAAGAACGGAGGAGAGGAATGAAAGAAACAGTAGATTAGAGTGACAAGTAATGCTCCTCATTAACTTTTTTAAACTGGCAGCGAATGCGCACGTCTGACATTTAGATAAATTATAAATACCTATTTTAATTTTCAATTGTCGACAGCACCCAAGTTTAAACGGCAACATTTAACTCAATTAATCGATTGATCGAATCGAGTGGATGAAAAGGGGCCAGTGCCAATGTCAGTGGGTCAATGACCAGTCTGTTCGAGTGTTCGAGCATAGTATCGTATCTCGCGAGAGGTTTCTATCAGATAGACTGTGGAAAGGCGCGTTTTTGTATAAATGATAGTGAAAACTTTCTTTTAGATAGGTTTGATTGCATGTCCGTTACAATGGCTCTTTGTAAATGTTATCCGAGAGAACACAATGTGGATTGTACTGTTGAAATTTTTTACGTTATTTTATTTCAGCTAGCAGGGACGGATTTAAAGATTTGGAGGCCCTAAGGCAACCAAGAAGTGGGGGCCCGTTGAAATGTTTTTAAAAACATTGTGTATGTGAACTTTTTACTCCTTGTCAGAAAGGGTGTACATTTTATTGTTGTCCAAAAAAATTCAAAAACACGTGTTATGGAGGCCCCGGGAAATAAAGCCTCTGTCCCTTAAGTCCGGCCCTGTCAAATAAATAAAATGCTCTAAACGGTTTTAAATGGGAGTGTATTATCGTCACGGTCTTCTACCTATGTGGAACAAATAAATATTGAACTGAATATCAACATGGGTCGTTGTTTAGTCTCTCAGGAGGTCAATTTTCTATTCATAAAAATTGTTAAAAATCGCGTTCGAACCGGAGCTCAACCACATATTGTTTGATTTTTTTCTTAGGGTGCTAAGCCACTCGTTCAATATCTTTGTCCAGTAATCATTTGATCAAAGAAATTTTGCATTTTAATCTGAAAAATTGAATGAAATCAAAGATGAATTTGAAAGAAGAAAAAAATTATCAAATTGACCACCTGAGTAGAAACGTGTTGGACATCGCAATAACAAGGGCGTTAATAGGGTCAGTTGTTAAGTCGCCTACGACGAAACTAAACGAACTATAACACCATAACAAGTCATTTCCCTCAGTTGATTCTAACGAATACTGAACTAATATTATAAAGCTGTGAAACGGGCGCGCAATTGTGAGAGACAAAATCTGTTTTTTAAGCCCTATGAAAATATCAAAGTCGAGATTAGAAACGCAATTTTCGAGTATAGTACGGCACAACACAACTAAGAAGTCGCTTCGGCAATCTTCGTAAAACCGATCACTTCCGAATTGAGTTCGACTTCAAGACCACGAATATTTATTAGTACTGCATGCAGTAAAGAAAGGTCATTACGCTGACGCAATAAGTGTGAGTGGCGCGAAAATGAGCAACTGCCACTGGTTTGTTTGATCAGGTACAGGCACTGTTCTGTTCCTTTGCCCAACTAATTTGAGGTCATCTTCCAGTCTAACCAAGGGGCCTACTCCCTAAGTCCGTCAACGAAGTTACTCGCCCGTCCGAAAGTAGCCCGAAACGTAGGAGTGAACAAAACAAGTATCAAGTTCAACTTTTCGGACGGGCAAAAACAGATCGGTAGTAGGGACAACTGTCAAAACGTGTTGTCATTCATTCTTAGTTCGGGCCCCGAAATAACCGTATGTCCGTAGGTGATAGGGAATAGGAAACGCTCGTAACTAAGGCCAAAACCGCGGACTTAGGGAGTAGACCCCCAGCGTCTTACTTAACGGCTCTAAGGTCTCGGGGCAGCAAGTGATCGGACGGCGCTTCATTTACTTGTTTGCGAGCCCCGAAGCACTGTCATAGACCACTACGACTTCCGACAGATCCGTGGCTACCAAGCTACGAACTTGTCGGAGGTCAAGCTTAAGAAGGTAATTGACTCCTTAGGTATTCCATATTACTAACCTTTTAACAGTCTGATGCTATTTGATACATTCAACAAGAAGTTCATAATTCATTTTGATCAGTTCCTGACCATTTTCTTTTCTTAAGGAGTAGACCCCCAGATGCGGCTGAATACCAGTATTTTACACGGAGCGACTGCTATCAGACCTCCACAAACCAGTTACTGGACAATGCCGATATCCTAAGGTTAGACCAGACAGACCTTCGGGCTTCTGCCTACCCGTAACGACTGTTATCGGTATTTGTATGACACCCGGGACGCCGGGAGGCACGAACTTAGTTGTGTCGTACTGTACCTTACTTTTATTAATAAAAATAGCTTTGTACAGACATCAGCAGGTCAAGCTACCCGAAACTGTCAAATTTTCCCAATCAACCTTGAACCTAATACTTTCGCGATAAAGATGAAAATCTATTAAAGAAATTTGACAGATTTATAGTAGCTTGATGTGTTGTCGTCTGTACGTTGCTCCACTTATTTTTCTTTTGCGAAAAGAGTACCATATCTTTGCTGGGTTTCAAGTTACTTCAGCAAAATTTTATGAAAGTCAGTTCTCTGCTGACCCAATAGACAGACAAAACTTTCGACTCCGTAATATAAGCTAGAACAAATTGAAACAGTAGCAATGCGTGTTGCTCATTGAACTGTAACGAGATGTTAGGGAAATACAAGTCATATGTAAAAGATCGTGCGTGTGCGTTCGGTGCGCATGATTGCGTCCGCGCGTCCCCCTGTTCGGGCTGTGGCCATCCATACAACGCAAATGAACTGCGACCAACTTGCCTAGGTCCAACAATTAGCATATTTTTCGGTCGATAAATTAGAGCTAGGAAGTAGTTCTTTTGTTGTAAATTTCAAGGATAGAGTTATTTTTAGAGATTTTTTGCATAAGATGAGCAACGCGGAGGCGTTATCGAAACCTTGTAGATATCTTACTTTAATACCGCATCATGTTATTAAATATTTGTTTTACGTGTAAGATGAAAGTTGCATAAAATTAACGAGATAACTTATCTTCAAGGAAGTTTATTTAATGAAAATGCGTAATGTGACGTAAAATGCGCAAGCGCAAGCATGATCACGTTTTGGAAAAAGATTTATTTTTGACACAGAAAGCACTCTACCTAGATTTTTGTAGACTGTCCTCTGGTTTCTGAATTGAGAATTCGAGATAAGCAATATTTAAGTACTATTTGAGTACGGAGTTGTCAAAAAAATGCTTTAAAATCTGTCATTTTTTTGACAACTTCGTACTCAAAAGTTACTTAGGTAAGTACCTACTGCTTATCCTAGAATTCTCAATTCAGACACCGGAGGAGGTGTAAATGGTCTATGTACTTAACGAAAGTGGGTAGTACATTAAACCTAATGTACCAATTTTCTCAGCTATGACCGTGTTGTTTAGTTTAAAAATCTAGTCTCTAAATACAGATAACATGATCTAATGACGTATTATGTGTCCGAGTTGTGCGCTGTGCTAATAAATTCATGTACCTAGTACCTAGTTACTATTCAAGAGATTCTGCGTCTATACATAGAAAACTATTTATATATTTTCCGCAAATATTTGTTAATGCAATTAATGATTGATGAAGATCGATAGATTAAATCGAATTGACTTAAGATAGGTATTTTTCTTGGCCAAATGTTTATACTACAGTAGCGACACGGTACGTTGGCGTTTTTGTCATCTTACAATAGTGTCGTGACACGTTTCAAATGATTATCGAAAAAATTATAGTCAAGTGCGAGTCGTACAAATGTTTTTGAGCTACATAAAAAAGTTTACTTAGATTCATCCATATTACTATATTCACTCTCCATCGTACTGTCGTCGCTGCTATCATCTCCTACATTAATAGATTCGATAAATTATAGCTTTAGCAGTCACTCTCGACAGTAAAGTTCGGCAATTATTCCTCTATACTAGCTGTTAATATTTACGGATTTTCATGAGCGGGCAAACGTCAATACCGCTATCGTACCATGTCACTACTAGGCTCAATTTATATTGCCCCGGAAAGGAATGGAAGCGAATTTTTGTAACAAAATTATACATAAAATATATGTTAATTGTGTAATGTACAAACTAGATACGAGCCAAAAAAGAGGTCGCTCGTCTTCCGTGGAATTCTCGCGCATTCCCGAGGATTCCAGTAGCTACTGTCGGCGCCGTCTGTGGAACCCGCGGGAAGTGGCGCGAAGGGGGGGAATTCTCGAGCATTCTCGCGAATACGCGCGCCTTCTCCCGCCACGAGGCGAAACTGACGCTTCCGTTCCATTCCGTTCCGCGGCAATGTAAATTGAGTCTTAGTTGTATTTTTTAATATTACATGTCCTTATGTATAGATGCAGCGGAAAGCGTAAACACATAACAGAATCAAACACACACCACACAGTGTGTTAAAAAACTTGCAAGCTCAATGATGGTAGGCACAACCAACCCTCATGCAAACACTGACAATTTAAAAATATAAAACAGTCCAATTAGTCTCCAATGTCGTGTGTAGTGTTATAACAAACGAGTTAAGTAAATGTTAGTTCAATTTCGATTTGAATTTTGCATTAGGTTACGTCAAACGAAGCTAAGCATTATTTCTTGTGTTCTACCTTCGTTCGGTGGCTTCGTTTGACCACTGTTACTTTCTGTATGCGCGAGTAACGTTGTCTTCGACTTCTCTAACGTGCGTCGCGCCTTTAGAGGAGACTCCGTCGGCTTTTTGTCGCTCCGTTCGGGCTCAGTCTCTACGCCCAACTTACTGAGCGCGACTAGGTTGGCTACATTGGGGAATATAAAATTATATTCAATAGAAACTGTAGGAATAAGTTGTGTATATATGTTGGAAAGGAAAAAAAGAAGCGTAGCATGCAAACATTCAGCCAATTTCCACTTTCAAAATAAAATAGCGTTGTTGTCATAGCTTGTATGTGGCAGTGATGTCAGATGTTTTGTTAAAGTACTGTTATTTCATACCAAGGAAGTGTAGTCGGTCCTTAGCCATGCCTAGATTAGTTTTCATTTTGTCGTGCAGTCGCTGTGCTCTTTGCCAGGCGTCGCCGCGGCCTCCCCAGCAGTCCACGGCAATTCCTCGTTCTAATTCATATATGCCTTTTTTGTAAAGCTCTATTGCTAATTCTTTTTGTCCTGTGGGAGAGAGATCAATTAGTTTAATCATGGTTTTTAATGTAAGCATACTACGTAACATAAAATCACGTCTCTATTCCCCAAAAGTTGTTTGGCAGAGGTGACAGTTCACCTTCATTTCGCCGTCATGTTTAAGTCTCGCGGCGAGCCCTTTGCCATCAACTGGGCACAATCCAGATTTCGGGCTGCTATTAAACTCATCCCAGAAAGCCCCAATAACACTTTGCCTGACCTGGGGATCGAACCTAGGACCTCAAGCACAGCAGTTGCATTTACAACCATTAGACCAATCGGGCAGTCAGGTTACTATTTGATCAAATTAAGGATTATTTGCTGCCAACTAGGGACAAACAAAATTAGATCAGCCTATCCAGGGAATCAATGCCTCCATATCGAGTATAACATCATAATCCATAATGATATGTTTTTCATAACATCAGGTGAGCATTATGATGAACTTCTACATGAAAAGGTAATGCAAAATGAGCCCAGTCCATTGTTGTATATGGGCCATCCTCCAGTTAACAACAAGGGAGTTTGGTGATTGCAGCAGAACCATATTTAAGCATAGGCTACATAGACAGGAGCCAAGGGGAATGCATCACAAAAAAAGATGTGTAAAATTACAATACATAATTTTATTTATTGAAATACAGTTTTTTGTTAATAAATCATGTTACTTACTACAAATTTAAATTCCTTTCAATTTAATTATCTCATCAATTCTCGAAATTATGAATTTAAATCCACCCCGCCTGCTGATAGTAGGGTCAACACTACATATTAGTCTAGGGGTCTAGTGATTCTAAAAGCGTCCCTGGATTGCAGTACTTTGTTATTAGTGCAAAGGAGGATAGGCAGTAGCATCATGAAAGAAAAAGCCATGTCGAGCCTCTTATTAATAAATACAAACATAGTCACAATAGTGAACAATGTCACTTGTAATGAGCTGATGCTCAGAGTGGACCAAATTCCCATTGGTACTAGTAGACACATATTCCTCTTTTCAGGTGTGATCTAGGCAATGTATGTGTGGCAATATACTGAGAAGTACCTACTAGTTCATTTTCAGTTATTGCTGTGTTACTTTGAATAAAGAAAACTATTTTTGAAGGAATTTTCACTTCTTTGTTAAAAAACCTTTGTTTGAAAAACCTTTGTTTTAGTCTAGTCTAGTATATCTGGGATTGTACTATCTCTAAGGTATTAAAGTATTTTACATTGTTTTATTTAGTAAATATTTATTTAGGTATATTTAACATTCTGAGATTAATACTGCACAAACACATTTTTTCTACAGGAAAAAGTAAGATCTGAGATAATAAAGAGGGTAGTTTTTATTATTTATGATATTCCTATACTTAGCTACTGGTTCTTATATCATGCAAAATGAAACACTTTAGTTTAAAACAGGTTTAAGCTAATGTCATGCCATATGAATTTGCACTTATAATTATTTAAATCACGGAGAGATTATTTAAATAGATTCATGAGGTATTTAATGAATTTTATAATAAAGTTAAAAAAAATCACATGTCATGATTTTCTGTATGAAAATTAGGTATTACTAGTCTAAAGATTTCTGTTTATTACAATTTTATATTTTATAAACTTGATAACTAAAACAAAGATAGTCAAAAGATAGTAATGAACTCACCCTCATTTTCTTCATCAATTTTTAATGCTTTTGATATGTACTCAAAAGCTTTCCGGTGGTGATGCTTCTGTTTAGCCAGTAATGGGTCCCCCGGACCAACGTTGTGTATGTGAGACATCTCTTCGCTCGAGGCTAGCTCCGTAGACACTATACCGTCCTTCACCACCACTTCCAAGTTACACTCGCCTGCCTTACGAGGCTTGTGCATAAACCGATGGGACGCCGAATACAAATATTTAAAAATTATAAAAAGTTGATACAAAATTGATCTTAGCACGTTAAACAGAATGATTATTGGGAAAGAAACGACGTAAAGATTCCTTTTATGGACCGAAGGTTGCGAGTCATTTCGCAACGCTGACCCCTTTGCTAGGTCTGCATCACCCTTCTTTGATTTGCGGTTCGGAGACCTCGTAGTTTTACGCGACAAACGTCCACCATTTGAATCGTCACCGGACACCATCAGAACACCAACACACCGGCTTGTTTAACACAAAATCTCCATAAAATTTTCAGACAAAGAAACGCGAGCTTATTCTACTCCCTATCATAAATACAGCAAAAAAATTATGATCAGTGAAACGTATTATTGACAAATTTTGACGTTTGTCACGCTTGCACTGCAGTCAACAAAAATAATATTTACATGGTAGTTTTAAATTCTTATTAGATTATGATTACAATGCTGTATCAAATAAAATAATAATTTAAAACTACTTTTGTCATTCGTAAACTTATGCTGTTATGAAACACTCAGCAATTTAGTTTAGGACAATATCGTACTTACTAAACTGAAATAATTTAAACAGCATCAAAGAAATTTCTGAGTGTAGAATAGCAACTTTGGTAGGTTTCTATTATGCGTTTCGATATTTTCAGAACTACTTGAATTTTGAAATTTGAGTTTTTTTATTTTATTTGAAACAATGTGTAGTTTCATCCTATTAACATGTAAAATATTAATAAAAAGATCAACCACATTTATTTGACTTTAGCATTATTAGTAATCTTATTTTTCAAGAAATACTCATGTTGTTGCATCAAATAAACAAAACGCTTTTGACAGCGTGAAAGTGTGACAGCGTGACAGCGCCGCATAGGCGATCGATGTTGATTTTTTTCACAAAAAAATTGCATCAGCTTCTAACATAATTTAGGCAGATATAATAAACAGTAGCCGATTATAACTTTACAGGGACTTAACGTACAATTTTCCAAGTAAGTTTTGCCAGTACATAAAACCTAACCTCTTATCAGTTGTTACCAGATGTTTATCATATCCTGTCTATCCTTATTGTACCGTACTTATCCAAATTCAAGGCTGATTTACAGTTAACTAGACTGTTTTGCTGTGTCAAAGCTATTTGTCAGCTCCCTACAATGATATAACACATGATTTCAGTCATTCTACACTTAATATTCAAGATACTTTTCATAAATCTTTTTTAGACCACATAATGGCTGAAGAGCAGGTAAATAAACCTTCTGTCGAGGAAGATGACGATTTTGTAGACCCATGGACTGTATCTGGAAAATCTGAGACAGGCATTGATTATGACAAGTTAATAAGTAAGTTTGCTTTCGACAAGTTAAAATTTAATTCATACTATGTTTAAAATTATTGTAATATGATATCAATGTTCTTTATTTACGAGTACAAATCGTATATTTATTTTCAGAGAGATTTGGCAGTCAGAAGATAGATGAAGATGTCATACAGAGGTTTGAAAAAGTTACAGGGAAAAAAGGTAAAATATTAATTTGTAACACAATACAATGTTTTGGTGAAAAATATAGCATATGTTTAAATGTGTTTGAAAATTCTCCTTATATTTTTAAAATGAGATTCACACTAAACAGAATCCGTTTGATAAACATGTCCTCGCTTGTGGAGGTGTAGAACTTAGTGCGGAGTGTGATGCGGGGCATAAAGCAGACAATTCCAACATTTTCAATGTATACATATAAGGTATAACGGGCTGGTATTTGCAACTCCATGTCTAAGCGCGTATTTTGCGTGATGGGTGGTAAGTATAGTTACTCAATCCACCCTAACTCCTCGAAAAAATCCAGCACACCCTTGATGTTACTGGTGATCTCTCGGAGGGTACCTGGGTTTCCGAAGTACTTGGCCCTGTATGTGGCGACCTCAGGGCAGTTTAGTAGCACGTGGGCTGCCGTCTCGTCGTCCTCCACCCATGCTCTGCAAAGTGGGCTGTCTGTAACTCCAATGACAAAGAGGTGTTTGTTAAATGAACCATGGCCAGTGATGGCTGCTGTGACTGTATGCAGTTGTTGCTTTGACAGCCGGAGGGCTTTTTTAGTGAGACAACCGGCAATGGCAGGAAGCGCCTCCTTGGCCTAATTGTCAATGTATTAAGAGTGTTTATGGAGATGCACTTTTCAGTGTATATTATTTGATTCATAGTATGTCAATATGTGGCAGAGCTTGCAGTGTTACATTGTTAATTTGGTTAAACACACAATTTATTATTTCCAGCACACCACTTTTTACGGCGCAAGATATTCTTCTCTCACCGTGATATCTACACCATCCTCTCTCTCTATGAATCTGGCAAAAAGTTCTACCTGTATACAGGCCGAGGGCCCTCTTCAGAGAGCATGCACATTGGCCATATGATACCTTTCATGTTTACTAAGTGAGTTATGCAATGCTTATAAAAATCCGGACCTTTTCATAAGGCGACCGGCTAGTTTTAGGCAGAAAACCGAGGACGACTCTTTTTCTGAAAGGCTCATACTGTATGTGTCTTAAAATATACAACGCAATACCAGAGCCCATTAAAGTCCTTCCTGTTAATAGGTTTAAAAAGAAATTAAAAGAATGGCTCCTAATTTTTTTTATAAAATAGATGATTTATTGAACAATTATTAATTAATGTGACGTGTTATTATTATATCTATGCTACTTGACAATCTGACATTACCCTGATTAATTAATTGAATTGGTAGTTTATTAATTTAATGTAACTAGCTGTAATTTTATGGTACCTACTATTGCCAAAATTTCACATGTCTATCCAAGACAAAATGGGCTGAACACTGTAATACCTTAAGACCATAATGTACCCTATTTTATGTGAAAATAAATGAATTGAATACTAAGAACACAAATACATTAAATCAAATAAGTACAAAAAGTTTAAGGAACAGCTCCGATTCAGAAAAATGCAATTAGTCAGTAGTGGAAACATTTGTTATGCCATCTCTTTTTTTTTATCCTTTTTGGGGGCACGCTAGAATATAAAACTTCCTCACCACACGTTGGGAATAGACGCTTGTTGTATGATTTAAAAAAACCCAGCACGCTTGGTGGTAGGATCTATGCGGTCCGCCTGCCTAACTACCATTAAAGTCCGGCGCCAAGCAGTTTACTGTGTTCCGTCGTGTGTATGTGAGAGCCAGAGGAGTATAGGGGAATCTCTCTATATCTCTGTTACTTGGATTTGTGTGCTCCATCTTAGACCTTGTCTGTGCTTACCATCAGGTGTGACTAGGGTCAAGCGCGAACAAGTAAAATAATAAAAAAAAAACTATTCTTTAGTTCCGGTAATAGTAATGAAATTTACTTCCTTTTTCAGATGGTTACAAGAAGTATTCAATGTCCCACTGATCATCCAGCTTACTGATGATGAGAAGGTCCTGTGGAGAGACCTGAAGATTGAGGATGCTCGTAAGATGGCATACAACAATGCTAAGGATATCATAGCTGTGGGCTTTGACCCGGAGAACACTTTTATATTCAATGATCTGGACTTTATTGGGTAAGTTGCTATATCTTTGAAGAGTGATTGATTTGCATTAAAAAAGAAACAACTGAACAAGCATTGATTGTGATCCATCCATCATGCATTCATCTCCCTAAATGCTAGGGACAAATCGCAATAGCATTCATCCAATTGTTTGTGGAAAGAAAGTGCAGTGCAAAAGTCATACACAAAAGTGGTATAAGCCTGCGGTAATGCGATACAACCTAAATCTACTGCGATGAATAAAACATTGCCGAGGTAGTGATTAAGTCAATACTCAGTACAGTACCCCACAGTTCATATTACACATTGAGCTTTAGAAAAAGATAACAGATATTTATAGAGCGGCATCTCTGTCATATGTATCTATCACATAGGTGTGAGTGACAGAGACAAACCTCTATGAAGCCGACGCTAGCCGATATCTCTTTCTAACGCTCTATGTGATATTTACTGTTGGGTAGTGTAAGTAGAGATCTGCTAGCAGGTCATAATGTTCACAGGCCAATACAATCCTTACTAATACTATAAATGCGAAAGTAACTCGGTCTGTCTGTTACGCTTTCACGCCTAAACCGTTGAACCGATTTTGATGGAACTTGATACAGAGATAGTCTGGAATCCGAAGAAGAACATAGGCTACTTTTATCCCGAAAACCGCGAAATGTCTACGCGATATGAAATGAGCGGTCGCTCACAATGGGCCTCATAAGAAGGCTCAAGGTCACCCAAAGGGCAATGGCTATGCCCGAGCATCCGAACTACCTAACCTATACTAACTCCGAAGTTACCCTGCGAGATCTCATATCAGAAATGATGAGATCTGCAGGAGAACCAAAGTAACCGACATAGCTCGAAGAATTGCCAAACTTAAGTGGCAGTGGGAGTGGCACATTGCTCGCAGAACGGATGGCCGATGGGGCCGAAAGGTTCTGGAGTGGCGACCGCGTACCGGAAGACGCAGCGTGGGTAGGCCACCCACAAGGTGGACCGATGATCTGGTGAAGGTCGTGGGAAACCGCTGGATGCGAGAAGTACAGGGCCGGTCGATGTGGCGATGCTTGAGGGAGGCCTATGTCCAGCAGTGGACGTCTTTCGGCTGAATGATGATGATCTACGTAATAAACGACATCCACGCGGGCGACCCTAGTATATGATACCCTAGTATATGATAAAAACAATACTTGATTTTCAGCCAGTGCCCAGCATTCTACCAGAACATGATTAGGATACAGAAGTGCGTCACCTACAACCAAGTGAAGGGTATCTTCGGCTTCGGCGACTCTGACGTCATCGGAAAGATCACCTTTCCTTCAGTAGAAGCTGCGCCTGCGTTCTCAACTAGTTTCCCCTTCATATTTGATAATAAAGTTGTGAGTATTATGTTATAATGCATTTTGGATTTAAAATATTTTTGTTAGTGATAACCTCAGATGACTCTTTTTCTTACATTTATAGAAACGGTGAATTAAAATGTTGATAAGAAAGTTACGTTTTATACTTTTAATGTAACTGTAATGTTGTTTTAAACATACGATTTAATGGGTTCAGCTGTCACTGGCAGAAACTTGGCACTCAAAAATTTTAAGCTCAATCATTTACCATGTTATGGTTTGGAGAAGGCAAATTCTAGGAAACAAAAGTCGGGTCTAACAACTTCTAAAATTCATTAACAAATTCGAAAGGTTCGCACAACACATTTGTCAGATATTCCTGATTAAAAATCTCCAGTCCGGTTTGCGTGCATGGATAGTTAACGCAATCGAGACATCATATTATCAACATACTATAATTTAAATGAGCACCGCCAATGCGCCCTGCGGGCCGTTGTCTGGAGACCCCTGATCTTTACTAACAATAGAAATCTTTTCCTATTTTTTTTTCTTTTTTTAAAAAAAAAACTTTGCCCCACACTAGAATTTCTCTTGTATCGTGGGTGCGTTTACAGATACAAATCTCACATACACAAACGCCCAGACCCGAAACAACTATAGGCAATACAAATTTTTGTTCCGTGCGGGAATCGAACTCACGACCCGTAGCGCAGAAGCCAATCGCTCAGCCACTGCAGCAAACGTGACGTCAAACGTGTCTGGTCGCGCAATGCGTACTAGATGGACGCGATAGACAACTTTATTTATTTAGAGATTAATAATGTTATCTTTCAGTACATTCATACTTCATGCCTATACCCTCTGAACATTGGCTTAACCAAAATCTTTTACTCTCATCTCCAGGTCCCCTGCTTAGTCCCGTGCGCAATCGACCAGGACCCGTACTTCCGCATGACGCGTGACGTAGCAGCTCGGCTCAAGATGCCGAAGCCTGCCCTCATACACTCCACCTTCTTACCAGCGTTGCAAGGAGCACAGCATAAGATGTCAGCGAGTGATCCTAACGCGTCCATCTTCTTGAATGATAGCGCTAAGCAGATTAAGAGTAAGGTAATTATTGTTATTTTATTTTTCACACAAATTTTGCTAATGAGATTGTATTAGATATTTACATAGATAGGGGATTCCCAGTTGCATGCAACGCAACTCTGGCAGACCTCTCTTACTGTGGGGTCTTGCCCATCCTCCTCCTGAGAGGTGAGCGCGGAACACTGCGCGCCGCCTTCTCGGGCCTGGGGGGGGGGGGGGGGGGGGGGCATTAAATTATCCTGCGAAATTCGTTTATGGAGCAATTTTGTAATTCAAAAGCTACCGCAGTCCACTGGATCTCGCAAGTTCTACACAAAGGGGATAGAACCTTTGTGGCGTAGCCCCCCCGCTGCCATTTTGTTTTTTTTTTCAAGATTGCAGCGCACTTTGTAACTGGTAAATATGGATAGAAAACACTCAAACAAACAAAAAATATTCAGAGATATGGTGCCCTAAAGTGTCACGTTGCCGAGATATTTTGACTTAAAGTTTTTTATTGCAGCGCACTTTGTAAATATGGGTAGAAAACACTCAAACAAATAAAAAATATTCAGAGATATGGTGCCCTAAAGTGTCACGTTACCGAGATATTGTATCGAGATAATATTGAAAAAAAAACTTTGAGTCCAAATATCTCGGCAACGTGACACTTTAGGGCACTATATCTCTGAATATGTATTGTTTGTTTGAGTGTCCTCTACCCACATATGTTAGTCTCATCGTGCGCCGCAACTTGGAAAAAAAAAATGAAAATGGCGGCAGGGGCCTATGCCAGCTTCCATAGAAAAATGTTCGAACCCCTTTTGTGGTCCGGGCCCCTTTGTCTTGCGGACCCCTAGACTGCAGCCTATGTAGCCTATGCTATGTATACGGCCCTGTACTACTTACGATACAGAATTATTGCCAAATATCGGGCAAAAAATCTAAGAGACCCAGAAAATAATAATCATTTGTCTTTCAATTAAAGCAATTTTCTAAACCATGTTTTTGTTTCCTCAGATCAACAAATACGCGTTCTCGGGTGGTCAACCCTCCGTAGAAGAACACAGAAAGAAGGGTGGTAACACTTCAGTAGACATTTCATTCAAGTACCTCACATACTTCTTGGAAGACGACGAAAGGCTAGCAGAGGTGAGAAAAGGCTTGTTTGGAAACACCTTTCTTCTTTTTCATTTAGTGATCTGAATAGGAATTTGTTAAACTGCGATTCAGTTTATCAAATTTTTAATCTGAAATCGAAAAATATTGGTACACTAGCTTTCGCCCGCAGCTTCGCTTGCGTGAAATTTTGAACCCGTTAAGTGACGATTTTCCATACAAACTTTCATCCCCTATTTAACTCCCTTAGGGGTTGAATTTCGAAAAATCCCTTCTTAGTGGATGCCACGTTACAAAAGGAACCTACTGTCAAAATTTCAACTTTCTAACCCCAGCGGTTTAGGCTGTGCGTTGATAGATCAGTCAGTCAGCTTCTCCTTTTATATTATAGATAGTACATACATATGTATATTTGGTATTGGTATAATGGGCTGGTGTCCGCAACTCCATGTCTGAGCGCGTATTTTTCGTGACGATATGTATACTTACGCTTGTAATCCCTGAAGGGATAAGCAGAGGTGTTCTCCTATAACAGGAGTCTGTACACGCACATTTCGCCTATGATATTATGTCCCATGTAATAGGTCTTCAGTCTACTCAGTCTACCCGTGAGTACGGCTGAAGTAATTCGGACGAAAAGTCGAGATAAAACAAAAATACAATCGAATTGAGGGCGTCACAGTATTTTGAAGTCTGTTAAAAAAGTATTGTGCCTTAAAATATTCTATGCGATTAGACTCGAGTCAGTATTTTTATAACTTGTACAGTTCAATGCAATCTTATTGGCGACTGTGAAGTGAGCTGCAAGTGTACACACTGCCACATCGCATAGCAGGAGGCCGCGAGTTGCGGGCGGCTGTCGGGCGGGTGTTTCCCGGCCCGACAACCCCGAATTTTGCTAGTGCGACACGACTTGTGTCGACATCACAGCCGCTAATTAAATTGAATCCTACGTAGAAACACATGGACCAGGAGTCTAGGACAAAATTCATGAAAAGTGTCATACCGCCATATAAAATTTAGAAATACCAACAACCTATTTTAAATCTTATGACGTCACCATAATGCCTAATTTAGCTTACAACCATACGAAGATTCGTCTACATTCGGGTCGGACATTTTTGGTCATGTGTTTCTACGTCGATGATCCTATGGTACGAATCGCGAAAGTTTATATCTTTATTCTTACAGATAAAGAAAGAATACGAATCAGGTTCGATGCTATCGGGCGAGCTGAAGAGGGAAGCAATAGACACCATCACGCCGTGGGTACAACAGTATCAAAAACGCCGCGCTCTAGTCACAGACGAAGTGGTAGAGAGCTTCTTCAAGATCAGGCCTATCAAGTTCTAAATCACGTGTATTGTCTGTTATTTTAAAGTATTTTTTATTACAGTGTTTTAGTATTTTTTGAAACCTAAGACTGACTTAGTCAGTATGCCTTTAAGGTGTGAGGAATGTAGAATTTTATGGATTATTTCGTGTTTGTTGTCCAAATAATTAGTAGGTTTTAACGAGGTGTCCTGCGTAAGTGACTGACGCGACACAATGCGATAAAAAGTACGCGTTACATCACGTCTCGCCGTAGACTGCTACATAGGCCGCCAGCACGGAATGCCATTGTTTTGATAGTGTTCGTTCGCTTTCGCAGCATCGCGTCGCGTCACGTCTCTCGCTTACGCAGGACACCCCGTTTGTGATGTGATTTTACTACATACCTATACATACACTTTAAAGTGATAATTAACGTGCTTTGGGATTATGAACCTTAATTCAATGACTAATAGTTCAGTTTCCATCACATTCAAATTACTTTTAAACCCTTTTCAGTAATTTTTGTCATTCTTAAATTAACTTAAAAACATGTTGTGAAAGTTGATAATTGCGTAATTAGTAATAACATTTATTTCTCTTTCCATATTGGCTTTACTATAAGCGGTGCGGTTCTGATAATTCTTTAAGATGAAACTATTCTGTTGTGTATATAACACGGGCCACATGCCGCCCGATTAAAGAATGAAAAAAAACACTCCCTTCCACGGCTCTGGGACCGGCCACTGTCTGACAAAAGTTTTAATAAAGTGATAGAACCCGAGATTAATTAATCTTGAATCTTTATTTAATCAACTTACATAATAATAAACTTATATTTGGCACTGGCTTCCACACTAGGATTCCCCGTGTCAATTGAACAAACAAGTATGAAATAATCCATAAAATGTATCTGATTTCGATTACTTAGTGATAATGGCATAATTATAAAAGGATTTGCAGGCTATAAGAATGAAATCTGATAAGGATAAAATAATAATAAAAATACACGAATTTTGAAATTATGTGATTTCGAATTTTTGGATTGGTAACATAATTTTTTATCATTGTGTTCAACGCATAGCAGTTTAGTTTATTTTTTATAAAGACAATTTACAGGTCTAGCGCATAACTGAGTCAGTGCCTGAGGTAGCTGCGCGGTGCGGGAGGGGTGTGGTGACGACGTGAGAGCTCACTGATTCGTCAACTTGTGACTACTGTCACCCTCAGCTAGGGTTGCCAACTCTTTTTCGGTCAAAAATAGTAGTTCTAAAATGATTACCCACAAAAATATAGTAGATAACGAAAGAATGAAAAAAAATATAGTAGGTTCCAGAATAGGTACTTTATTTCCTAAAAGTTAAAAAGTAGGTAAGTAGTTACCAAAACACATACTCGAGACCGTGAAAATCGAAATTGCTAATCTGTCAAAAGTCAACGAACTGTCAACTTGACATACCAGAATCGTGCAGAAATTAAGGCAGAAATAGATATTGACGTTTCATTTTACGCTTACTTTTGAAACGAATATTATTCCTTTGAGTTTAATGCCTTTAAAATATAGTAGTTTCGCCTACTATATACTTTTTTCAGAAATATAGTAGTCGGGCCTCTAATATAGTAGGATACTATATCATATAGTAGGGTTGGCAACCCTACCCTCAGCACCGCGCAGCTAACTCAGGCACTAACTCAGTTATGCGCGAGACCTATACTTCAAACTTTTAGCCCAATTTTTTACATGACATTCAAATGTATTTTGTGCTGAAAACATTTTGATACTATTAGTCTTGTTACATAGCATAGTGATTATACTTAAAGAAGTCAATATGGAATAAGTAATAGTACTTATAACTGATATACAGGGTGCTAACGAATTCGTGTAATTCCTTCAAACGACATGATCTATCAATGATATAGAATAACACCGCACGGGATTTAGATTGAATAAAAATAAACTTTTTTTTTCCAAATTTTTTTTATGTGATAGAAAATTTCGATGCCATGCATAAATTAACGAAGGCACAGCGATACAGCTGATGGGCACGACTAGCGCGATATCGCTTCACGCTGTCAGTTAACTTGGGACACAAAAATTACTCAGATACAGAATACCATGGTTCATTTTTTGAAAACTTATTTTTGTTGATTCTGAAAAAACCTATGTAGGGTCAATCAGTGTCACCAGATGATCACGCGGTTTGAAGGAATTACACGAATTCGTTAACACCCTGTAGTATTATTGCACATACGAAGATTAAGAATGGAGTGATAAAGTGCAGGTGAACGCTGATACTAAACATCTGTACAGGTACTGCGTATATCGCCACAACAGAAGCCTTTTTTTTTCTTATCTCTTTGTCGTATTTGACTTTCGTCACACTTGATGGTAAGCGCAGACAGGGTCCACCATGGGGCACACGAATCCAAGTGACAGATATAGAGCTCTGGCTCTCACATACACACGACGGAACACAGTAAACTGCTTGGCGCCGGACTTTAATGTGAGGGTGATAGCTAGCCAGGTGGACCGTATAGATCGTACCACCAAGCGTGCTGGCCTTTGTTGAATCTTACAACACGCGTCTATTCCCATCGGAATTAGACTTATAACGCGACGCTGATGATGGTCCAATAGTAGACATTTCTTCCTCTCGCACATCACAGAGTAATAAATAGTTCTACGTACAGAAACCTCACTCCCCAACGAATGCGTCAAATACCTAGAAAAATTTGCTCCTCACATGCGAAATTGAGCTTTAGTGTTAGGCGAGAGAGTTCCCATTCCGTTGTGTGTTCTTTCCCTTATTACATTTCGGTTTGGTAACTCACTAATAGTCGGTTTTTTTTTGTTTCACTTCTGAGTTGAAGCGGCGCGTAGTCTTAGGCAAGCTACGCTATACATATAGTACGATTAGTACTCTACTATAATTTTACCACAACACCATAATTTGATTGATTTTCAAACAGCTTGGGAAAAGAGATTTTCTGTTGTATAACACAAATATAAATATGGTATGATCTCTGGATTGGCCTTGGGAATAGGATCTGAAAAGGGTCTCGCTGACGCGACTTCGCCCAGGTCTAGATTACTCCACACTACGCCACTAGTGATGTGTCCCCTCATTCGAGATTTACCTCGTTTGAGTTCTTCAAAATGAAAAATGAGGGAGTTATTCGTATTTCAACCTTGAACCGCCTCATCTAATTCCTCAACTTATTATTTGTATAAAAACGCGAGTTTGACTCTGACTGATGAGCAAGTGAGTGTGTACATGCAAATATTTGATGAGGAGTGTTCGTTCGCGCTCTCGGCGCTCTTTCTCTCTTCCTTCACCCAGCGAAGCAGCATACGGTAGCGCACAAGCGAGCCCGCCGCTCACCAGTCCCTCTCGCTCCTTTCCTCGAATGAGGGGTGCCTCATGAGTACCTCACGAGGTAAAAGAAGGTCCTCCCTCATACTCGTGATGTGGCGGCATCTATCACGCCACATGCGAACTATTCAAGCCTACATCGCGATTTCGAGATTTAACACGCAGATAGTACCTATATACAACGTTATTTTTAGTATATACAAAAACCGAGACACCCCAACAAGATTTTCATCAGAACTGCCTGAATATGTTTTTTTTTTTAATAAATCTCCAAGTTACACCGTACTTTATGTCGCGTTAAGTTCCCTAGTAAAGTGTGAAATGCCTGAGATGTGCTATGCAAGGGTTGTCTAATACACGGAAACTGACCGAGCGGACCATCTCAAGCCTCAAGGTGTCTATTCCCGTCAACTGTTATTGGTAGAAACCTACTGAAACAAAAAAGAAATATACGAAAAAAAAAATGTGGTGTAAAAAATATGTCAATTGATTCTCCTAGTGATTCTGAACAAACTAATTTCAGCTTTAGTATATACTAAAACTAAGCTTGTATACTACCTCCAACATCAACTGTTGGAGGATCCTCCCTTTGGTTGGAGGAACACCACACCTAGTTCCTCCACATTGTTCCGCCACACTTGTTTAAAATAGACGGTTACTCATCACTATAAGCCACTGCGTGGAGTGACAGGCCTGCGTTCACCTCACAAATTCGGCGACTGTGATTCTATGGCTGGATATTTATGACACCTTACACGTGTTGTTCACAAACTGAAATATAAATAAATTAATATGGAGAAATACGCATATTATCACTCCATTACTTCCTACTCCGTGATTCTACCTTAATCATTTTATATTTCATAGCATATGATAGTAAAGCTTACATTTTATATGTAAGTGAAATAAATAATATGTAACCACAAACAACAATTTAGTACCTAAGTGATGGTTTTCGTAGCCGACTAGGATTACAGTAGTTTTCATACTTGAATTTTTTATACAATTTGAAACTTTAGTGGAATGAATGATGCCAAAATTGTAACGTATTATGAGAATATTCGTCTATCGTGTCAGCACGAGTTATTTGAAAATAGCTCATGCCGTGGTGAAAAGATTAGCCACTCAGCAGAGTTGGTAGTGAGATTGACTGTCCAGGGTGCTCCGGATGTACTTAGGTATCGTCACTCTTGCACAAAACCTAGGTGAAGACTGCCAATTCATCACCCTTCTGCCCAAATCCCAATATTTGGGGTCGGTGCAGCATGTCTGATTCTTCCCATCGAGCGTCGACTGTTACGAAAAACGGGCTCATATGTGGTTTTCTCTAGGCGTCGCCGCAAAAATTTCAGATTGTATATTGAACCCCTTTTTATACGAAGTATGTAACGTGTCTTTTTTTTTAATCATTAAGGATTATACCAGGAAGGCTGGTGTTCACTAACGTTAATTCATAGGTCAAAAAAAACTTTAACGAAAAAAATTAATTAAGTAAACAGTGGTTTAACCAGATAATTAATGTTGGTGAACACCAACCTACGAATAAGTCTTAAAACTTATTTCATGGAGCTAGTTTTTCACCTCGAGCATTCCATAGAAAGCATATAAAATCCATCATACCACTGATTTGTGCAATACAGCAGTAGAAAAATGATTCTCGGGTACGAATATAACTCAAAAGCGTGCGGGAAGTTATCTCTGTGAAGAACTTTTAGTATTTCATTCAACATTTTGCAACTCTTTAAATGATTGTCTACAACTAGCCTTATTTTTCAGATAAAGCAGAAATTTACTTAACGCGTTAAATAGCCAATCAACCAAAAATGGTTCTTAAACTTGCGCTAATCACAGACTGTACACAGATCCTTGGACGCGTAAAATAAATTCTGTACTAAATGTGGCTGTGCTTTAAGCATAACATAATTTATATTTATTAATTTATTTCAATAAATACTTCGTACAAATGACACACATTTGTTTTTATTATCATAATCAGTGTTATTGTTTTAATATTATATTTATGTATCTCTCTGTCGTCACGGCTCATCTTCCGTGCGGAAGATGTCCGGTCCTTTGCAAGGCATACACGGGGACATAGGTCCAACGCGCAGAGGCCCCTTTGAGAACTTTAATCTAAAATGGGGTGGGGCACCAACCGGGGACTATCCACGGCTGTACTATTGGAGTACAGTCATGGACCGTCTCAGGTGGGTGCAAGACTTTTGTAAAATGTGGTGAAAAATATCTGGTCTATGGGATGGGGTGTTAGGTGGACTGGATAACTTCTATTGCCGGAAGAAAACGGCGTCTGCCTTTCAAGCTTAAATTTTAAATATATTGGCAGACGGTGACTCGCCAGCTCACTAGCTGGGCCCCCTGAAAAGCCGCCAGTACATAGGCGAAGGGGGCAACAAACGCGTGAGCGGCTAGGGGTGTAGAGAGGTGTGGCCCCGGTTTCGCCGTCGCGGGTCTAAAAGACCCGGAGTGGGTTTCCCCGCTATTACGCCTTTAGACACTTCCACCCCCGAGCATATAGCTCTGGCGGCCCCCCTCTGGCCGGCCGATAAAGGCAAGCCAGAGTTGAGAATCCTGCGGGCACTCTTGGGGTTCCACTCCAGCCAGCCAATAAAGGCAAACTGGAGACGAGGCCCTGACCGAGTCTCTGAGGCAATAAGGTACGCAGTGTCGCCACTCACCAACAGCTCGCCACAAGCTGCCCTGCGGTTTGTAAGCTTTTCAGTAGACCTCATGATACATTTTTTATTATATGATGGGGTTGTTGAAAGCTAGGCTAATGTTCCCTCCGGTTTTACGTTAATCTCATGATGAGGTAACGCCTTTTCCAGAGGGGATTATTATATTAGTTATTATTGTTGTTATTATTTGGTATTTCCGATACAATACGTAACATAGTCAGTCTATTAAGGTCTTGTCAAACATAACTGCGAACCGAAAACGTGGCGAATGTGAACCGAAGCGGAGACGTCAAATTAGGTGCAGCGAACTGAAATCTTATAGAAAGCGAAGTGTCGTTCGGTTCGCAGTTATGTTTGACACTGGCTTGGCGTGAACCAAAGAACTCCTGTTAGAATAGTTTTGAATTTATAAACACAATAGTCGCGCGTCGCTCTCGCTTCGTCTCGCATTCGCTCTCTGTTTGACGTCATGCGTACAAAGCCAGCTAATACAACTATCTCACTCACGCCTCGCTTTCGCCTTTGATTTGTCATAGCGTCACACGCTTTCGGTATCGGCACGTATCGGTTCGTTTTCTGGGGCTTGCTGGGGCTCTGTCTTGCACAGGGTCGCAGCATAATGCTGAGCGATAGCCGTTTTGCGTGGATATGACGCATGTTTCCCTCAACCTTCTTATTTTTTTGGTTTTTGTGTTTATTTTCTTTTTGCGTCATGTTTACCGCAAATAAAGTATTTTCTTTCTTTCTTTCGCTTTTCTATGTGACTAGATTCAAACGATACGACACATAACGAAATAAAAACGCTTCGCCACGCTATCGGTTCGCTGTCTATTTGACACGGGCTTTACTGTCCCACTGCTAGGCACGGGCCTCTTAGAATAATAAGGGTTTAGGTCTTAGTCCATCACACTGGCCTGCTGCGGGTTGGCGCACTACACACGCCGTCGTGAACTGTATGGAGCCTTCAGGTGTGCAGGTTTCCACTCGATACAATACAGAAATCTAAATAAAGGAGATCAACCCTTGTTGATTTCAATAAAATTATTTTATTTGCTTGCCACAAATGAAACTTACTTGTGACAGGTATTGGAAAGACCTGATAAAAAAAAAATTGCTACTTGGCCCATCCAAAATTTAAGTGTTGGGCACTTGTCGGTGTATCAATCTCCATCTTTCTCTATCCAGAGCCAATTCCTTCATTTCTCTGTATGTTATCACTTCTGTCTGTTCCTTCAATTGGTCTGTGTACTTTCTTCTTGGTCTACCTAGCTTTCTCTTTGCTTGTAATTTGCCTTCTATGATGTTAGTTATATAGCTGTCTTTTCGCATTAAGTGACCAATCATTTTCCCCTTCTTCTTTCTATATATTCTAGAATTTGTTTTTTCTCTTTGACTCTACTTAAGCTCTTCGTTGGTCAGTTTTCCCGTCCATATGATACTCTTTCCATCCGTAGTACCTATATAATCCATACTTGGAGTCACAGTTAAATACCAAGACCTATCTTCAGAAGCAAGTTACATTTCTGGCCACCAAATAAATTTTTCATGAATATTGATGTATGAAAAGTGGTTGACCTCTTTTAGTTTACCTATAATAATTGTGGTAATAATTGAAACTGTTGATTACAGTTGGTTAGGCAACATTAGGTATTTAGTTTTATTGAATAGGTATGTAATTTCATAACTGTGTTTGCACTGTAACTTAACAGTTTTAAAATGTGTATTATAATTGGAATTACGTACGTCCTCCTAAGTTCTAACCTAACCCATCACACTTAAGCGTCATAATTAAGCCTCGACTGATTATTTAAACTTAAAGATTGAGCTCAAATTAAGTTTGTTACCCGATTGTTATTTTATAAATACATATTTTTCTAAGACTAAATAAGATATAGGCCTAGTTAAAGATTAAATACAACCAATCTCCCACCTAAGGAGAAAGCCTAAAATTTTAATACATTCAAAACATTTCCATAAAAATACAAGGTATTTAATCCACTTAGGAGTCTACACCATGGGTGTCACAGAGGTTCAGTACAAAACAAACAGCCAACAATAGGCCGCAAGACAATGGTGACGACGAACGGCCCTCCTCTGTGAAAACTAAAAATTGTAGCACAACACTTGTGTACATACACCGCCACTTTGATCGAATATGCATTACAATAGGACAGAAATGTGGATGACACAGTCCTTACTTGAAACAGGTAGTGGACGGGTGTTACTGTGTTTCTAAGTTCGTGGTGATGAGAAAATAGCTTCAGTGATCATAATTTAGTGCTTCAGAAGTTTCTTGTAAACCCAAAAGCATCTGAAGAGAGCTTCTTCATCTAAGCAAGAATGTAGTCGCACATAATGTGTTTTCAGAAGTGAAAAAGACTGATTTAAACTATCTAGCAGTTTTGCAAAACTTCAAAAACGTGGTTTTGATATTACTTTTAAGGAAAGAAAGGGGTTATCAGATGTGTTCATTGTTCTAAAGATTCCAAAAGTAACGAATCAGTTCACGTTAGTTTTAATACTTTGACACGTCTACAAATTAAACATAACCAATAGCCAACACATTGTAGATCTGAACTAGAATCCAAATAGACTTTAAAAACTAAAATAAGGTGCTATAAACTAAGCCAGTGAAATGTACAATCAAACTTACGACGACGAGGCTCCACTGCCTCTTATAGCAAACTACACAGTCGTCAAAGAAGATGATGAAGAAAAGAGGGGAACAGAAGATCGTGTGATTCTAGAAATAGGTCGTCAAGACGACAAGCCTAAGGAAGAACACACGTTCTCCCATAAAAAGTACGACAAAACTATATCCCACCATAGATCCTATGTGTTGGAAGACTATGAACCGAGAAGGATCTCGTACTTTAGACCTCATGAACTGGGACACAGCGCCCCCGAAGGTAAGAAAATTCCTCGTTTTAGAAAACATTAAGTAGGTAAGTTTATCATTAAAATTACCTTCAGAGCCTCGATGAATCATTTTGTTTACGCAATAAAGCGAGCGCGTAGTTACTTGCATGTTAATATTTTCACAAAATTTTGGAATGGTCTCGAATTTTGTTTCACTGTTTCCGATATATTAAACTATAGAGAGTGCTTACCTTTCATGACATTGAATGTATGTAACATGCAACGAAAAATACAGCAAGCTTCTTATTGGAATTGTTAAAAAATGTATAAAAATGTTTCGTCACATACCAATTTATTTCATTAAAAGGCTCGTGGCTTAGGTATCGGGTACCTACCGCTCAGATTGGAGGACTTTCATTGATGACTCCAGACCTGATTCCTCGAAAAGTACGCCGCGTTACAGTACGAAGAATAATTTATAAGAGCATAGTCATTCGTTTAAGAAACTAAAAGCCAAGTCCTGACGTCATTTGTCAATATTGAAGGTCCCAGATTCTTCGAACAGGACTACCGAGATGCGGCCACGATACCAGAGACTGCCAACTCCGAGTCATCCTTAGATTACTCCCATGAATCCCAGGATACCTCTAAATATGGCACAGATGATCCCAACCAAGACGCCATAATGAATTGGAAGGAGAGGGCAATGCAGCTTGAGAAAGGTAAAACATTTTCTGATGTGTGATCATGATTGCGTGTTTGCTTTTACAAAACCCATAAGCTGCTTCACCGGACAACCAAAGTCTATTTTGAATGGAAGCTGTCCCTCAAAGATAAACTGGGCTTAATAATTTTTATCCTTTCCGACACAGAGAAACTCGGGCTCTGATTACAGTCATCAACCGCGTTGCTCTAAGCAAGGACTTTTCAAACTTTAAGTAACTACGTAGTACATAATTAATTATACACCGTGGGCCCGAGGTACCCGAAAGATTTTAACCTTCGATTCCGATGCCTAATTGGAGAAGAAAAGCTAGGATATAGTTTGTTGAATAAAGCTTAATTTTCGAAATATTCATTATTTACGGAAATTCATAAATCGAAAAATATCTATGGTAAGTAACAAGTCCCATGAACGCGGCGTTGCGACTTTTGTCATACCATACCCCTCTCGCCGTATGTCTTATTTGTCGGGGAGGGTTGTGAAGTGAGAAGTTTCTTATCCACTCACACGATAATTTATAAATGTTGCCAGTTCAACCTAAGGTATTGTTAACAAGGAAGTACTAAAGTTAAATGATTCATTAAGAAAAGAAAAAAAAACTGTTTTGGACTTAATTTGTTGATATAACATTTGACTCACCAGAAAGGCGTGGTTAAAATCTTTCGGGTACCTCGGGCCCACGGTGTATATGTAAAGCATGGCAGATGCTGATGACTAAGAATAATAGGTTTTTCTACATCATCATCATTATCAGGGTCGGATTTAAAGATAAGGAGGCTTTGGGATACCAAAAAAGTGGAGGCCCGTTGAAATGTTTCTAAAAAAGTACTTCGTAAATGTGAACTTTTTATTGTTTGTATAAATACAATTTCTCTGATTGTGGAGGTGGAGGCCCCTCCCTTGTGGAGGCCCTAGGACTAAAGCCCTGGTTGTCCTCCCCTAATTCCGGACCTGATCATTTTACATCTAAGAACAGACTGCCCTATTTCAGAATACAAGAAGACTGCTTGTGATAGAGAGCGGACGCGAATGCGGGATATGAACCGCGCCTTTGATCTACTGCGGTCCAAGCTGCCGGTCACCAAGCCTTCCAAGAAGAAGTACTCCAAGATCGAGTGCCTTAGGTAAAGGAACCTAAAATAATAGTCAGGGCCGCCGCCGGATTAACCCTATCAGGGCCCCTAGGCAATGCAATTCTCGGGGCCCCTTTCCTTAACCTTTATTTTAAAATACATTTTTTCATTACAAAAGTAGAGTCGATCAGATCGACTCTTTTGGTATCCTGTTACTTTAATCTCTAAAAGTCAAAGTCTAACTCATCAGCCGGCTGCGTTCCGAATTAACGCTTAACTTACCTATATCGTCAAATACCTACAGGTATTTTTAGTTCTACTATGTATGAAGTATTTTATCAACTGACAACATGCGTCAAAAAAAGGAATAATATTGGGGAAGTATACAAATTTTCAAAAAAAAAATCGTTCTCTGAAACGTTTTTTTTTTCTTGGTGCGTGGGCCCCCCCCCCCCTAGTTGATGCGGGGCCCCTAGGCAGTTGCCTAATCCGCCTTATGGATAATCCGGATCATAGAAGGTTTCTGTCTCGTTCTTGACTGAAACAAAGCCAATTTAGTTACAGTCAGCATCAAATATATCGGGACGGGGAAGAGCAGACTGTTCAAAACAATTAGAGAAATTAAACTTTATCTCAATGGGTTAAGATTCTTGTCATAATGACTATTGTCGTGTACGGTGTTCATTCTGAAACATACCTTGTGTCACTGTAATACAGTTTAATTTTCTTAGTTGTTCAGATCATTTTGATTAGTCTGTTCGTCCCTATATTTGATGCTGTCTGTGCCCTATACTTAGTACCAATAGATTCGATCTAATAAAAAATGTTTTCAATTCCAGGATAGCCATATGCTATATCAGGCACCTGGAGTACATGCTAGCCGGAGGTTCACCTGACGACAACCCTGCGTTTTTCGAGCTGCACGCCTCGGACCTTAGACGTAGACAGCAAAGATATTAGCTTAATTCTACTGTTTTTGATATCTGCAGCTTAGGCCATTGATTCTCTATAACATTTAAGAAAAACACCCAAATAACGCAACCGCTTTTCGATTTATCCCATGTGAGGACGGGCTAGGGGATTCAGGGGTGGACAAACTTTTTTCATCAGGGGCCATAAAAGCGCAGGACATTTTGCAAAGAGCCAGAATAAAAGAAATGCATTTTGGTCTGCCGAAACTAACAATTTTGGCTCAAATAATAAGGACTATTTGCTGTGGCATTTCATAATTATCTATGTATTTATTTTATACCTATTTCTGCCGATGAGGCTGAATATATTTCCGAGGACTATTCACTCTTGTTCTAAAACGGCACGCGGGCCAGAGGTGGCCCGCGTGCCCAGTGCGTGTGCGTGCGTGTTTCAGCGTTCGGTGAGGAACACCGCACGCTGAAAATATACGCATGTTGTAAGATTCCATAAAACCCAGCATGCTTGGTGGTAGGATCTATACGGTCCGCCTGGTTAGCTACCACCCTCACATTAAAGTCCAGCGCCTAACTATTTACTGTGTTCCGTCGTGTGTTTATAAGAGCCAGAGGGGATAGGTGAATCCCTCTATATCTCTGTGACTTGGATTCGTGTGCTCCATCTTAAGATCCTTCTAGGGTCAAACGCGACGAATTAATCAGAAAAATAGTTTATTTTGAATGTAATTAGGTACTGAATTGGACATAGCGTCGCCTTAGGGTAAATACCTCGGTACCTAATGCAATTTATTTTATCATGACGTACCTACAGATGCTATAATTATAAAAGAGCCGCTGTATGCGAAATTATATTGTTGGCACTGTTTTAAGCCTGAAATTATTGTGTATATAAAATTTGTAATACTTAAATGTAATTGACTAGCTTTTGCCCACGACTTCGTCCGCGTGAAAGTCCATAGGAACCGTGTAATGACCAAATGCATTCCCGAGGTTTTCACTCTAAGGCTTAAAACGCATGATCTGAACGCACTGATTTCCGGCCAGCCGTCGTGCGCCAGTGCGTTGAGATCATGCGGTTTCATGTAAAGATCGATGTGCGGCCTGCCGCAAGCGGCACGCCGTATTGCGGCTGGCCGCTAGTGCGTTCTTAGCCTAAGACGATGATAGGTAATAATTGTCAAATGGCTTTTGAAAGCAGCGTCACCATGAACTGCAAAGGTATGCATTACGTGCGTGTTTTTCTAAAAATAAATGTCATAGAGATCCTCTATCCTCAAATAACATCACATTTCTTGAAACATATTTCGTTTCATATTTGTATCATAACTGCTAGTGGGCCACACATCCAGTTGCAACTTCAAACTACGCAACTGTTGTAGTCAGTGCAACTGCGTGACAACAGTTACTACACTTCTAGATGACAGTTACTGTCAACTGGAAGACTCAAACACTGAACTTCGACAAACTCTAGGCTCATTTACACGGAGATAGTTTCTCGAAGCGAGTCTCGTGCTGTCTCTGTTTTCATCGTAGAGAAAAACAAAGACAGTAAGAGTCTCGCTTCGAGAAACTAACCTCGTGTAAATCAGCCTTTATTCGACAGACGCTATTGCGACACTACAGAACTCCGACATTATGCTACTCCGACAGTTATGGAACTTCGACATTTTCACAATAAAAACAAATGAAAAACTTAAGGGGATGTTTGTAAGGCTGTTTGGGTTTCCAAAGCAGAGTCGACAGATACCCGCTGAGCGGGGCTCCTATTTCTGTCTGCAGGGTTTAAAGTAACCTAACACGAAGGGGATGACGGGGGCTTCGTTCGCTCGCTCACTCTAGCCCCCGTCATCCTCTTCGAACCTAACCTATCCGTGTCGGGGTGCCCCAAAGCTAAAAAGCTCGCTTCGCTCGCTCTTGAAATTAGTCAATTGGAGGACAAGTTACAGTGTTTTGCCCAAAATCTAACCTACCTTTCAACTAACACACCTACTAAACAACTTATTACCGCCGCCGGTGTCCATTTTGTGTGCCGGCATCGGAGGCACTCTCGTAACATTATTTATTGAGCAGTGTCGAAGTTCCATAATTGTCGGAGTATCGTAATGTCGGAGTTCCATAGTGTCGCAATAGCGTCTGTCGAATAAGAGTTTGTCGAAGTTCAGTTTTTGAGTCTAATTGGAAGTGTAGCCCACTTGCAGTTATGATTACGAATATGAAACGAAATATGATTCACCAAACGCGGCGTTATTGGTCCTCGGCCCTTGTATTGTTTGTATGTTTGATATAGATATTAAGAAAAAAGTGCAATAAATCTTTTAAAGACTTACAATTCAATAAATAATATTTTATTTTTGAATACGTTCCTCGTATATTGCTGGCTATAATTTGAAATTGTATTATTCTGAATAGTTAGAAACTAAACGGAGAATGGCCAAAATGTCGCCTAAGGAGGAATAAGGCCACCCATCATTGATTAGTCTCATGTAGTGCCGGACTTAAAGAATAACACTACCCTATTTCTTCCCGTGGGTGTCGTAAAAGGCGACTAAGGGATTAACTAGAGGATGGGCAACAGCGTTCTCTGAGTATTTTAACAACCATACTGCGATCGCCAACCCGTGTCTGCCAAGCATGGTGATTACGGCAAACCCTCCCTTTTGGGGGAGGCCTATGTCTGTCTTTCGGCTGAATGATGATGATCATTGATTAGAATGAAAGGCATGTTTTGTGATTGGCTGTTATTTGTGTTTGATGCTGTATCAAAAGCTAAGCCCGAAATCACAGATTAACTAATACATATAGTACTTACTAAGGTAGTTAGTTCCTTCCGAAATGTTCGTAATGTTCAATATTACGATATTATATCACGACTAATTGCATTCCAAAGTAACAAATAGCCGTATTATATGGTATTAGAGTTACAGATATAATGGTACCTATATAACTCTGATACCCAATAGTGTTGGCATAGCAATTTATATAGGTAGCGTTAAAAACTAATTATAGTCAACAATTTGCTAAATATCTCGTTTTTATTTATTTGTTCATTCTCCTTTGTCTTACGGTAAGCAATAAACAAACAACAAGCATTTTATATTTTTCTTTATTAGAAAGCATTTATAAAAATAAAAATAAATTATGGAAATCTTTGAAAACATAAGTTTGGAGATTTCAACAAAACATCAAGACAATATTATGGACTGACAAAATACCTCAAATTAACTCATACATTTTATGTTATTCTCGTTTAAACAATAACCACAAAATTTTGATAACAATGCAAAAGTAACTTGTCGAGGCCCGCTTGCACGGCAACTCGCTAAATACCTATATATATAATTAGCGCTAAAAAATTTAAAACATCATTCTGTCACTCTGAGATAAACTTCATACAATTGACAGAAATACGATGAAAATCAAATTCAAATGCGTAGCACTAAAGGCCGGTTTACACGAGGATAGTTTCTCGAAGCGAGACTCGTTCTGTCGTTGTCTTTTTCTACGATGAAAATAGAGATAGCATGAGACTCGCTTCGAGAAAATATCTCCGTGTAAATGAGCCTTAATTGTATATAAAGTCCGGCCATTAAAAAAATGTAGAAAATTTAAACAAAACCTTGATCGTGAAACATTCATTTTGCTATCGAATCCATAAAAGATAACATTTTTAGATAGCCAGTGTTATTCTCATTGACAAATAAGTGTCATAAAATCTTCTAAAAATGTGTACGTTTAATCGTCTTCGTTAATTTATCCTTAGGCCTAGCGCAGACGACCGTTTTTAATCGGTCATCAGTTTGTGTCCGACAACAGCCGATTTTGGTCGGTGACCGATTTTCTATCGACTATTGACACACATGTCCTACATCTGCCGTGATCTGCCGACAGTTTATTTCTAAGGATACGGTCATTATACTCTGCTGTCGATGTATTAGGTACATGTCTTTTCTGTACTTCCGTTATCAAATTCATGCAATTTATTTCCGTGTCTATGATGCAGAGAAAGTCCGTACTGAGGCGTGCGCCGCCGAACCTTCGACTAATGTCTGTTATCTGCGTTAGCGCGTGTTCACTTGTATATTCTATCCTTCTCTCCGACCATACGTCCGACAAAAATCGGATCAGGTCGGCGAGTCGGTCATAGCTGCTCCGATTTATGTAGGACCATGGGACGTTTGTGTTCAAGTAAGTCTTGTGTCCTATTTTCGCCGATTTTTGTTGGACCGATTAAAGTCGGTCGACTGCTAGCACCCTAAAGCAAAATTAATGTTGCCCGATCAAAGGTTTGTTTACCTTTTACTCCAAATTTTAATGGCCAGAGAATAGCGAGTTGTTGTGTAAGCGGGCCTTAGTCTTGGCCGTTGAATTTTAAGCACGCGTTTACGAAGAAGGCTATGCTTCTTTGTTTTAACCCTTTTTCCTTATTTTCCTTTCCTTATTTTCCTCCTCCTCTTTGACTGCTAAGGCCTTCAGATAGTCGAAGTAAGCGCATTTGATTAGGAGCGGAATCTTGACAACACCTGTTGAAAATGTGCAGTTAGCCGAGGATATTTTTAGACTTAGTTTTAGGTAAAATATAAGCGTTGCAATGTCGCAAATGTACAAGATAAGCATTGTAAAATGTGGTGGATTTGTGTAATAATATGTGTACAGTTAGCGAACTTTAAAAGCGAGCGTTGCTTTTAGAGAATAGTTTGTAACTAAGAAATATTCAAAACCATAATTCGTATGTATTTGTAGAACTATGTGTGTAATATATATTTTTGAAAAGAAAGCTAATAGAAGGGGGGGGGGGGGAGTAAAATACTAAACCTAAGCTAACTATTTATACTACACTAACATCACGACTCTAGCTTCTCTTCAGACTCCGCAGTCACACCGATAATTCAGCCCTCATCAAGCTGTCACCCCCCCTATGTCCACGCCAGCAACGCCCTAAGCCGAGGTCCGAGTCCCACTAGGGGTCGCCCTTAGTGCTGTTGTTGCAGGTAGTCATGATGTTAGTGTAGTACAAGTAGTTAGCTTAGGTTAAGCATTTTACTTCCCCCCCATTGGCGGGAGACCCTTCAGGTCTCGCCAATAACTGCCCGGTTACGTAGAAACCGTCCCCTAGGACGACATACAGCAGTCCAATAGAAAAAAAACAAAAAAACGACTCTAGCAACAACAGCACAAAGGGCGACCCCTAGTGGGACTCGGACCACGGCTTAGGACTTTGCTGGCGGGTGGTTGGAGGAGGAGACAACTTGATGAGGGCTGAATTATCGGTGTAACTGATTTTGCCATGTGTATACATTTTATTTTTTTCGGTACTTGGCATTAATTGGAAAACTAATTGATATAAAATACAAACTTTATGATTACACTCGAGAGTTGTATCTAGATTACAAATTGAATGTTTAATATACTTTTTTGGAATATATTATTTATTTAGCGTCGTGATTAATTGGTCTCTATCTACTTTTTGTTAACCAACTTATATCGCTGACGGTACAGCGTTATCGTTTCGTCCGAAATAAATTTAGGTATTTACATCAATTTGGACACATATTGATAAACGAAACAGGATGTCCCATCTAGCGAAATCTAATAATAGTAGATTTATTTCTGCCATGAATGTTGTTTATAGTAATCTATATAAATAAAAAGAAAAGTCCTGACTGACTGACTGGCTGATTGACTGACTCATCAATCCATCATCCAATCAGCCCAAACCTTTGGACCTAGAAAGCTGAAATTTTGCACAGAGGTTTCCTTTATAAAGTAGACATAAGGAAGGATTTTTTGAAATTCAACCCCTAAAGGAGTTAAATAGGGGATAAAAGTTTGTATGGAAAATCGTCACTTAACGGGTTCAAAATTTCACGCAAGCGAAGCTGCGGGCAAAAGCTAGTAAGTAGTAAAATGCCAAAGTGTGGTTTAAAGTAGCTATAAATTTTGCATTATATCATCTTAGTCTTAGTTAGTAAGGAAAGGTATGTCGTACCTATGTAGGTACTTCTGGGTTCAGTAATTCAGTTATTCAGCATAGAAATCCCTACTAGGTACGAGTAGGTACTTCCTAACTTAATATTATAAATGCATATTTAACATGCGAAAGTAAGTTTGTTTTGTTTGTTACCTTTTCACGCCTAAACCACTGAACCGATCATCCTGAAATTTTGCATAAGTATACGTTGTCAGGTTTACAGAAACAGACATAGGGTACCTTGGTCGTTGGGTACCTTTCATCCCGAAAAAAAGTACTGTTCCCGAGGAAAATAACAATAACGATAATAGATGGCGCCACATGTCTTTCGAATCATGATTGAGTTATATTATTGTACATAATACAACCCGAATTGATTGTCGAATTCTAAATTAACGCGAGCGAAGCCGCGGGCAAAAGCTAGTGATATTATAAATGCGAAAGTAACTCTGTCTGTCTGTGACGCTTTCACGCGTAAACCGCTGAACCGATTTTGATGAAACTTGGTAGAGAGATAGTCTGGAACCTGGAGAAGGACATAGATAGACTACTTTTATCCCGAAAAATACGGAATACGCGATAAACGACATCCACGCGCGGGCGAAGCCGTGAGCGACCTTTAGTTATAGTATAAAACAAAGTCGCTTCCCGCTGTCTGTCCCTATGTATGCTTAGATCTTTAAAACTACGCAACGGATTTTGATGCGGTTTTTTTTAATAGATATTGTGATTCAAGAGGAAGGTTTACATGTATAAAACATGCATAATATAGTAGAGAAAAACGCGGAATACGCGATAACCGACATCCACGCAGGCGAGCGTCCTCTAGTAATGAATAAAAATGAAGCATAGAAATACAACTACTAAGTACTTCATTAATTTTTATTACAGCATTAGACAAAAGTGGCCCATCCCATCAAGGCATTAATATCTTTTGAATAGAGTTTCAGCTCATCTCGTTCTTGATAGACCATTATGATTCTCAGCTATACTGTATTGAATCCGTGTTGGAAGCAAATATTGCTTATTTCTGTACATTTCCTTGCTAAAATGGCTCTTATTGTCTGTTGCCATATTAACACATTAGCTTTTGGACGCAGCTTCGCTTGCGTGAAATTTTGAACCCGTTAAGTGACGATTTTCCATAGAAACATTCATCCCCTATTTAACTCCCTTAGGGGTTGAATTTCGAAAAATCCTTCCTTATTCCTTGTCTACATTATAAAGGGAACTTCTGTGCAAAATTTCAGCTTTCTAGGTCCAAGGTGATAAAAATAACACCTCAAATACTATTAAATCAGTTTATTCAGTCTACATAACCTTTCACAATAATCTAATATTACTCGAGACCACCTTCGACGTCTGTACCAGAAAATGTAATACCCGCAATCCAACGAACGAATGAATCCATGATTTGTGGTTTGTATTTTTTTTAATTAAATCGATTCTGTCAAACGTCAACATCAATATTTTACTATTTAATCGATTATTGTCTATGCTAACATTCGGCTAATCCTGACGTCAAACGCGGCCTCGCGTTTTTCAAGTAAGATTAACAACAAATTATCTACAGACCAAACATGATAAACAAAATGTATTTTGATTAATAACTAACTCTTAATTATAAACATCGACTACAGGCACTCTCACCTGTAGCGACTCACTCTTAAAACTAACATCGACTACAGGCACTATCACCTGTAGCGACTCACTCTTAAAACTAACATCGACTACAGGCACTCTCACCTGTAGCGACTCACTCTTAAAACTAACATCGACTACAGGCACTCTCACCTGTAGCGACTCTCTCTCTTAAAACTAACATCGACTACAGGCACTCTCACCTGTAGCGACTCTCTCTCTTAAAACTAACATCGACTACAGGCACTCTCACCTGTAGCGACTCTCTCTCTTAAACTTTTCATCTACTACAGGTACTTTCACCTGTAGTGACTCACTATTACAACAAATCATTGATTACAGATACGTTTACCTGTAACAACTCACTATTTCAACTAATTTCATTAATAAGTGCTCTCTTATAAATGCTCTCACTTATATAATCTCAAACATCTGTTATAGGTCTACTTGCTACAAATCACTTTATATTTATACATTTATAAATACATTCCAATAAACCGGTTTGATTTAATTCATTTGTAAATAAAGTCGACTTCGAGCATACTTTTTGTCTTATAATAAATAGTAAATAATTCTTCAGTAATACTTTCATGCACTAATATGCAACATCTATGATTAATATAATTCTCTATAAATCCATAACTATCACTATTTGATCTCATTTTAAATATTATAATTTTAACGTAACTTGTACTTAACTCATTCTAATAATTTACAACTCCAAAAAGATCTCTAATACATAATTCACTTGTAAATAAATCATTATTTAACTGATTACATTCACTATTATTGTAGAGAAACACAATCATTATTGCTATAACAAAACAGTATCTCTACTCTGAATCACTTGATATTGCATCATGATTAAAAACAAGCCAAGGGTGTAATTTGTCAACAGCAAAAACCGATCTATAAGGTTTGCAGCCTTCTTTCCTGGTAATAGGAGTGTCCTCAATTTCGTAACGATCGTTGCCAATAATTTTAGCTATTCTAAATGGCCCTAAACATTTAGGTAATAATTTACGACTGTGTCCAGGTTCAGTGCGAATATCTTTTTCGACACGAACTAAATCACCTACTTTATATTGAGTTGGTACTTTATGCGACTTATCAAAACGCTCTTTCTGTTTTTCTTGGCTTAATTGTATCTTTAATTTCCGTGTCCGTCCTAATTTCATCACGATCTAGCGGGGTATGGGATTCTGATACTACAGAGTTCATAAAACTATCCGAAATACCGGTTGTTTGAACACCAAATAACATTTCAGACGGCGTACGACCAGTCCCTTTGTTTAAAGTATTATTTAAAGACCACTGTATTTGGGGTATACGCAAATCCCATTCATTCTCTGGTTTGTTGTGATTAGTGGTCGTCAATGCATCGATTATAGTCCGGTTGTACCTCTCAACCTGCCCGTTTGCCCTAGGAGAAGCAACCGCATTTAAAATATGCTTAATGCCCTTTTCACTGACAAAATCAGAAAATTCTTTACTAGTGAAACTAGTACCGCGATCAGATATTATACGGCGTGGTACTCCAAATAGAGAAAAGTATTCTTTGAATATCTGAATACTAGTGCTGCTCTTTACATTCTTAACTGGTTTTATGTATATAAACTTGGTGAAGGCATCAATAATGACTAATATATGACAATTTTTCTTTTTACTAATAGGAAAAGGGCCGCAGTGATCCGTATGAAGTGTATCAAAAGGTTTATTAATCTTTGGTATGGGATGAAGCTCTCCCTCTTTAGCTCCTGCAGGCACTTTATTATGTGCACAATTTAAACACGAACTGCAATATTTTTTAATAAAACGCCTCATTTTCTTAAACCAATAAATTTGACTGACCCTACTATAAGTCTTGTCAAATCCAAAGTGACCGACATCGTCGTGATTCATACGCACTATTTGCCATCTCACTGATTTTGGAACAACCCATTTCAAATTAATATCATCATTTTTATCGTGTATTACTCTGTATAATCGACCATTTTTAACAGTATAGTTCTTATGAATCTCAACTATGTCTTTGGTATTTAAATCATTTAAGACACTTATTATTCTTTGTATTTCTGAATCCTGGTCTTGCACTGTACGTATCCACGCATCGTCATCTATCGCTAAAATATCAACAACTTCAATAATTTCTTGGGATTCAGAACTACTTGGGTTACGTGACAGTGCGTCAACATGACCCATTTTGGTTCCTTCTCGATGCTCTACAATAAAATCATATTCCTGCATCGATATATACCATCGCGCTACTCTCGGTATTAAATCCCTTTTTGTCATTGTGATCAATTTAGTTTTCAACTCATTGAATGCGTTCTTTTGAGGTTCGTCAAAAGACCAGACTGCATTTTTCTTCGTTAAACTCGTCAAAGGTTTTGCTATCATAGGAAAATTCTGAATAAACCGTCGAAAATAACTTGTAAGGCCCACAAACTGACGAACCTCATGAACGCTTTTAGGTAAAGGAAATTCTGATACGGCTTGAATTTTTGCACCCCCAGGACGTATTCCATCCGAACCAATCTCATAACCCAAATAATTAATACGAGTCTGAAAGAATTCGCACTTCTTTACATTTAATGTTAGATGAGCTGACCTTAATAATTGTAATACCTTTTATAACTTATCTAAACCCTCCTCAATTGATCGTGATGTCACTAATAGATCATCCATGTATGCTAATGCCAAATTTTGCTTGCCTTTGAGCATAGTATTGATTGTACGCTGAAAAACACTAGGAGCGTTAGCAAGTCCAAAAGGCATTCGTTCAAACTCATATAAACCATCGGGTGTAACAAACGCGGTGAATCGTTTACTGGCCTCATCCATTGGTACTTGATAGTACCCCGAAGTGAGGTCCAGGCTTGTAAAAAATTTGTTACCACCTAATCTATCTAATTGATCTTCAATGCGGGGCAATGGATATTTATCTTTAAGCGTTTTTCTATTTAAGGATCTGTAATCAATACACAGGCGTTTATCGCCGTTTTTCTTATTTACTAAAATAACGGGACTAGAATAATCTGACGTGCTTTCGCGAATGATGCCATTAGTCAACAAATCTTCAATAATTTTATTAAGGTGATCGCGCTCACTCTGGGAAATCCTATATGGATTATATACGACAGGTCGGTCATCAGTTAATATAATGTCCATTTTGGTAAGAGCTGTTTTACCTAACTCAGTTAAATTTAAGGCAAAACAATCCCTATAACTTTTTAATAAAGCAAACAGTTGATCCTTCTGCTGATGTGTCATCTCTGTACTAATTTTTACTTCTGATAAAGGTAATGGTTCATAATTTTTAGTTTCTGTTGTTATACCTACATATTCAGTATTTACCTCTTTGTATTTTTGGCCTCTAGCTAATAAAGACCCTTTATTAACTTTCAAATCGCTTGATGATAAATTTGTCAACATTATGAAACCTTTACCTCTTTTGAATCCAAAAAGTCCAGATAAAATAACATGTTCATTATTAGGTAAAATTCGGAGATTGTACTGTACATATAACTCCCCAGTATATTCATCATCAGCAATAGAATCAATCGGCGCTGTAGTTTTAGGTAGAATGATTGTATCCTTTTCGGCAGAAACTTTAACCTTCAATTCATTATCATATAGATCTGGAGTTTGCATGAAAATCAATTCATCTGTTGTTTTTAAAAGTATTACGTTCGGTTTTTCCGTGAAAGACTGCCCCACTAAAATTGACGTCCGCAAATAATGATCTTCTACAACTAAAACTTCTGTCTCAGCTTTAACTGTACCGATTTCTAAAATAAATGTTAATCTTCCTATTGGTTTAACTATTGAATTGCCGAATCCCTGTAAAACTGGCAAATTGTTGACATCCCAATCAATACCTATGAGCTTAGCTTCAGATTCTCTTATGAGTGAACACTTACTCCCTAAATCAACGTATCCTCTCAAAATAATATCGTTCACTTTAACATCCTTATAATATTTCTCGTTGTCGGATTCGTTACTAGTAATACACAAAACTGTTTTATTTTCTTCTGTGCCGTTATTACTTTTACTTTTATCATCACTGTTACTACTATTCTTTTTGCGACAATCTTTAGTGTCATGTCCTAGTTTGAAGCAAAAATTACACTTCCTAATGGGTTTGTTACATTTCAAACTAATGTGCCCCATTTCATTGCAATTAAAGCATTTAATCGTATCTGTAATATTGCTTTTCGTTGTCTCATTCAAGCATTTAATCGTATCTGTAATATTGCTTTTCGTTGTCTCATTCATAATCCTATTCGGCTGTCTAAACTGTGAAATATTCCGGTTACGTATATTAGTGGCTGTTGAATGGTTCTCCTGTTGGGATACAGTACGCAAATAATTGAGAACCTGTTCCGGTTCATTGAACATACAAGCACCCGCTCCCATGCGTACGAACTTATCGTCAACCCCATGCATAAGACAGCCAACTGCTTTAGTGCTGCTTATCTCGCATTTATTTATGAGTGCCATTTTATCGTAATAATAGTGCTCTAAAGATTGACCAAGTCTACATCGAAGCTTTAGCATTGATGTCAATAGGTCCCCATAATTTTCGTTAGAGGGAAAAGCTAATTTTAGTTTAGAGGTCCATTCTTCCCAAGTATATAGAACTGAAGGTAACCCCTGGTACCACTTCTTGGCTAAACCAGTTAATTTGGGAAGTGCATAATGACATATTTGACGATCGTTCCAAGAGTAAATCTGCGCACATTCACTAACCTTGTTTATCCAATGTTCTATTGTTTGACTATTTTCACTTGGATCAAATTCAGGGACTACACTAAAAGTAACAGGAAAATTATTTTGTGCCCAGAAATTAGGAGTTATTAATGACGCAGAATTACCGACGGGATTATTTACCATGGGAACATTAACTTCTGTACTACTGCTATTCGGTAAAACAACATTAGATTGGTTATTCACAGTAACGGGGTTACTTACTCGAAATTGTGATGAAGTCAACGGAGGAGTTTTAGTTGATTCACGATTAACATTTTTCCGAGAGGACTTGCGTTCAGAACGTGCATGTTTATTATTTCGCTTTTTGTGACTATAATTGCATTTGTTATTACGGCGTCGTCTCTTATTATGATGTTGTGACCTATGCTGGTGATCATCACTATCACTGGTGGTTGCATTAGAGGTACTAGATTCGATTGAATCACGTCGCCTACGTTTGGAATTGCCCATTATCGTAAAGCAGCAATTTTAAGTGATTCAAAATAAAGATAAATTATTATAATACAAAATGCAGGTACACAAACAAAAGACAATAGAAAATGTGGGTACACCAATAAATCAACAATACAAAATGTGGGTACACCAAAAAAAACCCGACAATACGAAATGTGGGTACACCAAAAAAAACGGACAATTTATGAAAAAAAATCTAAAATATATCAACCATTAATCATGCTTTAACCTTAATTTAATAATTACAGTCTCTAAATATAACGATTTCAAATGATATCTATTTCAAACTATAACTATCACTGCTGTAGGTAGATTTAATTTTATATTATCTTAAATTAAATCTATATACAGTTGTTTAAACTCTTGTATTAATAGTTTTATTGAGACATTGATTTAATAATTTAAATACGAAATAAACACTGAAAAACAAAACACTATCTTCACAAAAGTCAATGTTGCTTAGAACTGCTAATAAATGTGTCTTTAAGTGCCTTCATAGCAACCATTAGTCGTTATTATCCACATGATAGCCAGTTGATACAATAAATTCTGACCTTTAAACTTCCTTGGTCCAGGAAACCGCAGCATCAGGCACGTAGATAAACTATCACTCTTCTGACTTGATAAAAATAACACCTCAAATACTATTAAATCAGTTTATTCAGTCTACATAACCTTTCACAATAATCTAATATTACTCGAGACCACCTTCGACGTCTGTACCAGAAAATGTAATACCCGCAATCCAACGAACGAATGAATCCATGATTTGTGGTTTGTATTTTTTTTAATTAAATCGATTCTGTCAAACGTCAACATCAATATTTTACTATTTAATCGATTATTGTCTATGCTAACAAAGGGTTTGGGCTGGGCGTTGATGAGTCAGTCAGTCAGTCAGGACTTTTCTTTTTATTTATATAGGGTGACTGGTAATTAGTGACCGATCCTTTAACACATGATTGTACTCATGATAACAAACAACTTTTCCAAAGAAACATTATTTTTATTTAATTTTTTTCATTTAAAATTTATTAGTAAATCGTTACGGAATGGACGCGGCTCGTAATATGGTTTTTTTTTTTTATATATAATGTTTCTTTGGGAAAGTTGTTTGTTATCATGAGTACACACGGCTACACTTCAAGCTATGCAAAACCAGTATAAGCTGACCGTTACTTGTGCGAAAAGATTATACAAAGCGACGCCAAGATAAACTGGTTTTGTATAGCTTGATGTGTAGCCGTGTGTACAATCATGTGTTAAAGGATCGGTCACTAATTACCAGTCACCCTATATAGATTTATATAGATTCGAGTCCACCACACTTTTCATAGAGCTCATACGCCATGCCGCCATACATATTGCTAGTGGACCTTCCAGAAGGGTCCTCGGCATTACGTTTGCGTTAAGAGTGAACCCTCAAGGAGGGTTCTTGGCATTAGGTCATGGTGAAATAGTGTTTTGTTTTGAGGGGGTCTTGTTGCTTGTTGACGGTGTATTTTCTAAGAAATACCACCTACATTTAAAATGAGCCCTCCTCGAGGGCACTCGGCACTGAACGTGTTAAGAGCCGATTTTTCAATCGTCAGGTAACTTTTATCTGAGAAATAACTTTGACGTTTTGACAGCTTTTTTTAAAGAAAATATGTCATACCGCCATCTTTATTCCTCAATAAAAGTTATCTATCTGACTATTGAAAAATCGGCTCATATATACTTAGATAAAATAAAATAAAAAGTATACAGACGTATAGAGAACGTCCTTCTTTTTTGAAGTCGGTAAAAATCTGGGAATCTGTAAAACAAATAAGTGTGGTTTTTCAATAATAATTACCAGCGAAGCATGTAGTCACGGCGCCTTTGTACATTGCATAAACGGGTCCCAGCATACTCTCGACTGATTCCTGTTTCTGAAAACAAATCATTTTATCAACACACAGTGAAACTGGGACGATTTACTCAGTGACCACTGATATTTTTTGTCTTTACTGTTTGATATGAGAATGGCACAACCAGCGAAGCTTTTACGTGAAACAGTAATAATTTCGAAACGGCCTGTTTTAAAAACATAACTATTTTTTTGTCAAACTTTAATTATACAGGTTGAAATTGTAAACACTCGACAAACCGAAATGGGAGATTGTACCTACTCATCACTATTAACAACTTTTACTATGGGACAAAACGGGAAATCGCAAAAAAAAAACTGCTTTTCCCTACATTTTGACGAGTTAAGCGAACATAAATGTAGGAAACGTCTGTTTTTTTTTTCGCGATTTCTGGTTTGGTCCCATAGTAAAAGTTGTTTATTTATAGTGATGAGTATAATCTCCCATTTCGGTTTGTCGAGTGTTTACAATTTCACCCTGTTTATTCAATACTACCTTACTGTATTCCATATTGTAATTTTAACAGGTAGTAAGTAGGCTTAAGACTATGGGATCAATTATGGATCCTGTTGGACGCAGCATATTTTAGAGAGAGGAAGAGCGCTTAAATTTTTCTTGAATGCAATTCAATTTTTGAAATATTGTTGATAGATATTTTGTTATTAGTAATTGTAATTTTAATATTACAAATTATCTTAGTAATTATAATTTACCATTAAAGTATTATTTTATGCTGTTGCAGATTCTGTTTATGTTTGTTTTAGCTCTCTAACAGACGATGTTCTTTTTTACGATATTCTTTTTACACGTGAAAGTGGACAATTGTATGAAGATGAAGCATCACAAATGGCGCGTAAAAAAACAACGCACAGAGTAGATATAAGAAAATAATGTCAAGTAAACGCTTCGTTCTGAATCGCAAAAAAAACGTCCTCAATTAAAAATTTTAATATAAGGTTCAATCAAAATAGGTGGACAAACTTTTACAGATCACAGTACTCATGACTATGAACAATTTTTACTCTATAGGACCAACTCTGAAATATACCTAAAAAAAACTGCTGTTCCATAAAAAAGTGCAATACTCACACGATCAAAATGTATGGATCAGCTGTTTTTTTATATTTCGGTGTTGGTCCCTTGGTAAAATTTGTTCATATTCATGAGTAACCTACTGTGATCTAGGTATAAAAGTTGTCCATTTAGTTTGATTGGACCTTATTAGGTATATAATGTGTCCGGTTATGGACTAACGATATTCTAGGTATTTTTATAACAATTATTCTAGTACACAAATACACTATACACACTAAGGTCCAATTCACTTCCATTTTTATGTTGAGATATTCTGTACGTGTAGCGTGTGTACAAAAAAGTAATTCTCTCAAAGTTTTGGTCCTACTGAGATAAAAGTAGGCTTATTTGGAGGGCAACAATATTTTTCGTTTACATTACGATACAATGGGTTCACATTTTCATAACTTTAAGATAGAGAATATTTCAACAAAAAAGCAAAATCGCTGCTAAATAGCGGGGATGTGGATTGGACCCTAGTGTTTAGTGTATTTGTGTACTAGAATATTGTTATATAAGTACCTACCTAGAATATCGCTAGTCCATAACCGGACACATTGTGTATTTTATGACCATGATACGAAAATAGCGGCCTCATTTTAACGATACTACATTAACTAAAATTAAAATGATAATACAGCCTTGCGTAGGCCTCAAAAGCGGTCGCTCATCGGTGTAACTAAGCGTTACAATTTTATCCTTGTAACGTAACATTGTCAGTGATACGACCCCATTTATACCAGGCAGTTATCAGGCGTAGGATGTTCTTCCGCTCTGTATTACGTTACACGGTTTAAAGCGATATTGATCACCATGTACTGTTTGTACCCCCTGCCTCCCACCACGTCCTCGTACAAGGATCACAGAAGGGTATCCCTACGTACTACGATATATCTAATGGTTATGGCATTGAATAGCGTTATCCGCATGACTTTGGCCTTTATATAGGACCTGGATGTGACCTAATTACCTATTTTATTGTTTTACAATATCAAGCTTTTGTTAGAAAAATTAAATGTATCTTTTTTCTGTGCTGTTATCAAATGTCGTTTTGAAAACTCTTTCAGGGAATTAACTATTGTACCTACGCTACAGGCACGGGCCTTAATCTCTATTAGCCGATTCCTATAATTAACGGAGCGTTATCGGTTAAAATTAAGACTCTTGTATCTTAACCAATAATGAAGCTAACATCCGATAGCTTTGCATTGTACACTCTCCTCTATGTTCGTAGCTATCACAGGTAAAATTGCTTACGAGTTTATTTATGTGCCCAGTTTGGCAATAAAAATGCTACCATCGGCATGCAAAACGATTCATTTTTAGCTATAGAAACAAGCCTATGACTGAAAAGCAAAACACGCACGATCGCGACTGTGTTACATATTACTATTATATTTTTGCAGGCTCAGTTGGCGCTGCTTTCAAAGACCATTTGACAATAATATGGGAGTATTTCACCAACATAACAAGAATGTAGTCCGTAACTATTGACCAGATAAGCTAAATGTGACCTAGAAATACAAAATGTATGGTGTTCAATAGCAATAATCTTCTTGTCTTGTCATTATGACTATTGATACGTGGTGAAATGAAAATGTTAGATATTGAAAAGTTTAGAAACCGAATTAGCTTATTGAACAGTTAATGATAAGTTGGTAAAATACCCTCTAAGGGAAATCGTCCCTTAGTATATCAAATTCAGTACATTTAAAATGAATACTCTATTTTTCCGATTGCACTTTCGGACGATAATACGGCCGTGTTATTTGTGTGTTATGTTTAAATATGTCATAGTGAATTTATAAGGTCTCAGTTAATAAAATAGTTAATCTACTCATCAGCTTTTATGTGTATTGATATTTCTGATTAATTACGGTTTACTCACGTGCATTTTTCGAGATTGCCCGACTAGTTTCGGACCCAAACGGAGCCCATAATTCACGCGCTGATCACGCGGCGCGTAATTAATCATAATTATGAATGTGTCTCACGAAAGTTGTATTAGAAAAAAAATGTGTATTGATTTTAAAAAAGCTTATTGTTTTTTTTTCTTTTTAAAACTATGCTTCATTAAAATTTCGCTTCATCTATTAAAAATATTATATTATACAGCCTGACTGTATAATAGTAAAAGTCGTTTTACATCAGAAAACCATGAACAAAATAATGTAGTACCAATATCAAAATGTATGGCAGAACAGCAGTTTTTTTTTTCACTCAGAGTTTCTCCTATAGTAAAAGTTGTACAGAATGTTGAGAAGAGTTCCTGGTTTTCGGTCATGCTGTATATTTTGCTCAAACACCATGTAACTATCTATTTTTATTTGCTGGATTTGTTTGTGTTAACTACAAACGAAACTACTCGTTCAATATAGACCATGCTTTTTCTTACTCATTGCGAGAATGCCAGCTCATCTTATTGAGCGTATTGCGGGGGGAATGAATGAACAAACACTATGGGAAGAACGGCGTCCCTCGTATGTAACTGACGTGCAAAGACCAGGAAATCATAATACTAGAAAAGGTTAGCAAGAATTTCGCCTATGAAAGGCAAGTAGGGCGTGACTTACTTCACAGTGCCATAGTGTCTGTTGAGTGTAGCATACATCTACTAGGCTAGCAGCGATTAGTGACGGTAGAATACCGAAATAGTCTACCACGTGTTACGCTGTCTTTATTACGTTGGCCCGCCAACACCAACGTCTAAATACATCCATTGCTCGACTTGCAAGAAAAAACTTTATCAAGGTAGTAGGAAGCGCAATGGAAGTGATTCTCACGCCAATACAGGCTACGTAGAGGCATTATTAGAATGGCGCTTAACCTAGGCAGATTGGCAGACCATTCACAGAGCCTAATCAGCGTTACCAGACTCGCGGTTTTTTTCGCAATTCGGGGTAAAAATTTGGCTCGTAGAGCAATTTTGAAAAATGAATTAAGTAATTGGAGAAAAGGGCAAAAAAGAGAATTTTGCGTTGTTTAGCAATGAAAAGATGACACATTTAGCAATGAAGAGAAAACATGACTGGCATTTATTGGAAATAAAACAAACGCGTCCGTGAAAAAGCTTATTGTTTAGTTTAATAGACTAGCTAAGCTACTAAGTACCTACAATTAATATTGTTTTACTTCAATGGGTAAAAAGAATAGGTTACAAAAGTGTGCGATGAACTTTTATCCGCCACATTACGTTACTCTACTTCAAACATTTCAATTTTCATTGGAATTCTAACCCGTAGTCGCTACGTGCTAATACTAAACAATATTAACTTTTTTGCCTTCGAGTAAAATTTATATAAATAAGTAGTATCAATTTGGAGAAAAAAAAAACTAAGTTGGGGGAAAAATAACAAATCCCATCTGGCAACCCTATGGGCTCAGGCCACCAATGCGCGGATGGCATTCATTGTGGGCAGACGTTTTGCGAAAGTGAATGGTGTCCGATGCGAATGGCACGCGCCGTTTGCGAGACAGTCTCCCGACTACTAGGCTCGCAGATTCGATAAGGAGATTGTTACACATTCCGTTAGAAATATTTTCTCAAAGCCAATGTAAATGAGTTTACATTTAATTTAATTTTAATTTATCCAAATAATTTTGCATATTAATGACGATAAGGATTTAGAAACCTGTTACCAAAGTACACACATGCTTAAATATACGTTTATTTACGAGATAGTCATTACCATTTTTGTTAAAATTGAATAGTCTGAAGTCCCATGAATTTATGAAAAAACGGATACAAAATTATGAACAGTAATTAATAAGAAAAGAGTACAAATGCATTAAAAATAAAAATTGTTAATTGCATGAGTATTGATATTTAAAGCCACGTAAAATGAAGTTTTATAACCACAAAAGCTTTATCGTCACGATTATTAGTCAAACGTGTAATACTTCTAATTGAAATTGATATTTATCTCATTAAAAAAACATTCAAAAAAATATTTGCAAACATAAATTATAACTAAATTTAGCAGCGATGACTGTGCTGCAAATGATGCGATAGCAATTAGCGGCCGAATTGCTGCTGTGCCGGTAAAGTTGATCGAACGACTGGTGACGTAACCACTTCTACTAGGGTCACATTAGTTGCGTGCAGGTACAGATATTTCAGTAACAGCACGTGTTACACTAGGATCTGAATCTTATGCTACGGGAATAAAGTACATAATAGATTTTCTATTTATACTTACAATCACGTTACCACACTTATCAAAGGTCGGTGGGCGTCTAGTGCTCAAGCTGCGAAAGTATTCCTGCCAACGGCGGACGCATTCTGTGACCTCTTGTTGGTTGCCCCACACTCCTTGCGTGTACGTGAAGTAAACAGAACCTACTAGGATGCCAGCCTGCCGAGGAGCAAAGAGAAACGTTAAATTGTTTCAATCATTACTAATGACGATGAAATGTAGAGGAGGTTGCATTAAGATTTGTGAGAAAGAGATGTAAGTACATCTTATTGCTTTTAAAATTTTAGGAATATTTAATTTTATGAGGCATCCGGTATCAGAATAATTTGGACCCTAAAATTACGTATAGGGTTAAATAACAAAATGATTTACAGGTTGACGACCCCTGTACGATAGGAAGAGAAGGACCAAACTCATTTATGTATTTTTGACTAGACTAGATAAGGATAGATGTTACTGTCGACATAGGAAACATGTTCGTATTTTTTAATTATCAAAAATATTGATTAATAATTAATTACAATAAATATTTACCTCTCGTTCTTTGTAGAAAAAGTGATTAGTCAAATTTTTATAAGTTTGACGATGGATAATAAATATTATAATCAATAACTAAGTAGGTTTTTATATTTTTATAAACTATAAAAAGATACTTCGACTAACACAAAATAAAGTAAGGAGTTGGAATTTCAACCTTATTGGATAAGGATTACAGCATATCAAATCTTAATTACTACTAGGATAGCAGTCAACTAAAAGAGTTAAACTTCACCAACTTTGATTGCGTACAGAAGCTTTCCGTGCGTGTAATGTGGCATTCTGGCAATCGGAGGACCTTGGCCTTTGCTTAACTTGTACTCTTCTTTGGTGCAAACCTTGTAGCAGGTTGGATGGAGAGGAGCCTCTGGGAATTAATACAATTAAACATAGTTTTAATGAAGATACGTGACGATAAAGTGTACAATAAACTTATTGTCGGCATTATTAACGTTACAAATATGTATTTGATAATGGTGCCGATTCTCTTGTTCACCAACTAAACTAAAATTAGAGAATTGCTATCTTTTACTAACAGATAGCGCGAGAAAAGGACGGTGATAGACAACAACTAAGTTGGAGATGTCAAATTAGTTTACGCCTTGAACTTCACCGTGTTTTTAGTCGACACGTTTTAAATGTCGTCTAAATTTGTATGGAACTTTTAGTTCAACTAAATTTGATAGCTCTTATTTCTATTTCTCGTATGTCTCTTTCTTATTTTATTAGAGTGAAAAAGATGGCAATATCCTAAATTAAGTTTAGTTTGTCCATAACAGAATCGGCACCAATATCAGCCCCTTTTCGGTGATTAAACAGTAAAAAAATATAAAATAATAGACATCATGATTGTAACAGTTAAGTATTATGAGAATACACAAATGGAAACTGTTTTTCTGTCATTTGTAATTTTACAATTTATGTACTTATGTAAATTTAATTAGATGTAAAAAGTAGGGTAAAAGATACTTTTTATTTTCCTACATTACTGTGCCTGGTAAAAGTTTGAGAGCATTCAGGAGACGTTACATAATTTGTAATAAACACCAGGGCAACAGACTAGCTAGGAAGCTTGTTCGTAAAATGGAGGGCAGTCACCTATTACACGGCTGTTTCATTGATGTAAAAGAGACGGATATATTTTAATTACCATGTTACGTCTCTTTCTAGCTATTGTAGCCGGAGAGAGTATTTTTATTGTATTGATAACTTCACATTTTATTTTACCTAATCCGAGTTATAGTGTCCTGGTACATTGGGCACATCTGTTTTTTTTTGTTAGAAACGAAAGTTGTTTTTTTTGCAACATGTGAATAGAATTTACGTTTGGGCAAGTCCGAGATTACATTTTGCAAAAAGTTTACATAGAGATTTAGTTAGTATAATAATATTAGGTAACCTTTCAGAAAAGTATATCTACGTTACACTTATACGAATACATACGTAGAAAAGTATATATACGTTATTGCTAATTTTTTAAATCTTAATCTAGTCTTTAATTCTGCTCAGTGCATCTACCATGTCTTGTCTCTGCATCACCCTAGATTCGATTGACAGAAAATGCATCAGACATTATAAATCTCTGTAATAATTTTGTGCTTATAAAAAAATAACATAAATAAATAAAAAGTTTAAGATTATCAATTTTGGGCGTTCTATTAAAAAAAAAACTATGTACGAACAATCATATAGACAAGAAAAAATATATTCAAAACACAGTCAGGCTCTTTGACTTTATTGAAAAGGATCTTCGGACAATATTGAAACTTACTATGTTTATTCAATTAACGATTTGAATGAAGTTTAAGTTAGAAACACATTACGATTCTATTGTGTCTGAGTATGCAGTATGTATGGGAGTCAGTGACACGAGCTCGGTCAGTGTTATCTGTGAACTAAAATAGAATTCACGTAAGATTTTATATGTTCGCGCGTTGGCTGACTCACTGCCATACAATGTACCGATTCAGGGGCTGTAGACCTAGAACTAGGAAACTTTGAAACGGGACTGATCAGCCCTTAACTGCTATGGCAATCCTAAAAGGCATATTTATATATTTCTACTCGTATGTGAGTTTATTTCTTACATTAACCTGCATTATTCTCATTCTATTTCTCGCATTACTGTAATGGAATTGTCATGAACTACTATTTTGAAAAGAGTATTCATGGGGTTTCTTGCCGGCTCTTCTCCATAGAACCTACATTTTGGAACCGTGCACCTAGTTTTGACGTTTTAAAAGTGCCTGTAATCTGGTCTATTTGAAATAAAAAACTTTGACTTTGACTTTTGAGCCATGAAAGTGATATATTCTCTGTAACACAGAAGTTTGCAAACAAATCGGAGACCACCTTACTGTCTGTATTGAACTTAAACAGTTGGCCTGGTTAGTTTATGAGTTGGTTTAAGTCAGTGGTGGGAAAACTTTTTTCATATGAGGCCAGAAAAACGCAAGAAATTTTACAGGAGGCAAGAATAAAAAAAAAATGCCAAAACTATAATTTTTGCTCAAATAATTACGGCTATTTGTTATGGCATTTGATCTTTGTATTATTTTATACCTGTTTGTGTTGATTAGGCTGCAAAAATATATTTCCGAGGGACATACACTATTGTTATGAAAGGGAGGGTTGGCGGGCCGGAGCTGGCCCGCGAGAAGTAGTTTACCCCTGGTCAAAGTAAAATCCCGGTTTTAAAATAGCCCCATTTCTTATGTAATTACGATAAAAATTGATGGTCATTGCTATAAATCTAATATAAACATAAATAGGGCCGAAAGGTTCTGGAATGGCTCGCGTACCGGAAGACGCAGCGTGGGTAGGCCTCCCACAAGGTGGACCGATGATCTGGTGAAGGTCGCCGGAAACCGTTGGATGCGTGAAGCACAGGACCGGTCGATGTGGCGATGCTTGGGGGAGGCCTATGTCCAGCAGTGGACGTCTTTCGGCTGAATGATGATGATGATGACAATCAATCTGGGTTTATCTTAGACTTGGTTAAGCCATCTCTCGTAATAAGGGTTGACGTTTTCTGTCAATAAATATTTTTCCTATGCAACGATTTGTGATCCATCTTAACTGTGATCCCAATTTTAAATACAAACTACAGAGTATAGTTCTGCCTAGCCTTTCCGCAACTATTTTGGGTTCAGCTTCTAGTCTAGCCAAATGTGGCTGAATCTGCCATCAGACCTCCGCAATCCAGTTACTGGGCAATGCTGATCTCCTAAGGTTAGAGCGGTTATCAGACTTTCGGGCTTCTTAGCCACGAGCCCCTCAGAACATACGCAGTAATGAGTTTTAATAAATTTAAACTTTCATGACATCTATTAGTTAGCACCACCGAAATTCCTAATAGATTACATGTCTGCTAGGTCTAATGACCCCTAAATGCTTGAGTTCAATCGTCACCACTAATTAGATCGCCTAAACATCTAGGCATTTGCAACGTTGAATGAGCACTTGTAAGAGAAACAATTTTATAACAACATTAACTGTTACTGTTAGTCTTGTTTGTTATCTAAAACTTCTTAGGACTTAGTCAGAAGGAAGTTTAGACGTTTAGACGAAGTGCAGAGCTTGTACTGAAATATATTTCGCAAAGGTAATAAATTATAAAGATGGTATGCAGTATGTAGTTAACATAGGTATTCATAAAAAACGTGCTATGAGAGAAGTTGCAAGGTCCATTATAAATTTGATATAAGCGCTTTGATTTAGATACATGTAAGCAGTTGAAAGTATGGTGGAAATCTTCCAAAAAGTAATATTATTTCGTTTCTCATCATTATCATATTGCCCTGCACTAGGTGGGGTCGGCACATCATGTGGCACATTTAGATTGATGGAGAACTATCTAAAAAAATCGTTTTTGGAAAACGTTGACTAGAGTTTCGTATATTTTTTTTGTAGAAATGTGAGATTATTTGGTTGCATTCAATTTCTACGCCACAATAGTCCTCAGCCATGATGACTATGTCGTCGGCAAACCGAAGTTGAGTGATGTACTCGCCGTTAATGTTGATGCCTAGCCTTTTCCAGTCCAGGAACTTGAAGACATCCTCCAGTGCAGCGGTGAATAGTTTCGGAGAGATGACGTCTCCCTGCCTCACATCTCGCTGCAGAAGGATAGGTTTCAAGGTCTGACCCTGTAATAGGACTGACATAGTGGCGTTTTCGTACAAACACTCTCCTCTAATGTCGATGAAGATGCTCATGCGAGGTCAGTCTATGAGTAAAAGTTGAAAACTTACAATTTCTCAATAAGGGTCTTCTAAGGGTGCGGATGTATTCCTCTTCCATTCTCCTCTATCAGCCGTCATCTCAGTACTCACCTCTTTCTTACCCATATCATCCTTCACACAATCTATCCATCTCTTCTTTGGCCTACCTCTGCTAGTATATCCATCCATATTATCAGAGGGTTAAACATGAATTTCATGTTTAACACTCTTCTGGTAACGTTACTTTCTACTTTTCGCATTATTTGGTTTTATTATGTTACTTTTTTGGTACTATTATGTTAGTTTATTGAATAAAGTTATTTATTATAAAGCTAAGTTTTCAAAAAAGTTGTATGTTATCCGTAGGAGTTATTTATTTAGATAGTACAGAGAGGAAATTAAAAAAAAAACCGTACAAATACTATTTAAATCGTACATCTGACAGTAACTGTACTAGGCATCATTAAATCTAGGATCACCTGTACGAACACAGTACTTCTGGACGGGGGTACATTTTTCAGCTATCTGCATGTCTGGTTTTGGTTGTTTTAATGTTCTCGCCAAATTAATGGTGCGACACACGTCGCACCTAACCCGGTCGGGTTTCAAGTTGTCACATTTTGAATCAGGACATTCAGAACACATTTTTAATTTATGTGATTTATTTATCAACACTGAAAATTTTGAATAATTAACAAAAATATGATGTTTATGTATCAAAAAGATGACAGTGTAATGTTTTGTCAGGAGGTACTGAAGTCAGTTGTGTTTTCTTTTGTCGTTTTCTGCCAGTTTTAAATGAAGAAGGAAGAGGTTTGTCGTAACGTTGACAAATATTGTTTCGGACCGTACGTTTTACCCGACTACGGCGACCACGGCTCTACGAGTACCTTAACCATTTTTGTACCTATGCATTTCTGTATTTCTACTTGAATTATTTTCTTGTTTCGTCCTTTTTAGACCCCTTTTTTCGGTTACACATCGAGTTCCCTCCGTGCCTCGGAGAGCACGTTAAACCGTCGGTCCCGGACTTAGAGCATATTCCTCTAAGGTCCCGGGTGTCATACGAATATCTATGACAGTCGTTACGGGTAGTCAGAAGCCAGAAAGTCTGACAACCGGTCTCACCTTAGGATATCGGCATTGCCCAATAACTGGGTTGCGGTTTTCTGATGGCAGTCGCTCCGAGTTAAATATGTACTGGTATTCAGTCGCATCAGGTTAAACTGAAAAGCTGACGCCAACATAGTTGAGAGAAGGCTAGACAGAACCGAACAATGTTAGATTGAAGCATTATGCTTCAAGTTGTTATTAGTACTCAACTTTGATTATTTGAATACTTAAAATGGCGTTTATAGTCTGTAAAAGTGTTGTTACTGTAGTGTTAATTGTTAGTTTATGTAAGTACTACAGTTATTAATGTTATTATGTACTAGCTGTTCCCGCGGCTTTGCCTACGGAACCATAAGGTTACCGCGTATCACCCTCAATCAATAGGGTGATAATTTTACCCGCTTTTTAACGGCCATTTTTGCCAAATTTCAACTAAATCTGTTCAGTAGTTTCGGCATCAGTATCATTCCTAGTAAAAGTAGCATATTTTTTTCAGTGTTGATCATTGTACAGTTTTTGCTTCGTTTCGATTTTATTATATTAGACCGCCATTGTACCCTTTAATGTTCGATATTATATGTATAAGAGCTGTGTTACAATTTTTAACCGACTTCAAAAAGGAGGAGGTTCTCAATTCGTCTGAATGTACTTTTTTTTTTTTTTGTTTTTGTATTTGTTACGCGATATCGCCGCCAATTATGAATGGATTTTGATGATTCTTTTTTTGTTTGGTAGGCCATACTTCAGAGGTGGTCCCATATAAATTTTATTGAAATTGAGTCAGCACTTTTTGAAAAAATCAACAAAAACAAAAGAAAAATACACAAATCGTATGTAGACGACGTTCTAGTTGTAGTGCTGGTCCGAGAATTTGTACACTATTGTAATTGTAATTTGTGGCACTAAAAAGTATAAAATAAAAAAACTTTAAAAAAGTAAAAACCGACTTCAAAAAAAAACTAAACGGAGTAAAATAATTATCATTTAATAAAACTACCACTTTCAGAAGTCGGTGTTCTACGCTGAAACAAATTGAATGCACCGACTTCTGAAACTGGTAGTTTTATTAAATGATAATTATTTTACTCCGTTTAGTTTTTTTTTGAAGTCGGTTTTTACTTTTTTAAAGTTTTTTTATGTAAAGTATTTTCAATTCAATTAAAAAATTTCAAACGAATCTCCATGATCTGTTAGTGAACAAGTGCTACTACTCGTACTCTATAAAAGACTTCCTATCAGACAAATCACTGCTCCAATATAGTCCCCCTGAGTCATGATGACATGTGTTCGGTGGCCCACTGATGTGTGCCATGTTACCTTAATTCACCTTAAGTCACCTTATTGTCACCTTTATTGTCACCTTAATTCGTTCAGTTTTATTTTTATATTTTATGTGAAATTTAATTATTGTAATTAGTAACGATTATGTAAAATAATTAATTTGTATGTAGGAACTATTGTACGCTTTAAGGGCGGGACGTAGCTGATCACCATTTAACTATTTAAGAACCTACTTATGATCCACAAAAAAGATATTGAAATTGAATTCTATAATGTATGTTGTATACCTACCTACGAGTATTTTATGCTAATAAAGAATTCTACAAAACAAACAAAACAACTAAACTAAACATTCAGCAATTTTTCCTAAATGAAACCTGACTGATGATTGTTGCTCGCTTGCGATTTGGCAATCATTTTGTTAGTAGACATGGCCCGCAGCGATAAAATCATCGTAGCAACAGTAGCAGCGATTGGTCAGTTTTAAACAGATAAACGGCTGCTACGATAATAATGCTTGACCATTTTTATGTTTATTTTAAGTTTACACATGAAATATTTAAATAAATGCTAATTAAAGAAAACATTTACACAGTTTTTTCTTTTGTCTTCTATAGATCGTCCTTGCGTACCGTTTCTATGTAACCGAGCAGTTATTGGCGAGACCTGAAGGATCTCAAGCCAATGCGGCTGTCCCATTTCAAAACCTAGTAAGGGCTTAAAACGAAATTTTACAGGAGAGCGCATAAACGTTAAATCGGTCAACCTTTGAAAAGTATTTATGTTAGGTAAAACCACGTGGTTAGGGTGATTTAAAGGTTTTAAAATGATCAGAGGCAGTGAATAGCACTTCCTAGGTATCGTTGCTTAAATATATCTGCTCATTATGTGATTTTTCAACGCTGGTGTTTTTGTATTTGGTAGAGACTTTCTAGGTTAGCAAGATTATGCAATAAAACGATTTTTGTAAAAAGTGTCACGACTACTAGCAACAACAGCACTAGGGGCGACCTCTAGTGGGACTCGGACCTTGGCGTAGAGCGTTGCTAGCGGGGGATGGGGAGGGAGATAGCTTGATGAGGGCTGAATTACCGGTATGAAAAAATCACAGATTGGTGGATGGGCGGTTTTTTGCATAAGCGCTTGCCCTAAACCCCAATAATGATTATTATAATATACTAGATGTTGCTCTTTACTCGCATCCTAGGAGAACCATTTCATCATGTTCCCGGATTAAAAGTACCTACAGTGGAATCTGCTTATAACGACGACGAAGGGACCTGCGATAATTAGTCGTGCTAAGCGGTCGTCGCTATATGCATCTGTGATGTTCAAATACCGTGTAACTAATAATTTATATAAAATATTTTCCACCATATTTCTACAAATTGAATCGCCATTGATAACACCGATTTAAACATAAGTAATGCCTTGAAGTGATGCTAATTTATTAACAAATTAACTGTCTTGTCGTTACAACCAGAAGAAAATCCTTATTTTCCCTTGAAATTACGTCGCTTAAAGCAGTTGGGCGCTATATCTGGAGTCGTTTGCTCGTTATGCACGGCCTTTTCTCTTAACAATTTCAATGAAAACCAAACTAAATGGTGTTCGTAAGTCGCTATAAGCGATTCGTCGCTTTAAGCGAAGTCGTAATAAACGGTTTCCACTGTATCCTATTTCCTAATCCAGGTCATGTTCTACCTGTGTTCCAAATTTCATCCAAATCCCTTCAGCCGTTAGGCGTCATTGTCATTGATTAAAGTTAGACCGGTTGTCAAACTTTTGGGCTTCTGACTACCTGTAACGACTGTCAAAGGTATTCGTGTGACAACCGGGACCGACGGCTTAACGTGCTTAAAACGTGAAAAGGGAAAAAGAGCGACTTCTTTAAATACTTACTGCCTTGTTGGTCTAGCTGTCCCAAGCTCGACTGCTGAGCGTGAGGTCCTAGGTTCGATCCCCAGGTAGGGCAAAGTGTTATTGGGTTTTTTCCTCGTGTAATTCCTCAGTAGCAGCCCGGTATCTGGATTTGTGCCCGGTTGATGGCAATAGGCTCGTCCCCTATTACATGGGACTTAAACATAACGGCAAAATGAGGGTGTACTATCAAGCTGCAAGGTTTCAGGTGGACCTGTGACCTTGCGGTAGTGAGGTCACAAACAAAATGTATGTAGTACTTTACTATCATAGCTGGTAAGTAAACTGGTATACTATAAACTGGTAATAAGTAAACTAACACTATGAGTCTTATGACTTGAAATAAATCGTCACCCTCCGCGCTAGCTGTCGTAACTAGCAATTGATAAGTAATTTCAAATCAGAGAAATTCTCACAGAGTGACGTATCTGCTTCAAATGAATGGAAATAAATAAATAGATACCTTAGGGCTTTAGGGCAACTACTAACCAAGCCAAGAGTAAGCCAAGAGCAATATAAAAAAGTTATTAATTCATTAATAAAACCACAGCTAAAGCAACTACTCAAAAATTATCAATTGCTAGATACGACAGTTAGCGCGGAGGATGACGAAATGATTATTATTATTACTATACGCCTCTGTCAACACTTCGGAAATACAGTCGTGAAGTTATGTTCTTTCTAATAAAACCTATGTACCTACCTACTTATCAAAAATATATTCCGTTTTGTTATCGTACAACTTGAAACTTACCTTCTCGTTCTATAGTTTCTAGATGTATAGGTACTTGCTAAGAAGATATCACTAACTTACTCGTTCTATAGCTTCTAGATGTTTACTTGCGTCCGCAAAATCATGAAACTATCTTTCAAGATATGCTTGATATGAAATATGGTTCTATTAATACTAATTTGGAGCAAAAAAATAATTGTTTTGATAAAAAAATGACACTACACCGACATTGGTCATGATTCTTGACCACGCAGATTTCAAAAACAGTTAGGTTTTCAAAAAAATATAGCAATCCTTGATGAACATGATAAATCCATACTTAAACAAGTGTAACAAAAAATTGTGTCAAGCGGAAATCCAGAGGTACATCCTTAGAGGTACCCGAATCACCCCAAATCAAATCAAAGTTATCATATCATAATTATCACCGCGGCGCTTGGAAGCCATTTCATATAAATACATACAAACCAGTAGTGCAGCTGCGGCCGACTTCATGCAGTCGCTGCACGTGCTGTCGCCAGTTGCAGTTGGCAGCTCGGTTCGAAAAAGTACCTTAAGGGTGCTCTACCTCTGGACTTCATCTTGACACTCAGTGGCGTAGCTATTCAACCAAGGGGCCCGGGGCAAAAATGAAATTGGATCCCTATTTAAATTAAACTAAATACCTACTTTGAAGGTGCAAAACTACTTCATCATCAGCTCCTTATCGCCCACTGCAGGGCATATTAAAGCAAAGCTATTTACTACTAGGTAAGCATTATGTATAACGCAGCAGATAATTATTTAATCGTAATTCCTAATAATATTATGATGTGAAAGTCGAGGAGCTCGTGGCTAAATAATTACAGCCGCATAGACCGATCTTCCGGTTAAGCCACGCTTACCGAGGTTGGTCTGTGGATGGGTGACCGTCTACCATAGCGAGTTTCCTCCGTGCCTCGGAAAGCACGTAAAGCCGTTGGTCCCGGCTGTCATTTGTAGATCTTTGACAGTCGTTACTGTTGGTCAGAAGCCAGAAAGTCTGACAACCAGTCTTACCAAGAGTATCGTATTACCCAGTTACTGGGTTGTGGAGGTCTGATAGGCAGTCGCTCCATGTAAAATACTGATATTCAGCTGCATCCGGTTCGACTGGAAGCCGGCCCCAACATAGTTGGGAAAAGGCTAGGCAGATGATGATTATGATGTGAAAGTTTGTTTGTTTGTCACGCTTTTACGTAAAAGTCGTTGGTTAGGGGCCAAAAAGTTCCAGTCAAAAAAACTGACTGACTGATTGACTGACTCATCAACGCCCAGCCCAAACCCTTGGACCTAGAAAGCGGAAATTTTGCACAGAGGTTCCCTTTATAATGTAGACAAGGAATAAGGAAGGATTTTTCGAAATTCACCTCCTAAGGGAGTTAAATAGGGCATGAAAGTTTTGATGAATAATCGTCACTTAACGGGTTAAAAATTTCACGCAAGCGAAGCTGCGGGCAAAAGCTAGTTATCTACAAAAACGGCAAAAAAATCACGTTTGTTGTATGGAAGCCCCCTTAAATATTTATTTTATTCTGTTTTGTTTAGTATTTATTGTTATAGCGGCAACAGAAATACATCAACTGTGAAAATTTCAACTGTCTAACTATCACGGTTCATGAGATACAGCCTGGTGACAGAAGGACGGACGGACAGCGGAGTCTTAGTAATAGGGTCACGTTTTCCCTTTGGGTACGGAACTCTAAAAAGGCTAGTCAGAGTGACAGGGGCGACTGAAGTTTGACCTCCGCAGTCCATTTATAAAAGAATATCGACATTTTAAAGTAAACCCACACACAAAGAATACCAAACATACCTTCCCGGCTACCATCTTCCAAATAAAGACTCGTTACTGTGAGACCTACAACGGAGTACATGGAGTTAATTAAAAAAATCAATAGCAGTGGTGAGGTCTCATCGCCGCCAGTCGTGGACGGATGTGATAAGCCCACGCAGCCGTGATAAGCATCCGTTATATATGTGTTGCGCAAACCGATGCTATATGCTTCCGCGGTACAACTATCCTAGATAACGTTAGGTGTATTGCGAAATTTTGGCAAAATTTGCCTATGTTGCTATGATGTGTGTCAGGGACTATGGCACATGTCATAACCTGGGCCCCAATTCTCCTAAAATAAATTGTTGCCAAACGCAATCGAACCACAACCGTCAGTCAGTTTTTGTTTTCGAAAACTTTCAAAATGATTGATGTTGTTTTTTGTGTCAAACAATTCGACAGCTTTTGAAATTGAGAACTGTCTGAATGAACGGTTCGGCCTTGGTTCGGTTGTGATTTATCAAGATTTATTTTAGGAGAATTAGGCCCTGACTCAGAGTTGTTAGACTTTTTATTTTGCCCTTGCGTATTCCACGTTGATGTCCTCTGCCCTGGGGAGTCTTTCAGACTCTTACCACAGTAGGGTAGCTTTCTACAGTATACAGGATGCCCAGTAAATTGTACGACAGACTTACTGCGGGGGGTGATAGCTTGGTTCAATACCTACCAAAATAGCAAATGATATGTACCGCAAAATATTACGGTTTTCAAGTTATACAAAATTTTCCAAAGTATCGAATATCTGATTTTTTACTCTGTTGTAAAGAAAATTTCCTTTTCTGATATTTTTTACATCAATTTATTCGTGAATTGTTACTGTACTCATTTGATTTCGTTTATATCAAAAAGGAGAACGAGTTTAAGTAAAAAATAAAAACTTACATTATTCAACATTTTGGAACATTTTGTTTAATTTGAAAACCGTAACATTTTCCGGAAAATTTTATGTGCTATTTTGATAGGTATTGACCTAAGCTATCACTCCCTACAATATGTCGTACTATTTTTTAGCTTATACAGAGTGTCCAGCACCTGTATCGCTTGTAAAAATCGAATAGTCACCCCATTTACACCGGTCAACAAAAATCGCATGCGACTTGTCCATTTTTAGCGGAACAACACAGTGCAAAACATACCTCATGTGGCGGGCGATCGCCTGTCGCCTGCAACTGACCATTTACACGGTCGATTTTAGTCACCTGCGGCTTGTCGCCGCACGCCAAAAGTCGGATGGCACTCATGGCACCCAACTTTGGGGCTTGCGATTTTAGTCACTTGCGGCTAGGGTTACCATTTAGAAATTTCAAAAGTCCTGATAAAAGCCTGACATTTCAATAAAAGTCCGGACATTTTAGTTACAAAATGCAAACATACGGAGATTTATTGTTTGATCTCGATAAGTTGATTGTTAAAGAAGATTTATGTTTTGTTTTTAGATGAATGAGAAGTTGTTAAAGATTATAGATATTACTAAGTAAGTTTTTAGTATTTGGTTTTAATTTTAGTATTTGATATTACTTATGTAAGTTTTATGACTCGTATTCCATCTAAGCCAAAAAATCCGGAAAAATTAAAGAGCCGGACAAAGTCTGGACAAAAGTCTAAAAGTCCGGACATGTCCGGAAAAATCCGGACGGATGGTAACCCTACTTGCGGCCTAGTCGAATTGTCATTTAAACGGTCGATTTTCGCCACCGCGCCGTGCGGCCTAGCCGTGTAGCGAAAATCGACCCGTGTAAATCCCCTATTAGGTGACACACGCGAAATTGGTTGATCTATTATTTTTAAGCCTAGATGCACTTGGGGTAGGTACTTAGTTATATCAAACAACATTGTCATAAAAATGGGTAGTATCTTAGTAACACAATATTAAATCGTGCCATACCTAACTGTTACACAGGATATCTGTGCATCATAATGACGGGAAGACCCGTGACGTGGTTTTCTACAATGTATTTTTATGATGACACACAAAATAAAATCGGTCCTATTACAAAGGTCGGACCTATCTCTGATAAGTTACGATTTATAATGACAATAGAAAAAACATTTAGGAGCACTTTTTGACAAGACCATATTGTTGCAATTTGAATCTTAGGTACATCATTTTTTTTGACAATAAAGAAAGTATTGACGTTGCAAACGCTACATTACAAGCGTAAAGTTTCATATTTTCAACGAGATATAACTTTTCATTTAATTAAATTTAAAAAAAAAAACAAACTACTAGGTATTTATTTTTAGAATCATTATCGAAATTTCGATTTATTTTCGCCGAAGTGGATATTTAAATCGACGCGACGGTGTAAAATATTAAAGCTTTGTTTATATTTATTGAAAGCCGACATCGACATGTTTATCGACAAACGATAAACATTTCTCTCAAAAAATCCTTTAAAAGTGTCTACGACAGCGCCTACGGCTACGGTCTACATACGTAGTATAAAATATTCCTCAAATGAAAATTATTAGTTATTCCTGAATAGTATAAAAAATATAGATTATCTTCTAGATATCATTTTTAAATTATACCTAGTGTTCATTTCAGTTGCAACATGTGTATGTAAGTAGGTAAGAACCTACTGCGGAATATCGGTCTAACTACTTATATTTTTATCATCATAGTTTTCAACAGAAAAATAATAATTGTTATGCAATCCTAGCGCAATAATCTAACAGAAGCTACAGAAGTACTAATAGGACACCATTCCTGAGTTTTTATCCCCTTGTGTGCAAAAACTAAAAGCTAAACAAGAACAAACCGTCATTATTTACAAAACCACGCCATTGTCTTTACTTGAAAGGCCAAAGCGAAAAGCTGGAACTTCGAAGCTCGAAGCTCCATTGAACGTTTTCATGAATGGCGGGCGTGGTGGGGGTGTCGAGGATGCGCGCGCGTCGCCGACAGATACCTACTCCGTTCGCCGGAGGCTGCGTGACACGCACTTCAGTGAGGCTCATTTCACTGTTGGCGCGCCTGCGCTATAATAGCGCGCAGTTCGGCGGGAGATTCAAAATACAACTTAATTTTTTATTTTTTTTCGAACTTCTTTTTGTGTTTGACTGTACTGTGGTGTTGTTTAGTGTTGTTCTAAGAACTAGGTGATTGTTGGGCATGCTGCTATAAAGATGACGGCTTGTAACTTCAGGTAGGATTATTATTTTAAGCGTATTTTAAGCACAATAAAGACTATAATTATATAAGCATACGTTGAAATAATGTGATTGTTTTAACCGTTGCTTTAAGGTTGAAATTAATTTAATTTCAGTTAGTACCTATAGCAATCATTTAAATTAATTGGAACTAAATTTATCTACACCAAAAGTTTTTAAAGTTTCAATTTTCAAGCTGATTGGAACACCGAACACTTAAAATAAAATGTTTGTTTAATTTTTTTAATTTCGTTTGCATATTCTCATTAAACGAAAGTCGAAATTCCGGCCTAAAATTCCTGCTTTTTACGTACTTAATTATTTTTGGAAGGTATATTCTAATTGGACTTTTAAAAATGTAGAAAGAAATAATTAAACACTTTGTTTAGCGTACTTCAAGTTAAGAACGAAAGGTGGCCTTTAAGATTTAACTTTTTTTATTTTATTCCACAAGCCCTTGGTTTTTTTTAAATCAATTAGAGAATGTTTACTATTAACTCACTAGCAAATAGACGGAAAAAATAAGTGCTAGAGCAAGTACTATCATTTTTATTGACATTAATTAATTTTGCCGGCCGGCAATCTAGTCCGACTTAGAATGTAAGTACCATAACGGATATTGATTGCGTTATACAATAGACTAGGCGTTTATGGATTCGAAACACGAAATAAACGATAAAATATTTTTTAAATTCAGTTTTTAATATTAGCTATTTAGCTGTTGTAGGTACTTTTATCAGACCATGTTCTTATTTTTTTCTACTTGTTCAAAAAACGAGTAGCTTCAAAAATTATATTTAAAACAGGTAACATGAACAATATCAGCGTTATAATATTATTCGTTGTAGCTTTTTGTTATCTACTGAACGCACAAAATACGCACGTTTACCAACCAGAAACTTTAAATACGCATTCCGAATACTTTCACAAAGATTTATTACGTTTAATTAGATAACGTAACAATTACAGCAGCGGTTGTCAGTTACAAAAATAACTGAAAATAATGTAACGTACACGTGCGGTGTAATTTCGCCAAATTACAAACCGGCGTATTTTTCTGCGCGTACGCATCGATCAGAATCACACGCAAATCGTGCGCAGTGCATGTCTTGTCAGCCAGGGGCGAGGTATAAGGGCCAGTGGGGAGGGGTGTGTAGGGTCACCACGTGTTGCGAAAAAAAATCTTATGACAAGCAAAAAGATTTTTTTGGATAAAAGAAAAAAAATCGAACGACAAATTACATGTTTTTCAAATTAAGAATGGATTATAACTGTTATATCAAAAAAATCAAAGGTATTACAATGATTTAAAATGGCGGAATTTAAAATCTCTAGCGGACTTCGCGCAGTGTGTATGTACGTATATGGAAATGTAAATTATTTTATGATTCCAGTATTTAGCACTAACGGTAATTTTGTAAGCCGAGATTACTGCAGGCTGGGTTACTAAGGGCCTGTAATATCTTTATCTATCAGGCAATTAGCCAGAGAACTCATAGCCAAGCTTAGGAGCGGGTTTCTAGATTTTTGTCTAAAATTTCTACTTCCAAGAAAATAAGTATATCTATATCCACCTTCATAGATTTTGTGTTAAAAGAATTTGTGATGATGGGACTTTTTTTTTGAGAAAAGTATGACAGCTTGACCTCCAAACTTTGCTATATATTTTATTTTGTCGATAAAAAAGCAAATGAGCTTCCTCTTAGGGTTTTGCCAACTGTGTTGGGGTCAGCTTCCAGTGTAACCAGCGGTGCGAGCTAGATAAAACGACAACTGTTGTCGTTTTATCTATATCTTATGTCAAATTTGACGTTTGAAATAGATAAATTTCTCGAATCGAATCGATAAAAGATCCGTGCTCGCACGGCAGATGTGGCCGACCGAATATAGATAGATATTATGATTACATGGAGTGACTGCCATCAGACGTCCGCAGCTCATTTACGGGGCAAATGCCAATATCCTAAGGTTAGACCGGTTCTTAGACATTCAGGCTTCTGACTACAAATGACGACTGTCATTAATATTCGTATGACACCCAGGACCGACGGTTTAACGTGCTCTCCGAGGCATGGTGAGGTCTCGATGTGTAACGAACGGTCACCCACCGACGGACTGGCCGCGGCAAGCGCAGCTTAACCTCGTAAATCGTATGACCAACGCGGTTGTTAATTAGCCACGAGCCCTTTAAAAAGCGAATGAGAGATGTGTTATATTTCTGCACTACACACTTTGCGTTGACACATTAATCCGTTCAAGATGAGTCCTGCCACAAATATCGATAAATGCTAATGCGATGCTACAAAATTGCAATGCACGTTACTGCGATAGATCTTCACTGTTGGATGTAGCGTTCGCCGGCCGCTGCCGCGGCACGCTCGTTTGGCTCGCTCAGCTCACGCGTGGGTGATCACAGTTCTAACCTAACCTATCTAGTCGGGGTGCCCTAATCTAGTCACTCCGACATTCGCAACAACGAACGTCGCGATGGTAAACTTTCGCGGTAACGTACATCGCGGTAATGAACTTCGCAACTACATATGATTTACACCCGATATTCTTTGTATGGTAACGTTTTGTAGAGAAACTACAGAATTCACCTTACGGTGAAAAGGGAAGCACTCGTAAGCTTATATGGATAATTTGGTTCAAAAGCTATAACAATTTGTTAATGATAAAAAATAAAAGTTTCTTGGAAATGGATAAGGCAGAGGGTTATCACTTTTTAGAGCCTTAATCTTCTTAATAAAGCCATCTCAAGTTCACACCTGATAACGTCGAAACTTATCACGAGGCAACCCTAAGTTGGCCCTTGTAAGTCGTAAATTCTCCCGCACACGAACCCGATCTCCGTCCAAAAAATATATTAAAAAAACAACCCGAGATTAAAACTAAAGACTATTGTTCCTTTTATACGAGATCCCGACGATTCGAGAGGAGAAATTCTCTGTCCCTTCATGCATTAATTCATTGTCGGTTTTGTGGCAACAAGGCTGTATAATTAAACTTAGAAGATTTAGATAACGGCAGAAAAGCCTTTCTTTTATCAACAGTGTAATAACAAAGCTATTGTGTTATAATAGAGTTTTCTTTCCTTTGACTGTGGAGGTTTTATTTTAAAGTTTTTGCAAACAGTAGCGTTAGGATTGTGCACACGCGATTTCTTTGAAATTTCGCTTTCAATTCGGCGTGTGTGTGTTTGTTTTTGTTGTTATGTCCCGTTCGGTAATTTTGTTTAAAAGCTCTTTGTGTTAGGATGAAGGCAATGTTTAGCTTTTAACTCTAGCGTTGAACAAACTGTGGGTACAATACATGTAACAGTGAGGCTTGGTAAAGAAAGCGTTTGTTTCGGAGATTTCATTGTATCCGCCGCTTCGATGCAAGTTTGACCGATGTTAAGTACTCGTGTTTACTTAAATCATGTGTTTTTATTGTGTGAAAATGTTCTTGCTTCAATATCCTCCATCGTGTACGTTACGTTATGTATAGTCTGTGTTTTGTACTACAGTACGCGTTAAATAACTTTGCCTCTCTGAAATGAGGAACAGAACGCTGAAATCCTGTTTCAGAGCGGCAAAGTTATTTAATAACGCATACCAAATATCTTTTGTTGAAATATCTCTTGTTTTCCTCGGAAACAGTATTTTTTTCGGGATGAAATGTACCCTACGTCCGTTTCTGTACACCTGACAACGTACACACATCAAAAGTGTCTAGGGATCAACATATATTTTTGCAATAACTTTTCTCCTGATTGATATTAATTAAAATTTTCTTTAAGGATTCATCAAATAAAGTGTTTTCGTTTGTCACAGTAACGATAAACCAAGTCACCTTTGCATTAATAAAGAAATTTGCCATTTTCCTAATAAAGGGATTTTTGACATTTGAACCACTAACACAAAAGTTCGAAAAAAAGACTGAAATAACAGTTTTCTTTAAAATTTTATTGGGTAACTTAAACAATTAATAATCCGTGTTTCTACCGCGAACACTAACAACACAAGAACATCGGTTTGGCATACTCAAAATGAGTTCATCCAAATCACGCTGTGGAATGGCCGCCCATGTTCGTTGCAACAACAAAAAAAGGTCTTCTTGCGACTGGATACCCTCCATATTCGGCAGAGCTCTTCTCTGTAGCATATCCCATGCATGCTCAATCGGGTTCAAGTCTGGCGACTGAGCAGGCCAGGGCAGGACATTGATGTTAGCTGCGGCGAGAGTCTGTCTTACAACTCTTGCGGTGTGCGGTCGTGCATTATCATGCATTAACTGAAATAAGGGATCGATTTCCGCTTGTAGAGGAACGATGACGTCTGATACAATCGTCTCAGCATAAATTTGAGCGTTGAGGTTGCCTCTGATCCAAATCAACTCAGTTCTTCCGCCGATCCAAATACCCGCCCATACCATGATGGTTCCACCACTATAAGGATGGACTTCCTGGCAGGATTTTAATCGCTGTTGGCGTCCAGGGGTTCTCCAGTGTCGTATACGTCTTGTATCCGGTCTCATACCAAAACGAGACTCATCAGAAAAGCACACGAAACGCCATTGTTCTTCTGCCCAATTTCTGTGTCCAAGAGCCCATTGATATCGAATCCTACGATTGTGCATTGCTATAGGTGGTACCCGTAGCGGTCTTCGGGAATGAAGGTTCACTTCATGCAAGCGGTTTCTGACTGTTTGGTCGCTAATTAAGTTCCCTGAAGAGTGATGAAGCCTCACGGCTAACATCATGGCGGTTATTGTTGGAGCTCTTCGAGTTAAGATTTGAATGTATCGGTCTTGTCTCCGTGTGGTGCAGCGATACCGTCCTCCATGGCGCTCAGCCACGGTACCAGTGCTTCGGTAACGTGTCCAAAGTCGACTGATAACACTCTGACTTGTATTCAGAGCTAAAGCCACAGTACGTTGCCGGGAACCAGCTTCTATCATTCCCACGGCTCTGAGCATTTCTTCCCTGCTTAAATGACGTCGCCGCTCCATAATAACGTTGGTTTTAATCAGTAGTAGGGAAACAGTATCACTAATAATGTCTTCAATGCGTTGTATGTTTTTATAGGGAAAATATTGACAGCTGATTTTCATCTTTTACTCGAATTTGATTCACAGTTCCTGATTCAAATTATGAAATGCACCAAAAAGGATCCATATAAATTTATAAAATCATAAATTTATTACAAAGCCACATCTCAATCTCAAGAAATCCGCATAAAAATGCTTGATCCCTAGACACTTTTGATGTGTGTATATGCAAAATTTCAGGATGATCCGTTCAGTGGTTTAGGCGTGAAAAGGTAACAAACAAACAAACTTACTTTCGTATTCATTCGCATTTATAATTATATAATACATAATATACTACTCAAAACAAAATAAGAGCCACTCGTTATTTTCACATTTCAGTGTAATTTAATGAACGTTAAGTAATTAATAAGTAACAAAATATTGATGTTACAAACTCTTCGATATTTAATCTCTTTGATTTTGTACTTGACATCAAAATGCAGACCATCATTTAAAAAAAATGAATTTGAAATTTTCTTGTTATTTTGTTTCGATTTTTCTTTAAGTTTCATCTCGATTATCTTTATGGTAATCTGAAATAATCCTTTAACTTTGTTCAGTTAATTTGTTTAAGTAACATCTTATGTTAATATGCCACAAGTAAGAAGACATATGGACGCAATTACTGCAACCAGAGCCGTTACAATGATCCAAGAAGGAAATTCGCAGCGGTCTGTGGCTTTACAACTGGGTTTTTCTCGGAAAGCTATCCAAAATGCTTGGAATCGCTTCCAGAGACTGATAGTGTTGCAAGAAGACCTGGTTCGGGTAGATTTCGCATTACAACTGTTCACGAGGATCGGTACATCCGGTTAAGTGCCCGCCGAGAACGCACAGTGACGTCTGGTAAGTTACAAAATCGCCTACGGTTGACAACGGGTACTCGCGTCAGTGACCAAACGATCCGTAACCAATTGCACGAAGACCAGCAAACTTCAAAACGTCGAGTTTTTCGAATTCCTTTGTCCAGGGCTCAACATGCAAATCGTTTAAGTTGCTCCCGTCAATATTTAGACGGGGGCATAAACGAGTGGGGTGCTTTTCACCGACGAGTGTGAAGTAAAATTCTTTAATGACGATCGGCGCACTAGAGTATGCAGGCAACGTGGCGAGCGATTTTCTGAAGCATGCATTCACGAAGTTGACCATTTCGGTGGACCCAATGTAATGATTTGGGGTGGAATAAGCTCACATGGCAAAACTGAACTCGCTATTTTAAATGAAGGTTCCGTAACTGCTTAGCGTTACATTGAGGAAGTCATCAGGCCTCATGTGATTCCATTTGCACAGCGAATGGGTCCTGGGTTCGTCCTGATGCAAGACAATGCCCGTGCACACACTGCTCAAGCGACCCAGTCTGTACTGGAAGGCTCTCACATTCAAGTGTTGCCGTGGCCAGCAAACAGTCCGGACTTAAATCCGATCGAGCACACGTGGGACCAATTAAAACGAAGGGTTAGAGAGAGTGCTCAAGAGGTCTACAACCAGCAGCAACTGATTGACGCTTTGAAAAGTGCCTGGGAAGAGATCCCAGCTGAAAACGTCAGGCATTTGATAGAGAGCATGCATTCCAGGCTACAGGAGTGCATAGCCAAAAGGGGAGGGCATACCCGTTATTAAAAAAGAGAAAAATAAATAAAAAGTGAAATTTTTTTTAGTTTTTAGTGACTTTTTGTTATTCGTGTTTTTCATCCTAAATTTTCATTTTTTATCAAAAGTTAAATAAACATGTTTATTAATCACTAATTTCAACAATTACCAGCCTAAACGATAAACAATAACATTGTTTTAAGTTTACGTAAATTGAACAATGTGTTAATTTTATATTTTTCATGGTACACCTTATATACATAGTGGCTCTTATTTTGTTTTAGTATAGTATAATTTAAAGAAGACTGGGTAATGGTCTACGGCATAATTTTTTTTTTTGAAAACTTATCTTTTTCTCTCTGACTGTACCAAATTTTAAAATCTGTATGTGAAGAGCAAAATATTTTCAAAAAATATGTACAGTCTTCTAAGAACGTTTTTCTGTAGCTACAACGGTTATGGTAGCTGCCCCTATCCATCTCAAATTACCACCTTTAAGAAAAGGTTTTTTTTTAATGTGTCTTTTCGCTTTTTCATACCCCTTTGCACAAGGGTGTAGTTGAGGTATCCCTACACAAACACTAAAACCGTATCGCTATTGGTTCAAGATAACGTGTCTATTATTTTTTCCCTCAGGGCGGGACGCCTACAATAAAAAAAAATTATAAGAATAAAACACATATTTACTATGAAAATTTACAAAAAAAAAATTGTTCTTGTGTAGTCTCGTGGGCTGTTCCGATATTTTACGGAAGAGCAATTTGCTTTAAAATAATTATCAGCTTTATACAATGAATGTGTATTATGTAATAATGTTGGCATGTCTTGCAGTGGCGTAGGGTGAAGTTTCTTAAAAGGGAAGCCGGACCAAAAAATGCTTACCTTGCTCAAGTGTGACGCGTGATTTCAAGTAACTACTCGTTTCGAAAGGGAAGCCGATAGGAATCGAGTTGTATGGAGCCTTCGCCACTGATGTCTTGTTGATGTTACTTGGTTGCCAAAATGTTTTCCGATGCAATTAATAAATACCTACGCGCCTGTTTTACATTGAATTCATTTCCACGGATTGCCTTTTTTCAAAGCAGGACATTTTCATGTTTTCGGGGACAGCGGGACACCATAGGTCAAAAGCGGGACGTATGGTCACGTTATTCATAGACCACTTCCCATACAAATTTGACCAGGGTTCTTTATTTAATTAACAATTCTGTTGATAGATCATCTATCTATGTGTCAATTACAGTCTTGTCTTCCGGTAAAAAGCTTTGCACGGCTTGAATACGACTTACTACGTGAGAAGGGCATAAGAGCGACGCGTTGCATTTTAATAATGCATTTAGTAATATCGGCACGTTTAGTAATTACTGGTAATAGAGACATTATAATAAATTTCTATCCGTGAATAATGTGCATAAAATGTATATGTTAAAAGATTAAAAATATTGTCAACAACACAAGCAAAATATCGTATTCAAAATCTAGTTAACATCGTTAGTAACCTCGCATGTGTGAGTAGGTATTGAAAGTAAACCTAGTGCTTACAAGGCTCCTGGTACATTATGCTCTCCTGGTAGTTCTAGGTACAAACGAGAGACGTTTAGGCTAAGAGATCTGGAAAATCTAGATTTGATCTCGGCGAGCGTAGCGTTGAATTAAATTATGTCTGCTATAGTTTTTTTCTCAAATTCAAGCTTTTTTACTAAAATAATATGCTAATTATTAATTCTATGTTATTGATAGTAATTGCATTATAATATTTTTTGCATAATTCGTGTGTTTTATGTGAATAAGTGTCAATTTAAAGTGTTTTATTATGCGAGTGGGTAACATAGAAATGTTTATTATTTTTATTTATTGTCCAACTTTACAACAACTCAATTTTGCTGTGATATATTGTATTAAAATGTAGACACCCAAAAAAAAAAACGATTCGGATATCCTACCTACGCAAAAAACGATTCACAAGGTCATATATAAAATAAGAGAAAAAAATCGCAACAAAATATTTACCATAAAAATATAATGACGACACGTTTGGTGCAGTGGCTGAGCGATTGGCTGCTGCGCTACGAGTCGTGTGGGCTCGATTCCCGCACGGAACAAATATTTGTATGGCCTACAGACAGTTGTTCCGGGTTTGGGTGTTTGTGCATGTGAAGATTTGTGTCTTTAAAAGGACCCACGATACAAGAGAAATCTTAGAATGGGGTAAGGATTAAAAAAAAAAAAAAATTGGTAAAATTATGTATTAAACAATTAATGTATAATGTTTACAGTAACTCTTTGGGGGTATTACACTAACCTATAATGATTAACATGTTCATTAAGCTAATTCGGTCTCTAAACTTTTCAATAGCTAACTTGCATTTCACCAACTTAACAATAGTGACAAGATTATTGAACACATAAATGTCAAATTTCTAGGTCACTTAGGCTGCATTCACACATGCGCGATTTTTTTCGGCGCGAAAGAGCGCGCGCGTCTCTTTCGAGTCGCTCCCTCCTCAGAAACTTTGGAATTTAATAGTTAGTCTAATGTCTTAACGTACATTTTTTATCGATGTACATGCGCATGCTCAGCGCCCGAATAGCTATTGCATAACACACGCGTCGCAATCGCGCAGCGTCCGCGCCGCCTCTACCCTCCCGGCTAGGATGGCAAATGCAAATTGAGATCTATTGATGTGACATAAGACTCAAATTATATACAACAAATTTCAAAGCGAGTTACACGCGGGTGCTGATGCGCGTGGCGTGCGCTTAGCGGGCGCGTGTCATCTCATCTGAACGCGCTCTTACATTTCGTCAGTGAAGTTCTAAACAGTGCGGAACTCAAAAATGGCTACTTTACAAGAGAGTGAAAAAACTATTTAAAACGAGCGTAACCTACGCTGAACGCAATATTGTTTTTAATTATCATTACAAATAAACTCTTTGATGATTCAATAAACCTTTGAAAATCCTAAAAATCTTTTTCATTTCAAGTAATAATGTTGCTTTCGCAGCGTTGTCTGTTTTTGTCACAAAGTGACTTAAGCACTGGTAGAACTTCACTGACGATTTAGCATATTTAGTGAATAGTTTACGGACAACATTATTGAAATGTCGGTGAAATACCGCCTTAGTCTTTACTTTAGTTGAAACAGCTAAACAAGTAACACGTACGAGATAAATCTCTGTAACCCAAGCAAACATTTTAACAGATTTATAAATAGCCTGTACAGCGGTTCATGTGGATAGTCCAAATTTCAGCGAATTCCCGTATAAATCCATGTAGTCCGTTCCTTGTATTACGTGATCAAAAGATCCTGCCTTCCTTGGAACACTAAACAGGGTTCCAGGAATTAACAAGAGGATTGCATTCTAATGAGACAAGTAATAAAATAAGCTTGCATGGTCGGTGGTTACTGTCAGAGATATTATTCGAATAATTAATTGAACGTTTAGGTTACTGATATTGAATAAATTATAGTTTGTTATAAGAGGAAGCGGCAGAGCCTTTTAAAAAAAAGTACTGTCTCCATCAAATACAAAAAAATGTAAAAATAATGAAAAGCATCACCGATTTTGATGAAATTTGGTATGAAGATAGCTCGATCCCTGAGGAAACACAAGTGTTACTTTTTAATCCGCGACTTCGTCTGCATCCGCGATAACCGACATTCACGCGGACGAAGTCGCGGACAAAAACTAGTAAATAATAATTACACAGAATTACACTTTCTTAAAGGTTAATGAACTGGCAACTCAAAATGCACCGCAATAATGAAATAACCAGCTGTCAATTCTTATGACAAGTGATGTGATTGGTTGATAACATTTTGGTCGGCCAATCACAGCAGTTAACTGTCATTTGACCACAGATTAAATTGATCAACCTTCCAGAAATAAAAGACTATGCAAAAATGTACCAAAGAATTTTTTTCAAGTTAAACTTTTATAAACACTAGTGGTGCCCTGATTTTTTGTACTATTGTGCTGAGCTTTAGAATGCATGTTTTACTGTGTACAGGTTAGCAATAAAAGCTCGCTTGCTCAATGTTCACGACGGGAAGTCATTGCCCAATGATAAACGAAACTAACCTACAAATCTGATATAGCCCAGACAATGTCCCAAGTGACGGATTCGTAGTTTCGTGAGCTCATGACGTTTTATGACTGTGGTTTAGGATTTTGAAATGGTGTTTATTTGCGTTGCGTTGACATCAGTGCAGAATCAAGCTGTGACTATTTTATAATTTGGAAGATAAATAATTGGTTTGTTGGTTTTAGGGTCAATTTTTCAATCGTCGGATAACTCTGGGGAATAGATTTGACATTTTGAAATATTTTCCATAGAAAAGCTGTCAAAATGTTAAACTTATTCCTCAGATAAGACTTATCTCATCTGACAATAAAAAAACCGGCCAAGTGCGAGTCGGACTCGCGCACGAAGAGTTCCGTACAATTATCTACAAAAACGGCAAATAAATCACGTTTCTTGTATGGGAGCCCCCTTAAATATTTATTTTATTCTGTTTTTTAATATTTTTTGCTATAGCGGCAACAGAAATACATCATCTATGAAAATTTCAATAGTTGACTAACTTTATTTTTTTCCTTGCAAAATGATATAAAGTACTAATCAGTTGGGAAACGAAATAAAACTACTTGCGATTTTTTCAAAGAAAATGACTAGACTCGATTACCGAGCTGTTTTAGGTTTGTTTGGGAAATCGTTGAATGCATTTATTCTTTTCTCTCAAATCGAAGCAATGATTCCTTAAATCTTTTTCTAGGTACTTCTAATAAATTTAAGACTTCTCCACACTGCCTAACTCATCTTAATAAACGCGTCTACGCGTCTAGTACGTTAGCAGTTACCAAAATAATATTTTCGTCGACAACAGTACACTATTATAGATAAGCCTAGTTTAGCCTAGATTGAGTTATACTAGCCTAGTACATACCCACTACCTGTCGGCTAGTCCAAATCGGTCAAGGTTACATCGGCTATCGCTGTTGCTGGCTGTTAGGGAAACTGAACGGGATCTGATGAACGGAATGCCGCTAGGGCTGTCGCAACTAGTTACGTAGCTAAACAAAAAATTCACACATACATAATTTAATTAATTCTAATAGAAAAATAATCCGCTTGGGAAAGTTGGGAATCTCATTTATTCGGTGTAATGTGTAAGTAATTATTTATGATACTGTTATACAATTTAAATTTGTTTTTTCTTACGTAATGGATGCATCTCAATCGCAGTGAATGACTGTATATCAATGCATGTTTCTTCTCTGGTTGCGAAGAGACCTTTTTTCTGGAGGGCAAATATAAGCTGTTTATTATTATAAATAGGATTGGTTGCATTTTAATTAACTTTCTTGGAAAAGTTTTGTTAATGCTCCAATTTTTAATCTCGCGGGCAATTTAACAGTTAAGCATCGATTGTTGGAAGGCTGATCAATCTGTCTGTTGTCAAATCTCCTGTCAAAGAATATTATTGGTCGTCCAAAATACTATACGCTTTTCAACGTAAGGTGAGTTCTTATGTTTCTCTATAAAGCATTACCACACAAAGAATATTAAATGTTTTCAAAATAAAACTTGGATAATATAGCTATTTAACGGGTTTTTGATGATGTCGTTTACGTTTTTTCGATAGCTATCTCCTGAAGGCTGCTATCGAAAAATCGTAACATAACGTAACATAGCAGTAATTTACGAAATTACCGCTATGTTAGGACTAATCTTTCGTTGAACAGAGAGAACAACCAAATGACACTTGGCTTCAGATTTGACAGCTGATTAGTAATTTTTGCCTTTCAGAAACCGAGGATAGTATAAAATTCATAGCCATAATATTTCTGTATAAGGGCAACCCTAACTCCGTGAAGGGTGTGTGGCAACGCGTGGGTGTCGATGCAGACGTTTATAGCATGTTTGTTAGTTCGTTAGTTTACATTATTAAACTAATACCCATTGAAGAATGTTTGTTTCTTCTAGAATGTCGGTCAAGTGTTTAGTGGGGTATTCAAGGACGGAAGGGAAGGGAGCTTTTGGTTTAGTGTGTCCTTGACTTATAATTAAACCTTGGGTAACTATAAAAAATGTCTTTATAAGGTAGTTTTTATGGTTTGATAATTGTTTTTATGGTTTTAATATGGTTTACCAAATTGTCAGCCAGTTCAGCTTCCGTTTGGGGGTGTTCCCCCAAATGGAAGCTGAACTGGCTGAACTGAACTAATAATCTACAAATTTCATCCTTTTTACCATCATCATCATCAGCCCATTACCCTTCCACTGCTGGCTCTTCCCAGAATGAGAAGGTTTTAGGCCTTAGTCCTCTATGCTGGCTTGCCCCGCGAGCACGGATCTTTTAAGGCGTTCGCTACGTTAAGCGTGCGCCCGCGGCGGTTAGCCGCCTAGCGTATTGAAAGATAGTATGAGCAGCGCTATCTGGCGCGGACGCGAGCGACGGGTTTGTACGTACTATTTTTCAAAAAACACACGCGAGGCGGGTACCCGCCGCGTACGCACGCTTAACGCAGCGAACGCCCTTAACGAGTCGATCCGAGAAATTTATCTATTTTAAACGTCAAATATGACATAAGATATCCATAAAATGACAACTGCTGTCATTTTATCTATATCTCATGTCAAATTTGACGTTTAGAATAGATAAATTTCTCGAATCGACTCGATAAAAAGATCCGTGCTCGCACCGCTGGTGCGAGTTGGCGGACTATACACACCATCGAGAACTGTTTGGAGCCCTCTTAGGTGTTCAGGTTTCCTCACAATGTTTTCCATCACCGTTAACGCGAGTTATAATCAAATTATGATCCGCACATGAACTTATTATTTTTTCTTACCCACCTAAACAATTATTAAATTCAAAGGAGTGTGTTTTAGCTTTTCTCATACGATCTTGCTGTTCTTGACCTCAAATTTTCTAGAACTAAGTACAGTCACACAGAAACGCCTATCCTAGATTTGTAAGTAAAATAATTCAATGGCCACCAAAACGACAATTCGTTTATGGCAAGTTCAGAATTAGCAGAATCGCTTTGTGTTCTGTTCAGCTAACTGGCATGTCGGCGTAAAGTTATATGTACGCTGGAAATGGCGTTAACGGCCCGGGGACGACTGTTCACTTGTTTAGGAGTAACTTCCGCGTGCTACGTCGCCTCTCCAAAAGCGTAGTTAAAATAACTGTGAATTATTAGGCAAAGCTTAGAGTAAATACTCTATAAAAATAGAAACACTCTTTGGTGGTTAACTTTTTTTTGTATTTGTGAGATAATTCAAGGAGGTACAAAAATGTTCTTTTATGGGCTGATTTTTCAATCGTCAGAAAACTGTTACATTTTATATTATAAAGAATAAATTAGACGCTTTGATATATTTTCTGTGCAAACGCTGTCAAAACGTCAAAAAGTTATCCGACTATTCAAAAATTAGCCAGTAAAATTAGGTCCTTTGATAGTCATATTAGTGTCATGCCTGCAGCATTAAAATTGCTGGGCTTCATTATTACAATGCCTTTTTTTTACCAATTTCCTCTGGCTCGCATTATAAGGGGAAGAATTTAAACTCATGACTTTCCAATAGCAAGCTAACAGTTCAGCCGTTAGGCTATGGTCAACAAAACAACCGATGCAACTAGCCATTCCCAACGAATCACGTGATTCGTTGGGAATGGCTTGTTGCATCGGATCACGCAAAAGTTTCCCATCGCATCACGTGATCAGATGCGACTATAAAATAATAAAATTATAGTTATAACGAATCTTCTGCTTCTTATTCGGTTCGCTTTTGTCAGAGCGGTCGTGGTCATCATGTAGCACTATGAGTTACTGCAGCTGATGTGACTCGTTTCACGATGTCTCGCCATATCTCCCTATTGGTGGTCAGTTCCAACGAATCACGTGGGAATATTTAAGTTGATGGGAAACTTTTGCATGATCCGATGCTCTGGTTACCCAAACATGAGTCCTGATTGCTCAGTTATATAAAAACCGTAAAATAATTATATTATCCATGTTTTTTTGTATATTTGTTATTCTTTCTATGGTAACGTTTTGTAGAGACACGTCAGGAATCAACTTACGGTGAAAAAGGTATAGTAACGAATCACGTGACTCGTCGGGAATAACTCCAATAAAACCCAGTACCTATATACTCACTTAAATATATTTCGATAAGGAATTCCGTGTAAGGAAAATGACGTTATAAACAAAAATAATTTGGGAATGTTACGTGCTAACAAATTATATTGCAAGATTAGATAAAAGTTGCATCAAACAAAGCAACAAAGGGAAACAAATAAAAAATAACCCCGGAATAACAGTAATTATAATTAGTATTTAATTACGTAACACGATGTCCCCAGCACACATTGATTAACACTCGTCATATGCACTAATTGTTTTCATAATGATGTCAATATGAAAGTTCTCAATGATCATAGACGATGGGAGCGTCCTGTATCTATGCGCGGGCGCAGCCGGGGCGCACATGTTGTCACTTTAGGGGGTGGACACATGCACTTACAACAAGGTTGTCAATGATGATAGACTTGGAGAGTGTCGTTAGGTTTTTTATTGAGGGTTTTTGTTTAAAGAGTTAAGTGAGTGAGTTGTTTTTTTAAGTTCGTTTTAATTAAAATAAGATGAGTTTTTAAGAGAATCATGGGTAGCACATCTATGTAATCATCATCATTATCTCCTTGCCCTTACCCAACTCAAGTTGGGGTCGGCACTATATCTATCCTCTTCCATTCTCCTCTATCAGTCGTTATCTCAGTACTCCTTTATTACCCATAAGTATCATCCTTCACACAATGCATTCATTTTTTCTTTGGCCTATCTCTACTTGTATAGTCATCCACATTCATATTTAACACTCTTCTGGTAACATGACTTTCTTCCCTCCGCGTAACGTGTCCATACCACTAGGTATCTATGTGTGTGAAAAATATTAAAGTACAATACGGCCGACATATCTTGGCGAGTCTGAAGTTAGTTGTGTGGCTGCGCAATGAATCTTTTGGAAAAGAAATTGTCTACTGCGCAGCTCATCAGCTAACTTCAGAGTCGCCAAGATACGTCGGCCGTATTGTCCTCCCTATAGTCTCCTATAGCCTATGATCTCCGTCGTATATTTAGTCTCAAGACGTCTATCTCTAAACATAGGCTGTCCCAACCGACTTTCTTAATGAACGGTTTTGAACAACTTCTATCCAACAATTCCCATGACCTTCACTTCATCAGGTCATCTGTCCATCTAGTAGGAGGTCGTCCAATGGTTCCCAGGCACTATTCCCAGCTCGCAGTAAATTATTATTCGGAAGAAATTTTCTTTCGGACCTATGACAAAACTAGAGAAAAGTAGCTAATAAATTCTATCTACATTATTTATATTGAAATAAACATAAAATCACATTTAATAAAATAATCTCTTAGAACATACAATATTATATAAAACGCTTTTAAATGACACACTTCGCACATAAAAGCAATATTATTAGTCCAATTAAAGTTAACAATCGTGCACAATCAACGTGTATTGACAACCCTACAGTGGTTTACCAACAATGCGCGCTAAATCACCCGCAGAGCACCGCGGGTGTATGCGTTTGACATGCCGCGTTACGTTTTACGACAATATTCACGTCTTCCGTACTACATAGACGATACCCGAACGTTTGGCAATCAACTCCTAGCGGTCTCTGCTCTCCTGGTACTTTCGTAGACGTTTCGATGATTTTGGCGACTTGAACACCACGTTATTAAAAAAAATATTCAATCAAAAAGAACGTCGTCTTGCTTCCGTGGTTAAGGCGCTCGCTTTTATGAATAAAAAAGTGGAAGAGCAATCTTCTTTCTACAACAACACCGTTTTAACAAAGACGGTTAGTAAATTATTAAAAAAAAAAAACTTTTCTTGTTTCTTGCCTTGTCTCAGTTAAACAATTCGTTGGCAACTTATAAGAAGGGTGAGGGCTGGTCGGTACAGTCAGACATGGATCTACTAACCGAACGTGGTGAAATGGAGAACTACAATACGGCGGTACGGCCGACGTATCTTGGCGAGTCTGAAGTTAGTTGTTTGGCTGCGCAATGAATCTTTTAGAAACGAAATTGTCTACTGCGCAGCTAATCAGCTAACTTCAGACTCGCCGAGATACGTCGGCCGTATTGTAACATGAAAAGTTCTGGATTTGAAAGGTTTTTGACATCTTCCTTCACAAGCAGCGGCGCCATCCGCGTTCATTTAGAGCCATATCGGACTATGCTCATGTATTTTCTGAAGCCCCTTTGAAACTTTCGTAAAACGGGTTGGTATTTCTATAGAAAGTACTAACTACTATGTAATGCCGCTACGTTATTTGTAACATTGTTAACTCACAAAACGAAAGTAAAACCGTGGTTACTCCCGAGAAAGCTGATAAGAATAATGAACTTTCCTGCTATTTTCAAATTAAAGCGAAAGCCTTAAAAGTCTTGAAACAAATGCTTTCTTTGTAGTTATTTGTCGTGCAGTTCTGTAGGATCGAGGCCTATACAAAAAGAGAAAACTTGAACTAAAACTTTTCCTTCCTTTTATCGATTATCAAACGGTTAGATAATCGATAAATGGAAGGAAAAGTTTCAATCGATAAATTTCACATAAAATTATTAACAATACAAGAACAATTTAATTGCGATGACGAATAACCCGTCACTTACGGAGTTAGTAGTTGCTGAAAATTATTAGTTTACTACTCGGAGCGCAGAATTTCCACACTGTACTTTCGCTATCGCTACGCTACTCGCCGGTTGAATCGTAAATTTTCCCGCCAAGGCAATATTTCACACGCTTCGCTACACGCTCCCCCGCCATTACTGCTGCGCGCGCATATTTATTTTACCAACCGAACTAAACTAATGATAGCCTCCCCAGGAAGTTCGATGCGCCCAAACTTTTACTTATTTTTGTTTCGTAGTCTTAAAGTACATCTATATACATTAAATCCGAAATACAGGCTCTAAAAGTTCTAACAGCAGTAGGAGTTACGTACTTAAGTAGGTACATTATTTGGTAGTTTAAATATAAATTAATCTAATATTAATTAGAAAATGGTAACATTAAATAAACTCGATAACAATTAACAAGCGTAAATATGCATTCTTAATTGCAAGATAAATAGTTTATTAAAAAGTTCTACGACCAAAAAGTTTTACCACTAAATGCGTGTAAAAAATCTATAAAGAATATCTTTAGGTACCGATAAAAAAAGTCACGCAACGGATTTAAGTGTACGTACACTTAAACCATCAAAGGCTGCTCTTTATCTTACCATTACATTAAAGCTCGAAGCATCGTAGTTAATCTTCCCGCATGTGAGTTATAAATAAAAAAATAAGTAGTTTACTTGCAAAGGGCACACTAAAGCTGGCCAATTATTTTTATCGCGCGTTCAAGATGTATTGGATCCACACTACCCTTCGCTTCCTCTGTGCTCATGCGATCCTAGTACAAGTTACACGGTATTTACAAGGTCCCTCTGGAATTACGGGAGGCGTCGTCGCTACGGTTACAGAATCCATTCATAACATTTACAACGTCGTCGGAGTTAGCTTACAAAACTTTGCAGCTGAGAATACAAATATGAGAATATATTTAATTTCTAAGCAACAATGTAATGTGACATGGCGTTAGACAATTGGTTTAAAATAAAATTCTTTCAAACGTAATTTAATTGTGGTTTTTTCTTTTCTGACAAGAGCATGTGGTGTAATGAACTTTTATTCGTTTTTAAAGTTTTTATTAAACCAATAAAAATAAAAGATGAATACTTAATTGTATAAGCTACAACGTAGGTGTTTCAATTACCTATTCTTCAAGATTTAATTATTCGTCCATCTAGTTGTTGTAACCAATTTAAGCGTAGGTGTTAATTGGTAATAGACGACTAGTTAAGGAAAGGTTAAACTTTCTCTTAAAATATCGTTGAGTTTGATCAAAATGTTTGTAAGTAATTTATAGTCCAGCCATTAAAATTTTGTATAAAAGCTAAAAGAACGTTTATTAAACGCATTATCCGTTTTTTAGAATACCTATAAGTTTATTCGTCAATTATTATTGTTTATAGTGTTAATGCCGTGACTATATACAAAACGACTCAGCTTTAATAAGCTCAGTCGCAGAACGTCCATTTTTCAGAATGCCTCTTGCAAAATGTCCCTTTCGCTAAACGGGGGAGAAAAAGATAAGCTCTAATCAATCAATATTAAGCCTATGTAATTCATTTATTTCTTGGCATAAAACGTCAGTGAAGTTCTAACAGTGCGGAAGTCAAAGCTGGCTACTTTACAAGAGAGTGAAAATACTATTTAAAAACGAGCGTAACCTACGCTGAACGGAATATTGTTTTTAATTATCATTACAAATTAACTCTTTGATGATTTAAACCTTTGAAAATCATAATAATCGTTTTCATTTCAAGTAGTATTGTGTCTTTCGCATAATGTTTCTCATTATGCCCTACATCAAAGCTTTCTTAAAGGTAACACGTTACTTTCAAATATTACAGTATTTAGTAAGACATAGGTACCAGTGGCGTAGGGTGAATTTTCTTAAAAGGGAAGCCGGACCAAAAAATTCTTACCTTGCTCAAGTGTGATGCGTGAATTCCAATAACTACTCGTTTCGAAAGGGAAGCCGATAGGAATCGAGTTGTATGGAGCCTTCGCCACTGATAGGTACTAATTAGGTAATAGCAGTGATAGTTTAGCGGTTGAACACTTGTCTTCTATGGAGGAGAGTCTAAATAAGACTCTGACTTTTCGAATTCATGTGCAGATCAGGAGGTCTACTCCCTTAGCACAAAGTCCGTGGTTTCGGCCTTAGTTACGAGCGTTTCCTACTCCTATCACCTACGGACACACGATTATTTCGGGGCCCAAACTAAGAATGAATGACAACACGATTTGGCAGTTGACTAGTTGACTACCGATGTGTTTTTGCCCGTCCGAAAAGTTGAATTTGACACTTATTTTGTTCACTCCTACGTTTCGGGCTACACTACTAATTTTATAGATCACTTAGAAGTGCCTAGTTTGTTTATTTAAGAAAAAGTTTGAAGTATAATTTTGCGTAACTGACTTTTTGAACATTGAAAACTTAAATCCACTGCCAAAAGATAAATTAAAAACTGATTTTGACATGGTTTACTGACTTTTTGTTACCACTTATCAATTACCAATACAATCCCGGGACTATCTCGGAATCCCGGGATTAACTACAGATAATCCCGAAATCCCGGGATTAGAAAAAAGGGCCGGGATCGAATCCTATAGTCTCGGGTCATATACCAATAGTAGGTCAGGTCGAACCGTTTAAAACAGAACCTCTATACTAGCAGTTACATCAAGCAATTCTCTGGCTACCTTCAATAACATTGAATTGGAATAACGGTCCATAATTGTCTTATTAAACATAATCTGTCATAACTTACCTTTGAGTACAGCTGCGTCAAGCTGAATCTTATTAAAGTCTACATACGTTTCTGCAATGGCTTTATTATTTGATTTAGAACTTAATGATCCTCTGAACGGTTAAATAGAGGAAATTGTTTATTTTACTGTACGGTAAAGATGTTGTAAGATTACTTCAGTTGGTCTGTGTGACACTTATCCCTTTATTAATGACAAAGTACTCTCCATAATGTTTATGAGGCCCGTATAGAGAAATTACAGGAAATGTTGTAGTGTTATACAAGGACTAAATCATAGTATAATAATAGAACTCCAGCTGGTATTCTGTTCCTGCAATTTACGCATCTACGTCACGTTTTGTAATATTTTACCAATAAAGATATTTATTTGCCAACCTTATCGGATAAGGTGTTACAATGTTTCTGTTTAGTTGCCCCACAAGTCCGCCTTTAGTAGACAAGCGAATATTTGGTACATGACATTCTTATCCTATTTTAAAATATAAATAAAATGAAATGAGTTCGACTCGCGACCTCGCCGTGTGATCAGCCCATGATTAAGGACTCCGATTGGGTCCGAAACTAGTCCGGCAATCCCGAAAAATGCACGGGAGTAAACCTTAACTAATCATAAATATGAATGTGTCTCACGAAAGTTATAATAATAAAATGAAAAGCATTATTAGTTATCATGCAAATACAAAACTACTACAACTACTGGTTAAAGGTACATTACAATTAATTAAAAAGTACCTACCTTTAACCGGAAGCCGAATTAAGTTTATTGGTTCATCAGTAACTATGACCATTCCATCGATAATTCAGCCCACATCAAGCTGTCTCCCTCCCAATTTTCCGCAACGCCCTAAGCCTCCTCGGCTTCGTCCCACTAGGGGTCGCCCTTAGTGCTGTTGTTGCTAGTAGTCATGATGTTAGTGTAGTATAAGTAGTTGGCTTAGGTTAAGTATTTTACTTCCTCACTATTGGCTGGAGACCCTTCAGGTTTCGCCAATAAACTGCCCGGTTACGTGGAAAAGCAAGCAAAACAAAAGAAAAAAAGAAAAGTAATATAGTATATTATGTAGGTATAGTAATATGACGTAGAATCAGTCACAGACACTACCTATAGTGCATTTATACCATGGAATAGATGATAAATTGCACGGCAACAGACAAAACACACATTAATTTTATTACTGATTTAACTGTTATCTGTGTAGTTTCGTATTGCCACTTTAAGTTTAGAACTACATACGCAGTGTAAGTCGTTCATTTTGTAAGGCCTTTTAAGGCTTTCGCGGAAGGACATTGCCTTCTAAGTTACAGGTAATTCACTACTTTAGAGGTCAAGGGTCCGTATCTCGCTGAGTCCCTACCTTATACATGCATGAATTAGATTAAAAACCTTTTCAGAAACTATGCATGTTATATCGGTTCATACATTAGTTTTCACGACTGACCAAACGTTTTTTTATTCCAAATGTGTAATTTAAATTCCGGTATAGGTAAATTAATAAATTCAATTCATCTGTCTGATAGTCCATTGTTCTTCTATGCAATAGGCACATACAAATGTGACTATTAGTCAAACTCAATAGACCAGCTATGTATTCTTATGTCAACTAAAGGAAGAAAAATTTTTTTTGCATTTTTTTATTGATTGTGTCATCAATCACACCGTTGTTGTACTAAAACGTAACTCATTTAAATTTCGCCTAAGTTTGCCATGTAAATTCGCTCAAACTTTTCACAGGGCGCCACGCACACGAAAGCAAAAGTTGCAAAATTTTTCCGATGCCACCCCAACTTTCCGTAGTCACCACCCATCTTCTATCTCTTTCACACAGTGGAATACAGTAACGGAGATCTTCTATGATGTTCTGATAGCCTGGTAGTTGCCGGGCGTTAGAGCACCGCACGCCCGCACCGCGCACACATGCGCAATGCATTCTCTGTCCATACACCAATCCTATGCTTCCATTCACATATCTGTCACTTGCATACCTTGATAACACTACCATTTTCACACTGCGAAACTTAGAAATAACAAAAAAGTTTATAAAAATTCAGACATGAGTACCTTGTTCAGTGTCTGTTCCAATTTATCTACTCATATTAATGTTTTATTGCCATGTGCAGTAAATTAAAATGTAACGTTACATTTCCATATACTTACTTCGCTGTACTTTTGTTGGTGGTGCTAAGGGAATCATCTATGGAAGGCAACTCTCTAATCTAACGCACTGAATTCTTATAAACTAGCCCAAAGAATCCCTCTTACGAACTTATTTGATGTTTGTGTTACATGTAGTTAGCAATTTAAGCAGTATTAATAAAATTAGTTGCACTAAAGTTTCGATGGATGTTTATCAAGTTAAATAATAATACTTACTGAATGATTGGAGCCAACGAGCTCTCCTAACCTAATCTTTCATCCATGGCGCTCTATCTTTGATACCAGTGTTGATAACTCTGCTAGAATGTCCCTTTAATTATGAGAAATACCCTTATCAAATAGACATCTGTCAATTACGTAAAATTCTTAATGCTATGTTACAGATTGAAGAAATAATTGAAATTAATATAAGAATTAGACAGTCTATCGTTAAGTGTTAATAAAATCGCGAACACGCCTTTTTGTTTGAATTAGGTATCAGATAATCCCATTACCGTACGTCTTAATATTTTACATTATTTTCAAGTTTTACTTTGCTAAAATATAATAGAAAGGTTCTCCATTTTACGTTCAATAAGCAGACTTCATTTTGTGTTTCATAAAATTCAACTATAGGTAATTGGGTATGGAGTATACTGTTTTACTTAATAGGCAGCTTGTTATCTTCATTAATTCTCATAAAATTTTACACTCTCTAAATTGTTGTCTGACTTTGTTGGCAGTAGGTTGTAATTTTTACACCATTTAAATCGTCGGAGATAAATATTATATCAAAGTCCACTTCTTTAGTACCTTTAGTTAGATTATTTTGTCTGCAAAACAAAAAGCCTGCCCAATTTCTTTTGCTTATCAAAAAATTCAGTCAAACACATGTTGATACAATAAGTTCTTATAAATTTTCTTACATCTGTCCTCTATCCACTTCGTCACGGATCTACTAGTTATCGTTCATGGTCTCCTGGTAGCTCGGGTGACATTCTCCGTTGGAACGGTGACGCAATATGACGGGGTTAATTTTATTGATTACAACCACCACGAGGGAAGAAGTACGAGGATAATTCTAGGGTAGTTTTGTATTTGCTTTCTAAGTTTCTAGTAAAACGATTATGAACTTGACCGACGCAAAAGTCATGCAAGTTGATAAAAGACAGAAACATTAGGCAACATTTTGCACATTACATGCAAATGTACGTAATTTTTACTGTTATGTAGTCACGTTCTTTGAGTCACATCCTGGGACAGACGGACGGAGCGCGGCAGACAACGACCGACTATTATAAACTCTGTGACGAATATTCAACCAAAACAAGTGAAGCCATTGTTCTAACCGTGTTTGTATTTCCGCCGATGGACAAAAAATGAAACAGTTTGCTCCACCGGCCGTCCATGTGTGTTTATAATTCCATTTTTTTATACAATACGTGTTCAAACGTTCTAAAACCGTGTCAACTGCAAATTTTGGAAATATATTTCATACGAAAACAGAGTTTAACCCTTTTATAGGTGTCCATAATTCAAACATTTACCTATAGCTTTTTATAGTCCATCTGTCAAAACAAGGCATCCATATCTGGCGTTATATTACGCAAAGATATAAAATGGCTCGGAAAAGTTCACCTAAATTCTTTTTCGGGTATACCGTATGGCTCTAAATGGTGTAATTGATTTTGGAAACACGGAAACGGGCAAGTTCGGTACATATCGAATTAGACATGTTAGCAGGGCAAACTTGTTCATAATTAAATACGGAGTTTGTTTTGTTCACTTTATTGTCAAGTCATAATAAGCCTTAACAATTTAGAGCACTGTAGTAAGTTTACGTACGGTAGACGCAGAAAAAAGTTTGTTTTATTTTTATTCTTTAATTAGGCCACGTCATGTTTGACCTTAAAATTGTATTTTTAACTAAACGAAGTAAAATGACAGGTCAACTGTCAAATAAAAATGCACTACTCTCAAACAACAATAGTAGGATCTGTCACTTTACTTAGTCTGATTAAAAATACGACTTTAGTCGCACCGTGAGATAATAATCTATGGTCGTATCTGAAAGTAAGCGCAGACAAGGTCTCAGTCAGATGCATCTTACGAATCCGAGTAGCAAAAATATATAGAGGGACTCTCCTTTGGTTCTCAAATACACACGACGGAAGACAGATAAACTGCTTGACGCTAGACTTTAATGTGACTTTAAAGTGCTAGCCTGGCGAACTGTAAAGATCCTACCACCAAGCGTGTGGTGAGGAAATAGTATATTGTGAAAAGTTGTAGATATTTCTAGGTTTCTGGGAATGTTTTTCTGAAGTTGCTCATTAAGAAGTATTTAGCAATATTATCTAGGTAGGTGGTTAAATCTGTTTGGAGTTGAAGACGGTACAGTTTTTTAAAGGTAATACCGATAAACCAAAGTACGGTAAAGTTCAAAACACACGTTTACATTGTCGTGAACAATACGAAACTGATGTACTTAACTGATAGAATACCGAACAATATTATACTTTGAGTGAGTCCTAATCATTTTAGTGCCGGAACACACGAACCACTTCCAGTTGTATGACGTTTATCACTCCATTGTGAATATAATATGACGGCTTTTGAGCAACTTTTAGCGTTCCGAACCGGCGCTCATATCTTTCTTGCCAAACGGTCTAAAATGCGTCGATATTAATGATTTCCTGTCACTCAAAAATATGTTTAGTTAACTATTCAACGTGCGTTTCCTGAGTTCATACTTTGAAAATTTATTTAAAGTATTTGATGATTTCAAATGTTGATAATCAGTCGGATCGCTCGCACCCGTGGGAAAATACTTGGATGATGATGATTCTTTTTTTTTATTCTCATTTATATTTAAGGGATTTTTGTACACATTATGTGACGATGTCAATCCCATCGTACTTTTACAAAATTTCACCAACTTAACAACTTAAACTTATCATTTAACACAAAAACTTTCTTTGTTTTTATTTTAGATTTAGTTTAGATTTATATTTTTCGAAAATAAGTAAATGCTGTTTGTTTCCCCAAATAAATTTGAATACACAAAAATGTATGAACTTAATATAATTTCCTATCTACCTAATGTAAAGGTATATAAAATTTGCGCAGCTTCAGACGTAAGCTTTGCTAAAAGACTATGAAACATTCCAACATCCATTGACGACAATTTCTTGGAATCGAGAAGTGCCTTTCGTTTATTTGTATATCGGACACATTCCACCAACACATGCTGTGCATCCTCTATTCTACCACACACCTCACAGTTAGGTGAGTCCGATTTTCGCATGAGGTAAGCAAAGTTGTTAAGTGGATTATATCCTGATCGTAAACGATGCGCAGCAACAATTTGTCTTCGATTCAGTCGATGATGATGATAAAACATGAAGATTTTTTTTATCTATTAATTTTATGCCTAGCCTTTTCCCAATTAATATTATATTGGGGTCAGCTTCCAGTCTAACCAGGGGGTCTACCAGTGGCGTAGGGTGAATTTTCTTAAAAGGGAAGCCGGACCAAAAAATGCTTACCTTGTTGAGCAAGGTAAGCATTTTTTGGTCCGGCTTCCCTAGTTCGGTACATATCGAATTAGACATGTTAGCAGGGCAAACTTGTTCATAATTAAATACGGAGTTTGTTCAGACTTTATTGTCAAGTCTTATTATGCCTTAACAATTTAGAGCACTTTAGTAGTGTACAGTGGCGAAGGGTGAATTTTCTTAAAAGGGAAGCCGGACCAAAAAATGCTTACCTTGCTCAAGTGTGATGCGTGAATTCCAGTAACTACTCGTTTCGAAAGGGAAGCCGATAGGAATCGAGTTGTATGGAGCCTTCGCCACTGGGGTCTACTCCTTAAGCACGAAGTCTGTGGTTTCGGCCTTAGTTACGAGCGTTTCGTACTCCCTATCACCTACGAATATGATTATTTCGGGGCCCGAACTAAGAAAGAATGACAACACGATTTGACAGTTGTCCCTACTACCGATGTGTTTTTGCTCGTCGGAAAACTTGAACTTGACACTTGTTTTGTTCACTCCTACGTTTCGGGCGACTAACTTCGTTGACGGACTTAGGGAGTAGGCCCCCAGATGCGGCTGAATACCAGTATTTTACACGGAGCGACTGCCGCCAGACCTCCGCAACCCAGTTACTGGGCAATGCCGATATCCTAAGGTTAGGCCGGTTGTCAGGCTTTCGGGCTTCTGACTACCCGTAACGACTGTCATAGGTAGTCGTACGACACCCGGAACCGACGGTTTAACGTGCTCTCCGAAGCACGGAGGGGTCTGGGCACGGACTGAACGCGCAAGCACAGCTTAACCTTGCAAATCAAATGATAAAGGGGCTTACTATGACCTCTTAAAGCAGGACAGAAGTTGCCTGGAAGTTGAATTGCCCTGCTTTTTTGTACTATGACATCGTTATAGCAGGCCTGCTACGTTGACGTTTACGAAATCCGTTCACCTTTTTTTTTTGTATACACTTTTCGTACCATGAACAAGCATTACCGTTCAACTTGGTTCAATAGTCGTTCACCTTTAGTACTTCATGGTACGATTTTTAGCGATTCAGAAGTTGGCCTGCTTTTGAACGGAAGTTGACTGGCTGGTATTTGAACGTTTTCATAAGAGGTCACTTTTTTCCTTTGGCTTTTTTATACCTATCAATAATGCCTGAAAATAATTTAGAAAACGTACGAAATGACAAAATGGGGTTTTAATAATCCCTTTTATTTAGCTGGTCGTGTACAAGGTTCTTAATGTGGATGCGTAAGGTCACACACCAGTGAAAGTGCGACCTATGACTTACCAGCTAAACCATTAATCGTATAGGAACAAGCTTTAATAAATTCACTATCGAATGTAACTATCTTGTTAGGAAATGTTTATTTGCTTCCTTATTCATGTACTAAGTTAACAATTTTCTTTAAGCTTTTACTGATGTTATTTTAGCTCTTAGAATTTGTTTGTTAATCTAAGTGTGCATTTGCTTGCTACTACGGTTTATCTATAATTTTCCTGTTGCTGTAACGATTTAACGATTTTCACTTATTTGCCAACATGGAAGGATTGTAAGAAATGTTGCTAAACGTCCCGGTTTTGGCGCGACTTACCGTTTTTCAGCCCTATCATGAGGCGTCCCGACAGCACCCTGAGCGGAACACCTAAAATACCGTTAATTAAACTAAAGTTCGTTTTTTAATCTCGCAGACTGAATTGACAGGCACGAAATGACAACTATGAAAATAATGTTCTAAAATTTTACAAGTTTGACATTTGTCATGTGTCAATTTAGTCTCCGAGATTAAAAAACAGACTGTAATTACGTATTTTAGCGCCGTCATTTTAAAAGAATGATTTCATTTTGACGACACGTTTGGCGCAGTGGCTGAGTGATTGGCTTCTGCGCTACGGGTCGTGGCGTGGGTTTGATTCCCACACGGAACAAAAATTTGTACGGCCTACAGATAGTTGTTTCGGGTCTGGGCGTTTGTTTAAGTGAGATGTGTGTCCTGTAAACGCACCCACGATACAGGAGAAATCCTAGAGTGGGACAAAGATAATGTAAAAAAAAAATTGTTTAGGGAGTCTTTATTAGAATTATAGGAAAGCTTTTCTTTTAAGTACATCCCGTTTTTTTTCGTTCTAGTCCCGCTTTTTTTTTCATTTAAGTCTGGCTACACTGAATTGTAAGTAAGGTGTTTCACCATAATTTTGACCGAATGTCTTATCTAATTCAGAGCCTACTCCTGTAGTAGGAGAATGCCTCTGCCTCTGCTTACCCCTCCGGGGATAACAGGTGTGAGTATAATATGTGTGTATGGTTTCTTAATTTATTTATTTGTTTTTTATTTCCTCCCTTTTACGACAATAACAACAGTATTATTCCAGAGTGTAACATAAACAAAGTACTAGGCAAACAGAAACGTCATGGTATTAAATATGAATGTGAAACTAGGAAGACAAAGTACATCCTTGCATGGATACAAACTTATAACAAGCAATGCATATTCGAATGAGAAGATGATACTAGGAAAATATGAACTGAAGGTAGGAAATTAATATTAAGATGACATAAAGCTAAGGAGATGTAAATAATTGTGTTTAACTTTTGTTAGACAGATGAATTACCTGAATCATTATTAGCTAAGGGTTAAAGTGTGGAATTATTAATTAAATACAGTACATTTCTTTAGACGATTAAGACTATGTTTTAACGTATCGTTAATCTGTCCAATTAATATTCGTTAATTAGAATGTAACATGTAATAAAATACTTGTGTTAACTTTTTTATGTAGGACGGTAGCACTATCGAATCTGAATTCAGAAAGCTTCGATTTTGCACCAAAATATAAACTTTAATAAACGGATAGTTTTATCCGTACAAAAACTACCACGTAAACATACATACTAGGGAAACACAAAATAAAAGTAGACACAAGAATAAGCGTAATAAAAGAAAACGTTTAAACGTAGTCTTAGATTCTAGAATAAAAGATAAGTACCTACCTTGCTTTGCTTTTGTTTCTTTTAGTCTTTTTCTTCTTCTTCCTGCCCTTATCCCATGTTACTTGGGGTCGGCGCAACACGTTTTCTTCTTCCATTCCGTCCTATCACCCGTCATGATATCACTGACTCCCCCGTCTCTTTCATATCATTCTTCACACAATCCATCCATCTTATCTTTGGCCTCCCTCTTCCTCTCCATCCATCCACATTTATATTCATAACTCTTTTGGTCACATGCGTTTCATCCCTCCTCTTCATATGCCATACCAAGACAAACGGTTCCCTTTCAACTTTCAAGCTTTTGTTTCTTTTAGTATGATCCATTAATTTGTAAATTATCATATTCCACGAACTTTGATAGTTGGTGTTTCACTCACAAACAAATGCTTCCTGTATGTAATAAATGAGTGTGAAAATATCATATCAAAATAATATGTAGAATAATAATTATAGCGAAGGCTTTTTTGTGCATTTGGAGCCAAAATATAAACATAGGTACCAGGTAAACAGATCCTCAGTGAGGGAAAATTTTAGTTGGAAGCCTAGACCAGACAGAGAGAGGTTTTCATTTATACACGTTATACGCTACGCTCTACGCTGAAATACAAACAAAACTAAATCGAAGCTTCGAGATAGAATGAGAAAGAAAAACTTTGTAACTGAAAAATTCAAAACCAACCAATAGACCAGCCAGAGATAGGTGTAATAAACAAATATACCTATTTATTTTACACACATTCTACTTTAAACTATAAATGTACATATTGATAATAACTAGGTTAGCAAAAATAGAAACCAGTGGGTGAAAGCTTGTGAAAGAAAGAGATGCATGCATATTTTTAGGCACCCTATACCAGAATCCATATACCAGAATCCAGGGTCCAGAGTCCAGACTCCGATCTGTATTAAAAACAATGATACTAGGTTAACACAAACTGTTGAGTATTGCGGTGTCCGTTTCTTGAGAGAAAGGGTTGGAAATATGTTACATACAGGCATATACTCCAGGTCGAATTTATAAACAAAGTACTAGGTTTGCACAGAATGCAGGCGATGTGATGTGGGACAAAATAGGGGAGGGGGTAGGCCCTGGCCACTTTTTTATCTGGCTGAGCGGAATTCGTGTAAAACGTATACAAAGTAAGTCGGAATGCGGAGCTTCTAATCAGTGATCCCATACATGAGTTAAAATGTAAACACAGTTAATCATAGCTGAGAATATAATTCTTATGAAATGTTTGAACAGCTATTTCTCTTAAACTTTTGAGGAAAGTGTTAGAACCAAAGTTTTCATTACTATGTGTACTTTAAAGTTTCTCAGTTAATATACATGGATAAGGCATTCCTATTCAGTTTAACAAACTCTTGAGAAACCAAGGGGATTAGCAGTAGTATGCCCCTGTGCCAATAACAATATACATGCCAATCAACAATAGTGCCATTTAGTAAATAGCTCTCATTTGAAAACTTCCTCATATGTCGTTATGACATTACCATAAGATGGAGATTCGATTCTTTTTTGTTAAAAGTTTGAAATTTCGAAGAAGTTTACATTTGACAGCTCCACTTGGGATACTCAGTGTCAATGCTGTTCCTACCATGTGGAGTGGGTATATTTATACGGGCGTAAAAACCCTTTAAAATTCTAAAAAGGAAACTACACTCACCGGCATAATTAGCGGAACATTTTCATTTTTTACATTTTTTTATTATATGGTACTGCTATTGCTATGACGATTTTTTTATTCAAAAGAACCGTCAATTAGGACTTGCATGTTGAAGAAAAATTTGGTTTTCCTAAGTGATTAGAGGTAAATTAGGCCCAGTTTAATTTTACAAAGATTTTGCCCTTTTGTGTTTTTGATCGGAACTTTGTTTTATTTAAGTACTGGTGGTTTGGCCTTAGTATGTTCATTGCATTTGGAGAATAAACATTGCGTAGAGGCTGAAAGAAGTAATTTACCTGTGACAAAAGCTACGAGGGATGTTACAGTGGTCGATGAAAGTCAATCCTATCGTGCAGTAAGTTAAACACTGGGTGTATCGATATTAGTCATTCCTCGCAATGTCCATCAGTACAAGCAGACAGGGTGTTTCGTTAGAAGATGAGAATAATGCAGAAATCAAGGAAAAAGCGCCGCTGATGATTGATTTATGACAGTTCAAACCGGTTAAGGCTCTGAAAAATTGGCGCAATGCTGCTATTCGGACCTGTAGCATCCTGGAGGTGGTGTGTATTTTTCTTGTGAGTATGCGGAAAGAAAGACGACGTCTCATTGAAGGTAATCTGATGTCTATCGCGACTTCGGAATGTCCAAAACGTGCTGTAGGTCATCGCGTAGTGAAATTAAGTTTTGCTCAATATCACCGAAATCGAACTAAGGAGTTAGAAAGAGATTTTTTCTCAGGGGTAAGCTGTTTTTTGATATACATTTTTTGGATGGGAGGCATAGAATATGGATACGTGAAGGAAACCGCTTTGAACGTTCAAATTTTACAGGAATGTGCCTTATATTGGAGGCTCCAGTAATGGTTTGGGGTGTCATTTGTTTTGAAACGCACACAGAGTGTGGCATTATTGAAGCAGGCTTACTGGCTGCTTATTTTTGCAGGATAGACATCCCAAAACCTCATGCGATGCCACTTGACGAATTATCAGACAAGGAAAAAAAAATATGTACGATTATGTGTGGCCGGACTGTGTATTTGTGGTCCGCAATTTCATACAAGATGTTGTAATAACCCACCAGGGTGGGTCAACGTGGACCCCGGACATGAGTCCAATAGAATATGACTTGGCCTTGACGGGAAATAGGGTTAGAGAAAAAAATCCAGCCTCCCAGAAACATTAGAGGATTAAAAAGTGTTTCATGGCAGTATGGGGACGATTTGCCTTAAGAAAAGATAATGGATTGAAAAATTTGATGGAAAAACATGTCATAATACTGATAAGGACCCTAGCAGTATAGAAATGGTGATAAAACAAACAAAAAAGTAAAATAAATAACAAATTAATTATTCCAAAAAATATTCGCCGAAAGTTACAAAACGGATATTTTGGCAAATTAAGGATTTAAATTCCCAAATTCAATTTAATGATTATTGATAATTGGTCATTTCAATGCATTTAACCCTAATTATAAAATATTTAAACAAAAACATTAATGTACACTACGAAATTATGGAAAAAAAACGGTTTTTTGTTGCGTTCCGCTAATTATGCCGGTGAGTGTAGAAGCAACACAGGAATTCCATGAAACAAACTCAATTACTTCATAACGGCATCACCTGATGATGTTATAAATGTTTAATGGCAGGAATCAATCGGCATCACTCCGGATGGTGTTAGAGTTAACAATTATTATTATAAACTTTACGGTGTTTTTACGACGCTTCCCGGTGCCCCAGATGCAATACTATTCAAACGTTCATTCTTCGACGAGTTGTACAGGAATACGTCAAAATTAATTTAGGGCTGTTGTTAATCGGCATTGCGGTACTAAAAAGTATTTGCGATTTGATAGTATGGTTCTTTTTTTATGTATGTGCAGGAAGAAAGAAAGGTGGCTGACATCTAGTGGTAGGAGTATCTGAGAGTGTTTTGAAGACGAAACCATGTGAATTATTTTGATGTAGTATTCTCCTACCTTTTGTATTTGCTGCTATATTTGACATCTAAAGCTGTGTCTACGCTAGGCGAGTCGAGCACGAGCGGAGCGGTTCTGTTCGCGGCGTCAAATGTTGATGTAAAACGAACCTACAATAAACAAATTCCTTTGCACGACGCAAATTCCTTTGTGTTCGTCAAAAAACCGAAAATTGGTGGAGTGCAATCGAACCCGAGCCAAACGCTCGTGGCCTGCTCGTTCGAGGCTCCTAAGTCTATCTATGCTACGCGAATTTGTTCTCCGCTTGTGCTCCGCTCGCCTAGCATAGACGCAGCTTTACGTGGAGGGTCGTACTACAAAAGTTTTTAAAACCATGTCTAATATCAAAGTCCATACATAAAATACTTTTGTTAAGAATAAAATAGAATATATTTATTTGTATGAAACATGGTAACATTTAGTCGAAACAACTGTTAATATCATTTTATGGCAGGACAGGAACAATTTATAAAACTTGATCGGAATGAAATGTCAAGAAATCAGTGATGTTATATCGTCTTAGTTAAAGTTACTCTGATATCCATTGAGACCGAAAAGAACGATGAAGTAAATGAAGTCTATATAACGAACAATACCATTAAGACTGTGTTTGAAGCACCGCGACAGCCCTAAGTTGATTGCTCCTAAAATAGCCCACGTCTTCGTACATTGCCGTCCCCCGAGGAAGGAAACGCAGCACGTGCCTTGAAAAACGGTAATGATAACAGGAATTGATTTATTGCCCGATATTTACTCTGTTTATTAAGTTGCTTGGGCAGTTTCGGAGATGTGGATGAATTATTGTTATGACTTACATCTTTGGGTTCCTTTTTGTTTATCTTTGGAGATGTAGTTCTGACTTCGGGTGAGTCATAATCATAAGTGATGCGTACTCTATTATTAATCCGCATTCGCCTTTAGTATGTCAACTTTTCATAGATTTGGTCTAAAAGATACTGAGACATAAGATGAAAAGAATAGATAATAAGATAGATAGAAAAGACCTGTACCTACATAAAAGGCACACTGAAGTTACTACAACTGATAATAATGTATCTATCTATATGTAACTATATTATTTTGCTACGGAACATAAACATTGGTACCAGGTAAACACGAAATGGAAGAGATGAAAAGCAAACAGGTTGCGGTCACCCTATGCTACACGTGGCTATAGCTACAATTGAAAGTTCAACAATTATAAAATTAAAAGTTATTAATAAGTTAAGAAAAAAAACAGGTTTACCTGCTTGCAAGATGCGGTTGTTATTAGTTAGATGACAGAAGGTGTTAAAGAAATTATCATCCCACATATTATATGCGTACGATTACATTATACGGCTGTCCCGTTTCAAAACCTATTTATTATGGGACACTTTTTACAAAAATTGTTTTATTGCATAATCTTGCTAACCTAGAAAGTCTCTACCAAATACAAAAACACCAGCGTTGAAAACTCACATAATAAGCAGATATATTTAAGAATCGATACCAGTACGTGCCATTCACTGCCTCTGATCATTTTAAAACCTAGTAAGTCACTTTAACCACATGGTTTTTCCTAACATAAATACTTTTCAAAGGCTGACCGATTTAACGTGTATGCGCTCTCCTGTAAATTTAGTTTTGAAATGGGACAGCCGTATCATAATATCAGCCCATTGCTGTCCCACTGTTGGGCATAGGGCTGTTCACAGAATGAGAAGGGTTTAAGCCTTAGTATTCCATCCACGCTGGTCTGGTGCGGGTTGGCAAACTAAACACACCACGGGGAACTTTCTTTTTTTGTAGCCAGGAGCCCATTGTTTTCTTTCACTGTTAAAAATATGTTACTGAAGATTTCCGAGGCGTGGCGGCTGCTGAGCCTAAACAAGAAATATTAAATTATTGCGTTCATTGCAATTAGTGGATTGATAAAAAAATCTGAGAAGCCAGAAACATATAAGAATGGAGAAAAATAATAATGTAGAGACAGAAACACAGGTACTTTATTCATAAAGTTAGTGCAATGATTAAATTGCAAGTTTACATATCAACAGTGAAGAAGTACCTAATACAATGCAATTGGAAAATTGTCTCAATCTGTCAGTTCTAATTTAAATGTAACTGAGTTGCTCTCGCGTTTAGTATAGCTGCTAGTCTAACGCCCTAGAATTAGAAAAGTGAACTATCATAAATTATACTGCGTTGTCTATTTATTTCGTATGTTTATTGAGCATGACGCTACTAGGATAATTCTAGAGTCTCTATTTACAAACTTTTAACTAAAATGACACGTCTCAAGCATTTGAGCATAATTTTATTTGGGCTTTAGGAAGAGTTTAATTAAAACGATCTGTTTCTTCGCAGCAATTTTATCTCCTTGCATTCAACAAAAAGTAGGGCAATGTTTTAACTAAATGTTTATACTGTTTCATGAAACTATTACAGTGTAATTTGTAGCTATAACAAGCTACATTAAGCTGATAGGCTCAGAATTATTGTAGTAGTGGGTATTCATTGCGCCGCGTCCTAGATTCATAATAAATTGTTGTTTAACAAATGACGGCTATTCGTTAGATTATTCGTGTATTGGTCTAATTTGCATAAGACTTCACTTATTATAAATTAAAGGTACATTCGTAGTATACCTTATTCATACATCATTGTCATCAACGTAACCTATCCTTACGTTGTTAAACATCATCACTACATTGTATAAAACAAAGTCGCTTCACGCTGTCTGTCCCTATGTATGCTTAGCTCTTTAAAACTACGCAACGGATTTTGATGTGGTTTTTTTTAATAGATAGAGTGATTCAAGAGGAAGGTTTTAAGCTATAAAACGTATATGTGCGAAGCCGGGCGGGTGGCTAGTGATGGATATAATATAATAATTGATTCACTCGTGGCGCGGCTCTGCATGTCAGTATTGAGATTGTCATGATTGAGGTGACAGGCATCTTCTTCTAACGCCTATATATTGGGTGTTGATTCTCCTGTACCAATTAAATTAAAATTAGAGAATTGATATCTTTATAGATAACAAATAAGTTAGAGATTTCAAACTAGTTTACACCTTGAACTTCGCTGTGTCTTTAGTCGACACTTTCTGACATGTCGTTTAAATTTGTATGAAATATGAAATTTTAGTTCAACTAAAATTTGATAGCTGTTATTAACGTCCGTCTCTTTATTATTTTATCAGAGTGACAAAGATGACAATAACCTAAAATAATTTCACAAACGAGCACACATAGAGACGCGCGCAAAAATTGTTAATCTGTCTATATCATTTTTTTATTAAGTCTGCAGGTTAAGAAGATAGAATGTCTTTAGATCTCCATTCTATTGAATCTAATAAATACAGCAGATGACTTTTTCAATTGTAGACTGCAGTAATCTGTAGTAGCTAGTTTGCTTGCTTCATTTGAATTGAATGAAACTCCTTTGTACGGCAACAAATTGTTGCTCAGTAGACATAATTCAGATTAGGTTATTATAGTTATGAAGGAGATACAAAGAAGCATATTATTAGCAATTCAAACTTCAAAACTGATTTATTCAAAATAGACTAGTATTACTTAGTTATTTTTGAATATCAATGTTATAAAAGTAGACCCCAAAAACGCCTGCCCTTCACCGCTTCCTAGTGTTTAAGCTGTGAAGATGAAACGGTGCAACAAACTCCCAAGCAATATAGATTTGTCTGTCAAGTGAATAAATTAATTGATTAACACAGAAAAATATAATATTAATTACAATAATGAAATTATGCATATTGCGGACGATAAAGATGTAACAAAGTTCTGAATGAATAAAGTTATGCTTATAAGTTCAGGTCTATTCAAGCTGACTTCAGAGCTGTGGTATTGCCTCATAATACGCTAGGAACAAGTACAAGGGATGATTTCCAAAATCAGCGTATTTGGTTGATCTCTTTGGTGCATTTCATAATTATATTGATAATAATTGTGTTCCATATTATTTCGAATAGAAGGTGTCTAAATAATCCTATTATTATATTGGCCTCGATTGTAACCAAGCAGTTTTGGAAATATTTAGGTTTGAAATTTTAGATACCAGAGCAATCAATTATTATTTTGGAGATTGAGCCACAAATTCTAACCATAAATGCACTTTAGAATATAAATAAACAGGTTGCAAATCTTCGCATAAAATGCACATTCTCTCTCAGGCGGACAGCTAAAAAACACTTTAAATTTCAAACATCTACTGTATCTAAGCTAAAAACTGAAAAGTATGATCTAAGAAGTATGATGATGTAAATCCCATACTTGTGAATTGTGATGTCTGCATTACATCACCAGAGCAGAGTGCAGACGTAAACATTGTGGTTTACATTAGACCAAATGTTACATTACATGGTCTAGACTAATTATTCACTGTTCGTAAACCATGAGTTGATTACTTTATGAACTTTACGTAATTATAACTTGTTTTAGTGTAGGCTTTACCTAGGGATGTCGGAAGTGAAAAAAAATCTATATGTCGATGTATCGATATTTATTAAAATATCAATATCGTCCTCGATATCACGAGGAAAAAATATCGATAGAACGATATTTATCGGGCAAATTTTCAGAGATTTTCGGTTTTAAAATAATAATGTATTTAGTTCGGTCTGGCTCAATAAAATAGGTAATAGTGTTTTTTATACAAAATGCACATTATTTTAATGTACCTAATGCTAAAAAATTAAATTTTTAAGATTTTCGTTAATGAATATTTTGTATCGATATATCGATGTAAGTATCGGATTAAAATATATCGGCTAAAACTATCGATATATCGAGCCAAAAATATCGATACATCGATGTATCGATATTTTTTCAACAAGCCTAGCTTTACCTACTGTTCGTGGAAATATTTTGACTGCATGCCAAGTAATTAGAAATATTAACTCCAGATGCATTTCATTGTTTTGTTGAAAAAGTTACAGTGATTTGTTGGTTTTCTTTAAGATTGTTTAACGGTTTTCCTGGTAGTATAACTCCTGTTTTTAATTGTGTGTTTTAGTGGATTTGCTAGATTTTATTTGACTATTGATTGGCGATATAAACAGCCATGTGCAAAACGTTGTTTATTTTACTCAACCGTTCGATTACTAATTGCTTTGCCGTTTCGTTTTAGAAATGCACTATTAAGCGAATAATGTGTACTGCTATGTTGGTCGTACATACACGGTTAGGTACTTCAAATTAGCTGGCAAACTTCACTAGGTTACTAGGTTTCATTAATAGCACATATTAAATTAAGAAAATACCTAATCTTCAGTGAATTACATATTAAGATACTACGTGCGCGTCTTCGCTACAGGAATTTTGAATTCTAACGCACTTATTCATAAACGATGGATAGGTTGTTTAACTAAAATGGCTCTTGTCTATTGCCATCTCTATTCATTGACATAAAGATGACAAGCTCAGCTATAATTTACTCAGTGTTAAAAAAACAATCTTTTATAAAATAAGCGGGTTATTAATTAATGTTTAGATATTTTTTATTGAATGTAGAACACATTAATTCACTGTAGTAAATTGACAGGTCCTACAATTGTTGTTTGACAGTAGTGCGTTGTTGCTTGACATTAGCACCTGTTATTGGTTAAATATTAAGATTTTTGTATGTTTACCAATAAGAAAAGATCAATAACGACACGATTGGTGCAGTGGCTAAGCGATTGGCTTCTGCGTTACGGGTTTTGGGTTCGATTCCCACACGAAACAAACATTTGTATGGACTACAGATAGTTGTTCCGGGTCTGGGTGTTTGTGCATGTGACGATTTGTGTCTGTAAACGCACCCACGATACAAGAGAAATCCTAGTGTGGGGCAAAGTTTTATTTAACAAGTGAAAAAAAAACTTTGCATAGTATATATACCCTTTACCCTCCACTACGTTAGTAGCTATCATAAGTAAAACTAGCTTACGAGTCTATTGATATGCCCAGTTTAGCAATAAAAATGCTAACATTGGTAAGCACAACGAGCCGTTTTTGGTCATAGGAATCGGATATTAGTTATGTTATTCAATTAATGCTTGTACTTTAGTAACCAAGTGCCATTTTGCCAGTTAATTTGTAGTTATCCTGTAAGTATACCCAGACCCGCTAAACTACTTAACAGTATATAAACCTAATTTATTTTTATGTCTCTACGCGGGTGTCTGATTTTAATAATATTTATTTTTCATTAATGGCTTTCGCTCGCGCCTGTGCGCATCACCGGCCATGTGCATGCATCTGTTAACAGTATGAACATGACATAAGTTTGTTTTCATTGTTTAGTTTCGTTTTTTATTTTCATTAAGTAGGCCATTCCTTTGCCCGGCAACCGACAGAGGAAATAAAAAATCCACGGCTTTGTATGGGAGGCTGTAGGCGCCAGTTACGGTCCGTCGAGTTGGGTTAGCTCTGCTAATAATCGGCTTTCGCTTGATTCCTTAAGAAATGTATTATTTAAGTTTCGAATTCGAATTTTTTTGTTTCTTTTGGAAGATTAATGGTTAGATAATTGCGTAGAACGCTGATAGATCAAGTTTAAGTTTATAAGGTTATGCCTAAATTCTAGATAACTACCAAAAAGCATAAAAAGAACTGTGCAAGGATAAATAATACCAGTTCTTTTGCAAAATTGTCGCGTCTAGTAAAACAGTAGTAATAAAGATAAACACCGTTTTACCGCAACTCAAAGAAACCGTTCTACAACTCGTATCAGCTAATTCTATCAAAAAGCCAGCTCCCTGGAAGCATTACCTGTATCCAGTCAGTCGGAAACCCAATGTCGGTGGTCTGACCATAGATGTAACGGTCAGAAATTTGATATCTCACGTGTAAACCACACCAATTTGAACTTTGTTACTAGGAACACAGAGGTCAGAGAAGCTTACGCAACCTGGGAACTAGGACTAGCAATACCCGTTCCTGATTCCCGTTAATACTGAAGTTTTGATCTTGTTGTGGGTCTGGATATTGTAGTGATTCTTTTGTTTTTAATGATATATCACGCGTCTGTCAAGTCCTCACTGATGGAACAAAGATTAGACATAGATTAAATAGGGCATCAACCACGTTTTTTGTCTAGATTCAAACGTTAAAGGCACTAATTTACACTTATCAAACATCTTTCAGCGATAATACGTAGGTATTATATAAATTATACAAATTATATTGTAAGCGTTTAAACTGTCCCTACTTCGATTGAGCGGGAAACATAGAACCAAACTCTCGTCGATACTACTACGGGTACGGACGCTATGTTATTCCTGTAAGTTTATGCTCGCCTAGTACAAAACAGGAGCACGCAGGTGACTGGACAAAAAAAAGAATGTGTGTTTTATTTTTATTCAAACGTTTGATAACAGCGTTGAATTTGTTGATTTCGCTTAAATTGTATTGAAATGAATTCCTTTCCTAACAAATCTTGACATACATTTATCTTAATTGTATTTTTTAACTTTGTTATGTCTGAAAATTGACATGTAATATCGAATATCTGATTTAGTGCCTTATTTAATTAATTTGTATTACTTTTGTAACTAATTGTGGAAACTTTAATTTTGTTCTCCTATTATTTAATTTTAATCATGTTAAATAACACACACTAATAAATGATGTGATTTGATGTGTTATTTTGGAACTTTTTAAATCATAAAATGACTAATAGAGGCATCCTAATGCAGACAAAAGTATTCGTTTATCGCATTGCCGTGTCAAATGTCGAAACATTGCACAATCTACCCACCAGAGTTTACGATTCCTCTGCAACTTTCATCTTCATTGTGTGATACAATGTTTACAAACAAATCTACAGCCCTTTGACAGTAATGTGGGGGCAGTGCACTATATCGCAATATGCCCAAAGCGTAACGTTCCGTGTAACATGACTTCTCTAATTAATCAGCCAAAATAAAACTAATGGATGCCCGGTCTAATTTCTCAACCGGCAGCCGTTGTGGGAAGTTTGTGTGACGTAATGATTTGACGAACCATGATTAATAATCCTTATTAACATAAATGCGAAAGCATCTCTGTCTGTCTGTTTGTTACTTCTTCATGACTAAACTATTGAACCGATTTTAATGAAACTTGGTACAGAGATAGTCTGGAACCCGGAGAAGGACATAGGCTACTTTTATCCAGAAAAACGCGGAATCTATACATATGTATAGTAAAGTCGTAACGAAGTAAATACAGCAAAATGAAAAATTTTGAGAAAATACACACATCAAAAGTGTCTAGGGATCAACATATATTTTTGCAATAACTTTTCTCCTGATTGATATTAATTAAAATTTTCTTTAAGGATTCATCAAATAAAGTGTTTTCGTTTGTCACAGTAACGATAAACCAAGTCACCTTTGCATTAATAAAGAAATTTGCCATTTTCCTAATAAAGGGATTTTTGACATTTGAACCACTAACACAAAAGTTCGAAAAAAAGACTGAAATAACAGTTATCTTTAAAATTTTATTGGGTAACTTAAACAATTAATAATCCGTGTTTCTACCGCGAACACTAACAACACAAGAACATCGGTTTGGCATACTCAAAATGAGTTCATCCAAATCACGCTGTGGAATGGCCGCCCATGTTCGTTGCAACAACAAAAAAAGGTCTTCTTGCGACTGGATACCCTCCATATTCGGCAGAGCTCTTCTCTGTAGCATATCCCATGCATGCTCAATCGGGTTCAAGTCTGGCGACTGAGCAGGCCAGGGCAGGACATTGATGTTAGCTGCGGCGAGAGTCTGTCTTACAACTCTTGCGGTGTGCGGTCGTGCATTATCATGCATTAACTGAAATAAGGGACCGATTTGCGCTTGTAGAGGAACGATGACGTCTGATACAATCGTCTCAGCATAAATTTGAGCGTTGAGGTTGCCTCTGATCCAAATCAACTCAGTTCTTCCGCCGATCCAAATACCCGCCCATACCATGATGGTTCCACCACTATAAGGATGGACTTCCTGGCAGGATTTTAATCGCTGTTGGCGTCCAGGGGTTCTCCAGTGTCGTATACGTCTTGTATCCGGTCTCATACCAAAACGAGACTCATCAGAAAAGCACACGAAACGCCATTGTTCTTCTGCCCAATTTCTGTGTCCAAGAGCCCATTGATATCAAATCCTACGATTGTGCATTGCTATAGGTGGTACCCGTAGCGGTCTTCGGGAATGAAGGTTCACTTCATGCAAGCGGTTTCTGACTGTTTGGTCGCTAATTAAGTTCCCTGAAGAGTGATGAAGCCTCACGGCTAACATCATGGCGGTTATTGTTGGAGCTCTTCGAGTTAAGATTTGAATGTATCGGTCTTGTCTCCGTGTGGTGCAGCGATACCGTCCTCCATGGCGCTCAGCCACGGTACCAGTGCTTCGGTATCGTGTCCAAAGTCGACTGATAACACTCTGACTTGTATTCAGAGCTAAAGCCACAGTACGTTGCCGGGAACCAGCTTCTATCATTCCCACGGCTCTGAGCATTTCTTCCCTGCTTAAATGACGTCGCCGCTCCATAATAACGTTGGTTTTAATCAGTAGTAGGGAAACAGTAGCACTAATAATGTCTTCAATGCGTTGTATGTTTTTATAGGGAAAATATTGACAGCTGATTTTCATCTTTTACTCGAATTTGATTCACAGTTCCTGATTCAAATTATGAAATGCACCAAAAAGGATCCATATAAATTTATAAAATCATAAATTTATTACAAAGCCACATCTCAATCTCAAGAAATCCGCATAAAAATGCTTGATCCCTAGACACTTTTGATGTGTGTAGATGCGACTTTTATTAGGAACGACGAACCTGAAGTTTTTAGAATTTTTGTCTGTTTGTATGTTTGAGCTTCACGCCAATACTACTGAACAGAGCTACTTAAAATTTTGCAAAAATGTACTTTATAGAGCGGGTCAGGTTATAGGGTATAAATCATAACGCTATTGAGTGTGGGCGATGAGCAGTAACCTTATTAAAAATAAATGTTGTTAGATTAAAAAAATGGAGACGACATTGTTTAGTTGTTTCGACACAATGTTGTTTTCCGACATCCACACGGGCGAAGCCGCGGGCGACCTCTAGTGTATAAATATTTCCTTATTGTCACTTAGTAACAAAAGGAATCATTAATTTATTACCGGTATCGGACGGATGTTTTGAGGGACTGCGTAGGAGTATCATAAAGAGAGAAAGAGGTCTTTTATTTGAAAACGTATGATTCCTTTTATCTTTTAAACACAATGACTTAACTAAGTTATGTAACTGACTACAATAGATTTTTATACGATAAAATTCTGATGTATCTTTCGAATTATGAAAGCGAGTATTCTTCGTTTGTGACACTTCGTCGACTTTTAAGATATTTTTACCTGTGATAGCTACTAATGTATGGGAGGGTCTACTATGGTATGGAGTACTAGAAGTCGCCCGCAGCTTCGCCTGCGTGGATGTCGTTTATCGCGTGGATTTTTCGCGTTTTTCGGGATCAAAGTAGCCTATGTCCTTCTTCGGGTTCCAGACTATCTGTGTACCAAGTTTCATCAAAATTGGTTCCGCGGTTTAGGCGTGAAAGCGTAACAGACAGACAGACAGACAGAGTTACTTTCGCATTTATACAAGGTGTAACATAAATAAGGGCACAACCTCTTAAGGGGTCACTGTACTCATCATTATGAACAACTTTTGCTATGGGACCAAAACTGAAACCGCGAAAAAAAACAGCCGTTTCCTACATTAATGTTCGCATAACTCGTCAAAATGTAGGGAACAGCTGATTTTTTTTTCGCGATTTCTGTTTTGGTCCCATAGTAAAAGTTGTTCATAATGATGAGTACAGTGACCCCTTAAACGGTTGTGCCCTTATTTATGTTACATCTTGTATAGTTTTAATTCCAACCAATAACGCTCGGTAAAAATATAGGAATCGGCCATAATAAATAAAACAGCCAATAATAATCATAATACAACACAAAAACTATCTCAGCTGTGAAGGTATCAGCTTCACGATAATGATCCACAATAACGTCTCCAGATTTTTTCCGTCAGCCGTATCTTAATGATCTGTCGCAGGAGTGCGTTGCGTTGGTTGATGCACTTTTAAATGCGCCCGCGCACTAATGGCTGCTCCCACGGTCGCGCGGTGCCTTATTAAATTACTTTTACATGGAACTTGCTTTGGATTAGACGGACGAGTGGAGTTTTAAAAGAACTTTTTGGATTTGGTTTTGAATGTCGCCGGAGTTTTTCTACTTGCTTCTTTAAATTTTCTGTCTTCAAAAGAAGTTTCTTTTCCTATTTTGTTTATTAATTGAGCTATATAAGCTACTAGCTTTTGCCCGCAGCTTCGCTTGCGTGAAATTTTGAACCCGTTAAGTGACGAATTTTCATACAAACTTTCATCCCCTACTTCACCCCCTTAGGGGTAGAATTTCCAAAAATCCTATCTTAGCGGACGTCTACTAACTATAAACTACCTCCCTGCCAAATTTCATCTTCATACGTCAAGCGGTTTTCGATATTTCGTGATGAGTGAGTGAGTGAGTGAGTGACCTTTCGCTTTTATATAATATATTTAGATAACTTTTTTCTTTTTTTATTACTCGTACTGGGTTCGATCCCCAGGTCGGGCAAAGTGTTATTGGGTTTTGCCGTGTAGAATTTCTCAGTAGCAGCCCGGAGTCTGGATTTGTGCTCGGTTGGTGTCAATAGGCTCACCCCTTGTTATATGGGACTTAAACATAACGGCTAACTGATGGTGTAGCATAAACCTCTGCCCTACCCTTCGGGGAATACAGGCGGTATGTTATGTTGTGTGTGTGCGACTCACTATAAAGGTACAAGTCCGAGACGGGCTGCAAATTGCAGACTGCAACCGCAGACCGCAAGTCACATTGGTTTGTATGAACCAGTAGTGTCGCTTGTCTGCTGCTTACATCTGCGGTTGCAGTTGCAGTTTGCGGTCGCCGTTGCAATACTACCTTTAAGGTGTGCACCTTAAAGGTTTTATTCGGACGACGAGTTGCGGTCTGCGGACGCAGTCTGCAGTTTTGTAGCCCGTCTCGAACTTGTACCTTAAAATGTGTCGAAAGAAAGTTACAGTCTGGAACGAATCAATCAACACATTTTATAGACGTACAAGTCAAAAGTTCACCATGCGTGCTGTCATTACTTCCTCAGTGACAAGCTATAGATCCAATTCATGTTCAGAATATGCTCCACTAGGTTCGATTACTTGGAGCCTCACAACAGGAGACTTGTCCCATTAATCCAACGAGGCATTACTGGAGTCACTAGTCTTTATAACGAGGCGTCATGTCACAGTAGATATACAAAGCAGTACCTCAACTGACTATAATCGCCTGAATTGAAACACTCACACAGACACGCACTGTATACTGAGTAGTTTTTTGTATGTGACTGTATTCCGAACTTACCATAAATAAGTCTTGTTGCAGTGCGTGGCTGTGTGATTGTCTCAATTCGGACGATTGTAGGTAGTGGAAGTACTGATTTAGCTTTTATACAAGGTGTAACATAAATAAGAGCACAACCTCTTAACCCTTTCACAGGCAACGGCAATATATTTGCCACCATGTTTTTTGGGACATGTTGAGAAACCCTTCCTGTTATTTTTTTTTTAAAAAAACCTATCATTTTTACAATTTTTTACTATTTTCTCTAATAAAAAATACAAAATGATACTTTAAAAATGTTTTTCTTCATTTAATTTTTTATTTTCATAAGAAATTGTCAAATTGTTAGTTATTTACTTTTCCTAAAATGTACCATTATGAACAACTTTTACTATGGGACCAAAACTGAAATCGCGAAAAAAAAACAGCTGTTCTCAACATTTCGACGAGTTAAGGGAACATAAATGTAGGGAACAGCTGATTTTTTTTCGCGATTTCATGTTTGGTCCCGTAGTAAAAGTTGTTCATAATGATGAGTAGTGTCCCCATAAGAGGTTGTGCGTTATTTATGTTACACCTTGTATAAGCTAAAGTAGTACCTCAAATGACTATAATCGCCTGAATTGAAACACTCACACAGACACGCACTGTATACTGAGTAGTTTTTTGTTTTTGTATGCGACTGTATGCCGAACTTACCTTAGAAGTTTTATTGCAGTGCTTGTCTGTGTGAGTGTGTCAATTCGGACGATTGTAGGTACTTGAAGTACTGCTTTAGCTTTTATATATTCTGTGGTCATGTCCAGATAACGAGATTACTTTAAGTGAGAAATATCCTTGTACACTTTAAGTAGAAAATATCTTCTTGTATATTACGTAGTTACATGTTATAATAATACGTTATGGAGTGTAGAAGTGAACGCCATTGCAATAGATCCCTTCATTTTACCGCATCGCATATAGTGATGGGTAAGTCTGCTTTATATTTATGATTAGTTACGGTTTACTCACGTGCTTTTTTCGGGATTGCCCGACAAGCTTCGGACCCAAACGGAGCCCTTAATCATGAGCTGAATACGCGGCAAGGTCGCGAGTCGAACATGCACGGCGAAAAATGCACGTGAGTAAACCGTAACAGGGGGTCTACTCACTAAGCACGAAGTCCGTGAGCGTTTCCTACTCCCTATCACCTACAGACATACGATTATTTCGGGGTCCGAACTAAGAATGAATGACAACACGATTTGACAGTTGTCTCTACTACCGACGTGTTTTTGCCCGTCCGAAGAGTTGAACTTACGGTTTAAGACATTTATTTCTCAAAAGAATTACAATTCATTTATCTGAGAAACACTGGTTGACTTATTGTAGGGTTATAAAACTAACAAGCGTCGAAACAAAACGTATTCTAGTTGAAGTAATACATATTATAGATACACAATAGGAAATTAATTTATGAATGTCGGTAGTAGAAAAAGTTTTAGTAAACTCACAGTAATTGCACCGTCAAAACTTGATAGTAAGGTGTTTGTACTTTGTACCATGAACGGTGGGAATAACAATGTCTTTTATTAAGTGTCGTGTTTCAATGTCTATCGCAAGGAGTTTTGATAGCAATTTGGTTTAATCGAGTTTTTTGAATTCACTTATTACATAATAACAAAAATGGTTCTTTAGATAACCTTTTTTGTTTTTAATACTTTACTTTATTATTTCTATAAGCTAATTTTTTTTCCGAAAATTTGATCTTGACATTTGTTTTGTTCACTCCTACGTTTCGGGCTACTTTCGGACGGGCAACTAACTTCGTTGACGGACTTAGAGAGTAGGCCACCTGATCATTAAATATGAATGTGTCTCACGAAAGTTATGATACAAAAATAGTCTACTTGAAACGAGTTTGAAGGAGGACCTCATTTTACCTCGTGAGGTACTCATGAGGCACCCCTCATTCGAGGAGAGGGACTAGGGAGCGGCTGGTTCGCGTGCCGCTTCGCTGGGTGAGGAAAGGAGGGAGAAAAGACGCCGAATGTGCGAACGAACGAACACTCCTCATCAAATATTTGCAACCCTATCACTCACTCGCTCATCAGTCAGATACATATTTACGCTTATACAAATAATAAATTGAGGAATTAGATGAGTTGAAAAACGAGTAACTCCCTCATACTTTCATTTTGAAGAACTCAAACGAGGTAACTCACGAGGCACATCACTAATCGCATAATCGCGTCGAGAAACGCACGTGCCCCATCCCGCCGACTTTATTATCCAGTAAAATATACTTTTTCTTCTTATATGTAATAAAACCCCATCGTACAGCCTTTTATGGGTGCGAATAATGGAACTAGTGACAGCTTTTGTTACAAGAAATGTAATTTAGATACTGCAAAAATTAATAAACATGCGGCATACATAGTTTGTAATCGCTATGAGAAAATGTACCGCGTGTAATTGTAAAATAACTATATGTACATCAAGTATTAAGTTGAAATTACATCCTGGCTTACAGGAGTAACATTAACACTTATTAGAATATCCTTTAATTCCAATAAGAACATAACTCTGTCTTTGCCGTCACCGCAGTCCGATAAAAAAAACATTATTAAGTTGCATTTTCAAAGTTTTAATAAAACAAGGTAGTCTTCCCGTGACACTAGCTGTCATTTGACTGTACGTTACTACGTCATAGCTGATGAACCTATAAGCTTCAGCTTCTATTTTCAAATTTTGCCGTCATTGTTGGGAAAATATTACAAATAGTGACGTAATACGGCCATCGTCGGAAGAGAATACCTTGTTTTATACCATGGTTCTAATTTGTCGTCATCATCCTCTTGCTCTTATCCCAACTTATTTTTAGTGGGCACAGCATGACTTTTTCTTCCATACAACTCTATTAGCCGTCATCTCCGTAGTCTCCCTTTCTAGCCATATCATCTTTCACACAATCCATCCATCGTTTTTTTGGTCTTCCTCTACTCTTATAACTATCCACATTCATACTTAAAACTTTCCTCACTATAATATGTTCCTCATTCCTCCGCATCACATACCCTTAACATGACAGCCAGTTTCAATACAATTTCTCAGTCACCAGAACCACTTTCAGGCTACCTTTTGCAATTTGTCGTATTGGTCTTAATTCATAGGAAAGCTACTATAATCTGTCAAATTTCTTTAATAGATTTTCATCTTTATCGCAAAAGCATTAAGTTCAAGGTTGATTGGGAAAATTTGACAGTTTCGGACAGCTTGGTCTTCTGTACACTAACACATCGAACCTTGTAAGAAGTAGACGCTTCAAGCAAATTGGTCTTGGTACCATTTTAGAGCACTCACGTACTTCGGGCCACTAAAGTCATTTCGTTGCATCTCCGAACAATTCCGAAGAACTTCGTTTAAAGTCGGCACCAATCAGGTTTACTGCTGGCCCTTTGATGTGGCCCTCGGCCTGCACATTCGCCTGTGACACTGTTATATGTGTCATAAACATAAAATTTATTGGCGCTCACACTCCAGGCTGTAATTTTAGCACATGCCCTAAATAGGAGCAGCTGTATTAATGATCTTGTATAGTTCTTAGTGCTTGAGGTCGATGTTTAAGCAGCGTTATTTATGCATTGCTATTTTATACATTATTACGACTCGAGTGATGATAGATAGTTAAAGTTTATTGTACACTAAAATAAATTAAACAGAAGGAATACACGTATAGCGGTCTTATCGATTAAAGCAATTTCTTCCAGACAACCTTTGTATGGAAAGAATTGTTAAGAAAAATATAAAGGGCAATTAATTAATAGAAAAAAAAATATAGTAGGATATTCATCTTTTAAAAAAAACTTTATATTCCAGTCGGAATTCGTAGAATTATTCACTTGTTCGGTTAGGTCAGTATAAAAATAATTTTTAACCTAAAACTTTATAGATAGAATATTGCGATGATAAATTAACAAAAGCACGGCGACACAGCTAGCGGGCATGACTAGCGCGATATCGCTCCGCACAGTCGGGATTCACCTTGTATAGGTAATTCATTTTCAAACTATTAATAATATTGTATAAAAACTACTTGACCTTTATGAAGTTCAATAATTCAGGCGAGAGTATTCCTTTCGCACCAACTAAAAAAAGAATTAAATCTCCTCTTTGAAGTCGGTTAAAATATCGTGGGAATAAAAATATGAGACGTGCTGCAGACTTCGGATTTCTATAACTTTGCAGGAATCTATAAGCTGTAAACATTGAAACTTGATAGGTTATTCCCACAGAAATCTTATTTCATCGGTAATTCCCCTACATACAGAACATTTGATGACGAGTTTTAATAACCGACTTCAAAAAGAAAGAGGTTATTATTTTAGAATATGAGACGAGGGTTCCTCGAACAGAAACTAAGACTAAAGTTCAAAATCGTAGCAAGTTTTGTTGCGCAAACGACTTTAAAGCTATGGACACACCAGCAGCAAATCGACTTCTGCTAGTTTTACGAACTAAGCGAGCAATGGGGTGCAGTAACTTGCGCAATAAAATTTATTAGTGAATTTGGCACTTAATAAATACAAGGTGTAACGCAAAAATAACGCACAACCTCTTAAGAGGTCACTGTACTCATCATTATGAACAACTTTTACTATGAACGCAAACATGAAATCGCGAAAAAAAAATCAGCTGTTCCCTACATTTATGTTCGCATATTTAACTCGTCAAGATGTAGGGAACAGCTGTTTTTTTTTCGCGATTACAGTTTTTGTCCCATAGTAAAAGTTGTTCATAATGATGAGTACAGTGACCCCTTAAAAGGTTGTGCGTTATTTAAGTTACACCTTGTATAAGACAGCCCCCAAAAGCCTCAAAGCTCTCCCTTCACCGCTTCCTGGTGTTTTTGCTGTGAAGAAGAAACTGAAGACTAAAGTGAGAGGCAGAAAAATGGCGTCGTACTCTATTTTTGCCAACAATTAAACCTATCATACTACAATAAATCCACTTGACCGAATTTACCGCATTTCCGGATTTGCCCCGACGACTCTACTACAAAATTGCTTTAATAGTTTATTAATGCGTAAAGATTAAAACATATTTTAAGTTTTTCGATAAAGCGAGTGTTAATTGACCAATTAGAGCGCGCCGATGCCTAATGGTCAATAATCATTACTCCCAACACTATGTCGATAAAATTAGGAACGGCCCTGTACACTCTTGCGCAACTTGTCGGGAGAAATTTTATGTGAGAACGTGTGTAATGCACTTTTGGAGAGATTGTGTGTTACAAGCAACTTAGTAATGATGTACAAGTTTGAAATCTATTGGGAAACACACCAGAGACGGAGCTATTCATCATTGTGAACATTCTAAATTTTCTAAGTTATGACACGCGTATAAATGTATGGCTTGTGTTAAACGTTTTAACTCTACACATGAAGTAAAATATCACAGGGACGCTTCGAATGTATCCATTGCTACTTTTCGCGCATAAACAAGTTCATTAAACACTTTAGTAACTACATTTCATTCTGAATAATAGATTGCAATGAATGAAGCCATACGAATACTTATGACAGTAACTACGGGTAGTCAGAAGCCCGAAAGTCTGATAACTGACAACCGGTCTAACTTTAAGATATTGGCATTGCCCAGTAACTGGTTTGCGGAGGTCTGATGGCAGTCTCTCCGTTTTTTTTTTTTTTTTTTTTTCTATTGGACTGCTGTAGGTCGTCCTAGGAGACGGTTTCTACGTAACCGGGCAGTTATTGGCGAGACCTGAAGGGTCTCCAGCCAATGGGGGGGAAGTAAAATACTTAACCTAAGCTAACTACTTGTACTACACTAACATCATGACTACCTGCAACAACAGCACTAAGGGCGACCCCTAGTGGGACTCGGACCTCGGCTTAGGGCGTTGCTGGCGTGGACATAGGGGGGGGGGGGAGACAGCTTGATGAGGGCTGAATTATCGATGTGATGTCTCTCCGTGTAAAATACAGGTATTCAGCCGCATCTGGGGGTCTACTCCCTAAGTACGAAGTCCGTGGTTTCGGCCTTAGTTACGAGCGTTTCCTACTCGATATCGATTATTTCGGGGCCCGAACTAAGAATGAATGACAACACGATTTGACAGTTGTCCCTACTATCGATGTGTTTTTGCCCGTTGTACGGGAATTATAAGGAATTTGGTGGAATAATAACTGCAGGAGTACTCAGTGCAAGAACAATTAATTTTAATGCGGTATTAATTTGGCGGGAACAATTAGCAAGTGCGTATTCTAACGTTGTGACAGATGACAGGTGTCAAACCAATAAGTGCGTTCCATTTGCTGCTATGCTGTGTTATAGTGTATAGTCTATGGCTGTGTTGATCCCAAGCTCCAACACCCGTCCGAAAAGTTGAACTTGACACTTGTTTTGTTCACTCCTATGTTTCGGTTTACTTTCGGACGGGTGACTAACTTCGTTGACGGACTAATGGAGTAGGCCCCCCTGGTTAGACTGGAAGCTGACTTAAAGGTTAGGCAGATTGCAATGTAGCATTAAGTTGCCAAACTATCTAATTTTAAACATTTGTAATATATTCATTTACAACTAGCTTTTATAAATTGCAGAGAAAAAGATAAACAAATTAACATTCCACTCTTCTTTATTCGATCAACAAGAAACTGCTTTAAAATCCGTAATTTTTTTGTCAACTCCATCCTCAAATGTTACTTAAGTATTTGCTTATCCCGAATTCTCAAATCAGAAACCGGAGGTGACTTGGGTTCATTATTTGCATTATTTGAACCAAATACCCATTTCTCTACTTCTTTCTTCTTAAAATATCTCGAAATAAACAAATTGTTTGTGAGGCCGGATGCAAGAATCACCATAATAAACGGCCTAGTCTTTAATTTACTTAAAAATAAACGTTTCCAGACTTTATTATATGTTAGAATCACGAAATAGCGCATTCAGGAGTGTTTTCAGATAATGCAAATAAACTTTACATGTATTATAAACATGTCTACGCCGGAATTAGGTCACGGGGATGCTCTGTTTTTCATTAAACATGGAATATATTAACATACCTGATGGTTTAAGAGTTACTGGATAATAATTAGGATTATTTCAAGTAAAGTAAAGCGGGTCGTGCGTCCGATTCTTTTATGAATGGAATGGCTACGAATCTGACTCATTGTAACGAATAAACGATCGTAAATATGAATGCTAAACATTTGTGTTAGCACCTCATTGCCGTGTCTTGAATACCGTATGATCATTTTTCCTGTATGATCTAACATGTATACTTTAAAAGTTTTCTTAGTAATTTCTATCAAACTATAAATCAGTTCATCTTCGACGTCATCGTAAGAACTATAATTCAATCTGGATCTTGACGCAACATCTCGCCAAAGTTTAATGTTCCTAAAATCACAGAATTAGCAACGTCGATTCTTTTGATACAAGGGAATTGCATTCTAGGAATCGCGCCATATGTTCCCAGCCTGCGATGACCCATGAATCTTCGCTGGACAGTTGCTTACGCTAGCCTAAATTCTGAACCATAGATAGGATGTTTATGAAATGTTTTACGAGCTTCCCTATTACATGCTCAACGGATTTTTGCAGTTTATTTTTGTTCTTTTTTAGCGTTATGTGGTGTTACGTCATTGTTAGCCTTCGGATTACGTTGATTATTATTTCAGCCAACATGGTATTAATTAAATTTTTATTATCTATAAAATTATCCGACCAGATCCTTTTTGGCAACTGCAGATGTAATACATCAAAAATATCGTGCTAATAAATAATAAAAATAGCTATATAAATATAACTTTGATCTAAGATGAAGAATCTATCTTTATTCTTGAATTGAAATAGATAATAGGCAAAACGACAACGACAACACTCGCGTTAGCTCGACAAAATGGTGACGTAACGTTTTGCTGAAACTACCAGGCGATCAGACTGTTGTAGGAGCTCTACGGTTTGCGTAGTATCAGGGGTGAATGTTCATGAATGAAGGGGTGGCTGATATAGTAGGGGTTGTTTATGGAATGTAGTAACATACTTTTTGTTTCACACACAGTTTCATTCAATATTTTATTCTGTTTAGATACAGAGTTAGAATAGAGTAATTTTTTTACTATTTTGAAATTTTAATGTTGGTTAACAATTTTGAAGTAGTATAAGTGTTTTGTCATTGCCACGATTCATGGGAATTGTGAAAAGCATAATTTCATCACAAAGCGTTTAATTATATTAGTATGCATCTAGTTAATAAAAAATAGTAAAGTCATTAATCAAAGTTAACCAGTTTTGACTGTGACACGGGTTAGAAGGAGACAAATATATAAAAAGGGATAGTGCCACATTCCTACGGGATCGGCCTTCAGCATTCTTTAGAAAGGGAAATTTTTATCTTTTTTTTTCCAACCCACTTATTAAACATTTCTTTTGTAAGACTAATTTTAAGTTTTGAAGTTTTTTCGGCTATGATGTATGAGTGTAAGGAGGTGTGAACCTTTTTGAACTGTTCTATTGGTTTTATTTATTGCTTAGTGCCATAGTTGGTTCGAAATTTAATTAATTTTGATGATTGGGATGTTTGATGGGGTGTGTGATTATTTTTTATTTATGGTTACACTTTTTCAAACAAAATCCGAAAAAAATACGACAAACGACAAGCGCAAACAATTGACGACCAAATCAAACAAATGCTTCTGAGATTGGATTAAATGTTGTTAAAATGATAACGGTTAATTTGCAGTCTTTGTAATAACAATTAAGTTAAGATACATTGACAAATAAAAAGTTCAAAAGGAATTTAGTTATTTATAAAATTAATATTGGTCTGTTAATGTCCTGTACGTGAGCTTCTCCGATAAATCGCTGTACGAACGGTCTTGGCAGGATATTACCATAATTACCACGCTTGCCCGGCAGATTGATGACGCTGCTACATCGTTCACAGATGTCCTACAAGTGTAATTATTTAGCTGAAGGTAACACTCAAAGATAAACTGCTAGTTATTGGCAATGTGGAAGAAAACAGAGCTAGCGGACTAATGACATTTTATTAATAGACACGTCATACACCAACATCATTACACTACAAATCAGCGAATATTTTACTATAGCTACGTATCAGTATATTTAATTATACGTTGTAAATTATGCAATTAATTATATAGTATAATTCGTACATCGTCTATTAAACACAATTTGACCTTTTTTTTCGCAAAAAATTGCATGATTTACACTTTGTTATAGGGACACTGGTTGGTGCGTGACCAAGTGAATGCCGAGCAATTACCTTGCTTTAATATTGCCAATATTGAGCGTGAGCATCGCATCTATAGTTTATAATATCATTGTAGCGGACGCAGTCCTATGTGTCGGTTTGGGGGCCTAGACAAAATCCTTTTTCCTTAAATGTTAACACAGACCTACGGAAAGATCAAATTGTATGGAAATGACTTTGCTCGAGAGTATGGAAATGACATTGCTCGAGAGTAAGGAAAAGGGACTTTGTCTAGGCCCTCTCACCAGCCCCCTGATTCCGAACGATCCATTAAACCGGTTGTCGAACGAATCGGTTTGCTCAGATGATGATGATGTTATGATAGGAATCTTAGACGAAACAAGATTAGAAACTGATTCGCTCCACAACTGACTTATCGAAACGTTCTAAATCTGCACGCCTAACATGCGCAATGACATAATGTTGTCACCATACTATCTCGTGCCGAGATGAATTCCATATTTCACACGATACTTCAGAACATGTCGACCAAAATCTATCACCGACGTTCCCTCGCGCTGTCTGTTCGTAAAAAATCGCAATTCTCTAATTTCAGTTTAGTTGGTGAACAAGAGAATCTACTACTGTAGAATGTGTCAACCTTATGCTTATGCTACAGAACTGACTTGCATACAAGTGAAAGTAAGAGAAATACATAGTAACTTGATTGCATAGTTCTGCGTTTGAATAATACTTGAAATAGTAAATGCCGCGTTCACAGCTGTCGAGCTTTACAATAAAATGAGGCATTGACAGCAACAAGTAAAATAAACATTGTGCTGATTGCAGGGCCAAAGATACTTGTAAGACGTGTATTCTTGAATTTCTAAATTCACTGATAGTAAACATCTAATCAAAGAGTGTTTTGTGATTCTATAATCATTGCTATAACATAGCCAAAACAGGAACCTATTTATCCAGACTTTTTATTTAAATACAGAGGAGAATTCACAAGAACTGAGCCTCAAGATTTTCAAAGGAACCGAATGACGGGGATATCAAACTATCATTCAGTCTTTAATTTATTTTAAACGAATGATTGATCGAACGAAAATAAGGCTTAATTATAGTAAATTGAAACAAAGTAGGCAAGACCATCCGTTTCCGACTATCTAATTGGTAATTGCAACAAGGCGTCAAGTTGTCAATGCATTTTGACAGTTAAGTAAACATGGCGGATCGCGCACGCGCTCTGCACGCGGCAGAAGCAAATAGAGGCGCGTACAAATTTCCTAGCTATTTAACAATCTATATTGGAATATGCATCGTGTTAATGCACAATTTGTATTTTGTTTGCTTGACACACATTTCAATATTTTGGTTTGCTTTATTTGTAAAAATGATGTGCCATTAAAACTGTATTATTAGAAGAGCCGATTTTTTGTTTTTTTTTTTTTGATTTTATCATGATCGACAGATAACTTTTATTTGAGGAATAAACTTGACGTTTTCAAAGATTATTTTTACAAAATCTGTTAAAGAGTGATATTTATCCCTTAGATAAAATTTATCTGACTATTGAAAAATTGGTCCTATATCGATTTCTTAAAAAGGAAAGAAAATAATCAACCAAACGAAACTGAAAAGTAAGAAAAATGTACAAGAGGATGAAAACATTTTTGCAGAAAATACAACCTTGATCGTTGTATGAAAATAAAACACCTCTACCTGTAAGTAACAGTTGCGTAAGCCTCTAAAATAAGCATTCTAAAAATAATAGGAATTCCGTAACAGAATAAACAAAATATCAGCCAAGATAATCTAATTCTAACAGATTTAAGTACAGAGATAGGTAAGTACGAGAAAAGATTTGCGATATTCTATCATTCTTAGCCTGTTACTTAGTAAAAAAAATCATAATTATTATGGTGACAGCGACGCAGGGCGAGATACAAAAACCGCACTCAGGAAAAGGACTTTACTAAGTATAGTAAGCTTTTCATACGAATATGAAACTTCATCATCTGCCTAGACTTTTCCCAACTATGTTGGGGTCGGCTTCCAGTCGAACCGGATGCAGCTGAATATTAGTATTTTACATGGAGCGACTGCCTATCAGACCTCCACAACCCAGTAACTGGGTAATACGACACTCTTGGTAAGACTGGTTGTCAGACTTTCTGGCTTCTGACCAACAGTAATGACTGTCAAAGATCTACAAATGACAGCCGGGACCAACGGCTTTACGTGCTTTCCGAGGCACGGAGGAAACTCGCTATGGTAAATGGTCACCCATCCACAGACCAACCTCGGCAAGCGTGGCTTAACCCGGAAGATCGGTCTATGCGGCTGTAATTATTTAGCCACGAGCTCCTCCCGACTATGAAACTACGACGAATATGAAACTTATGCTTGTGTTATTATTGTTCATACTCGTAGTATCGAATGTGAATTTCATACGAATTTGAACATTAATTTTATACCGATAATGTTCGTACTCGTATGAAACGCTTACTTTACGTAGCAACGTAAAGTCTAAGTGTGGTCTATGAATCTCGCAATCAGAATAATAATTTTGATTCTTAACGTGAGCTCTTTTGCTGGTATAATTTCGAAACCGTACTTGGTTTTGCCAGTCGTGTCAAGAATGATGCTCTGACAAATAATAAGAGATACATGACAAAAAATATCCCAATGAAAGATGACGAAGGCATGACGTAATGATTTATGGGAACATGGCAACAAATCTCATTTTCCCTGACTCATGTGGAGACGAAACACTTACGTCTTAAGATGTTTCACAGATTAACATACTAATCAACAACCCAACATAATAAATTACCTACAATACAAATGACTTTAATTTCTATGTTAAAACTTCAATCAAGTTGGACAGAATTGAACGATAGCATGGACCCATCATACATTCAAATTAAGTCATTGAAATACTTCCTTTGAAATCGTTTGGTATAATGGTCGCATTTCGCGGTCCAGTGGGCTTCGTCTGACCTCATTAGATTGTAATAGTATGGGCTATGATGCGTTTCACTGATTGGGGCTTTGACCTTAAGTCACTCAAAATAAATGGGATGTGTGAAATTTATGGAAAAGTTGTTATTTCTTTTTTAAATGCATCTACGTACGTAGCTAGTTGTTAAAAGAAAGTATCAAACTAAATATATGTTACTTTCAATCATGTAAAGCTGGATACTAGCTTGAAAGTGATAACATGCTCGGTCGGCTACTTCGTACTTATAAAATCTTGTAAAACTGTCGCAGTTATGCAAACTAATCTTTGTCAAATAAATTGTGTTTTAATATGGCGTTTAGCTTTAATTATGATTACAAATTGTGATTATTCAAAATGCTACATAATCATGTCAAAAAAACTCTACATTCTCACATCAAAAACCCGCATTAATAATACTTTTCCGATAGAAAAATGTCGAGCAAGTTTGCTTTGTTTTCTACGCACACATCAGCAAGAGGCCTACCCAGACGTTCTCACACTCTCGCATTTTACCGCACAAGCCTACGCACCCTTCAACCCCTAAGCACGATTAGCTTAATCCCTCAGGCCCATGACATCCCCGCACCCGAGCGCCCTTTTTTATCGAGTTTTGTCCTAAAATGGAAAACAACTACCAGGATTCCAGTCTTCGGGAGCGTTATACGAACTTTCACCCTTAGAACAGACTCAAGATGCGCAGACTCAAACTTGTCTTGTTCCTCCGCAATCCGCGCCCCATATCTAACTCATTCTAGCGCTACCCGTGTGACGTGTCTGTTATCTCTTTCGCACATGCTTAGAGGGGGTGGTTTCGTCTGCCTGCAAGTGTGTGTGAATTTAGGTTAGGGGCCACGTACGCGTACGTTCAACCCCTTCGACATGCGATGCGTGTGTGGTTATGGAGTGTGTTATATCTCATAAGGAGGCATACATGTGATACTTCCTACCGGTTCCTGGTGCCTTGGTACATGAGTATGTGTAGAGATTAGAATTTGCTAAGCAAACGCTGTTTTTTTTCTAACACGTGCACGCATGTGTTCCTAACGTAGACTTCTAATATTCATAACAATATAGCAACACACAAATCCGTTATTCAAATGCACTTCTAAGTTCTCGTATGTGGACACATTTTCACACGAGTGTTGGACGTTAGAACAGGAAGGAAAATGTGTGTATTTCTCTTTCTTTCACGAAGGCTTTTGGGAACCTCACACGTCGCGGTTAGAATTGTTATAGAGAACAATAAAAATAATTTTGTTAGAAATGGAATGAAAGACTTTTGTTAGCGTATTGTCATTGACGGAATCATCAATATTTAACTTTAACTACTTGCCTATAACAGTATTTAGGTTATTGAATTGCTTGAGTGACATGTCAAACTTTTATTTAAATTCAAACCGCTCGAAATAAGTGCTAAATAAATATGGATCGAATTCTGCACAATAGTAACGTAGTTTGTAAGTAAATATTGCATTGTCATCTATGTACTTAGAAGTTTGCATATCACAAAATTTAAAAAAAGAACATGGTTGGAGACAAAATAAAAAATAAAATTTAAAAAAATGTATTCCAGCTACTGCCTTCTAAAATCTATTTGAATATTGTCCGCTACAAATTACCTCGCTAAGTGACAAGTGCCGACAACTAGCGGCACAGTTTGGCGTCTTGTGTCCACATTGGCAGATGCGGACTGTTAGCTTCGAGTTCCTAACCCCTCGACTGCAGTGCCCACAATGTTTGCTCAAGGTCGCACGCTACAACCAGTTTGAGCTTTTCATTTACCGTTTTGCGTAAAGTTCGTTTCAAGGAGAATTTCTTTAAATGCTCGTTTTAATGGTTAGTTATTTGTAGATTTTAAGAAACGTAACGACGTACGGTCTAGGCATCTTAAAATTGACGACACTTTTGGTGCAGTGGCTGAACGATTGGTTTCTGCGCTACGGGTCGTGGGTTCGATTTACGGAACAAAAATTTGTATGGCCTACAGATAGTTGTTTCGGGTCTGGGCGTTTGTGTATGAGCGATTTGTGTCTGTAAACGCACCCACGATACAGGAGAAATCCTAGACGGGGACAAGGATTCATAAAAAAAAAACTAATAAAAGAAAAAAAGACTTAGAAATTTAAGTTAAAACTAGACATTTAGCTAAATATTTATACTAGCTGTTGCCTGCGGTTCCACTCGTATTCTAGAGAAACTACTTCATATGCCCGGATAAAAAGTATCCTACGAACTAATACAGGTCATGGTCTACCTGTGTGTTAAATTTCATCCAAATCTGTTCAGCCGTTATGGCGTGATTGATTAACAAACATCCAAATTCACAAACTCACAAATATCCAAACTTGCACATTTATACAAGGTCACTAGATAAGTTTTGCAATACAGCTTTAGTTTTTACAATCTTTCAAAATAATGTCCATGGCTGTTTATGCACTTAGTCATGCGTAAAAACCAATCATCAAAAATGTCCTTCCACTTGGCTTCTGGGAGTTCTGAGCAGGTGTGATCCCAAGCAGCCAAAAGCTCAGTATCTGTTTGAAATTTCCTCCCTTTCAACTGATCCTTAATGATTAGAAAAAGAACAAAGTCACATAGAGCTAGGTCTGGGCTATACGCAGGATGTTCAAGAACTTTAACACCACTGGTATTAAAAAATTAGACCGTATCACATACTCGATGCGCGGGAGCGTTATGGTGATGAAAATGCAAAGTGTCCATTCTCGAATTTGGTCGAATTTCCTGAAGCTTTTGAAAAACTTTGGGCAAAAACTCATTTATGTACCAGGAGGCGGTTACAGTACGCTGACTTTCCAATACTACTCGTTCCAAAATACCCCGCCGAGTAAAAAATACAGCGATCATCTTTTTCTTAACTGAACGTGATTTCCGCACCTGAACTGGAATTTGCTCATTTTCAAACAGCCAAACTTTATTCCTGGTTTTTGAAGGTACATCAAAATAATACAGACAGGTTTCACCACCAGTAACAATATTATTGTTTGTATTTGAAGTAGGTACCTACCATTTGTGTACATTTTTAAATTTTTTTTACACCAGTTCACTCTAGCCTCCCTTTTTTCAACTTTGAGGTCGTGCGGCACCCATAGCGTACAAACTTTTTTAACGCCAAGGATATCGTGAAGAATTTTGTGTACGTTTGGTGCATTTATCTGCAGAATCTCTTCTATCTGTTGATACGTTATACGTCAATCTTCCTTTAATAATTTTGACAGTTCTGCCATGTTTTCTGGGCCGGTAGCCTCAACGGGACGCTCTGATCTTTGAGCGTCATTAACATTAAAGTAACCATGTTCAAACTCACGATGCCATCGGTAAACTGTTGTGCGATGTGGACACTTTTCCCCCAAAATAGTTTTCTTTTCTTCCACACACTCATCTACAGACAGCTCACGCAGAAAGTTGTAGCGCATAACAACGCGCAACTCGTCATTAGAACACTCGCACATTTTATTTATTTAGTAAAATTATACTCAGCTAACTAAACAAATAATGTCGACTTATTGTATATGAACTGTCAAGATATTAACTGTAGTTTAAGAAAAAAGTATTTGTAACTACCCTGCATTAGTAGAACTAGTGTATTGCAAGACTTATCTAGTGACCTAGTAATATTAGTAGGATCTTATTTTAGCGCAATCTTCTTAGACAGATGAGCATTTTTAATTGAACGAATACACAGACAAATAGGCGTCATAATAATGGTAGGTATCACATGTTTACAAGCATGAATAGTCACAGTACATCTTATTAGATTGTCGGGGAAGTATAAATAACAGTAGTTAGGTACATATGGCCGCGCCGGAAACGTTCATTGCTTGATAACAATATAAACTCGCAAAAATGGCGGACGAATAGCTAGAAACGATTGATTCATGATTCTGGGAGCTTCACGAAGTTTACAATATCACCTGCAAAAACAAAACGTACGAGTATGTAGCTCAATGCAAAATCGAAATCTGGTACAGGAAAACAAGTTACGTCTGTCTTTGACGTTATTTTTAGTATATTTTTCCAACTGCAGATAATAATATGATTGTTTCATGGAAAAAGATGTAGTATTTGTATTGATTTTGTTGTAGATTATCAAATATTTGATGTAAACATTTTTTTTTGCATATAGTATACGTTACCGTAGGACAAAAAATGTTTGATGTGTGTCTTAACAAAAATCTTGTTTATGCAATAATCTCGAGTGTCGTAAGTCAACTGTGGTTCGTTTACTCGTATTTGAGTACTGTGACGTCATCGTTGGTTCAACATTTATCGATGTCAAACAATGCATTATGTTTTTCAACAAAATGTTGGCCTTTGTGCGGATTTTAAATCGTGCGTATAACCAGCCTTACTTAGCGTTAGATGTCATCAATTTAAAAATATTTAAGTATAGTATGTTTTTAATAGATAGTGTTTTTTTTTACAAAACGTTACCATACAAACAATATAAAATAATTTAACCCATAATAAGGCAAAAGGAATATATTTGTCGCGAAAACCTCCATACAAAATTTTTATTTTTAAACCTCTTAACGTCACATTTTTACTATGTATGTACACACGGCTACACATCAAGCTATACATTTCCAGTTTACACTGACCTCTCATTGTAAGGAAACCCTATACAATGCGAGATCAGCTTATACTGGAAATCTACAGCTTGATCTGTAGCCGTGTGTACGTGCATTATCAGAAAAAAAAAAATGTTTTTTTTTTTTATATTTTGTAAATGTTGCCAAATTCTTTGTTATTTATTTTTTCTTTAAATCTTGTGCCCTATTATAAGGGTTACAAAATCAAACACTGGCTAATTTAGCTACCTACTTTACGGTTTTTGATGATGCCGTTAACATTTCGATGGCATTCTCCTAACGGCTATAGTCCGTTTCAAAATCTCTGAGACAAAATTGACAGGCGCAAATGTGAAACTTGTACATTTTAGGATCATTTTTTTTCAAATTTGACGTTTCGCGCATGTCAATTCAATCTCAGGGATTAAAAAACGAATTCTAAAATTTACGAAATTACCGCTGTCAGAACTCATCTTTCGTTAAACTGAGTACAGTAACACCACATAATTTACCTTATTAATTTAAAATTCCATTACCGACTCAAACATTCTCAGTTAATCAAACAATTTTACGACCACAATTAATTTTAACCCTTTCTTTGCAGGTAACCACTGCCGCTGCCATCCCGGTAGTTCCCGTAAGCTTGTGTGTAAATCACATCGTAATCCCGTGACGTCACGCGCCACGCCACCGGTATACTCATTATATTATCGTAGAGATAGAATTTTTATTGTATCATTTAATAGATTGTTCACGTTTCCATATTTTATGGTAGTAATATTTTTTACTGGCTAAAATTTACTATCGTTCGCTTCGAAGGGTTCAAACAAGTTAGTAATTTTAAATTAAATTATGTTTTGTGTAATAAAATTGTCATTGTGACGGTAAAGAAAGTTGTAATGGTGACAATCGGCGAAAGTGTTTGGTATTATAATTATTTAGTAATGATTTATCATAAAACAGCGTTATTTTATTAGTAAACGCGTTCCTTTTAAAATTTATCAATGACTATCTAATCGTTGTCGTATTAATTTCGTTGATATTTAATCAGCCCCGATGATGACTGTCTCGTTGGTTTAGTGGTGGCAAGCGTCACTGCTGAGCGTGAGGTCCTGGGTTCAATCTCCAAGTCAGGTAAAGTGTTATTGGATTTTTCCGTGTGGGATTTCTCAGTAGCAGCTCGGAATCTGGATTTGTGCCTGGTTGATGGCCCTATTTCCCCCTTCGGAGAATACATACAGGCGTGATGCTATAAGATCAATCAGCTTCATTAATTAAAGAATTTGCAAAGTTAAAAAAAAGTACATGTTGTAATGACTTCTAAGTACTTACTCCAACAAGAACTAAATAGGAATGTGCGGTTGTATACTCATAAATACTGTCATTGAAATCGTATGAATTGAATGCGAATCTGTGACAATGTGGCGCTGTCCCTGACCACTATAGCGGCGGTGGGCGGCGGAAGGGTTATCTGCGCATGCGCATGGAAGTCCGCTCCAATACTCCATATCGCGGCGCTGAGTGATCAATATCGTTTATTTTTTTTATTATAAGTGGATTGTTAAGTATCCTTTATTAGGAGACGTAATGATGAACTTTAAACCCTTGTAAATTGTAAAGCGAAGGGTGCGCCTGCTCCAACTAGCGTACCAAAGAAAGTTACTATCCTAAATTTCTATCTATCTAACTATTCATCTATCTAACGTTGTAGGATGTCAGCTATGGCTAATTTGAGGACTGTAACAGTGTGGCTGCCTATTTTATCTATTATTCAATCTGCAATATTGGCACCAGATGGCGCCACCATAGCTATCAATTTGTCATGAAGTTAGCTCAACTGAATCAGTAGGTATAAGTCAAAGTTGTATTTACATTATCATTGTTAATGATTATAAGGACAAAAATGGTTAAAGATAATTTATTAGAGTAACCATCGAGTTTCTTGCCGGCTGTTCTCCATAGGAAACGACAAATTGGAACTGTGTTACTAATTTGTAATTTTTTTTCTTGTGTTTTGAACTATAGTTCAAACTCAAAAAGACATTTATTCAAAATAGACTAGAATTAGCTAGTTCTTTTTGAACATCAATGTTACAATAGACAGCCCCCAAAAAAGCCCACCCTTCACCGCTTACTAGTGTTTATGCTGTGAAGAATAAACGGCGCAACAAACTCCCCAGCAACACAGTTCTGACCGGTGAATAAATTAATTCAGTTAAACAAAGAACAACATAATCTTGTTCATAAGAACAATAGTAAAATTACGCAAATTAAAGAGAAGTATTAAAAAATTTAAAAAAGTCCTTTTCGTTTAAATTAAACAAATATTATATCCATCTCTTTCAACTATATTTTTTATCATATCTTCAAACTTCTCACAATTGAACTCTATGCGGAAGCTTTAACTCATAAACTCGAAATAATTCAGAGGACATTTAACTAAAAAGTAAAAAGAAGAGTGTTACAAGGATGAAACGGATGAAAAGGATCTTTTTATATCACCCCCGGGTTCTGAGAAGGAAGTGCCACCGCATCCCTTTGAGACCATTCAATTAACCGTGAATGGATTAATAATAAACGCTTTTTTTAGTAAAACATAGATCAGCCTCTTGACGTTAGTTTAGTAAAAAATATTAAGGAGCTTGTTTGTAACCCTTTTATAATATCTAATGTGGCGGCCACACATTCACACGAACGTTTGTGGCGAGTTGTCGTGACAACGCTAACATTCGTCGAAACCCATACAGCGAATTGCGATGCGACGAATTGCTTGGCCAGACATGTCGCAAAAACGCGAACATTCGTCTTAACAAACAATAAACATTAAAAAATTCAGGGAACAGTAGGGTAGGGGGAATGAGGATTACTGTTTATTTATTATCTTGTAAGGTGTTTTATAGAGGTTTACACTTGTCAATAGGTAGTTACCATTGATTGCAATGCTAATGCGGTTTTCTAAGATGACATATTGAAATAGCTGGCTTGTTATTATATCGTATCAACAAGTTTTATACAAAACATATAGTCCAAAACGATATATTGAAGGAATTAAACTTTTTTGAAAAACAGCATGGGAGAGTCGCGACACTCGCGAGTCGCGACTCACTGGATTGGCCTTGATGAGAGTGCATTATGATGTTGAAGTCAATCCAGCGATGCGAGCACGGGTCTTTTTATCGAGTCGATTCGAGAAATTTATCTATTCTAAACGTCAAATTTGACATAAGAAATAGATAAAACGGCAACTTTTGTCATTTTATCTATATCTTATGTCTTGACGTTTACAATAGATAAACCCGAATCGACTCGATAAAAAGATCCGTAGAGACGAGTCGTTCGTCATTTCGCCCAGCAATATAATGTCCCAATCGGACGAAATGGCGAATTAAATGAAGTTAACGGATAAACGAAGTTTGAACTAATTCTAATTGCATTTTCTTTACCGTCCATTGCAAAATACGAGTTTCACATTATAGTTATTTTACTTTAGCAAATACAAGTGCCTGAGTCTAACATCAAACGTCGGAGTACATCAGCGAGCAATAATATTTGCTCCTAACAAACCGAAGCTAATTGCTTTGCGTTGTTTCTGGGCCGAATAATTGCCTAATTATTATTAGTTCTACGTTAGTATAGCAACTCTAGTAAATGTGTTATTTTCTCTAAAATTGTAGCCATTTGAGCACTGCTTGATTTATTATAATCAGCCAAGTCTTCTATCATATTTATTGGCGTGGTGGGTAAAGTTCAGCGGATCAAAAATCTGGGATGCGAAAAAGAAAAACGGGTACTCAAAATCAATTATTTATTTTAAAAAGAATGTTAACAAAAATTTAAAGTCATGTATTCATTACTTGTTTACTACTTTCTCATACAAGTTTCTGAAACACCACATAAAAGTTTCTATAAAAACAATGGTTCGGAAATTTTGCCATCAAAAACTGTCAGTAGTTTATCAAAAGCAACATGTATCAATGTTTCAAAAACATGTAGATTCTTGTTTCTGATAGTGTTTATAAAAAATGTTTACAAATGAATTCATAGTTCTTAATTGTTTATTAAGAATCGTTTTTTTTATTTTCTTATTTGATAGCCAGAATTAATAAAAGGCTGTCAAGGATTACTAAATAAAATACCAAAACTTTTTCTATTAATTTAACTTAATTACGACACGGTGAACACGGTCATACAGTTTTTCGTCAGTTTCGAATTTATTTCTGTCCAAATCTCCGAGGCAAGCGCAACAGGATCGAAGGGGATGGATTAAAATAACTCGTTTTCGTCCTCTTTTTAACATTTGATCCTAAGTAGCGGCTGTGAAGGATGCTCACTGATTTGTATCTGTTAATTTACGCTTTTATTATTTAATGTGAAGATGGAGAGATAGTGACGAAATCTGATGTCTTTTCGTTATTGGAAACTGATTTTGAAACTTTATATTTATAAGTTCGGTATTAAAAACATGTTATGTTTTCAAATCCAAAAATATTAATGTTACTTCGTAATTACCGGTTCCGATTAAGGTTATAAGTGTACAGTCAGCTACAAAAAGATGTATACATTTAGCGAAACCAAAAAGCGATAACAACGACGAAATGACAAGAACTCCTATGTGCAAAACCGATTTTTACAGGAAACGTAGTAGGTATATTATGAGCCTTTGACAGTAAATTGTATGCACTGTTACTTAATAATTATTTCCAGTTATCAATAACTCGCTAAAAAATTAAAGTAAATGTAGTTGTTCTTGCCAGTTCACGCAAACTATTTTTTAAGGGTATCTACGTAAAAAACTCAAAATCCCCAAAATGTCAGTTATGAGTTTTTGTCACTTCGTCGTCGATATGTGGAAGGAGTGGTCTTTTAAATCTTTTATAATTGTACACATATCATGTTGCCAACACATACGAATACTTGTTTCGTTAAATTGAAAGAATCTGATCACGAACTCTTCTTAATTTCACTGTTTAATTTTGCTAAGTGTTAACATTTTTTGTAGCTGTACTTGCCTATGGGACTTTTTGGGGGCTTATAACAACGTCACATTTGATGAAACATAGTTCGTTTCATATGCGTAATCATGACTTCAAATGGTATGCACTTCCAGATTGCATTTTCACGACCTTCAAGCTGGATTTGGCTGTTGTATCTATATATTATAGTTTGCAATTACTTCATGTAAAGCTTTTAGCCCTCTGCTTAAAATATATATCCAATATTAAATCCATATTGCACCCAAAGTTATCGTAAGTATTCGAAATCATTTGAGAGATTAATAATAATAAAAGTCTCTCACATGACTTCTTGTTGTTTTATCATAAAAATCTCAACACACGTAATTCGGTAATATTTACATCTCCTTAGCTGCTTGTAGTCAGTGTAACATGCGTGCTACGTGTAAAGATCGCTCTTACGATAGCCCTCCGTACACGGGTTACATGATAGTGTGCGACTGCGCGCTGCCACTCGGGTCGGGTGATACTACTCCAAGATTACGCGCACGCTTTGAGGGTTGACTCACTTCTGACTTCTGCTAGCCTGGTATCACAGGTTATTTAATAGTTTCTTTGCATACATTATTATCGTCTTAACTGTGTCATCTTGGAGGGGAGGGGTGATCATTTGCCGGTGTCTGTAATTCGTTTCAAATGATAGGAAATAATTTGGACATTGGTGCCCGAGAAATGGCAATTGACTCGCTTACTTGTGACTTAATACAAGAGGTAACTTACCCTGTACAGACAGACTCCTGTAATAGGTAGGAGAATACCTCTGCTTACCCCTTATGATGCCTAACAGCCAAAAGGGACATGCAGCATTTTTTGTGAAATGGACTTATATCATATCGTTGAAATCGTCTTTTTTTTCTGCGTCGTTAATGTAAATTAAGGTCCTTATTAGCCTAATTCTTCGTCGCAAACGAACTTTAAGCCACGGGTTCCTGTAAAGTTTGTAAATTGGCGGTTATCCCTTTTTGTCTGAGGCATCTATATAGGGTGACTGGTAATTAGTGACCGATACTTTAACACATGATTGTACTCATGATAACAAACAGCTTTTCCAAAGAAACATTATGACAAAAACAAAAAAAAAAAAACATATCACGAGCCGCGTCCATTCCGTAACGGTTTATTGATAAATTTTAAATGAAAAAATAAAATTAAAATAATGTTTGTTTGGGAAAGTTGTTTGTTATCATGAGTAAAATCATGTGTTAAAGTATCGGTCACTAATTATTTACCAGTCACCCTATATGTATGATAGGAATATTATATAATATGCCATTTAAAAGTTGTCAAATTTCGATATTTTGACGAAGATGATTTGTATTTTATCGTTTACTACCGAGGCATTCCATTTAGCGCACTAATTTGGATAACACCAATTCAAATCACACTAATAGTATTCCTATTACATACTATCGGTATGATTCGAATTGATGCGCTGAACGAAATGTCTCGTTTTTGATTAATGGAGTTGTTGAAATCGTGTTTTAATGTTGACTTGTGTGGAGGTAGTCCTTTTCATGTTTTAATGTAATTAATGAAAGGTGCTTGTTCATAAGTAATCTCCTTATCAATTGGGTGTGTGAATGTCCAGTAATGCGCCATAAAGGAAGGGCTTAGTAGGCGTTTCGGCCGCTGAGTTTCGTCCGATCCGGCCGAAACACCCATTTAATTATTATTAATATTTTTGAGTGGCGTTTCGGACGATACTTTTTTTGAAGCAAATTTTGTACGGTCAGAATGAAAAATCTTAGGCAGGGTTATAATATTATTGAAGTAAAAGTCAGGGAATTGTTGGACAAAGATAAAGTTTAATAAACAATTACAACAATCAACAGTAAACATGATAAATCACAATAATCAGTCTTTAAATATCAAATAAAAAGCGTACAATAAGAATTATAAATGTAAACAACAATAATCAGTCTTATATATATCAATTTTTAAATAAGAATTATAAATGTAAACAACAATAATATCAGTCTTATACAGGGTGTTAACGAATTCGTGTAATTCCTTAAAACTGCATGATCTGCTACTGGTATAGATAGATTTACACCACAGACTAGTGCCAAAAAAAAAAAATTTTTTTTTTCTTTCCGTTTTCCTTAGTGATCGAATCTTAACCACCTAATAAGGATTCAGTAAAAAAATAAGACTTTTTTTATTTGATTGTACATTTTGATTTATCCATGGCCACAAAGTAAAATAGGTATTATTTGATTATGTTTCTGACGTTCCTTTGCCTTTAAAAAAGAATTCGTCCGAAACACCACTCAAAAATATTAATAATAATGAAATGGCTGTTTCGGCCGGATCGGACGAAACTCAGCGGCCGAAACGCCTACTAAGTCAAAGGAAGACAGACAAACAAAGAAATCTACAAGCAATCTTTAAATAACCTGTTAAAACAAATGAAACCCTTGGCTGTCAAAGTCAAAGTTTTTTATTTCAAGTAGATCAAATTACATGTGCTTTTAAAACGTCAAAACTAAGTGCAGGGTTCCAAAGGGTAGGTCCGAGATTTCCTTACGACCTTTAGTAGCATATTACTTACCTGAGTACTACCCTTCCAGTAAAACTCTGTAGTACATAGTTTAATTTCAATATTAACCAACCTGTTTTCTCATCATTCAGCTTTACGGCGCTCTCATCAAATTACGCGGTACCCATTAAGTAATTTTGTGGTAAAATGTACACGAGTTGCCGGTAACTTCATTTACCCATCTGTATAATGCTAATTTAAAAAAGCTATACCACCCTGTTGCTATGTAATACTACAGTGTAGGCGGTTACGCACTTAGAACGTTTTTCCACTCCACACGACACGACAAAACTTGGGGATGATTCCGACAGCCATATACTTACTTATTTTTATGCAACTCCTATCCTCAACCAGCCTACAGCGCATAGTGCGATCCAGCCACATTTCTCGCAGAGGTGCCGATAACCTGGAAAGTCTGATGGTGATAGGAAAACTAGGATGTTCAGATCAGATATCCGAACAATTAGCGATACCTATAAGCGCCGCAATCCACCAAGCGAATGATCGCAACAGATGGGGACATTGGGGACAGACCGTGGACAGTTTGGAATAGAGTCACGGCCCTCAGTAGTGAGATGATTTAGAAGAAGAGGCACCGTTTACTTATGGAACAACAAGCCATTCCTAGTGTCGTTGTCTAGTTCATAAAAAAATATGGCGCTCGGTGACATCACCACACTTTATCGTGTCGTGTGCTGTGGAAATACGGCCTACTCTTATATGGACGCATAAAAATAGTCTAATAAGGGAATAAAACGCACATTGCAGCAGATCGGCGCCACACCGAGACTAATATAGAAGGATTTATTGGGCTCAGAACTTGTGCAACGTTTTGACATTAATCTCGCCTCATAATCATCACATGAACTAGAAAAATATACAGTAGCTTTTTACTATTGTATGGAACAAACTGGGTCACTAATCTTATTTGTATTAGGCCTCGCTCGCATGAGTGCTTACTCCAAAGATGCGTTTAAAGAACAATGGACTATTCGCGTTAAAAGAGCGCTCTCATTAGAACATACGGCTATAGTCATTTATTTTACTGGATTCGAGATTGTTTTTGACGCATGTTGAAAAAGAGCTCATCTAAATGATGCCGCAGAATTACTCAATTAGAATTCTTTAAAAAAATGGTTTATCTTTTATACAATGTTAGTCCAAAGCGGTACTAATCTAAAAGGGTGTTAAAGTACCCGTAATAATGAATAACTTTTGTTCAACAACTTTCTCCAAAACTCAATAGCTTAAGAGAAATAGGTGTTCAAAGATTTAAAAAAAATACGGTATAGAATCTATCTATCCTCGGCTATGATCAGCCATGTTTACATTTTAGGTCATATTTGGGGCACGGATTAGCAGCTCAATTTTCTGAATTCGTAACTAAAGCAGGGATGAAGAATATTTGAAAAACCTAATAGGTATAGAAATCATCTTGCATGGAAATAAAAATGATCAGAAATTTTAATACTTGCTTTACGAGTAAAACAGTCATCAGTGACACTTTAAGTTGCCCGCGGATTAGAAACTCTTTTCCAACTAACCTTGTACACAGAGGACGTCTTAGCTCCAGAATAAAAACTATACGGACTGTCAAACGATTCCCGACCAATAAGAACCTGTAACATAAGCCTGTAATTTTATGCTCAAAAAGACTGTCCGCGCCGCGGATATTAGCAACGCACGGTTGACCTTCAAGGGTTGTCGATTTCGCTCAAGAAAATAACGTAGTTCAGAAAAAGGCGAAATAATATATCATATTTTTATAAAATCACTTTATATTTTATCTAAAAGTATTGTTAGCATTTTCTCGGAATTTTCCTAGGCTTAGCTGGCTTAGCTATGCCAGGAATTGCACTTGATAAGATTCTAATTTAAATATGTACCTACAATACTTATGGAAACCTCGTTTTTGCAGGATAAGTGTACATAGTTACTAGGAGTAACCAATGTACACTGATCGTATTCTAGCAACAATTTGGTCCATTCTACAAGAATTTCCTTCACCTTCCTATATGTTAAAGTCAGCGTTAAACCAAATCATGTAATTCAAATGTATGACAAAATTAACATATTAAAATTTGAAAGTACACTGAAAAAAGGGAGTGATTTCATATATTGCCGAATTTTGCTAACTGGGAAACAAAGTTTCGTTTTAATTAGCAAACCGCTTGTTTAGTGGTAGCTTATTGAGTTGGTTACTAATAGCACACGTTCTGTAGACACTTTTTTAAGTAACTAATAAACAAATATTGTGTTACATAACACAAAAAAGGTTTTTCAGTGTATTTTTTCCAAATGATACACGTGGATGTCATTAGGTCTCTTGGCAGGTGCTAATAAAAGTGATGTTACATTATTAATCCAGTAGGCGTGACCAGGAGAGCATTATCATGAGGCGCGTCTCGTTGCTTTCATCATTATAGGCCGCGCGAACGAGCTTAGTCCCGCAGACAAGGTCCTGAACGCAAGCTAATCTATTTACAGGTTTTTAAAGAGAATACTTTGTAAGTACTTTTTTTAAATTAACTTCGAAGGTCAGGTCTTCGTTTTTCTGTTGCTTATGCTTTTGGTTATTGGCTTATGCTTGTCGGTTACAGATAATTTAGGCCATGACCAGCACAGCTCCGGATTCAAAGTTTTTTTTTTTACATCATAAGTGATATTTTAATTAATGTTTCAGCACTAATTGTAACTTTGCTTACCTCTTCATGAATTACTGTGTTTAATGTGCTTTATTTGATAATGTGTTGGTCTAAACCAGGAGTGGGCAGATAACAGTCCACGGGCCTACCATGGCCCGCGAAGGGTTTTCATCTGGCCTCCAACCCTCCCTTTTAGAGCAAAAGTCAGAACAATTAGCTGTAATTATTTAAGAAAAAAATTTAGTCTTGGCAAAACAAAATGTTTTTTTTTATTCTGGCACTCTGCTACCATTCTTGCATTTTTTGGCCACTGATGAAGAAAGTTTGCTCATCCCTGGTCGAAACAATTTAGTAGTTAAACCTTTGCTAAAAATACAAACCCTTTCCCTTCAACTGCAATTTGCGAAGTTTCTTTACTTATTTACGATTACCATACGCAATATAAATAAGAAAACACAACTACACCCTATCTACTAGCCTATACGAGGGCCGGTTATAACGCAGGCGTGTCTCGCCGCCTGGCGTAATTACCTCTTTATTGCTGAAATATTGTGGCCAGCCCTCAAGGCCATGTCTCTCTGAGGTGACTGCACTCCTGGTACAAAGAGCGAGGAACCCTCGGGGTATTATATAATCAAGATGTTTATGTCAATTTGAATTTAGTGCTAAATGCACGGACACGATTTCTGATTGCGTCGCTTTGCTTTTAACTATAAGAAAAACACGAGCTTTACGGACATGTAAGCGTTAATTAAGACACTAACGAGCAAATAAAAAAGTAAATAAAGCAGTTCTTATAACTGTCAGACCTTATTATGTCAAAAAGAACTTCGTTTACAATTGCAGATGCATTTTTCCACCCGTCCTAAATGTGATGTAAAACCATTCAAACAATTTTGAAGAATTAATGTATTTTAAAATCACTTTTAGAGGTACCTAACCACCATAACTTATTTTCTAACACACTAGCAACTAGTTAGTACAGCAAATAATTCTTTTAAATAGTAAATCAATCACAACACCGTCATACAAACGACACGGCTGTTTGGAAACCTGTTCACAGAAACCCAGTCTCTCGCGTGCCGTGGTCGCGTGCCAAATAAACGATACGACACGCCAGGTAACCAGAACGCATGCGTTAACACGGCAGCCATTATAACAAGACCCGCCCACCCTTCTCAACTAAGTTAATTTTAAAATTTCGTAAGGTCCACGCTGCAATGGGAGGGCTCTCTCTAAATTGGTTTAGTTGGACAGGTAGTAGGCAGGTGGGACGCATGCGCCAGCCGCCAGGTAAGTTTGCTAACAACCTCCTGATGCCTCCTAGTATCCTGGTAGGCGGCTGGCATCTTGCCACAGGTACGCTCCCAAAGAAAGGTGATAGGGCTCTCACGTGGACCCAGGTGATGACCCTACGTGTGAATCAAACACCTGTGGACATGACTCATGAATAAAAATGGATAACATTTATTTTATTGGTTGTGGAATGCGATTTTGAACTTTATTACAACGAAATACGGATCAACTGAATATTTACAGACGGGTCTAAAAAAAATGATACAAAATATTTCATCTTTCCATAGGCGGTTCATAATATCTATTCATTAAGAGCAAAACTTAAAGTATTACTAAAACTTACTAATTATAATACATACTGTACAAATTAAAACCACCTCATTGGTGTAGTGGTCGCAAGCACGACTGCTGAGCATGAGATCCTGGGCTCGACCCCCAGGTCGGACAAAGTGTTATTGAATTTTTCCGTGTGAAATTTGTCAGTAGCAGCCCGGAGCCAAAAATTGTGGCCAGTTGATGGTAATAGGCTCGCTCCCTATTACATGGGACATAATGGCGAAACGGCGACATTACCCAACCCTTCGGGGAATTCAGGCGTGATGTTACGTTAAATTGTAGGACTATCTTAAATTTCTTCGCACCGCAAAATCATTTCTCCGATTTGCTCCGTCTCGTCTGTCTAACGCGACGCGCATTGTGAGTGACGCGACACGTCAAAACAAATTGATATATCGCGCCTTACGAACGTTAACATTGAACTTCTCGATAACTAAGTAGTTTATGACATGACTTATTGCTTTAACAAAGTAAATAGTGTCACGAGATCTTCTTTCCGTTTTAGACTTAGAATAAATACCACTTTGCCTTGTTTTTCCTCAGAACAAAAGATTTACAGAATTTGGTCTTTGTTCTCGTAAACGCTTAGGACCAAATTATTCTACAGGATTTTTTTGAATGAAAAGTGAGTTTATTTTTAAAAGGTACCAAATAAGCTTTTTTCGTTCGCTTATCTCTTCTTCTTGTTTTTGAAACGGTGGATGCACGGATCTTTTTATCGAGTCGATTTCAAAACTTTATATAGAATATATAAAATAAAGAATATATGAACGTCAAATTTGACATAAGATATAGATAAAACGAGAACTGTCGTCATTTTATCCATATCTTATGTCAAATTTGACGTTTAGAATAGATAAAGTACTCGAATCGACTCGATATAAAGATTCGTGCTCGCACCGCAGATTCTGGATGTCTTACTAACGTTTTCTATTTATTTATCTATTCTTTATGCATAAAATGTATGCCTTAGGCTTTTTCTACCACTGAACCTTATGACGATGCAATCACAAAACATGGTAGGTGCAAGCATAGTTGTGATACGATATGATATAAAAAATAAGCATAATCTATAAAACGTTTTAGAAATACTAATATACTACATTTAGTATAGGAACTTAGGAACACAAATTACAAATATAGATACATCATGTATAATGTTTTACGTAGGTGTTCATCAGATGCTTTATAATAATTTAATATCATAATCACCCACTCAGATATCTTCCAAAACAAATCCAATATTTTATAAGCACCAGGTTGTAATCATGAACGAGCTCAATTTATTAAGGTGCAGTGGTAATGTCTCTATAATAACAATATTAGCATAAAGATTTAAAGTTGCCAGTCATTCTCCTAACAACGGCCTACGGATACAGTGACGGAATGAGCGATTTAATTTTGGTCCTTTGATCCATCAAATCGCTACCTTCGCAATGTTTTTTTCTTAAAATCCTTTTTTATCTTTCAAATTTCGTAATAATTAAGACACGGCGCGTATTGCTATGAGGTTCCTCTCTCTGAAGCCCTGACACCAGTAGCTTAGACCCTGTTCCCGATGCTGGTTTGCTACTATATTTTTAAATGTTTTCGTATTTTTTTGTATGGAAATATTTAAAATGTAATTTTACATGTGTTTAAATGAATAAAAGACAGTTAAAAGTTTATTTAGAATTAGCGATTCGCCCCGGATTCGCTGGGGTACGTTGTATAGCCAGAAACCATTCGGAAGAAATTACCTAAATTAAGGTGAAATCCGCATCAAAATCCATTGATTAGATTAGAAGAAGTATGCGAACATACAGACAGACACGAAAAGCGACTTCAATTAATACTATTAGAGAGAGAGAGAGGTGAGATAGAGCTGAAATCTTACAGCCTGATTTATATTGGATTTTTACTCCTAGGAAAATAATATTCCGACACTCTTGTATCGTGTAATGTTCACCACACAAGTCCTCTCATTCCATTACTAAAACGCTCATTATAAATCTATTTACTATGTAATGACCCTAACCCTTTCGCGGCGCGGCGCAGTTTTTACGGAACCACACATGGGGCCCTCGAGACCTCCCGAGAAGAGGGACGTGCCTCCGCGAACAGTTAACTAATGACGTCGGCAAAAAATACACAGGTTGGATGTTAAGGGCATTTTTAGGTATTATTTTTATGGTCCGTTTATAAAAGTCGGCCATGTGAAGTGGATTTTGTCTGTCTGGCTTCGTAATTTTAAGTCCAGAATTTCGTCGTGAATTATGTAGGTAAGTTTTACTTTGAAAAATGTATAAAGCAAACCTTTATAGAAGCTTAGAGCTACTGAGCTTTGTCTTTCTAACAAACAAAAGGTTTTATTTATTATCCAAGATTTGGTCCTAATCAGGAATGTTATGGAGCTCCATAACCGTAATCGAAACTATCGGATATCCGAAATAAAAATCTGTCCGAAACCGCAACCGAATCTAAATAAAAGTTTCGAATAATTTCGGATAGGGGCGGAGTCTAAATCGACAAACAAGCCGCATCCCTTGTCCCTTAAAAATGGGTAGATAAAATAAGGCTTATTGTTTTTTCTGTGATTGTAGTACCAAATGATAATATACATATAAATAAAAAAAAAAAAAAAAAAAGGTTTTTATTTCAGTAAATCTTTACAAGTAAGTTGCCGGGGCTTCCCAGAAAGTAATCAAATGATACTTGTGTTGGGAAAACCTCGCTCTCCCTGTGTAAACATAAATTTAGACTTACAAGACTAACAATCTTGCTGTTTATGTATGTACCTTTACAATTAATAAAAGAAAATAAAGAAAAATAAAGTTAGTTTTCAAGTGGTTGTGTCCGCAAGGGGCAAGTAGCTAGCAAGTGTGAAGTGCGTGCATGCATGTGTTTGTGTGTGTTTGAGTGTGTGTTTGTTGTGTTTGTGTGTGAGTGTGTGTTTGTTGTGTTTGTGTGTGAGTGTGTGTTTGTTGTGTTTGTGTGTGTGTGTGTTTGTGTGTGTGTGTGTGTATGTGTGTGTTTTCGTGTGTTTGTTTGCGCATGAGCGCGCGTGTGAACGTGTGTGTATGTTTGTGTGTGGGTGGTTGTTTGAATGGGCCACTTATCCCTATTAATTTATTGTGTGTCTGTGTGAACACATAAAGCATGTATCAAATTCGAGCTAATGTAAGCAGGATGTCCTCCACGTCTTCATAATTAAGAGTAAGGAGCCATTCAGTCAGATTTTTCTTACACTCGTACAGTTGCATGGGGTATATATTACGGATACGATTAATTTTATTATAAACGCGGGGGGCCTGAGTTACATTTTGCCGACTAGCAAAGACTGTACGAGCGGTGTATGTAGGGGCTACTATATCACACCGTCTTTTTCTAAGTTTGGCACGGTCGTAAGGTAACGCTTTGTGATATCTAAGTATCATATGTAAGATATAAAGTTTTCTGACGGAGAGAAGCTTAGAAATAGCATATAAGGATTCAGTAGAAAACCTAAAAGGCTTACAGTTCATAACTTTAATCAAGGATCTTTGCGCCCGCTCTAGATCTATAAAGTATGACTTAGCTGCACCTCCCCATACCGAGATACAGTAGGGGAAGGTTGCGATCATTGGACTAGATCTTTCATTGGACCACCAAGGTATTTCCAAAACCGTGCAAGCTAGCAACACCCAAACTAGTCGAAACGAGTCCGTGGAGACTCAGTTGCGACCCCATCTTACCTCAGTGACGCTGCGGCATATGGTCAGGAGAGATAGGTGTGGTTGTGTTTGCGGCGGTCAAAATCTAATAATTTCACTCAGTACAATTTGACGTAAGTATCATTGTATTCATATTTATCTGCGTGCACTGTTATGAAATATTGGACAGTTTATTTGAGATTCCATGAGTGTTATTCAATTTTGTCTAATCATGACCATTTATATTTTAGTTTAGTTTTTCTTATTCAGTACCTTGTTGCCATCAATGGACCTCAAGAGAGTTCCACCGTTGGACCGGTCCAACCATAGCAACTTTTTATTGTATTTTTTTAGCCATAATAATGGGAATAGGTCCTGAGTATTTCACTAATTGTATTACGAGTATGTATTAAGTATTTCACTTATTATATTTCATTAAAACCATAGAAAAATCATTCATCATCATCATCATTCAGGTGAAAGACGTCCACTGCTGGACATAGGCCTCCCCCAAGCATCGCCACATCGACCAGTCCTGTGCCTCTCTCATCCAACGGATTCCCGCGACCTTCACCAGAAAAATCATTATAAATTTAAAATTCCAGAATGTCGCCGAAAAAAAGAAAGCTTTTTTTTCATAAATTCATAATTTAGTAATATAGATAATTAATTATATTTAGTTGCCTCGATTGGACCTCTAGAACAAATTTCTCGAAGTTCATTGATGGCAACTTGGTGGTTCAATGAAGGTGCCCATGGTCCAAAGAAGGCAACAGCCTAAAATTTTGTTTTCTTCGTTTATTTCAAAAAGCGTTAGCCCGAATTGTTTGTGCGTTTGATTATTATAAATAAAGGTCCTACGAAATAAAAATAATAAACTGCTTTCATTTTAACACTTATACTTTTTGAGATATGAGGTCGTAAAGTTATGTGGTCCATTCATAGCAACCTTCCCCTATATAATTACTGATTGGGCTAGAGCAATATATATTTTATTCAATAGCTCGGTACTCATAACGTGTCTTAGAGATTTGAAAACCCATATAAGCTTTCTTAATAAAGTTAAATCATTACCTATTTGTATTTTCCTTTTACAATTCCTTAAAATCTAACCGTAACTGAAACTATCGGATAATCCGAAATAATTTTATATCCGTAACCGTATCTTAAACCGGTATTCATATATCCGTATCCATATCCAGAACCGGAATTTCATATCTATAACATTTCTGGTCCTAATCCTTGAAAACCATTAGGACCAAAACTCGCAAAAAATAAATATAATCATAAAAGAGGCTACGAAAATAGTGCATTTAACTATGAAGATATAATTCTTAGAACAATACCCATATAAAATGATTTATTCCACCTTGTTATTCCTGAGTCAGCAGCAAAATGCATTAGCAATAAAATCTACCGATCTTTATAATAACAATAAGCATGGAGATGATCCGTGAACAGCCATAGCAAGAGTCAATAATAGTCGTAAAAGTCATGAAGATAAAACAATAAATCTTATGTTATTAGGCCGATGTGTTCGGAAAATTGTAGACAACCTAGATTTTATTGGTGCAAGTATAAAAACAACGCGTGGTTACTGTAATAAGCTGTTTTTATGACTGCAATAAATGGGTTATATTTATAGATTAAAGAAAAAAACTGATTAAGAACGGGCAACGATCTCCCTCAAGCGCAAACGCGTGGACATGTGTATCCTGCCCATCCTAACCTACGGTGATCAGACCTGGTCGCTCTACGAGTTGCAAAAGTCCCGCCTTGGGGTTAGCCAAAGAGCAATGGAGCGCAGTATTCTATGCGTTAAAAGAACAGATAGGATACGGAACAGTACACTGCGCTCCAAAACGGGGATAATAGACGTAGGCAAAAAGGCTGCCAGGCTCAAATGGGATTGGGCGGGTCACGTCAGCCGCATGCATAATGACCGCTGGGCAAGAGTCTCCACACAATGGGTGCCTGAAGGGGGACGACGCCGCCGCGGTCGGCCCAGAATGAGGTAGCGAGATGACCTAGACGCATACCGCGAGGGCTGGTTTGAGGTAGCGCAGGAAAAGAGTACATGGAAGGACTTGGGGGAGGAGGCCTTTGCCCAGCAGTAGGACAGTACAGGGTTTAAAAAAAAAAAGAACGGGCATGGCCCGTTCTATACAGACCGTTTATACAGATGTATAAAAAAAACTCATTCCAGTTCCTAAAACTTCATCAATAAACAAAAATTGATAGAAAATGTTTAAAAGCCGTGATGAAAGATTGATCATCGAAAACAAAATTGTATCTACGAGTACATCTGAAGAAAAATATAAATGACCTCTCCAGCTAAATATTTTAAATAACCTTTACCTATTTTATTACTTTTATTTCATGCAAAAACGTAACCTCTCCTTACCGAAGTTGGAAAGAATGACCGCCGCGCCTCCAAAGAATACGTGATCTTACTGCGTGAAGTTCCACAATAAGCAAATTAAATGTTTCATTATAATCTTTGTACGAATGTCCCCGAACAATAAGCTATTGACCTCATAAACGAAACAAAGAAGTTCAAGTTCCTAGTGATATCCCGGTCCCGAGTTCGATGCCCGACTCAGTCGACTATAACAGCGCGGTACTAATTGATTAGAGCCATCAAATTTGTCTAGACTTGTCCACCCGTGACCTATCTAGGTCCGCTTAAATTAGATATCGTTAGTTCCTTGAAACACTAATAAGAATTCTTAAATGATTTTCCTCATCATGGGAAAATAAATTTAATCCTATTTTAGGTTAGGGCAGATTTTAACATTTAAGGTACAATTCCGTGCATCGCGGCCGATCGCAGCCGCGCGCGATCTATCGCGTGCGTCTGACGCGCGCGGCTAATGCGTCAATAGTCGTGTCATTATTATACTGATTAATCTGTCGTTAGCCGCACGCGTCTGTCGCAGACTTCGGAAGCGGTGCCATACATTTTCATACTCTGACTTTTGACGCATTTGCCGGGCGCGTCTGCCGCACGCGGTCGATCGCGCGCGGCTGCGATCGACTGCGATGCACGGAGTTGTACCTTAAGGCACCACAACTACATGGCGTCACTGGGTTGGCTGAATTCATGTTGGCGGTCGCGTTTGTGCGCTGTGCCCGTTTAAAGTCGATGCGTTTTTAGCATAAGGGTGATCAGTCTTACAATACTTTCGATAAAATCGACATCTAAGTCAGTCTAGTGAGATGGTTACAAGCGCTGTACAAATTTCGTTTCTGTCCTATAAAGGGTTAAAACTAAGGGCCGATGTTTAAATCGTCAGATATCTTTTATCTGAGTAATAATTTTGACGTTTTGATAGCTTTTCTGTACAAAATATGTCTAATCACCATATTTATTCCTCAGATAAAAGTAAATTGATGATTAAAAAAATGGTTCTAAGTTCTAAAGAATTGTCACGGTTTGCACAATTTTATGGTATATCTTTTGTTATAACTACGTGAGCTTTGGTGGCTTTTTTGTATCATTTCGTAACTTTATTTTATTCATAAAAGACTAACTTATTCAATAGATTCAATAGTCACAATCTCGAATTCTCTTTATATATATCAGAAATTCAAATCAGAACATACGCAATGGTGAATCTCATAAATAAATAAGACATATTCAGTTAAACCTTTTTTTATACAAGGTTAGTTGGAAAGGAGGTAGGTACTAATCTTCGGGCCACTTAAAGTATTACTGATGACTTTAAAGTTTTAAGACTGTTTGCATGTGTTACAATTTTAAATTCGTTAAGCCGGGTCCGCAGAGCCAATTTTCTAACATGTTATTGTGTTTTTGCGAACAAAACTGTTAGGCCACGCCCCTATTCGGTTAGCAAATAATGTTAATCCGGGTCCGCAACGCCAATTTTGCTAACATATAACGATACATAGATATTGTATCTATATAGATACAATATCTATGTATCGGCACAATATCCAATACCTATATATCGGACGGTACTGAATCTATATATCAGGTATCCGCGTACCTATAGCGAATAAAGCGCGACGAGTGACAGTCACAGAACAAGACACTATACCGATATCGTATAGCATGATCTATGATATTCGGTTCAAACTGACTAATTCGGGTACAGCAGTAGTTAGTAGTACGGTGGTAGGTACCGTATCCTTGCGATGCGCGCGGGCGGGAGTGATGTAGCTAAAATGATGTACATGAATCGAACAAAACCAAAATCTAAATATCACAGTACCACTTTCGATTTCGAGTTCTACACTGATTCAGCCAATATATGGGTATTGAAATATATAGATGCGATATCCGATATTCTAAACCGATACATAGATACGATTTGATATGGTGTAAAAGCGATATTACCCATGCCTATTCCTACTACCTATTTACCTATCACCTAGGGATATACGATTATTTCAGGGTCCGAACTAAGAATGAATGACAACACGATTTGACAGTTGTCCCTACTACCGATGTGTTTTTGCCCATACGAAAAGTTGAACTTGACACTTATTTTGTTCACTCTTACGTTTCGGACTACTTTCGGACGGTACGACTAACTTCGTTGACGGACTTAGGGAGTAGGCCCCCACGACCGGTCGATGTGGCGATGCTTGGGTCCAGCAGTGAACGTCTTTGGGCTGAATTAGCGAATGAAAATGAATGGGTACTGCAATACCCTTTCAGATTAGTAGGTACCCCCTTTTCGACTAACCTTTTATACAGCGACCTAGTAAACTGTTGTAACTTGACATAATAAAAAATTATTACAATGATTAAACAACTAAAAGTTGCGGATCATATACGGAATTCCCACAACATTCCTCAAATTGATTAATTTTATTTTTAACAAGGAAACCACGACTCTGAACCGCGGGAACGCCTTCCAATCTCGTTGCTCGCTCTTCTATTAAATTGACTGTTTTATTGTTCCTACTATAAATTACTGTGCTGTCGCTAAGAGCAGTTAGGGCGCTTTCAATTTAGACGTTTCGTGTCGGACCGCTGCCGCACGTTTACCGTGCCGCTGGTTATAACCCGCTGGCGGACCGCTGCAGTACGGTAGCCGTCCGACAGCAAACGCCTAAATTGAAAGCCTATCTGACTGCCGTGCGTTTGTATGCTAGTGATGTGACATCAGTCAAGCCATGGACTCTGACGAAGAAACATTATTGTTAGTGCTCTTGTTGAAAATTATAAAACAGAAACAAAAACAAAAACGACGCCCCCGTAAAAGAGCAGCACCAATGTTTTCATTAACATGTAATTCTGGTGATTTCCATAATCTTTATCCTAGGTTAAAACAAGATTCAAGCAATTTTTTTAATTATCTAAGAATGTCTAGAGAATGTTTCTACGAATTACTTGAATAAGTTAAAAGTAAAATTCAGCGGCAATAAACTGTTTTCAAACATACTATATCAGCTGAAGAAAGACTGCTGATAACATTGAGGTGAATAAAGTAAACAACATATTTGTGATATTATTTATTTCTACAATTATTTTCATTGGTTATTTGTTTTATACAAACTTTTAGTAAAAAGGATAATATTAAGAGGGCTATCACATTTTATCACCTCTCTCGAACAGAACATATTTTTAAGAATGTTAAACGAAAAGATGCAGTTTTGAAAAATGTAATCAATGGGCTCAGAAAATAATACGAATTTAATAAGTAATTTAAAAATACATTTTTATTGTGTTCCATAATAAACACAGCTTGCTTGTGTTTGAGAGAGGTGATAAAAGCAAACAAGTAATGAAAATTTTATGAAATTAGCTCTGTCGTCTATTCACCGCACTATTCAACAGCGAAATGAACACGTGGTGTTTTCGACGTTGCCGTCCTGTTGCCGTGCGTTCGCGGTGCCGGCGCCGCGCTGTTGCCGCACCGCGCGCTTTGTATGACAAAAAACGATCGTCCGTGCGCAGTGCGACTAACGCGCCGCTGCCGCACCGCAGCAGGACGACAGCATACCGCTAAATTGAAAGAGCCCTTTAATAGAATAAAGTTATATAACTATTCCATTTAAAAAAATAAACGGTTGGATTTTCAAACTCTTCACGACCAATTAGAGCAGGGTGTGCATGAAAAGAGCCTCCACGAGTGACGATACTTAAGTACCTACGTCCGGCGCACCCTGGGCAGTCAGCCCCGCTACCAACCTTGCTGACTGGCTAATCTTTTCACCACTATTTTCGTATGGCTCGTGCTGACACGAGAGAAGAAGAAGAAGAAGAGCAGGGCTTCTCAACCTGGGTCCATGAACTCCTGAGGGGTCCATGTCAGTAGTACCAGGGGTCTGCCAGGGGCTGGCGGAGCGAGGCCTGCCGGGGTTGCGGTGCATGCAGCTGCGAATCCCGTGACCTCGGCCAAGGGTCAGAAGAAGGAACACCGTGGGTATTTAGCCGGTAAGAGTCCGGCATAACCCTTCGCCTTCTCCAGACGAAGGGTACCCATGAGGATTTTCCCACGAAAAAAAAAAAAAAAAAGGGGTCCATGGCTAGCCTACCTTATATCATTATTAAGATCCTCCAGAGTCGAGTCCTACCGGACAAAAAGTATTTATAGATTTCCTTGTTTTCTTTACCTACAATTCCATTCGAAAAGGGTAAGTGGAATTTTTGAAATTTTTAAAGTGGTCCTCGTCTATAAAATGTAAAAAAAAACATGAATTAGAGCGTTTGCTGTGATAATTTATTACCATAAGCCTATAAACCAAGGTGTAACATAAATAATGCGCAACCTCTTAAGGGGTCACTGATACTCATCATTATGAACAAATTTTACTATGGGACCAACCTGAAATCGCGAAAAAAAAAACAGCTGTTCCCTACATTTATGTTCGCATAACTCTTCAAAATGTAGGGAACAGCTGTTTTTTTTTCGCTTTTACTTAGTTACTTTTTTATATTGCTCTTGGCTTGGTTCGTAGTTGCCCTAAAGCCCTAAGGTATGTATTTATTTATTTCTATTCATTTGAAGCACATACGTCACTCTGTGAGAATTTCTCTGAAAAAGTATCAATTGCTAGTTACGACAGTTAGCGCGGAGGGTGACGATTTTATCTCTATAATAAAAAAAAAACTTGTCTTAACTAGAATGAATCACATCGTTCGCTTGGAGTGGACTCTAGCAGGCGAGAAAATGGTTCTACGAGAGCAAATAAGCTAAAACAATCATAACCATAAATCGCACTTATGATATGCAAACACACATTGTTGGCACCCAGTTCCTAATGTAATTCAACCTTCTATTCAAACAAGTGACTCACAGACTTTTAGATAAATTAATATTTTTACCGGCCGGCGGTAACAAAACACGGCATGTTTACACATACATCATTAATGCGGCGGCTGCTGATCAAACGACCGTTTGTTCTCATAGATACAATTTATTACACTGCCTCGACTGCGCCATGCCGACGAGTACCGTCCATTGCCTTACATGGAACTTTTGTTTTCGGGAACAGCGCGGCAGCGATGGATGTATCCTAGATGTGAAAGTTTGTATGTTTGTGAGTTTCGATGTTTGTTAATCAGTTACGCTTTAACGGCTAAACGGATTTCGATGAAATTTGGCACACGAGTCTTCTCTCGTGTCAGCACGAGCGATACGAAAATAGCTCATGCTGTGGTGAAAAGATTAGCCAGTCAACAAGGTTGATAGCGGGGTTGACTGCCCAGGGTGCGCCGGACGTACTTAAGTATCGTCACTCGTGGAGGCACACAAGTAAACCATGACCAGCATTCTAATTGCGCAACACAATCATAATCGCTATGGTTTTGATTTTGACAGGTCAACAATTTCCATAGCAACGTATGTATGTATTAACAATCCGACTTCTCTACAACTACGTACCACGCAATGAATATTGTTTTTGACACATCAACTGTCATGACTGGTATTGATCACGTTACCCAATTGTCCTGCTGGATCAGGACTTAGGATACTCTTTATACGGATACATGAAGAAGCTCTCCTAGAATGCAAGTAAAACAGCGGGCAACAGCTAGTTCTCTATATATGGGGTGGATATGATAATACGACAGTAAATGATACCCCGTATTCTTTAATGGGTTTTAAGACCAGACACAAATAGACCAGACATTCAATAGTTTAGTCACAGGAATTTTCGTACGATTTAATAATTTAACGAATGTCAAGATCTGTCGCGAAGTTATGTAGGTATATCTATGACCCTTTTAAACCAAAATTATCTTTATTTACACGTGTAGGATAGATATAGTTAACATAAGTTTCCACTTGAACGTCCCTTCATCTAAATGAATGAGTGAAATTGAAAAATCATTCGAAAAAAAATGTGCTTGGAAGTAACTGATTTTTTGTGTACGGTGCTAGAACACATTATCACAGAACACGTGATATCATTTATTGTCATATTATCATATCCACCCCGTATACGGCTACAACAGCTAGGTCTGTATCCGTGGGTAGTGTAGACGAATCTTTAGATCCGAATTAATAGACTGTGGGAGGCGGTGTTTAAAAGAAAGTGGGAGCAATAAGTGAACAATTAGATCCTCTAAAACATAACACACGCCGCTTCATTAGCAAAATTAGGACTTGAACTATGACGTCATCAACAAGGATGCGTAAGACGGTTAGTATTGTACCCACGTGCTGTACTAATAGTGTCAATTAATCCTCCATATGGCCCGTAACGAGGAGTTAGGTTGTATATGGATCTGAACACTGAGTGTCAAAATTGAATGAGTGTCAATTCATTTTGGTGACTCCATACAGTTTATTGGATGATTGGATTATTTGTATTGTGTTTTGACAGTTACAATTGTTTGAAAATCTAGTCATAAGTGTGTACGTCATGGAACATAATAAAGGGGTCATAGTAGTTTTGCAAATTAATTTTACATTGACAAGATGTATTTTAATTTTGAACATTAAAAGTTTTGTATGAATGCTAAAAATTTCAACCAATTCCTCAACTCAGCTTACTGCAATCCAATTGTTGAGCATAGAAGTCTTTCAAGACGCTACATAACACCCGATTCTCTGTCCTTCAGCAGACAGTGTACCCCAACTGACTTCTTCAAGCCAACGCTTTGATATTCCTACCCATTGACTTAGAAAACAAAGAAAACAAGGGTCTAGTACAAAGTTCAAGTTTCAGGTCAGTTATTGTCGAGACTGAAGGGTCTCCAGCCAATGGGGGGGGGGGGAGTAAAATACTTAACTTTAGGCGTGAAAGCGTAACAGACAGACGGAGTTACTTTCGCATTTATAATATTAGTAGTGATGTGGTTATCACATTGCCGACTTTAGCTTTTCACCATACTAAGATTCAACAACCCATTGACGTTCACACCGATAATTCTGCTTTCATCAAGCTGTCTCCCTTCCCTAAGTCCCCGCCAGCAACGCCCTGAGCCGAAATCCGAGTCCCACTAGGGGTCGCCCTTAGTGCTGTTGTTGCAGGTAGTCATGATGTTAGTGTAGTACAAGTAGTCAGTTTAGGTTAAGTATTTTACTTCCCCCCCATTGGCTGGAGACCCTTCAGGTCTCGCCAATAACTGCCCGGTTACGTAGAAGGGGTTCCCAAGGACCATATACAGCAGTCCAATAGAAAAAAAATCCCTATACATAAATTAGTCTTCTTTTTCGCTTTTTAGTCTACATTCGGTATCGGACATTTTTTAGCGCTGACTCGAAGACCAATTGTTTAGATTCTACGAAACTAATTTAAAAGTTGAAATTTTGACAGCATGATCATGGGAGCATAAGTCCAAAGATCATCACTCCACGCCAATTAACACGCAATCTTGCACTATAAAAATAATAACAGTCACCAAAATACTCAACCTATTTTCGTGGGTGACTACAATAGCGGTTACGACCCATAAATCAATTTGTTAGTGCTTTCAGGCTAAGCTTAACTGAGACCTAATTCCCATGCGGAATTAATAATGGAACCTAAATTGCAATTAAGATGTTATGTGTGTGTGTCATAGCTACAGACTTTTGGGAACGCATCTGGTATGATCTTGTATGAATAATCTATTGTAAGTAGAGCAGTGGGTGGTCTTTGTAGATACAATAGTTTACGTCGGTATGTTTAGGTAGACTAGTTTTTTTGATCCTCGTCGTCTGGATTTAGGGGGCTATTACACTGTCATATATCTAGGATCATTTATAGGATGGTAAAATCTTTGTGTGGCGAAATGATTCATATATCCATATTAGATTGTAATATATCTGTTACGGGTAATAGCCGAAGTGTGGCTACACCTAGGTTTACCCGGGTACAACTAGGTGCAGCCGGCCACATGCGGTTAAACTTAGATGTCTCCTACTTATCTTCGGTTAGAACTAGGTTTACTCTGCATCATGGCGGGTAGAACTAGGTGCAGCCGCACACCGGTGGTTAAGGCGGAACCCCGACACTGATAGGTTAAGTTCGAAGGGGATCCCCTTCGTGTTAGGTTACTTTAAACCCTGTAGACAGAAATAGGAGCCTCCCGTAGCGGGGCTCCGTCGACTTAAGCTACACCTAGGTTTAACCAACTGCTAGTGGTTGCACCTAGTTGTACCCGGGTAAACCTAGGTGTAACCGCCATTCGGCTTTTACCCGTAACATATCTATGACTCATAGATCTATGATAGTGTAATATCCCCTTAAGGAACGCGTGCCTTTTTTTTATGACATTTTTTTATCCACGTAATATCCTCATGGTTATCCTTCGCCTGGGGTTGGCAAAGGGTTATGCCAGACTCTTACCGGCTAAAAACCCACGGTGTTTCTTCCCTTGACCTTTGGCCGGGATCGCGGGATTCGCAGCTGTATGCACTGCGCCCCCGGCAAGCCTCGGTCCACCAGCCCCTGGCAGATCTATCCGTCTGTGGGGCCTTGACCCACGTCTTCCTGAGAGGCGCGCGCGGAACCACGGAACACATGCGCGCGCGGAACCACTGAACACATGCGCACGCGGAACCACTGAACACATGCGCGCCGCTTTCTCGGGCTTGTTACTGGTCGGGCGACGGGTCCCCTAACTCGTCACCCTCAGGCCACACACTAGGGTGGCCGGAGATAATCGCGCGCCCTCCGGCGGCGCCCGGTGCGTCTCTCGCGGGAAGGAAGAGTGGCCATAGCCTCTCTCTCCCTCTCCGCTCCCTCCCACCCGCTCCTGGTAGATCTGTCCTTCTGTGGGTCCTTGCCCAACATCCTCCTGAGAGAACGGTATGTACGCGTGCCTCGTATAATACTAAAATCACCACGTTCTTTAGATTATTATAGCCAGAGGGTGCGTTTAATGTTTTGGAGTCCATTAATATACTAAATTACAGTGTTGAACATAAGTAGATGGTAAAAGGACTTATATAAAATCTGTTCGATATCGGGACAGCAGTATTAAAGGCTTTAAAAGCTTATGACCTAAAACAGTCTACCTCTGATTTAGTTTTTGATTTATGGCGTATAATGATGACTGAACGTCATCAATCATCAATGTATTTAGGATCTACCTTCTAACATTAGGTTGGGCTTCATTAATAACTCAATCAGGCTCTATGTGAAGTTTTGTCAGTTGACCTTTGGTTTTTGGTAACTTGTTAACATTTTGAAACACTGACATCGAAGTCAATGATTCTGTTAGAAGGTAGACTAGAAGCTTTTCGAGATTTGATAATCATGAAATAGGTATATAAATAAGTAGATAAGTACTTTAAAATATTTCTAGTAAGTAGAAGATGTGTTGTCGAAATTTCTGGAATTCTCAAAGTCATATCTGCCATCAACCTCTGCTAGGTACTTCTAAAGTTTTGATACACATGCCCACTTGACACACTAAGGGGGTGTTTCATCAACCTATCATTAAGCTAATTCGATCTCTAAACTTTTCAATAGCAGCAACATTTACATTTCACTACCATATTACACAGTTATAGACAGTGATAATGTCTGCCAACACAATTCAATTTCAAACTTGAAAGGCAGACGCCGTTTTCTTCCGGCAATAGAGGATAAGCAGACCATTTAACACCCCTTCCCATAGACCAGATATTTTTCGCCATATTTTACAATAGTCTTGCACCCACCTGGGACGGTCCATGACTGTACTCCAATAGTGCAGCCGTGGATGGTCCTCGGTTGGTGCCCCACCCTATTTTAGATTAAAGTTCTGAAAGGGGCCTCTGCGCGTTGGACCTGTGTCCCCCGCATGCCTTCTAAAGGACCGGACATCTTCCGCACGGAAGATGAGCCGTGACTACAGAGTGATAATGACAAGATTATTGAATTATAACTTTCGTGAGACACATTCATATTTATGATTAATTACGGTTTACTCACGTGCATTTTTCGGGAAGGCCCGACTAGTTTCGGACCCAAACGGAGCCCTTAATATTCGACTCGCGACCTCGCCGCGTGATCAGTTCATGATTAAGGGCTCCGTTTGGGTCCGAAACTAGTCGGGCAATCCCGAAAAATGCACGTGAGTAAACCGTAACTAATCATAAATAAGATTATTGAACACATAATTATCATATTTGTAGATCACCTTTTACTTATCGGGTGAATAGTTACGAACTACATTATTGATAGTTTGGTGAAATACCCGCTTAGTGTCGTTTCGATATGAATTGTGAGAAATGCTTTAAAAAAAGGTAGTTAAATGTATAAAATTGTACTGTATGGCAGCGCCTTTTGGGAGTTAGTTTCCCGCCATATTAAGAGTTATTAATTAACACGCCTCTTGGATACTTTAATAAGCAGTCTGACCGACGTAAACTATAGTTTAAGTACCACACAAACTCACTTTCGAATCTATAATTAAGATATTCGTATTTCTATGAGCCTATAAACATAATAATGCATTGTTAATGTTATCAGCAATTTCATCAGTTCTCTCATTGTGTGGATTCAGCCACAATATGATGAACTAAACAATGTGCAGTAGGTGGTACATGTTGAAACTGTTGGAAGTGTAAGAACGGATTAGATACATGTTTGTTAAGCATAAGATTCACTAACAAATTTTTCTGTGCAAGTTATTGCAGCAAGTGCTCGCCTCTGTCCGGTTCATATAGCCGGAAAGGATCGTTTTGCTTACCAATGATAGCATTTTAAATTGTCAAATTTGGAATATAAACAGACTCGTAAGCTAATAGGTAGGCAATTAGGCATGTTGATAGCATCAATAAATTGCAAATCTAATTAGCTAGTACGCCAGTTAGTTTTGAAAAATAATGGAAACGTAGTTTTTCTTTTGTTAAATCTATGAATATTTGGACAGATAAACGTGGATAAAACGCATCAAAACTCGAGAGTGGGGGCTTGTGACGTCAGAATGCAAGTAAAAATTGTTCTTGCTTGTGACGTTTTGCCAATTTTAAAGTGTCGTATCTTCGTCAATTTTGGTTTACGTAACAAAAGAAAAAATACGGGTCAAATACTTTTTGACAATCTAAGTGACGGACGAATTCGATTTTTTCAGTCAAATATTCTATTATACCTGTGATAGTTACTTACGCATGTAAAGCTATGAGGCCTTTGCTTAATTATTGGTAAAGATGCAAGTCGTAATTTTCACGAATAATGCTCGGTTAATCATAGGAATCGGCCAGCAGTTCCTAAAACTTACAGAAGTCGACCCAGGTGTGTCCACATCTTGAAAATCGGTTGCAGAAGTCAACAAGCGCAGTACAAATTGCTAGTGAATTTGGTGCGTTACGTTGAAGAACTTTATTTGTGTCATTTATACATATACTACACATTTATATCGTGTCTATTTTTTTTTTTAATAAATAGACACGAGTAGAAAGGCTACAAAAAATATTAATATAGGTAGTCAGAAATATTCAGCAGATCAAGTCGAAATAATTTAGGTCACTTTTTTTTATTTGACCTTTCAAACTTTGCTTTGAAAAAAACTCTAAACGACTTCCTTCAACATGACCACGCATTTCTGTTACACGTTGTATATCGAATCGAGCGCTAAATCCAACACAAAAGTATAAATGTACAAAAACAATGTGCAGTAGGTGGTACTCTGTTGAAACAGTTGAATATGAACGGATCGGATACATTGTTACCGCGTATAACGGAACTGCTGTCACGATATGCCGATGTAAACTAGAATATGTGGGTGATTTTGTTTTTGCATCACATTACTGTATATTGATAGAGTAGTGACACAATATAGACAGCATGACTGAGGGCCAATTCTACTAAAAAAAACTTTTATCAATTGCAACTGAAACGTTCATTCAGACAGTTTTCGTTTGCGAAAAGTTTTTGTTATCGAACAATTTGATAGTTTTAGTAAACGAAAACTGTCTGAATGAACGATTCAATTGCAATTGATAAAAGTTTCTGTTCGTAGAATCCCCCCCCCCCCCCCCGGTTAGCCGCTTTACATCCGAAAACCATGAAACTCTGCTCAACATTCTTTGAATTCGCGCAAAAAAAAAGCTGTTCTACGAGTATACAAGGTTTAGTCGGAAAGGGGGTACTAATACGAAAGAGTATTAAACTACCATTAATAACTTTTGTTCTACAACTTTCGCCAAAAGTCAATAGTTTAAGAGAAATAACTTATCAAAGATCTCAAAAAAAAATCGCTAAAATTTATCTATCCCCAGTTATGATCAGCTGTGTTTACATTTTAGGTCATAGATATTTGGGGTCATGAATTAGAAGCACAGTTTTCTGAATTTGTAACTAAAGCAGGGATGAAGAATTTTTGAAAAAACCGCTGCAGCAGCCGACGGCGACTGCACGTGCTGCTGCAGCGGCGTTTGGAAGCCATTTCATATAAATACATACAAACCAGTAGCGCAGCTGCGGCCGACTTCATGCAGTCGGCAGTTGCAGTTGGCAGCTCGGTTCGAAATAGTACCTTAAAACATACAAGCTCGAAACTTGGTATGATTGTAATGCTTACTCTATAGTTAAACAACAAATAATTAAAAGAAGGAAAACTAGTAGTAGTACGGAACCCTTAGTACGCAAGTCCGACGTTTTTCCTATGACCAGGCAGTGGACTACGATAAGCTGTTGAAGACCCACTAAAACCTACGTACGTAAAACACTTTAAAACCTTATTGGTATCAAATCTTCGTATAGAAATAACCACAAACGCTTTTGTAATAGTATTCTATTACCGTCTTAAAATATCCCATAACCTTCAGGCAATATATCATACGACAACGTTCCCATAAAATATTTAATCCTAATTTCACGACACTTATAAATCAATGCAACAAGTATAGGCATAGCTTTAATTCATAAAACGTTTTTGGTTCTGTCACCCACACAGCCGCACCCATCACGTGAGGACTTTCACGATTGTGCTTCCAAGTAAATCGTAAGAACGGTCTCACACTTCAGTTTTTTTTATCGATTTCGATAGAAAGTTTATTGTCCAAACTGTCTAACGGTAATTTTTAATAACCAATCGGTCCTGCCTAGCCTTTCCAGCCTAGCTTGTCAGCTTCCAAATGTTGTCGCAAAAGATGCTGCTACTACTGAATAGTAGAACAGGCATGTTGACAACATCAATAAATTGCAAATCTAATTAGTCCGTCAGTTAGAGTTTTGAAAAATAATGGACACATATTTTTTCTTTTGTTAAATCTATGAATATTTGAAAAGATAAAACGCATCAAAACTCGAGAGGGGGGCTTGTGACGTCAGAAGCAAGTAGGTAACAATTGTATGTGTGACGTTTTGCCAATTTTAAAAGTGTCGTAGTATCGTCAATTTTGGTTCACGTAACAAAAGAAAAAATACGGGTCAAATACTTTTTGATAATCTAACTGACGGACTAATTAGTTTTTTTCAGTCAAATACCCTATTGTCCGATCCTGTGCCAAAGATAAACATGCAGAAGAGGAATCGAGACCGGTTCTGCATGCCCTACTTTTGAGCAACACCAACAAAAGCATTCCCAAGGACGGTTTACGTCAGGCAGGCGGCCGGTCATAAAACTTAGCCAAAACATTTGTAGCATGACAAGTGAAATGAAATAAGTTAGGATAACTGCAGGATGATGATGATGATGTTGGGGTCACCTTCCAGTCTTACCAGATGCGGCTCAATACCAGTATTTTACACGAAGCAACTGCCGTCGGACCTTCGCAACCCAGTTACTGGGCAATGCCGATATCCTAAAGTTTAGGCTGGTCATCAGTCTTTCGGGCTTCTGACTACCCGTAACGATACTGCCATAGGTATTCATATGACACTGGGGTCCGACGGCTTAACGTGCTCTACGAAGCATGGAGGAGTCTCGATGTGTGACGTACGATCTGCGAGAAGCGCAGCTTATCCTTGCAAATCGCGGCTGTTAAGTAGCTAGGAACCCCTCATTAACCTATCTATCGGTGATTTACTCTACTAGAGATAGAGACATTACTTATATGATGAAGCTTATGCCATTTTTGTATCTCTAGTAGGGCAAACCGTTTATAAGATTTTCCTCGAAATATAAGAAATCGTAATAAGCTAGTACTAGAGTCGAAACCAAGGAATACATTGTATCAAAAAAAAATTTTACGCCGTGTGTATCCAGATATTTAATAAAATACCGGAACCAATTAAGGAACTTCCACTAGTGCTGTTTAAGAAAAGCCTTAAAAAGTGGCCACTAGACAAAGCATATAGTAAATGAGTTATTCTGACATTATTTGTGACATTATTTTTTTCATTGTATTTGTAATCTAAGAATATGAATTCTGAGTTTGTAATTGACATTAATTGATACATTTTTAAATTTTCACATGTCACGAACTATTGAAACCATCCAACACCAATGTACTCTATTTTAAGTGGAATAAATTTTGATTTCATTTTAAGTTTTGAAATGGAAGTAAATCAAAACCTGGACTGATTTAGGTTAAGCAATTTTCTCGCGGTTAGGATCCTTTTGTCCTTTTAGAAGTTTAAAGCAATTGAAGACCTGTTTGTCTGTTGTGTCCAGGGGCCCATTTGATAAACTACTCTGCAAGTCTGCACCATATTTTGGAACTATACAACTGAATTTATGTACCAAAATATGAACTGCAGCCATGCAGAGTAGTTTCATCAAATGGGCACCTACTCATCCCGTCATCTCGCTTTACTAAAGTGACACTTAAATCAAAATCGGTTGGTAAAAAAATCTCCGAAGTGTATTGGCTCTAATACATGATTAGTATAGTCCTGCTCACCGCCTACATAAAAACATATGTCACCGTTCGACGAGCTAGCTAACTCAATTTTATGATTTGCTTAACGAGGAGTGCAATAAACTATAAACCAAAAATGGTGTTATTGTATTTTTTGCATCTAGTTTATTTACGGATTTAAAGATTAATTTCGAATTAGCCTAATAACATGACATCACACCTGTATTGCCCGAAGGCTTGAGCAGAGGTGTAGAGTACCTCATTTGGCATGTTTAAGTCCTATATAATAGGGGGCAAGCCTATTGCCATCAATCGGGCACACAACCAGACTCCAGGCTGCTACTGAGAAATTCCACACGGAAAATCCCAATAACACCCAGGACGTCGCGCTCAGTAGTCGCACTTGCCACCACTAGACCAACGAGGCAGTCAATCCTTACTAAGTGCGTAAACACGTAGGGCTCGGGTTGCCGGCGCCGATTTGCCAGCGCTTGTCGGTGCTGGTCCGCGCAGTTAGTCGGGGCAGTAGTCTCTATACTGTGTAGCGAACCAGCGCCGGTAAGCTCCGAACTGCGCCGACAAGTTACGATCTGCTCCGATCAGCGCTGATAGGCCGTCATTTGTTGCTGTATTTGCAAGGGAATAAGGCGTATTTTTGTAAAAAAATGCCAGCCCCTGCTTCCACCCGCTTCCTATATGTAGCGGTTACCTGCACGGACCAGTACCGATAAGCGCTGGTAGGTCGGCGCTGGTTATCTGCTTCCTATATGTATACGCCTATACGCCCTTATATTATAAATGCGAAAATAACTCTGTCTGTCTGTTACCTCATCACGACTAAACTACTGAAAGGATTTTGTTGAGACTTGGTACAGAGATAGTCTGGAACCCAGAGAAGCACATAAGCTACTTTTATCCTGAAATACGCGGAATACGCGATAAACGATATCTTAATAATAGACCTCTAGTTTAATAATATATTGAAACCAATAACAATTACTTGTCTGCCGATAGCAAAATGAATAAATATTACTCTCTCTAAGCTCGTAAGAAGTAACGATTTCCTCCTCCTATCCCTTTTACCCTACCCTACTTCTCGTCCATAATCATCATGACTACTAAATAGAATACCAATACTTCCAATAGTGAGATCTCTGTCTTCAACCGGTCAAGTACATCCACTGTCATAAAAAGTTTACCACTCAATCGTAAAAGATTGTGAACTCATCTTTGATTGATGTACACGTATCGACAATTGTCTCTAATAAAATCGAAAGTTGGACATCTGTTCTTTTTATGGTTTGATTAAATATAAGATGTTATTTATTTTATGTTTGGTTTTATAACAGATTTATATGACTCAATACGATTCGCTAATGCACCAATGTTTTTAAATGGAGTAACAAAAAACATGGCGTCGATCAAAATCTTTAAATGTCTTTAAAATATTTCCAGTAACCTACTGGTTGCTAACAAAGATGTCTTAATAATTTTACTTATTTTATTTATTTACTTTTGAGAAGGCTTAGCGACTAATAACATTATAGAAATAAAAAGAACATAAACAAGTTGCTAATAACAAGCCTCTACAGGTAGATACCAATACCGATTATGTATTGTAAAATAATTCGTTCATATATCGCACTGCTAATACAATACTGTTGTAACTCGAAATGTGAGGTTTTTCAGAATCGACGGAAAATTGATTATTCACTTCCTATTATAGATTATAAAAAAATGAATACTTTATCGTTACTTTTTATGTAAAGTATTCATTTTTTTTATAATCTATAATGGGAAGTGAATAGTCAATTTTCCGTCGATTCTGAAAAAAGTCACATTTTGAGTTACAACGGTATTGTATTAGCAGTGCGATATATATCTTAGTTATACAATACGGTTAATCTATATAGACATAATTATTTAGATTTGTTTAAAATTAAGTGCCGTTATTGGATACTTCTTCACCAAAAAATTGTTTGGCTAACAGCCTTCTTGCTGTGCTTGCATTACGTAGTGCAGAATAGGTCAATATTAAACTCACACAAAATCTTTCTAAAATCTTTAGTCTTTCTTTTCTTTCTTTAGTAACCTACTGGTTGCTAACAAGGATGTCTTAGTAATTTTACTGTAGTATAAAATATCATAATCATGAAACTAGAACCAACTATGACCAAAAATAGAGATTAGCAAATAGAGACCATTGAAAAATATCGATAGAATCCAAAATGTCATTGCACTCAAAATCACGTCATCTGAATTATATTTGTAATTTTTATTATTTTTTGTTTGATAAACAACGGATGTGCAAACATTAAAAGAAGATCGTGGTTGTAAATCGTTAGTAGTTCTTCCATGATCAATTCTATGTATATTCATCATCATCATCCATAGCTTCCTATATCAAACTGCTGGATATAGGATTCCCATTATTCCCATGAACTATGCCATGCGCCTCCGAAAATAGAACTAAGAAATTTCGTCTGTTAGATCGCACGTTTTGCTACCACGAAAGTGATCCGTCAATCGATTCGATTTTCGTAATTTGACATTTTGTCTTTCATTCTTCTATCTGTCATTTTTTTCTTTTTTTTTTCATTTTTATTTTTTCGTTCTTCTTTATTTAATGTTAATTGACATCTTGTAGTTCATTGTTTGACAATGCTTTGATCGTATATTTACAACTTCGATGTTCATCGTTGTTTCGTTTCGAACCGAAATTTCGAACGTTCGTTTTTCGGAGTAGGCCAACACGCAGTTTCGACTCGCGATTTTTACAATATTATCGTCCGACCATCTCGCCGCCGCGCCGCCCGGACGTTTAATAACTACACACAATTAATTAGTAACACTTAATGGTTGCAATTTTAAATCAGAGAATCTATTTGTAAATATAACGTTTATCTTAGTCTACCTGAGTTGTCTATGTTTATTTCTAAATACTAACCAATCTATATATCAACTAATTCTAGAATATAGGCACAGCGGCCAAGTCATAAATTTTAGTCTCATCTTATATCTTTTTCGCCATTCGTTTATTTTTCTAAAACATAAACAGTGTGTTCCTGTTGAATTATAAGAGCGATGACTCGTTAGGTCATGTACTTGAAAACGAAATATTTCAGCAAAATAAGAGTACGTAATGTGTGCTTTATGAAATGTAATGTCGTGCGGTAACCCGGAGTTGATAGACCCGCTCGTTAAGCACCGGGTTGCGGATTCAAATCCAGGCATGACTTTTTCAATGTCATAGGTAGGTCTAAGACGCTTCTAACATTCAGTGAAGGAAAACATCGTAAGGAAATATTGGTCTGAAATCGCGGCGTGGAGCAAGAAAACGCAATTTTACATAGCAACCGTTTTTGCTTTTCTTTGAAGATTTTACTGCGAATTCTCAGGGCGGTTTTACGAGCTTTCCGCCCTACACCATCTATTCGCGTAGTTTCGCTACCTACGAAAAATAACAAACGATGTAATTCTAATTACCTTCGACGTCTTCTAAAATCTTTTCTTGTCAAGGTTAATTGCTTGCTAACATTGTGAAATATTAAAACGAAATTATAGTATTTAAAAAGTAAGAAAATAAGATATATTTTTGGTCCTTCGTAACAATTATAAAATCATATTGCAAGCTTCCGGATATTAGGAAGCCTCGAAAGTGTGTATGACAAATCCTTTTATGAATGACTAGCGCGGCGCTCGAGTACGCTTTATAGCTCAAAATCTTCCGGAAGAAATTACCTAAAATAATCTGAACTGCATAAAAATCCATCTATTACTTTAGAAGAAGTATGCAGACAAACAAACAAACGCGAAAAGCGACTTCAGTTTACCTTTTAGAGATTAGAAAAGAGAAGGCGACTTTTTTGTCATCCATTTGCACACATATAAAGCGCTATGCTAGTGCGGAACCTAGCAATAAATTAAGAAATCATTAGACTATTTCTAGGCGACCGAAACACCATATCAAATTAAACAAACCTCAACTTAGCATTAAATTGAACAAAACGGTGACTAATTCAGATCCGTATTTCGCTTGAAGTCTTCATCCATTTGATTTGTCATACCATGCAACACTACCAAATGGCCCAGGGGCAATATTCTCATAGATTCAATCCGTTTTATGTTCTAGCGTAAGACGCGAGCCGTTAACCTCTCGGCCGTGGGTGCATGCGTAGGAACACTAAAAAATCTGGATAAGCAATCAATCAACGCCTAACTAATGTAGGGCTGACCAATCGGTATTTGGTTTAAGTATTGAAAACACTCGTTTTTCAATTGGATTTATTTTTTAAAACAAATGTAAAGCAGACTCAACCAAATGTTTTTGCACCAAAGATTGTGCGTAGGGGTAGGTATAGGTACTAAATACTATTTTTACTACTATATTTGTTACAATCCCTACTAATATTATAAATGCGAAAGTAACTCTGTCTGTCTGTTACGCTTTCACGCCTAAACCGCTGAACCGATTTTTATGAAACTTGGTACAGAGATAGTCTGGAACCTGGAGAAGGACGTAGGTTACTTTTTTACCCACTTCAAAAAGGAGGAGGTTCTCAATTCGGTTGTATTTTTTTAAATTTATTTTAAATTTTTGTTTGCTCAGATCTCCTTCATTTATGAACCGATTCAAAAAAATCTTATTTTGTTTGAGAGGGTATACTTCCCGTTTGATCCCATATCAATTTTATCGAAATTGATTCAGCGCTTTTTGAAAAAATCAACAAAAAACAATAAAATATACTTACACAAATCGTACGTAGACGACGTTCTAGTTGTAGTACTGGTCCGAGAACTCGTACACTACTGTAATTGTAATTTGTAACACTAAAATGTCTTAATTAAAATAACTTTAAAAAAAGTAAAAATCGACTTAAAAAAAAAAACTAAACGGGGTAAAATAATTATCATATAGGTAATAAAATTATCACTTTCAGAAGTCGGTGTAATTCCACGCTGAAACAAATTGAATGCATCGACTTATGAAACTGATAATTTTATTATATGATAATTATTTTACTCCGTTTAGTTTTTTTTTCTGAATTCGGTATTTACTTTTTTAAAGTTATTTTATATCCCCAAAAATACGGAATACGCGATAAACGACATCCACGCGGGCGAAACCGCGAGTAATCTCGAGTGTTTACATAATTTACTTAAAACAAAATCAATTTTCAATCTATTGAGTTTATTAACCCTAGTTTTCACTTAGAGCTGCTATTGAAAGATGGATTTTAGTTTAAAAAATAGATGCAGTAATGTTGGTTAATGGCTCGTACCTACGTATTTATGTGTGCGTTATTTTGAGCCGATATACAATTTACGCCTTGTTTTAATGTTACTTTTTATAGTGGCGTGATTCATCTACATGAATAAAAGCAGGTGTAAATTGTTTATTGCTATGAGTTATGCTAATAGCAATTAAATCTATTTTTTACTTATACTATATTGTTTTAATACTGCTCAAATAATTACGAAATACAATTTTAAATGTTATTACAGATCTACACGTTAACGAATTCGTGTGATTCAAACCCGCACAGGATTAAGAAATACGAAAAAAAACTTTTTTGCGGTTAGATTACTTACTATCTAAACCTCCCAAAAAAGAAGCAAAAAAAAAATGTGATTGAACATTTCGATGCCACGCACAACCGCGCGATATCGCTCTTTGCAGTCAGTTAACTCGGGGCTAAAATGACGTGAGAAATACAACACAAAGTTTTTCTCTGTTTTTTATTTTTATAAAATCATTTAGGCTTAAACTGCGTCACCACCTCGCGCGGTTTAAATTAATTACAAGAATTCGTTTAGCAGCAACTTATACTTAGTTATAATTTTTTCTCAAATAAATTAACAAGCCAACCATCCACCCTAACATCTAGTACCTGAGGAATACTCACAGCTTTAAAAAATATATATTTTTTCCAAATATGAATTTCCATTCCACGACCTTATAATCCAAGTAACAATGAACTCATCAGTCCATAAGCGATTTCGCGTGTCACACGTTGACGATGACGAGTGCGTTCAACGCGAACTAATCCGATTACACATTGTAATGTGAATTAAATTGGATGACATACACTTTATGGGAGATTAATAATTTGAATGCACACGACAACTTATTACAGTTTTAATTTGACCAGCAAATCTGTACTTAAAGTCCATTCAAAAACGGATTTGTCACCTGTCATCACTTCGATATAACGGTGACATGAAAATTATAATAAAACCAAAAGCAATCATACGGTTTTTGGAATGAATTGCTTATTGTAAATGGATGAGGTGTTGCAGATAGCAAAACATGGCAAGAAGATACCGAAACAATGGCAAGTAGGCGTTTACATTTACATTGGAACATTTTGAAATACTTTAAGTTTTTGAAAGAAATTGTAAAGAAAATGAGGTAACAATATGATAAAATGATTAGCAAAGACCAGCTCGCCTCAAATGCGCAGCGCGAGATAATTTAGCCATCGATTATCTCGTCTCGACAAGAGATAATGCGTCGACAAAATTATCTCACGTCGCGCATGTTAGCCCTGCTGAAAAGCATGACACGAAAACGAACGTGATTCGAAATGATGACGAAAGGATGAGGATAAAAGAATTGTTTCTATATTTAGAAGTTCCAATCTGTCGGCTTTCTCTGTAATAAACAGCTCTTGATTATAGCTGTCCTTTTAAGTCAAATAGATAGCCCAGCAACAAAGATTATGGAGATTAATACCAGCAGAATCCTTAGCGAAAGCCATTAATACCAATTGTTTCTATTAAGCCGCGTGTCTACTAGTGCGTATGTGTGTGTGCCTAATTAGTCAATCGATGTCAACGATAATATAATCATTGTTAGGAAAGCAATTAGTAGATTTCGAGGACGTTGACAGTTCATTAAACTTGGGATAAACTTGGCTGAATTTTCGCGATGTTTTTACTGATATGATTTAAATTGTATGCATCTTGTGACGTCACAAATCTGGATAGTGGTCTAGGGTAGTCCAACCGGCAGGGCCATCTTAAGTTATGTTGGGGCCCTTGGGCACACAGAGTTTGGGCCCCTTTTAGAAAGCTAAAAAACGTAAATGAAAGCATCAAAATATTCTTTTTTTCAGTGACTTTATTGGTTAAATGGTTAACTTTCTACAAATCAAATACAAGTGATGTGATTAATATTTTGAGAACTGGGCCTACTTTGATGTTAGCGGTTTCAGCATTTCGGGGCCCCATCAGGGCCCTGGGCTTGTGCCCCACGTGCCTCTATGGTAAAGACGGAACTGCCAACAGGGGAATATACTAATGCTTAGCCACAGAATGCTTAGCAGTGGATATTACAATAGAATAGTAATTTTGCTTGTAGGTAGGATCCATAGTCCGACTAGCTAAGCAGTTGACTGTATCGTGTGCATGTTAGAGCTGGAGGGGTATAGGCGTGCCTCTATATCTTTGCTACTTAGATTCGTGTGCTCCATCTTAGACCATTTCTGCCTGTCAGTCTTGTCATCAGGAGGGGTAAACGCGGGCAAACTAATGAATAGAAAATAGTAATGTTTAACTGTCGTAATATGGCAATAATAAGCGTTTTACGAACACTTTCATTGTTTGCACAGCTAAGGAGTGGATTTCCCTGCCGGAGTCTGTGTTTCCTGATAGCTACAACCTTGGGGTCTTTAAGTCAAGAGTGAATAGGTTACTTCTAAGCTAGCGTGCTTCACCGTCGACCACATCATAGCTTAACATCAGGCGAGATAGTGGTCAAACGCGAGACGATCGCAAATAAAATAATGTAAGTTTAAGACGCTCAAAAACTTCCTGGACTAACCTGGAAGATCTTGCCACCTTCTTCATTGCTTTCACGATTTGCAGAAGACTTAAAGCTTTTGCTCCGTCTAAACAGACTGCTTGGACACGACCTCAATGTTGGTTTTTGGTAAGATTTGAAGATGATTTTCCTTATTTATTTTATGTCATTCGCAACTGAGTATTCAGCCTAAGCAGAAGTGTTTTCAAGGCTTGCTTGTGTAACATACTAAGTGGAAAGCTTTCTATGAATATGTCAACACAGTTGTTGGTCGCTGGGTCAACGAGTATAGCGCGAGTAAATACGAACCATTATGCATTTTGGCGGCAGTAGGCCATTATTTCTTGATAACGTTTGTGTTTTTTTTCTTTAGTAACATACCATAACATACCTGTATTCCCTGAAAGGTAGAGCAGACGTGTATAGTACATCCTCATTTCGCATTTATGATAGGGGGCGAGGCTATTGCAATTAAACGGACGCAAATCCAGACTTCAGGCCATACGGAAAAACCCAATAACATTTTACCCGACCTAGGCATAGGGACCAGGATCTCACGCTCAGTAGGCGGGCTATCGCCCACTAGAGCAGCAAGGTAGTCAACGAATAACTTCAGTGAATCCACTAAAATGAAGTATTGACGCCTTCTTTTATAAGTTGGCATCCAGTCTAACCAAATGTGGCTGAATGTCATCAACGCTATCATCGCCATCTACAGTCCAAAAAAGCACTCAATAAAAAATGTCTAGCTTCGAAATTCAAATCGATCGAACAGCGCGATTATCTAACTGTTATTTTTAGCGTATCACTGTGCGAATGCTAATCGTTCGTTGGCAGACGCACAGGCGTCGGCGCCGCGGGCGGGCGCGTCCTCGTCGGAAGAGGCGCGCGCGCATCGCATCGCCATCGCACCTCTTTACATAATTTAACATAGCCACAAATAACTTTTAATGGCAAGCTATTGATAGATTTTAAGAGCTTCGGACTGATGTTATTGGAACTTTCGACTGACAGCTGCATTAGTATCTATGGATTAAAATATCCATGCACTCTCTTATAATGACAGCATTGCTGAACGTAGTTCGCTACTCTCACATTATTTTTAATGTAAGTACATCAAGCTTCCACTTTCTGACATCCTAAAATTTCAATCTCACTGGTACGCAGTGCATACTGCCGATTAACGACGATCCTCTGAGCATTGACAAATAATATGATATGACCAATTTCCCGAGGCGACCTGTCCTCATTCCAAAGATATTAAATAAAGTGACGCTTGGATTATAAAAAAAAACAAACAATAATGATGATATTAAATGGACGAAGTCATGATAACGATGAACGAAGTCACGATGACGAACAATTGTAGAAAATATATTGTGTAGGACGGCACGGTTGACATCTATAGGGCATGCCACTGTCCCAGTGTATCTATCCGACATATTATCTCTGGTTGTTCTCGTCTTGCTAACGGTGAGTATTTGCACAGGCACAACCTCGTAGCTAGGATTATCCACCAGCAACTTACTCTGAAACACAACCTTGGACGCAGAAGTACCATATTACAAGTAGACCCAGTTCTCGAGAATGGTCATGTCACATTTTACTGGGATCGATCTATCATCACCGACAGGATTATTGTAGCCAATTTGATATACTTACTGGTGATAGATAGATCAGAGCGCCGCGCCATGATTGTTGATATCACTGTCCCGCATGACGACAATCTCGTGAAAGCCGAAAAGGATAAAGAAATTGAATACCTTGACTTAGCACACGAGGTTGTCGACATGTGGGAGATTGACTCAGCAGTCATTGTGCCGATAGTCTTTACGGCCAATGGCTTACTAGCCAAGAGCCTTAATCAACATCTGATGAGGCTCCCAAGATTATCTTTTACGTTTAAACATAAAGAAGTTTGCGTGGCCATTTAAAAAATAAATTATAGTTACTCCTTAGCGCCTTAATAATATTTAACCACGTAACCACTTCAAGCTATTCTTCAGGTCGTTCGTCCATCGTCCTACTCTACGATTGACGATTCAACGCTGAGAACTCTTCAACGGCCATCGATCTTTCTACAGATGTCTGTCGTAGTTAATAACTAGCCACATGGCCAGCCCACTGCCATTTCATGCTTCACTTAGTGAAAGGCATTGTTGGTCAATACTATTTTCAATAACATTAAAACAGTTTTTGGTCCTTCGAGCCATATTTTATTCATAACGGGTTTTTATTTTTTTTCTAATTGCATTCAACTTCAAAACTCATTTATTCAAAATAGACTAGAATTACTTAGTTCTTTTTGAACGTCAATATTAGGTACATAAAAGACAGCCCCGAAAAGCGCCCTCCCTTCACCGCTTTCTAATGTTTTTGCTGTGAAGCTGTCTTCTTCGGCGCAACAAACTCCCCAGCAACACAGATCTGTCTGTCAAGTGAATCAATTAATGAAAAATCATTGATCTTATGAAACCAAAAGCTTTACTTTCGTTTTCGTAGTTTCGAAAACTAGGAATTAAGAAAATCGGAGGTAAGCATAGAAACGCCAAAAACGAAACATAGGAACGCCAAAAACGCCCGTCAATTGTTTTTTTACGAAATAATCCAAATCCTTAGCCTGTTCAAGGCAAAACAGCAGCGAATTCTACGAATAAAGCTTTTGCATACATAACTGTTAACTACCCACATTCGCGACTCATATTTGTTCACTTTACCAAACAATGGCCGCCGTTGTCAATGTATAATACTTATTAATATTCGATAGGGGACAGGACACCGATGAAATTTATGATAGTTTATTATTAGGTGTAGTGTCATAGTGATATCATGCGAAATTAAACGCCTGTGGCGGCCTCTGGTACACGTACATGTAAATGACGCTTAACGGTTACTTTACTGCGCAGGAGTCGTGTTGCAAATGTCTAAGTTAGCAATGTGGCGTCTGGATTGCATTGGAGATTATTATTCTAGTGTTTTATTGTTTCAATGTGTTGGTGACAAGTTTTTGAATATAAACGAGTAAAGAATTTTCTGAAACATTGTTTCAAGAAATCTACTAACAACCACTCTTGTCAGTAGACCTCTGTATCTGATCTCATATGGCGCCAATAGAATTATCGAATACTCCGTTCTGCAGCCTTTCCCCAACTTTGTTGGAGTCGGCTTCCAGCCTAACCAGACGTTGCTAAATACCCGTATTTAACAAGGAGTGACTGCCATCAGACCTCCCCAACTCAGTTACTGGGCAATGCCGATATTCTAAAGTTAGACCGCTTGTCAAACTTTCGGGCTTCTGATTTAACGACTGTCAAGGTCGTATGACACCCGGGACCAACATCTTAACGTACTTTTCGAAGCACGAAGGGGTTTCGATGTGTAACGAATGGTCACCCATCCACGAACCGGCCGCGGCAAGCGCAGCTTAACTTTGCAAATCATATGATCAGCGCGGTTACTAATTACCATAAGAATTGCATATTTTAAATATTTAATAAATGAATTGAATATTTAATTATGGATTACAAAGTCACCATTATTTACATTTCTGTCTGTAGAGTCGATTGATAAGGTCCTGGATTGAATTCCCAGATCGAGTAGTGTTAAATGATCTTCCGTTGAAAAACTAACAGACACTAGCATCTACGTATTACATGGTGGAAGTTACTGCAGTCGCAGATGAACTGTATATCTCTATTTATTGCTCGGTGCTTCTGGCTACCTAACACCCTCATATTAAAGTCAAACGCCAAGCAATTTAGTTTGTTCCGACGTATGTATGTGACAGCTTGTTACTTGGATACGTGTGCCTGTCTACACTTACCATCAAGTGCGACGAGGAGTTAAAAACGATCAAGATAAACAATGAAAAAAAAACTCTATCCATCTCTCTCTTTGGGGAATAAACCTCCGGTTTCTGAGTTAAAAATTCTAGTATAAGCAGTACTTAAGTATCATATGAGTACGGAGTTGTCAATAAAATGATGGATTATAAAATACTAGCTTTTGCACACGGCTTCGCTCGCGTTAATTAAGCTCAAAAAAACTCTTAAAACACTACTAAAGTTTCTATAATAATATAATTCAATCGTGATTCGAAAGGCACGTGGCGCCATCTATGAACGTTATTGTTGTTTTCCTCGGGTACACTATTTTTTTTCGGGATGAAAGTTACCCTATGTCCGTTTCTGTACACCTGACAACGTAGGTATATGCAAAATTTCAGGATGATCGGTTCAGTGGTTAAGGCGTGAAAAGGTAACAAACAAACAAACTTACTTTCGCATTTATAATATTAGTTAGGAAATTTTTTTGACAACTTACGTACTCAAATATTACTTAAGTATTGCTTATTCTAGCATTCTTAAGGCCCGGCGCCCACTGGCAGGACGGCGGCATAGCAAATGATTTTTTTAATTCAAATAATGTTAATCTTTATTTTAATAGCACTAGCACTTGTATTTGGTTAGCATACCACGGGAGGCTTCGTCGTACCGCGCGGCATGCCGAAGCATCCCGCGGTACGGGAATTATGAGTCGTAAAGGGTATTAATAAAGTTTGAAATTAATTGAGCTTATAAAATCCCTTGCCATGCCGTGCTGCCAGTGGGCGCAGGCCCTAATTCAGAAACCGGAGGTTAGACTCTATACTTACATACTTCAAAAAAAGCTAACTTTCTCAACTGTAACATGTATCAGTCTATCAGCTTACAGCTAATTGACAGCATCGTGTCCGACGGATGTCGCGTCATTACGCCCGGTGTCGGATGCCGGCCGACACTGACAATTTATTATACCATGGTGATTAGTAGGAAGTGGTGTCGGATATCGGGATGTTGGGCATTAACAGGGTTAAATCTGGGTATCTGAATGCAGTAAAATGCTGTTTTTAACTCAATGAATGATGACAACTATTATTGTCTTTTTATTCTGTATGAATGCCTCGTTGATCCTAGTGGTCGCAAACGCGACTGCTGAGCGTGAGGTCCTGGGTTCGATCTCCAGGTCGGCCAATGTGTTATTGGGTTTTCCGTGTGGAATTTCTCAGTAGCAGCCCAGAGTTTAGATTTGTGCCCTTTAATGGCAATAGGCAGTTTGTTTGTTATCTCGTTCCTTCAACGATTCTCGATATGAGCGCAAAAGATATAGCTTACTTAATCCTTCGACAACTGACTAATCGAATCGTTCTGAATCAGGGGCAGGCCCATGCCAAACAGTGGGACAGTAATTGGCAGAACCTCCTCATTTGACGAACTCAGTAAAAAAATTATGAACACTAACCAAAAGCTGTAGATTTTTCTTCAACACTCTGTGAAGGAACGAGGTATCGTGTTCCTCCAACCAAAAGGAAGATCCTCCAACCAGGCGGAGTCTTATGCCTGGCGGGCTACTGCCCAACGGTTAATGTTGGGAGGTTGTATATACAGGTTGGGTAAAAAATCGTGGTTCAAATGAAACAGGGCGATAGTTGGGGTTATTTGCAGCATTTTTGGTAGTACATTTTTTTTTCAGTATGTTTTTAAGGTTACAAATATTTTTTCGTGACACCTAAAAGATATTAAAAAATAGTATCAATACTCATAAGTCATGGTACTCACTGTCATAAAAGCACTTTCAAGCTAGGAAACACCATTTATTGTTTTAAAATAGGTATTCGTTTTACTCTAATAGCCTATTTATTTCAAATTTTTATATTTTCTTAAAAACACTCAAATTGTCATAACTTTTAAGGAGATCAAGTTAGGGCTCTGCCACATAGATCTTTGTAAGGTTTATTCCACTTTGTTCACCTGGGTGATATCACCTGGGTGAACAAAGTGGAATTTTTAGTGTCTTCAATTCACCTCGGATTTATTTCACCTGACAATATCACCCAGGTGAATTAGTGCGACATATTTGGTCTCCTTTGTTCACCTTGGAATTAAATCACCCAGGTGAACAGTTGCGACTTTTTTTATTAATGTTGTGGATTTTATTCACCCACATACAACATGCTAGAAAATTTGGAAGGGTGGCACCATGGGCTAAATTCTTCTGTACGTCGCCGCGCGTCGTCGTAAAAATAATATTATACATTTAATAGATGTGTTGAGCAAAGATGCATCATTTTACATGTTGCGTTTAAAACAAAGAATAAATATTAATCTCGGCGAGTATTCGTCCTCATCCAATCTGACCCCTGCAGTAGTTCGCAATATTTTTATAGAAGAGTGCCAAATGGCACTAGTAGACAGTAGTAGAGTAGTAGAGTGGCATTTCGATTGGCCATTTTCTCGAAAAGTTACGATGACCCAGCATTTTAAATAACTTTTTATAATTGTGTTTAAAATTGACATACATTATCTTCTTATATTTTAATTATTCCAACCATTTTTCAAGTTGATAAATTTTTTACACAATTTAATCAACACTAACAATATTTTTTGTATTTTTTTTTGTTTAACTTTTACATTAAACTGATTTAAATATTAAGTTGGCTTTGATTTGATTTTTTCTAGCATGTTGTATGTGGGTGAATAAAATCCACAACATTAATAAAAAAAGTCGCAACTGTTCACCTGGGTGATTTAATTCCAAGGTGAACAAAGGAGACCAAATTATGTCGCACTAATTCACCTGAGTGATATTGTCAGGTGAAATAAATCCTAGGTGAATTGAAGACACTAAAAATTCCACTTTGTTCACCCAGGTGAACAAAGTGGAATAAACCCTTTGTAACTGCAAATAACCCCAACTATCGCCCTGTTTCGTTTGATCCATGATTTTTGACCCACTCTGTATACTATCCGCGTGTTAAATCTTGATATCGAGATGTAGGAACTGTCATGGCGTCAACTATGGGAGCTGTCGTTATTGTCGCTGTAGTCTGCTACACCACCGGTGTGTTGCGTAGTTCGCACGTGGCGTGATAGATGCCGCCACAACTCCACTCAGGTAGATATTACATCAAACGAGGAAGTCGCACCTAAACACTAAGGCTGTAAACAAATACTACAAAGATGACAGTACATAATTTCCTATACAACCGCGACCCGTGACCTCTTACGTAACTGCCGACTACTAGACAATTGCCAACAGCCACTGTTTGAAGCTGCCGTTTGTTTTACCTGCAATGTTTAACTTACAAACAGAACAGTAAACTTTTTCTGTTTACCTGTCATATACAAGATTAGTCGGAAAGGGGGTACTAATCTGAAAAGGTGTTAAAAAACCCATAAAAATTAACAACTTTTGTTCTACAACTTTCCCCAAAAGTCAATAAATAGTTGAAGAGAAATAGCTGTTCAAAGATTTCAGATTACCTGTGTTTACATTTTAGATCAATACAGGGTGAAATTGTAAACACTCGGCAAACCGAAACGAAATGGGAGATTGTACTCATCACTATGAACAACTTTTACTATGGGAACAAAAAGGAAATCGCGAAAAAAATATATGCTGTTCCCTACATTTTGACGAGATAAGCGAACATAAATGTAGGGAACGTAATTATGTATTTTTTTTCGCGATTTCAGTTTTGTTCCTATAGTAAAAGTTGTTCATAGGGTACTCATCACTATGATCATAGTGATGAGTACAATCTCCCATTTCGGTTTGTCGGGTGTTTACAATTTCAACCTGTATAACATTAACCCTTTAACGGTTATAAGAAAAAGTAAATAACAAATAATTTGGCAATTAAAATTTATAAAAAAAAAAGAAAAAAAAACTTTTTTTTATTTCTCATTTTTTTTCTTTTGAAGAAAATAGTAAAAAAAATGATATAGTCAGGTTTAAAAATAAAAATATGACAAGGAGGTTTTCGCGACATCTTCCAAAAAAGTTGGTGGGCAAAATATTTCCTCTAACTGCAAAAGGGTTAAGTGAGTAATGGATCCAGCAGATAGCTGACTGATTTATGATTAGTTACGGTTTACTCACGTGCATTTTTCGTGATTGAAACATGCAAACTGAGCGTGTTTAGCTCTTATTTCGTCGCTAGGTAGTGAAAACCTCGGGAATGCATTTGGTCATTGCACGGTTCCTGTGGACTTTCACGCAGACGAAGTCGCGGGCAAAAGCTAGTCAATTATATTTACTACGAATGTTATATACTTACTGAACAAAGGCTATTTTCAGTGCCTACAAACTAATTTCACATAGAGCGGCTCTCTTATAACAAATAGTAAATACCTATACGATGTGATAAAATAAAAATGACCAAAATTGCATTCCCGAGCTTTTCACTCTCGGGCGACGAATTAAGGGCTCCGTTTGGATCCGAACTAGTCGAGCAATACCGAAAAATGCACGTGATAAACCGTAGCTAATCGTAAATATGAATGTGTCTCACGAAAGTTGTAATACAATTTAATTAGTGAAATAATTGGCCATCTGCGAGAGCCTAACTTTGGCGGGGACATGCAACACGTCTTGCGTAGAGAAGGATTTTTAAAAGGACTTTTAAAGGACTTGTAAGATGACTAGACAACACATGAACAAAATCTATGTAGAATTTATGTAAACACACCGCCCATACATTTTCCTGGTATCACTGGATTTTTGACGGGATATGAGTTCTAGGTCGTTGTTCGTACAAATCATGCGCGCGCGACTGTTTATTGGCAAAGATTCGGAGCTCTCCGCAGCTCCCTTTGAGTAAGAGTGTTCACCTTATTGTTTACACTTCTCATAATTCATCAGTATTTGTTTAGCAGTTACCAAGAATTCTTGACTAAAATCATTTGAAAAACTTTTTAACCAACGTCAATTTCAAAGATTGTTTATAAAGTAAAAAAAATATATAATAAGCAACTAGAAACGGAAAGGAATTCAAAACAAAAATATTCGTCAATTTCAAAAAGCTGTCATTACATTATTAATTAGTTATCATCATAATATAAACTACTGAACATAGAGGGCCCCTCATAAATCAGCAATGATCCCGGGGCGTTCCTACAATACTGTTATTATAGTATTCAAATGCATACTCACAGCGGATATTAATAATCTAATTAATATAGACTGTAATTCATCGATTTCAATTTAAAATCTCTGAGTTGAAGGAAGGTTAGAAATAATGTCAAAATCCTTCATCAATCCAGAAAGAACAACGGCAAACTCCCAAACAAACTATGGTTTTTTTTTTTTGTTTTTTTTTAATCTTTATTTATTTTAAAGGGCTTTATCACTTAGTGATAATGTCACCCCTCAAACTATTGTTGAAATAATCTTTTGCGTCTGCTATTGAAACATATGTAAAAGTATAGAGTTTGAATTCCTGAACGTATTTGTCTTAAGGCATACTATTAAAGAGACTCTCAAATTCAAGATATTCTACTTTGAAGTGTTGCCTTACTAGAAATAGAAAGAACAATGGCGAACTTTCGTACATCACTTTATCAGTATGAATAAATTGGACTGCGTTATGTAAGAACCGATTAAGCGCCACTTAACGAATCCGGAGAAAATGAGCTTCAAAAATTTCAAACTTAAAATGGTCGCTGTGCATACATTTAATATGTCAAGAGTATAATTTTTATTCTGAACATATGAAATATGTATAAGTTCACATTAGTTAAAAAAATATACGGCTATACTATACAGTTTTGTAGTTATAGCCATTTTTCCGCTTAATTTGTTAATGTGTTTTAAGCCATATTCAGACCATTTTATTTATCAATAACGTACTATACGGCATTATTGTCGTTTGATACTTTATTGCGATTTGTTTCGGGTGAAATAAATTGGAACATAAGATTAAATCCAGTTATTTTAATAAAATTTACTTAAACACTTCTACATCTTACTAATACTTTTTTCTTTTATTAAATACCTATACACTGTACCATATTATTTTTTATTCTTCATCTTCTACTTCAAAATCAATGGATCCATCAAAACCTTCAACATCATCTTCTAAATCACGAGATCCAGTTAAATTTTCGTAATATTTTCTCGCATCAGATGGTATGAGATGAAGGAGAGATTTTATATCATATAGCTTCGGTTGAGAAATAGGTTTTCCTTGTGGCCAAAGTTGCTCATAATGCCTTGATAATGTCAATGGGTTATGTATTGCCCCTCTTTTTGGTCTTTTATTAAGATCTACTTCATGGGTTTGACCGCCATGACAGGTTGAAAGAAATATCCGACCAGGTCTATCCTTAAAAATGTTTATTTCTTTAGTTTTCAACCAGCTTATAGGATTTCCTTCTATATTTTTTTTTCTATTCACTATTGTCTTCAGCATTTTAGAAACTCCGACAAAGTCTAAACTTTCCATTTTATTAGCTATTAACTTGTTTCTCTTACGACAACTGGTCATCACATCAATGTAGTCTTGTGGAGTGTATAGCCGAGTATGGATTTTTAACGCTGATTCGATATCACTAAACTCGCTAACATTCTCTAAGAAGCTATGCCCAGGGACCATAAATCGTAGGGTGATTTTCTCTAGGTAGTCATTTTCTTCTAGTACTGCAAATAGTAGCAGAGTCAACTTTATATTTCGGTTCTGGCCACCACAGGAGTCTGACCACAGGATTAGTTCTTTGACTTTTGAGTCTAGATTTAAAGATATATGTTTGCGTAAAGTGGAGCCTACTTCTTGTGCTCCCCTGTCTGCTATTCCTTCCACCCAGACGTAACAAAACCCTTTACCGGTTTTTCCTGAATGCACACCGCAGTTGTAAAGCCACAGTTGGCGTTTGTAAAAAACGATGTTGGTTGGAATTCTTGGCAGTGGCAGTGTTTTTTCCATATCAAATGTCAGGGTTTCAATATGATCATAAGTCTTAGCCAAAGTTATATCTTGTCTTTTCATTGCACGTGCGTCTTCGGCTTCTTTATGGTGCTGATCTCTTTCCTTCTCTAAATTTAATTTGGTTTCTTGTGAAGTAGTATCTCTGATTTTTACAGCAAATAGGTCGCACTTATTACACGTGTCTTTCTGTGGCTCTTTTTTTCCTTTGTAGATTAGAAACGCCAGAAGCTGGCGCTTCATTCACGAACGGATGAAAGATTGCGCGTATGGTGATACGCATTAACGAATTAAATACCATTTTAGGTAGTTAATTCGATGTTGCGGTTTAAAAACAGTTAAATCAAAAGGCAAAACTGAATTATCTTCATCGTGGACGTGTTTAATTCGTTTATGCAATTTGAAAACTGTTTGTAACCGTAACTTTGACGCATAATTCTTTAATACAAAACGAATGTGTGCACAAATTCTAGCAAAGTTCGAAATGTCGCTTGATTCAACCCCTTATTATAAGGCCGTAAGAGTGATTTTTGAACACAAAAATGGCTGAATGCATAGTTTATCATACCTATAGTCGATCTGCATTCATAACTTTTTTTTTTCGATTTCGTCGCTTAATTCGTTGTTACATAACGCAGTCCAATTGTAACGTCTTCGTGTCATCGTAGGCTTTGTGTATTTGCAAATAATTTATTAATGAACTGAGCCATTTCTAATGAAATGAGCCGTTTTCGCGAGTTATCCCTAGGATTTGAGAAAATAGCTCGGAAAGTTAGTCTCCTCTCATGACGTTCATAGGAAATGATAAATAGATAGATTTTAAAATCATTGCATAAACGAGACCTATCTTATTCGATTTCCTATCCATGCTGCACCTATTGTAACCTCCACCCGTTTTATAGGCACCTAATAATTAGGACGGTGTCTAATAAATAAAAAACGAGTGTGTCCAATAATAAAAAAACGTATAATACAAATAAAATAGACTATGCGGAGGCACACAAAATTTGTAAGGTCGTGGGTTTACGGCCGTCTGTTGTCACACCTGCAGTGAAAGGGACTTCCCTGCAGAAATTCGGCAGCAGTCCTCCCAGGCCGGAGATGGTGGGTGGCCGATGATGCACGATGGCGCGGCGAGATTGGCGGGAAGGTGCAGCGGGCGACTTGCTCAGCGCGCCACGGATGATGTATCTTCGCCGTATGCCGTAATCTTGTACGTTGATGGTTAATTGGGCAGTATTAACCTGGCCGTAGTTCCTGGAAACCACCGTTCCAGTTCATTAATATTTTATAATGCTATTCCGTTCTGGGGTAGGTAGCACCGACGACAACAGGAAAGTACCCAATTTAATGTAGTAGCTTTGTCGCGGTGGTACTTATCAGAACGGAGTTTACATGAATAAAGCGAAGCAAGCTTGAGAAAAAGCAAGCTTGAGAAAAAAAGAAATGAAAGCCGCAAAACATTACCCTCCTTTGGGTTTGCCGCAGTCGGTTAAAAAAAACTAAATTTGAAATATACGTTAAACATAAGCAACGTTAAGAATTTAAAATTACTACATTATTAATTATTTTTTATATGAAGGTAGAAGAAAACAAATTGCATGATGAAGCATTATTAGCAACTTCGTAAATTATTGCATCTAAATAGCGGTTCCATACTGAACTGAATGATTTAAATGCTGTTAAAAAAACACAATGTGAACAAATAGAATTACACATAAAAAAACACAGAAAAGTAATTAGTAAACATGAGATGATATTATGTTAGTAATTATTTGTGTGCTATTCAAAACTTACCCAGAATCGGGAATTTAAAACTTTCACTTTTAATTAAGTACTACTTAATATGTACTAATTTAACTTATTACGTCCGTCTCGGCTAGGGCGCTTCAACGGGACGCGATTTAGTGATAATTGAGACGTGCACTCAGGTTCAGCTTAGTAGCGACTGCGCCGAGCTGCGCAACGTATGACCTTATAAGGCTATGAAAAAACTCCCCACACGACTAGATGCGCCGCGCGTTCGGAAATGCATAAACCCAAAGAACGAACATTAATTTATTGTAAATGTGTTCCTTTATTTTTAAATATTGGTTTAGTTAAAACATTTATTATTTAGATTTAGTTTTAAGGATAGATTTTAATTAATTAATTTAGTTTTAAGGTTTTTGAACTACATCAATTAATAAAACATGATTAGTCATGTAACGTTTCGTTACATTACCCGCCAGGCCCTCAAAAGGATTTTATTTTTAGGAATAAAATCCGCAACCTAACTTGTTACAATAACCTTTCATACATTCTTCCACTTCATTCATACCTCCTCACTCAAAAAATCTAACGTACAATACGTCACATAATAATGAAAAATATGCGACGCGTCCTAATAAAAACTGAGAGTCAAAAGACTAATATACGTCAATGACTCATGTAACAGTATTTGGGAAAATATAACGAAAGTCAAAATTTATTAAGAAGTAGATTTTCAAAAAAAAAATTTTTTTTTCTTTAGTGGGTACCCTAATCTAGACTAGCGTTGATTTTATTTAAAAGTTTTAAAGAATTGCTCAAATCATCACGAGAACAAAGTTGCGAGCACAAAACATCCTAGAACGGATAAGCCTGACTAGCTTACATCTCTGTCACCTAATGGAGCAACAGTACTAGCAGGTGTTTCGCCTCATATAACAATCTCATTCTAACTCGGATTTTTGCAAAGACAAAAATATGTAATAGGGTAGGCTATTACAAAAATATTTAAAACTTCTGAAGAATCGTTTAAATTATCAAGAGAACCAAGTTGAGAGCACAAAACATAATGCCTGACTAGCTTACATCTCTGTCACCTAATGCAGCAACAGTACTAGCAGGTGTTTCGCCTCTTAAAGCAACCTCATAATATTCTAACTCGAATTTTTGCAACGATAAATATTTGGTAGGGTAAGCCATTTCGAAAAACATAAAAAAATTACACTTAAACAATGAAAGTTGTAAATAGCACACTAAATAATCACACACAAAAATCACAGGAAAAAAAATCCAAAAAAAAAAAAAAAAAATCTTCTTGAAAAAAAAATTTTTTTTTCAAAGTAAAAAAAAAATTTTCCCCAAAAAAAAAATTACTTGTTCGTGCTTGGCCCTAATCGCACCAGATGGTAAGCGCAGACAGGGTCTAAGATGGAACACACGAATACAAGTAACAGAGATATAGAGAGATTCCTCTATACCCCTCTGGCTCTCACGTACACGCGACGGTACACAGTAAACTGCTTGGCGTCGGACTTTATTGTGAGTGTGGTAGCTAGCCAGGACCGTAAAGATCTACCACTGTACTGGGTTTTGTTGAGTCTTACAACACGCGTTTATGCCCAGCGTGCGGTGAGGAAGTATTATATTCTAGCCCGTCCCCACACGGGATAATTAAAGAAGAAAGTACTCCGTTCTGTTACAATCAACTTAACAGAACGCTGAGTTTATAATTATGAAGGACAAAAGAAAGAAAAGAAGAAAAAAAATTTAACACAAAAAAATTAACGTAACTGGTGTGAAGGTAGTTTGACAAAAAAAAACTGTACTCAGTACAAGACCAACTAACAGTACAAGGTCCACAAACGAAAAAAAATTTTTTTTTTTTTTAGCACTATGTATAATGTTACGACACTAATCTTCACCCCAGTTACTGCAACCAAAAATAAAAAAAACAAAGCGTTTTACACAAAACAAAAAACCACTCACCGTACAAAACTAACTACTTACTTACAGAAGCGACAACAGACATAACCACGTAATTGGGCGCCAGTGTAACCTCCACCCGTTTTATAGGCACCTAATAATTAGGACGGTGTCTAATAAATAAAAAACGAGTGTGTCCAATAATAAAAAAACGTATAATACAAATAAAATAGACTATGCGGAGGCACACAAAATTTGTAAGGTCGTGGGTTTACGGCCGTCTGTTGTCACACCTGCAGTGAAAGGGACTTCCCTGCAGAAATTCGGCAGCAGTCCTCCCAGGCCGGAGATGGTGGGTGGCCGATGATGCACGATGGCGCGGCGAGATTGGCGGGAAGGTGCAGCGGGCGACTTGCTCAGCGCGCCACGGATGATGTATCTTCGCCGTATGCCGTAATCTTGTACGTTGATGGTTAATTGGGCAGTATTAACCTGGCCGTAGTTCCTGGAAACCACCGTTCCAGTTCATTAATATTTTATAATGCTATTCCGTTCTGGGGTAGGTAGCACCGACGACAACAGGAAAGTACCCAATTTAATGTAGTAGCTTTGTCGCGGTGGTACTTATCAGAACGGAGTTTACATGAATAAAGCGAAGCAAGCTTGAGAAAAAGCAAGCTTGAGAAAAAAAGAAATGAAAGCCGCAAAACATTACCCTCCTTTGGGTTTGCCGCAGTCGGTTAAAAAAAACTAAATTTGAAATATACGTTAAACATAAGCAACGTTAAGAATTTAAAATTACTACATTATTAATTATTTTTTATATGAAGGTAGAAGAAAACAAATTGCATGATGAAGCATTATTAGCAACTTCGTAAATTATTGCATCTAAATAGCGGTTCCATACTGAACTGAATGATTTAAATGCTGTTAAAAAAACACAATGTGAACAAATAGAATTACACATAAAAAAACACAGAAAAGTAATTAGTAAACATGAGATGATATTATGTTAGTAATTATTTGTGTGCTATTCAAAACTTACCCAGAATCGGGAATTTAAAACTTTCACTTTTAATTAAGTACTACTTAATATGTACTAATTTAACTTATTACGTCCGTCTCGGCTAGGGCGCTTCAACGGGACGCGATTTAGTGATAATTGAGACGTGCACTCAGGTTCAGCTTAGTAGCGACTGCGCCGAGCTGCGCAACGTATGACCTTATAAGGCTATGAAAAAACTCCCCACACGACTAGATGCGCCGCGCGTTCGGAAATGCATAAACCCAAAGAACGAACATTAATTTATTGTAAATGTGTTCCTTTATTTTTAAATATTGGTTTAGTTAAAACATTTATTATTTAGATTTAGTTTTAAGGATAGATTTTAATTAATTAATTTAGTTTTAAGGTTTTTGAACTACATCAATTAATAAAACATGATTAGTCATGTAACGTTTCGTTACACTATATCTGCATGGCGTCGCCTTAGGGTCTCCCCACATTTATCGACGCGGAATCGCCTAACACCGGTCAAAAAAGCCTTTATGTCTACGTAATAAGGGTGTTACTAATACCATTCGCGTCGGCTCGGCTCGGACGATGCGTCGCGACGCCCGCCGGCCGATGGCGAAACGAGCCGTTTGTATAGATTAGTGGAGTAGTGTGGTGATATGCACTCGGCTTAAGCCGATTCCGCGTCGATAAAGGTGGGGAGACCCTTGAGTGAAAACCTCGGGAATGCAATTTGGTCATTTTTATTTTATCACGACGTAGGTATACCTACTACAATTTTAAGAGATCTGCTCAGTGCAAAATTAATTTGTAGGCGCTGAAATTAGCCTTTATTGGGTGTATAACATTTGTAATATATAAACTGGTGAAGCCCGAATGGCGGTTACACCTAGGTTTACCCGGGTACAACTAGGTGCAGCCAGCCACATGCGGTTAAACTTAGATGTATTCTACTTATCTTCGGTTAGAACTAGGTTTACCCTTCATCATAGCGGGTAGAACTAGGTGCAGCCGCACACCGGTGGTTAAGGGGAGGTTCCATCTCCTTCTTGTTAGGTTACCTACTTTAAACCCTACAGACAGAAATAGGTCCGTCGACTTAAGGTACACATTTTTTTTTTTTTTTTTTTTTTTTTTTCGGGGTGGAAATCCTCATGGATGTCCTCCGCCCTGAGGTGGGCGGAGGGGTCTGTCAGACTCTTACTGACTAAAATCACCCCGGTGTTCCATCTCACACCTGCGCCGAGGGTCGCGGGAACTTACGACACTTCCGCAACCCCCGGCTGGTGCCGGCCCGCCGCAGCGGGCCTCCTCGGGTTAGCGGGGGGAGTGAGGCGTTAGACTTCCCCCGCGCCGTCTAAGAGGGGCGCGCTTGGAACACTTCGCGCCGCCGCCTCGGGTCCTGATGTGTGGGGGGCGACAGACTTCCCCAAGTCCGTCGCCCCTGGACCCATTTAGGGGGGCTGGAAGAGGGCGTTGTCCGCCCTCCGCCGACGCCCGGTGCGTCTGCTGCGGGCCGGGTGAGCGGAGGTGATCTCCCTCACCCTTTCCGCATCCTCCTTCTGCGACATGACCGTGTCGCAGAAGGACACCACCGCGTCCCAGGACTCCTCGCTGTCGACCATGGACTCGACCACGGCCGACAGCGACAGGTCACCGCCTACTCCTGAGATGAGGGCACGGCGCGGCTCCTCCCAAGCGGCACACTCTGCCAGCGTGTGCCACGCCGTATCCTCCCGGCAATCGCCGCAGTGGTGACACCGGGCGTCTGGCTCCCTGTTTATGCGACACAGGTACTTCCCGAAGCAACCGTGCCCCGAGAGCACCTGCGTCGCCCGAAACGACAGGGAGCCGTGCCTCCTCCCGAGCCAGCGCTCGAGCACCGGCCGGACCGCCCCGACGGTGGCGAGGCCGGCGGTAGGGCGTGAAAGCCTGTCCCGCCACTCCGCCACCAGGGCCTCGTGCAGCTGCGACCGACGCAGCTCCAACTGTCGCTGCATCGGCCGCTCGCCCCGCGTTCTCGCTTCCTCGCGCCACCGATATAGTGACGCGAGTACTAACGCGTCGAGGTCCCAAGGCGGAGATCCGGCCAGTACGCAAGCCGCCTCGTAGGAGATCGTGCGATACCCCCTGATGACTCTGACGGCCAGCGCTCTCTGCGGCTTTCGCAGAACAGCGATGCTGCCGGCCGTCAGGTCAGCCGCCCAGATCGGGGCCCCATACAGGGCCATCGATCGCACGATCCCCACGTAGAGCCGCCTGCAGGCGAGGCTCGGGCCCCCCAGATTGGGAAGCAGCGTTGACAGCGCCCCAGCCGCGCCCAACAGCTTGGGCGCCAGCCGCTGGAAGTGGGGTCCGAAGTTCCACCGGCTGTCGAGCACCAATCCCAGGTACTTCATGGTGGACTCGACAGCTATTCGGACCCCCCCCCACAATGATGTGAGATCCGGACCATCGTCGGAGGCCATGAAAGACCATGGCCTCCGACTTGCTGAGGGCCACCTCCAGGCCAAGGAGCCGTATGCGGCTCACCACCTGTGAGACCGCAGCCGTCTTAAGGTACACCTAGTTCTACCCAACTGCTACTGGTTGCACCTAGTTGTACCCGGGTAAACCTAGTTGTAACCGCTATTCGGCCTTTACCCGTAACATATACAATTAACTAGCTTTTGCCTGCGAATTCGTCCACGTGAAAGCCCACAGAAACCGTGCAATGACCATGTGAGTGAGTGAATGGCATTACTTAGGTTTTCATTCCAAGGCGACGATGGGTTGACCTCTTAGAGCAAAGCGGTCGACCACATTCATCGGTAGCCGCATTGCTCTATGGTTTGACCTCCTTCCAAATTATGGCTTGTCAAATTCGAAGACCAAAAAAAGCAAAACAATAGATGCATATCATACGCATATCATTATTATTCCCACCACATCAATGCACTTCTGCTAATCGCATTACAAAATTATCATTACCGAATTAGATATACGTATAGCGACCGGATGCTATGACTTAAGAACGTATTAGCGACACATTAGCTCACTACATGAATCATTATCGATATGTAATTGTGCATTCGTGTCATATGATGGGCGCATTTGCATCGTAATATTCAATTCAGACGCAGGCAGGTGCCTAAACTGCGTCTAGACCTTATTGGTACGGAAGTTGGACCTTTTTAGATTGGCCTTCGACTCCGTAATGTTCGGAGATATAAAATGATGCAGATTTGAGATAAGTCAGGTTTGAGTGATGTGTTCCAATTGTAAACAACATGTCAGTCAGACATTCGATATTTAACTTCCGTCGGTTAAATTTTGAATGCAAAATGATAGCTAGCAATTGTTCTGTGCAATTATAAATAATGATAAGGTTCTAGGTGACATAAAGACAATTTGTAAAGATTTTAACTTTATTTTTCTTCTGCGAGCTCATGCCGTGTTGAAAAGATTAGCAAGGTTGGTAGCGAGACTGACACTCCGGGGTTTCAAGCATTGTTGGGTCTTTTAATACCCAACAATGCTTGACACTCTGATTTTATCTATGGGCCAAAGTAGCCTGAAAAAAAATGAGTTTATTATTATTGCCTTTATTCATTCATAAACATATAAAATACATTTTTAAATATTTCATTATAAAAAATAGTAGCCCACCAGCATCGGGAACAGGGTCCAAGCTACCGATGGTCAGGGCCTCAGAGAGAGGGACCTCCTTATAATACGCGCCGTGTCCAGATGTGCCGCTTTCTTTATCAGGCCCTTGATCCAGCTGCCCAACGAGAGCCTCTTTAGATGTTGGTCGAGGCTCTTATTATTATTATCATTATACACTCCAAAATTACTCTGCGTTGATTTTACCGTCATATCAATAAAAAACGAGATTTCCACCACCACAATGGACAGTCATCCGGTTGATGATCAAAGTACCTAAACAGGAGACTTGCTCATTCTTTTGACATCATTTTCGTTACTAAAACGATCCCATAACATTATCTCCAATAAAATATGTCGTAAGACCAGCAAACCATAATCAGAAGCGGTCTGTCACCAATCTGAACCACTAACATTTTAATAGCACATAACACTTTTATTACTGCATCATCATGAAGACTGATAAACAGTATTAAAGAGCAATGATACGTAGTTCTCTCTCAGATTACTTTCGTGTTAATTACAACGATGTCAGTAAGTAAGTTACTGTCGGTTTGTGAGGCAACAGCAACCTTTGTTCGGTCACGGAGTAATTAACTCTTCGCTTTCATCCCGGCCCTAAGGACCAATGTCCCGTGGGATTCGTACGCTTGAGTTTTGAAAGCGTGAGTCATAAAAGTTCCGCGGAATTTAGTTTGGTTGTTTTATTAGTTGTAAAATGTTGTCTTGCTTGTAGAACAGCAATTAAAACACTAGTAGTTTATTATGAACTAGCTTTTGCCCGCGGCTTCGCTCGCGTTAATTTAGAATTTGACAGTCGAATCTTAATACGCTAATAAAGTTTCAAATTCAATCATAATTCGAAAGACACGTGGCGCCATCTATGAACTTTATTGTTGTTTTCCCCGGGAACAATACTTTTTTTCGGGATGAAAGGTACCCTATGTCCGTTTCTGTACATCTGACAAAATTTCAGGATGATCGGTTCAGTAGTTTAGGCGTGAAAAGGTAACAAACAAACTTACTTTCGCAGTTAGGATTAGGATAATTTAGGTGGAGTTTGAAGGTGAAAATAATAGCTAAATACATTGTTCGTAGCAATGACTCAATGATTGCTAAACTATGATAGAGTGAAGTAGCCACTGCTAGAACTAATTACTGCTGAAGTATGATAAAGTGCAGTAGCCACTGCTGAAACTACGTAAATAACATGAAGGGAGGAACCAATCGCAAAAGGATCTTAGTTATATTTAAACACTATTTGCTGCTTCTTACGATGCTCCTAAAAGAGTTGGAGGCGGTGGTAGACAACGGGTTTCCCCTAAATAAAAAAGAAATCATTAAAAGACATATAAAGCATGGTAAAAGAAAGAAAGAAAATAAAGATTCTTCTCCCCCGAAAAAGGAGAGGTGGATAGAAAGGTGCCTTCGCTATCGATCCGAAGACCATTTTAATTCTAGCTCGATATCGAGTACATATCGATGCCTCCCACTTAAGTTGTTGTAAGCCAAAAATTGCATTTTTGTGTTTTTCACGTAAAAGTGTCTAATTTTATAGATATTACCTGTTCCAAAAATACCGAAAAATGATATAAGTATATTTTTGCTATTTTATATTTGAAACTAGCTGTACTTACCCGCATGCGTTGCAATGCACTTTTTCCTACTTACTACCTACCTAATAACTACCTCCAGAAACAAAATCAAAATAGTAACAAAAAGTTAAAATCATTTTCATGCATGCGGTAAACAAATGAAGGATAGGGACATACTGAGATAATTTCGTTTTTTTTTTAAATATGTTTCACAATTTTCTTTCCTTTCAACCTCCTCCTGACAATTACAAACACAACAAAAAAAAATTTAGCGAAATCGTTCCAGCCGCTTACGCTTGATGCCGTGACCAAGGGAAATAGGGATTCATTTATATATATATAATTTATAGAAATAGATAATAATACACAAAATTAGACACTTTTACGTGAAAAACACAATAAGTAGTGCAAGTTGTGGCTTACAACAACCTCTGCTTAAAGCTGTTTCATCATGCTCACGTAAAAACTTAGCTTCAGTTCCGCTAGAGTCAGAAAAACTTAAAACGAAGTCCAAAAATCGCCTACTCCTCTAACTCGATCTATTACATAATAGAGATATTATCAAGACCAGCCCAAGGGTACAGTTAGCCTCGTGAGTCCTTTATCAACGATTTCTATCGACGTTTCGGTGTTCGGCAGAAGACACCGAAGATTCGTCGATTAGACTTTTATTTACATACCATTACGCCTTATAATTGGTCTTTCTGACTGTACTTAGATGCTTGAAAACGATAAATATGTTCGTTTCGGTTTAATTTGTTATGATCCTTTTTTTTTCTGTCGTTCGTCGCAGGTGCCCTTTGGAGAGTTATTTATTATACGTACATATTATCTGTAATTAATAGCTATGTATTTATGTGTAATAAAATTGATAACTATTTTTTGTGACTTTAACTTACAACATATTCGCTAGATTTCGATGAATTGTTTTGTTGAAAAGCTTTACTTCTCCGCAAATTTCGTAATAATCCTATTTTTTCCGGACTTTGTTAATAACTATTTTTTTTTGTTTCAGATCGCTGCTATTGGCAGCAATCGTATTAAGTAATTGTATAACATGGACGGCATCAAGGCATCACTACACACATAATGTAAGTTGAATATTACTGTTTAAATCTAATTTAAAACGTACCTATGCAATTTAAAATGTATCTATGCAATTTAAAATGTATCTACCCCTGCATTCGTTTTACATTTCATATAAAAATAATAAAAAATCCTAATAATAGTAAAACTACAGAATAAAATAATTGACGACACGTTTGGTGCAGTGGTTAAGCGATTGGCTTCTGCGCTACGGGTCGTGGGTTCGATTCCCACACGGAACAAAAATTTGTATGGCCTACAGATGGTTGTTTCGGGTGTGGCCGTTTGTGTATGTGAGATTTGTGTCTGTAAACGCACCCACGATACAAGAGAAATCTTAGTGCGGGGCAACGTTTTTTTAAAAAAAATATGTAAAATAACAAAATTATTTAAAACTTACTGAAACTAGGGTTCTCTAAAAATTACTTATAGGTAAAATGTGGATTTTTTTTTGACTTGTTTAGTGATACCTACATAATGCAACATGTAACTCTCTACAATTCTACCTACACAGCAAATACTCAACATAAAAGCTCCCATAATTACAAAACCAAAACTGAGAAACATCGAAACAAATCCGATCTCATTCAAGAGAGCGTCGACCGCCAAACCTTGACACTGGTCTAGCAACCGCGACCGCGACCGCGACCGAGCGATCAGACTTTATTACGATAACGACCGCGACCAGTAGCCTCGACTATATTTCAATCATCGCACTGTAAACTCGCGAATGGATTGCCGACGTTTATGCGATCTCCAATAAATGATTGACGAGCTTCAGGAATAAATTCGCGTTGTTATATTATTGTAAGTAATTTAGCAATTTTAAAAGTGGTTAACTGATCGCTTCTGATGTAGAATTTATTGGAGACCGTTGTGGTTGAATTGCAGACGAATTATTTATGGTGCTAGAAATAAAATAAATGATTCACGACAGCTAAATAGGAATAAAGATACGAGCTAAAATTAGTGTCAAAGAGCTATTTGAATCCGTTTGACATCAATATCGTGGGTTACAAGTCGATCGAGTTGCATTACCTATGAAGGTTGCCATTTTATTAATGAAGAGGTTTTCAATTCGTTGCATGATTTCTTTGAGATTTTTGGCCCGATTTCCGTGATTATTTTTTTATCATGTTTTAGTCCACCTTCAACTTTCATCACCTTTTGTGAGTCAACTTTTGCGAAATGCACGTGGAAGTACGTTCTACTTGGTCCTTACAACATCCCGAATAGGGCAGAAGGACCAAAAAATACTTTCTCCGTCATTTTTTCTGCAGTTCTTTCAACCGTATTCTAAAATCTATTTTGCTACCATAATGTGCTTAACTACAATTACTTTTAATCTAAAGAAATCGTCGTTGATCGGCCCAAGTATGTTTTGTAATTTAAAGAATTGATGCATTCCCCTAGGGAATACATTAAACGAGTTGATTTAGTAATTTAGAAGCTCATATATTATCACCCACTACGTTGCCCGCGGCTTTGCTTGCGTGACACTTCATTGACGATAACATAAAAAATAACCTTATATTTTTATTTAGGTACCTACGTATACAACAAGGTTAGTCGGAAGGGGGTACCTACTAACCCGCGGGCCACTTAGAATATCACTGATGACTGTTTTAAAGCAAAAGTTGTTAAATTTCAAAATTCGATCATATTATTTCCACGCAAATTGATTTTTTATTTTATTTTATCAAAAAAAAATCTTCGGAACTAAAGAAGTGATGCTTTAGTTCCGAATCCATAAAATGGAGCTTCTATTCCGTTACTGCAAATAAGACCTTACATGACAACACAGCTGATCATGGTTGAGGATAGATAGATATAAGCGCATTTTTATGAAATCTTTGAACAGCTATTTCTTTGAAACTACTGATTTTTGGAAAATGTTACTCATTATTCATCACGCAAAATACGCGCTTAGACGTGGAGTTGCGGATACCAGCCCGTTATACCTTATGGGTACTAACAACTAAACTTTCGGATTATTACCCCCTTTCCGACTAACTCTGTATAGAACTCTAACAAAAAAAAGAAAGGCATAGGCTCTTCTTTCTCAGCAGGTTTTTGTTATAAACTAATAAACATAGCCTTAGTACAATTACTACGAGCATGTTTCATTAGATTACTCTGAGTGTGACGTGTATGATGAAGATTCGTGGCAGTCACAGCGTGAGATCATGTGAGCCGACCCGTTTCATTACTAAGTGTATTAGAAACAGGGCTGGCTAAATCACTATAATCTTTACCTTGGTCTTTTTTAAAGCATGTTAGGGAAACTTCCTGTGTAACTAGGACGAAACAGTTTTCGTCCATATTACCAGGATGTCTTGAATCTCATCGTCAAGCCGGGAACAAAATGATGGGCAGTTTTTAACAATTCTTTTTTTTTATTAATTTTACCATGAATAAAATTTTACCTCTTAAATCTAACTATTAAAAGTTTTCTCCAAAAAATAAAAAAATTAGAAGAAAAAAACTTTACCCTCTTAATTTGCCCTATCATAATTATGTTCCCGGCTTGACATTGCGTTTTGGGACAGCCTGTATATGATAAACCTGAATTTTAGAGATTTATAAATTGTTTAATGAGTAAAAAATACTTAGTACTCACTTACTTAATAGATTCTATGCTTGAAACATTTAAAATCTGAATGCTTAATGCGTCTCGGGATTCTGATAATTGACGCGGAAAAACTACGAAGTATGCCTGCATTATCCATACATCATTTCATTCATAAATGATATTTATAGAACAGTCGACAGGTCAATGCATGGCATTAATATTTCATCGATCTATCTTTATGGAAAGCACGTTCAACGAATAGCTAGAATTTAAGGTACCTACAGAAAATCTAAATAAGAAAAATACTAAACAAAATTATCTAACTGACAGCCCTAATCAAAACTAATAGAAAAGCATGAGAACAGTCATAAATCTAATCAGGGTTGGCGCCTATTGATGGGTGCGCGCGCGCAGGACGTACGACTACACTATTTCTGGACGTATGACTTGACGATCAACATACGAATGTATCATGTCTTAAATTGTCATAATGTAATATTTTATTTTCTGTTGATGGAGCCGATGGCGTCTAGTCATAAGCGTTTAGATCAGTTTATCGTCTTATACAATTATTGTAAGGAATATAAAGTAGGACTGAGTCGAATAATAATTGATAGCTGACGCCGCGGCGTGGATCATAAAAGTTCCCTCTCATTTAGGGTTGCCATCCGTCCGGGTTTCCCCGGATTTGTCCTAGTTTAAAGAGCGTCCGGGGAGCGTCCGGGCGGGGGGGGCTTCATTTGTAGTTCGGGTTTAAAAATTTAAAGTTTTGAGCCGCCCGCGTCACTCGCACTGTGCCCGCACACCGCGATCAGCCGACGAACCGACTCGCTAAACAACTGTCTGACATGTCCGGGTTCTGGGCTCTAAGGCTGAGATCTACTTATAGACCCAACTTGGACTTTGCTCAGACTTTACTTTAGACTTATGACAAAGTCAGTATTTATAGAGCCGTCTTTGAATTCATCTGAGTGCGTGCTTAGCAAATTCTTAGCAAAGTCTAAGTTCACAAAATCGACGACTTAGCAAATACTTAGGTTACTATTATCCTAACAAAAAATAATGGTACAAACTTTACTTTACCATCATTATATTTACACAACTTTTTAATTTCTTAGTATTATCAAGGGACCAGACTCAACTCAGTAATACCAGATTAGAAAAGATTTCCTTGATATTGATAACTAATTCTCAATTAGTTATGATAAAAACAATTAGGTATTATTACATCACATAAAAATGTTGTTCTAAGTTTAAAATGTATATAAATGAATTAAAAATTACTTTTTTTCGACAAATTGCCAACACTGAATGGACAGTTTCTTTTTGACACAAACAGCGGCCAGATGTCAAAACGATGCGATCCATTTCAATGAATATAATATCGAGTTCGTTTATAAAAAAAAAACACTTGTAAGCGTGCCAATTTCTACTTAATCTTATAATAATACATAGAAGAAATATGAGCATAGTTCTAGATTATTGACATATTATTATTGTTAAACTTTTATGAAGAAAAATCAAGAATGTAATGCTTGAAACGAAACATTAACTTGTATTTTGACATCAACCGTCTTAGCGTATGCTTAGCCTAAGCTCAGCATAGTCTCAACGTGATACGTCTATAAATTCCAAATCTAAGATTAAGCTAAGCATACACTTAGCAAAGTATTACATAAGTAAAGTCTGAGCAAAGTCTAAGCTAAGTCCAAGTTGGATCTATAGATCTCAGCCTAAAATCCGGGGTTTCCACACGTCTTGTCCTGGTTGCCAAATTTTAGAGATGGCAACCCTACTCTCATTCACTGTGGTCGTTCGTAAGTTAGGAAAGCATTAAAAAAAAATTAAAGAGAAAATACAACTAGAGCTTGGATAGCGTAGCGTTTTCGTAGCAGTCGATGTAATTCGGAATTCAGGCTTTTTTTGAATATATAAAACTTCTACCAATTTTATCAATCAATGCAATAGCAAACATGTTGTACAAAGATGCCATTACTAAAATAATATCAAACATGCATTCTATAAGGTCACTGCAAAATATTTTTTTTAAATAACTTCTACCTTCAATAACAACTTATGTAACTTGTACTCTCGTTTATCAGTCATTGTCTTTAGGTAACAAAGACAAAAAAAAATTAGGGGTGTATGAAAAGAGCCTCCACGAGTGACAATACTTAAGTACGTCGGGCGCACCCTGGGCAGTCAGCCCCGCTACCAACCTTGCTGACTGGCTAATCTTTTCACCACAGCATGAGCTATTTTCGTATAGCTCGTGCTGACACGAGAGAAGAATAACAAATATATAAATTATTACAATGTGTGAAAATATAATTAGCATAATACATTATCACAAAATTATTCGAGTTTTACACCTACCTGTTATTAAATCAAGCCCATACAAATTACACAATCAATTTTTTTTCGATTACTCTCTTCACTAGAGTAATTAAATCTGAATGGCTCGCGTTTCCTGTTGTCCCTTGCCGACAGGTGGCGCGTCGAGTGGAGGAAATGTAAATAAACTGTCACCTACAACCTTGCCTACACTTAATCAATAAGTACCTTTGCTCAATATGCACTTGTGGGACGGACTCGGAGATTTGAACAGGTGCAACACGTGAATTAATTTAAATATTATAAACTTTAAGAAGGGAGTAAGCGAGGGCGCCTCTGATATTGAGTTACGAGTAAATAGATAACAAATGTTTCTCAAATTGTATGTAAACAAGCAAGTCACATTTTTCGTTTCAACTATCTATGTAACGATATTAGTCTTGGGAAGTACCTAAACATAGCGCACGAATTGCGCGGTTCTTTCAGTTATGGCCGGCTAGAAACTCGCCGAGATGTTATCTAAATAATTACTCAATACTCAATACTTTATTGCGTTCCATAGCGTAACATTAGGTCTTATAAATAAAAATATAGCAGAATCACTATGGACCCTGTCGGGCACAGCAGAGGTAGTAGGAGAGAGGAAGAGGGCTTGGTATACAATTTCGGTAAAATGGTCAATAATCAAGTATTTTTGTATAATTATAATTGTATAATATAAGTATTGTATATATTTTTATATTATATTTTATTGTACTGTTAATATTTTAATATTATTATAAATTATTATTTCATTATTTTATATTATTACTTTATATGTTATTAATTTATATATATTATTATTAACTCTGTTATATTATATTTTATTTTTATATTTATTTATAAAATATGTATTATTTTTATATTATTAATTATTGTCTCGGTACTCAATAATTATATTAAGATTTAACATGAGACAGAATTGGACATCGCGAAATGGGCTTTAAAAGGTCGCGTACACGCATCCTGCCGCTGTAACCATTTGCACTTGCAGAAACAGAATCGGTCGAAAGAGAACCGCGAGAGGGACATAGCTGTGTAACAAGTAGGAGAAGCTGCGCCTACGCAATGGTACGCAAAGTAAATATAATTAAAAACCTATTAAAAAACCTAACTCTATAACCGTCTCGGGCGCATACAATGCTTTTTAACTATCGTATAATAATGATAGTTGATCGATTTTCTTGTTGAACGGGAATCGCGGAGCTTGCACCTATCACCATAGACTTTAGCAATGCAAACAATAACAAAGCTCTCAGTTGTAATTTTGCTATGAGCTGATTTGCGGAAAACTTCAAAGTTGAAATTTTTTTAAAGACTCATTAGCGTAACTTTGGCGCCTAAGGCAGATTCCCTTTGTTCCGCCTAGCCTTTTCCCAACTATGTTAAGCGTGAATTACATAGAAGCGGCGCGGCGCGGCGTAAGGTGCGCTTTCATAAATTTTTTGCGAAAAAGATTTCAAGCGGCACGACAAAACGTATGAAAGCGACGCGCCTGCGCCGCGCCTTATACCTTATGCCTTTTCTGTGTAATTCACGCTTTAGGTTGTGTATGGAGCGACTAAACTACTCCCTTTGTGCTAGAATAAATATTGCCTGTCGTACATGTGCCGAGATTTCTTTTAATCAAAAATGCACCTATCGCATCCCAAATCCGGCTCTTCCAAGTGCTCATCGCCCGCAGTGCACCGCGTTGCAACACTCACGTCGCGTCGGTAATGTTCTACAAGTTGTTTATCGTCATAACATTTTACATGAACGCAGCGGTGACGCGCGTTTTATACGTAAGAGCTATTTCACACCGCGCGGCGGGTGGCGTGTCTCTATGAACCCGCCATAATATATTAAACTATTTTTATGAACTGATTTCGTTTTTAACATGTTGTTTTATTAATTTTATCGTGTTGTAATATTGTGTTGAGATCGTTGGGTAATGTTATTCGTATGTTTAAATCGATTAACAAATAGCTTGAGTAGGTACATATTAATATACTGGGTAAAAAGACCAGAGATGAGAATACTTCTCTGTAGATACAAAACAGACTTTGATTCCAAAGTCACTATTCTAAAGTCACTGTTTTTTTTCTATTGACCATTTCTACGTAATTGGGCAGTTATTGGCGAGACCTGAAGGGTCTCCAGCTAATGAAGGGATAGTAAAATACTTCACCATCATCATTCAGCCGAATGACGTCCACTGCTGGACATAGGCTTCACCCATACAATGTTGGCGGCGGGGCGGGGTGCCATAATCGCCACGCTTGGCAGGCGGGTTGGCGATCGCAGTATGGTTGTTAAAGTACTCAGAAAACGCTGCTGCCCATCCTCTAGTGAATCCCTTACTCGCCTTTTACGACGCCCACGGAAAGAAATGGAGTAGTGCTATTCTTTACGTCCGGCACCACACGGACGAGTAAAATACTTAACCTAAGCTAACTACTTATACAACACTAACATCATGACTACTAGCAACAACAGTACTAAATGCGACCCCTAGTGGGACTCGGACCTCGACTTAGGGCGTTGCTGGCGGAAGATTAGGAGGGAGACAACTTGATGAGGGCTGAATTATCTATGTGACTGCGGAGTCTGAAGAGACGACCGGCTCTACGACGGTAGAGATCGGTAAATTGTGAAAAAAAAAAACTATGACCAGTTCCGTCTAAACCATAAGGGCACATGGGGCACGGGCCCGGGGCCCCTAGTCTGATGGGGGCCCCAAAATGCTGAAGACCATGTATTTTTCGACCCAAAAATCAATAAAAAACATTAAAACACCCAAATAGCCAGGTATGCTCAGCAGAAATGTCCTTTAATTTGAGACAAATTGCTTCCAATTTAACTTTTCACTACAATATGAATACAACTTGACATACAAGTTGGCGACAATCTAATCTATATAAATAAAAAGAAAAGTCCTGACTGACTGACTGATTGACTGACTCATCAACGCCCAGCCCAAACCCTTGGACCTAGAAAGCTGAAATTTTGCACAGAGGTTTCTTTTATAATGTAGACAAGGAATAAGGAAGAATTTTACGAAATTCAATTCCTAAAGGAGTTAAATAGGGGATGAAAGTTTGAATGGAAAATCGTCACTTAACGGGTTCAATATTTCACGCAAGCGAAGCTGTGGGTAAAAGCTAGTAACCAATAAAGTCACTGAACAAAAGTACATTCTGATGTTTTCATTCACGTTTTTTGGCTTTCTAAAGGGGCCCCAAACTCTGTGCCTAGGGGCTCCTGTATGGCCTAAAACGGTCCTGACGACACGGGGCGCTTTTATAACTAAGCGACGTTTTAAACGTGTGAGCAAGCCTTACGCCCAGTTGTCGAGCCCAATCGGAAACACGTACCTAGACGCTGCGTTTGTTAGCCCCACGCACGACAAATAACAAGTTAAGTGTTATCCGCACTATATTGCAGCTTAGGGACTTTATTTATTTGATCAAGTCGAAGGTTTCCTGCTTTAAAACAACATAGAATGATGTATGAATTTATTTGATTAATCATCTTTCTTCAGAAAATGATTGGCCGTATCTACGTAATTGATAACGAACCGGCAGTACTTAGTAGTAATGCCTAACTTTACTCACTACTAATTAAGTATTGATTTTTTCCAAAATAATTATTTGTTATACAAGAGTGCAACGTTACTTTTTAACCGCGTGCTCAATTTTGATGACCGGGCAAGCGAAGGATTCAAAAATTTGAATCCTGAGCATTAGTGAGGGAATCAAAAGAGCACGAGGTGAAAAATCTTTGCACTCGAGTGCAACACGTAACTTTCCATTCCACCTCAGCGAGGAAATGACTTAATGTAATAAAATAAGCTTCCTCGTTGCTAGAATCACTCATTTTAGGTTTTTCACTTGTTTTCAAGATTCTTGTTTTTAATTTTAACAATATGACGTGAAAAGAAATAGGCGCGCGTAAAGCAAATTTAAAAAAAGTAATACACCAAGAAAGTTCCGAGTCTGAGTTTTAACAAATTAAAAAAGGTTGTATGATAAATTCGGCACCATGGAGGTAGAAGTAAATAATATAGGTTAAATAAATAGGTTTAATAAAGTTTTGAATTCACAAACTTGGTGCACACGATGTTCTAAATTCAATTTACTTTATCCTCTAGCGGATAAAAACGGCTTTTGCACTCAGATATCGAAGAGCAAAAATACTCTTTCCGAGGTGGAGGGATGAAGAGATTTTTGTTGACTGCCTACTACTGAGCGTGAGGTCCTGGGTTCGATCCCTAGGTCGGGCAAAGTGTTATTTGTTTTTTCCGTGTGGAATTCCTTAGTAGCAGCCCGGAGTCTGGATTTGAGCCCGGTTGATGGCAATAGGCTCGCTCCCGATTACATGGGACTTGAAACATAACGGCGAAATGTGGATGTACTATACACCTCTGCCCAACCCTTCAGGAAATACAGGCGTGATGCTATGTTATGATTTTTCCAAAATAGAGCCTAGCATTGTTTTTATAGCGTGTCGTTTTCGTTTTCTGTAGCTTTATCAGTTCATAAACTGTACAGAATTGTTTAATGAACGGAAATATCATTCAAGACAGAGATCCGGCTCGAAGGACCAAAATAAAATACAGGATTGTCCACAACACATAATAGTAACTTCCAGGGATCCACTCTATCCGAAGTTGCTTAGGTTTACAAATCCAACAAAAAGTGTACAATATTATTATTGACTGTGCTCTGTGCATGTGCCCAGATTGTGTGATTTTCTCGGATGAGACGCATAATTTCTCGATTTTAACTTTGTTATTTTTATTGCCTTCGTTTTTATTTTTACTTTTCGGTAATTTTAAGTTTTGTACGTCACATCAAGGCGCAAATAAATTTGTTTTTTTTCAACTACCACAGAGGTTTAATGTCTCCCATTAAGTTTAATATAAAATGTATTCATTAGATCAAAAAGATACTGGCTGAAAATAAAAATCACCCAAATAAAACAGACTTGGTGAAAAAAAAAAATGGCGCGCATTATGTACCATTCTAAAACTTTGATACTTCTTCTTATTTAGCAAGAAAAGTTTAAAAAGATGATATATGGATATTTTATCACGGTAGGTAGATTGGTAGTTGAAAGAAAAGTAGATTACGCACCTTGTTTAAGTGAGTAAGTAATTAATGCACTCGTGTTAATTTAGTGCCCTCGCATGCGCTCGGGCACCAACATAACACTCGTGCATTAATGACTTATTTTGCGCTCGATGCAACAATCTCCTATTTCTTTCTTTCTTTCACGCAATGGAACGATAATTGATAGACGGGGGCACACTTCCACCTCTTCAGAGACTATTAGTTTGGCGTTTGATATACTTACCATGTTGTTTCTTCACCAGGTCCACCAACACCGCACCAGACACAGGCGGCAAGGCGCCGGGCTGTACCTGTCCGCGTCCTATGTCATTCCTGGAGGAGAAGGCAGCGGAGCGTGGGGGGAATGGGGCGAAGTATCTCCCTGCTCTAGGACCTGTGGAGGAGGCGTGGCCAGTCAAAAAAGGATATGTCTGCAGCTTGGGTAAGATGCCTTTCTGGATTAACCCAAGACTTGATTACATAGCCTCAACAAGCTATTTCTCTCGTGTAAAAGATCAATACCAAGGGTGCTAGGGGCTCTGGGCGGGCAGTACGTACTTTGTAACCTCAATAATCATGTAAGACTATTGTGGCGAATTACATTAAAGTCTGCTGTCTGACAAATCCTAAAGGCTAGCCAGCTGCTAAAGCTTGCAGTCGGATTAATACTTACATATTATATTACTCTTACATTGCAGTCTTAATAGAAGTGCAGTCACATGCAAAGTCACAGCACAGCGCTTTCCATTTGAATACTATATTATTTTGGATAATTTTTGTATACAGACCAGACGGCCAACCTCAGTGTTCTGGAGGCGACACGAAATACTTTTCGTGTCAGACGCAGGATTGTCCTGCTGGCTCCGGAGACTTCAGGGCAGAACAGTGCGCCGAATTCGACGACAAAGACTTCAGGGGTTTTAAGTACAAGTAAGTCTTGAATGAATACTTTGAGATTTTTAGTTAAGCCTAAGTACTGTCTTGTTAAATACGATGACATCTAGAACTCTCATAAAAGCCGATTTAGGTCCTGAATTTAATTTATCCAGTTCAAACAAGAGTAATGAGCATTTCTGTTGACCTTCACCGACGCACATAACATGAACGGCAAAACACTTCTTTCAAATGAAGATACTTAATTAACAGTAAAAATGTTTATAATTCTTAGCTGGGTGCCATACACGAAGGCTCCGAACCCTTGCGAGCTGAACTGCATGCCGCACGGGGAGCGCTTCTACTTCCGCCACAAGTCCAAGGTCACCGACGGCACCAGATGCAACGACGAGTCTTTCGACGTCTGTGTCGATGGCACCTGTCAGGTATGTACTCAGTGCACTAAAATAATCCATGATACGTAGCCGCTGTTGTGATCTTTTGTCGATATCGTCCGTCATACTTCTTTCACACGCAAAATATGAGTTTGATTGAAAGGCAGCAGTCTTTAGGTCAAAAGATAATGGAAAATAACTAAAACCAACATCCTTTATACCCTAGGATATTATGCAAGACACCAGTCCACTTCCAATCGGAGGTTGTCTTGTGACTGTGTCTGAGATTTTTGGGGTCTTTGATGATAAATTGACCCATGATCCATAAGATATCAAACGACCACAAAAATCAGTCACATTGTCACAAGTCCACCTCCAATCGGAGGTTATCTTGTGACTATGATCATAAATTGACCCATGGTCAAAAAGATATCAAAGGTCCACAAAAATAATCGTCTTCCTCAGTAGTAATTTTGGAACAGGTTGTTTAAATCATACTCAAAATTAACCATATTAATAATTTATTCTCGTACCCCACCAGCCCGTCGGTTGCGACATGATGCTCGGTTCCAACGCCCGCGAGGACAAGTGTCGAGAGTGCCGTGGTAACGGCGCCAACTGTCACACCACCGGCGGAATCTTCGACTCACAAGACCTCACGAAAGGTAAGAAAGCAGGGGTACAGTAGGGTTCAATTTAATTGGCGGCTGTGAAGTTGACGCAAGTCGGGTGTCAGCGGGGAGTCACGGGGTTGGCGGGCCGGGGCACACCCGCCTGCAACCCGCGGCCTCCGCCTCGCGATGTGGCAGTGTGTGCGCTCGCAACTCACTTCACAGCCGCCAATAATTAAGTATATTGCATCGAACTGTAGCAGCAAACGTAAAGGTAAGGTAAGGAAGCAGCGTGGTATTGAATACAAAATTTATCTCGTGGTGAACGCCATTCACGTATCGTGTTGTCGAGAAAACGCGTGGTTTGATGAAGTCAATAAAACTCTGCCAAGCCTAGCCATTCACTTGACAGTCTATTCAATAGGTTGTGATAAAATAACTCTAACAAAACTATTTTGATTTCAGGTTACAACGACATCTTACTGATTCCGCAAGGCTCTACCACTATTATTATTGAAGAAGTTCGACCTTCGAATAATTATTTGGGTAAGTGTTACAACGAAAATAATGTTATTGATGTACGATACAAAGTGTATTAAACTAGGTACGGTTAGAAGAAATAAAACAGCATTTAGAAAAACAAAAAGTGCTCTTTAGTGAAAATGAAATTCTGTTTCCAACATCAACTAGGTACATATTTAGCTTTGATTATACATATAATGTCGTAATTAGCTGTTTTCCTTTTTGTTCGTCACGAAAATACACGACTTGAGCCTATCCAAAGCGCTTTCCTGTCAGTTTTCAGTATTAATTTAACGAAAAAAGGAAGACCACTAAAAAAATAACAAAAAAAAATACACTTGCACTTTTTCAAAATAGTCAGGTTTACTGTAAAATTAATATCAGTACATAGCACATGCACGCGTTTAAAGGGTCAAACCGGCGAAAGAGAACATACCTCGAATTATGCAATATGACTATTTTTATGATGTTTCGTTCTACGAACAATAGAGTCAGGAAGGGTTGTACCCTACCTGACTCTATTGCTCTGGGATCCAAAACCATAAGAAACTTTTTTTTTCGCAGCATTAAGAGCAAAGAACGGCACATACTACCTGAATGGTCACTACCACATCGACTTCCCAAGAAGCATCATGATCGCGGGCGCTCTGTGGTGGTATGAACGCAGTCAGCAAGGATATGCCGCGCCTGACAAACTACGCTGCCTTGGACCTACCAGTGAACCTCTGTATCTCTCTGTAAGTGGATCACTTTTAAGTTATCTATTAGGATACCTATACAGCATGACTTAGTCACTTTACTTTACACCCGAAAACCACGATCTCTGCTCATGATTCTGTACAACTTTTTCTATGGGACAACCGACAAAGATTAAATTTGTGAAAAAAAATACTATACAGGGTGTTTGGCAGAACGTTGAACATACGAAAATGGTGGATAGGTGGGGTCATCTGCTACTTACTCAGCCCTAATTTATTTGGCCCTGGCCACCTGGTTTTTTTTTTATGCAAGTTGAAATTAAGATTTAAGTATTTTTTACGTCTTTCTATAAGTTTGAGGACTCATAACTTTTTTTCTAGCTAACATCTGAATAAAGCAATAATTTTATAAGAACCTGCCAACATTAAAGATTGGAAAGTTAAGAAAGTGGTGAAAACAGAAGAAAGCAAAAAAAAAAATTTTTAAATATCCATGCATCCATGGCCACATAAATTAGGGCTGAGTAAGTAGCATTTGACCCCACCTATCCACCATTTTCGTATGTTCAACGTTCTGCCAAACACCCTGTATAATGTTCCATTCTAACCTATCCTTATTTTTTTTTCGTGGTTGAAATCCTCCTGGTCTGTCAGACTCTTACTGACTAAAACCACCCCGGTGTTCCATCTCACACCTGCGCCGGGGGTCGCGGGAACTTACGATACTTCCGCAACCCCCGGCTGATTCTAACCTATCCTAACCTAACCAGTCATGCTGTCATACTCTATTTCATATAACATTAGATCCATAGATAAGACCCATTTTGTCAAGAAAATGTATGGATAAGCCACACGGTTGTTACCAGAAGGGATTTAATAAAGTGTTATGCTTTTATGAACCTTGACAGTCAATCAAAATGAGCCGAAATTCTCTTTATATTACATATACGGTTCAAAAGATATTCATCACTTTGTGGGCCACTTTTGTCTACTGTTATGTGAAATGGAATATAGTTAGTAATAAAGTTGAGTTTTTCGAGTACTACTTACCTATTATAATAATTTTCGGATACCAAAATATTTTCTTTTGCTGTGTCTTTCGGTAAACTTTGAACAACAGTCATAGAAATATTTGATTGCTGTATTACTTATAATGATGTTTTTTGTTCAGCTTCTTCTTCAAGATGAGAACGTGGGGATCAGGTACGAGTACAGCGTACCAAACGACTCAGCGCCCCCGACCGACAAACGATACAACTGGGTGCACGAAGACTTCGAACCGTGCAGCGCCACCTGTGGCGGAGGTATGCATACTTTGTTCATGTTATTATGCTTAGCTCTCGTCTAGACAATAGCAAGGGCGTTCGTGAGCATCTGGGATTGGTTAAGTAAAGTAAAGCTCAAGTGAAAGAGTTCGTCCGGGGAAGTACTTCCTCCATACCTATTTCTGACACTAAGCACAGTGAGCACCATTACTATGTTCGTGATGGAAGGATATGGGTGGTGGAGAAGTTACAGGCACATGAGATTTTCCAGCTTTGTCTCTATGGTAGGCAACGCTTCAGCAATACTCTTGGTGTTGTAAATGTTTATAGGCGGAGGTAATGGTAAGTGAGATTAACGCATTATATTCCGATTGGTTTGGGGTGCTAAGCGAGTTCGTCCATCGGCCAGCTAATACGGCGATCGGCAATAGCTCAGCACTCTAGCGGATTGACCCATATGTTGTGGATAGCACAACATTTAAATCGGGTACGCAACATATTTTTGGCTAACCATCAGGTGGACCACCGGCTTTTTTGCCAAGATATAACATAAAAAAACAAAACCCTGTCTTTGCTGTCGCGTAGTCGGATAAAAATGACGCTGCGAGATGCCGTTTGTTCAAAAAATCGTGTTACTTGGACTGGAAAATTCATAGTAAGACTGAACTATTTGCGCCTTATCACGAAAAACTAAGATTTTTTTTCCACGCCTTTTTTCTGTTTTAATTCTTCTCAGTAGGTGTACCTATTATTAGTTTTAGATACAAAATACATATTTTACTTTACTGTGAATGAGTAAATCCATGAGATTAAATCGTAAACTCTTCAGGATTTCAAACACGCAACGTGACATGCCGATCAAGAGAAGAGCTAGAGCTAGTTGACGACGGTTTGTGCGACGAGGGTCTGAAGCCTCCCACCAACCAGTCGTGTAGCCCTGACCCCTGCCCCGCGCAGTGGGTGGAGGGACCCTGGGGAGAATGCTCCAAAAGATGCGGCAGCGGAGGCGTCAAGTCTAGGGAAGTCACCTGCCAGAAGATCATTGCTAATGGGTATGTATACAGCGTTAGAAGAAACCCTTTTTTTATTAGCTTATTGAATGTCACACTGTTGAGCAAAGCCCTCCCTTTTGCCTTCCAAACTTCTCTACACGATACCTGAGATATGTAATGTCGCTTAGGGTTGAATTTACTTGAAATCCTCGGCAAAGAGGATCTAGACTTTTCATTGCTTACAAGAAGACGAGGGAAGACGCAAAGTCCTTAAAATTATGCCATCCAGCTTTCTGGGCTTAGCGAAGGTTGTAAGATATTCGGATCAGCCCTCTGATTCAGAACGTTTCGATAAGTCAGTTGCTGAACGACTCGGTTTGTTATCTCGTTTTCTCTCGCAGGATCACCACTTCTCAGTTCACTTCAGCAGTGGTCGTAGATATAGGTCCTAGAAAAAAACGAAGTCATTAAGAATATGCTTGTATTCTTGTGTTTGCAGTTACCCATCCATAGTGGCAGACAAGGAATGCTTCGACCTCTTGGGCCCCAAGCCTGAGCTATTCCAGGAGTGCAACCAGGATGCTCCATGCCCCACCTGGTTCGTTGGAAATTGGAAACCGGTAAGCACACCCCAGTCTACTTTCTTCTTTACCTTCATAAAACTAATAACAGTTACTCTACCAGAGTCACGAAGTGATGCATCGTTTTTGAAAAAGAAACTAACATTTTTTTTCTCCTCCAGTGCGATAAGCTCTGCGACGAAGGCAAGCAGAAGAGGCAAGTGACCTGTTACCAGAAGAACAACGGCCGCATCGAAGTGCTGGATGACGAGGACTGTACTGATGAGAAGCCGGTGACAGAGCAGCCGTGCTTGCTGCAGCCCTGTGATGGAGTCGACTGGGTCACTTCTGACTGGTCTGGAGTGAGTAAATAAATAATTAAATAGCAATTGTTATGACATTTTTACTTTAATCACAACCGAAGAATTTTGCATAACCTGAGAAACAAATTCATAGATGGCCCTAACCATACACATTAAATAAGTTTTGAAATATTACTTTGATATCTTGTAGTTTTTTTCCTACCGTTTAAGATCGGTCCTATAAACGCAATCTTTATTCCTATTATTTTAGACGATCAATATCATCAGAAATGCTCTTTTTCTAACTTTTACCTTTTGCTCTGCTTATAACAGCTGTCAAAAATCCCCAGGAAAATTAAAACCTCCCTCGTTAAGAACTGTGTTTGGTGGTATCAAAATCAGTCGGATTCTTATAAAACTGACCGACGCCGATTGATTCTGATACCAAAGGACTCAACTATCCTCTCAACCATGCTATTTCTTCCAGTGTGACACCTGCATTTCGAAAATCCGTACGCGTATAGTGGTGTGCGCCACGAAGGACCGACAGGTTCTAAACGAGACATTCTGCGCGTACCACCCGCGTCCCGCTGATCAGGAGGAGTGCGACAAGAAGAAGCTGCCGCCCTGCGAGGTGCAGTGGTACGCAACGCAATGGAGCAAGGTACGTGGATCAGGAATTAGGATATTACAAATAAAGTTGAGCAACTTTTGTGCACATAGTCACTTTGCCAAAACGCAATGTTACACAATAAGGATTGAGGAACATGTTCAAAACCTCTATAAAAGTTTTGTATGTTCGTTGATCGTGCTGAATTTTTGCGGAGATGCTTAGCTATACTTCTACTAAATAGTGATATTAGATTTAGCATCTCCTTGCATCCATTTACCGAGATATAGGTACCCTTGAGTAAAGATTGAGGGACACCCTTTGAAGTGCTATAACTTTTTTAAATTTTATATTACAAATTTTTAAATCGGTTCTACAGTTATTTTACAACTTCTACTAAATCTTGATAACATATTTTTTTCGATTCACGGTTATGGCCCTCAATCCTTATGCACATATTACTTTTGTACAATTTCGTTTATTCTCGTTGAAAATACTTGCCTCAATGTGCTCACGTACGGTGTAAAATGTTGTTCTTTAAAAGACTATTTTCTGACTCGCTTTCCAAAGTTATAGGTTAGTTTATCGCCTATTGTTTACGATAGGTTCGCGCCAATTGAACAATATACACCGAATGCATTCAATTCCTAAATCGCATTGAAAAACTCGTGTACCTTGCAACGTATTTACCATTGAGTATCCAAACTTAGGATATTGATTTCTTGTATCCACAGTGCTCAGTAGACTGTGGTGATGGAGTCCGGTCCAGGAAGGTTTTCTGTGGTATGTACGACGGAGACAAAGTGGACGTAGTGGAAGACGCCAAGTGCGCCGACCTACCCAAGTACAACGACACCAAGCCTTGCAGTGTGCCCAAGGAGGAATGCCCCTCGCAGTGGTTCGCTGGACCTTGGTCTGTGGTAAGTCCCAAAAATACATTTGATAAAAATACTAAATTCGCAACAGAAACTTAATTATAAGGATAAGTTTCAAGGATTTTCTGGTTGTCAGGTTTTTTGCCATTTGCAAGAAAGTTGAGGCTCTGATCTTACAGCTTCTTCGAAGGTTACAGGGATTGATCAATCTGTATCTGTGCACAGCCAGTTAGCCCTCAATGTTACGCTAATGACCATACTAAATGTTACTCTCAGTGCACCAAAGAATGCGGTGGAGGCGAGCAGTACAGGCGCGTGATGTGCTTCCGAGGAGACAAGGAGGTCAGTGACTGTGACGGCGGCACCGTACTGGACTCCACGCAGTTCTGCAACATGGGACCTTGTGACAAAGGTAATAGAGCTTACCATCACCAGGAATTTTCTCAAAGAGACTTTATAGAAAAAGGATTATGTTTCCCTTGAGCTCCGACTATTACTATAACTTTGATTTTTGCCTTAACTTTGCCTTTAACTTTAACTATAACAACGCCTTTTAACTCACTTTAGCTGCACCAATTAACTAAAACCATAACCTTACCAAAATGTCTGTCAAAACGGTACAAACTTGGCGTAACAATGGTATTGGTTATAGTAGGTGCAACTAAGCCCTATATTTTCAAAGGTCCGTTCAAAACTGACAAAAACTTTTAGACAAAGACTTCTAGACAATCCAACAACCCCCTTCTTTTCGATTCGCAGATGAGACGCTGCCGGTTGACTCGAAATCTACGCCGATCATGGACGACGAAGAGTGTGACTATGACACCGACTACCCAGAAGTCGGTCTGGACGCAGACTCACTATCTGGCACCACGGTAAGTCGATGCTTTGGGAAAACCCTTCGATTCCCAATGTCTGAGAAATACTTCATACTAAGGCATTTATACAGTATGTAAGGGTAAACACCGTTATCACTCAAACCATGGGTAGTTGACTTAAACAGAAAAACATAGTACCGAGTAAAAAAAAAAATTTAAAATATACGCTCGAGAAATGAGCGGCGCGGCGGCGCTACGACGCGGCGTACACACACTCGCTAACGAGACAGCTGACTGACTGGAGTAGCAAACTGTGCGGGGCCGTGCGTCGGGCCACGCGGCGAGTTCCCCGCGCCCCCTCCCGTAGCTTGATGCCCCCGCGCATAGGGTGAAATGCTTATGAGGAAAAATGAAAATTTTATAAAAAAAAAGTTTGTTATTTTTCATAAATTTTACGTTCTATAAATGAAACCAAACCACTGGTTTCAAGGATAACGGTGTTTACCCTTACTGCCTGTATATTATGAGATCGTTATACCCTAGCGGTTAAATGCTTGCCTTCCACGTACGTCCACACCTCAGACTTTTCAAATTCATGTGCAGATCGGAATTTGATTAGGGGCCATCCATAAATTACATCACACGTTAAGGGGGGGGGAGGGGGTCGACGAAGTGAGACATTGTGTGATTGTGGGTGGGAGGGGTCCTAAATTTCGTGACGTCACATTTCAAAATCTAGTAGAACTAAGTAGTAATTTCGGAACTGCTGTTTTATTTTAATAATTTCTATATGTAAAATTGCAAAATAGCATAGTTCCAGGGACACCCTGTATATACATTTTACATCAGCAGATTTTATCCGTCATTACTAGCGTCAAAATATGTATAACAGACTATGTGTACATAGCGTATAGCGTTTGCTATAGCGGTTCTGACTTCGCGCTATATTATAACGCCTCAACCTACTCAACGAATAAAAGTCTAAACGCGCACAGCGGGGCCAGAACGAGATAGCAAGATAGCGTAGCGACTAACAACAGCGCGTAAGGGAATGAAGTATTATTATATTCTTTAGTGTAGGTACAGCGCGTTGCGAGATAACATTTACCGCACATTATCAAGTCTGTTTAGCATGTTGTTAAATAAAATTATAACGTCTCTGCGTTCAGACTGCGCCTGAGTTTTGTAACACCGCGTTATAATGATAGCGTATAAAATAACAGACTATATGAATATATTTTAAAGTTTATAACACGTCAACAGTTTATAGCGGATTTGAACATCACTAGTCATTACCTCTAACAATCTGTTTATTTTCAGCTTGACTTGATGATGAGCGACAGTACGGGCTCTGGTAAGTTTAAGAATTTTCTACTTTAAACTAAATTTTGGTCCTAAATACAGTTTATTATTTCTGATTATCTGGTAAAACTGGAATGCCTCGTTGGTCTAGTGGTCGCAAGCGCGACTGCTGAGCGTGAGGTCTTGGGTTCGATCCCCAAGTCGGGCAAAGTGTTATTGGGTTTTCCGTGTGGAATTTCTCAGTAGCAGCTCGGAGTCTGGATTTGTGCCCGGTTGATGGCAATAGGCTCGCCTCCTATTACATGGGACTTAAACATAACGGCGAAACGTGGGTGTACTATACACCTCTGCCAACCCTTCGGGGAATAAGGCGTGAAGTTATGTATCTGGTAGAAGTTGTGGAAAGCCATTGGTTGCAAGTGGCTCCTACCTGTTTTTTATGAGAGCCCTAATCATATGACAAATTTTATGTATAATATTCTACCTTTTATAGATCTCCTAAAACTTGTTTTCATTTTTGTTTTCAGGTTACGCTGAGCTGGAATCTACATTGTTCACAGACACCGGATCTGGATTTGGTACGATTACTGTTCTAGAATCTAGCCTTTATTATGTATGATGTCGTTTATCATAATATCACGTATTCCGTATTTTTCGGGTTCCTTTTCCAGGTTCCAGACTATCTCTGTACTAAGTTTCATTAAAATCATTTCAGCGGTTTAAGCTTGAAAGCGTCACAAACAGGCAGAGTTACTTTCGCATTTATAATATTAGTAGGGATTACGAATAGAAGCATATTTTTTATCAGTTCGTTAGGAACACGTATTTACTATACGGATTCCGGAAGCATAGATTACTTCCAGAAACAAAGCTGTACAGCTACAGAATTAAAATTTACTTCACTTTTATTATCTTCTGCGTGGGGTTATTAATTACTGTCTTTGATCTTATTCTCTTTTACACTGTGCGGGTCAGCCTCCACCATCCATAATCAGTGGTATGGTGTTCCTCCAATCAAAGGGAGGATCCTCCAACCAGGCGGAGTCTTGTGCCTGGCGGGCTACTGCCCAACGGATAATGATGGGCGGTTGTATATACTATCTGCGTGTTAAATCATGATAGCGCGATGTAGGAACTGTCATCTATGAGAGTTATCGTTAATGTCGCTGTAGTCGTCTACACTGCCGGCGTGTTGCGTAGTTCGCATGCGACGTGGATAGATACCGCCACATCTACTTTATTATCTAAGCCAATAATTTGTGAAGTCCAACTATTATTATTCAGGAGAGACAAACACGACAGAAGAGATGTCTACACTCGAGGGCTCCGGCTTTAGCTCGCTTAGTACAGAGGAGAGTACCGAATCGACCTTCACTGTGGACACCGACTACACGACCGACGACGGTGATACATCTAGCACTGACACAGCTAGCACCGATACCGACAGCACTGACACAGGTGAATAATCATCCTATCGAAGTCCATTACTTGATAGAAATAGAGTGTTACTCGTAAACTAGGACTAGTTTATAGTACTTACGTAAGCACGGCTACGTTTCCAGTATGAGCTGATCTCGCATTATATAGGCATTCCGAACAATGAGAGGTCAGCTTATATTGGACTTGTATAGCTTGATATGTAGCCGTATGTACTATTTTTATTTATCCAATAAATATTCTCTTATTAATACTACAATTAATATCACAAAAAATATTTACATAACTATACAAACAACAAATACAAAATATAGTATAAAAATAAACATATACCTACAATAAATGCACTTAGGCGTCGAAGTACTCCTTCACATCGCTGTTAGGCACTGTTAGGTACAGATAGTGTAATTTTAGTAAAATATCCATTTGTTAACAGGGTCAACAGAATCTGACAAAACGACAAGGACGACCACATCACTACCATCAAGCGGTAAGCAACAATGTGCATTTAAGATTCTCTGGCTCGCTCGCACGACTCGCTTAATACATTTATATAAATAAACATATTCAAAATGTCATTGTGTTTCAATATTTGTTTTTTTTTTCTATTTGATAGCTATTTATTTTCTTTAGTGAGTGGTCGTGAAAGTGAGTCTTAGAGTAAATGTTTATTTAAGTTAAGTTTGATGGATAAAGATTATTTTAGAATAGGTACTAGAAGTCTTCCGTAAGACCGTAACAATTCGTATAATGACAAAAATCCTAACTGTTTTAGGATCAAGCGAACTCACTGATACCACTGGCACTGACGAAACAGGATCGACCTCTAGTGATACTGGATCAACTACTGAAGAAACGGGTACCACACCTACTAGCGAAACAGGTTCTACGGAAGAAACAGCTTCAAGTGGCTCAAGCGAAACAGGCTTATCAAGCTCTACTGAATCCAGTGCTACTGAAGAAACGGGCAGCACACCTACTGGAGAAACTGGTTCTACAAGTTCAGATGGAAGTAGCCCAACTGGCACAGAAGAGACAGGGTCGACTGGTACAGGAGAAACGGGAAGCACAGAGAGTAGTATTTCTACTGCCGCTAAAGAGACAGGATCAACAGATGAAAGTGCCTCAACTAGTTCTGGAGAAACCACACCAACCGGCGAAACAGGTTCTACTGAGACTGAAGAAACAGGTAGCACTGGCACTGGTACTGAAGAGACAGCGACGACAGGATCTGGAGAAACTGGATCAACTGAAGAAACCAGTTCTACAGTGTCGAGTGGTACAGATGAAACTGCTACTACCGGAGACACTGAATCAACGGTCACAGAAGAAACAAGTTCTACTGATTCAACGGTCACCGAAGAGACGGAAACGACGGTCACGGAAGAGACTGAATCGACGGTCACGGAAGAGACTGAATCCACAGTCACAAGCGAAACTGGGTCCACAGAAACTACAGACACTGGCTCAACCGATACTGAGGAGACAAGTAGCAGTGGTTCCACAGAAGAGACAGGCACAGGATCAACCGGCACCGATGAAACGAGTGGAACTACAGGTACTTACAACAATTTAATGTATAAACTGAAAAGTTTTTTTTATCTATGCATGTGCACATAGGTGTGATATTGATAAAATGAACTTTTTACAAACTGTTTTGATTACATAGAAATTTAAGTAATTCAGAATATTTTTGTACTTTGATTTGCAGATTCAACACGCACGACATTGGGTAGCGAAAGCGATACAACAAAAACTACACTTGCATTGCCAACTGGTACGTAGTGATTTTCTCTAATGTTATAATTCGTATAGACCTCCAGCAACCCATATAGTTTTAGTACTTAAATAGCAACAAAATATTGAATGCAAAAAAAACTGTATCTACAGGATGTAAACGAATTCGTGTATCTCCTTCAAACCGCGTGATCTAATGGTGACACAGATTAACCCTAAAGGGGTTTTTTTGAAAATAAAGTAAACTTTTTTTTCAAAAATAAAACTTGTTTTCAATTTCCGAGTGCGGCTTTAGAGCTCCAAGTTAATTGACTGCAAAGAGCGATATCGCGCTAGTCGTGCCCATCAACTGTGTCACCGTGCTTTCATTATCTTATGCGTGGTATCGAAACTAAACTAAAATAAAAATATTTTTTGTAAAAAAAATGTTTGCTATTTTTTTATCGAATCCTTATTAGGTGGTTCCACGGAGTAGAGACTTTCTCTACTCCGTGGGCGGTTCAAATACGATCACTTACCCATACCGCAAGAAAAAAAAGTTTTTATTCTTAATTAAGCTAGATCCAGTGCGGGGTCAATCTACACCTGAAGTAGATCACGTGGTTTTAAGGAATTACACGAATTCGTGTACATCCTGTATATATATAATTACTGACACAATCTCTTGATTACAACAGAAATCATTACCTCCACAGGTACTGAAGAATCATCTATCGCTTCATCAACTGAATCTTCCGCTTCTTCTGAAACAACTGAGCCTAGTACAGGAAGCTCTTCCGGTTCCGAATCTACTACTGAATCAGGATCTACAGTCTCCACGAGCGAAGGTTCAGAATCAACGACTGTTGAATCAAGCACATCTGGATCAGAGTCTACTTCCGAATCAAGCTCTTCTGGATCGGAATCTACTACAGTTGAATCAAGTTCTCCTTCGGGATCGACGGAAACAACAGAACTGGGTTCTACAGTCAGTTCAGAATCCACTACTGAAGTCACTGGAAGTAGCACATCGGGCTCTGAATCTACTGAAGTTAGTGGAACAAGTACCGCTTCGGGATCCGAGTCTACCTTGGAGACGACAGAATCTAGCACTACCAGCGGTTCAGAATCGACTACCGAAAGTGGATCAACTACAGAAGGAGCTAGCACTGTTTCTGGAGGTAAGTACCTCTGTGAGGCAAAACCAACACTGAAATATATCTACATTATTTACAATTTACTCTTACTTTAATTTTAAGGCCTCACGCCTTTATTTTACTCAGTCTCCTAAGGTAAACAACTAACGGTCATTTTCAATAACATATCTATCGGCGGTTTCGCCTACTAGAGATAGAAATTTGACATAAGCTCCATAGAAGTAATGTCAAATTTCTGTCTGTAGAAAGGCAAACCGAATAGATAGGATATTGAAAATGGCGGTAAATGAATAGATGCCGCAACCACATGCTGTTAGGATTCAAATCCAGGATTTATTAACCTTTTAACCGCTACGAACGTCCATGGACGTCAAATTAAAACGTGCTCACGACGCTTCCGACGGCATGGCACGTCGAAAACACCACTTTTTTACAGTTGAAAAGTTTGACGTCCATAGACGTCTGTGACGGTCAAAAAGTTAAATACGCCTCGACCAGGGAGCCAATTCAATTAGACTAGCACAATTGTTGCCAAACGCAAACAAAACACAACCGTCAGTCAGTTTTTGTTTACGAAAACTGTCAAAATGATTGGTTTTGATTTGGGTCAATCAATTTGACAGATTTTAAATTGAAAACTGTCTGAATGAACCTTTTCGGCCTTGGTTCGGTTACGATTTATCAAGATTTCTTTCAGGAAAATTGGTCCTCAGTTCTATATGTATAGTAAAAGGTTCTGTAATAACTCCTCTTTTTGGTCTCTTTTGGTTCGACAGAGACTGAACTTACATCGACGGGATCTACAGAAGAAGGCAGTACATCTGAATCAGGCAGCACTGAAGAATCTACCACATCAGCATATAGCACTACTGAAGGCACCACGGAGACAGGCAGTACAGAAGGTAATATAAGTACCAGTAATAACTATGAGTTTAAGAAAAAAAAAAATCCCAATACAAGTACACTGATGAATACTTACCGTGTGTTGTTTCAGTTTCTGGAAGTACAACGGAGGGTCTATCAACTACTGAAGGTTCTACCATTGAAGGTGTTACGATATCCACTGGCAGCAGTACGTAATCATTATTACAATTACAGTATTATTTAGCCCTTAGGGTCATCATCATCACCAATATGGGCCTCCTACTAGACCGTGTCAACGAACGGTCTTGACGAAATTTTGCCATAACCACTTCGCTTGGCAAAAAGTTTTCTGAACGCCGAATGTTTTTATGAGAGCACACCTTCTCCAGATCATAAAGATTGAAATTCTAGTACTTACCTATTTCTTTTTTTACTTCTTTACCCATTACTATTATTTTGATGATTACAGCGACTTGGGACTTCTCCACCACTGTGGGTCGTAAGAAGCCGTTCTGCAGACCGCGCAGGAAGCCCAAGTGTGACAAGACTGAGTTCGGCTGCTGCCCAGACAAGAAAACCGCTGCTGCAGGACCGTTCGATGAAGGTAATCAAATATTTAAAGTTTTTAAATACTTTATTCTTCTGATCGTCAGATTTATAGGGAACGTAATTATACTTAGTTTAAATATTCGATTGACCTTATTATTTTTTAACAAAATCTTTGTTCTCCTTGGTTGTTCACGTTATTTTCAGATTGTTTTTGTACTTGCAGTTGAGCAATTTGAGTTTTCATTGTCATAATAAAATTGTAGTTTTAAACATCTGCATTCTTAACTTTAGGATGATGTAGGTACGGTTCACGTACAGGCAATTAATTTGCTAACACCGGGACCTACTTTCCGCGTTTAATTTTATATTAATTTATCATAATAATAGTTAGTTGACCAATAGCTGCCATAGCAGTAAAACCACGGATTAGCATCCAAAATACCTTTGGGTAACTTTTACGAATAAACTGGGTATCGTGAAGTCTGTGGTTTTCGTCAACTCATATACGCTACCCCAACTTACAACCTCTGAGCCGTACATAAAAATTGGTCCTTCGAGCCGGATGTGTTAATGACGTTATTAAGTTTTGTTTATGTTTTTCGAAATTCACCCCAGAATACGACTGCATTTGAAACAGTTCTAAGTGGGGCAATAACACGCTCCCCAGAAACTAAGTTAGGATCAAATCAAATTAATAATATTTTTTTACGCAGGTTGTCCGAAACCGCGTACATGCAAGGAGTCGACATACGGTTGCTGTCCGGATGGTCTCTCACCAGCGCAAGGTGACAATAACGAAGGTTGCCCCACCGAGCCGTGCGCAGACACGCTGTTCGGCTGCTGCCTCTCTGACAACAAGACCGCAGCTCAAGGCAATGACCAGGATGAATGCCCGCCGCCACCACCAGCTTGCGCATCAACCAAGTACGTATTCTAGCAGGTTTTAATTGACCTTGAGGAGTACCCCGAACCATGAGAAGTCTCGTTGTTCGTTATAATAATAAAAATAATTACCGCTCACACGTTTGTTGCCCACTTCGCCTATGTACTGGCGGCTTTCAGGGGGCCTGGCTAGTGAGCTGGCGAGTCACCGTCTGCCAACGCATTTCAAATTGAAACTTGAAAGGCAGACGCCGTTTTTTTCCGGCAATAGAGGTTAACACATTCACTGCGTTACGGGAAGTATTTGGTTGTAATTGAATTTTGCTCTGTGCGGCAGCTAGTTGTCTTTGTTTTGCACTCCGTGCGGAGGTGATTTTTTCAAGTATTCGTACAAATAAAAAAGAGACACCTATATTGCCGGTATCCTTGCTTGAAGTGTATTAAAATTTACGAATAAAAATGTACGGGAATTATTTTATCGTAACGCACAGAAAGGTAATTATTTTACAATAGTGCGATACGGGAAATATTTGGCCGTATCCTAAACCCCGTACCGCACTGAACGAGCGCGCGCGCGGAGCTTCAGTTAGCCGTAGTGCTGTGCCCAGTTAATATGTTTATACAGAACGCGATATTTTATTCGTCACGCGTAAGTAGGTAAATTGTACATAACCAATGAAACGTTCACGTAAAAAACTTATTATGGGAAAAGGTGTAAAGACAGAAGGTGGAGAGGCTAGAAACATTATTGTGCAGAGTAGTGGATCCAGTTTATCGAATCCTGGTATGGTATGGTACCTGTACTGTTACTTTTTTAAGTTAATTTTTTTCTGTTGATTATTAAATTATCGAATAAAATAAATAATTGTGATAAATAAATCAGGGTTTTTTTTGTAATTTAGCTTTTATAAGTACCTAAAATAAATAATAATATAAAATAAGAATTTACTGTTTTTGTTAAAAAGTTAACATTAACATAGTTAATTACTTAATATTTTTGTTAAAAATAGTTTTCGCTGATTGTCTACGACCACAAGTAAAATAAGTAATAATATAAAATAAGAAGTTACTGTTTTTGTTAACATTGTTAATTATTACTTTTGTTTTAAAATAGTTTCCGTTGACTGTGTACGACCTGAATAAACAATAATAAATCTGAAACAGAAAAATATTTTACTTATTACACCCCATCCCTAGCAATATGACTGTTGTATGCGCCACGACAAGTATTTTCCCGTAAAATCAACCGTTTCCAAAAATACCTGTAACTTTTAAGATATTACTTAGAACCCCGTGCGACTGCAGCTGTGTATACACAAGGATGTAACCTATTGATTGGTACAACAAAAAAAATCAGCTGTGGACTTTCCATGTCTCTGTGGAGGTTTGAAGTTAGGACTACGTACGGGAAAATAGACGTCGTAACGCATATCAGGCATTCTTGATACGGGAAGTATGTGACTTGTACAGCACTGGAAGTAAGTCTTAATCTAGCGCAGCCGCAGGGAACGTGTTAACCGATACACTAAACACCCCTTCCCATAAACCAGATATTTTTTTACAATAGTTTTGCACCCACCTGAGACGGTCCATGACTGTACTCCAATAGTGCAGCCGTGGATAGTCCCCGGTTGGTGCCCCATCCCATTTTAGATTAAAGTTCTCAAAGGGGCCTCTGCGCGTTGGATCTGTGTCCCCCGTATGCCTTCCAAAGGACCGGACATCTTCCACACGGAAGATGACCCGTTATAAAAAAAGAGATAAAAATAATTATTTAATTTGCAATAACTTGATTTATAGATATGGCTGCTGCGCTGATAACGAGACCGAAGCTACTGGGCCCGAGAAGGCAGGATGTCCCGAGTCTGGTGAGTACCTAAATGCTTAAAGATTATTGAAATCTTCAATTTCTTTATTATTTCCTCTTTTACGCTTACCTAATCTTTCGCTTACTCATCACAGTTGGTTAATAAAATATAATATCTGACTTTCTCCCAGAAACTACAACCACAGGAGCTGATACCGAAACGACAGAACAGACGAGCGAGTCCAGCGAATCCAGCGAGGGTACCACCGACATCACCGGGTCCACAGCTCTGGAGCTTTGCTTTGGCTCTGAGTTCGGATGCTGCTCTGACAACGAGACCGAAGCCTCCGGACCCGACGGACAGGGATGTCCGTGCAACGCCACTGAGTTTGGTTGCTGTCCTGATGGTGTGTCACCAGGTAAATAATGTGACTGAAATCCGGGCTATTCATTGTTAATTATTTCATACCGATGACCTGTACCCCAAGTGTGAGTTTTTTTCGTTAACTACTGTAGTTGCGTCACGACAAAAATGTATGAAAATTTAGGCTGTGTCTCTAGGCGCAACGTTCACTAACTAATATTCGCGCGTAAATTGAACGGTGCGCCTAGAGACGCAGCCTAAATTTTCATACATTTTTGTCGTGACGCAACTACAGTAGTTAACGAAAAAAACTCACACTTGGGGTACTGATGTAGGTCTCGGGTATACGCTGTATGCGAGAGGCACAGGAACGGTCGATGTGGCGATGCTTAAGGGAGGCCTATGTCCAACAGTGGACGTCTTTCGGCTGAATGATAATGACTTCATACCGCCCTCATCATCTGCCTAGCCTTTTCCCAACTATGTTGGGGTCGGCTTCCAGTCGAACCGGATGCAGCTGAATATCAGTATTTTACATGGAGCGACTGCCTATCAGACCTCCACAACCCAGTAACTGGGTAATACGATACTCTTGGTAAGACTGGTTGTCAGACTTTCTGGCTTCTGACCAACAGTAACGACTGTCAAAGATCTACAAATGACAGCCGGGACCAACGGCTTTACGTGCTTTCCGAGGCACGGAGGAAACTCGCTATGGTAAATGGTCACCCATCCACAGACCAACCTCGGCAAGCGTGGCTTAACCCAGAAGATCGGTCTATGCGGCTGTAATTATTTAGCCACGAGCTCCTCCTCCTTCATACCGCCCTATTCATGAATATGAAGGTTTAAATGAAGAGAAATACACCAGGTATTTCTCTTCATTTAAACCTTTTCCTTGCGCTATTTACATTGCATGAGGCAATTCAAACAACAGCACTATTTGAGAACTATCTTCTAGTACATTTTTTGAATTCTGTTCTATATTTTCAGATAGACCTAACAGTATATGTCCTAGCTGTCAAAATTTGTCGAGATTTATCTCAACGAACTTTGATTAAACTCTAGCTTCGTCTCCTAAAACTTGTACATCTCGTTTCAGCTCAAGGTGTAGAAATGGAAGGCTGTCCAGGAAACTGTAGCGTGTCTCAACATGGTTGCTGCCGGGACGGCAAGACTCCTGCCCACGGACCTGACTTCGAAGGATGCTGCTTGTTGCAAGCCTTCGGTTGCTGCCCAGACAATCGCAAGCCAGCTGAAGGACCACATCTTGAAGGTAATGGACTAAGAAGATTGTATTACCTTCACTTACTTATCTGAAGTAGCAAGCATACCTAGTACTTCGAATTCCAGGTTTTTATTCCAAAATTCTAACGAAACGATTTAGAAACAGAAGAATTTACGTCAAGTTGTTTCCTTACCACCATAATAACACATATGATCTCTGCTACTCATAGGTTGTGGATGTCAATCCTCCCTTCACGGCTGCTGTCCGGACAACATCACAATCGCACAGGGACCGGACAACAAGGGCTGCGGCTGCCAGTACACTGAACATGGATGCTGCCCTGACAGGTAACACAAGCCCACACGCTTCAAAAGACTAGCTACGTCATGGCTATTTTAACCGCCAACGCAATTAGGACTTCCAATATATCGGTAGTCAAGGGCTTGTTAAGGCCTTTATCAGACAGTGGACATCTTCGAGTTTTTTTTTTACATTAAGCCTTGCTTTTACTAAGCAACAACTGACACGCAACATGTGACGCGCAAGATGTTCGGCAACGTTGCCAGATGACGCGGAAAAATACGCTGAAAAAATTGCTACGCACCATTTTGTTGCACTTTGTCGCTCATCATGTAGCTGCATGTTGTGCTACAATGCTGCGCGTCTATTGTTGCCTAGTGAATACGAGGTTTTAAAATCTCTGTTATATCGACATGCATGATGAAGTTTCAAGTTTATGTTAATCCTGACTTTAACAGGTTCACTGTCCAGACAGCAGACACAATAGTTAAACAATGCCGTTGTTCATATGTAATTCACGGGACAGGGACCAAACTGTAATGTAAGAGACGGCCCTAGGGTCTCCTGAGCGCGTCTGCTACACCAGTTATAGAGAATGGTGTAGAGCATTCAATACCTAATACATGTACTTAACAATAATAAGATGTTTATAGAATAAGAGGCAGGATAGCTTTACGTCCCTTGGGGTAGTCAGCGAAGTCCTTCTTGTAGTTACGGTTTCTACCAACTGGGGTTAACTAAGATAACAATAATTATGGTGAATGGAATGGTTTAAAACAAGTCTTAAAATAATAAAACTCACCCATTCCTCTTAACCAGACACACCGAGGCCTCAGGACCTAACAACGAGGGTTGTGGCTGCAACACCTACCAGTTCGGCTGCTGTGCCGATGGCGTCACCATCGCCAAGGGTCCCGAACAACAGGGCTGTCACTGCCGCGACTCTAAATACGGCTGCTGCGGCGACGGCGAGACTCCTGCCACCGGCCCCAGTGCTGCAGGATGCGACTGCTCTTCTAGCCAACACGGATGCTGCCCCGACGGACACACTCCAGCCACTGGACCTAAGTTCCTTGGATGTACTGATGCACCTGAGAATAAACAAGGTGAGCTAATATTGAGTTCTGCCCAAATGATTTCTGAGTTTATTGTAGGTCATCATTGGAAAAAATCATTGTCATGCGTTAAATTTTAGTTGCAATTTGCGATAAATCACATACGCTAATGATGAGTTTTAATACGATGAGTTACAATATTTCTATTAAAATGTTAATGAATAGATTTCAGTCTTCGCAACAAGGAGCAAACCCTGGGAACCTGCTTAAATCTATTATATCTTCCTTTCCAGCTGTCTGTAGTTTATCGACGGACCCTGGCCCGTGCCACAACTTCACGGCAATGTGGTATTACGACCTGGCATATGGAGGCTGTTCCCGCTTCTGGTACGGAGGCTGTGAGGGCAATGGAAACCGGTTCGCCACCAAGGAAGACTGCGAGGACGTGTGCGTACAACCCGCACCTAAGGGTAAGGTCTTTTCAATATAATTTCATTTTATCGGGAGTGTATCCACATTTTAATCTCGCATGCCCCCTAGTTATGTGCACTAGTTCTGAAGAAAGCGTCAATAAAAAAAATACAGTGGCACATTCCTCTAGATCAATCCATATTAAATAAGTTAATTAACCCTTCGGCTCGACGAGAGTTATTTAAAATAACTGCACCACCACTAAACAATAACTCCAAAACTTTGTTTTCCAATAAAATATTGACGATGCCTTCTTTCCAGATGCGTGCAAGCTACCAAGCGTGAAGGGTCCATGCGACGCTGACTACGTACGCTGGCACTTCAACAGCTCCCGGGAGCAGTGCATCCCCTTCAGATACGGGGGCTGTCTCGGCAACGCCAACAACTTCGACACCAGGGAGCTCTGTCAGACGCAGTGCGAACCTGGCAGGACTGCAGGTGAGGGCCATACTTTATCCTAAGTGTTTACTCGTATCTAGTGTGTGTTCGTGTTAGTTATCTAAAGACTTCCAAACTCCTGAAGTTTGTATATTTATACAAACTTCAGGAATTTGGAAGTCTTGGATAACCTGGGCCTGTAGACAAATGGCAATCGACGATCGCCAGAGAATAGATACGCTAATTAAATGTATGGAAATGACATAACAGATCGCTTGACCAGTCGAAAGCTTATGTCAATCCAGTACATCTCATTGTCGTTTCCATTCTCTGGCGATTATCGATTGCCATTTATCTACAGGCACAGGCAAGCTACAAGCGCAACGCGACATAATTTTGCCGTCACATTGTCTCGTGGTGAAACGAGATAAGTCATACATTATCTCGTCTCGGCAAACTACAAAATTATGTCGCGCTGCGCATGTTAGGCTTGCTAGTATTACACAATTTATCAGAACTATTTTGTAGCTACGTACAGTCCGCGATGCCTAAGCTGAGCTTTGCATTTATGTGAGAATGAATGCAGACGCGTCCTTTGCTTGGTTTAAACCGGTTTACACTGCTTTTTGGCAATCGATTCTATGTGCACTCACACAAATGCAAAGCTCAGCTTAAGCCTCGTGGACTGTACCAATCTACCTAAATAATGCAACTATTAATTAACTGATGAATTTATCCTCTAAATACTTAGGATGATGTTCAACTGGGTTTCCTCAAAACAGTCGTAACGGTAAAGGTTTAAAATAAAAGCTCTTGTTAAAACCCCCTTATTCAAAGAGAACTTCCATTTTTAGCGTTTATAACTTCCTAAGCCACGACTTTGGTCTCCAACGATACTTAAGACTTAAATCTTTTGCAACATTTTCCAGATCAATGCAACTTACCAATCGACCAAGGCTCCTGTGTTGGCAACTACAGCCGCTGGGGCTTCAATGCCGAAACTCATCTTTGCGAGCAGTTCATCTGGGGAGGCTGCGAAGGCAACGCCAACAGGTTCAGTACCGAGGCCGCCTGCCAGATGCGCTGCGACCCGCCCGGTGCGCTCAAACGTAAGTACAATCATCCCAGGTACAGGAAACCATTCAAGTTTTTGATATGTTTATCGTAGAGAATGCTGGGTGCATTGAAACTATTTTTGTGTAACCGTAACTGTAGAATTTTCTCAAAACAGCACGATGACGAAATCCGATGTTAATTCTCAATATCGAGCCTGCGGTGCGAGCACGGATCTTTTTATCGAGTCGATTCGAGAAATTTATCTATTCTATACGTCAAATTTGACATAAGATATAGATAAAACGACAACTGCTATCGTTTTATCTTTTGTAAACGTCAAATTTGACATTATGTATAGATAAAACGACAACTGCTGTCGTTTTATCTATATCTATGTCAAATTTCACGTTTAGAATAGATAAATTTCTCGAATTGACTCGATAAAAAGATCCGTGCTCGTACGGCTGTTATGGAAAAACATCGTAAACGACAAAATATAGGTATTTTATTTTTTTATCGTAACGTAAAGCTAAAATTAATAAATAACCAATAAAATACCTCTCCTGTAAAATTGTATGTGTGTCGCTTACGATGTTCTTCCACAACAGGCTCGTATTCTGTCGAGCTGTTTTGATGAGGGTGCTTGGGAGATTTCTGTAATTAACTTGCATGCATGGTGTGGGATGTCTCTAAATGTTTGAAGTTTGGTAGTTAGTTTGGTAGAATTTCCTTCTATTACCACAGATAATTTGATCATAGAAATCTAAAATTTAATACAAAACATCTGCATTGCCTACCTGAAGAAAAATTTTATGATTAGTTACTGTTTACCTACTCCTGTCCATTTATCGAGATTGCCCGACTAGTTCGTCTCGCGACCTCGCCGTGTTCAGCTCGTGATTAAAGGCTCTATTTGGTTCCGAAACTAGTCGGTCAATCCCAAAAAATGGACGTGAGTAAACCATCATCATCATCATCATTCAGCCGAAAGACGTCCACTGCTGGATATAGGCCTCCCCCAAAAACGGGGGGGGGGGGTGCCGTAATCGCCACGCTTGGCAGGTGGGTTGGCGATATCAGTATGGTTGTCTGCTGCCCATCCTCTAGAGAATCCCTTAGTCACCTTTTACGACACCCACGGGAAGAGATGGGATGGGTAGGGGGGAGGTGAGTAAGAGCCCAAATACACGTCCGATACTTGCCTCCGATAGTCGGTTCCGATAGTCTGATCAGACTATCTGAAGGCCTCCGCGTTATACATTTGTTTGAACATGAATTACACGTACGATCCGACTATCGGATCGGATGTCAGAATCATAAGCATCGTCGTCGTCCAGAAAAAATCGGACACGAGAATCGGACGTGTATTTCATGAATCCGATCAGATAGTCAGATCCGGCTCCCGGAAGCAACTATGGGACATGTATTTTGACCCTAAACCGTAACTAATCATAAATATGAATGTGTCTTACAAAAGTAATAAAACTAAAAAAAAAATGAATAAAAATCTACCAAAACTTTAACTAGTACTAATTTTCCTTTCTGTTTCTAATTAACTGTTTCTTTCTATGTCTCCTAACTCTCTGGTTTCGGGACTATCAACTAACAATGGATTGCACAAACAGCTCAGTGCACAGAGCCGCAAGAAGCTGGCAATTGTTCGGAGAAGGAGGCTCTCTGGTCGTTCAGTCAGTCGGAGAACCGCTGTGTGCCGTTCTACTACAGCGGCTGCGGAGGCAATGGCAACAGGTTTAGTGTCAGGGAGACTTGCGAACAGACCTGTCCTAGTGCTTACGGTTAGTTGAACACGATCAGGGTGACGTCACATTTGATGAATCATATTTCGTGTATTGATACTGCAAGTGGACTGCACATCAAGTCGGCAGTTGTCACACAGTTGCACAGACTGCATCTTAACAGCTTTTGGCAGTTGCAGTTGCGGTCGGGATGCAATCCATCTCTGATAGGAACGAAATATGAATTAACAAATGTGACGTTATTCCCCAGGAAATCTTAAATCTAGAATCAGCAGCTACTTTATCTTCATAGCGTTTCGTTCGTTTACAAAGTGTTGGTAAGTGTACATTTTATCAATATAATTTTGGGCATATAAGTTTGTTAAGGTCAGTCAGGTAAAGTGTTTTTATTATTTTAATGTCCATGGTGATGGGTTTTTTGTAGTTACTAGTAAAGCATTGTGGGGGAATGCTGAAGTGAATGGTCTTGCATAATTTTCTTACTCTTTTTACTTCTTATTCTTGCATGTTTTCTTTTCTCTTTTCTCAACCTAGTAATTGAGTTTTCTTGTAATTAATAATATACTTAGTACGCACGATTAAACATATCCAGTATGAGCTGATCTTGCATTGTATATGGCTTTCAGTACAATGAGAGATCAGCTTATACTGGGAAATACACCACCTTCATTAAAGATATTTATATTTAGATATTGCAGAGCCCTTGTTCACTACGACATTTAAGAAAATCACGTAAATAATGCAAACCCGTTAAAATATATTTCTGCAGTTCATGGTGGCGCTGCATTTGAAGATAATGTCATATTCAGTACATTTAAAATTAATAGTTACCCAATTTTTTCGATTACACATTGGGCTGGTATTGACCTTGTTATTTGCGTGTTACGTTTTGATGTATCATAGTGAATAAGACTCCTGGAATGGAATCTGATTAATATTAAATTGCAGTGCCCGACAAATGCACCCTACCCGCTGAGACCGGCGCGTGCTCCAACTACAGGGAGAGATGGTTCTACGATACCAATATCAAGAGGTGAGACTTGGTATAACTTATTCTTCTAATAATTAGCTGCTGCCCGCGGTTTCCATCGCGTTTTATGGTAATTACTTCATGTACCTGGATAAAAAGTGTGTTATCATATGTGTTAATGCAGGACATGGCCTATCTGTGTGCCAAACATCCAAATCCGTTCAGCCGTTTATACATAACTTTCACATTTATAATAAGTGCGGTTATTAGAACCAGCTACATAATTTCTTTTAATTTTTTTATATATTTTTTTATTTTATCCTCTCTTGTGGTTTCATCTACAAACACGATCTTACAAGGACAAATATTCCGGTCGGTAATGGAACCCCCAGACCAAACTCAGCCATCGCGCCAATTTAGCCGTTATATTTGCTACTGTCTTGTTCTGGGTTGGTATGATTTACTTTCACCCTCGAGATGAAACTGTCTTACTAACTTAACTTCAAACACATACAATAGCAACGGCAAGGCTCTGAAATCCATTGGCTAGAGACCCTTCAGGTCTCACCAATTCGCCTAATCTCGCCCGGTTACGTAGAAACAATAAACAGTCCTATAAAAGCCATATAGGTACCTACAAGCAGTGCAAAAGAAAAAAAAACTGAATTCGAATTTTGATTTTGAAATACATATTCATCAAAAACTTCCATTCTGGCCAGATGTCGTCAATTCTACTTCGGCGGTTGTGGCGGCAATGAGAACAACTTCGGAACAGAGGCCGAGTGTGACAACACCTGCTCAGAACTCAAGCTCACCACCACCACAGCAAGACCCACGGTACCACAACCACAGCCCGAACCCCGGCCACAGCCTGAACCTAAGCAACCGGAACCAGAACCGGAAAGACCAGGTACTTACTGCAACAGATACTACCTACAGTACGCGTCAAACTTTGCCGCTGTGAATCAGGGTTTCAGAGTTGTGTTCCTCACTTCAGAGGGGCAAAGTCATTTGGTACGCGTTAAATAACTTTGTCACTCTGAACCAGGCTTCAGCTTGTCTGACTCCTCACTTCAGAGCGAAGTAGTAAGTGAGTGCTAGCTCAGAAGTCCGTTATTCAATAAATACCAAACTCCCAATGCTTCTAGACTCTCTTTTATGGATCCTACACGCGTTATGATGTCTATTCGCAAGCTTATACTTGCATAATCTTGCATAACGCCGTAGTGCTTTACCTCAGAAAATTCTTTCCACACACGTAACTGTAATGTATATACAAACATATAGCTACGTGTGTGGGGCCCGTCAGAGTCTGACTCCGGGTACTGTCTGTTATACGCCAATTGGCTTTCGATAGAGCCTTGAGCTCATCAGCAACCTCTTGGAAACACAGCAAGAGTCGGATGTCCTTTTCTAAGTCAGAGGTAACATGGCAGGGAAGACGAATCAATGTGATACAAGACTGCCAATGCGTACGTCCGGCGCACCCTGGGTAGTCAGCATCGCTAGCGTCCTTGCTGACTGGCACCACGGCATAAGCTGTTCTCGTATAGCCAGTGACGTCAAGAGAGAAGAAGATTACTAACATGGTTATGTCAGATAAGTGCAGTGACTCATTTCCTTTCCAGACTTCTGTTTCATGGCGATCGACGCTGGTCCATGCACGAACACGGAGACTCGGTACGCGTACGACAGCGACCTTGGACGGTGCAAGACGTTCGTATATGGAGGCTGCGGCGGAAACCAGAACAACTTCCCCGATGAAACGTACTGCACATACTACTGTCATCCGATGCAAGGTACGTCATGACTATACAAGTTTTACCAGAAAGGGGGTACTAATCCGAAAGGGTGTTAAAGTACCCATAATAATGAGAAGTGTCTCCAAAAGTCAATAGTTTAAAAGAAATAGCTGTTCAAATGTTTCATGAAAAAAACGCTTTATGTAGTCTATCTATCCTCAGCTATGGCTGTGTTTACATTTTAAGTCATATTTGGGTTCATGCATTAGAAGCTCCATTTTCTGAATTCATTACTAAAGTAGGGAAAAAGAATTAAAAAAAACTAAAATAAAAACAACACTTTAAAACATTAATCAGTGATACATTTAGTAGCCCACGGATTAGTAAGTACACTCTTTTCGATTAACCTAACCTTGTATTGTAGGTGTGTAAGTTGGCTGAAGGCTTATTTACCAATTTACCAACCTATTACACAAAAAAATACTTCGATTAACTGTCTTAATTTGATTATTGGGAGCATCTACAATTACAGCTTATTATGTGGGCAGTACTTCCTTAACCCCAGTTGTATAACCTCTTGATTGTTGTCAGATATCTGCCAGCTGCCGATGCTGTCGGGTCCTTGCGAAGAGTCACTGATGCGCTGGTTCTACGATCCTGCCACAGACTCCTGCAGCCAGTTCACATACGGAGGCTGCGAAGGCAATGACAACAGGTATCATAAGATTCGAAGTTAGCTAGCATGAAACAATAATTACTTAGGATTTTGGAATTCAGCAATTTTTTTTAACAGATTTTTTGCTCCATGTAGACTTAGAAGAATGACCTTGTACCCCAAGTGTGAGTATTTTTTCGATAACTACTGTAGTTGCGTCACGACAAAAATGTATGAAAATTTAGACTGCGTCTCTAGGCGCAACGTTCACTAACTAATATTCGCGCGTTAATTGAACGGTGCGCCTAGAGACGCAGCCTAAATTTTCATACATTTTTGTCGTGACGCAACTACAGTAGTTATCGAAAAAAACTCACACTTGGGGTACTGGAAGGAACAGCGTTTTAGGTTTTATGTCGTTAATGAAACATTATGGTTAATATCCTACCAATAAAAGTATTGTTTGAGAGAAATGTTGTCCCCCTTGTGGGACAACGTTTAGAATTTGTGGGCTAGAATAAAAAAAACATCACCGCACGCTGTGAATAGGTTCAACAAAACCCAACACGCTTGATGGTAGAATCTATACCGTCCGCCTGGCTAGCCACCATCTGAGCATTAAAGTGTTCCGTCGTCGTATGCACTTCAGAGCCAGATAGGTATAGAGGAATCCCTCTATATCTCTGTTACGTGGATTCGCGCTCTTCATCTTAGACCCTGTCTGCGCTTACCATCAAGTGTGACTAGGGAAAAAAGCGACAAAGCCAAACAAAAACGAAACTGATGCAGATTGGACCAATCGATATTAAGTATTACTCAATTTAGTATTTTATCCGTCTAAGAGGACCATTTCCAGCAGTTTCATGTGCTTTACAATATTTGGGACCAGTTCCACAGAGTTACAACTTATGATTCCGTTCAGATTCGAGAGTCGCGAAGCTTGTGAGAGGAGATGCAGGACTGAACCTGCGCAGACGACAGCCAGGACTACAATCACCACCCCGGCAGCCACCAATGTTGTTATAGTTAGTATCACACCACATTTGTTTGTACAGGGAACGTACTATGAAGTGTTAGTTAGATCTATAATTGTTCCGTTGCGAGAGAGGAATCATCATCATCATCATTCAGCCGAAAGACGTCCACCAAGACGGACACAGGCCTCCCCCAAAAGGGGAGGTTTGCCGTAATCGCCACGCTTGGCAGGCGTGTTGGCGATCGCAGTATGGTTGTTAAAGTACTCAGAGAACGCTGCTGCCCATCCTCTAGTGAATCCGTTAGCCGTCTTTTACGACACCCACGGGAAGAGATGAGGTAATGCTATTCTTCAAGTCCGGCACTACACGAGACTGCGAGAGAGGAATGGCGCTATTCATCCAGTATTTTTTATTTATTTATTTCGAAACATTTATAATATCTTTACAGGGCATCCTAAAACGATATTATAAGCTAAAACTACACAATAGGGTTAGAAACTATGCACCTTTGCGTTATTTCTGTAAATTTCGGCAGGCTACAGTGATATATATCGACTTCAGCAGCAATTAAATTAGCTCCATTCCTGTCACACAATGGAACAATGATAAATCTAACACTTCATAGTATGACCCTAAGAAATATCAGTCAGTCTAGCACCAGAATAATCGAAAAGCAATGCTCTCTCGACTTCTTGGATTAACTTTGAGTGCAAAATTTTAATTTGAACGAAGATGATTGTGAACAGACTGTCTTTGCTAGCTAGCTTTTCTACCTTCACAAAAGCTTCTAACGATGCCAAAACTATCAAACAGGACTCAAGACTCGGAGAGGAAGTCCCAGCAGCATGCAGAGTACCAGAGTCACTGGAGGAGTGCTCGTATGGTGGCGAGGTGTGGTACTTCGACCAGGAGCGGCACGAGTGCGTGCCGCACTCCAACCAGGAGGCCGGCGGCGTTAGCTGTAGATATACTGGCACATTCACGTCGCAGGAGGCCTGCGAGAGATCTTGTGGGGCTTTCCGAGGAGTTGGTATGTACTTAGATATTATACAACGTGTAATATAAATAAATGCAAACCCTGAAAGTAGTTTGTTAGGAATCGGCTACTGGATAGATTTCAGACATTTTTGTGTATTTTTTGTAGACTTGCTTTTTACCTATCTGTCTTTTATTGGGATAGAGAATTAAGCCTTATGACAAGGCCATAAATATGAATTTTAAATACAGTTAACGATGAAAAGTAATACAACTTTCTAAATAAACAATTTTTAAGCACGTACAAGGAAAATTTCAGTGTATGTATTATGACTACAACTGAATATTCGAACCTATGTTTGAGTGTTTGCGTTATTCCTGTTATATGTTGTATAGGACACCAGAGATACATTTTAGTTTACCCCGGACACATTCTGTCTTATCATTATCACAGAATAAATTATTCAATAACATTTTGCGCAATATTGAGATTGGAACCTCGAAAGGATATAAAAATAATACTTTAGCAGTCCCGGGCATGATTCACTTAATAATTTATCTAAGCAACTTTTCACAATCGTCCGTTATCTTGTAATTGAGAGATAAATATGGCGGTTGGATAATAGATTTAGAAAATCTGTTAAATCAATTGACGTAGAAACACATGGACCTCGGGTCAGCGCTCAAAAATGTCCAAACCGAATGTAGACTAACGCGGCATCTTACGTGAGCGATTTAGTAGCGACGCGATGCGGCGCGGCGCGACGCGAAAACAACAAACAGTCGATACCTATTGAAGTGGCATACGTGACCAAACGCACGTGGAGTGCGGTGCGGCGCGGCGCGAAGCGAAGCCACGCGATCAGTTAGCTTGATATTTTCGCGCGAACTGGATGCGGTGCCGTACAGTGCTACTGAATGACGGCGGTGCGCGGCGGGCGGTTCGCGAGCTCGTAGGACAAAGCCGCCGCGTCGCACCGCATCGCATTGAATTCGCGTGTCACCGCATCGGATCGCTTCGCAATTCGTGTCGCTTTGAACCGCCTACGTAAGACGCCACGTAAAACGCGAAAAAGAAGACTAATTTACGTCAATGAGTGTAGTCGAATCTGCTTATGGTTGTGAACTAAATTAGGCATTGTGATGACGACATACGGCTTAAATTAGTTTGTTGGTATCTAAGTTAATATGGCGGTGTGCCTTGACGCGCGCTCTGATGATGGATGTAAACTCAGGACACTTTCTTCGTGAATAGGGTATTTGACTGAAAAAATCTAATTAGTCCGTCAGTTAGATTATCAAAAAATATTTGACACGTATTTTTTCTTTTGTTACGTAAACCAAAATTGACGAAGACACGACACTTTTAAAATTGGCAAAACATCACAAGCAAGTACAATTTTTACTTGCATCTGACGTCACAAGCCGACTCTCGAGTTTTGATGCGTTTTATCTTTCCAAATATTCAAAGATTTAACAAAAAAAAAAAAACGTGTCCATTATTTTTCAAAACTAACTGGCGGACTAATTAGATTTGCAATTTATTTATGCTGTCAACATGCCTATTTTGTACTAGACCCTTGGACCACCATATTATTTTCAAATAGGTCCTAAGTCACATCAGAAATATTAATTCTACCTTTCTGTTGGATCAGACGTATGTCAACAGCGGGTGGACCCAGGTCCGTGCCAGACTTATGTGACGAAAGTATACTTCGACGTGGAGTCGGGTCAGTGCCACGAGTTCGCGTATGGAGGCTGTCTCGGAGGCGCCAACCGCTTCTCCACCATCGAGGAGTGCGCGCAAGTCTGCAAATCTGACATAGGTAGATTATTGCTCCCTCTCTAATGACATTGTCATTCTGTTGTATGTTACAGATGAAAAACCTTTAAGGCGCTTCCCCCACCGAAAGTGGCGCCACTTCAGAAAAAAAGCATTATTTCTGTCAACACACAACATATTGAAATTTCGTACGTACAACATTTTAGTCACGTGTTGTAGAAATTTTCGAACACCAAATATCAACACTAGAGCTTCTGGATTCGAAGTTTTAGCGAAAAGTACCAAAAACGGCCGTTTTTAGTATTAATTACTAAAACTTCCAACCTAGGATGTCAAATGTCAAGTGTTGTTTTTTGTTGTTCTAAAATTTTTACAACACTTGACTAAAATGTTGTACGTTACGAAATTTCAATATGTTGTGTGTTGACAGAAATAATGCTTTTTTTCTGAAGTGGCACTACTTCGGTGGGGGAAGCGCCTTAAATCTCAATGACTTGTTAGAAGTCAATCCATTACTTTAATGTAATATCCATCAAACTGCAATATGCTACACCAATATCACGTTTTAATACTTAATTTGACTGCGTCGTTGATCTAGTGATCGCAAGCGCAACTGCAGAGCGTGAGGTTCTGGTTTCCCCACGTCGGGCAAAGTGATATTGGGTTTTTCTGTGTGGAATTTCTCCATAGCAGCCCGGAGTCTGGATTTTGCCCGGTTGATAGCAATAGACTCGCTCCTATTACATGAGACTTAAACATAACAGCGAAATGAGGTTGTACTTATACACCTCTGCCCAACCGTTCGGGGAATATAGGCGTGATGTTATGTATATGTTATGTTTAATACTTACAAGGAAATCTGCTCAGGTGTTCGGCTCTGATTTGATTCGTTTTACGATATGTTGCAGAGCATTAAAAATAATTGAAATCTAATCAATTCGGAGCCGGACACATGGGAAGCTTTTCTTCCTTTTCCATTTACTATCATTCTTCATGTTCTTTATCCTCCAGATCCTTGCACGCTACCTCCGGAGCAGGGCAACTGCTTCTCGTACATCCCGCAGTGGTACTTCGACGCATCACGCGGTCAGTGCAACCAGTTCGTGTACACCGGCTGCAGTGGAAATGAAAACAGGTGAACATACTACTAAACAGCAGGACATAGACCTCTCTCTTAAAGACATCTGACATGTCTTCGAATCAGCCTGAATGAGCACAAAAGATTTAATGACATCAGAGCGAGTACATTCATTAGAGGGGATCGTGATTACTTAACAACCGCGCGGAACATATGATTTGCAATGTTAAGCTGCGCTGTCCGTGGATGGGTGACCATTCGTTAGTGCATAAAAACGTAGAAAGCGGGTTGCCGGCGCCGATCTGTCAGCGCTTGTCGGTGCTGGTCTGCGCAGTTAGTCGGCGCAGGTAGTCTCTACATATACTGTGTGGCGAACCAGCGCCGACAAGCTCCGAACTTCGCCGACAAGTTCCGACGTGCTCCGATCAGCGCTGGTAGGCCGTCATTTGTTGCTGTATTTGCAAGGGAACAAGGCGTATTTTTGTTAAAAAATGCCAGCCCCTGCTTCTACCCGCTTCCTTTATGTAGCGGTTACCTGCACGGACCAGTACCGATAAGCGCTGGTAGGTTGGCGCTGGTTACCTGCTTCCTTTATGTATACGCCCTTACACATTAAAACTCAAGACCCCTCCGTGCCTCGGAGAGCATGTTAAACCGTCGGTTCCGAGTGTCATACGAATACCTATGACAGTCATTACGGGTTCTCAGAAGCCCGCAAGTCTGACAACCGGTCTAACCTTAGGATTTTGGCATTGCCCAGTAACTGGGTTGCGGAGATCTGACGGCAGTCGCTCCGTGTATTCAACTGCATCTGGTTAGACTGGAAGCTGACCCAACACAGTTAGGAAACTGCTAGGCAGGAGCCAGCACCTTCACTGGCGTTTTTGGATGATCAGATAGATAACCAGGCTACCAGCTATCTGCAATTAAATTTGAGGCTCAATTTACACCGCCGCGGAGTGGAATAGAAGCGACGAAATTGTACATAGTATAATGAACTTTATGTCAATTGCATAAAGTACAAACTAAATACGAGCCAAAAAAGGTCGCGAGGATTCGGAAGACGCGCAACCTTTTTTGGTTCGTATTTAGTTTGTACTTTATGCAATTGACATAAAGTTCGTTATGCTATGCACAATTTCGTCGCTTCCATTCCACTCCGCGGCGGTGTAAATTGAGCCTAAGATTTATCTGCAAAGAAAGATACATTTTTCATTCTTGATACCCTTAAGGAAAAAATTCACTAGCAAGTTTTTTTGCGCAAGCGACTTACAAGCCGTGAACATCACTTCTGCAAGTTTTACGAACTGAGCGAGTGCAATAACTTGCGCAAGAAAACTTGTTAGTGGATTTGGCGTTTTAATTATTTCACTTGCAAGTGACATTCAAATTAGAATACATATAATTTGAATATTTAAATAATACATCATGGTTTCTATAGATTCGAGTCTCAGCAAGACTGCGAGTCTCGCTGCAAGCGTCCTGACGCTGTTGTCACCACCACAGTCGCACCGGCGGTACCTAAGGTAAGACTTACTAAGGAGATATAATTCATGATAATAACAATAAAACGGTGATGTCGTTTATATGCAACGTGGACGTGGACAAAAGGACCAATTTTTTTTTATCGTTTCTCAAGCAATTACAATCGTTTTTTGTTTCTATGTATGGCAACGTATAAAATAATGCCTACCAAATAAAATTTGATATTATCCAACATTTTGTTTTATACCCGTTCAATAAAGTGAAAAAAGTACAACGGCTTAAGAAAGACAAGAGTTATCCGACCCGAATTCTAGAAAACTCGATACGAGGAAACGGCTGCAAGTCTATAAAACTCGGATCGGATGCAGTGCATCTGTTCATACAAATAGTACTGCAGCATTTCGGATAGTATGTTCTCGAATTCGGATCGTACGCAGAGCACCAGCGCTCTAAGGCGGCATACTAGAAGTCTAACATTAAGTTTCTTCTATTACTGTGTTGCACTCACTCGTATTTTGCTTAACTTGACCCCTCTAAAGAATAATCTGCAACACATATTAATAGATTCTTTACCCACAATCTTCGTACAGGAAACGACAGATCTAGAATGCATAACACCAAGTTCACTGGCGCCGTGTGGTGAGAATATCACAGCTTTCTACTACGACGCGGAGAGGCGGCAGTGCGTGGGAAGTTATATCGGAGGCTGCGGACTCGCAAACACGTACGTCACAGTGGAGGAGTGCGAGAGGAGATGCGGAGCCTTCCGCGGACTAGGTGAGAAATGTGTGGATTATTAAGGCCAAATTACGTACTGAATGCGCCTAACTTAATGCCTAGTGGAGCCTGGCGGCTTCCGCTTAAAGCAGTGCGTCCGGTTCCATACTTAATTACTTACGATTCTTTTCTTTAGGCGTCTTGCTAAACACTAAGCGCGAGGGATCTACCAGTGCGTTTTCGTCCTAAGAGTTTTTCTCTTTTAAATAATCTCTCTCCCTCTCTTTTGTTTCTTGCACTTCATGTCCATCCAAAGGTTGTCTGGAAGAAATCGCCTAGTGTGATAAGACCGCCCATTGTACATCTCTATTTTTATAGTAATGTTTCTTGTTTGTTTTGTGTACAATAAAGAGTATTGTATTGTAATCCAAAATTCTGGACGTTTTTCGCTTTGTCGAGAATAAATTCAGATACTTGTAACCGGACGCACAAATTCTTAAGAGATGATCTTTTAAGTGATCTGCATTTTATGCATAGGGTTCCAGAAATATCGATGTTATTGTGGATACTAAATTAAGGCGGTAGTTTTTGACAGAAATTCAATAGTAGTTTTTTTTTTTTAAGCATGGGAAATCATCAAATGACTTCTTCTGTTCTGGGCGGAGCGGAAGGGAGTGTCAGACTCTTACTGACTAAAACCCATCCGTGTTCCTCCTAACGCCCTTTGCGTTCCAGGGCCGTGGTGACTCTTTCGAACAAAGTCCGCAACCCTGGCAGGTTCAACAGGAGTAATATCAAAAACTTACAGAGATCTTGGATTGAGACCGGTTATTGTTTTTGGACGTTAGAATATTATATAGTATTACGTATCGCTAAAGTCATCTCATTCCCATTTTATAGTTCAAGAACATTGCCTAACATAAGCGAATCCGAAAGCATAACCTACCTAAGCTAGAAAAAATTATAACACAGTGTCTCTTTATCAAAGATGTGTGCGGCGCCCACCTGGACCCCGGTCCATGCCGCGCGTCCATCCCCAAGTTCTACTGGGACTCCATGTCGGGCAGCTGCCAGTCGTACGCGTACGGCGGCTGTGCCGGCGGACCTAACCGGTTCTCTAGCGTCGACGAGTGCGAGAGAGTCTGCGGAGCTACTGGACCTGGTACGTACCAACCTAGCTAATATATGCCACTAATACTTCCTCTGGTTTTGGGACTTCATAACTGAGAAGCACTTTTTTATCTTTTGGGTTTTTTTCATTTCTATTTACTTCAACTACCTATATCAATTAATACTATTAGCGTAGTACCTGTAGTCCTTTACCTCACAAATATAAGGTCCATCTATTCATACTCGAAATATTTTAAGGGATACATCTATAGGTGGTAAGGAAGACGTGGAAAGCGAAAAAAAAAATTTCGTTTTCAAGTATATAATTTTTACCTAATTATTTTAATCTGTGTTTGTGTTGAATTATTATAATGTTTGAGAAATTTTGCATGATTTTGAAAAAAAGATTGCCCTCTTCAATGTCAATAAATAGAAACTAGCGTAATGGATGTTGAAAATAGTAATGAGCCAGTCTTTGTTCTGTGTATCAAGTACGTTTAAAGTATTTAACTAAAAAAAAAACCTTTTTTTATTTTTTTTAAAATTTATATTGCTTCTTTACCACCTGTAGATGTATCCCTTAAAATATTTCGTGTATGAATAGATGGACCTTATATACTTTAAACTAAATCTAAGCGAAGCATGACTTTCATCTTCAACTACGGCCAAAAAGCTTCCTCGCTGAGTAGAGGCCAGCTAACGTAGACCCTAACGCTTGTGACTAACCATGGTGGCGGGCAGCGCGGGAGTGCCTGCAGGAGGTAGACATCGGCGTCAGCTGCGACGCTGCGCCGGCGCCGCGCTGGCACTACAGCGTGGCGCACGGGGACTGCGTCGTGTTCGCGTACCAGGGCTGCGGAGGCAACGACAACAACTTCCATTCCTTCGACCAGTGCGCCGACGTCTGCAGAATATCGAGGGGGAGAGGCGACGGTACTTACAACACCGCTTCACTCCGCACACGGCCGATTATGAACCGTATTAATAAATCGCTCTTACTTGCGAGCCTCATCTTGTTGTCATGTCGTTTTGAAGACATGAGACGATCATTAATACATTTAAAAAAAAATGTGGTCAAATGTATGAAATTCAGATTTAAGTTCACACTTTGATAGGTCCTAGGCCGCCATGCTGAGAGTGCTCTATTAATACGTGTCTCAACTTTCTCCAAAGTTAGTGGGAATGGGGGTACTAATACGAAAGGATATTAAAGAACCCATAATAATGAATAACTTTTGTTAAAATAAATTAAACAACTTTCCCCAAAAGTCAATACTTTAAGAGAAATAGCTGTTGAAAAATGACATAAGAAATACGCTAAAATCATCCTCAGCTATGGTCAGCTGTGTTTAAGGTCATATTTGGGGTCACGAATTAGAAGCTCCATTTTCTGAATTCGTAAATAAAGCAATGATTAAGAACTTAAAAAAAAACTAAAACAAAAATTATTTTATTTTATGACTTGCTTTAAAAGAGTCATTAGTGATACTAAGTGGCCCACGGATTAGATTACTACCCCGATTCCGATATACCGCCATTTTCAATATCCTATCTATCGGCGGTTTGCCTTACTACAGAACAGATAGAAATTTGACATTACTTCTATGTAGCTTAGGTATGTCAAATTTCTATCTCTAGTAGGCGAAACCGACGATAGATAGGTTATTGAAAATGGCCGTAACCTTGTTTATCTATCTATCTATCCCTCGTGTGCGGTAGGTAGGCCTAACGCTCCCTGTGCCATCGCCGTCATTGTCAAACCCGCTCGTTTTAAAACCTAGTGACGTCAACCGCTTTTGTGATCTGTCTGCACACTGCTTACGCGCGCACGCTTGCATCTTTGTCTTGCACCTACACTTCTATAAACTTCTATCTTTTTTTTGTGAACTATCCTCTATTTATCAGAAGGTATGTGTGATGATAAATGTAGTTCAGATGTTGTATTGTTAAGGTTTGCGTTAAACACGCATCAACAATGTGTTATTCGATGTTATTTCTGTTTATAAGGTAGTGATAGCTAGGCTTGTCAACCGTCCCGCGAGAGCCGCGACGTCCCGCTTCTAGAGCTTTAGAGGATGCGTCCCGCGAAAGACATGTGCGGGACGCTAATTGTCCCGTTTTATCGTACCTACGGCTAAACCTTCGGGCAGAAGTCGGAATTTAGTGAACGCACGTTTTGTTTAGCTAGAAGAGTGGTGGTCGCGACCGCGAGACTCGCGCAGAACGAACAAAAAAATATATTTCTAATTGTATTTTTCTCCTCCCTTGACAGTTGGGTCCCGCTTTTTTTTTGCCACGTCCCGCATTTTGATTGCCAAGGTCCTAGTAAATTCATACATAAAGGTTGGCAAGCCCAGTGATAGACTAGCGGATGAATTCAACACCATCCATGCAGGAGTAACGAGTGATTTCGATCCGGGCCCGCACCTCTGTCTTTTTTAATTTAAGTGCGGATAAAAGATTAGCACTTGCGTTAACGGTAAAGGAAATCATCGTACGGAAACCTGCACACCTGAGAGGGCTCCAAAAGGTTGTCGATGGTGTGTGTAGTCCGCCAACCCGAACCAGGGGGTCTACTCCCTAAGCACGAAATCCGTGGTTTCGGCCTAAGTTACGAGCGTTTCCTACTCCCTATCACCTACGGACATACGATAATTTCGGGGCCTGAACTAAGAATGAATGACAACACGGTTTGACAGTTGACTCTACAACCGATGTGTTTTTGCCCGTCCGAAAAGTTGAACTTGACACTTGTTTTGTTCACTCCTACGTTTCGGGGCACTTTCGGACGGGCGACTAACTTCGTTGACGGACTTAGGGAGTAGGCCCCCAGGCTTGCGTGGTGGACTAAGGCCTAAACCCTTCTCATTCTGAGAAGAGGCCCGTGAGACAGTAATGGGCTGATTGTGTTATGATGATTATGTTGTTATTTATGTTTAATTATGTTGCAATGTGGCTACAACGCCAACGTCGACTCAGATGGAATCCTCGATTGAAACATGCTTTTCAAACCACTCGTAAAATTTTAGATTCGAACGAAGTACTGCCACCAGACTGCGAGATGTTGCGCCAGGAGTGCGAGGCGCTTATCTGCCAGTTTGGTATTGATAGGATTATGGACGGAAGCTGTCAGAGGTTTGTGACATTTTTACTAATTGACACCATTATTCCTGATTGTGCTTCACTCTGAGGTAGGGTTGCCATCCGTCCGGGTTTCCCCGGATTTGTCCTAGTTTAGAGGGCATTCGGGGAGCTTCCGGGCAGGACTTCATATGTAGTCCGGGTTTAAAAATTTAAAGTTTTGGGCCGCCCGCGACATACGCACTGACCAACGAACCGACTCGCTAAACAACTGTTTTTTTTACACTAACTACTTACGTTTAAAAAAAACCTGTTGACATGTCCGGATTCTGCACTCTAAAATCCGGGGTTTTCGTCCTGGTTACCAAATTTTAGAGATGGCAACCCTACTCTGAGGGCTTGCGCAGACGAGGAACAATGGCGGACAAATTGTTCTCGGTGCGCTCTTATTAGTACTACTATAAGGTTGCACTTTGTCCGCGCAATACCCCATGTCGCCTGGCGGTATACGCGGACAAAGTGCAACCTAATGACAGTAATAATAAGTGCGCACCGCGGACATTTTGTCCGCCATTGTCCCTCGTCTGCGCAAGCCCTGATTGGGCGGATTCCTGTCAAACAGCGCGTGCGTACGTGCACTTGTACAAAAGCATAACCTAGGTCCCGTTGTCTGGACTGATAGAAATAGAACAATGCTTTCCGATAATATTACGAACACTGTTAGCATAGCATAGTCGAGACTACAACTAGAGATTGCGTATTATTTTTGCGATTCTTTTTTTATCTTTTTTTAAGAACTTTGCCCCTCACTAGGATTTCTCCTGTATCGTGGGTGCGTTTACAAACACAAATCTCACACAAACGTCCAGACCCGAATCAACTAAGTATCTGTAGGCCATACATTTTTTTTTTGTTCCCTGTGGGAATCTAACCCACGACCCGTAGCGCAAAAGCCAATCGCTCAGCCACTATACCAAACGTTTCGTATTAGATTTGTTATGACGCTGTCTGTACAACGTGTCTGGGATTTTAAAAAGGTCCCAAATACAATACCTACTTGTTTTTTGTTTTATTTTGTTTTTCTTTTTTTTAATACTTTGCCCCACACTAAGATTTCTCTTGTATCGTGGGTGCGTTTACAGACACAAATCTCACACACACAAACGCCCAGACCCGAAACAACCATCTGTAGGCCATACAAATATTTGTTCCGTGTGGGAATCGGACCCACGACCCGTAGCGCAGAAGCCAATCGCTTAGCCACTGCACCAAACGTGTCGTCTATCATGTCGTGTGTCGTTTGCTACATCAACATTGTTTTAAAAACTTTATGTGCCTCTTCCAGATGCCAGTGTAAAGAAGACCCGTGTGTCACCGCCAACTGCTCGTCGAGCGAGCGATGCGTGGCCGTTGCGATCAGGGACCCTGTTACTCAGGAACCGCAGTACTCCGCTAGATGTGTCGCCGGTAACTTATTCTACTCATGTTATTTAGCCACATTTTTACTCAAAGAATCGAAGTTACTGTTAACGCTTGGCGTACTTACTCTTGACTACACCGTGGGCCTGAGGTACCCGAAAGATTTTAACCTTCGATTCCGATGCCAAATTGGAGAAGAAAAGCTATATACAAGGTGTAACATAAATAAGTGTACAACCTCTTGAAGTCATTGTACTCATCATAATGAACAACTTTTACTATTTGACCAAACCGGAAATCGCGAAAAAAAATCTGCTGTTCCCTACATTGTGACGAGTTATGCGAACGTTAATGTAGGGAACAGCTGATTTTTTTTTCGCGATTTCAGTTTTTATCCCATATTAAAAGTTGTTGATAATGATGAGACAGTGACCCCTTAAGAGGTTGTACAGTTATTTATGTTAAATCTTGTACAGTTTGCTGAAAAAAGCTTAATTTTCGAAATATTCATTATTTAATGAAATTCATTCGCCGTATGTCTTATTTGACGGGGAGGGTTGTGAAGTGAGAAATTTCTTATCCACTCACACGATAATTTATAAATGTTGCCAGTTCAACCTAAGGTACCTATTGTTTACAAGGAAGCACTAAAGTTAATTTATGCAAAAGGAAAAGAAAAAAAAATTTTTTTTTACTGTTTTTTTCTTTTATTGACCTAACGTTTGATCGACTCTTAATACCATCAGAAAAGCGTGGTTAAAATCTTTCAGGTACTTCGGGCCCACGGTGTATACTACCTTATCATATGAATAGGCAATAGACTCGCCGCCTATTAGGTATATGGTATATGGGACTTAATATCAAAGGCGAAACATGGGTGTACTGACTCCTGTCATAGGAGAACACTACTGCTAATCCTTCGGCGATTTGAGTTTAGCATGTACCTATATGTATTATATTATGAATAAAATATAATTTTTCCGATACCAGACCACGAGACAAACGAAGTCCTGCCAGACTGCGAGCGGTACGTGTCAGAGTGCTCGAGTTTGCGCTGCGAGTACGGAGTGCAGCGCACGCGCACGCCCGACGGCTGCGAGCGATGCGCATGCGTGCAGGTCGAGATCGACTGCGAGCCACTGAAGGAGGAGTGCCTACGACTCAAGTGTAACTACGGAATGGAGAGGATCACTGGCGTTGATGGCTGCGAGAGGTAACAACACTGATTCTTGTATCTTTAACATAGAATACTATAAAGGGCAGATAAATACTATCCTACCTACTAGATAATCACTACTTGCTTTATTTTATCATTTGAATGTAATCACTAACATATTTAAAAACATGGCATTACACTTGCATTCCGAAAGCTAAATCTCGAAGCAGTCAAGAAAATATTTTTTGATTTTAAGAAAGCATCCAATAACGTTAGCACTCGAGCTATAATTTTCAAATTTACTTTTGAACTCTAATGCAATGTAAAAGACCCCGCTGAAGCTGTTGGTCTCTGGGAATTAATAGAACTATTAATTGACAACTTAACATTTGAAGAAGATAAAAACATTTATGAATTACTAACTAATGTACCTAAAGGTTTGATAAATACAGTGGCATTAAAAGGACCAGCGACACGGCTTCACGATCAAAAATACAAAACGACCATTATGGTGTAAACGAATTCGTGTAATTCCTTCATACCACATGATCTATTAATGGTATAGATTAACCCCGCATGGGATTTAGATTGATTAAAAACAAATATAAACTTTTTTTTTTCAAAAAAAAATCATATATTATTGTAAATTTCGATGCCATGCATAAATTAATGAAGGCACGGCGACACAGCTGACGGGCACAACTAGCGCGATATCGCTCCACGCAGTCAGTTAACTTGGAACGCTAAAATTACTCAAATACAGAATGCGATGGTTCATTTTTTTTAAACTTTTTTTTGTTGATTTTGAAAAAAACTTTTGCAGTGTCAATCAGTGTCACCAATAGATCACGCGGTTTGAAGGAATTACACGAATTCGTTAACACCCTGTATTCTAGTTAGCCTCTCGTTTCATAAGTACGAGTATGTTAGGTTCCGATTTCGGTCCAAACAAAAATGCAAGTAGGTAATTATAATATTATTTCTGAGTTCCGTTCCCTAAATAGTTGTATCCTAAGCTGAGACCAGTTGCAAGTATTCCAGCTACATTCTTTCAGCTTTAATGTAAGCGCAGACAATTGGCTTGATAGCAGATCAGCATCACTTCAACACCTCCGAACTGTCTGGCGAACTTACGGCTGGGTGACATTCGATATGTCTGCGCTAACCTTTAAGCAGAAGCCACTCTTTCCGAAAACATATCCTACGCCTAAGAGCGATTACGCATTGCATCCGATCCGAATCCGTGAAAATACGGATATAAAAAACTCGGACCGAATTCGGATATTGCTTTACGCACTGCATCCGATCCGAATCCGTGAAAGTACGGATATAAAAAACTCGGACCGAATTTTGATATTGCTTTACGCACTGCATCCGATCCGAATCCGTGAAAATACCGATCTAGAGTAAAAATCTCGGACCGAATTCGGATATTGCTTATGCACTATTCCGATCTCTGATTCAAATCCAAGCATGTCAGGCATCTTTGGCATATCCATTTGGCGTCCGATTTGAATCCGAGGTGATGCGAAAGCTTTCATACAAACAGTACTACGGCTACTTCGGTCCGTCAATATTTCTTCCGAATTGGAGAATCACGGATGACGGATAGAAATCGGATGACGGATGCCGGATGTAGTGCGTAAACTACCATACAATAAATAGTTCTAAGGCCACTTCGGAACGTATTTTCACGGATTCGGATCGAATGCAGTGCGTAACAGCTGTAACTCCTTTGTTAATAAGTTGTGTTTGATTCATTTAGATGCAGATGTAAGGAACATCCGTGCGCTAGTCAGACCTGTGCGGAAGGCGAGCGCTGCGTCGTGACAGCTTACAGAGACGCCGTCGACCAGGAGCCCAATTACTCTGCTGACTGCAGAACTAGTATGTACCGACTTGCTTTAGCTGTCTGTAAGACCTTCGCCTACTGGAGATAGAAATTTGACATAAGATCCATAAAAGTAGTGTCAAATTTCTATGTATCTAACTATCTTTAGTAGAGCAAATCGCCGATAGATAGGATATTGAAAATGGCCTTTAATCTGCCCAAATAAATAAATCGCTCTTATTTGAGAACCCCGTTAAGCGTCATTTTGATACCACTTGAGATAAGTACTGATTTGATAAAGAAACGTAAAATATTTTTTCATTACTCATACTCGGAAAGTAGGTCTGAAGTTGCCTGAAGAGCTGGTTGAAAGTAATACTTTTCAGCCCTAGGGAGAATCGTTTTCAACTGACAGCTATTAAAAAAAAACTAGTTCTATTTTCACATTTCTATTGAACCATGTTCCAACTTTCTATATAGCCACTCAATTACAGCGCGATGTAAAATTGTAATAACATAAACTTATGTATTAATCAAGAATATTTTTTTAAATGAGTTTATAATAATTTAGTTTCAACTATTTTTTTAAATAACATAGATTTGGGCAATAGATTTACCATTTTTTCAATGATGAAAATGAAAAATAATGACTGAATAGATAGATAGGGCGGTCAAAGAAAAAAAAACAAAATAGGCGAGAAAGCGGCAATCCGATCACTCATTTTTTCTTTAGCTAATTCATGTTTTTATTTTCACTTTCCTTGTATTCGTGATGAAAAGCACAGTATTTACCTCGGGTTAAGACTTATTTGGTCCCTCGAAATATTGTCGCCCTCGCTACGTTCGGGCGCCAAACCCCATCTCAGGACTAAATAAGTTACTTTCACCCCTAGGGTAACAATGTACTATTAAACGTATACAATTCAGAGGTCGTCTAGAATTGACAGCTTAATCCTTTTGAGGTGTTGCTCCTCATCTTGAGGACTTTATTTATATCGCCTAACGTCTTCCAGAAGATTCAATGTCCTCATAAAAACAAGATTTGAAGACATACAATGTTATGTTATCGATAAAACATTCTAAATCATACATGACATAGCTCCTCATTCATAATGTTACAATTATTCAATTCTCTACAATGGATCGTTTCATTATCAGTCAACAAACCCGGTGTCTGTCCCGTGGAAGAGACGATTTCGAACGAGGTGACGTGTCGCCGCGAGTGTAACGACGACGCCGAGTGCCGCGGAGTGGGCAAGTGTTGTTACCGCGGGTGCAGCTTCCTGTGCCTCGCACCGGCCGAGCCCACCAGCGCCGCGCATCCTCTGCTCACCACCACGTATGCACCAGGTAACATCATTTGGAAATATCCACTATATCTTCATAGACCGCCGTCATCCATAGTAGTGGCTGGCTCGAAGGACCAAATGGTTGTGGAAAAAATGGTCCTTGGTGCCGATTGACAGTAAATGCCATATACAGGTGTAAACGAATTCGTGTAATTCCTTCAAACCTCGTGATCTATTAATGGTATAGATTAACCCCGCAGGGGATTTAAATTGATTAAAATTAAAAAAAAAAAACCATATTAAATTTTTATGCGATAGAAAATTTCGATGCCATACATAAATGAATGAAGGCACGGCGACACAGCTGACGGGCACGACTAGCCCGATATTGCTCCACGCAGTCACCGATTACGTATTAACTAAGGACGCTAAAATTACGAGTACTCAGATACAGAATACCTACCACGGTTCATTTTTTGAAAACTTTTTGTTGTTGATTCTGAAAAAAACCTATGCAGGGTCAATCAGTGTCACCAGTAGATCACGCGGTTTGAAGGAATTACACGAATTCGTTTACACCCTGTATACTGTACAGGTAGAGGTTTAGGTTACTGTGTGCTATGTTTAAGATAGCTAACGTACTTATATATTTATTTGCAGACGTACCAGCACCGCCTCAGGCGATCGCGCAGCCGGAGCCCGAGGTGGCGGCAGCAGAGGGCGGCACGGCCACGTTGCGCTGTCTGTTCCACGGCAACCCGCCGCCCAAGATTACCTGGAGACGAGGGGAACTCACCGTACGTTGCGTTACACTCCCAATGCAGTCATTTCGTGCATATACGAGTAGCTGTAGAGCCCAAATACACGTCCGATACTTGCCTCCGATAGTCGGTTCCAATAGTCTGATCAGACTATCCGTAGGCCTCCGCATCATACATTTGTTTGAACATGAATTACACGTACGATCAGACTATCGGATCGGATGTCAGAATCGTAAACATCGTTCGGGCGTCGTCGTTGTACAGAAAAAATCGGACACGAGAATCGTACGTGTATTTCATGAATCCGAGCAGATAGTCGGATCCGGCTCCCGGAAGCAACTATCGGACGTGTTTTTGACCCTTTAGTGTCGATCTTTTTGGGCAAAAGGTTGCTCGAGACCTACAACAGACAACAATTGGGCGACTCATTCCCCAGTACCACATCATTACAATGTTGATAATGTGACATTACACAATATCTCATATCTCTATCGATACAAGGTTGGATATTGACTGACAAAGATCGTCTAGTCCAGGTGTGGGTAAACGTTTTTCATCAGGGGCCAGAAAAACGCAAGAAAGGAGACAGGGGACCACAATTTTTTAAAAACCGTTTTGTTTTGCCAAAGCTAACATTTCTGGCTAAAATAATTACGGCTATTTGTTATGGCCATACACTCTACCTCTAAAAGGGAGAGTTGGCCAGATTAAAACCCTTCGCGGGATAGAGTTGGCTCGTGGACCGTGTTTTGCCCGCTCCTATTCTAGTCAATAGTAATATCGTCTAGTGATACCTATCTCAGCTTTATTTCATTGATGGTATCGCTTTTTGAAAAAATATTAATCATTGATTCCGAAAGCTTACAATGTTATGTAAGACCACTATACCAGAAGCCCAATTCTCGTAATAAATTTGAAGTAAGACTGAAGGTTGACCGAACTGAGATTAAATTATGAATTGAATAAAAAATGGTATTCTGGTACACTTAAAGTTCGGTCCGGTTTCAGTATCATCTCAGTCTATCTCGATATAATGTCAATTCAGTCAACTTAAAATCTATTACCGATAGCATACCGATATCAACAGTCATAGACTATAATTCTAGAAAAAAATGAGAATTCTATAACTTGTCAAAATGGCTCAGTTCATAATGTAACCAGAATACCCTTTTGGGTTCGGTCAACTTTCAATCTCATTTCAATCTAATCTCACGTTTGACTTTGTTTGTTAAAGAACAAGAATATCATTTGCCATATTTATGAAATTGAGACTAGACTGAGACTAGATCGAAACTATATTTTGAACATTTTTAATTACGAGAGTTGGCCTTCAGACAAAAGCTTTCAAGCCAGAATTCTAAAATATCGTCCTCCCAACAGATCGATGGCAACGTGGGTCGCTACAGGCTGATGTCTGACGGAGCACTGGAGATCGTGTCCCTATACCGCAACGACACTGGCGTCTACATCTGCGTGGCCGACAATGGCCTCGGAGTGGCCAGGCAGGAGATACACCTGGTCGTCAATGGTGAGTGGGGTTGACTGAGAACGTAGCTTGGGAACTGGTGGATGACGTCAGTTGCTGTGGACTTTAGTTTTATAAAGAAAGGGTCCGATATTTCGTGCCCTCTTTTTTGGCAATTTCCTAAAATGAAAAATAACTTTCGACGTTGCTTTTTGGTACAGAACTCTTGAACATTAAGCCTGTGCAACATTTAGGCTAGTATTTACAGCATTGAATCTCTGGTTAAACAACCGTTTACCCGAAAAACGTAGTTTTAGATAAATGGTTGATTAACCAGAAAACTAATCGCTCCTTTAGAATTAAATAGACCTATCTAAAAAACTAAGCTTTCAGAAAACATTGAATAAAGTTTCGTATATTATTTATGAATTTTGTAGAAACGGGAGATTATTCGGTTGCATTAAAATTTCTACGCCACAATAGGCCTCTGTTTTATTAAGAGTCGATGAAGATGGGTCAGTCTATGAGTAAAAGTTGAAATCTTAAAATTTCGAATAGGTCTCTTTAATTCTAAAGGTGCGTAATGCTGATAATAAATTAAGAGAGTAATTAAGAGTATTACAATTAAGTACTTAATGACCAAATTTCCACAGCAACTTTCGTCTATGAATGCTTTTGGGTTCTAATATGCATTTTTGAACAATAGTTAGTTTGGGAGTTTAAGTAGTTAGAGGTTTAAATTGAGTACGAATTAGTTTAGAACATTAACTGGTTGCCTTTTTGGTCTTTCTATCTTTGACACTAACTTTTATTTTTTCCTTTTCTTAATTTTAATAATATGTGGTTGAATGCTTTGTTTCTTAATTCATTACAGTTTATTTCAGATAGGGATGATATTAATTGAGTTTTCTTTTGTGTGAATTTATTGTATGAATTAGAAAAACAAAACATTATTGTTTAAATTGTGTTCGTTCATAAGCAGCAAAGCGCAAACATTACAGGAGGCATAAAGGATATTTTTTACTTGAACTTCAATAGTCGTTATGTTAATAAAAAAATCCTACAAAAATACGGATAACTCGAAATGTATAAAACCATCATTGCGTAACCGAGGAAAGTGCGGCTTAGGCTGGCTCTCACCGACATTAATTATCTGATTAAACAATGGTTTTTAAGTAAACAGTTGTTTAAATACGGTATTGATGTTACACTAGCCTACATTAAGGCAAGCGATTAATCAGCGAGATTAAGAGCCTTAATCTCGTAGATTGATCGATGTAGCTCAACGGTATAACGTTACATAAAAAGAGAATGAAGGGGCAACAATAAAAAATAAAAACCCTATTTGCTTATTGTCAAAAGTCCTGCGATTCAAGCCACTTCATTAAGGACAAGGTCCCCTAAAAATTATACGGGGGAAAAGTAAAATAAAAATAATTTAAAAAACTTTACATTAGGTATTACAAAAAATTACTAATTAATGGGCTGTTTTACATATATTCGTCGGATAACTCTTATCTGGGAAATAAACATGATGGTGTGGCAGATTTACTACATATAACGAAACTGCGAAGCCGCCGCCATATTTCTCTCTCAGTTAAAGGTAAAATTTTGATGTTTGCTGCCGATGCGATAGACGTGTGACAAACGCGCCATTCATTTTCATAGTTTCATCATCCAACCCACGAATTACACTATCAGATATGTCTAGGATCATAGATCTATGAGTCATAGATATATGACAACGTGAAAAAGTAAAAAAAAGTGAAAAGGGTTAGGTTGGGTATTAGTCTTTATACCCTTTATAAATGACTTATAATATACCCTTTTTCAGTAGGGGCACAGATATAGACATAAGAATCATTTCGTCATACACATATTATACTGACTTTAGAGGTCATATTATACAGTGTCGGTTTAAGATTGTTCAGAATAAAAATAAAAAATATATAAGTAAGTTTCATGTTTTTCGAGTTTTAAAAATCGAAAAACTTTTATTATTTTTAGTTACCATGAAATACCTCATTAATATAACAATGCAATGTGTTTTAAAATAAAGTACTTATTTAACTTTTTTTCCCTATTATTTGTTCCCGGCTTTACAGTTAGTTTCGGGACACCCTGAATATCTAAAAAAAAAAAAGATAATTATGATAGTGTAACATCCCCCCAAAATCTAACCGGCTATTATGAAACAGTCCCTAAATTAAATAAAATAAGTTAAATGAAAACAATAAACTAAGGCTGACTGTTTGATAAACATTTATCTAGTAACACGACTCCTGCATTGTTAGACCTGTGATTGTAATTAATTATTAGTTCAATCGAGTGTTAATTACGTTCGTTGACACAGATCACGCGTAATTATAGACAATGCTTTACATGTACCTAATGTGGAATTAATTTTATAATCAAATACATAATGGCATAACTTTGCATTTTGATATTCAGAGGAATGTGGACATGGAAATGAGCAACTCCATTGCTACTATACAAATCTGAAAAAGAATAAAAAACATTAACTTTTCAACATTCATTTCTGCCAAGTTTGCAAGATTCTAGGCCAACGGGAAGTACCCTATATATTTGATGTGTTAGTCGTATGTCGTATCTTTTTATGGCATTGAATTAGATTTTCTACAGAGGAATTTTTCGCCATATTTACCTCTCAATTTTATTAAGAGTTAACAAACAGTTGTGAAATAGACCCTAAATAAATCTATTCGTGCAAACACTGCTTTATCGCCTGTCGCGAGATTGTTAATAAAAACACGGTGACAAGACCGCTTCCTTGAAACAAAGCAGGCAAATAAAAAACGACAGAAAAAAAAAAACCGTATCGTCAGTAAAGTTCTAACAGTGCGGAAGTCAAAAATGGCTACTTTACAAGAGAGTGAAAAAACTATATACTTAAAACGAGCGTAACCTACTCTGAACGCAGTATTGTTTTTAATTATCATTACAAATAAACTCTTTGATGATTGAAACCTTTGAAAATCCTAAAAATCTTTTTCATTTCAAGTAAAATTGTGGCTTTCCCAGTGTTGTCTGTTTTTGTCACAAAATGACTTACGCACTGTTAGAACGTCACTAACGATATGTTGAATATTAGTTAGCTTATCCACACGTGAGGTTAAAGGCAACTTGAAAGCGATAAAAGGATTTTCACGGCTGAATAATAATACTAATTAACACGTTCAGGCATAATAATTAACACGTACACTTATAATGTACTAGCTTTCGCCCGCAGCTTCGCTTGCGTGAAATTTTGAACCCGTTAAGTGATGAGTTTCCATACAAACTTTCATCCCCTATTTAACTCCCTTAGGGGTTGAATTTCGAAAAATCCCTTCTTAGTGGATGCCTACGTTACATAAGGAACCTACTGTCAAAATTTCAACTTTCTAACCCCAGCGGTTTAGGCTGTGCGTTGTTGATAGATCAGTCAGTTAGTCAGTCAGCTTCTCCTTTTATATGTATAGACTAAAAAAATCGCGCCACTTTGGGAGAAAGTGTTGTATTTACCGTTCCCGCCTAGTAAAATCGACAAATTTTCATAATGTAGTTCAGGAGATAGATATTATTTCGAGAAGTAAAAAAACATCAATGTTGAAAAAATTCTTAGTACTTAAGTAAGTACATTAAAAGTCTAGTGTGTGTTCAACCCGCCATGTCAGCAAATACCCCGTGCTCCACCAGTGCCGGTGGTAAAACGCCTGAAGTGTTAAGGCGGCAACGCCCTCTTGTCTGTTAATAACAGTATAATTCGATCACTAAATAATCTGAAAAAGCCAAGTGTAGCGTGTTATTATGGCTACATCTAGCTGCTCATTGAAACGTTTACGTAAATTCTATTAAGAACCATAAATGAACCATAACTTTTCTAAAGCTGTTTACATAACAGAAAACACTGACTTCAACGTGATGCTGATTTACACGCAAATATTCAGTCATTAATATCTTATTAATACGTATACAGGGTGTAAACAAATACGTGTAATTCCTTAAAACCACGTGATCTACTACTGGTCTAGTTCACCCCGTACGGGATTTAGCGTAATATAAAAAAATAAATTCTTTTTTTTCTTGCGGTAGGGGGTAAGTGATAGTATCTAAACCAGTCTTCAAAGTGGCCAGTAACGCCCCCTTGTGGGCGCTATAGGCCTACAGGGAGGGGGGGGGGCTAAAGGGCGGTAAAAGTAATGATTGCAATTGTGATTAATAAAATGCGCTAAGTTAAAAAAATAGGGGGCGCTACAAAATAATTGATTCTCAAAGTGGGCGGTAGACGAAATAAGTTTGAGAACCTCTGATATAAACCAATTAATAAGGTTTAAACAAAAAAAAAAGAGAAACACTCATAATTAAATATAAGCACGGCGACTGAGCTGGCGAGCACGACTAGTGCGATATCGTTCTTTGCAGTCAGTTAACTCGAGGCGGTAAAATGACTACGAAATAGAAAATCAATCAAGTACATACAATAAAAAAAAGATTTAAAAAAAACGGTTAATTGTGTCACCATCACCAGTAAACCACGAGCTGTAAAGGAATTACACGTATTTGAATACACCCTGTATACAATACTTTCCATTAATTCACGAGGATTTGAGCTTGTTGTTCATAGATCACGTTTAGTATCGTAATCTTAAACTAGCATGTCTCACCATTATACTTGACCCGTCGCTATCTACGCGGTTGTTTATCTAACCCCTCTCACTCGTAAACAAATTACACGATGACCTTACATTAAGATAACTTAGGCATTAGACTAAATAAGGAACGTGTAGAATAAGACAAAGAATATTAAAATAAGAGCTTTGGAATTACGGAAAAAAATAACAGAATTTATTTATGAATTAAATGGAGACTCTAGTTATGGGAACTAATTAATTTGTTAATGAAATTAATGTTTGATCAGAGGAATCAATATTTGGTCAGCAATCATTAGCCGACTCGGTTAGGTTGGAAATAGAGTGATCGCAATGCGACCAGTTTGCACTTCATGGTATTTTTTTTAAATATGCTGTAAAAACATTGTAAAAAATTTCTCCGCTGATCAATTATAGGTAGTGTTTTGTTGTTTTTCACTGATCAAGTTATTTTAAACGCCAATCTTCTTCTTCTCTCGTGTCAGCACGAGCTATACAAAAATAGCTCATGCTGTGGTGAAAAGATTAGCCAGTCAGGAAGATTGGTAGCGGGGCTGACTGCCCAGGGTGCGCCGGACATATTGAAGTAATAGTCACTCGTGAAGGCTCGTTTCATGCACCGTAAACGCCAATAAAAAATCAATTTAATCGCTGATCAGTTAAATCTTTTAAACTGCTTCTTAGCGTCAACAAGATTTTTTGGCTGATCACTATCCAAAAATCTCTTCTCCATTTTACTAAAGAAATTCTATGAATATAAATAGGTAGTTACTTAAGTTAAATTATTTTATAAACAATAAACTAAACCACGATACAAAAAATGTTTACTCCAGAAAAACCATTTAACGTTCTTATCCCCGTTTGCTAACGTGCGCACACGCTGCAATCTTTCGCAGTCAACAGTCTTTTATCAAAACATTACCGCAATTAGTAGGAGAACAGACATAACTCGCGGCGGTCGTATAGTTCGTACTACTTAGTTCGTGTTAGTTTTACTCCGTAATTCCGTATCAGTCGGTCCTCTCGGTCGGACGATAATGTCGCGCATCAGCCTCCTGTCAATCGCCGCGCTGCTAGCGTGCGCGCGCGCTTATGAAGGTGAACGACACAATTTACACATCAGCCGCTGGTTATCATATTTGATAATAATATAATTGTTTTGGGTGCTTCTGAAGTTTAGCGGTGGTTAGATAAGTTAATTTATTTTTTTAACTTAAATTTTTGGTATGTTAAAGACATGATCTATAAAAAAATATTTCTAGTGAAGCCCACAGCCACTACGGAAGTACCAAAAACACTAACTCCATTTGTAATGTCCTCCCATTTCAATAATTTTACGCTTAGTAGACAAAATTAACATAGAGTTTATGAATGTAACTTCACTCACTAAAATACCAAGGAGACATGAAATGAGGATGCATTCACAAACTCTAACATTGGTCCGCTAACACCCGGGGGCTGGTAGATCCTGTGAGGACACCCGTCGGAATCGCTGGCGATGAGAACGCTGTGGTCACCGGTGAGCTGAACAAACCGCTCGTGGTACGCTGTCTGGCATACGGGTACCCGCAACCGACCGTGTTCTGGTACCGCGGCCTCGAAGGAGCCATGGTGCCGTACAACGACGCAGTGTACGAAGCGAGAGGCAATGTCCTCTTAATCAGAAGCCTGGCTATCGAAACTCTTGGAGAATACACGTGTCAAGCGTACAACGGAGAAGGCAAGGCTGCGTCGTGGGTTGTCGCCGTACAAGCGTACAGGCCTGAAGGCATCTTCCTGGAGCACGAGTATTTGGTGCCGAGACACACGGCGCCCCCCATGGCTAAGACGCAGCCGCCCACCACCAGGGAAACCACTACCACAACCACGACAACCACTGAAGCACCAATTCCGTTATTCACTGGTAAGATTGGGAGTTGTAAACTATATGCATTAATGTCTTCTAGCTGATTGTTTGTCTTGCCTTACCGGCCGGTTTACCAAAATTACTTCTCTGGTTAAAAAATAGTTTACCAAAAAATCTTGTAGACCGGTACATTTCTCGAGGAAACGGTTGCTTAACCAGAGAATAAATTAAAGTAATGTTAGATTTTTTAAATCTCTCCGTGTTATTTTTCAATCAATATCTCTGGTTCTATCATATATCTATTATGTATGTGTGTACGATTTTTTTTCAATTGGTCCTGAATTTATACAAAAAAATAATGTAAGACAAGCAATCAGCTATTTTTACTAATTGTTAATGTTGGGCGTAAGTGATATATTTTCCTAATGCATTATACATTATATTATAATTTTCAAACTGTTGTTTTTAACTGTTGTAATATATATTATATTGTATTGAAGGAACACTAATTATCAATAGAGCAGAAGACTTGCAGTAATATGAAACTATGTTTACACTAATCTAATATAAAATTATTTTAACGGTACTAAAAATTTGCTCTTGTAATCTGTGAGTTAAAGTTCATAGTTGTGTGACGCTTTAATACGATGTAAAGTACGACAATATTATTTTGCCAGTAATATGAAACAAGTTCACACTAATATTAAATAAATATTTATGTTATTTTAATGGTGGTAAAAATTTGCTCTTGTTATTTGTGGGTTAAAGTTCATAATTGTGTGACGCTTTCGGCCGACTTAACGACTCGACGCGAGTGGCGCGCTACTTACTACCTATAGACAATAATATATATTATAACAGTCTTTGTTGCAAATAAATAATGGTTAGAATATTAGAAATGTATAATGAATTATATTAGCTGTTATATGTTATAACGCCCAACATTACTAATTGTACGGCCTGGCTTATCTCTGCATGTAGCATGTTTATGTAAACGGCTTGCATGTGTTCTTCTCGCGATTGTTTTTGTTGAGGTCCAATGTAAACAACATATTTATAGACTTATTGGGGGCAGCTTGAACGTGAGTTCAACTGACGTACAACGGGTATGTATACAAAATGTATTGATAAGTAGAATGAGGGAAACGTTAGAAATAAAGAATACATTATTTCGATGAATTTTAAGAAAGACTAACTGTCTTTTCTTGTCAAAATTCCAGTGATAAAGTGTATGATATCAGAGTGTAAGTTCTTTATTATAATAATGAGTCATTATTTGCAACAAGAACGTATTAAGTCCGAAAACCGGATTTTTCAGAAAACGCCTTTATTCCAAACTGCAAAAGGCGTTTTTTTGAAAAATCCTGTCTTTGGACTTAACAGTTCTTGTGGCAAATGAGCGTGTATATTTGACTGCCTCTACGGTTTAGTGGTCGCATGCTGAACGTGAGGTCCTGGGTTCGATCCCCAGGTCGGGCAAAGTGCTATTGGGAATTTCTCAATAGCAGCCCGGAGTCTGAATTTGGCAATAGGCTCGCCCCCTATAACACATATCGGCGAAATGAGAGCGTTCTCTTCTGTTCACCTCTGCCTAACCCTTCGGGAAATACAGGCGTGATGTTATGATGTTAGGTATGTACATTTGTCTTTGTTAGTACATTGTGTATAAAGAATGTTATGCCTACTATATGTATGTATCTTGTCTGATTATAAACATGTCTCAATGTTAGTGTTGGACTGAACGACTGTCTCGGATATATTTTAGGAAGATTCAGCCGTATGTTAAAGTACGTTTGTATATAAGCTGTACATAAAGCAAGCTTGTATACTTAATATGTTGCTGTTGATCGTTCCCGGTATAAATTATTATTATTTTTCTTTGAAGGGGGCAATTCTTCTCACAAGAACGTTAATCAGTCGCAACCGAAACAAAGCCAACACGTTCATTCCGCTGTTTCCTCGTGGTCATACTAGGTTGTCCTACTAGTATGACTACGAGGATACACATGTCCTTGTGGTCATACTATGATTTTTGCACCCCTAGGTTGTCCTACTAGTATGACTACGAGGATACACATGTCCTTGTGGTCACACTATGATATTTGCACCCCCACTAAAAACATTTTATGAAAACGAAAATATAGAACTAGGAATAAACACCTGAATTGTCGTAATTTTTCTAGAAAAAAAAACAATACCAATTTCACTGTGTGTTAGTTCGTTCCATTTGACATTTCATAATGAAATCATCACGATCAATGTACTTTTGGCGTCTTTTTTTAGCCTCTTCGGTAGTCATACTATAACTTCATACTTAGTAAAAAAGTTTAATTTCCTCCTTTATTAAATATTAATACTTTTCCGCGTACCTACTGACGCAGCGGTTCATTCAGACTGACTGTTGTTATTCGTTTGCGACACTTTTTTTAGTAGAGGAGGTCCACAATTATATCTCCAAAAGCGTCCCGGAGGCTTCTACTTCAAGGGAAAACGTATTAAGTACTTACTATAAAATAGTCTGTTTTTTTTTAAAGGGGGCTTATCTATTGTTATTGAGTGCTTTTTACAAATCAGTTATAAGTTTAACGATAAAAGAAAATTGACTGAATACAGTTAGCAAAGCAATAAAATGCTTTGTTTTAAATACAGTTTTCGTAAAATTCACTGCATTTTGATATTCTAATTGGAGTGTCTGAGGGTTTTGGTTATTTATGTTTATCTGTTACCTACGCTTTGTATATACAAGGTTAGTCGGAAAGGGGATACTAATCCGAAGCCCACTTATAGTATCGCTGATGACTGTTTGAAAGCAAGTGTTAAAATTTCAAATTTCGATAATTTTTTTTTCCAATTAAAATGATTTTTATTTTAGTTTTTTCAAAAATTCTTCATCCCTGCTTTAGTTACAAATTCAGAAAATGGTGCTTCTAATTCATGACCCCAAATATGACCTAAAATGTAAACACAGCTGATCATAACTGGGGATAGATAGATTTTAGAGATTTTTTTTGAGATTTTTGAACAACTGTTTCTCTTAAACTATTGAGTTTTGGGAAATGTTGTAGAACAAAAGTTATTCATTATTATGTGTACTTTAACACCCTTTCGGATTAGTACCCCCTTTCTGACTAACCTTGTATATCTACCTATAAAAGAAAAAGAACCAATCTATGATGACTAATCACGCCAATTGGCATCACCACCATACATCTTCACACAACAACCACCCACTAACATGTTCTTCCAACAAACAGTGCCCGTTAGCACGCACCTGACTGCGCCAGCCACGACGTTGAACATTGGCGCGGAGCTGCGCCTGACCTGCGAGGTGGACGGCTTCCCCGACCCTGAAGTGTACTGGACCAAGGACGGCGTCGCGATAAAGACAGATGAGAGGATCTCCATCTCTGGTAAGTGCTACTACAGTACGCGTAAAATAACTGTGCCGCTCTCAAACCACACTTTGAGCGTTCTGTTCCTCACTTCAGAGGGCTTAATGACCTCTTAAGAAAACGTTCAAATGCCAGCCAGTCAACTTGCGTTTAAAAGCAGGCCTGCTTCTGAATCGCTAAAAATCGTACCATGACAGTACTAAAGGTGAACGACTATTGAACCAAGTTGAACGGTAATGCTTATTATTGGTACGAAAAGTGTATACAAAAAAAAAGGTGAACGGATTTCGTAAAAGTCAACATAGCAGGCCTGCTCTAACGATGTCATAGTACCAAAAAGCAGGGCAGTTCAACTTCCAGGCAACTTCTGCCCTGCTTTAAGAGGTCATAGTAAGCCCCCAGAAGGGTAAAGTTATTTGATAGGTACTCGTAAATTAACTTTGCCGCTCCGAAACCAGGCTTAAAGCGTTCTGTTCCTCACGTTACAGGGGTAAAGTTATTTGGTACTCGTAAGACTCGGGAATAGCTAAGTAGGTACTTACCTACTATTTATGCTTAGGTATGTCTGACAAA